>CM022300.1:409001915-410293914 GCA_011799875.1 Thinopyrum elongatum | reverse complement strand
TTTGTTTGTTGGTTTTTTGTTTTGTGTTGGTTTTTTTTTTTTTGATTTTGTGTTTGTTCTGGTTGTTGTTGGGAGGGGGGGGGGGGGGGTGGGGGTCATGAATTGCTATTCGGGATACCTGTTTAAACGTCGTCTAAAAACTATCATGACCGGGAAACTTGCAACACATGTGAACTCATAAATGATCTTGATCAACTATTAACCCGACAGATGAAATGGGGATATCACCATGACCAAATAAGAGGAGACAATAGAATCATGAATTGCTATTTAGGATAGTCTAAAGTACCTCTTTAACAACATCTGAACACTAATCATGGCCACAAAAACTTGCAACGCGAGTGAACTCCAAATGATCTTGATCAACTATTAACTGGGCAGATGAAAACCCGCTTTCTTCGGGTCATCTCTAAAAGCAGCAGCCGTAGGCACTTCTACATTATCCTTACCACCCTATGAAAAACTAAGGGCATTAGTATGTTCGGTTTATTATCAGAATGCAACCCAAGGTTGGTAATAAAACTGATAATGCTGAGCTCCACAATTTGTATTACACAGTACTACAACAAAACCATAATTTAGCAACAGATAAAAACACAATAAGAGATCATGATGAGTCCCTTTGGTGATCTGGGAATGGATAGCACAAAGGTTCTCAGCCTCTTTCCCCAAGTTGTGACCCTAGTTATCGAACCCGCAAGAGGATGTGCACTTACGACAAGAATTTCTACCAAGCTTTTGCGAGAGAATTAAATTTCAATTTTTAGACCGGATCCTTACCACCTTGGCTTCTGGAACACTTATGATAAAACACAGGCATGAGTACGAGGACTTGATTCTTACCACCATATGTTTGTGATCGGGATCATCATGATCTTATTTTGTGCTCTGAAAGACACCCATTGAGATGTGTCTGCAACGACTCGAAGTGGAGATGTTTCAAATTACGTCTTGACCAGAACGCGCCCTGCATCAAGAGTCAGTTGTCCAACTGTAAGCCTTATCCGTCGGGCGGGGTTACCTCAGTATTGTATGATAAATCAGGAAAAAGCAATGGGCGTTTTAATGACTACACCTCATGTATCCCCAAGGATCGGCTTTGTCTAAACCTTTCTGCCACGAGTGTTCAATAGTGCTCCACTTCCTCCCTGCCTCCTACCTCCTTGTGGCTCAAACTCCGTGATCCCGCGTACCCGCGGGCGAAGAACGTGAGATAGACAAGATACAACTACGATGCAACTTTATTTCACACATACTCGACGTTCATTCAAAGTCGTTCCATCGATCCTGGTACTTGCATGATGCGATCAAGATTACAAGTATCGCTAACTTGGAGCTGGATTGCTGCGGTGGTGAAGATGACGATATCTATGGAGATGAGATGGGAAATGGCGGCAAGCTAGGGTTTTGGAGCCAAATTCGGCAAATCTTGAGGTAGGGATCCTATCTAGGGGTCTTGGACCGATGGTAATAAGGTCACATGATTTTACCCAGGTTCGGCGCCCTACATCATGCTTGTGTTTATTGCATTGGGGTATAGTACAAAGTACAGTATCTACCACGATTGTTGTCTAAGATTCTAATCATCCATCGACTAGCCTAGTCGGTTTATTAATGTACCGAGGCCTAGGATTTAGAAGAGTCCTTGTCTGTGCTCAAAGTCTTGTGGAGTCTTCCTTGTATGCGTCATGGGCTGCCAGAAGTGGCCCAGGACGGAACCATCCAAGGGGGTCCTTGCTACTTGTGAGCTGCGTTGGGATTTCCTCGAAGAGGAGAGATGATGCAATACAGTAGAGTAAGTATTTCCCCCAGTTAAGAACCAAGGTATCAATCAGTAGGAGAACAGCGCAACACCTCGTTAACAGTATCTACACACAAGATAACAAATCCTTGCACACCAACGCGAACAAGGGGTTGTCATTCCCTTGGTGGTTACTTGCAAGATTAAATGTATGGTGATAGATGATAGATCGAACAAAAATCAAAAGAAATAAATAAAGAAAATTGTAGCAAGGTATTTTTGATTTTAATATATGATAAAAGTAGACCCGAGGGCCATAGTTTTCACTAGAGGCTTCTCTCTTGAAAATAGTATACGGCGGGTAAACAAATTACTGTTGGGCGTTGTAAAAGCAATAATCATGACGATATCCAAGGCAATGATCATGTATATAGGCATCACGTCCGAGACAAGTGAACCGAAACGATTCTGCATCTACTACTATTACTCCAGACATCGACCGCTATCCAGATGCGTCAAGAGTATTAAGTTTATAAAGACGGAGTAACGCCTTAAGCAAGATGACATGATGTAGACAAAGTAAACTCACGTATGAATAAACCCCATCTTTTATCCTTAATGGCAATGATACAATATGTGTCATGTCCCCTTCTGTCACTGGGATTGAGCACCGCAAGATCAAACCCATTACAAAGCACCTCTCCCATTGCAAGAAAAAATCAATATAGTTGGCCAAACCAAATCAATAGATCAGAGAGAAATACGAAGGTATAATAAGCATGCATAAAAGAGTTCAGAGAAAACTCAAATATATTCATGGAAAGATCTGATCATAAAATCACAATTCATCAGATCCGAACAAACACACCGCAAAAATCACTACATCAAATAGATATCCAAGAACATCAAGGAGAACATTGTATTGAAGATCAAAGAGAGAGAAGAAGCATCTAGCTACTAACTATGGACCCGTAGGTCTGTGGTAAACTACTCACGCATCATCGAAAGGACGCAAGGTTGATGTAGAGCCCCTCCGTGATCGATTCCCCCTCCGGCAGAGTACCGAAAGGCCTCCAGATGGGATCTCGTGGGAACAAAAACTTGCGGTGACGGAAAAAGTATTTCGGGTGGCTCTCTGATGTCGGGGGGAATATTTGAGAATTTATAGAGGTGGAATTAGGGTTGAGGTGCCACGAGGGGCCCACAAGCCTGGGGGGGGGGGGACGCCTCCCAAGCTTGTCGCTCCCTCGTGGCTCGTCTGGTCTTCCCCGAACCTTTCTAGGGTCTCTTCTGGTCCAGAAAAAATTAATCAAAAGTTTTTTCTCTGTTGGGACTCTGTTTGACATTGATTTTCTGAAAAGCCAAAAGCAGGCAAAAAACACAACTGGCATTGGACACTAAGTTAATAGGTTAGTCCCAAAAATGATACATAATTGCATATAATGCATAGAAACATCCAAGATTGATACTATAATAGCATGGAACAATAAAAAATTATAGATACGTTGGAGACGTATCAGTCCTCGGCCCGGCCACCTGTCCGGAAGTCGACATGGTAAGTATCTTCTAGTCCAGGACACCGACATCGGTTGTGAATGGCTTCTGGTCGGAGATGGAGGTTTCTGGAGATGCTCCTTCGCAAATCTGGTACAAGGCCCTTCATAAAGTTGGAGGGTTGGACGCCACAGTGCAGCTACACCTGGTACGAGCACTGGTACGAGAGCGTACGCTCTTCCCAACGTTGTCTTGGGCTCTGTTTCTTCAGGTGCGCCTCCCAATTGATCTCTTTTTTCCCATTTTGCTTCTTTCCATATAAATGATAAATTTTATCCATGATGGCCTCTTTCCCTGTGGAAACAAAATAAAGAGAGGATTTCACAATCCAAGCTATCATTAGTCATTAGTAGCAATATGAGAGAGTATATCTCAAATCTTATAAGAAAACCGATTTAAACAACTATGTGATGAGCATAAAAATACACTCATCAGATCACCTGAAGCATCTGTTATGTGTTCTGGATGGCCTGGAGAACAATGTATCTAACACGCTAGGAGAATAGAAGATACAGCCAAGGATATTGTTAACTTTGCTTTCATGATTATGAAATCATGCTAACTTTTACCTTTTCTATCTATGGAATATCGAATACAGCTTAGGTTTATAAAGGTGATGCCTTTTCACAGTTGTTCCAACTGGATGTTCTCTCCATAGCAAATTGGACTAATAACACATGCCTAGAGTAATATAATGTGAAATGGTGTGTTACGGGGAACAATTTTGTTAACAACTATGAATAGTTTGGTAAGCCATCTATATTTTTCTTTATGCACTTGAAAGTCAAAACCCATCCGCGAGTCGTAATTATTATTGTTATTATCATAAAGATTAGAAAGTCATTTCAAGCTAGCCTAAATCATTGTATATTTGGTTAGAAAATGTATCAACGAAAATGAAGAACAAACTCAATAAATAAAAATAAAATATGCAAGTAACACTTAAATATGGAAGCTTGCGCTTTGGTGCATGCCCAATTTGCATATGTGTGAGCTAGACGACTTCATCTCTAGATCTCATAGAAGATGCATGCTAGAAATAGCATGTGAATGCAATGTTGAAAGAGCATCTAATCACCCAAGTAGGTTTTGGTGTATATGATACTTTACTAGAGGACTAACCTTACTTATAAAGTATACCAAGAGGTGTTTATTCTAAAGGTTGTAAAAAAATGGATGGCGACCCCCATTATAAAATTGAAAAAAAGTTGAAAATTAAACTATGCATATTTTGCCTTTGAATTCCGTCATAGGATGACCGCACTATTAAGAGAGGTCACATGATGACTTGGAGTGAGTGGCACCATATTCCCTATACACATCCTAAACCACATACTAAATTCACTTGGACGTTCCACCTAAAAAGCAAAGAGAAAGCCCTTCATATAGTACAACCCATCGTGCCTTTTCTGTGTGGCCCTGAGATTGGTCCCAAAACCTCCAACCAACACTCCGGGGCCGTCGGAATCCGAGACTCCCTCGAAAGTAGTCTCCTGCCGAGTGAGTATGTACGTGTCATCCAGATATTTTTTCCGGAATCTGGCCTGTAATTCGAAGTGCTTGAAATCTGGCTTGCACTCCTGAGAAGCCTCTGGCTGACATCAGTGCCTTCTACTGTGAGCTAGATGCTAGCTCTTGAAGCTGGCCCAAAATTCAGCAAACCTTAATGAGCTTTGGAACCTTCGGGTCGTGGAGAATTTCCCAATGGGCATACATTGAAGTGGGCCTTGAATAAACCACTCCTTCCCCAAGGTTTATACCCTTCCCCACTTGAGCTAAGCAGTTTTCTCTCACGTACTCCATTATACAAAGCTTCAAAGCTTATTATCCGCATAACTTGCTCAAATCATTCACAAGCTTGACGAAAAAGTTAGAGCAACCCCGATCTATGTTTTCATCATAAAATTTGGTCCCTCTTTGAGTTCATCATTGATTTGTACTCTTGGAGGTTGGGGCGACTCCTAGCCGTAGGAGTCCCCGATGAGGATTCAAGCTTGTGTATTACCCATCGTTTATGAAGTTTGCACGCTGTCTCAAGGTCTGTCACAAGTAGTTGGACTTCACATTGTGGGGAAGGCTCAATGAGAATAAATGAGCCTTGATGGCGTCGAGAAACTTTATGGTCTCCTACTCCTCCAACGATGGCTAACTTCTCGACAAGTAAGTGAACAACGATACTAGCTTCCCGCCAAGTAAGTGAACAACGGGAAGCAAAAACTTCAAAATAAAATTAAAAATAGAATATGCAAGAAGTACTTAAATATGGAAGCTTGTGCTTTGGTGCATACTTGAGATTTTGCACACATGTGAGCTACACGAATTCACCTGACATGTCACCGAAGGATTCATGCATGCTATAAATAGCATGTGTTAGGTCATACTTCACCCTTAGTGGTTTTCGTGATAGATGACAAGACGTTTTGCGTCTAACTGTGTGCATTGAGTATTTCAAGATTATATTAGATGGCACGAGACGTTTTATTCCCCTCGATGATATAGAGTGAAGACGATTATTTTTCGGCGATTCTTTTCGTGGTATTTGACTCGAAAACTATTAAAAGAGGGATTCACATTGGAAAGGTTTTGGTGGAATCAATACGTACCATTCACTTTTGCACCCACTTTCCCTCCCGGCAACTTGGAGCCAATCCCTATTCTGTTAGGGCTGTTTGAGGCTCCCCAGCGGTAGTACTACTGTCCCCGGCGGTAGTACTTCTCGGGGCAGCGGAAGTACCCGCTTGGTAGCAGTAGTACCGCTCGGCGGAACTTCTGCTCTCCAGTGACGTGGTCTATACCGCTGGGTCAGCACGTACTTTTTTGCATGAATAGTATGTGGGGTGCAGTAGGCTGTGGGTGTTTCGCATCTAGCGGTAGTACCGCCTACACCACAACGGTAGTACCGCCTAGTGCGGTACTACCGCCCTCTACCGCTTCCGATCCGTGCCTTGCTGCCCGAGCGTCTGTATCCCCTGTCCGCATTTGGCGGAAGTAGAGCGAAGTAGGCGTGGTAGTACCGCTTGGTCCGATACTACCGCCCTGATTCCTCTGTAATACTGCCGAGTCCTTGTATACTTCTGTATTAAGTGGTAGTATCGCTTAGCACGACTGTGGACAGAATAACGGTTGGATTTGTTCCCCCACTATAAAAGAAGTCTTCTTCCCAAAGAAGACCTACTTCTTTTCCCCCAAGCTCCATTGTTGTGCCTAAGCTCATTTTCGCTTGATACGTCTCCGTCATATCTACTTTTCCTAACGCTTTTGCTCTTGTTTTGGACTCTAATTTGCATGATTTGAAATGAAACTAACCTAGACTGACGCTGTTTTCAGCAGAACTACCATGGTGTTGTTTTTGTGCAGAAATAAAAGTTCTCGAAATGGAACGAAACTTTTTTGAGAATTGTTTTACAATATATAAAAAATACTGGAGCCAAGACACCGGAGGGGGGGGGGGGTGAGTACAACCCACCAGGCGCGCCCCTCCGGCGCACCCAATGGGTTTGTGCCCACCTGGTGGCCCTGCAGACCCTGATTCCGACTCCTTAAATACCTATATTTGTAGAAAAAAATCAGGGGAGAATTATCACGTTTCACGAGATGGAGCCGCCGCCGTCTCCTGTTCTTCATCGGAGGCCAGATCTGGAGTCCGTTTTGGGGCTTCGGAGAGGGGATCTTCGATCTTCGTCATCACCACCTCCTTCATCACCAATTCCATGATCTCCCCACCGGGAGTGAGTAATTCCTTCTAGGCTCGCTGTCGGTGAGGAGTTGAATGAGATTCATCATGTAATCAAGTTAGTTTTGTTAGGGCTTGATCCCTAGTTATCCACTATGTTCTGAGATTGATGTTGCTATGACTTTGCTATGCTTAATGCTTGTCACTAGGGCCCGAGTGCCATGATTTCAGATCTGAACCATTTATGTTTTCATACCATTTATCTATGTTCTAGATCCGATCTTTGCAAGTTATATGCACCTGCACTACGTGTTATGATCCGTAACCCACCCCGAGTGACAATATTCGGGATACTTTCCGGTGATGAACCGTAGTTTGAGGAGTTCATGTATTCACTACGTGTTAATGCTTTGGTTCCGGTTCTCTTTAAAAGGAGGCCTTAATATCCCTTAGTTTCCTTATGGACCCCGCGGCCACGGGAGGTAGGACAAAGATGTCATGCCGTTACTTTCATAAGCACCGCATGACTATTTACGGAATACATGCCTACATATATTTGCGAAACTGGAGCTAGTTTTTTATCGCCCTAGGTTATGACTGTTATATGATGATATTATCCAATAATTCACCGATCCAATGCCTACGAGGTTTTCCACATATTGTTCTTGCTAAGTTACTATGCTATTCTACTGTCACAACTTCTCACAAATTTATTGCTATCACTGTTACTGTTACTGTTACCACCATGCTATCAAAATTATCAAATTACGTGGCTACTGATCATATTGCTGCAGATATTTAATCTCCAAGTGTGGTTGAATTGACAACTCAACCGCTATACTTGGAAATATTCTTTGGCTCCCTTGTGTCGAATCTATAAATTTGGGTTGAATACTCTACCCTCGAAAACATGCGACCCCCTATACTTGTGGGTTATCAAAGCCTTTTTCTGGTGCCGTTTGCCGGGGAGCATAGCTATATTTGTTGAGTCACTCTGGGATTATTATCTATTTATCACTATTGAAGAATCTGAAGGATACAAAGATTAAGATTATTCCCTCTAAGACGAGGGGAGGTTAAGGAACTGCCATCACACTCTCCACTCAATTCACATTCTATTTTGAGTAAACTTGCAACACCATCACATGCTATTAATCCTGATATGTCGCAAGTTATTGATGTTGCTACTTCTGCTATGAATGATACTTATGATGATGCTAGTACCTTGCTTGATGATAATGTGCCCACTAGGTGAATTTCTTGATGAACAATTGCTAGAGCTAAAGATATTGAGAATGCTGAAACTGATGAAATTACTGAAACTGATGAAGTACTTGAAACTGAAAATCTTGAAACAACTGTTAGACCTGCGCTCGTAGATATGAATTCCTAAGGTACCTGAAGGTTATGTTATGGGTGAGGAGACAACTAGAGACTTTCTTGCTTGCAATGATAGAGATGATTTAGAAATTATTATGCACACTGAAGAAAAATCTTTGAATGCTAGAATAAATTTGATCCTCAGTTTGCTACCTCACCTATCGTTGTTACTGATAAGGATTATGAATTCTCTGTCGACCCAGAGTTAATTACTCTGGTTGAATCTGATCCTTTCCACGGTTATGAAACTGAAACTGTTGTGGCACATCGTACTAGTTAAATGATATAGCCACCCTATTTGCTCATGATGAAAGATTCGCTACTACTATATTCTCAAATTATTTCCGTTCTCATTAAGGGTGAGATGCTAAGATATGGTACAATACTCTTGCTCCTGGTTGTATGCATAGTCCCCAGGATATGATTTATATTTCTCTCTGAAAAATATTTTCCTGCTCATAAGAACAAGCCGCCTTATAGAAATATTAACTTTGTGCAATTGAAGAAGAGGTCTCCCACAAGCTTGGGGGAGGCTTCTCCAATTACTTAATGCTTTTGCCTGATCATCCACTTAAGAAAATGAAATACTTGATCTTCTATATGGACTAACCGATGCTTCTAGGGACTTCCTAGATATTTGTGCTGGTTGGTTTTCAGGGAACGACTATTGAACAGCTGAGGAATTATTGAATAATATATTGAAAATTATGATGATTGACTCTTCCTGAACCACCGCTAAACGCACTCCGAAGAAGAGGGGTATCTTATATCTCAGTCCTGAAGATATCAAGAGGCAAAGAAAAGTATGAAGTGAAAAAACAGTTATAAAGCCGAGGATGTTAAGAATTTACCACCACCTATTGAAGAATACAGGACTGAATAACACCACCTCCACGGGTGTAGGAGGTAAATTCTTTATTAAAGTTTGATGAAGGTGATATCCTTATATCAACATCCTAGTCAGTGCTTATATGAGTTTGACAACTACATTATGAAACAAGATCCCTTCAATGCCAATGTTATGAAACAATTGAATCATAATTTTCTGATATGATTGCCCCTTGAGTGACTTTTATTTAGAAATCTCCAATGATGTTAGAGGTGTAGGAAAACATCCTCTTGGTTCAAACTCAACTAGAATAAGTTGCTAAATCTCAAAGAGAATTGCTTGATGAATGAATAATAATATAAATGACTTTGCTGTTGAGATAGTAACTAGAGAGGTAGAATGACTCAGGAACCACTTTATCCTAAGGGACACCCTAAAAGAATTGAAAAAAGACTCTCAAGAATTAATACTGATGCATCTAGTCCTTCTAAAGAAAAAGAAGAAGAAAAATGATAGGACTTTGCATACCTCTAGTGAACCTGACAAAGAAAAATTATCTGAAGATACAATGATGTTTTCTATTTCTGATGCTGAAACTCATCCTTAACGAACCATCCACTATGATAATTGAAAATGAAATGATGATGTTCATGAAGACACGCAACTAAACAATGACATTCAACCAGATAATGATGTTGAAATAGAACCAGTTGTTGATCTTGATAACCCACAACCTAAAATAAAATATATGATAAAAGAGACTTTGTTGCTAGGAAAACTGGTAAAAAAGAGAGCCATGGTTCAGAAACCCATGCCCTTTCCACCCAAATCAACTAAGAAAAAAGATGATGAAGAATTTAAACGCTTTGCTGAAATGCTTAGGCCAGTCTTTTTGCGCACTCGCTTGACTGATTTTTAAAGATGCCCCTTATGGAAATACATGAAAGACATCATTACTTAAATAGGAAAATACCTGAAGCTGAAATCTCCACCATGCTTGCTAATTATTCTTTTAAGGATGGAGTACCTAAAAAACTTGGAGATCCGGGAATACCAAACTATACCTTGCTCAGTCAAACGAAATTATGTTAAAATGATTTCTGTGATTTAGGAGCTGGTGTTAGTGTTATGCCTTTCCCCATATAAAGACTTGATTTGAACAAACTCACACCTACTGAAATATCTTTGCAGATCAACTGCCATACCTATCGGTATTTGTGAGGATGTGCCCGTTGTTGTTGCAAACGTTCACTATCTTAACTGACTTTGTTATACTTGAGATGCCCGCGGGGACACAATAGTCGATTAATCCTTGGTAACCCTTCTTGAATACTGCAGGGGCTGTTATTGATTGCAATAAAAAGCAAGGTCACTTTTCATATCAATGGTAATGAGTCAAACGTTGCACTTTCCGAAGAAACAATTCCAGTGAATGGTATTAATGTTATTGAAAATCTCCGGCACTCACTATTTTGAAGTTTTCAACTACCTATCTACCTACTGCCAAAAAGAATATGAAATGCTTATATTGTTGGGGACATGCATTCCCCGTTGAGGTAACTTAGTGTTTTTAACGAAAGTTTTTCCGGTTTCATGCTAATCGAAGGGTTGTTATAAGACTTGATCACCTTATTAATGAATCTTTTTTGAGAGTATGAAGTCGATGAATTTAGTTGGCACAACCTTCTGTCCCTACCTTTTGTTTTTGTCTGTTTTCCTAGTTAAGAAATAAAATGCCATGTTTTTGTCTGTTTTCTGAATTTCCCGTGCAATAAAAATGACCAAAAATAAAAGTTTCTTAGGATGCCCTGAAATTTAATACGATTTTTTTCTGAATATTTTTTATTTTTTAGTGCAAATAACATCAGAGGGGTGCACCAGGTGGGCACACCCACCTGGGCGCGCCCTGGTGGGTTGTGGTCCCCACTGGGCCCCCACACTTATCTCTTCAAGCCCATTCCATCTCCTTACCTCCAGAAAAAATCACATAGCTCTCTCTCTCTCTCGTGTTCTTGCTCTCAAACCCGCGGATTTCGATCTCTTTTGCTCAAGCTTCCGTTTCGAAACTGTGTTTGGGTGATTGCTACTTGGTATGTGACTCCTCCATTGCTCCAATTAGTTTTTACTTTAGTGATTATATTTTTGAATAATTAGCTCACTCTGGTGCTGTTTGTAGAGAGCTGCATGTTGATCCTTTATAGTTCTAAGTAGTTTGAATGCTTGTATAGCCTCTATATATGCCCTCCCTTATAGTAGCTATTATCAATCTTGTTACGTTTTGTCGACAAAAAAATTTGTGTCCCAATTTTTTTAGAAATTGTTCACAAATAAAAAAATGGCAATTCTTTAGGAGTTCTTCGGGAAGAGGTCTACGGAGGCATCATCTAGTATGGCTCGATAATGTCCGGGTCTTATGTTGACCAAGTGCAAGTTCAATACGGGATGGCCGCTATCAAATCATGCTTATGGCCTTGGCGACGATTTCATGGTGAGTGTGGTATTAAAGAAGCAATTTGAGCATATGTTCACCAACGCCGAGCTCGGTCCCTGACATTGAGATAAGTGCATCCAACAGTCTCAGCCTTCACAGAAATGTTTACTAAAGAATTTTAGATTTCATCCTCGTGAGTCTAAGTTTGTTTACTAGCTTTATGAACGTCCCATTTAACCGTGCCTCTATAAGTTTTTTGTGGTGTTTGTAAAATTCATTTTGGGTTCACTGGACGAGCCACCAAGACTCTGAGTATGGTCATTTTTTGATTAACCTTTTGCTACGGTGAGGACAGAGGATTGACACAAGGTAGAATAAAAGTATTTATTTCCCATCAATTCAATACTTTGCACTGTTTAATGGCAAATGCAATCGTAGGCAACACAGATTGTAGTACATTTGTGCTCCTTACTTGAGCCTCATTCACAAACGCTGCTTTCACCGGTATTAACGCTATAAACCTTGGAGGCATTGTTGCACGCAGATTGCAACACAACACTGGTAGTGGTTATTTTTATGGTGGGATTTTATGCTTCTCGTTTAGCTAAAGAGGTTGGTGTTACAAAACCTCTGCCTTATGACCCCGTACTACCTACTCAGTACTTAGACTTTGATGCCATAAACATCATAAGTTCCTTACGGGCACCAATCACTGATTATACTTATAACTTGAAGTTCGATAAAAAACCTATTGTGCCTGTTGTTTTGTTTGCCTGCGCCTGCTTCTCTTTGATTACAATCACAGCAAAGGAAGGTATTATGTTCTTGAGAAGCGAGGCCCGTGCGCACAACGCGGAGGTCGCTGCTGCTTGGCGGGCTCAGGAGGCCTGCACTAAGAGCCTCCGTGAGCTACACTTCTACTCCGAGTCTATTACTGCGGGTCGCGGATGGTGATTACCAGCTAGTCCCAAAGCCTAAGCTTGGGGGAGTACGTATGTCCGTGTTCTCCCCGGGACATTACATTCATGTTTCACACATTTGCATTCCAGTTGTCGGTTGTTTCATAGTTTTTCATTGTATTATCATGTCTAGATTTATTTTCTTCTTCTTCGCTTTCTTCTTGTGTTTGAAAACTTTGAGAAAATCCAAAATAATTTCTTGTTTCTTTTGCGGGTTTCCTTTCTGCTAAAGTTGTAGTCTTAAAAGAAACCAAAAAGATTCCTCTTGTTCTTCTTTTTCTTGTTGGGAGCTCTCCCGTGTAAGTTTTTTCTGTTTTTGTTTTTCTTTTCTTTTCTTTAGTTTGCTTTCTCAAGAAAAAACTGAAAAACCTCCAAAAATATTCCCAGATGTGTTTCTTTCTGAATTTCTTTTCTTTTTGTTGAGTCTTACCAAGGGACACCATGATAAAATGTTGAGTGGCTCTTGTTTTGTACTATTGTTGATTAACAACAAGCCCATATTACCTTGTCTTCTCCTTTTGAATAAAATGTTGCAGAAAATTCCTAGCTATGGTCCCTGCACTCTTGCACTATTATCATTTTCATATCATTCGGTCATGCATAGGAAAGGCAATAATGACGATAGTTGATAACTACTGTGGCAGAGGAGAATTGGATTGGACTCAACTTGTTCTGTTTTTTGTAACTATGGTTAACCTAGCATCCACTGATTCAGCCTATCATGATCAAACATGTTTGCATTACAATTAGAGACATCAGTTTTCTCATGCCATGCTTAAGTGCTAGAGTGGCATGATTAATTCCTTGGATGTCAACATGCATTAATGTTGTGTCTTCGTTATGATATATGGGGCATCCTCCTCTGAATGTTTCAATGGCTTGACTGGCCATCTGCTCATGCATGTCGTTGTATCAAAACTCGAACATAGCCCTATGATACTTTACTTTTCATATGTGTTCAATCCCTACTCAAGCTCACATATCATGTTTAGTATTATCATAATGGCATGTTCAACCGTTTTCACTCTCTCAGCTGGCCGCTTCTTCAACATTTGCTAGCCTCCTCGCCTGTACTAAGCGAAATACTGCTTGTGCAATGAAATCCCAAGACCCCGAAGATACTTCTCAATGAGTCCATCATATCTCCTATATGCGGGTATTACCCTGCCGTTCTAAGTAAATGTTGCATGTGCCCCCCTCTAAAATTGTCAAATGAACATATGTTTTGTGTGCCTGGATTGTTTTCATAGAGTCACAAGGGTTATTGGATCTTCCAGCTAAGCGGGTTTATTCTCATGATGAGTGTTTACTCACTTCGTCCTTGCATGAGAGGGCGGTAATAGGGATTCCTACTCCTGAATAAAAATTACAAATACTAAAACAAAACTACCCCCAGGTTGTTTTTTGTGATGGATGGTACCGTCGTGTATCCGGCTAGCTTGGATTGGTGTTTGTTTGGTGGTAGTGGGGAGTAACCTTTACTTTTATCGCTTGGGAACCGCCACTAATGTGTTTAGCATGGAAGATATTGATATCTTTTGGTCGTGATGTGAATGGAAGGGTGCATTTCCTAAATTGCATTTATCTCTGATTAAGCTTCACAGCTCTGGCACCTCTGCAAATCCTCTGCTTCCCCCTCTGCGAAGGGACTATCTATTTCATTTTATTTGATCATGCACCCTCTCCAAAACAAGCGCCAGTATCTGAGAGCACTATGTGTCCATCCTCTGCATTGTGTCATAGTTAATGTTGACATGCATCATGAATGGATCTTTTTCTACCATGATTAACAATGTTTCTTAGTCCGCTGCGTGAACTTTGGAGGTTGCTTTGCATTTATGTTTGCGGTCTCAGAAAGGGCAGTGAGATACCCTATTGTCATTTATATCATGATTGTTTTGACGAAGTGTTTCATTTGAGATATCTTTTATGCTCTCGCTAGTTGCTTATGCCATTTGATATGAGTAATATAATTTTAGACTATTATTGACATAGTTAGTCATATCTTTGCTGAAAACCTGGGTCTCACTTAAGCTGTATTATGTAACAAAAAAAAGAGTTCGTAAAAGTTTTTCTTTTTCAACCCTTTCAGTTATCTCAACTGATTGGCTTGAGGACAGCAAAGGTTTAAGCTTGGGGGGTTGATACTCGTCGCAACGGTGGACTTTGCTAGACAGCTTTTAGACTCTTGTTTAGGAATTAATTTGAATGGATGAATAACTAACGGTGTATCAGCGTTTCGAAACACCATAGAGTGTGTTTGTGGGAGGCGTCAGAAAAATCAAGTTGGCGACGGAAGAGATGTGAAGGAGAACAATTTGAGAAAGGCGAAAGAACGGGGATGGATGGGAGTGTATAGGTGACGGAACTAGGAGTAAAGAGGAAAAGTCAAGCACTAGGAGAGTCGGAGTAAGGAAAAACACAGAAGAGGGTCTCGGAATTAAGGAGGGTATAGAGTACCTCGGGATGGGACTGGGAGGTGGGGACGACGAAAGATACGACCAGGGATAGTGCTGGGAAGCCAGGTGGTGGTGTGACAGGGAAAGGAGAGGCCATGGAGATAGAAGGTGGCGCGGACGGACAGACCCACCATGGATTGGGACATGGAGACTCGCATGTAAACTAAAAGTGAAGTTTGAAAAAAATCAGAGGAGAAGCGAATTATCGGCGGTATTTCACGAGGTGGAGGAGTATGCCAGCCATACCTGTCATGAAGAAACGGCCAGATGAGAGGGAAGTCGATAAATATGGCCGGAAGAAGATGTCTGCTGATCTTCATTTTCCTAACCTTTCTTTTGGTACTCAATTCTGATTGAAGACTAACCGACTTCGCTTTCACCACTACATACTCCATGATGTCCCGTAGTTTGAGTGCAAAATCATTCTACCGTGGAATACATGGATTGTATATAAAAACGGAGAGACACCTTGGTGCCTGCTAGCACAGGGGCCATGGGTGTGCCCCACCTGTCCCCAACTGTGATCTAAATACTGAGAAAATATGAAGATTTCGTAGAGCTTTGCCCAATTGTCTATCGGAGCCATTTGATCCGGCGGGGATCTGACCGTCTAAACTCCTCACACATTCTGTGCTCCCCCCGAGTATTTCCTCTAGGCTCCTTGGAGGTGGTGGTTCTGTAACGAGTTAGTTGTAGGGATCTTTTCATGTTCTATTGAGCTTATTCTATGCTCATCTTATCACTAGTGCCTCGGAGTGCCTGATTTTAGATCATGAAACCGTTTATGTTTTCAACATTATATCTTGTTCTAGATCCGATGCTGCAAGTTATATGCACCTGCTACCGTGTTATGATCGTAAAACCCCCCCGTAGTGACAATATTCGGGATACTTTCTGGTGATGAACCGTAGTTTTGAGGTAGTTCATGTATTCACTATGTGTTCAGCTTTGTTAGCTGGTTCTCTATAAAGGGGCCTTAATTATCCCTTAGTTTCCTTATGTGTGCTCCACGCCCACCCACGAGGGTAGGACAAAGATGTCAGTGCAAGTTGTTTTCCATACCACGATGACTATTTAGAATACATGCCATACATTATTCGATTTACGAATGGAGCTAGTTTTGTATCGCTTAGGTTTACGTTATATGATGAATATCATCCAACGATATCACTGATCCAATCCTACGAGTTTTTGCCACATATTGTCCTTCCAAGTTACATTGCTATTGCTATTGTCACCACTGTACAAAATTATTGCTATCACTGTTACTAGTTACCCGTTACTTGTTACACTGCTATCAAATATCATATTTACTGTGCCACTTTCATATTGCTGCATATATAATGCCAGTGTGGTGTTGAATTGACACTCACTGCGAATACTTTTGCAATAATTCTTTGGCTCCCCTTCGTGTCAATCTATAATTTGGTGAATACTCTACCTCGAAAACTGTGCGATCCCCTATACTTGGGTTTATCATCGCTCGATCTCCTCTCCCACCAACAAACACTTGTGATTCTCTAGGTTTTTGCTTGAGAAGGAGCCTGATCTACCTTTCACCCAAGAGATATTTACCCCACCCCCTAATCCTTGCGGATCTTGTTACTCTTGGGTGTTTTGGGTACCCTAGACAGCAAGAGGTCACCCCATCAGAGCAACAATCCATTGGTGGGTGAATTCATGGTAGTGTTTGGGAGCCTCCAGTTATGTTTTGGAGATTGCCCCAACCTTGTTTGTAAGGTTTCAAGTCGCGCGCCTTCAAGGGGCACCACTATTGAGAATCACAACTCTTGCATTGTGCGATGGCGTGAGGAGAAGAACGGTGGCCCTAGTGGCTTCCTTGGGGGCATCGTGCCTCACACTGCTCCAACGGAGACGTACTCCCCCCCTCAAGGGAAGGCACTTCCGGTAACACACCTCCGCGCCTTCCATTGACTCCACTTGTGGTTATTTCTTACCTTTCTTGTGCAATCTATTATTGTGTTGTCATCCTTTGCTTGGCTTGTGTTGTTGCGTTGTTAGCATCATATCGAGGTTGTTCACCTATTTGCATTCTAAACAAATATTTGTTAGAAAAGCTAAAAATTGGTAGTTGCCTATTCACACCCCTCTAGTCTACCATATTGGTGCCTTTCAATTAAGTATTAAGCCTAAAAGAGTATGGTGAATGACGGGCCACAGTCGGATGAGTTATCCGCGCTGAGGGCGTGTGAGCCACGGTCACACGAGAGAGTTAAAGAGAGTGAAGGTGATGTTCGGTTTAGTATTCTTCAACTTAATCTTCTATGACGACTGAGGTCAATCCTTGTTTACAGATGCCTTGATGGCCTCAAACTCTTCTATCCACTCATTTGCTAGTGGTTAAACCCACTATCTTGGAGTCCAGATGCCCACTCCGTAAGGAGGGTACTAATAGTAGACAAAGGAGTACTTTAACCTCAAGGAAGATGGTCGGGCAGCATAGCCGCGGTTGCCCCTCCTCCGGTCTATGGGGGACTGGTCCCCCACCTCATAACAATTACCTTGGTCCTCCACCTAAGCTTGTGTTCAATGAGTTTCCTAATTGGGGTTTTCGTATCAAATCCTCGTTGATTATTAGCTCACTCATCATTTGGAGAATCATTGAGCAAGGCTTCTTACCAAGCACTGATCCAAACACCCTTCATTCCAGAGAAGAAGTTGACAATCATTCAGTCATTTGGCCTTGTTCATTTCTTCAAGCCGCCTAGCTCCCGAAGGGCTCGCTCATTTTCGCCCTTCACTCTGCAAGACGGCATGGAAACACATTGTCTCTTTGTACAAGGGAAGCTCAGCTTCAGACGCCTCCAACTTTGAGGTTGTTACTCGATGAGGCCGATGGTTTAGACGAATGATGATGAGGATTGTCTACTTGTATGGCGTTGGGATTTCCCCCGAAGAGGAATGGTGAAGCATATAGTAGCTGTAAGTATTTCCCCTCATTGAGAACCAAGGTCATCGACCAATAGAGAATCACCAAAATACTAGTGAACATACCTTCGCACACAAGAGCAAATCCTTGCAACCACAACGCGGGCAACGAGGGTTGTCAACCCTTGACTCATTACTTTGGAAGGATCAAACGGTGCGGTAGATATATAAATTGAACACACAAAATAAAAGATAGTAATTGCAGCAAGGTATTTTTGGTTTTTTGTAATAATGCATAAAACAGTACTCCAGGGGCCATAGTTTTTTTCACTAAAGGCTTCTCTCTTTCAAATAAATAACATCGATGGGTAGACATTACTGTGGGCATTTGATAGAACGCAATTTATGATGTTATTCATGGCAATGATCATGTATAGGGCATTACGTCCGTGACAAGTAGACCAAAATGATTCGTGGCATCTACTCGTATTATCCACCACTACGGCGACGTTATCCAGTCATGCCATTCATGGTATTAAGTCCATGACAATAGAGTACGCTAACCAAAGGGCATATGTACTGGCAAATAATTCAACGTAATATGAATAAACCCCGTCAATTTACCCTTAATGGCAACAATACAATACATAGCCTCCTTACACCTCCATTCTGTCACGAGGTGAGACACCACAAGATTGAACCCATCACAAAGCCTCCACCTCTCCCACTGAAAATAAAATCATCTAGTTGCAAACAACGGATAGATCAGGAGAACTACAATCTATACAAATCATGCATACTAAGTACAACAAAGACTACATTCTTTCAGTGAAATAATAGATCATGACCCACACATTCCAATCGGATTCCAACACAACACGCAAAAGAAGAATTACAATCGGTAGAACTCCATGGAGACATGGAGAAATTTGTATCTGTGATCGGAGAGAAGAAGAAGCCACCCAGCACTAGCTTATGGGAACCGTAGTCATGGTAACACTTACCACACAGCTCATTGGAGGTGCAGCGAGATAAGGTAGAAGTCCCTCCTAATCAATTCCCCCTCCGTAGAGTACCCGGAAAAGCCTCTAGTGGGATCTGAAGAATGAAGCTTGCGGCGGCGGAAAAGTGTTTCGGGTGGCCCCTCTGTTGGTTGGGAATATTTGGGAATTATTGGGTTGTAATTATTAGTCAAACGTAGCTGCGTTGGGACCCATGAGCTCAGTTGTGAAACCAAGGCTATAGTCACCAAGTCTATGGAAATCAAGGCAAATGGAGACCAAGGCTCTGATAACCACTTGTATGATTTGAAAGTAGGTTAAGGGGGGGGGTATTAGACCCTTGACCAAATAAAATCTAACTTTTCTCCATAAGTTTTAAGATTTGCAGACGTTTAGCACATCTAGCCAAGTCACAGCAATCAGACTCCTACACATGCAATTCTAAGATTGTAGCAACGAAACAGTATAACATTGCACTTAGTAAACGGGAAGGTGTTGGAGAGAGGCAAACGATAATTTAGCACTAGGAGATTTTTGGCGTGGTTCCGTATAGGTGGTGCTATCATATCATCCACGTTGATGGAGTACTTCCAAACCCTAAGGGTAAGGCTGGTTGGCGCGCGATCCATCGGAGGCTCGCAGCGCTCCGACGAAGGGTCCACGATAGAAGTAACCTTTTCTATCCACACGCCATGGCCATCGCCATGAAGGACTGGCTTCCTTGGGTAGTATCTTCACTATCCGAAGTCGGTGATCCCTTGCCCTTACAAAGCCGTCTTGGTTGAACTCCCAGGGCATCTTGTCGGAGGTTCCTCCCAACGATCATCTAACCAATCTAGAGACATGCTCATCTCTCAATAGGTTAATATGACGGTGTGTTTGATGATTTAACTCCTTGCTCTTGTGCTTGCATACAGATAGTCTCGATCTCGCCAACACTTCAACTCTCTCTGCACAAATTAGGCTATGGTGGAAAGATGATTTGAGTGAAAGTTCAAGCTTGGGAGGCTATGAGTATCAAAGATTCGGTTGGAGTAGACTGGGAATATCCTTGTCTGCTACCAAGTCGAGTAGGTGGTTCTGCCTCTCTAGATAATGTGTAGTGGCAAGTGTAGGCAGCGTTCTGATGGCTTCTCTTGATGGAGATTGGGGTGTTACGGGTTATATCTAGTCTCCTCACAAAATCCAACACCGTTACACGTGCATTTTGACACAACAATCGGCTCAACCGAATACAGGAGACTCGGTGTCTGACGATTTAGTCTCAAGTATGTGAATCATTAGGAATCTGCGGTGGTGACGCCTGGAACCAGCTCGGTGTGGAACGATTTCAAGGTGCTAGGGCAAACGCTCATCTCGATCGTGAACCAATTGATGGCTTGAACACTGTGAGACCATTCAGCACATGAATCAAAGCAGGGATTGGTTCAAGCAACTCGATGGTACCGGATTGCTCATTTCGGTGGACCGAAAATGTTAACAAGGGAATACAGAGTAGTTTGCAAGGGCCCTTCGGTGAGACCGGAAATGCCGTATCGGTTGTGACCGAATTGTTGTCTAGGGTTTTCTGGCAGTGGCTATGGTCAAACTGAACTTGGTGGCGCCAGATAGATCAATATCGTGTGGGCGCCGAGATTTGACTTTAGGTTGGACATATTGGAATCTGAGAAAGTGGCTATCACTTACAAGTCATTTTGGTCAGTACGACCATTAGCAACACCTCATCGCCCTTTAATATTATATTGCTTTCCTATGGACTGCAATGTGGAATGTTGGATGGTCACTAAATAGAATGGAAAGTCTTAGTCTTTTCGCCAATCTTGTTGTCCTCTAGCATTTTGAGGGTCCACTATCCTCTAGTCCTGGCCATGCCTATCATGAACTTTCTGAAATTTACTTGATGGATATTAGTTCACATAGCCTATAGTTGTTATGAATTACCAAAACGCACCCGGGATTAGTTGCACTTTCAATCTGCCCCCTCCTTTTTGTAATGATGTACACATATAAATCAAGCTTCGACAACATGATAATATGAATGAAATACATCGTCGTCTTGAGAAGTATGTGAATAACAAGAGCTCCCCTAAATTTTGTGCACTATTTAAATCTTTGTTTGAATGCAATGCTCCATCGATTAGGATCGATGTGGTCACTCTTCCATGTCACATACGATCTTGGTGGAGCGCTCAAAAATGATAAGTTAAATAACTGCACTCATCACCCAGGGTAAACATGATTGTCATACACAAATTCTCATAGATATCATCATGGCAAGCCCACATTAAGAAGGCTAATATGATCAAACACATGATCACCAAGGTTATGCTCACGAGCCATAATCAAACTAGTAGTCATAGGGATCAACAAGCAAATGCATCAAAGTACAAGAGTAGGCAGCTAAAAAGCAAACTCTCCTCTCGAGACTCAAATTATGCTATACACTTTCTCCCTCCTTTGGGCAACAAGTTACCAAAAGCTTAAAATGCATAGTGCTATGCGCTGCTCTCTATGCAGATCTTCGGGACTTCTCCGAAGGGTCTTCTGACTTGTCGCTCGCGTGTGCATAGATGCGTGGAATATAGAAGATCTGGCAATGCTTCCGCTGATGTCCTGTGTATGGCTGAGGAGTTGAAAACTGGAGGTCAAACGGCATTTGCTGTAGTGGCTGAAATAGAAGTACTGGTGTCTCACTCGACAACGCAGCTTGCTGAGACGCTTGTTCTTTGGCACTCTTGAAAAGTGATCTATGGTTAAAGTCTGTCATTCTCTCTGTCCTCAACTTCTTCGGTCTCAGAGCTTCTCCACCGTTGTCTGTATTCTCTGTGCTACCTTCACAGACCATGACTTTTAGTTCTCACTCATGATCCTGGCTCAGACGTCTCGCATCTTGCATTTGAGTCAAGGTGGCAAAGCCCTTCATCAATTCTCCAGTAAGCCTCAAGCAGATCATTGATTTGATCCTTGCTTGTGTCTTGAGCATCACAGTAGAGAGCGAGATCTGGTGCCAAACTGGCTGCGCTTCTTGTGCTGCGTTTTGCAGGCTTTTGCTCTCTCTCGCCTCTCTCTTTCTCCTGGCTCTTGCAACGTGAATTAGTAGGATTATTATGCATCGCATGACGGCCCCTCGTTGTCCGGCAAATTCTGGCTCTCAGGGAAGATGCTCTTTTCCAGAAGATATGTCCTGTTCCATTCTTGGAATTGACAACACTGTATGTGGAGGGGCATATCCAGACTGATCTCTCTCTCTAATCAGCTGCGAGTTCTCTTCAGCTGTTTCAACAATTAAGGCTCATTCACCTGAACTTGCAAATAAGTACATGACACATATGTATGCAAGTGATGGAGTGAACGGCACGATCATCTCTATTGATCTGTCCTGGACTTGGGGGGGTTCAAAAGAGTGTGCCTGCAATATACGCTGTTGATTGTCGTGTCAGGGGACCAGCAAGCAGGAAGTAGATAGATCCAAGGGTCTTGTGATTCTCTCATAGGGGCATCATCAGTAATTTCGTGTACTGATATTTGCGCATGGAGTTGTGATACCTTCTTAGGCTTAGCATAGCCATCTGTGTCATCGGGCTGCCTCTCATTTGGGCATTGTATCAACTTGCGTCACGTCGCAGGGATTGTAGATTGTCGCCCTTATACGCTTTCAGTCATTCCAGACACATCTTCGGCATCTGGGCGAAGTGGGGAGCATTGGATATAAATATTGTGCATGATCGTCTCAATCATTCACTTGTCAACTCTGACACAAAACTTGTCACTTCATTTCATCCTGTAAAGTGGCTGCTCATGAGCACGCATGGGGGAAGTAGTCCTCATGTCATCATGTAATCCCAGTCACCCTATCGCTCATGTCGACCACATATGGGCTTTTGATCGCTAAAAAGACTGTCTCATAGAATCCGGTGGCTGTTGCCTTGGTGTGGAAAGCGGATAGTCTACTAACGTTCTCTTTCATGGTGTCGCATAGGATGCAGTCTGTCTCGCAATCAGGTCTCTAGACCTGCATTCCTTTCTCAAGCTTCCAATATTCTCTGCCACGGATGATCATCACTATGATCTGGAATCTTGGGGGGGGCTTCATGTTTCTGAGGGCTACGTGTTCTCTCTTTCTTCTTCTTAAGCTCAGGCAGCTGGGGCCTTATTCTTCTCTAGGAGGGGCTAGCAATCTATGTTACCTTGTTGTATCTCTTGGGTGGCTAGATGGTTTTTGAGCTTGATGCTTTGAGTGCTGAAGGCTGGGGGCTAGTACTTGGCTGTCGATGGGGGGGCAGCCCTCCAGTCCCTATGGGGGCTCATCTGCGTCGCGCATAACTTCTGATCTTTGCTAGTAGGTGCAGACGAGGCTCTTCCTCCTCATCAGCTTCATCGAATCTCTCATCATAGATTGTTTTCCCAATGACTCTGGCAATAGTCTTAATTCTTGACTCTGTCCTCGCTTCTCTCTTCTTTCCTCCATCAGCATCTTCCTTAATCTTCCTTCTCTTTGCTCTAGCACCAGTTCACTTGCTGGTTGTGGCGTCTTGCTCTGTAGTGAGCTCTGGCTTTGACATAGGAGTCCTCTTATCAGAGGGGCAGTTCTTCTGCATTTCCTAGGGTCTTGGTTGGGCAGGCACAACATAGCTCGCTTTTGAGTATGCGCTTCTCTTGGGAGTCACCTCCTCCTCAATGACAAAATCCTCATCGCTCTTCTCAGGATTCTTGAAGTACTCTTTCTTCCTGTCCTTGTTGCTGCTTTGGCAAGTTGGGGCTGGGTAGTGCTTCTGCTCCCCCTCATTCCTAACTGCTTGATGGACATTAGTGGTCCCCCTCACTAAGGTTGGTAGCTGCTCTTCTGACTGTTCTGTGTCACTCGGTCCGCTCACTGGTGACAATAGCTGAAACTGACTCCGCTATGAATAGTGGGTATAGATAGAGTGGATGAGTCATCCTCAAAGTGGCAGCTATTTTGCAAAATATTGAGTCAAACAATATATTTTATTTTCTGCATTAAAGCACTTCGGAGCTACACCCGATTTGTACTTAAACTCGGTGACAACCCTGTGACGCATAAACAGAGTCTAAACACATCATTGGTGCCATGACCGAATATCAGTTCGCTGACTGCCGAGATGCTAGGGTTTCATCAGAGTAAGGTATTTCGCGTCGTGCGGTCTCCATTCTCTCTACTCGATTAGTACCGGCACTTCGTTCAGACCGGGAGTTGTAGCTTTGTGTCAATGGCCAGGGCAATCGGTGTTGACCGAGATCGCTCAGATCGGGCGCGCGTAGATGAGTTTGGGGGGCGGTAACCTAACCTCTTTAAGTTTTTGGGGGCAGTCAAATCTATTCTAGTGATTCTTTTGATGGGATAGTATTGATCTCATACATGGAAAGAACATGGGCTCATTGATTACTTTGGTGCATGAGATGCGGAATAATGGAGGCGCACAAGAGGTCAAGTAGCGTACCCTTAACCTTGGCGACGAATTGCTACGGTGCAGGCTAACGGCGGTGAGATATCCCCGTATGACGGCGGCGGAGATCTCTTTATCAGCCGGGCAGAGGGGTCACTGGGCCGACGAAGTTTAGAGTTATCCTGAAGACGCAGGGGCGGCTATAAAGAGCTGGGAGGCGCTGCGGTTCGAGTGTTTGTAGGAATATTTTCCAAGATTTTCCACACCGCTGTGGTCTATCACCCTTCCCTTTCACCATGTTCCTGACCTTCCCTGCTCTACTTTCTCGTGAGTTCCGGTGACCTGCGAAGTGTGGTTCACATGTTCATCTCTGGCGGTTGCTGCTCAAGATGCAAAGCTGCTAGGCAGTTGCTGGCTGTACTCGGTGTGACGAGAATTGGTTCAATATCTGTTGCACTCGAGGATGAAAAATCCTTATCTCGCCACTCCTACCATCGATCTTTATGAATCAGTGAGACAGACATAGATGTGCGGTTGGTCTGATTGGCGGAGATGGCAATTAAGAGTGTTTTGGAAGATAGCCCTGCGGATTGGGGGCTTGCTCGCAAGTGCTCCTGCCCCCGAGGGGTCCAGAATTCGACTTTGTCATACACTTGTGAGTATGGGCATGAGTAGAGTTTTGCGACGAGAAAAGCATAGATAGCTAGAGGGAGTACTTAGGCATTCTGTCCAACCATTTGGCTCAAAAGAATAAACATAACTATTCAAAGCGATAAATGGATGTCCTCCCGAATGGGAGAAAAATTAATGCAACCAACGTATGCTCATCTACAATAAGATGGCAAATAAAACATGTGGCAAAGCATGCATACTAAACACAGCTCCAGCATCTATCAAGCAATTTGTCGATGACTAGGTCATCTATCTATGAGTATATTGACTTAGGAGTCATGTAGAACATTGGATGCATAGGTCCATACTCATGCGTTAAGCACAGTGGGTTACCAGCTTTAGGGCATAAACATTGTTTGTTCACATGCGGTACTAGACAGCATTTGAGTTGCTTAGCTCAATTCTGAGAGGGGCTAAAGATTCCCTCGCGCTAGATGTCTATTCCCCTTAGTAGGGATGACTAGACCTTGGGTTTGTCGATTGATGACTTTCATGTAGGTGTTGGATAGTGGATGCTCATGTTGATTTTAGATGGCATTTGAGGCAATCCTATGGAGTGAGTTGGCAGACTTTCCATATACTCTACATGGTTAGCCCACAAGGAACACTCAAGGATATCCATGCACATAGGTGAAATATCCATGTGATTCTGTCCATGAAAGTCTTAGGTTACCTTGTCCCTTTATCTTACGCAAGCAGAGGGTTTGTGACTTCATTAACTAGTGCAAGATATGAAGTTGCATGCACTTGGTCCTTGTCGCAATGATAACAAAAAAACAAAACCACAAACCCAAAAACCCCCCCCAACACAAATCCAAGCAAACCAACCCCACCGCACCCCAACCCACCCCCCCCACCCCCCCCCAACACAACACACACACATAACCGCCGCGGGCGGTCATCGACTACTGTTGCAAGGATACATATTATCAAAAGAACGTCAATTGAATGTTTGCTAGGATAGAAATATAATGAGTTGCAGATAATTCACATGTCGTTTAATTTGTGCAACGTTATCAGCTGTCATGAATAGCGAAGCCCAAATCCTATTGTCTCTTTTTATTTAGTCATTATGATAAAATTTCCCCGTTTCTCAGTTGACTGATCTTGCGAGCTATAGATAACCAAAACAGTATTACTTGACTTGTTTTACTGTATATTCCCCGTTTCTGATATTGACTGATCTTGCGATCTATATTGCAAGTACCAGGAATGAAATATAGCGAATAATGGAGAGGGTTGACATGTCCGACTAACTTGTGCCAATGTAGAGGGTTTACAAGTTGACTAACTTGTGCAATGTTATCAGATAAACCTCGTCTTCACTGTTGGCAAGCGAAGCATGTGTCAATTCTTTAAACGTGGGCGTTTAGCAGTAGATGACACTCCATTACGTCATGGATTGACAAATATTAACCATGCTTTAGTGCATCATATACATCCGATTCTAAGATACCAACTTATATTACTGGTACTACACAAACTGGAGAAACCAATTGGATCAATAGATACAGCAAACGGAACCCCAGCGCACAATGGCACGCCGTGGCTGTAAAGATTGAATTTGAGTTTTGATCATTTGATGAAACCATATTCTGCACGTATCTATTTTGTTAGAACCTTTTAAGAGAAAATTTGGTTTTGCTCATCATGGAAGTAGAACTGGGAATGTGACTGTTTAGAATTTGGAGTATCTAAGTAAATCTTCTTTGTCGAGGAAACAGAGGTGGCAACACCAATGAACCATCAGTGGACTGGGAATATATGGTAAATAAAAGAAACATTCAAATAAAAGAACAAATGGTTAGATGCATTTGTGTCTTTCAAAAATGCCCTAGATAAAGCATCTACACAGATAAAATTCAACAATCTAGTATTAAAAGACACAACCAAGTCTCATAACATCCAGGTTTCACCGAAGCTTACATTAGGACCACCACCCAGGGTACGATATGCAGCGCTACAGCTGAACAGCTAAAAATACCCAGTACGAACAATGCCCTTAACAAACTCAGCCAACACTTAAAACTGCTTGTGTGTCTGAAACAGTGATTTGGATATCAATTGTCAATTACTTCTTCTTGATGGCAGCCTTGGAACCTTGGCCCCAGTTGGGTCCTTCTTCTCGACGCCCTTGATGACACCAACAGCCACAGTCTGTCATGTCACGGACAGCAAACGACCAAGAGGAGGGTAAGTGGCAAAGGTCTCCACAACCATGGGCTTGGTGGGAATCATCTTCACTATGCCAGCATCACCATTCTTGAGGAACTTGGGGAGGGCCTCTAGCTCCTTACCAGATCGCCTGTCAATCTTGGTCACCAGCAGCAAACTTGACAGCAATGTGCGAGGTGTGGCAGTCCAGCACTGGCGCGTAGCCGTTGCCAATCTGACCAGGGTGGTTCATGATGATGACCTGGGGGTGAAGGTGGCTGCCTCCTTGGAGGGTCATCCCTGGAGTTGGATGCAACAAAACCACGCTCAGATCCTTCACGGCAACGTTCTTGACGTTGAAGCCTACGTTGTCACCAGGAAGCGCCTCCAGGAGAGACTCATGGTGATCTCAACGGACTTGACCTCAGTTGTCAGACCAGTGGGACCAAAGGTGACAACCATACCAGGCTTGATGACACAGTCTCAACACGGCCAACAGGCACAGTTCCAATGCCACCAATCTTGTAAACGTCCTGGAGGGGAAGACGGAGGGGCTTGTCTGAGGGCCTCTTGGGTCGTTGATCTGGTCAAGCGCCCTAAGCAGGGTGGTGGGCCCTTGTACGCATCAAGGTTGGTGGACCTCTCAATCATGTTGTCACCCTCAAACCCAGAGAGGGGACGAAAGGGAACCTTGTCAGGGTTGTAGCCGACCTTCTTCAGGGAGGAAGATACCTCCTTGACAATTTTTCGTAACGCGCCTTTGAGTACTTGGGAGTGGTGGCGTCCATCTAAAAACATAACAGTAGAAGGACCCCTTTAGTTAAATGATACTCAGAGCTAAATGGAACTGTAAGATATTGCGAACAGATACAGCAAAGAGACTTGATTATACTATTATAATGAGCATAAACAAGCAGAACAAAACCAACTAGCACAGCAGTACCAATCACACATAGCGAGAATTAAACATTAGAACAGCAGAACAATCAACTAGTTACAGGAAAAACATAACAGCAGCCTGAATACTTAGGAGTGGTGGCGTCCATCTAAAAATGAGAAGCAGAATGACACCTTTAGTTAAATGAAACTCACAGCTTAGATGGCACTGTAAGATATTGCCAGCAGATAACAGCAATAGACAAGATACTACAAACAGTCCTAAACAGATAAAGAAATTGCACAACAGCGCTGATCGCACTAAGTGAGCATAAACTTCAGAACAGCAGAACAATCAACTAGTTACAAGAAAAAACTGCAGTGATCGTAGTACAGGATAACAAAGAGCAGTAGAATGACACCTTAGTTAAATGAAACTCACAACTAAGATAGCACGAAGATGCTGCCAGCAGATAACAGCAAGAGAAATTATTACTGTAAACAGGCATACACAAAAATGAAATTGCACAGCAGCATTGATCACACAAAGTGAGCATACAACTTTAGAACAGCAGAACAATCAACTAGTAACCCAAAAACTGTAGGAATGGCAGTACGAGATAACAAAAGACAGTATGGAATCTTAAAAACTACAGGTAGAAGCTGACATATCCAAATGTGCTACAAATCAAGCATACAAATAGACCACTACATTCAAAATATGTGTGCAGCAATATGAAATCAAGCAAGGATCATATTGAGCAAGCTCACAATAAGTCTACCAACCAGAACATCTATACATGGCCTTCAGGGATAAAGAGTTTTTAACAAGTTATACCTTGTGCAGCAGCAGATCATCTGCTTCACTCCAAGAGTGAAAGCAGGAGGGGTGTCACGTGTCTGGCCATCCTTGGAGATACCAGCCCTCAAAACCACCAGTGGTGGAGTCGAGATGAGAACGCACAGTCAGCCTGGGAGGTACCGGTGATCATGTTCTTGATGAAGTCGCGGGTGACCAGGGGCATCAATGACGTGCAGTAGTACTGGTGTGGTCTCAAACTTCCAGAGGGCAATATCGATGGTGATACCTCTCTCACGCTCGGCCTGAGCTTGTCAAGCACCCAGGCGTACTTGAAAGACCTCTTGTTCATTTCAGGGCTCTTTCTCGAACCTCTCGATCACACGATGTCAATGCTCCAAGCTTGTAGATCAGGTGGCCAGTGGTCGTCGACTTGCCAGAGTCGACGTGGCCATGACCACGATGTGATGTTGAGTCTTCTCCTTACCCATGGCTGAAGCAAACCGCACAATCAATCAGAAAAAGTTAGACAAAAACGGACCAGAACGAAGAAACTGGCATGAACTGGAACACTAATATATCAGCGAAGGCTATCGAACGCAGGCCTATATCTAGAAACACGACACGAAAGACGATTTACAAACTGATCGGACTAGATCAAAACTGCAGGCCTAGATCTATAACAATAGTTTGCAATCACTAGTTATACTACGAAATCAGGCTCGAATTTGAGATAGTAGTCCATCTACCGACAGATTCAACCAAGATATCGAAACGATTCAGTAATATTCGCCCTTGCGGCTGCTCTAGCAATTTCGAGTGATATACAGATCGAGGCAACACGAGCAGGTGGAGAAAATCCTCTCAACGCTATACGAACAAAACGATGCATCCGCGAAAAAAAAGTGGCCTAAACTACGACCAGCTAGCGGATTGAAGGCTACAAAGATGAGCGTGAGAACACGGGAGCTTCGCGTCCAACGATGAAGATCTAAGCGCATGGAGATGGCTCGGGACACTAACCTCGAAGGAGGAGAGGGAACCGAGAGGAGGAGCGGCGGCGGCCGTCGGGGGGGAAGAAAGGGGACTGAGAGGAGGGTTCGGGCGAGCGGAATGGTCCCCTATTTATACTGGCAGCGGAGGCTCTAGGGTTCCTTCCTGGCCCGCCTGATCCATGTTCTGGTGCTTGTCGCTGTGATTACTTTATCCGTTCGATTTTGATCGTACGAACAGTAATTGTATAGGTTGATGAATGGGCTTTTGGAATTTCGCAGGCCGCAAGTTCGGCGTCCGGATTTACGTAGGGTGCACGTTCCCTGTGTGGAGACGGAGGAGACCGGCAGAGACTTGCTTTTAAAAAAATGTTTTACCCTTCTTATTTCGTACTAGTACTACTTTGCTAACTTTTCATTTTATTTCATTTTTTGAAAAAAAACTATAAAAGTTATCATAAGACAAGCACCTCGACATAATAAAAATTCTTTGCAGCTCCCTTTCGGAGCCAGCTTGACATTGTCCCTTTTTTTCTTTTTTTAACCGGGTACAGACGTAGGCGCTCATACATACTAACATACACTCACCCAACACCCACCTCTATGGCATTTCTGAGAGATGAGCCAGCATATCATATTATCTTGAGCTTGATGAAGTCGCTACAGAGCCTTGATAATCGACGGGAACGTCCTCCCATAGAACACAATCGCCGGGGAAGGCGGAAATAAATCCAGGAAATACGACCACAATGTCAAGTATAAGACTGAACCCTGATGGGCTGATGAGGATAGCACTGTCCTCCTAACCATCCAATCACAAATTGGTTCGCCAGCTTGACCTTGTCGATGACAGCGAGGAAGACTTCGTTGCACGAGCCCGTAAGGACCAGCACCGGATGTAGCCGCAATCGTCGCATTGAACTCTTGGATATATTTGAAACAACTCGCACCAAATTCGTATCGTGCACACACGACAAGAACTCCTAACATACCACCCCAATGAGACGGCAAGAATCTACACCGGAGCTTTGTCGACTATGTCTAGATGGGAAGTCGAGGAGGATCGAACCTGAAAGACAAACTTGAAGAAGAAGCGTCGCACCTACGAGACTAAAAAATTCTAACATAAACTACTAGCCAGAACGAAGGCACTGGATTCCTCTCCCGCACCGGCTGCCAGAGCGGCAAGGAGAGGGGAAGCGAATCTCAGAGGATCTCGTCGATGATGTCTAGAGGTGAGAGTTTGCCCTATCCATAGAGGGGAAGGGGAGAAAACGCGTGGAGTGCTAAGTTTTTATTCATGGGTTAATATGCTGGAAGTGTTTTCAAAAATAATTATTTTGATAAAGTTTCCAGGGAATGCGTACAGATAAAGACAAGGTATGAGGGCTCTCGCACGCTCGCGTCCCCCAGTGACCGTGCGGGGCCGCGCCGGCCGGATCTCGCTGCTCCGGCCCCTCCGCCCGTGGGCTGGATCCAGAATCAGCGAGATCTCTCCCTCACCTGCCCTCCTTCAACCGCAGTCAGCAGCCTCCGCCATTGGGATCGTGTTGGCGATGTGGGAGCATGAGCTCTTTGTCGACGTCCTGGCCTTCTCGGTCGGCGGAGACCCCGGCCTCACCTCCGTCTCGCGTCCCAAAGTCTGGGGACGTCACACCAGCGTGATGCTTCAGCTCGGTCGTCCCCACTTGTGAGGGGCTCCGTTCTGGATCTCGAGATGCAGTTGCCTCCTCCACCGCGCGCCTTCGAGGTCACTTTGGCCTTCGGAGCTCCTGCTGGATGGGTCACTGCGCCTGCGCTGAGCCCTGCTCGGTCGTACGACCATTGCGGTGGGGGAGGAGCCCCTTCCCTTCAGGGCTTGCTTCGGCGGGCCAAGCTCCCGGAGCTCCAACGAGGTGCTCACCCCACGCCGTTGTGCGGGCCCACAGCCACGCTGGCTGTGCGTGGGCTTCCCTCACCGACGACACCTACAACACATTGAAGATGACGGCGAGCTCGCCCTGTTGGAAATATGCCCTAGAGGGCAATAATAAATTAGTTATTATCATATTTCTGTGGGCACCCCGGCTTAGAGAAACCGAAGCCCGTATCAGCCCAGAGATCGAGATGAAGTCTTCGGAATACGGCACTGCTTGGCATAGAACAAATCAGCTCTTATTACAAAGGGTATTAATACAAGGGTCTGATGTTACAAAGGATCACATCAGCACGGCGAGCTATGCTACAATATACCACTTGCTCTATGCTAGCAGCGGAACAACTCGTAGCAGGCGGAATACTTCTAGAGCAGAACAATGACGAAGGGGGTGAACTCCACTCCGAAGGGACTCTGGCTGGGGACACAGATCTAGCTCGCGCACGAACGGAAAACAGACAAACAATCAATCACGGCATCACCTGCAATCTGGCATGACACGCCAGGTAGTACATTGAATGTACTTGCAAGCTCACAACAACCAAAAGCATTAAGGCAAGACAACAAAAAATAGCAATTAAACAGGTTATTAATTAACAACTACTATGATACGAAAGCAACTACTAAGCATGATATGAAACTAATAACATACTGATAAACCACCATCTCAGATCTTAGTAACCATCTCACTTTGGGCAAACCGGCCAGCAATCATACCATCTCGATCACCTCGTGATCCACCTGATCACCTCGTGATCAAAGCATCCACACGATCACCTCGTGACCACAACATCCACATGATCACCTCGTGACCACATCACAAACTGAATGATCATCCTCGAGATCATCCCAATATCATCATCAACATCTCGCCAAGCTGTTACTGCTCACATATGTCAACATATAAATCAATATAAGTCATTCCGTTCATGTGAGTGTTGATCGAACGGTGTGACCTAGTACGAACTGTGCCCATGACCGAGGACGCAGAGATCGATAGATTAAAACACACACACTGCAGAGGTTAGCGCACTGTACCACACCACGGAATCCATGGCCTCGAACTCCCATTCGGTGGACCAACGGCATTCCGACAAAACCGATCTATTGCCATCACACTCTCCCAGCCACTCCGACAAACTCCCCTTTGGGCTAAGACCTGGGTGGCCCCGTGTCAACTCTGGACACCCAACGGCCACCGTGTGGCCAAAACATAAACGGTCCCAAACAGGGACAAAAAGGCGCCTACAACAACTACGGGCACACAAGGCTTATGTCCACCTGATCAGGGTAGCGGCGCGCCCATAACCTTCCTCGTTGGAGGCACCGGCGAGAGAGGCATGCCAAAGACCGTGTTAGGGCTTCCCATAAAGGCAAATATGGTTGCACTGGAAAAGCGGTTCGTGGCACACCTGATCAACTTAATGACGGAATCATCCCCAAAATATAACAGTGATAACTGATACTCCGAATCATCTATCAACCTGTAATCCAAGTCATAGCAATATCCAACAACTAATCCAAAGCATACTATCGTCATATCAAAATACTCGGGGCAAATATCACTACTATGTATGATGAATCCAAGAACGATAATACTACTACTCCAATAGCAAGAACAAGCTATCCAGCGGAGTCCATATGCAAGCATCATCTCCGAAACCATACTCCAAAACATAATATCAACTATCATCATGATTAAAATAAGTACTAGCCACTATAACCAAAGGCAACATGACATCCAAGTAATACACAAAATATAAACCAGAATCAAAATGAAAATATGCAGTAATACCGACTAATAATCCCAAGGCAACATGTCCATCCTCATAAACTGCAAAATATTGTCCTAGAACTCCAAGACATCCATGGAATAGCAAGATCGAAACAACTCCAAGAAAATGCATGAACAGATCATACATGGCTAATGCAATATTTTAAATAAGTTAAATAATTTAAACCATGTCAGCATTGCAATCAGTGCAAATGGAGGGGGGGTGGCTTGCCTGGGATGGAGGGATTCATCGCGGAAGAAGTGCGAGAAGCTCGCGGAAAGAATCGCGGAAAACGTTCTCTCTCGGAGGGGCGCTGAATAAGGGCAAGGGCATAATGGTCATTTTCAGGAATGTTAACATATGGTGAAAATGATACCAAAGAACGGTTCGACGAGACGAAGAAGTGGGCTTTGGAATCACCTCATTAGGAGCTAGGATCAAAAAGTATAAAGGTTTTTCTGCCAGGGACCTATCTTTAATAAATCATCAAAAACAGGCCTTGAGTGGAAAAAAACAGAACGCTCCTTTTGGCAGAATACCTTCCAACTGAGAAAAACATAAACGAGGGTCGAAAGCAGAGCCAATAGGCTTTCGGAAAGGGAAGACGTATTCCAGGGAATACGCTTCACTTTCCTAGTCAGCAGAAGCCTGGCGGCAAGAGAGACTGACTATGCCTAGGGTGTGGGAAAGGATATACTTCTATATAATTTTGGTCCTTATTAGGAGAAGTTGTAGATAGAGAAAGGAGGGGGTAGGAGAGAATAAGAAGGAGGAGGAGGGGCCCGCCTCGAACTCAGCACACGGAGAGGAGTGAGGGCACGGCGAGTGCGAGCTGGGGAGATGTGCCGCTTCAATTGACCCCGCAGTAGTGCCAGGACGGAGCGGAACGACGGCGGTAGCTGGCGACAGAGGAGAGGGCGGTCGGCCGAAACTTGGGCGCGTGGCCACGGCGGCTCCGGCGAGGAAAAGAGGGTGGGAGAGGTTCACCGGGGTTGGGTGAGCTTCTGGTGTTGAAAGATGGAGAGAAGAGCTCCCGGTGTGCGTGCGATTTAGGAGAGAAAACCCGAGGGCGTGCCCAACCGAGGCTGATGAGGGGGCTCTGGAGGAGTCGAACGAAGGGGTCGGGGAGGTGTGCTGGGAGAGCGTGAGGAAGAGCTTGGTGAGGTCGGGGGCACCGGGGCTGGCTTAAATAGCACAGAGAGGGGATGGCGCCAGATTGCGTCGCCGCGGCGACGCGTTGGCCATGTCGCGAGCGCTCGACGGGAAAGGCGATGGGAGGGGAACAGGGGAGGGCTCACGGGGAGGTAGCCGACGCAGGAAGAACGGGGGGGAAGAAGACGGGATGACAGTTAACGCGCGAGACGCACTATTAGCCCATGGGCGTGCGTCGGCGAGCGCCGACGAGGAGGCTTCTGGGAGGGGGAGAGAGGGTTCCAGAGAGAAGGCGACGATGAGGTGATGAAGCCACGGGACATGCTCACCGCGCTGAAGACGACGAACACACACACACACACATAACCCCGCACGCGGCGCGGTCATCGACTACTGTTGCAAGGTATACATATTATCAAAAGAACGTCAATTGAATGTTTGCTAGGAATGAAATATAATGAGTTGCAGATAATTCACATGTCGTTTAATTTGTGCAACGTTATCAGCTGTCATGAATAGCGAAGCCCAAATCCTATTGTCTCTTTTTATTTAGTCATTATGATAAAATTTCCCCGTTTCTCATGTTGACTGATCTTGCGAGCTATAGATAACCAAAACAGTATTACTTGACTTGTTTTACTGTATATTCCCCGTTTCTGATATTGACTGATCTTGCGATCTATATTGCAAGTACCAGGAATGAAATATAGCGAATAATGGAGAGGGTTGACATGTCCGACTAACTTGTGCAATGTAGAGGGTTTACAAGTTGACTAACTTGTGCAATGTTATCAGATAAACCTCGTCTTCACTGTTGGCAAGCGAAGCATGTGTCAATTCTTTAAACGTGGGCGTTTAGCAGTAGATGACACTCCATTACGTCATGGATTGACAAATATTAACCATGCTTTAGTGCATCATATACATCCGATTCTAAGATACCAACTTATATTACTGGTACTACACAAACTGGAGAAACCAATTGGATCAATAGATACAGCAAACGGAACCCCAGCGCACAATGGCACGCCGTGGCTGTAAAGACTTTGAATTTGAGTTTTGATCATTTGATGAAACCATATTCTGCACGTCATCTATTTTTGTAGAACCTTTTAAAGAGAAAATTTGGTTTTGCTCATCATGGAAGTAGACTGGGAATGTGACTGTTTAGAATTTGGAGTATCTAAGTAACATCTTCTTTGTCGAGGAAACAGAGGTGGCAAAACACCAATGAACCATCAGTGGACTGGGAATATATGGTAAATAAAAGAACACATTCAAAATAAAAGAACAAATGGTTTAGATGCATTTGTGTCTTTCAAAAATGCCCTAGATAAAGCATCTACACAGATAAAATTCAACAATCTAGTATTAAAAGACACAACCAAGTCTCATAACATCCAGGTTTCACCGAAGCTTACATTAGGACACCACCCAGGGTACGATATGCAGCGCTAACAGCTGAACAGCTAAAATATACCCAGTACGAACAATGCCCTTAACAAAACTCAGCCAACACTAAAAACTGCTTGGTGTCTGAAACAGTGATTTGGATATCAATTGTCAAATTACTTCTTCTTGATGGCAGCCTTGGTAACCTTGGCCCCAGTTGGGTCCTTCTTCTCGACGCCCTTGATGACACCAACAGCCACAGTCTGCCTCATGTCACGGACAGCAAAACGACCAAGAGGAGGGTAAGTGGCAAAGGTCTCCACAACCATGGGCTTGGTGGGAATCATCTTCACTATGCCAGCATCACCATTCTTGAGGAACTTGGGCAGGGCCTCTAGCTCCTTACCAGATCGCCTGTCAATCTTGGTCACCAGCTCAGCAAACTTGACAGCAATGTGCGAGGTGTGGCAGTCCAGCACTGGCGCGTAGCCGTTGCCAATCTGACCAGGGTGGTTCATGATGATGACCTGGGAGGTGAAGGTGGCTGCCTCCTTGGCAGGGTCATCCCTGGAGTTGGATGCAACAAAACCACGCTTCAGATCCTTCACGGCAACGTTCTTGACGTTGAAGCCTACGTTGTCACCAGGAAGCGCCTCCAGGAGAGACTCATGGTGCATCTCAACGGACTTGACCTCAGTTGTCAGACCAGTGGGACCAAAGGTGACAACCATACCAGGCTTGATGACACCAGTCTCAACACGGCCAACAGGCACAGTTCCAATGCCACCAATCTTGTAAACGTCCTGGAGGGGAAGACGGAGGGGCTTGTCTGAGGGCCTCTTGGGCTCGTTGATCTGGTCAAGCGCCTCAAGCAGGGTTGGGCCCTTGTACCAGTCAAGGTTGGTGGACCTCTCAATCATGTTGTCACCCTCAAACCCAGAGATGGGGACGAAGGGAACCTTGTCAGGGTTGTAGCCGACCTTCTTCAGGTAGGAAGATACCTCCTTGACAATTTCTTCGTAACGCGCCTTTGAGTACTTGGGAGTGGTGGCGTCCATCTAAAAACATAACAGTAGAAGGACCCCTTTAGTTAAATGATACTCAGAGCTAAGATGGAACTGTAAGATATTGCGAACAGATAACAGCAAGAGACTTGATTATACTATTATAATGAGCATAAACAAGCAGAACAACCAACTAGCACAGCAGTACCAATCACACATAGCGAGAATTAAACATTAGAACAGCAGAACAATCAACTAGTTACAGGAAAAACATAACAGCAGCCTGAATACTTAGGAGTGGTGGCGTCCATCTAAAAATGAGAAGCAGAATGACACCTTTAGTTAAATGAAACTCACAGCTTAGATGGCACTGTAAGATATTGCCAGCAGATAACAGCAATAGACAAGATTACTACAAACAGTCATAAACAGATAAGAAATTGCACAACAGCGCTGATCGCACTAAGTGAGCATAAACTTCAGAACAGCAGAACAATCAACTAGTTACAAGAAAAAACTGCAGTGATCGTAGTACAGGATAACAAAGAGCAGTAGAATGACACCTTTAGTTAAATGAAACTCACAACTAAGATAGCACTGTAAGATGCTGCCAGCAGATAACAGCAAGAGACATTATTACTGTAAACAGGCATACACAAAAATGAAATTGCACAGCAGCATTGATCACACAAAGTGAGCATAAACTTTAGAACAGCAGAACAATCAACTAGTAAACCCAAAAACTGTAGGAATGGCAGTACGAGATAACAAAAGACAGTATGGAATCTTATAAAACTACAGGTAGAAGCTGACATATCCAAATGTGCTACAAATCAAGCATACAATTAGACCACTACATTCAAAATATGTGTGCAGCAATATGAAATCAAGCAATGGATCATATAGCAAGCTCAAATAAGTCTACCAACCAGCAACATCTATACATGGCCTTTCAGGGATAAAGAGTTTTAACAAGTTATACCTTGTTGCAGCAGCAGATCATCTGCTTCACTCCAAGAGTGAAAGCAAGGAGGGCGTGCTCACGTGTCTGGCCATCCTTGGAGATACCAGCCTCAAAACCACCAGTGGTGGAGTCGATGATGAGAACAGCACAGTCAGCCTGGGAGGTACCGGTGATCATGTTCTTGATGAAGTCGCGGTGACCAGGGGCATCAATGACGGTGCAGTAGTACTTGGTGGTCTCAAACTTCCAGAGGGCAATATCGATGGTGATACCTCTCTCACGCTCGGCCTTGAGCTTGTCAAGCACCCAGGCGTACTTGAAAGACCTCTTGTTCATTTCAGCGGCTTCCTTCTCGAACCTCTCGATCACACGCTTGTCAATGCCTCCAAGCTTGTAGATCAGGTGGCCAGTGGTCGTCGACTTGCCAGAGTCGACGTGGCCAATGACCACGATGTTGATGTGAGTCTTCTCCTTACCCATGGCTGAAGCAAACTGCACAATCAATCAGAAAAAGTTAGACAAAAACGGACCAGAACGAAGAACTGGCATGAACTGGAACACTAATATATCAGCAGAAGGCTATCGAACCGCAGGCCTATATCTAGAAACACGACACGAAGACGATTTACAAACTGATCGGACTAGATCAAACTGCAGGCCTAGATCTATAACAGATAGTTTGCAATCACTAGTTATACTACGAAATCAGTCTACGAAATTGAGATAGTAGTCCATCTACCGACAGATTCAACCAAGTATCGAAACGATTCAGTAATACTTCGCCCTTGCGGCTGCTCTAGCAATTTCGTAGTGAATCTACAGATCGAGGCAACAGTACGAGCATGGAGAAAATCCTTCTCAACGCTATACGAACAAACGATGCATCCGCGAAAAAAGTGCCTAAAACTCGACCAGCTAGCGGATTGAAGGCTACAAAGATGAGCGTAGAACACGGGAGCTTCGCTCCAACGATGAAGATCTAAGCGCACTGGAGATGGCTCGGGACACTAACCTCGAAGGAAGGAGAGGGAACCGAGAGGAGGAGGCGGCGGCGGCCGTCGGGGGGGAAGAAAGGGGACTGAGAGGAGGGTTCGGGCGAGCGGAATGGCTCCCCTATTTATACTGGCAGCGGAGGGCTCTAGGGTTCCTTCCTGGCCGCCTGATCCATGTCTGGTGCTTGTCGCTGTGATTTACATTATCCGTTCGATTTTGATCGTACGAACAGTATATTGTATAGGTTGATGAATGGGCTTTTGGACATTTCGCAGGCCGCAAGTTCGGCGTCCTGGATTTACGTAGGGTGCACGTTCCCTGTGGAGACGGAGGAGACCGGCAGAGCACTTGCTTTTAAAAAATGTTTTACCCTTCTTATTTCGTACTAGTACTACTTTGCTAACTTTTCATTTTATTTCATTTTTTGAAAAAAAATCTATAAAAGTTCATCATAAGACAAAGCACCTCGACATAATAAAAATTCTTGCAGCTCCCTTTCGGAGCCAGCTTTGACATTGTCCCTTTTTTTCTTTTTTTAACACGGTACAGACGTAGGCGCTCATACATACTCACATACACTCACCCAACACCCTACCTCTATGAGCATTTCTGAGAGAATGAGCCAGCATATTATCTTGAGCTTGATGAAGTCGCTACAGATGCCTTGATAATCGACGGGAACGTCTCCTCCCATAGAACACACATCGCCGGAAGGCCGGAAATAAATCCAGGAAAATACGACCACCAATGTCAAGTATAAGACTTGAACCCTGATGGGCTGAGGATAGCACTGTCCTCCTAACCATCCAATCACAAATTGGTTCGCCAGCTTGACCTTGTCGATGACAGCGAGGAAGACTTCGTGCACGAGCCCGTAAGGACCAGCACCGTGTAGCCGCAATCGTCGCCATTGAACTCTTGGATATATTTGAAACAACTCGCACCAAATCTCGTTATCGTGCACACACGACAAGAAACCCTAACATTACCACCCCAATGAGACGGCAAGAATCTACACCGGAGCTTTGTCGACTATGTCTAGATGGGCGAAGTCGAGGAGGATCGAAGCCTGAAAGACAAACTTGAAGAAGAAGCGTCGCACCTACGAGGACTAAAAAATTCTAACATAAACTACTAGCCAGAACGAAGGCACTGGATTCCTCTCCCGCCACCGGCTGCCAGAGCGGCAAGGAGAGGGGAAGCGAATCCAGAGGCTCGTCGATGATGTCTAGAGGTGAGAGTTTGCCCTATCCATAGAGGGGAAGGGGAGAAAACGCGTGGAGTGCTAAGTTTTTATTCATGGGTTAATATGCTGGAAGTTGTTTCAAAAATATTATTTTGATAAAGTTTCCATGGGAATGCGTACAGATAATAGACAGGTATGAGGGCTCTCGCGACGCTCGCCGTCCAGTGACCGTGCGGCCGCCGCCGGCCGGATCTCGCTGCTCCGGCCTCCTCCGCCTCCGTCGGGCCTGGATCCAGAATCAGCGAGATCTCCTCCCTCACCTGCCCTCCTTCAACCCCGCAGTCAGCAGCCTCCGCCATTGGGATCGTGTGGCGATGTGAGCATGAGCTCTTTGTCGACGTCCTGGCCTTCTCCGGTGGCGGAGACCCCGGCCTCCACCTCCGTCTCGCCGCCCAATGCTCCTGGGGACGTCCACCAGCCGCTGATGCTTCAGCTCGTCGTCCCCACTTGTGAGGGCTCCGTTCTGGATCTCGAGATGCAGTTGCCTCCTCCACCGCGCGCCTTCGAGGTCACTTTGGCCCCTTCGGAGCTCCTGCTGGATGGGTCACTGCAGCCTGCGCTGAGCCCCTGCTCGGTCGTCACGACCATTGCGGTTGGGGAGGAGCCCTCTCTCCCTTCAGGGCTTGCTTCGGCGCGGCCAAGCTCCCGGAGCTCCAACGAGGTGCTCACCCCCGACGCCGTTGTGCGGGCCCCACAGCCACCGCTGGCTGTGTCGTGGGCTTCCCTCACCGACGACACCTACAACATTGAAGATGACGGCGAGCTCGCCCTGTTGGAAATATGCCCTAGAGGCAATAATAAATTAGTTATTATCATATTTCTGTGGCACCCCGGCTTAGAGAAACCGAAACGCCCCGTATTCCAGCCCAGAGATCGAGATGAAGTCTTCTGGAATACGGCACTGCTTGGCATAGAACAAATCAGCTCTTATTACAAAGGGTATTAATACAAGGGTCTGATGTTACAAAGGATCACATCAGCACGGCGACGCTATGCCTACAATACTACACTTGCTCTATGCTAGCAGCGGAACAACTCGTAGCAGCGGAATACTTCTAGCAGCAGAACAATGACGAAGGTGGTGAACTCCACTCCGCAGGGACTCTGGCTGGGACACGATCTAGCTCGCACGAACGGAAACCATGACAAACAATCAATCACGGCATCACCTGCAATCTGGCATGACACGCCAGGTCAGTACATTGAATGTACTTGCAAGCTCACAACAACCAAAAGCATTAAGGCAAGACAACAACATAGCAATTAAACAGGTTAATTAATTAACAACTACTATGATACGAAAGCAACTACTAAGCATGATATGAAACTAATACCATACTGATAAACCACCATCTCAGATCTTAGTAACCATCTCACTATTGGCTAACCGGCCAAGCAATATACCATCTCGATCACCTCGTGATCCACCTGATCACCTCGTGATCAAAGCATCCACACGATCACCTCGTGACCACAACATCCACATGATCACCTCGTGACCACATCACAAACTGAATGATCATCCTCGAGATCATCCCAATATCATCATCAACATCCTGCCAAGCTGTTACTGCTCACAATATGTCAACATATAAATCAACTATAAGTCATTCCGTCATGTGAGTGTTGATCGAACGGTGTGACCTAGTACGAACTGTGCCCATGACCGAGGACGCAGCTATCGATAGATTAACACACACACTCTGCAGAGGTTAGCGCACTGTACCCACACCACGGAATCCATGGCCTCGAACTCCCATTCGGGTGGACCAACGGCATTCCGACAAAACCGATCTATTGCCATCACACTCTCCCAGCCACTCCGACAAACTCCCCTTTGGGCTAAGACCTGGGTGGCCCCGTGTCAACTCGTGACACCCAACGGCCACCGTCGTGGCAAAACATAAACGGTCCCAAACAGGGACAAAAAGGCGCCTACAACAACTACGGGCACACAAGGCTTATGTCCGCCTACCTGATCAGGGTAGCGCGCGCCCATAACCTTCCCTCGTTGGAGGCACCGGCGAGAGGCATGCCAATAGACCGTGTTAGGGCCTTCCCATAAAAGGCAAATGTGGTTGCACTGGAAAAGCCCGGTTCGGTGGCACCTGATCAACTTAATGACGGAATTCATCCCCAAAATATAACAGTGATAACTGATACTCCGATATCATCTATCAACCTGTAATCCAAGTCATAGCAATATCCAACAACTAATCCAAAGCATACTATCGTCATATCAAAATACTCCGGGGCAACATATCACTACTATTATGATGAATCCAAGAACGATAATACTACTACTCCAATAGCAAGAACAAGCTATCCAGCTGAGATCCATATGCAAGCATCATCTCCGAAACCATACTCCAAAACATAATATCAACTATCATCATGATTAAAATAATACTAGCCACTAATAATCCAAAGGCAACATGACATCCAAAGTAATACTCCAAAATATAATACCAGATATCAACATGAAAATAATCATAATAGCCGCTAATAATCCCAAGGCAACATGTCATCCTCATAAACTGCAAGATATTAGTCCTAGAACTCCAAGCAACATCATGGCAATAGCAAGATCGAAACAACTCCAAGAAATGCCATGAACAGATCATACATAGCTAATGCAATATTTTAAATAAGTTTAAATAATTTAAACCATGTCACTGCATTGCAATCATGCAAATGGAGGGTGTGGCTTGCCTGGGATGGAGGGATTCATCGCGAAGAAGTGCGAGAAGCTCGCGGAAAGAATCGCCGGAAAACGTTCTCTCTCGGAGGGGGCTGAATAAGGGCAAGGGCATAATGGTCATTTTCAGAATGTTAACATATGGTGAAAATGATACCAACAGAACGGGCTCGACGAGACGAAGAAGTGGGCTTTGGAATCACCTCATTAGGAGCTAGGATCAAAAAGTTATAAAGGTTTTTCTGCCAGGGACCTATCTTTAATAAAATCATCACAAACAGGCCCTTGAGTGGAAAAACAGAACGCTCCTTTTGGCAGAATACGCTTTCCAACTGAGAAAACATAAACTGGGTCGAAGCAGAGCCAAAGTACGCTTTCGGAAAGGGAAGACGTATTCCAGCGGAATACGCTTCCACTTATCCTAGTCAGCAGAAGCGGGGCCGAGCGCTGACTCGCTGCCAGGTGGGGCCCGCCGCATCTCTCTCTCTCTCCTCCCTCCTCCTCCTTCTCCTTCCCGACGCGCACGTAGAGCAGAGGAGGGGCGAGGCAGCAGCGAGGCCGGCGCCGGCCTCGCCAACTCCAGCCACCTCCCATCGGAGTGAGGGCACCGGCGAGTGCGGGGAGATGTGCCGCATCCTTATTGACCCCGCAGTAGTGCCAGGACGGAGCGGAACGACGGCGGCTAGCGGCGACCGAGGACGAGGGCGGCGGCCGAAACTTGGGCGCGTGGCCACGGCGGCTCCGGCGAGGAAAAGAGGGGTGGGAGAGGTTCACCGGGGTCTGGGTGAGCTTCTGGTGTTGGAAAGATGAGAGGAAGAGCTCCGGTGTGCGTGAATTTAGGAGAAACCGAGCGGCGGCCAACCGAGGCGATGAGGGGCTCTGGAGTCGAACGAATGGGTCGGGGAGGTTGCTGGGAGAGTGAGGAAGAGCTTGGTGAGGTCGGGGCACCTCGGGGCTGGCTTAAATAGCCAGAGAGGGGATGGCCGAGCTGGCGTCGCCGCGGACGCGTGGCCATGCTCGCGAGCTCGACGGAAGGCGATGGGAGGGGAACAGGGGAGGGCTCACGGGGAGGTAGACGACGCCAGGAAGCACGGGGAGGAAGAAGACGGGCGCCATTAAAGCGAGACCGCCACTATTCGCCCATGGGCGTGCGTCGGCGAGCGCCGACGAGGAGGCTTCTGGAGGGGGAGAGAGGTCCAGAGAGAAGGCGACGATGAGGTGAAGCCACTGGACATGCTCACGCGCGTGAAGACGACGAGAGGGGGAGGTGCTGGAGCTAGGCGACGTCCTGGACGCGGTCAACGCGAACAGAGCACGTGAATAGGCATGCCAGCTGCACGGTCACCACGCGACATGCCACGAGAAGGACTTTAGAGGATGGAAAACCTTGTCTGGGGTGTTTTCTCTCCACCCTGGAGACTGTAGAAAGCAAGAGCTCGAGAGAAGAGGCTCTTCATCTGAGTTAGGCATCGATTAAAGTTTGTTGTAGCAAACTTGGCTGTGCACTGGTGATCAACAGAGAACTGATTGGGGCCAACGGAGTTGTCTGCGAGGTTAAGCTTAGGAAGGACTATAATCCTGGAGGTTTTGAGGGGAATTGGACCACAAAACAATAGGGTTGCTTTGTAACTTCATATTAGGTCCAGAAACTTGATCAAGATGATGCACTCACATGGAGTATCAACTTGAGCTCAAATTTGGCAAGGCTTGATGATATGGACATATAATGATGCTGTAAAAATTTCATACCAATTGGACATGCCAAAATGGTACTTCCTTCACAGCTATCCCCTTTGTCCAGAAACTTGAGAAAATTCTAGAGAAATATTGTCTTGATTAAATGATCCCAAAATTTATGGAGAGAGGTTTTATGGTCATGAGAATGCTCTGGTAAATTTTCAGCCAAAATGAAGCAATATAAACTATACTTGCTTCACAACCTGAAAATATTGACAGAAGCAAAGATTTGGTCCTGTGCTCACATAGATGATTGGATGGGGCTGAAATTTGGAGTAGGGTGATAATATGAACACATGAAGGAGTTTGCAAAATTTCAACTCATTTGGATACACCTAGCTAGTACTTCCTTCACAATACCTTCTGTCTGACAGAAACTTTGAAAAATTGCTGAGAAAGATTAGCTAGGAAAATAAAGTTGAATTTTTGCATGGCTCAATTATTTGTATGAAATAGCATGCCCAAAAAGTTTGGGAGCAATCAATAAATTATAGGTGGCACTTGCTTCACAGAAAGCCACACTGGACAGAATTGAAGAATAATTATTGGGGAAGTATTCTTGGGCTAGGACAGGAAAGTTTGGGCATATTTGAGCAATATATGACCCAAAGAAATTATGAGAATTATTTGGGAATTTTGGGAGTGACAGAAATATAGGTTGCTTCACAACCTAGGGCAGACAGGGTTATTCCTTTAATAAGAAAAGGAATATTCCCCAAGAAAAAGAATTATGGAGTTGGGCTAGGATGGAAATGTCATGGTCTTGGGAAAGTTTGATGAGGGTGACAAGCCACTATAAAACCTAGGAAGACATGATCTTCCCAAGTTTCAGAACCACATAGCCACAGAAAATCAAATCAAATCAAGAAATCCAAGAAAATCAAAGGAAAAAGAAAAGGGCAAAATCCAGGGTGTTACAATTTCCCTATTCATGATAATCGTTTATTATCCATGTTAGAATTGTATTGATCGGAAACTCAAATACATGTGTGGATACATAGACAACAACTCTGTCCCTAGTAAGCCTCTTCTGGACTAGCTCGTTGATCAAAGATGGCTATAGTTTCCAAGTTATAGACATGAGTTGTCATTTGATAACGGGATCACATCATTGGAAGAATGATGTGATGGACAAGACCCAAACTATAAACGTAGCATATGATCGTATCAAGTTTATTGCTATCATTTTCTGCATGTCAAAGTATATGTTCCTATGACCATGAGATCATGCAACCCACTGACACCGGAGGAGTATCTTGTATGTACCAAACGTCGCAACGTAATTGGGTGACTATAAAGGTGTTCTACAGGTATCTCCGAGGGTGTCTGTTGAGTTGGCATGGATCAAGACTGGGATTTCTCACTCCGTATGACGGAGAGGTATCTCAGGGCCCACTCAGTAATACATCATCACAATAAGCTTGCAAGCAATGTGACTAATGGGTTAGCCACGGGATCTTGTATTACGGAATGAGTAAAGAGACTTGCCGGTAACAAGATTGAACTAGGTATGGAGATACCGACGATCGAATCTCGGGCAAGTAACATACCGATAGGCAAAGGGAACTGCATACGGGATTAGCTGAATCCTTAGCATTGAGGTTCGACCGATAAGATCTTCGTAGAATATGTAGGAACCAATATGGGCATCCAGGTCCCGCTATTGGTTATTGACCATAGAGGTGTCTCGGTCATGTCTGCATAGTTCTCGAACCCGCAGGGTCTACACACTTAACGTTTGGTGACGATATAAGTATAGTTGAGTCATTATGGTGGTTACCGAAGGTTGTTCGGAGTCCCGGATGAGATCCCGGACATAACGAGGAACTCTGGAATGGTCTGGAGGTGAAGATTAATATATTGGATGAAGGGTATTGGAGTCCGGAATTGTTCCGGGGGTACCGGGTGATGACCAGCATCATCGAAAGGGGTTTCGGGGGGCCCCGACAAGTGTTGGGGGGCCCCATGGGCCAAGGGGAGGGGCAAACCAGCCCACTAAGGGGCTGTGCGCCCCCTCACCCTTTCCCATGTAACCAGAAGAGGTGGGGCGCCCCCTCTAGGGTTCCCTCCACCTGGCTTGGGGGGCAAGCCACCCTAGGGTTTCCCTAGGGGGCGCCTCCATTTGCCTTGGCCGCCGCCCCCCTAGATGGGATCTAGGGGCGCCACCCCTCCTCCCTTCCCCTTATATATAGAGGGGTAGAGGGAGGGCAGCCTCACCCATCTATGCCACGGCGCTGCCCTCACTCTCCCTCGTAGTCCTTCTTCTTCTCCATGAGGCTTGGCGAAGCCCTGCTGAGATTTCTCCACCACCACCGCCACCACGCCGTCGTGCTGCCGGAGGACTCAAGCTACTACTTCACCATCACTCGCTGGATCGAGGAGGTGAAGGCGTCATCAAGCCGTACGTGTGTTGAACGCGGAGGTGCCATCCGTTCGGCACTTGGATCAGGAGTTCACGGGACAGATCGTGATTGGATTGCGAAGACGTTCGACTACATCAACCTCGTTTCTTAACGCTTTCGCTTAGCGATCTACAAGGGTATGTAGATGCAATCTCTCCTCTCGTAGATGGTCATCTCCTAGATTTGATCTTGGTGAGTGTAGGAAATTTTTTGTTTCCCATGCAACGTTCCCCAACAGTGGCATCATGAGCTAGGTCTATGCGTAGATGACATCACGAGTAGAACACAAAGGAGTTTGTGGGCGTTGATATTCAGATTGCTTCCTTCCTTGGTCTTTTCTTGATTCGGCGGTATTGTGGGATGAAGTGGCCCGGACCAACTTTACATGTCCACGTACATGCGACTGGTTCCATCGACAAACATGTGACTTTGTTGCATAAAGATGGCTGGCGGGTGTCTGTCTCTCCCACCTTAGTTGAATCGGATTCGACAAAGGCGGTCCTTGTAGAAGGTTAAATAGCAACTTGCGTATCACCGTTGTGGCTTTGTGTAGGTAAGAATCGTTCTTGCTAGATACTCATAGCAGCCATGTAAAACATGCAACAACAATTAGAGGACGTTTAACTTGTTTTTGCAGGGTATGTTGTGATATGATATGGCCAAAGACATGATGAGATATATTTGATGTATGAGATGATCATGTTTTGTAATATTTTATCATGACTTGCATGTCGATGAATACGGCAACCGGCAGGAGCCATAGGGTTGTCTTTATTTATTGTATGACATGCGTGTCAATCATTAAATGCTATGTAATGCTTTACTTTATCGCTAAGCGATAGCAATAGTAGTAGAAGCATGGTTGGCGTGACAACCCCGATGGCGACACGATGATGGAGATCATGGTGTCATGCCGGTGACGATGGAGATCATGCCGGTGCTTTGGAGATGGAGATCAAAAGCACAAGTTGATGGCCATATCATGTCACTTATGATTTGCATGTGATGTTAATCCTTTTATGCATCTTATTTTGCTTAGGACGACGGTAGCATTATAAGGTGATCCCTTACTAAAATTTCAAGATAAAATTGTGTTCTCCCCAAGTGTGCACCATTGCGAAGGTTCATCGTTTCGAAGCACCACGTGATGATCGGGTGTGATAGACTCTACGTTCGCATACAACGGGTGCAAGCCAGTTTTGCACATGCGTAACACTTGGGTTAAACTTGACGAGCCTAGCATGTAAAAACATGGCCTCGGAACACAAGAGACCGAAAGGTCGAACACGAGTTATATAGTAGATATGATCAACATGGAGATATTCAGCATTGAAACCACCTCATCTCACGTGATGATCGGACTTGGGTTGGTGAATTTGGATCGTGTTACACTCGGACAACCGGAGGGATGTTGATTTGAGTGGGAGTTCTTAAGTAATATGATTAATTGAAGTCATTATCATGAACAATAGTCTAAGTTGTCTTTCCAAATTATGTTGTAGATCAATAGCTCGCGCTGTAGCTCCCTGTTTTAATATGTTCCTAGAGAAAGACTAAGTTGAAAGATAATGTAAGCAATTATGCGGACTAGGGCCGTAGTATGAGGATTGTCCTCACTGCTGCACAGAAGGCTTGTGTCCTCGATGCACCGCTCGGTGTGCCAACCCCTCTAGCGTCGTCTATGGATGTTGTGAACATCTGGCAGACATGTTCTGATGACTACTTGGTAGTTTAGTGCGCCATGCTTTACGGCTAAAAATCAAGGCTCCAAAGGCGTTTTGAATGCCATGGAACATATGAGATGTTCCAAGAGTTGAAATTGGTATTTCAGGCTCATGCCCATGTTGAGAGGTATGAGACCTCTGACAAGTTCTTTGCCTACAAGATGGAGGAGAATAGCTCAGCCAGTGAGCATGTGCTCAGAATGTCTGGGTGCTATAATCGCTTGAATCAAGTGGGAGTTAATCTTCCAAATAAGATAGTGATTGACAGAGTTCTCCAGTCACTATCACCAAGCTACTAGAGCTTCGTGATGAACTATAACATGCAAGGGATGGAGATGATCCCAGAGCTGTTTGCTACTTCTTGAGCTTGCGTTGGTTTTTCCCTTGAAGAGGAAAGGGTGATGCAGCATAGTAGAGGTAAGTATTTCCCTCAGTTAAGAACCAAGGTATCAATCCAGTAGGAGAAGAACGCACAAATCACCAACACCTGCACAAATAATCAAACACTTGCACCCAACGCAATAAAGGGGTTGTCAATCCCTTCACGGTCAATTGCAAAAGTGAGATCTGATAGAGATAGATAAACAAAAGATAAAATATTTTTGGTTTTTTTTGGTATATAGATCTGAAAATAAAAGATTGCAAAATAGTAGATCGGAAAGTAATATGATGGAAAATAGACCCGGGGGCCATAGGTTTCACTAGAGGCTTCTCTCATGAAGGCAAATAATACGGTGGGTGAACAAATTACTGTCGAGCAATTGATAGAAAAGTGAAAAGTTATGACGATATCCAAGGCAATGATTATGCATATAGGCATCATGTCCGTGTCAAGTAGACCGACTCCTGCCTGCATCTACTACTATTACTCCACACATCGACCACTATCCAGCATGCATCTAGAGTATTCAGTTCATAAAGAACGGAGTAACGCCTTAAGTAAGATGACATGATGTAGAGGAATTAACTCAAGCAATATGATGAAAACCCCATCTTTTTATCCTCGATAGCAACAATGCAATACGTGTCTCGCTACCCCTACTTTGTCACTGGGTGAAATCACGCAAGATTGAACCCAAAGCTAAGCACATCTCCCATTGCAAGAAAAACCAATCTAGTCGGCCAAACCAAACCGATAATTCGAAGAGAAATACAAAGATATTAAATCATGCATAAAAGAATTCAGAGAAGATTCAAATAATATTCAAAGATAAGCTGATCATAAATCCACAATTCATCGGATCTTGACAAACACACCGCAAAAGAAGATTACATCGGATAGATCTCGAAGAACATCAAGGAGAACATTGTATTGAGAATCAAAGAGAGAGAAGAAGCCATCTAGCTACTAGCTATGGACCCGTAGGTCTAAGGTAAACTACTGACGCATCATCGGAAGGGCAATGAAGTTGATGTAGAAGCCCTCCGTGATCGATTCCCCCTCCGGCGGGATGCCAGAAAAGGCCCCAAGATGGGATCTCACGGGAACAAAAGGTTGCGGCGGTGGAAAAGTGTTTTTGTGGATGCCTCTGGTGGTTCTGGAATATATGTGAATATATAGGAGGAAGACCTAGGTCAGGAGGTCACCGAGGGGCCCACAAGTTAGGGGCCCCCCCTAGGGCGCGCCCTCCACCCTTGTCGCCGCCTCGTGGCTCTTCTGACTTGGACTCCAAGTCCCATGGGTGTCTTCTGGTCCAAGAAAAATCATCGTGAAGTTTTATTCCATTTGGGCTCCGTTTGGTATTCCTTTTCTGCGAGGCTCAAAAACAAGGAAAAAACAAAAACTGGCACTGGCTCTAGGTTAATAGGTTAATCCCAAAAATAATATAAAATAGCATATTAATGCATATAAAACATCCAAAACAGATAATATAATAGCATGGAACAAAAAAAAATATAGATACATTGGAGACGTATCAAGCATCCCCAAGCTTAATTCCTGCTCGTCCTCGAGTAGGTAAATGATAAAAACAGAATTTTTGATGTGGAATGCTGCCTAACATACTTATCCATGTAATTTTCTTTATTGTGCCATGAATGTTCAGATCCATAAGATTCAAAACAAAAGTTTAATATTGACATAAAAACAATAATACTTCAAGCATACTAATAAAGCAATCATGTCTTCTCAAAATAACATGGCCAAAGAAAGTTATCCCTACAAAATCATATAGTCTGGCTATGCTCCATCTTCATCACACAAAGTATTCAAATCATGCACAACCCCGATGACAAGCCAAGCAATTGTTTCATACTTTTGATGTTCTAAAACCTTTTCAACTTTCACGCAATACATGAGCGTGAGTCATGGACATAGCACTATAGGTGGAATAGAATATGGTGGTTGTGTAGAAGACAAAAAGAAGGAGATAGTCTCACATCAACTAGGCGTATCGATGGGCTATGGAGATGCCCATCAATAGATATCAATGTGAGAGAGTAGGGATTGCCATGCAACGGATGCACTAGAGCTATAAGTTTATGAAAGCTCAAAAAAGAAACTAAGTGGCCGTGTGCATCCAACTTGCTTGCTCACGAAGACCTAGGGCAATTTGAGGAAGCCCATCATTGGAATATACAAGCCAAGTTCTATAATGAAAAATTCCCACTAGTATATGAAAGTGACAACATAGGAGACTCTCTATCATGAAGATCATGGTACTACTTTGAAGCACAAGTGTGGAAAAAGGATAGTAACATTGCCCCTTCTCTCTTTTCCCTCATTTTCTTTGGTGGGCTTCTTTGGCCTCTTTTATTTTATTTGTGGGCTTCGTTGGCCTCTTTTATTTTTTTTCTCACATGGGACAATGCTCTAATAATGAAGACCATCACACTTTTATTTACTTACAACTCAAGAATTACAACTCGATACTTAGAACAAAATATGACTCTATATGAATGCCTCCGGCGGTGTACCGGGATGTGCAAGGACTCAAGAGTGACATGTATAAAAATTATGAATGGTGGATTTGCCACAAATACTATGTCAACTACATGATCATGCAAAGCAATATGACAATGATGGAGCGTGTCATAATAAAACGGAACGGTGGAAAGTTGCATGGCAATATATCTCGGAATGGCTATGGAAATGCCATAATAGGTAGGTATGGTGGCTGTTTTGAGGAAGGTGAAAGGTAGGTGTATGGCACCGGTGAAAGTTGCGCGGTACTAGAGAGGCTAGCAAAGGTGGAAGGGTGAGAGTGCGTATAATCCATGGACTCAACATTAGTCATAAAGAACTCACATACTTATTGCAAAAATCTATTAGTCATTGAAACGAAGTACTATGTGCATGCTCCTAGGGGGATAGATTGGTAGGAAAAGACCATCGCTCATCCCCGACCGCCACTCATAAGGAAGACAATCAATAAATAAATCATGCTCCGACTTCATCACATAACGGTTCACCATACGTGCATGCTACGGGAATCACAAACTTTAACACAAGTATTTCTACAATCCACAATTACTCACTAGCATGACTCTAATATCACCATCTTTATATCTCAAAACAATCATAAGGAATCAAACTTCACATAGTATTCAATGCACTTTATATGAAAGTTTTTATTATATCCCGCTTGGATGCCTATCATATTAGGACTAAATTTATAACCACAGAAAATTACCATGCTGTTTAGAAAGACTCTCAAAATAATATAAGTGAAGCACGAGAGTTCAATAATTTCTATAAAATAAAACAACCGCCGTGCTCTAAAAAGATATAAGTGAAGCACTAGAGCAAAATTGCCTAGCTCAAAAGATATAAGTGAAGCACATAGAGTATTCTAATAAATCACGATTCATGCGTGTCCCTCTCAAAAGGTGTGTACAGAAAGGATGATTGTGGCAAACTAAAAAGCAAAGACTCATATCATACAAGACGCTCCAAGCAAAACACATATCATGTGGTGAATAAAAATATAGCCTCAAGTAAATTTACCGATAGACGAAGACGAAAGAGGGGATGCCTTCCAGGGCATCCCCAAGCTTAGGCTCTTGGTTGTCCTTGAATATTACCTTGGGGTGCCTTGGGCATCCCCAAGCTTAGGCTCTTGCCACTCCTTATTCCATAGTCCATCAAATCTTTACCCAAAACTTGAAAACTTCACAACACAAAACTCAATAGAAAACTCGTGAGATCCGTTAGTACAAGAAAATAAAATCACCACTTTTGGTACTGTTGTGAACTCATTATTTATTTATATTGGTGTAATATCTACTGTATTCCAACTTCTCCATGGTTCATACCCCCCGATACTACCCATAGATTCATCAAAATAAGCAAACAACACAAAGAAAACAGAATCTGTCAAAAACAGAACAGTCTACGAAGATCCGAATTGTTATAATACTTATGTAACTCTAAAAATTCTGAAAATTTAGGAAAACATAGGAAATTTGTATATAAATATTTTGTAAAAAATTCAGGGTTTTTCAACGCTCCAGTGAATTATTAAAATTCTGTGACTGGATGCAAAAGTTTCTGTTTTTCAGCAAGATCAAATCAACTATCACCGTAAGCCATCCCAAAGGTCTTACTTGACACAAACACTAATTAAAATACCCAAACACATCTAACCAGGGGCTAGATGAAAAAATTATTCAAAAACAGAAAATAAAAATATTGGGTTGTCTCCCAACAAGCACTTTTCTTTAAAGCCTTTTAGCTAGGCGTTGATAATTTTGATGATGCTCACATGAAAGATAGCAATTGAAACACGAAAATAGCATCATGTAGCATGTGAAAAACAAGTTTAAGTCTAACATACTTCCTATGCATAGGCATTTTATAAGCAAACAAATTATCAAGACAAGCAAAAACTAGCATATGCAAGGAAAAAGAAATAAACAATAGCAATCTCAACATAACGAGAGGTAATTTAGTAACATGAAAGTTTCTACCACAATATTTTACTCTCTCATAATAATTACATGTGGGATCATACTCAAATTCAAAAATATAACAATCACATAAAATATTCTCTTCATGATCCACATGCATGCAAAGTTGACACTCTTCCAAAATAGTGGGATTATCATCAAATAAAGTCATGACTTCTCCAAACCCACTTTTTATCAAAAAAATCATGAGATTGATCATACTCCAAAGTAGTGGGATCATTATATCCTAGAGTTGACACTCTTCCAAACCCACTTTCAATATTATTGCAAACATATTCATCATGAGGCTTAAATAAATTTTCAAGATCATAAGAAAAATCACCCCAATCATGATCATTGCAACAAGTAGTGGACCTAGCAAAACTAGCATCCCCAAGCTTAGGGTTTTGCATGTTATTAGCACAACTGACGTCAATAGAATTTATAGTAAAACCATTGCAATCATGCTTTTCATCCAAGGAGCTATCATGAATCACTTCATAAACTTCTTCTTTTAACACTTCATCACAATTTTCAGATTCACGAATTTCAAGCTGTAAAATAGGGTCTAGTTTGCATATATTGTATTTGTACACGTATACGGATACGTATGTAATTGTAATCTGATCATCTATATATTGAGACGTGAGGTGGATGTAACCCCCACGCAAAACCCTAAACCTACCTGTTCTAACTTGGTATCAGATAGCCTCCGGGCCGCCGCGAGAACCCCTCCGCCGCCGCCCCGATCCCTCCACCGCCGCCGCGCGCCGCCTCGTTTCCGCGCCGCCGCCGCGAGTCACCCTCTCCACCACTGCGCGTCGCTCTTCTCCACGCCGCTGTGATGTCATCCGCTGCCTTGTCGCTCTCCAACTCCGTCGGCGCCATCACCTCGCCCGCGGCCGCTTTGGTTCCCGTCGCGCTCGCCGTTCTGGCGATCTCCGTCCGCCTCGGCCGCCACAACTTCATGCTGTGGGGGGGCATCGCCGGCACCGTCCTCGTTGGTGCCAACCTCCATGGCTACCTTGATGGCACCACGGCAGCACCGGACAAAACCATCGTTGTGGGCACTGGCGATGCCGCGACGACCGCCGCCAACCCAGCGTACCACCATTGGTGGACTCAGGATCAGAAGGTCAAGGGCCTTCTCCTCACCTCCATGGATGAGGATATTGCCTGCCAGCTCATTAGCTGCGAGATGGCGTAGGCGGTATGGACGGCTGTCGGTGCCATGTTCGGCGCACAGAGCCGCGCCAACATTCGTCATATCCGGCGTCAACTCCAGACGCTGAGGAAGGAGGAGCTGTCCGCGGCTGAGTACATGCACAAGATGAAAGCACTGGCCAACACCATGGCAGCCGCCGGCTCCCCGATCCGTGATGATGAGCTCATCGATCACATCCTCAGAGGCCTCTCCGCCTACAACTCCATCGCCGCCTCCCTGGGTGTGAGTAATGCACCTATGCCCTACTCCAGTTTCTACTCGCTCGTTTTGTCATTCGAAGCGCTGCAGGCCCAGCAAAGTGCGGCGGAGGGGTGGTCTCCCTCTGCCAACGCCGTGACCTGCTCGGGCTCATACGGCACTGGCGGACGTGCGCCCTACTCGGAGTCCTACCCCTCGCATGGTGGGGGTCGCCCGGCTGATGGAAATGGCCAGCCGGGGCAAGGCCGCCAAGGTGGCAATGGCGGCACCAACGGCTGCCGCGACCGCAACCCTTGCTACGCCGGCAATGGTCGGCAAGGTGGCAGGGGCAACGCCGGCAACAACGGCGGTGGTGGCCGTCGCAATAATCATTGGAGCCCCAGGTGTCAAATCTGCAAGAACTGGGGCCATGAGGCCGATGAGTGCCGCAAGCGCTATGACCAAGGCCACAACACTCGCTCCGCCAACTCGGCTTCCACCAACACCGTCGACTACCCTTGGGTGCTGGATACCGGGGCTACGGATCACCTGATGAGTGATCTTGAGCGTCTCCAGGTTCACGAGCGCTATGATGGCAAGGATCAGGTTCAGGTGGCTAATGGTGCAGGTTTGTCTATTTCACACATTGGTCATTCCCGCTTACCCGGTTCATCCCTAAAACTGCACACCATCCTTCATGTTCCACACATCAGCCAACATCTTCTTTCTGTCTATCGCCTTGTTTGTGATAATGACGTGTTTGTTGAGTTTCACCGTCGTCTTTTCTTTGTTAAGGACAAAGCAACCAGGCGCGTCATCCTTCAAGGTAGAAGTCAGGGGGGGGTCTACCCGATTCCCTTTGCTCGTGCATCGTCCTCATCATCTCGCCATGCATCCTTCGGTGTCAGAGTTTCGTCATCGCAATGACATCAGTGTCTAGGTCACCCTACAAATAATGTGGTCACCTCCATTGTTCGGATTCATGATCTCCTGTGTTCTAGGTCAAATAATTCACCGTTAGTGTGTGATGCCTATCAGCGTGCTAAGAGTCATCAACTACCTTATTCTACGTCTTATCATGTCACTATTGTACCTCTTGAATTAATACATTCAGACGTTTGGGGTCCAGCTATTGCTTCTTCGGGGGGGGGGGGGGTACAAGTATTATGTTAGTTTTGTTGATGACTACACGCATTTCACTTGGATTTATTTGCTTAAACACAAGTCTGATGTTGAGCAAGTCTTCTATAATTTTCAGGCTCATGTCGAACGCCTTTTGGATTGTAAAATCAAGGCCGTTCAGTCCGATTGGGTTGGTGAATACCACAAACTCCATCGCTACTTTCAACACACGGGCATCTCTCATCGTGTGTCGTGTCCACATACATCTCAGCAGAACGGTATTGCCGAGCGCAAACACCGTCATTTGGTAGAGACCGTCCTTGCTTTACTTGCGCACTCATCTCTCCCACTCCGGTTTTGGGATGAGGCTTTTCTTATGGCATGTTACCTCATCAACCGTATGCCTGTAGGGTAACGCAGCAGAAAACAAAAAAATTCTGACCTACGCACCAGCCCAGGACCACTATGGAGACTGCATACAAGGTTTGATCATTTTCGTTACCGACTCGTAGCGCAGCGGAAGTAGAGTCGATGACGATCGGCGGTGCAGATCCCCGCAGCTAGGATTTACAACCTCCCAACCGCGAGGATGTATACCCTTATCCGCCACTCAAACAGCCCTCCGGGAGGCGGTCGGACAGTCCCCCGGACGGTGTCGCGGACAGCCCTTCGGGAGGACTCACGGAACTCGGACCGTCACTTGGAAAGCCCTTCAAGAGGCACTCTCGAACATCCCCTCGGGCACAAAGATCGAAACTACGACCTCTCTACGGGGTTGCACACATACGGTATCATCTATCCGGTAGGGCTTCGCCGTCCAGAACTAGTTCCCACCGGAACCCAGACAGCCTTTCGGCTCTATGAAACTCTTTTCGTGGGAGGGAGAGAGAAGCCAGATCATGCATGGCACTTGTATGTGAGAAGGGATGAAGGTTTGGGCAGCCCCCTCACCTCCTATTTATAGGAAAACCAAGGGGTAGTGTGCCTCCACAAACACCCAAAGTGCCCATGCTTTATGTCATACATAAGGGCAAAATGGGGAGGCAAGTGGAGCACCAAATGGTGGAAGGAAGCCTCATGGCCCCCCCCCCCAATGCCACCAACGAAATTGGCAGCCCTCTTGGGTGGCCCCACCACCTTCCTATCCATCCATGTCATCCCAAAATATCTTGGGACAAAGCCCAAAATAATGGCTTTCCAAAAAGTATACCAAAAAGCACTTTCACTATTCACGACAACATATTTCAGCGTCCGTTCGAACTAAAAATATTTATGTGGGCTTAGAATATTTCCAGTACCCACTAAAATAATTTTCAACGCGTTCTGGAACAATTCCAGATTAGTGATTTTCATCTGCGAAAAGCATCTGAAGCGGTTCCGGCAGCTCCGGAACATTTCCGGTTTTTCTTCCAGAAAATTCCCAAAAGTTTCCAGAATGATTCTGGCACCCTCCAAGAATTATCGGGCATGTGCTGAAACCAATTTGACTTTATGGTATCCTCTGAAACAACTTTTCAGTTTCACCGGAACTCATCCGGTGACCTCTCTCTGTGGAACTTTTCCGCTATCCGAAACTTTTTCGGTGATTTTCTCTCAGACTCCCTGTCTAGTATTCAGCAGATAGATGACCCTTAAGCGTGTGACCCTATAGATTCGGTGAAGTATAGACATGACACGGAACCTCTTCCGATCAATGATCAACATCGGAGCCCCCTATACCCACATGAATGAATATTTGAGTGAACCTCCAGTTGCCGTGTGCTATTCCTGTTGCTTCGCGATATGTTACAAATACCCGAGGTGAGACATGTTGGCATTCCCGTGGATCAACAACTTGTCCACTATGCTAGTTACCTCGTTACCGGTATTGTTCTCTTTTCTCGTTACCGTGTTCCGGCATCCCCGTGATCAAATCACAAAGTGTCTGGCCAGACGATGATGGATACCGTAACACCGAGAGGGCCCAGAGATATCTCTCCATCGTCGAAGGAGCAAATCCCAATCTTGAGCTATCAAGTTACTTGACATACTTTTCCATGAACCCGTAAGCCGCCGTAATAGCCACCCATTTACGGATGATGTTTAACAAACCCCAAAGTTCATGAAGCAAGCATGAAGAAACTCGATACTCTCATGGTCTAAGGAATCATGCAAACGTTAACCATCTCTGTGTTATAAACCATTTAACTAGTGACGAATGAATCTCATAGCATAACATCAATCGGGTCGATTCAACACAAATGTTCTTCTAACATTGTGCCCTCAAAGCTGCTGGCATAGACATGCCCATGATTGGGAAAACATAATCATCATGCAACACTTGAGCTAGTCTTAGAGGCATGACTAGGAATACATTTTACCGTTTATTATTCCACACGTGCACATGGGTTTTCCCCAGAGCCTTTATGGATATACGGGCTCGGGAACCACAGCAGTTATAGCATGGAACATAAACATAATAATGAGCATGGAGATAAATAATAACATTTATTATTGCCTCTAGGGCATATCTCCTACAATGCCCACTCCGGTTCTTAACAAGGACACACCTTTGTTCCGTCTGTTTCATGTTCAGCCCAACTATTCCTCACTTCAGATTTTTGGGTGTGCTTGCTGGCCTAGTCTTCGCAAATACAATGCTCACAAGCTTGAGTTCTGTTCCAAGATGTGCATATTCCTTGGCAATAGTCCTCTGCATAAGGGCTATAAGTGTCTTGATTGCACCTCGGGGAGGATATATATTTCTCGTGACATTGTTTTTGACGAGACTGTTTTTCCTTATTCCAACCCAGGTGTTTCGGTTGACCTTGCTTCTCTTGAACATGCCATCACTTTTCCATCTAATGAACCGGTTTTGGATGTCCATGTGCGCAAATATGACATGTCCTATTTATCATCTGACTTGTTACCTGCAGGCGATGTTGCTTTGTTTTCTCCTCAGGAAACCGTCGCTGCTCCTGCGCCCGATGTTGTGATCGACGTGCATGCATCGGACGTGCATGCCACACCTCCTGATGCTGACCCGCCTGCCTCGCCCGTTGGTGAGTCCGCGGCCTCGGCTGGGTTGCCGGCTGCGTCTCCCGGGCTGCCACCCTTGCCCGGTTCCCCCGCGTCGCCTGGACCGGTCTAGCCCACCATTTCGACCTCGGTTGGGTCGCCGGTCGCGCCTCCTGGGCTGTCATCCTCGCCCGGCTCCCCCGCGTCGCCTGGACAGGCCACGCTCACCGTTTCGCCCTGGCCCGTGTCGCCTGTCGCTGAGGAGTCCTCAGCCGCGACACCACTGGCCGGGTCTCCGTCGCCGCCGCCACATTCTACCGGCGATGCAGCTCAGGGGCATGCCATGGTCACACGTCATCGTGATCATACACGCAAGGACAAGACTTACACCGATGGCACGGTTCGGTATGACTCCCATCGGCGTGCATTCTTCGCCGCGCCGGTTTCTCATCGTGATGCTCTTGGTGAACCTGCTTGGCGTGCCGCCATGTCGGAGGAATTTGCTGCTCTTCGTCACACGAACACCTAGGTGTTGCTGCTTCGGCCTCCCGGTGTTAATGTTGTGGGCTGCAAGTGGATTTTCAAGACCAAGCATCGTCCGGATGGTTCTGTCGACAAGCACAAAGCTCGCCTTGTTGCTCGCGGTTTTACTCAATAGCAAGGGATAGACTATGGAGATACTTTCAGCCCAGTGGTGAAGCCTGCCACGGTTCGCCTGGTTCTCTCTCTCTCTGTGTCTCATGGGTGGAGTCGTCGACAGATTGATGTGAGTAATGCTTTTCTACACGGTTACTTGGCCGAAGATGTCTACATGCAGCAGCCCCCCGGATTTGAGGATGCTCGTTATCCCTCTCATGTCTGCAAACTTTAGAGGTCCATCTATGGGCTCAAGCAGTCACCTCGTGCATGGTATGCTCGGTTGAGTAAGCGCCTCTCACAGCTTGGTTTTGTTGCCTCCAAAGCAGACACGTCCTTGTTCATCTTTTCACATGGTGCTGTTCAGATATACATGTTGGTGTATGTTGATGATATTGTGATTGCTGGCTCTACACCCGCTGTGGTTGATCGCCTTGTGCAGTCCTTGTCTGCTAGTTTTCCCATCAAAGACTTGGGTCGGCTGGAGTACTTCCTTGGATTGGAAGCATCCTTTCATTCAGGGGGCATGACATTGACGCAGAAAAAGTATGCGCTTGATCTTCTTCATCGCGTCAACATGGAGAACTGCAAGTCCACTTCCACTCCGCTTGCTACATCCGAGAGCCTCTCACGTCACAGTGGTGCACTACTGGGTACTGATGACTCTTTCAGGTATCGCAGTGTAGTTGGAGCACTTCAGTATTTGACACTCACCCGTCCCGATATCTCCTTTGCCGTGAACAAAGTGTGTCAGTTTCTTTCTCAGCCTATGGAGATTCATTGGGAAGCAGTCAAGCGTATTCTGAGGTATGTCAAAGGTACGCTAGACACAGGACTACGGATTCGTAAGTCCCGATTTACTGGAGTCAGTATATTCACCGATGCAGACTGGGCATGCTGTGTTGATGACAGGCGTTCCACTGGTGGCTTTGTTGTGTTTGTTGGACCCAATCTTATATCTTGGAGTTCAAAGAAGCAGCCTACAGTCTCGAGATCTAGCACCGAGGCAGAGTATAGGGCATTGGCCAATGGCGCGGCTGAAGCCATTTGGATAGACTCAGTTCTCACAGAACTTGGAGTTACACAGCAGCGCACACCCATATTGTGGTGTGATAATTTAGGGGCAACTTACCTGACGGTGAATCCAGTGTTTCATGCTCGGACCAAACACATTGAGATTGATTTCCATTTTGTGAGGGAACGAGTAGCTGCAGGTGCATTGGAAGTCAGGTTCATTTCAACAGATGATTAGCTAGCGGATGTATTTACTAAACCCGCTACCCGTCAGATGCTAGACCGCTTCAGAACCAATCTGAATCTTGTATGTAGTTCAGATTGAGGGGGCATGTAAAATAGGGTCTAGTTTGCATATATTGTATTTGTACACGTATACGAATACGTATGTAATTGTAATCTGATCATCTATATATTGAGACGTGAGGTGGATGTAACCCCCACGCAAAACCCTAAACCTACCTGTTCTAACTCAAGCAAAACCTCATAAAGATAACCTAGTGCACTCAACTCACTAGCAATTGGTTCATCATAATTGGATCCTTTAAAAAGATTAGCAAGTGGATGAGGATCCATAAACTTTTAGCAACCGAAGATGCCAGCAAAAAGAAGGCACATGGTAACACAAGCAAACAAAAGATCGAACGGAAGAAGGGCGAATAAGAAGGCAAATCTTTTTGAAAATCATTTTAGAAGTGGGGGAGAGGAAAATGAGAGGCAAATGGCGAATAATGTAATGCAAGAGATGAGAGTTTATGATGGGTACTTGGTATGTCTTAACTTGGCGTAGATCTCCCCGGCAACGGCGCCAGAAATCCTTCCTGCTACTTCTTGAGCTTGCGTTGGTTTTTCCCTTAAAGAGGAAAGGGTGATGCAGCACAGTAGAGGTAAGTATTTCCCTCAGTTAAGAACCAAGGTATCAATCCAGTAGGAGAAGAACACACAAATCACCAACACCTGCACAAACAATCAAACACTTGCACCAATGCAATAAAGGGGTTGTCAATCCCTTCACGGTCAATTGCAAAAGTGAGATCTGATAGAGATAGATAAACAAAAGATAAAATATTTTTGGGTTTTTTTGGTATATATATCTGAAAATAAAAGATTGCAAAATAGTAGATCGGAAAGTAATATGATGGAAAATAGACCCGGGGGCCATAGGTTTCACTAGAGGCTTCTCTCATGAAGGTAAAAAATACGGTGGGTGAACAAATTACTGTCGAGCAATTGATAGAAAAGCACAAAGTTATGACGATATCCAAGGCAATGATTATGCATATAGGCATCACGTCCGTGTCAAGTAGACCGACTCCTGCCTGCATCTACTACTATTACTCCACACATCGACCGCTATCCAGCATGCATCTAGAGTATTAAGTTCATAAAGAACGGAGTAACGCCTTAAGTAAGATGACATGATGTAGAGGAATTAACTCAAGCAATATGATGAAAACCCCATCTTTTTATGCTCGATAGCAACAATGCAATATGTGTCTCGCTACCCCTACTTTGTCACTGGGTGAAATCACGCAAGATTGAACCCAAAGCTAAGCACCTCTCCCATTGCAAGAAAAACCAATCTAGTTGGCCAAACCAAACCGATAATTCGAAGAGAAATACAAAGATATTAAATCATGCATAAAAGAATTCAGAGAAGATTCAAATAATATTCATAGATAAGCTGATCATAAATCCACAATTCATCGGATCTCGACAAACACACCGCAAAAGAAGATTGCATCGGATAGATCTCCAAGAACATCAAGGAGAACGTTGTATTGAGAATCAAAGAGAGAGAAGAAGCCATCTAGCTACTAGATATGGACTCGTTGGTCTGAGGTAAACTACTCACGCATCATCGAAAGGGCAATGGAGTTGATGTAGAAGCCCTCCGTGATCGATTCCCCCTCCGGCGGGATGCCAGAAAAGGCCCCAAGATGGGATCTCACGGGAACAGAAGGTTACGGCGGTGGAAAAGTGCTTTCGTGGATGCCTCCGGTGGTTCTAGAATATATGTGAATATATAGGAGGAAGACCTAGGTCAGGAGGTCACCGAGGGGCCCACAAGGTAGGGGGGCGCGCCCCCCTAGGGCGCGCCCTCCACCCTTGTCGCCGCCTCGTAGCTCTTCTGACTTGGACTCCATGTCCCCTGGGTGTCTTCTGGCCCAAGAAAAATCATCGTGAAGTTTTATTCCGTTTGGACTCCATTTGGTATTCCTTTTCTACGAGGCTCAAAAACAAGGAAAAAACAGAAACCAGCACTGGGCTCTAGGTTAATAGGTTAGTCCCAAAAATAATATAAAATAGTATATTAATGCATATAAAACATCCAAAACAGATAATATAATAGCATGGAACAATAAAAAATTATAGATACGTTGAAGACGTATCACTGTTCACGGTGCTTAAGGCCGCGAAGGTAGAAATCAAGAAGGAGCATCAAGTGTTGATGGTTAACAAGACCACTGGTTTCAAGAAGGGCAAGGGCAAGAAGGGAAACTTCATGAATGGCAAGCCAGTTGCCACTCCAGTGAAGAAACCCAAGGTTGAACCCAAACCTGAGATTAAGTGCTTCTATTGTAAGGGGAACGGTCACTGGTAGCGGAACTGCCCCAAATACTTGGTAGATAAGAAGGCTGGCAACTTCAAAAAGGGTATATTTGATATACGTGTTATTGATGTGTACCTTACTAGTACTCCTAGTAGCACCTGGGTATTAGATACCGGTTCAGTTGCTAATATTGGTAACTCGAAACAAAAGCTGCGGAATAAACGGAGACTAGCTAAGGGCGAGGTGACGATGTGTGTTGGAAGTGTTTCCAAGGTTGATGTGATCACCATCGCACGCTCCCTCTACCTTCGAGATTAGTGTTGAACCTAGATAAATGTTATTTGGTATCTGCGTTGAGCGTGAACATGATTAGATCGTGTTTATTGCAATACGGTTATTCATTTAAGTCAAAGAATAATGGTTATTCTGTTTACATGAATAATACCTTCTATGGTCATGCACCCAATGTGAATGGTTTATTGAATCTCGATCATAGTGATACACATGTTCATAACATTGATGCCAAAAGATGTAGAGTTGATAATGATAGTACCACTTTCTTATGGCACTGCCGCTTAGGTCATATTGGTGTAAAGCGCATGAAGAAACTCTATGCTGATGGACTTTTGGAGTCACTTGATTTTGAATCACTTGACACATGCGAACCACACCTCATTGGCAAGATGACTAAAACCCCGTTTTCTGAAACAATGGAATGGGCAAGTGACTTGTTGGAAATCATACATGCTGATGTGTGCGGTCCGATGAGTGTTGACGCGTGCGGTGGATATCATTATTTCCTCACCTTCACTGATGGTTTGAGTAGATATGGGTACGTTTACTTAATGAAGCATAAGTCTGAAACATTTGAAAAGTTCAAGCAAATTCAGAGTGAAGTTGAGAATCATCGTAACAAGAAGATTAAATTCCTACGATCCGATCGAGGGGGAGAATATCTGAGTTATGAGTTTGGCAATCACTTAAGCAATGTGGAATTGTTTCACAGTTGATGCCACCTGGAACACCACAGTGTTATGGTGTGTCCGAATGTCGTAATCGTACCTTATTGGATATGGTGCGTTCTATGATGTCTCTTGCCAATCTACCACTATCGTTTTGGGGTTATGCATTAGAGACAATTACATTCACTTTAAATAGGGCACCATCTAAGTCTGTGGAGATGACACTGTATGAACTGTGGTTTGGCAAGAAATCTAAGTGGTCATTTCTTAAGGTTTGGGGCTGCGATGCTTATGTCAAAAGGCTTCAGCTGGGAAAGCTCAAACCCAAAGCGGACAAATGCGTCTTCATAGGATACCCAAAAGAGACGGTTGGGTATACCTTCTATCTCAGATCCGAAGACAAAGTGTTTGTCGCTAAGAACGGGTCCTTTCTCGAGAAAGAGTTTCTCTCAAAAGAATTGAGTGGGAGGAAGATAGAACTTGATGAGGTTGTTGAACCTTTACTTCAACCAGAGAGTAGCGTAGCACAGAAAGGTGTTTCTGTGGCACCTACGTCAGTTGAAGAGGAAGCTAATGATGATGATCATGAAGCTTCGGATCAAGTTACAATCAAACCTCATAGTTTGACGAGGGTACGTACAGCTCCTGAGTGGTATGGTAACCCTGTCTTAGAGGTCATGTTGTTGGACAACGGTGAACCTATGAGCTATGGAGAAGCGATGGTGGGCCTGGATTCCGACAAATGGTTAGAGGCCATGAAATCTGAGATAGGATCCATGTATGAGAACAAAGTATGGACTTTGGTGGACTTGCCCGGTGATCGGCAAGCCATTGAGAATAAATGGATCTTAAGAAGAAGACAAACACTGATGGTAATGTCACCATTTATGAAGCTCGACTTGTCGCAAAGAAGCTTCCGACAAGTTCAAGGAGTTGACTATGATGAGACTTTCTCACTCATAGCGATGCTAAAGTCTGTTAGAATTATGTTAGCAGTTGCTGCATTTTCAATCACGAAATCTGGCAGATGGATGTCAAAACAAAGTTTCCTTGACGGCTTCCGTGAGGAAAGATTGTATGTGATACAACCAGAAGGTTTTGTTGATCCTAAGCATGTTAAAAGGTATGCAAGCTCCAGCGATCCTTCTATGGACTGGAGCAAGCATCTCGGAGTTGGAACATACGCTTTGATGAGGTGATCAAAGCTTTTGGGTTTATACAAAGTTTGCAAGAAACTTGTATTTACAAGAAAGTGAGTGGGAGCACTACAACATTTTTGGTAAGTATATGTGGATGACATATTGTTGATCGGAAATGATGTAGAATTTCTAGAAAGCATAAAGGGTTGTTTGAAAGGAGTTTTTCAAAGGAAGACCTGGGTAAAGCTGCTTACATATTGGGCAACAAGGTCTATAGAGATAGATCAAGACGCCTGATAAGACTTTCACGGAGCACATACCTTGACATGATTTTGAAGGAGTTCAAAATGGATCAGTCAAAGAAGGAGTTCTTGCCTGAGTTGTAAGGTGTGAAGTTGAGTAAGACTCAAAGCTCGACCACGGCAGAAGAAAGAGAAAGGACGAAGGTCGTCCCCTATGCCTTAGCCATAGGCTCTATATGATATGCCATGTTGTGTACCACACCTGATATGTGCCTTGCCACGTGTCTGACAAGGGGGTACAAGAGTGATCCAGGAGTGGATCACTGGACAGTGGTCAAAATTATCCTTAGAAGAATAAGGAAATGTTTCTCGGTTATGGAGGTGATAAAGAGTTCAGCGTAAAGGGTTACGTCGATGCAAGCTTTAAACACCAATCCGGATGACTCTGAGTAGAGTTTCTCGGTTATGGAGGTGATAAATAGTTCGGCGTAAAGGGTTGCGTCGATGCAAGCTTTAACACCAATCCGGATGACTCTGAGTAGCAAACCGGATACATATAGTGGAGCACCCGTTGGAATAGCTCCAAGTGGAGCATGGTAGCAGCATCTACAGTATGACATAAAAAATTGTGAAGTACACGCGGATCTGAATGTTGCAGACCCATTGACTAAAACCTCTCTCACAAGCATAACATGATCTAACCCCAGAACTCATTGGGTGTTAATCACATGGTGATGTGAACTAGATTATTGACTCTAGTGCAAGTGGGAGACTGTTGGAAATATGCCCTAGAGGCAATAATAAATTAGTTATTATCATATTTCCCTGTTCATGATAATCATTTATTATCCATGCTAGAATTGTATTGATCGGAAACTCAAATACATGTGTGGATACATAGACAACAACTCTGTCCCTAGTAAGCCTCTTCTGGACTAGCTCGTTGATCAAAGATGGCTATAGTTTCCTAGTCATAGACATGAGTTGTCATTTGATAACGGGATCACATCATTGGGAGAATGATGTGATGGACAAGACCCAAACTATAAACATAGCATATGATCGTATCAAGTTTATTGCTATCGTTTTCTGCATGTCAAAGTATATGTTCCTATGACCATGAGATCATGCAACTCACTGACACCGGAGGAGTACCTTGTGTGTACCAAATGTCGCAACGTAACTGGGTGACTATAAAGGTGCTCTACAGGTATCTCCGACGGTGTCTGTTGAGTTGGCATGGATCAAGACTGGGATTTGTCACTCCGTATGACGGAGAGGTATCTCAGGGCCCACTCAGTAATACAGCATCACAATAAGCTTGCAAGCAATGTGACTAATGGGTTAGCCACTGGATCTTGTATTACGGAACGAGTAAAGAGACTTGCCAGTAACGAGATTGAACTAGGTATGGAGATACCGACGATCGAATCTCGGGCAAGTAACATACCGATAGACAAAGAGAACTGCATACGGGATTAGCTGAATCCTTAGCATTGAGGTTCGACCGATAAGATCTTCGTAGAATATGTAGGAACCAATATGGGCATCCAGGTCCCGCTATTGGTTATTGACCATAGAGGTGTCTTGGTCTTGTCTGCATAGTTCTCGAACCCGCAGGGTCTACACACTTAACGTTTGGTGACGATATAAGTATAGTTGAGTCATTATGGTGGTTACCGAAGGTTGTTCGGAGTCCCGGATGAGATCTTGGACATAACGAGGAACTTCGAAATGGTCCGGAGGTGAAGATTGATATATTGGACGAAGGGTATTGGAGTCCGGAATTGTTCCGGGGGTACCGGGTGATGACCAGCATCATCGAAAGGGGTTTCGGGGGGCCCATCAAGTGTTGGGGGGCCCCATGGGCCAAGGGGAGGGGGAAAACCAGCCCACTAAGGGGATGTGCGCCCCCCTCACCCTTTCCCACGTAACCAGGAGAGGTGGGGCGCCCCCTCTAGGGTTCCCTCCACCTGGCTTGGGGGGCAAGCCACCCTAGGGTTTCCCTAGGGGGCGCCTCCATCTACCTTGGCCGCCGCCCCCCTAGATGGGATCTAGGGGCACCACCCCTCCTCCCTTCCCCCTATATATAGAGGGGTAGAGGGAGGGTAGCCGCACCCATCTATGCCACGGCGCTGCCCTCACTCTCCCTCGTAGTCCTTCTTCTTCTCCGTGAGGCTTGGTGAAGCCCTGCTGAGATTTCTCCACCACCACCGCCACCACGCCGTCATGCCGCCGGAGGACTCGAGCTACTACTTCACCATCGCTCACTAGATCGAGGAGGTGAAGTCGTCATCAAGCCGTACATGTGTTGAACGCGGAGGTGCCGTCCGTTCGGCACTTGGATCGGGAGTTCGCGGGACGGATCGTGATTGGATCACAAAGACATTCGACTACATCAATCGCGTTTCTTAACGCTTTCGCTTAGCAATCTACAAGGGTATGTAGATGCAATCTCTCCTCTCGTAGATGGTCATCTCCTAGATTGATCTTGGTGAGCATAGGAATTTTTTTGTTTCCCATGCAACATTCCCCAACAATGGCATCATGAGCTAGGTCTATGCGTAGATGACATCACAAGTAGAACACAAAGGAGTTTGTGGGCGTTGATATTCAGATTGCTTCCTTCCTTGGTCTTTTCTTGATTCGGCGGTATTGTGGGTGAGTCCATCGCCGTGCTTGCGGCTCCGGTGCTGCAGCTCATGCCCGAGCTTCGGGACATTTGTTTGAGCCGTGCTTCACCCTTGTCATTGAAGTGGTTGGAGGTGGACTCATCGGTGACTTTGTGTGAGGGACATGTTTCACCTCTGTCATTTGAGCAACTGGAGGCGTCGAAGTCCATTGTGTCGATGGTTCCTGTGGTGGAGGATGTCGTGTTGGGGGTTCCTCGGGTCGACGATGTCAATGCGGCCGGTTTGTTGGTGCCTGCCCCTAGGAGCCCCTTGGTTGAAGACAATTACATCAAGAAGTACAATGAGTTCTACGACTTTCTTGACAAATGGGTGGCTGATCAGTCTGGATCTGGCAACACAAGTGGATGCCTCCTCAAGAAGAAACCCAATAGGGAGAAAGCAAAGAGAAACAAAAGCAAGAAGGGTGGCGTTATCTGGAAGGCGCCCGCGATTTCATGATGGAGAGTGCTTCATTTTTATCGTTGTCGGTGTTCTTGTGTGAAGCTCCGTTGTGTTGTGCAAGTGTCGAGGGTTGCGGTTGTGGTGCATTGGGAGGGCCTCATGTGCGGTCAGGGTGTTTCTTGTTGTGTGAGTAGTACGCCTTTGGGTTATTTGTAACGGTTTTCGCCCGGTTTTACGAAAATTAACTGGGCAACTCTCTTCTTCTTAATTAATCGATGAGGCAAATCTTTTGCCTCCGTTTCAAAAAAAGAAGTTTCCATGCCATTTTGGATCCGAATTTTGACTTATTTAAGTAATGTTGATAGTAAATAGTAATTGTGTACATGTAATGCACATTAGTATTATGTAGTATATTAATTATATTATAAATTTATAGTAGACAATATGTAAATTGCATGCTAATATTAGGTAGGATATAATTAGTTTGTTAATGCTAACATTGATATCATGCATGATATTAATTAGTGGAGAGTGACAAATGTGTTTAGTGCTAAACATGAAAAAAATAAGAGAAAAAGAGAGAGGGGGCACACTACTATCTTTTTACCACACCTGTCCTTCAAAGTAGCACCATGTATTGCATATAGAAAGTCTGCATAATTTTTGTTTTCATATACTAGTGGGATTTTTACATTATAGAACTTGACTTGCATATTCCAATGACGAGCTTCCTCAAAATGCTCGAGGTCTTCATGAGCAAATAAGTTGGATTCACAACCACTTAGTTTCATATAGAGAGCGTTCATACATTTATAGCTCTAGTGCATCTATTGCATGGCAATCCCTACTCCTCGCATTAACATTAATTGAAAGGCTTTTCCATTGCCTAACGATCAAGTCACATTGATGTGAGACTTTCTTATGCCTTTTTGTCTTCCCTTATGAACCCCCATCATCATTCTCTTTGCCATCCAAAGTGCTAAGTCCTTCGCTCATGCTCAAGTATTGCGTGAGAGTTGAAAAAGCTGAAGCAAGAAAAGTATGATTTAGCTGCTTCGTTTGGCATTGAGGTTGTTCATGATTTGATATCTTTGTGTTAGGAAGACTGAGCATGCCATGCGTTTCATGATTAAGTGTGTAGGGATCACGTTCTTTAGCATTTTTTTAAAGGAAATGATTGTTTACTAGTATGTTTATGTATTATTATCTCAACGTCAAATTGATATACTTTTGCCTTGAATCACTCGTATCCCAATATTCATACCATGATTATATCATTTGATCAACAACATGTTAGGTAGCATTCAACATCAAAAATTCTTTTGTTATCATTTACCTACTCGTGGACGAGTAAGAATTAAGCTTAGGGATACTGATACATCTAAAACATATCTATAATTTTTTATTATTAAATATTATTATATTATCACTTTTGTATGTTTTATATATCATTTTATATAATTTTTCTGGACTAACCTATTAATTTAGTGCCCGGTGCCAGTTCTTATTTTTGCATGTTTTTGGTTTTCCATAAGATACATACCTACAGAAGTCCAAACATGACAAAACTTTTTGATGATTTTTTCTGGACAATAAGAGAACCTAGAAACGTCCGGGAAGGACCAGAAGACCTTGAGGGCCCCACAAGGCATGGGGCATGCCCTGGACGGTAGGACTTGCCACCCTGGCTTGTGGGCCCCTTGTAGCTCTGTTTGCCCTAATTCTTGGCCTATAAAGTCCCAAATATTCAGAAACCCTCGAAGAGAGACCTGAAATAGTTTTCTCGCTGGCGCGAGCCTTTGTTCTGAAGTGATCCCATCTGGAGCCCTTTTCCGACACTTTGCTGGAGGGGGGTCATTGTGTAGGCAATCTTCATCAACCTTGCTGCCTCCATGATGATGTGTGAGTAGTTCCTTTAGGACCTACGGGTCCATAGTAGTAGCTAAATGGTTCTCTCTTCTTGATCTTCGATACCATGATTTTCTCTAAGATCCATCTGATGTAGTCTTTTGCGGTGTGTCTGTTGGGATCCGATGAATTGTGGGTTTATGATCAGATTATTCATTGAATTTATATGAATCTCTTGAAGTTTCTTTGCTGCATAGTTTTATAGCGTTGTATTTCTCTCCGATCTATCCATCTACTTTGGCCAAATTTGATTGATTTATCTTCAGCAGGAGAGGTGCTTTATAGTAGGTTCAATCTTGCAATGATCTTGCACAGTGACAAAAAGGGCAAAGACACGTATTTTATTGTTGCTACTAAGGATAAAACGACGGGGTTTGGTCATATTGATTGATCTTGTTTTGTCTACATTATGTCATCTTGCTTAAAGCCTTTACTCTGTTTGTCATGAACTTAACACTCTGAGATGCATGCTGGATAGCGGTCTAGGGGTGGAATAATAGTAGTAGTTGCAGCTGGATTACCTGTCTACTTGTAACGGACGTAATGCCTATGTATTAATTATGCCATGAATGATCATAATTATAACTATGCTAAATTCTATCAATTGCCCAACAGTAATTTGTCTACCACACCGTTACTCTGCTTTCGAGAGAGATGCCACTAGTGAACCTATGGCGTCCGGGGTCTATTTTCCATTAATACAAAAGTCTCCACAATTGCTCTTTTATTTCTTCTTTTACGTTCTATCGCTTTGCATATCAATATTTGCTTTTAACCTTGTGGCTAGCAAGAACAAAGGGGAGTGAGGACCCCCTTGCCTTTGTTGAGTGCAAGCAATTGTTTTGTTTATGTGCAGGTGTTGTTAAAGTTGTTCGTGTGGTGCCTCATATTGGTTCGCTAAACCTTGGTTCTAAGCTGAGGGAAATACTATTTGCTACTATACTGCTTCACCCTTCCTATTCGGGGAAATCCAACAACTCCATCGTGAGTAGTAATGTTGGGCAGTAATTTCGCTGTTTCCCAACACAATGTGCATTATGTGCGCACGTGAGTCGAGGGATTTTGTTAATAATGCCGCCGAAAATCTGAACCATGATCCCTTTATTGATGGGATGTGCCAATGGCAATGCCCTTGGGTCATGATAAACTCGGCGTAATGGCCATTGATGGGACCTTACGGTTCTACAATACGTGGTGGCGGTTCGGTTTTTGGTCAAAAGTTGTCAGAACACGACCCCATCTACCCACTATGCTAACACTGCAGAACTTTGCCATTAAGCTATCCAGGCATGGATAGTGTCTTCGGATGCGCTGAAAATAAAAGCACTCCTCGCAGAGCTTAGTTGATGTTCCTCATATTTCCAAGGTATATCACTGATACGTCTCCAATGTATCTATAATTTTTTATTGTTCCATGCTATTATATTATCAATCTTGGATGTTTTATATGCATTTATATGCTATTTTATATCATTTTTGGGACTAGCCTATTAACCTAGTGCCCGGTGCCAGTTGTTTTTTGCTTGTTTTTGGCTTTTCAGAAAATCGATATCAAACGAAGTCCAAACGAAAAAAATACTTTGGATTAAATTTTTTTGGACCAGAAGGGACCCTAGAAGCTTCGAGAGGAGACCAGATGAGATACGAGAGAGCCACAAGCTCTAGGGGCGCGCCCCATGGGGGTAGGCATGCCCCCTAAGCTTGTGGGCCCCATGCAACTCCGTTTGACCTAATTCCACTTCTATAAATTCAGAAATATTCCCAAACCAACAGAGAGCCACCCAAAACACTTTTTTCGCTGCCGCAAGCTTCTGTTCTTCCGTGATCCCATCTGGAGGCCTTTTTCGGTACTCTGCCGGAAGGGAAATCGATCACGGAGGGCTTCTACATCATCCTTGCTGCCTTCGGATGATGCGTGAGTAGTTCACCACAGACCTATGGGTCCATAGCCAGTAGCTAGATGGCTTCTTCTCTCTCTTTGATCTTCAGTACAATGTTCTCCTCGATGTTCTTGGAGTTCTATCTGATGTATCTTCTTTTGCGGTGTATTCGTTGGGATCCGATGAATTATGGGTTTATGATATGAATATTCATGAGAAGTAATTGAGTCTTTTCTGAACTTTATTATGCATGATTGTTATAGCTTTGTATTTCTCTCCCATCTATCCGTTTGGTTTGGCCAACTAGATTGATTTATCTTCAGTGGGAGAGGTGCTTTGTGATGGGTTCAATATTGCGGTGCTCTATATCCTAGTGACGGAAGGGGAGAAGACACGTATTTGTATTGTTGCCATTAAGGGTAAAATGATGGGGTTTATTCATATTGATTGGGTTTACTTTGTCTACATCATGCCATCTTGCTTAAGGCGTTACTCCGTTTTTCATAAACTTAATACCATAGATGCATGCTGGATAGCAGTCGATTGGTGGAGAAATAGTAGTAGATGCAGGCAGGAGTTGGACTACTTGCATCGAACATGATGCCTATATACATGATCATTGCTGATAACCCACAAGTACAGGGGATCAATTGTAGCCTTTCTCGATAAGTAAGAGTGTCGAACCCAACGAGGAGCTAAAGGTAGAATTTATATTCCCTTCAAGTTCTATCGACCACCGATACAACTCTACGCGCACTTAACGTTCGCTTTACCTAGAACAAGTATGAAACTAGAAGTACTTTGTAGGTGCGATAGGATAGGTTTGCAAGATAATAAAGAGCACGTAAATAAAAGTTAGGGGCTGTTTCGATCACTACTGCAGGATGCTGCTAATGCGACACTACGATCAGTGACCCTTTGGCGAAACTCTGTGCGATGCATTAATCACAAACAGTGATTTAAAAAAAAACCATAAAAAAGATGCAAAACGTTTGCGATGGCGGAGACATCAAACACGGTTCAGATTTCAGTTGCGTGTACGATGCAGGGCATACAGTTGATCCATATGAACTGTTTGCGATGAGACAGAACAACAGAAACGGGCAGCCATATCAAGGTGTATGCGATATACGGCATACAGTTCACTCAGATGAACTGTTTGCTATTAGGGAATGCAACAGAAACGGTTAGCCAGATAAAGGTGTGTGTGATATACAGCATACGGTTCACTCGGACGAACTGTTTTCGATTAGGGAACACAACAGAAACGGTTCAACTTAACAAGATGTGTGTGATATGCGGCATACAGTTCACATAGATGAACTATTTGCGATGAGCCAAAAGAACACAAACGATTCCTGTAAACAAGATGTGTGTGATACGTGGCAAATAGCCCACTCGGATGAATTGTTTGCGATGAGAAAATATAACACAGACGGTTACTAGAGTTAATTCGTGTGTGATTCTGTGTGTACTAAAAACTTTGAAAAATGCATACTAGTTGCTTGCGATGGCTAGGAGTATTGCACACGATGCGTGTGCGAGTACTCGTGTCCGATGATTAGTAAGTTACACATACATTTCCTTATGTTAACACGTGTGTGGTAACACATGACACCGCATATGGTTGTCGGGTTGTGTGCTCCACTTAGTCTTCCCGCGCTCCAGTGAAGGCTTCCCGCGCTCCACAGGGGTGAATTGTAAAATCCCCAATCCCCTAGCCAGCTGCTAGCTATAAATAACCACAGCAATGGCCGCCGGCGGCGACTCGCTACTGATCCACTTGCTAGCTAGTTACCCACACATACCGGCATACCCCCAACGGTCGACGATAGGATAGAGTTGCGCGACGGGAACGGGCGCCGGAGATCATGGTTTAGGTTAATTAATTATACCTCCAGAGCCAAATGATTCCAGCTCTGGAGGTATAATTAATTAACCTAATCTAAGATCAAATAACTAAAGCTTCCCCAATGTGATCGTGCACCGGCCCCAACCGCTAGCAGAGCGCGCGCGGAGGGACGCGACCCGAGCGAGCCTTGGCGCCTAAACAGCGAGCAGAGCACGCAGAGGGACGTGACCCGAGGGCGCCTAAACGGCGAGTAGAGCGCGCGGAGGCACGCGAGCAGAGTTCTCGGAGGCACGCGAGTAGAGCGCGCCACGGCCGCCTAAACGGTGAGCAAGCACATGCATAATTATTGCATATAGCAGATGAACATAGCCGGGAATAGCCGTCCAACAATATTATTTTCGATGACATGCATTAATATATTCTTAGTTAAAACTAAGGTCAAAGTTTGCTACTACAAAATACAAAGGGGGCCAATAAACCACGACAGAGGTAGTACCTAAACGAACATAGACGCCCAGTATGAAAGAAAATACGGGTCAAACCCTAGTTGAAAAGGGCAACAATGTCTAACTCCAGCTTACAAAATGTACAAAAGCACGAGGATTAATTGTTCATCAGGTTTACACATAACCCGGATTGAACAGGGCAATAACATCTAACTTAACCAAAGTTTTTGGCAGTCACAATCAAATGGATCGGTCTGATCCATAAAATCAAGATCCGGGTACAAAAGATCTACTGGTCCATGATGACGACAAGTTGTTGTAAATATAAGCCGAGCACGATCAGAAGCCCTTAGGTCCACCTGAAACTTCTTTTTATGCTGTTCAACATACAGTTCCATGAGAAATTTCTTGTTTAAAAACTTAATCCTCACAGACAATAGTGCCCTCGCATTCCTTATGAAGAATGTGACAAAGCTAGTGTTTACATGGTTGGATGCATATCCTTCCACCGTTATTGTGTGCAAATGAATGTCATGAGATCTGAGAAAATCCTTGTGCTTCCTCTGCCATTGATTGGTTTGACCTTTTTCTTGAAGTCCTAGTGCCTAAATAGACATGAAGATTGAAAATAGTTAATGTCTAAAATAGAGTATGTCGAAGGAGCGACAGATGAACGGTTAATTCTAGTACATTATATATGGGCTTTCAATGTGTGTAAAATCATCACCTTTATATACAAATTCTCCAGACATGGAAAGCATCGCAGCAAGCCAATAGTGGTGTTCAGATCAAGACACCCTATATAAATATATAAGGTCTTGACAGAATCCAGCACCCCTGATACGCCATCCATGGACAAGCTCTTCATTCAGCATAGAACATAATATTAGCACCGAAAGTGTACTCCAAGATGATATTTAACTTATGCGCACAAATGAAAAATGCAGATTACTAAAGTGTACATGGATAACATAAGTACCTGAATAAGTGTGGAGCCAACCACCAACTTGCAACCTTCAAACGGATCAGGAAATACACCCAAGGTCTCCAGTTTAGGCGCAGAGACCATAGTTATTTGCGAAGGTTTATAACAACAATCAAGGAGCAACCTTTGAAGTGAAGGGGCATCTTCGATGATGAGCTCCTGTCCTTCAAAATGAATTCCAATGCTTACATGGTGAGGCGACTTTATTTTGAGACAAGGGATATGGATTCCTAGTCCAAAAACAAGCACCAAACGCTCCAGTGCAGGGCTGCTGGAGTGGATGATGTTGTGCAGTGAGGCCACCGACAGATCAACCAACACAAGCGCAAGTTTTTCAGCAGTGGGAGTCAAAGCATTTGTACCAGATTGTCTGCTAGATGGCACCGGGTCAAGGTGGCGGTGTGGAGAGAGGAGGAAAACCATGAGATGGGCATGGGTGGTGAGGGCACAGATGCAGCTCTTGGTGGTAACCTATCGCTGTAGTAATGGTAGAACTCAAGCTGCTGGAGTTTCTCGAATTGATGGGATGTCAGCCAGGCGGCCACCGTGTAGTGTATGTCCAGCAGGTAGCATGCCGGGATGCAGATGCGTTGAACGAAGCCCTGGTGGGAGGAGATGATGGCTCTGGGGAGTTTAGAATCATCATCGACAGATAGCTGACGACAGTCGAGATTAAGAGGCACGGCGCGCCACAGAGTGCGCCACCGAGATGCGAGGACTTGTGTGCGGCAGCCATCCTTGGTGGGGAGAAGGTAGATGATCTCCCCAAGGATGGCGTCCGGGAGATCGCTGATGCGGTCCGTCGGAGATTCTACTGGTTCCTCAGGTCCAGGGGGCGTGGCCGCTTCTGGCCGTGCAGCTGGGTCCAAGATCTACATCCGGCGGCGGCGATGGCCGGAGCCTCATCTGTGTACATACCAATCTGAAAGAAAAAATGGCAGAAACATACATGTAGGACATTCAAAATCAATTCTCAAGATGTGCAAGAAAAAAAGACACAAACATATATGTAGGACATTCAAAATCAATTCTCAAGATCTGGCCACGAATTATTAGCACGCACGCTAATCCTAGTCGGATTATTAGCAAAAATCATTTGTACAGAACAAACAATTAATCACTAACCCTATACGGATACCATTCAAACAATCAATACACTACGTGCATCTAACGGATCTTAATTACTCTGATTTCATGGACTGAGAGAACATAACCATAGGATTTGTATTCCAAAAAATTAGAGAGGGGGGAGTAACCAGATAAAACACATGATATGTTTGCCGCACAAATGGGTATATAGATGACTAACCGGTTTTCCGTCGGAGTCGCAGTCGTTGCCGGAGTTGCTGTTGACCTCCGGCTCCGGCTGGGGAGGGGGGAGGGGCACGACGGCGCCGACGAAGTCAAGGTCGTGGTGCTGCCCACGCGAGACCTCGTCGGCGGCGACGATAACCTCTGTGCCTAGCTTCACGCGTTACGCGGGTGCTTCACCAACCCCGGTGTCGCCACTCCCTCCGATGGTGCGCTTCGGCGGCATCCTCATACACTCCAGAGTCCAGACTTTGGCGACCACTGTGGACCGGGGGTGCGGCCGCCTATTATGGCCGGTGGCTCGGACGCGCCATTAATACGGACCAGTGGGAGCGAGGTGGGCGGCGGTCAAAGGCTGTCTCGCCTCCCGGTGAGCCTGCGCGGCGGACTTCTGGCATTCCTACCATCATTTCACACAGCTACTCGCACGCCTCCCGATGACACTACGCAGCGAAAATGCCTCCCGTCAATTCACACACCTGCACGCATGCCTCCCGGTCTGCCTGCGCGGCGGACTGCTCGCATGCGTCCCATCAACTCACACCTGCTCGCACGGCACACGAGGCGTGTGGCAGCACGTATTTTTTTGATGATTCATTCTGCCGCTTTACTGCTTAACCGAAGCATGGCACGGTCTAACGCACACAGCCCGAATAAATAATCTGTATGAGATATCGGTTGCCAGTTATTAACAATCTCTCGTTTGTAAGAAGATTATATCAAAACGTGTCTCAAATTTGACAAAAAAAATATAATATCACAGTCTACTGGTGTCCATATATGACACCACGATAAATTTCATGAATTTAAACTAAGTTTTGGATTTACTGAATTTTAAAAATCTATATTCTCAATGTTTTGAAATCTCTTGCATGGGTAAACATGCACTCAGGGACACACATATGATTTTGCAATCCATTTTGGTGCACATGTAGCTCAAATTTGATTTTTGCACATTAAATCCCTAGGAAATCAATCAATGTATAAAAACAGTCGAATGATCTCTGTTTGTTTTAAATTTTAACACGACACTCCTTTGGTCACATGTTCACTGCAGAAAAAGTTTGACATGCCTCAGAGTGGCTGTGGTGGTGCGGGATGTGTGTGTCTGTGTGTGTGTGGGTGGGGGGTCCGGCATACACTATGAGTCGTGAGCCTCCGTGTGGGATTATTGATCATTTGGTGAGTCATATATGCCACATCAAAGTCGTGAAATTGGTTATTTAAAGCATTACACAACCCTTTCATACATACATGTTCGGGGCACATGCATGCATTGGTGGTCCTCTCGGACACTCCCTCGTGCGGTTATCAGCGACGTGCCCATTCGTTAGCCCGCAAAGGTTTTCAGTTTCCACCGACAATGAGAGGCATTTGACCAAAAGGTGGATTCATCTTGGCTTGTGTGTGGTGTGGATCATGGTGAGATTCCATATCAAAGTTTGGGCACGTGTGTACACATGTGTCCCTCCCACCGGCTTGAAGTGAGGGGGCTACGCATCGTGGTGTAGTGCGTTTCCGGTTTGCGAAGCTTGTGCCACGTCAAAGTTGTGCATTGGGTATTCAAACATCACATAACACACGGGCACATGCACGCGGTGGTTTTGTCCTATGACACTCACTGACTCACTCGCGTGTGACTCTCTCTGTGGGCCCGCGAGGTCGTCGTCGATCAGTTGAACCTACAACGAGAGAGAGGTTAATTTGACCAACAAGGATGGTTCTTTTTTTGTTTGTGTTACGTATATGCACGGTAGGAGTATGTAGTACATGTCAAAGAGGGGGCAACATGAATACTCTATATATATGCGTATGTCATAACCTCGCTCCATGTGGGGACTTTCCGGTTCCCGAGGCAGGTGCCACATCAAAGTTGTTCATTGATATTCAAACATCACGCAATACCATGCAGGCGGTGGTTGCCCTATAGGAACTCACTCGCGTGTGGCGCTTCCATCTGTGGGCATGCGAGGTTGTCCTCCATCACTTTGACCCAACAAGAGAGCGGTTAATTTGACCATCAAGGAATGAGTCTTTTTTGGTTTGTGCTATACAATAGAAGTACATATATACCACGCGTCGAATGGGGGCGTACATATAGCACACACCATGCATCATGAACCTCGCTCTCTGTGGGGACTTTGTGGTTTCCTATATATGTGGTGCCACATCAAAGTTGTGCATTGTGTATTCAAACATCACACAAACACCTCTTTGGGCCACATGCAGACGGTGGTGCATAGTCCTATATAGGATGCTCACTCGCGTGCGACGTACGCTTCGCTTTCCGTGGGCCCGCGAGTTCGTAGTCCATCACTTTGACCCAACGAGAGAGAGGTACGTTTGACGAACAAGGAGGATTAATTCTTTTAGGGCTGTGTTACTAGGTGTAAAGTATGTGTCGAGGGGGGGGGGGTGACCAGCATATATATACTAGGTGTCACATGAACCTCCCTCTGTGCGGGGACTTTGCGGTTTTTGAGGCAAATGCCGCGTCAAAGTTGTGCATTAGGTATTCAAAACATCACAACCACACACCTCTCCATATATACGTTCTGGCACACATGCAAGCGATGGTTGTTGTCCTATGGCACTCACTCACGCGGTTATCGGCGGTGCTTCCATCAGTCGGCCGCTTGGTCCATCACTTTCATCGACAGCGAGAGAGGTTAATTAATTTGACTTAGGAGGGGATTAATTTTTTGTTTGTCTCACGATATAGATCATGATGTGAGATTACATCTATAATACCTTCCCCACTATCATATTTCTCTTGACATGCAGGCTATCCACCTCATCACGCATGCGACGTTATCAAATATTTTTATTTTTTTATATCCTATATACCTAAAATGATCCCACTACTTTGTTGCATGTTAACATGCAGCTCTCCACCCCGGCACTCCCTGCCACAGCAGCAACTTTTTTCATGTGCATGCAACTGCAACGATAGTGGATTCCATTACTAGCGTACACAACTGGCAGACTTACTATTATGCACGACGGAAGACATTCCGTTTATACTACAGAAAATAATGAAACGATCGAGCACCTTCCTTCCCATCTTTTCCCCTGGCGCTACAGTAGTGTGGCGGCTAGAATCGATCTATACGTCGAGTTTTTTTGAAACTATCATGTTTTTTATAGCAAATTCAGAAACTATATGACTGAATGCATAAAAATCGAATCTATGATCCCGTCGGCCTCCTGCTGGCCGAAGATGAGCTTTTCGGCCAACTCCAGGCCGAAGTAGAGTCTTCGGTCTACTTGTGGCCGATGAGTGGTGGAACAGGGCCGAAGAGCACTCTTTGGTCATCTATAGGCCGAAGAGTCCTCTGGGACCCACGCAACTTCGTCCTACCGTTTACGCGAAGAGATGGGTCCCAGAGGACTCTTCGGCCTATAGATGACCAAAGAGTGCTCTTCGGCCCTGTTCCACCACTCTTCGGCCGCAAGTAGACCGAAGATTCTACTTCGACCTGGAGTTGGCCGAAAAACTCATCTTCGGCCAGCAGGAGGCCGACGGGGTCATAGATATGATTTTTATGCATCAGGACGTATAGTTTCCGAATTAACTATAAAAATCATCATAGTTTCAATAAAAATCCTATACGTCAGGGCGCTTCTCCGGCACGACCGCCGGCCCAGCTTGCCTCCGCGGCTTCTCTCGGGCTACGTTTCCGTCACCGGTGTGGTGCCCTGCGTCGATGAGACAGCAGCCGCGATGCCCCGATCATTCCCTCATGTATCTGCTCTATTCCAGCCAAGGTAGGTCAGCCATGGATGTGGCCTAGGGAGGGCGATCCTCCCGCATGGACACCAGCCGTCGGTCTACTGACTCTGAGGCCTCACTTTGGTTGGGACACATGTTGGGCTGTGGTTTCGTTCAAGGCGCGTCCCAATCGGCCTGTGCGCGTCGTTCCTCTGCCCAGGACCTTCTCCGGCATCTCACGTCCGACAGCCCGCTCTCCATTAGGGCGCCGGTCAGGCCATTGATCCATTCCGCACCAGAATACAAAATCGTCCAGCCTATGAGGTGTTGGGTGACGGCATGACGCTGCTTCGGTTTGCGGCGAAAAGAAAACTTCTCCTGTTCCCCCAAAGACTACACCTTTGGAAGTGGTACATCAGCTTATCAGGTGAGCAGAGCACTTCCGCTTACGTATGGATACTACTGCTGATATTTTCTATGTGTTTGGTATTCGAATTCAGTTGGAAGGCGCAGCGGCGGAGGATGGCTGGACTCCCAGTGCCCGGGGCACCTTCACCTCTTTGTTAGGCAGATTCAAAGATTAAAGAGACCATTATTCTATTAGTGATCACAGGTTCATAATGAATCATTTTTTTTCACCCCGACCCTTCTCAGCCCTTTACATAAGGTTTTGCATTTGGATTTATAGTTTGCTGGTGTGTGTGATTGTAGGTTTTTCTTTGTCTGGTAGCTATTTTTTGAGCAATTTTATCTATGTTTGTTTGCATTTAATAAGATTTAATTAATCTCCCCAGTACGCAGCATTTTTTTGAACACTTCTCCGCCTTTTTTTTGAACACCCCAGTACCCAGCATTAAGGTGTTAACCTTGCACATGTTAACCATGCATCTGATTCCATATGGTTTTCAACATGCTTACACTTGGACGAGCACAGTTTTAGAGTAAACGCTCAGCGTATTTTGTTATAGTCATCTATAGCACCCCCGGCGTATTTTGTAGTAGTCGCCTATTGCATATGTAAATTTGAACCATTACATGTATATGAAATCTATCATATTATTGACTATCATCTATAAACTTGAACCGTTACATATATATGAAGTCTATCATATTATTGATTCAAATTGTCATCTTTGCTATGTCGGTGTTACTATGAAAATCCATGACAAATTTTTGCAGCAACGCGCGGGGCATCATCTAGTATATATAATAGCGTGTACACATGAATCCATCTTGCTGGATCGAAGGGGGGGGGGGGGCGAGCACACGACACATCATGAACCTCTTGCTTTGTGTGGGGACCTCTGCGATTTTCAACGCATGCACCACATCAATGTTATGCATTGGGCCGGGTATTCAACACATATGCATGCATCACACACCTCCATAAATATGTTCGGGACACACGCATGCAATGGTTGTCTTTGGACACACTCTCACTCGCTTGGTTATGGGCGGCAAGCCTATATATATTCGTGGGCCCGCGTGGACGTCCATCATTTCGACCAACGACGAGAAAGGTTACCAAGGTGGATTTTTCTTCTTTGCTTTGAGTTATCGTATAGTAGGTCGATCATTTCAAGCCTAATTAAGTTTGAGCGCATGCTACGCGTCGTGAACCCTCGCTCAGTGTGGGGATTTTACGGTTCCAAAGCATGGTGCCACATCAAATTTGCGCATTGGTATTCAAACACCACACACACCACTTCCATATACATACTTGGACCACATGCACATAGTGGGTTTGTCTTCATACAGTACTCCCTCGCGAGGTTATCGGCGACAAGCTAGCCCATTTTGCGGGGCCGTGTGGACGTCCATCACTTTGACCAACAACGAGCGGGAGAGGTTGTACGACCAAGTTGGATTCTGCTTGGTCCGTGTTATAGTACGTCTTGGTGAGATGCCCCCCCCGACGTGTGTGTGTGTGGGGGGGGGGGGGGCTACTTCGCACTACCTGCAACCTCCGTGGGGTCGGGGAAGTCCGGTTAATTTGCGAGGCACACGTGCCACATCAAAGTTGTGAATGGTAGTTAAATATCCCACCACACCCTTTTCATACATATAGTAGGGCCACCCGCAGGTGGTTTGTATGTGGTCTTGATACGTCCATTTTGCATCATGTTTACCTACTGTTATTTATAATGTTTTTATGCATAATAATGCTTTTTGGAGTAATTCTAATGCCTTTTCTCTCATAATATGCAAGGTATACACAAACAGGGAGAATTCCGGCAGCTGGAAATCTGGACCTGAAAAAGCTACGTCAGGCTACCTATTCTGCACAACTCCAAATGAGCTGAAACTTCACGATGATTTTTTATGGAATAAATAAGAAATACTGGAGCAAATAACTATTGAGGGGGGGGGCCACCTGGTGAGCACAAGACACCAGGGCACGCCAGGCCCCCCAGGCGCGCCCTGGTGGGTTGTGCTCAGCCCAGCCCACCTCCGGTGCCCATCTTCTGGTATATAAGTCATTTTGACCTAGAAAAAATTAGGGGAGGACTTTCGGGATGAAGCGCCGCCGTCTCGAGGCGGAACTTGGGCAGGAGCACTTTTGCCCTCCGGCGGAGCGATTCCGCCGGGGGAACTTCCCTCCCGGAGGGGGAAATCATCGCCATCATCATCACCAACAATTCTCCCATCTTGGGGAGGGCAATCTCCATCAACATCTTCAATAGCACCATCTCCTCTCAAACCCTAGTTCATCTCCCGTGTTCAATCTTTGTACTGAAACTATAGATTGGTACTTGTGGGTGACTAGTAGTGTTGATTACATCTTATAGTTGATTACTATATGGTTTAGTTGGTGGAAGATTATATGTTCAGATCCATTATGCTATTTAATACCCCTCTAATATTGAGCATGATTATCATTTGTGAGTAGTTACTTTTGTTCTTGAGGTCACGGGAGAAATCATGTTGCAAGTAATCATGTGAACTTGATATGTGTTCGATATTTTGATGATATGTATGTTGTGATTCCCTTAGTGGTGTCATGTGAACATCGACTACATGACACTTCACCATATTTGGGCCTAAGGGAATGCATTGTGGAGTATTTATTAGATGATGGGTTGCGAGAGTGACAGAAGCTTAAACCCTAGTTTATGCGCTATTCCGTAAGGGACCGATTGGATCCAAAAGTTTAATGCTATGGTTAGAATTTATTCTTAATACTTTTCTCGTAGTTGCGGATGCTTGCGAGGGGGTTAATCATAAGTAGGAGGTTTGTTCAAGTAAGAATAGCACCTAAGCACCGATCCACCCACATATCAAATTATCAAAGTAGCGAACATGAATCAAGCCAACATGATGAAAGTGACTAGATGAAATTCCCGTGTACCCTCAAGCACACTTTGCTTATCATAACAGACCGTTTTGGCCTGTCCTTTGCCTCAAAAGGATTGGGCTATCTTGCTGCACTGTTGTTACTACTATTGTTACTTGCTCGTTACAAATTATCTTGCTATTAAACTACTCGCTACTTACAATTTCAGTGCTTGCAGACATTACCTTACTGAAAACCGCTTGTCATTTCCTTCTGCTCCTCGTTGGGTTTGACACTCTTACTTATCGAAAGGACTACGATTGATCCCCTATACTTGTGGGTCATCAAGGCTCTTTTCTGGCACCGTTGCCGGGGAGTGAAGCGCTCTTGGTAAGTGGAAATTGGTAAGGAAAAATTATTACTACGTGCTGAAATTTATTGTCACTTGTTACTATGGAGAGCAATCCTTTGAGGGGTTTGTTCGGGGTATCTTCACCTCGACCGGAACCACAATTAGTCACCCCTCAACCTACTGCACCTACTGAAAATATTGAATATGAAATTCCTTCGGGTATGATAGAACAACTGCTAGCTAATCCTTATGCAGGAGATGGAACCAAACATCCTGATATGCACTTGATATATGTGGATGAAATTTGTGGATTGTTTAAGCTTGCAGGTTTACCCGGAGGTGAAGCTAAGAAGAAGGTTTTCCCTTTATCTTTGAAGGGAAAAGCATTGACATGGTATAGGCTATGCGATGATATTGGATCTTGGAATTGGAATCAGTTGAAATTGGAATTCCATCAAAAAATTTATCCTATGCATCTAGTTTATCATGATCGAAATTATATATATAATTTTTGGCCTCGTGAAGGAGAAAGTATCGCTCTAGCTTGGGGGAGGCTTAAGTCAATGTTATATTCATGCCCCAACCATGAGCTCTCAAGATAAATTATTATTCAGAATTTTTATGCTCGGCTTTCTCGTAATGATCAATCCATGCTCGATACTTCTTGTACTGGTTCCTTTATGAAGAAGACTATTGAACTCCGGTGGGATCTTTTACAAAGAATTAAACGCAACTCTGAAGATTGGGAACTCGACGAAGGTAAAGAGTCAGGTATTGAGCTTAAGTTTGATTGTGTTAAATCTTTTATGAATACCGATGCTTTTCAAAAGTTTAGCACTAAATATGGACTTGACTCTGAGATAGTAGCCTCCTTTTGTGAATCTTTTGCTACTCATGTTGATCTCCCTAAGGAGAAGTGGTTTAAATATCACCCACCTATTAAAGAAGAAATTAAAGAACCGATAATAGCTAAAGATTAAACAATTATCTACAATGTTGACCCAGTTGTTCCTACTGCTTATATTGAAAAACCACCTTTCCCTGTCAGGATGAAGGAACATGCTAAAGTCTCAACTGTGGTCAATAAAAGTTATATTAGAACACCTAAACCAGCTGAACAAATCAAGGTAGAACCTAGTGTTGCTATGGTTAAGGATCTCTTGGTCGATAATATTGATGGGCATGTTACTTACTTCGTTGGTGAAGCTGCTAGAATTGCCAAACCCGATGGGAAAGATAAACATAGACCCGTTGTTGGCATGCCAGTTGTCTCAGTTAAAATAGAAGATCACTGTTATCATGGTTTATGTGACATAGGTGCTAGCGTAAGTGCTATTCCTTTTACCTTATATCAAGAAATTATGAATGACATAGCACCCGCTGAGATAGAAGACATAGATGTTACTATTAAACTTGCTAATAGACACACCATCACACCACTTGGGATTGTTAGAGATGTTGAAGTCTTGTGTGGGAAAGTAAAATACCCTACTGATTTTCTTGTTCTTGGTTCCCCACAAGATGACTTTTGTCCCATCACCTTTGGTATTCCTTTCTTGAACACCGTTAATGCTAAAATAGATTATGAGAAACAAACTGTCGGTGTTAGCTTTGGTGATGAGTCTCATGAGTTTAATTTTTCTAAGTTTAGTAGAAAACCTCATAAGAAAGATTTTCCTAGTAAGGATGAAATTATTGGTCTTGCTTCTATTGCTGTACCTCCTACTGATCCTTTAGAGCAATATTTGCTAGATCATGAAAATGATTTGCATATGCATGAAAGAAATGAAATAGATAAGATTTTCTTTGAACAACGTCCTCTTCTTAAGCACAATTTGTCTATTGAAACTCTAGGAGGTCCTCCTCCACCCAAAGGTGATCCTGTGTTTGAATTAAAACAATTGCCTGACACTTTGAAATATGCTTATCTTGATGAGAAGAAGATTTATCCTCCTATTATTAGTGCTAACCTTTCAGAACATGAAGAAGAAAGATTACTGAAAGTTCTAAGGAAGCACCGAGCTGCTATTGGATATACTCTTGATGATCTTAAGGGCATTAGTCCCACTCTATGTCAGCACAAAATTAATATGGAACCTAATGCTAAACCCGTTGTTGATCACTAACGTCGGTTAAATCCGAAGATGAAAGAAGTGGTAAGGACGGAAATATTGAAACTCCTGGAAGCAGGTATAATCTATCCTATAGCTGATAGTAGATGGGTAAGTCCTGTTCATTGTGTCCCTAAGAAGGGAGGTATTATTGTTGTTCCTAATGATAAGAATGAACTTATTCCACAAAGAATTGTCACAGGCTATAGAATGGTAATTGATTTTAGAAAATTAAACAAAGCAACTAGAAAAGATCATTATCCTTTGCCTTTTATTGATCAAATGCTAGAAAGATTATCTAAGCGCACACATTTTTGCTTCCTTGATGGATATTCTGGCTTTTCACAAATACCTGTTTCTCAACCTGATCAAGAAAATACCACTTTTACTTGTCCTTTTGGAACTTATGCTTATAGACGTATGCCTTTTGGTTTATGCAATGCACCTGCTACCTTTCAAAGATGTATGACTGCTATATTCTCTGACTTTTGTGAAAAGATTGTTGAGGTCTTCATGGATGAATTTTCTGTTTATGGGCAGTCTTTTGATGATTGCTTAAGCAATCTTGATCGAGTTTTACAGAGATGTGAGCAAACAAATCTTGTCTTGAATTGGGAGAAGTGCCACTTTATGGTTAACGAAGGTATTGTTTTGGGCCATAAAATTTCTAAAAGAGGTATTGAGGTGGACAAAGCTAAGGTTGATGCAATTGAGAAAATGCCATGTCCTAAAGATATCAAAGGTATTCGTAGTTTCCTTGGTCATGCTGGTTTCTATAGGAGATTCATCAAAGACTTTTCTAAAATTTCTACGCCTCTTACAAACCTTTTGCAAAAGGATATTCCTTTTGTTTTTTATGATGATTGTTTAGAAGCCTTCGAAACACTCAAGAAAGCCTTAATTACTGCACCTATTGTTCAACCACCTGATTGGAACTTGCCTTTTGAAATTATGTGTGATGCTAGTGATTATGCTATTGGTGTTGTTCTAGGACAAAGAGTTGATAAGAAACTAAATGTTATCCATTAAGCTAGTAAAACTCTAGACAGTGCCCAACGAAATTATGCTACTACTGAAAAAGAATTTTTGGTAGTTGTGTTTGCTTGTGATAAATTTAGATCCTACATTGTTGATTCTAAAGTGACTGTTCACACCGATCATGCTGCTATAAAATTTCTTATGGAAAAGAAAGATGCTAAACCTAGACTCATTAGGTGGGTTCTCTTGCTACAAGAATTTGACTTACATATCACTGATAGAAAGGGAGCGGAGAACCCTGTAGCTGATAACCTGTCTAGGCTTGAAAATATTCTTGATGACCCACAACCTATTAATGATAGCTTTCCTGATGAAGAGTTAGCTTCAATAAATGTTTCTCATAACACTCCTTGGTATGCTGACTATGCTAATTATATTGTTGCTAAATAGATACCACCTAGCTTCACATACCAACAAAAGAAAAAATTCTTCTATGATTTAAGACATTACTTTTGGGATGACCCACATCTTTATAAAGAAGGGGTAGATGGTATTATTAGACGTTGTGTACCTGAGCATGAACAGGAACAAATCCTATGGAAATGTCACTCCGAAGCTTATGGAGGACATCATGCGGGAGACAGAACTGCTCATAGGGTATTGCAATCTGGGTTTTATTGGCCTACTCTCTTCAAGGATGCCCGTAAGTTCATCTTATCTTGTGATGAATGTAAAAGAATAGGTAATATCGGTAAGCGTCAAGAAATGCCTATGAATTATTCTCTTGCTGTTGAACCATTTGATGTTTGGGGATTTGATAACATGGTACCTTTTCCTTCCTCTAATGGGTATACTCATATTTTGGTTGATGTTGATTATGCTACTAAGTGGGTAGAAGCTATTCCAACTAGTAGGGCTGATCACAACACCTCGATTAAAATGCTTAAGGAAGTTATTTTCCCAAGATTTGGAGTCCCTAGATATTTAATGACTGATGGTGGTTCACACTTTATTCATGGTGCTTTCCGTAAAATGCTTGCCAAGTATGATGTTAACCATAGAATTGCATCACCCTATCATCCTCAGTCTAGTGGTCAAGTTGAACTTAGCAATAGAGAAATAAAATTAATCTTACAAAAGACTGTCAATAGGTCTCGAAAGAATTGGTCTAAGAAATTAGATGATGCACTTTGGGCTTATAGAACAGCATATAAAAATCCTATGGGTATGCCTCCTTATAAAATGGTTTATGGAAAAGCTTGTCATTTGCCTCTTGAGTTAGAACATAAAGCATATTGGGTAATTAAAGAACTCAACTATGATTTCAAACTTGCTGGTGAAAAGAGGTTATTTGATATTAGCTCATTAGATGAATGGAGAACCCAAGCTTATGAAAATGCCAAGTTATTTAAAGAAAAAGTTAAAAGATGGCATGATAAAAGAATCCAAAAGCGTGAGTTTAAAGTTGGAGAATATGTTCTTTTGTACAACTCTCATTTCAGATTCTTTGCAGGAAAACTCCTCTCCAAATGGGAAGGACCCTATGTTATCGAGGAGGTTTATCGATCTGGAGCTATCAAAATAAATAATGCCGAAGGTACTAACTCGAAGGTTGTTAATGGGCAATGAATAAAACATTATATCTCAGGTACGCCCATTAATGTTGAAAGTAATGTTATCCAAACCATGACACCGGAAGAACACATAAAAGAAACCTTCCGGAACACTCCAGAATCGTGAAAAATGGAAGGTACGTGATACGGTAAGTAAACGGACTCCAAAAAATCCACCAAAATATTTTTTGTCAGTTTTGGAATATTTAGAAAATTAGGAAAATAAGAAACTACCAGGAAGGTGACCCTGGTGGGCACAAGACACCAGGGCGCGCCTGGCACCCAGGCGCGCCCAGGTGGGTTGTGTGCACCTCGGGTACCTTCTGGACTCCGTTTTTCTTCCGTTTGCTTGTTTCCCAAGATAAAAAATCTTTATATACCCCCCGAACCTATTGACCTCCGTATCGCGAAGAAATCTTCTGTTTTCTTTTCTTGCTGTTTTCGGTCAGATATGTTAAGCCAGGCATCATGTCTTGTTCTTCCTCCAACAATGTGGGAGAGGATGCTTGGTTGATGAAGATCGAGCTGAAGAGGGAAGAGCCAGTTGGAGCCGCCAAGGAGGACAAGGGCAAGGAGGCTACCGGAGATCAAACGCTGGTGATCGAGCAAGCACTGCCTGCCGAGGAGGAAGAAGAAGATATCCTTAAATCTTACTATGCTCATCTTACCCCTACTGAGATTGAAGCCTTTCGGATCATTGAAACGGTTCGTGTGCAAAATAAATATCTCACTCATAAAAATATTCTACATCAAGAGCACATCATCTTCCTCCGGAGCGTCATCCGTAGATCGGAGAATCTCTTGATCAGGAAGGACAAGATCGCTACCACTTCATCACCACCACCTCCTTCTTGATCACCAAAAGAAAATTGAGTATCGGGTATGGGCACTCCCCTTGGCTTCCGCCAAGCTTGGGGGAGGTGCCCTGGTATCGTATCACCTCCACTATCCTTTGACTTTACTTTTCTTAGTTCGATCCATGGTTATATTTTGCTTTAGATGAATAAAAGTTTAGTTCAATCCTTTCTTTTCGAGAGTTTGCCTAGTGATCTATCCTTGTAATTGTGTGCGAGATATATAATAAAGTTTAGTTTGAGTTTTACTTTCTTTACTTTCATGTTTCAATAAAAAGAAAGGAAATAAATGAAAAAGATCATATGCTAATCTTATGGTAAGTAATGACATCACACAAGGAAGAGTATAAGTAGAAAATTTTATTGTAGATTGACAAACATAGTATTGGTCAATGAAGCAATTCATGAAAGAATTAATAAGGGAAGAGAAGATTCACATGCAAATACACTATCTTGGAAATCTTTTGTGATTGTGAGCACCCATCAAAATATTATATGCCAAAATTGTTGACGTTGGACAAGGAAGACAACATAATGATTTATGTTTGTTCATATTCACATAGAAGTTATATTGTCATAGATCCTTCAACATGTGGTGCTTGCCCCCTATCTTTGCTAGCCAAAAATTCCGCACCAAGTAGAGATACTACTTGTGCATCCAAAACCCTTAAACCCAAATCTTGTTTTGAGAGTCCACCATACCTACCTATGGATTGAGTAAGATCCTTCAAGTAAGTTGTCATCGGTGCAATAAGGCAATAAAAATTGCTTCTAAAAGTGTTGGATCATTTAGTGTAAGAGAAAATTGAGCGTTGTACGAACTTGTGATGGCGAAGAATAAAAGTGACAGACTGCATAATAAAGGTTGCTATCACAAGGGGCAATATAACATGACGTTCTCTTGCACTAAGGGATTGAGCATACAAACAAAAAGCGCATGGCAACCTCTGCTTCCCTCTGCGAAGGGCCTATCTTTTACTTTTATGTATTTACTTTCATGTAAGAGTCAAAGTTCTTCTCTCTATTCCTTTTTATTTTCTCTTTTGGCAAGCATCATGTGGTGAGGAAAGATCTAGGCACATATATCCAGTTGAGTATGGGTAGCATGAGTTATTATTATTGACATCACCCTCGAGGTGAATACGTTGTGAGGCAAAACTATAAGCCCCTATCTTTCTATGTGTCCGGTTGAAACGTTTTGCTCATGTGTACGCGGTGAGTGTTAGCAACCATAGAAGACTATATGATGGTTGAGTATGTGGACTTGCCTAAAGGCTCCGATACATGACCCTTCCTGAAAAGATGATGAATTGTAGTTGCAAAGTTGACTAAGAACATAGTTTGTTGCTTTCCAATAAAGTTTATGCTTTATACTTCGATGGTGTGGTGAATTGTTACTTATTCATGAGAAGTCTATGATGAAAGTTTTATGTTAAAGTTTGTTGCTGTTATAATAAATTACATGATGCTTCTATGTCCATATTTTGTTTTTACCGACACCTCTCTCTCTAAGCATGTGGACATGTTTTTCGATTTCGGTTTTCGCTTGAGGACAAGCGAGGTCTAAGCTTGGGGGACTTGATACGTCCATTTTGCATCATGTTTACCTACTGTTATTTATAATGTTTTTATGCATGATAATGCTTTTTGGAGTAATTCTAATGCCTTTTCTCTCATGATATGCAAGGTATACACAAAGAGGGAGAATTCCGGCAGCTGGAAATCTAGACCTGAAAAAGCTACGTCAGGCTACCTATTCTGCACAACTCCAAATGAGCTAAAACTTCACGATGATTTTTTATGGAATAAATAAGAAATACTGGAGCAAATAACTACCGGAGGGGGGCCACCTGGTGAGCACAGGACACCAGGGCGCGCCAGGCCCCCCAGGCACGCCCTGGTGGGTTGTGCTCAGCCCAGCCCACCTCCGGTGCCCATCTTCTGGTATATAAGTCATTTTGACCTAGAAAAAATTAGGGGAGGACTTTCGGGACGAATCGCCGCCGTCTTGAGGCGGAACTTGGGCAGGAGCACTTTTGCCCTCCAGTGGAGCGGTTCCACCGGGGGAACTTCCCTCCTGGAGGGGGAAATCATCATCATCATCACCGACAACTCTCCCATCTTGGGGAGGGCAATCTCCATGAACATCTTCAACAGCACCATCTCCTCTCAAACCCTAGTTCATCTCCCGTGTTCAATCTTTGTACCGGAACTATAGATTGGTATTTGTGGGTGACTAGTAGTGTTGATTACATCTTGTAGTTGATTACTATATGGTTTATTTGGTGGAAGATTATATGTTCAGATCCATTATGCTATTTAATACCCCTCTGATCTTGAGCATGATTATCATTTGTGAGTAGTTACTTTTGTTCTTGAGGTCACAGGAGAAATCATGTTGCAAGTAATCATGTGAACTTGATATGTGTTCGATATTTTGATGATATGTATGTTGTGATTCCCTTAGTAGTGTCATGTGAACGTCGACTACATGACACTTCACCATATTTGGGCCTAAGGGAATGCATTGTGGAGTAGTTATTAGATGATGGGTTGTGAGAGTGACAGAAGCTTAAACCCTAGTTTATGCGCTATTCTGTAAGGGACCGATTGGATCCAAAAGTTTAATGCTATTGTTAGAATTTATTCTTAATACTTTTCTCGTAGTTTTGGATGCTTGCGAGGGGGTTAATCATAAGTAGGAGGTTTGTTCAAGTAAGAACAACACCTAAGCATCGATCCACTCTCATATCAAATTATCAAAGTAGCGAACACGAATCAAGCCAACATGATGAAAGTGACTAGATGAAATTCCCGTGTACCCTCAAGAACACTTTGCTTATCATAAGAGACCGTTTTGGCCTGTCCTTTGCCTCAAAAGGATTGGGATATCTTGCTGCACTGTTGTTACTACTATTGTTACTTGCTCGTTACAAATTATATTGCTAATAAACTACTCGCTACTTACAATTTCAGTGCTTGCCGACATTACCTTACTGAAAACCGCTTGTCATTTCCTTCTGCTCCTCGTTGGGTTCGACACTCTTACTTATTGAAAGGACTACGATTGATCCCCTATACTTGTGGGTCATCAGGTCTCACCCATCTCGCGCCACAAGCACACATTTGTGGGTCGGCACACGGTCCACCTTTGTCGGGAAGCGAAAGGGGAAGTTTGACCATATATATGATGGACTCCTATAGGTTTTGTGTTATGGTAGGGTGAGATTTCAGACCTAGCTATTTGGGGGCATGCATTCGTAGCTAGGATTCCCTTACCGCCGACATGAAGTGGGGTTTGTAGGGGGTGGCTGACTAGCAATAGTGTGCTTTTGTGCGACAGGTGCCACATCAAAGTTATGCATTGGGTATTCGAACATCAAACCACCCTTTTCATACATATATTTGGTCCACATGCAAGTGTGTTCGTGTTCTGACCCTTTCCCGCGTTATTCTTTTTGCCAAATTTATAAACAGCACATGAGTTGGATGCAGAAACCGTCTGCGATTGGGGATGCAACAGACACGGTTCGTCTAGACTACCCGTGTGCCACACCTGTGTCCCTGCAGTCACTCACATAAGCACAGTAGATTGGGCTCCACGAGGCTTACCTCCCGCTCTCGAAAATATCTACTGCCTCGTAATCTCAAAAATATCTACCGCCTGGAAGGTTTTTATGTTTGATAGCACACGATTAGTATGTGTGGACCGTGTGTGAAGTCTGTTACTCCCACTGTGCTTCGATCCCTTGATTCAAATTTTCAGTAGCCCCGCCTTGTTACTCCCGCCTCTGTATCCCTCACAATCTCAAAAATATCTGCCCGCCCTGGATCCAAATTTTCAGTAGCCCGGCATTTTACTCCCGCCTAGTAAAATTTTCACTTGCTGCGGTATTTCCTCAAACACCACCTTGCCCCCGTCCACACACACCCCAAAACCTCCGCTCACACAGACACACACCACCCCTCCCTCGCTCGAAACCATCGCCGCCGCCGCCGCCGCCTCCATCCTCAACCTCTGCCTGTGTGCCGGGGAGCTTGAGAAGCCAATGGCCCAAAAGAGGTTTATCGCGGCCTCTTCACCCGACGCCGGCGAGGTGGCCGCCGAGGTGTCCCCGTCGTCCTCCGCGGGCTCTTTATCGATCCGCCGTCGCCGTTCGCCCGATCCGCCCGCCGCCACGCCCCTACGCCGGTTCGAGGACTTCCCCGTCCTCCCTCGGGCCCGGCCGCCGACGAGGTCCTACCTCGGGGTCCGGCAGCGGTGGTGGGGGACGTGGGTCGCCGATATTACGGATCAGGAGACCCACACCCGCCGGTGGCTCGGTAGTTTCCACACGGCCGAGCTCGCGGCCATGGAGTACAACCGGTGGTAGGTCCGCTACCACGGCACGGTGGCTAGGCTCAATTTCCCCTTTGGCACACGTCCGGTCGACCTTGTCCCGCTGGAGCTAGGGGTGGTGAGCTCGGCTATGGCGCGGGAGGACCGCTAGGCGTGGGAGCGCCTCGAGGCCGAGGCCGCCGACGAGGCCTACATGCAAGAGCTCCACCGGCAGCACCCGGAGCTCGTGGAGGAGGAGCGGATGATCTATGCCGGCGCAGAGGGCGGCGAGGTTATCGTGCTCTCCTTCAATGACGAGGTCGAAGGCGGCGAGGACGGCGATGCGGAGGGCGTCGTGGATGAGGAGATCGACGTTGACAAGTGGAGGAGTGTCTTCCCCAACGACCCCGACGACGGCACCGGCCCGGACCCGGCTCGCGGCACACCGTACCTGATTAGGAAGGATTGGCTCGACCTCTACTTCGACCGAAAGTAGTTTACTTTAGTTAAAATTTATGTTTCATGTTCGGTTATGCAAAACTATCTATGTTTATGTTTGAATGCATGCTACTTTCGGTTAAACCTGCTTTGAACTTGATCAAATTGAAGTTTACAACGTTAATTTTAGGGGATTGACTAGAAACGGCCAAAAATTGCTAGAGTATATATATACTCCACTAAGGGTTTTGGTCCGTTAACTTTTAGGGGATCGGCTAGAGATGGCCTTATGCCTTGTTTATTTTAGTTCTTCACAATGTGATGCTCTATATGTGCGAGTATTTGTCGTGCAGTTCAATTTCATCAATGACAGTTTCAACAATACCACTATGAATTATGATATTTGGTTGCTGTTAAGGATGTTGCAGTTAACACACCTTTTCGGTTTTTAACAATAACCAGTTTACTTTAGACCTGCACAATACCAGTTTGAATGACTATATTTGCTTGTTTTTAAATGTTATGCCTGTTGCGGTTAACACACCTTTCCACTTCTTGTTTTGCTTAACTAGCGTGCTTAAACCTGCACACTGAAGCTATCATTTGTAGATTATGTCGTCTACCATGGATATATTTGGTTGATGTTTAGCCTATTGTGCTTAACATGCCTTTATATGTACTCATACAGGACAATATTGAGAACAGCTGCTGTTTTCCATCGAGGTTAGTTTCATCGCATTGCTTATATATACTCACTGTTCAGGATATCAGTAGCTAGTACCATATAGCCTGGGGGCTGATAAGGGATTAATCGTTGAATCAGACATTTCACTGAATATATCTTTAACCCATGTATCGGTAGATTAACTAGGGCCATATTTAATATATCTGAGGCTACATAGCAACATGCATTGTACTGAATGACTAAATATGCAATCCCAGGCTACATAGCAACAAGGAAGAGTGTTACCTTAATGTTCTGATGATCTCTAGATATACATGTAATAAGATCTTATATAATGGGATGGAGGGAGTGTTGTCGGGGGGATGAACCCCGGGCAGGCAACGGAACTCGGATCCTTTTCAAAAACATACGGGCTAGCAACGCCCCTCAATCCGGCGTGCCCTTGGCCGGGTTCCCAGCGCAACCCGGCCAAGTCTCGCAACCCGGCCAAACCCCCTGGCGCATGTCGGCCAGCCCCAAGCAAGTCAAGACTTCTTCGGCAAGTAAGCGCAACCACAGCGCGCCCCTCAACCCGGCCGCGGGTCAGCTCCCGTCCCGTCCAAGGCGTACGACAGGACAAGCCCCCATGAGGGGATGGGCCTGGCTACAGTGGCCCACCAACCCCGCTGACCAGCGCAAGCATGGCTACAGTGGCCCACCTACCCCGCTGACCAAGGCCGGCATGGCTACAGTGCATCCCTCGTCCCGCTGACACAGGCTGACGGTGACCAGGCGACACGCCACTGTAGCTGAGTTGGCTCAACCACTCCATGAGGCACGACAAGATGGAGAACAGTGCCCTTTGGCACACGGGGTCCGCGCCCGGAGAACCCGGCGTACCCTGGTACCCGGCGGGCCCCAACAGCGGCTTCCCAGACGCTGACATCCCGACCCCGCGCCCATGTAACTTTACCATTGTAACCCTGGGGGGTTAACCTATAAAACCCCCAGGAGGCCTCCATGCAGGGGGGTTCACAATCGATCAGACCCTCAGTAGAATACATACGCATACTAGGAGAGGGAACAACCTATGCTCTGGCCTATCTTCCTCCCTCCCCAACACAGCTCTAGGAGCAAGCTTGTACCACCCACATATAAACCACACTCGGCAGGACTAGGGATGTTATCTCTCCGGAGAGCCCCAAACCTGGGTATGTCTTGCGTCCCTCGCTCGCTCATACCGACCTCGCCTCTGGAGCCCACCGGTGCCCTTGAGCCTGTCCCTCTCTTTAGTCATCCTTTGGCATCTGCCGTGCGCCCACCACGATAGTTGGCTCCCACCGTGGGGCAGCTCGAGCTCCCGGCCGGAGACATGTTCCAGACAGGGCCTTCATCGACTCTGGTGAGCCCATCGCGCACTGCGCGTTCCCCGTGCCCGGTGCACCGATGGCCGACGTCATCGACTTGCTCACCACCTCCTTCGCCGCGCTGCGCATCTCCGACGTGTCCGCGGCTGATGAGTACCCCAGCGGGGTGCTCGACGTCACCGACTAGCCCGTTCCCCTCGACGACGACATCTCCGCCGGGGTGGCGGATCTCTGCACCAGGGCAGAGGTGCTCATCTCTGACTCCGGCTCGTCCAGCGCCGCGCGGAAGGCTACCCAGGCCGCAGCTGCGCACGCCGACGGGTCCAAACCGCTGCGCACCACGGTGCAGAACCTCAACTCCCCATCGCCACCGACATCAACACCGCCAACACCGCAGAGGCGCAGGCCCGGCTCGAGGAGGAACGCAAGCGCCTGCTGGACGAGGCCGTGGCGCTCGCTGCTATGCAGCGCCGGTTGGAGTCCGCCCAGCGGGAGCGCGAGGCCACGTACGGCTTCACGCTGGCCGCGGCTGAACCCAGCCGAGTTACCGAAGTGCGGAACCGTGGAGCCGCCATCGGCCGCGCGCTGGGGGCGGTCCCACCCGTCTATGACACTCCCGTCAAGAACATGCGCACCGCACAGGCGGCCGCCATCGGCATGGAGCAGCTGCAGGGCGAGGAGCTGCACAAGCGCCTGCAGCGCATGACCGAGCTTCTCGACGCTGCGAATGCGCAGCAAGACCCCCTCGACCGCCCCGTCGCGTCCGGCTCGCGCCGCTCCAAGGACCTCGAGCAACGGAACACGGCGTCTTCCCCGCGCCCGACCGAGGCCCACTCCGGCCAGACGAGAACCCGACGCAACTGTGCCGCGACGGCCAGTGACAGCTTGGGCGACGAGCTGGCTGCCGGAGACCGGTGCCAGCAAGACCCTCCCTCGCCGTCTGGCCGGCATGGCAACCCAACTTCGGCCAACCCAGTCCCCCTCGGCCCAGTCGCAGGCTGGCTGGGTCCGCGCGCCATCGACGATGCCGACGCTCGCCACCACCTCGATCAGCTCGCCCTCTCCCTCGAGCTGGAGGAAGACAATGCTGCCGGGCCGGCTTGCTTCGGGCCATGCATCCGGGATGAGCCCTTCCACAAAGGGTTCACGCTCCCCCGCGACACCCCAAGTACAAAGTCACCGTCAAGCCGGAGGACTGGCTCATCGACTACACCACCACGATCGGCATCGCGGGTGGCAATCGCCGCCTTGCCGTGCGCTACGCCCTGCTCATGCTCCTGGGTTCGACCCGGACGTGGCTCAACAGTCTGCCAGCCGGCAGCATCAACGCGTGGGTTGACTTTGAGCAGGCCTTCATGCGCAAATTCACCCGCACCTACAAGCGTCCCGGCCGTCCCAGCCAGCTTGCCATGTGCATGTAGGGGCCGGCTCAAACCGGCCGCGAGTACCTCGCACGCTGGACTGAGCTCCGGAACAGCTACGAGGGCGTCCATGAGGTCCAGGGCATTCAGTACTTCATGAGCGGCTGCCGGGATGGCACCCTCCTCAAGCACAAGCTCCTGCGCTCCGAGCCAACCACCATGGACGCACTCATGGTCATCGCGGACAAGTACGCCAACGCCGACTCCACCATGAAGATCCAGGTGGTGCTGGATGAAGCCGGCAAAGCGTTGCCGGCGCCACCCACCAAGCCGGCTGGCGAGAGTAGCCGCCAGCAGAACAACAAGCGCAAGGCCGATCAGTAGGCCCCACGCTACGACAACCGCCTCGTCGCAGCCGCCGAGCAGGCGCCCGCGGCCGAGCCGGCCGGCAAGCACCGATAAGCAGGCAAGACGGTGTGGCAACCCACCATGAGCTTCGAGGAGATGCACGACGCTCCCTGCAAGCACCACAGCGGTGCGAGGCCGTCCACGCACACGCTCCAGCAGTGCGCCATCACCAAGCGCATTATGAGGGGCGACATCCCGCCGCCTCCGGCTCCAGGTGCGGGGCAGCCGCCTCCGCCTCCTCCACCGGCAAATGGCGCCATGAGCGATGATGTCTTCCCCAACTAGAACGCGAGCTACGTCCTCTTCACCAGCCTCGGTGACGACAAGTGTAGCGAGCGCTTGCTCCGGCAGGAAGTGAACACCATCGTCCCGGCCGTGCCGGAATACATGCACTGGTCGGAGCGCCCAATCAGCTGGACCAGGGAGGACCACCCGGCCGTCATGCCCAACCCGGGTGGCTACGCCCTCGTCGTCGACACTACCATAGTCGCTGCCAGGCGCACCTACAAGTTCTCGCGAGTCCTCATTGACGGCGGCAACAGCTGCTACTTCTTGAGCTTGCGTTGGTTTTTCCCTTGAAGAGGAAAGGGTGATGCAGCAAAGTAGAGATAAGTATTTCCCTCAGTTTGAGAACCAAGGTATCAATCCAGTAGAAGACAACGCACAAATCACTGAATACCTGCACAAACAATCAAACAACTTGCACCCAACGCGATAAAGGGGTTGTCAATCCCTTCACGGTTATTTGCAAAAGTGAGACCTGATAGAGATAGGTAAAACTAAACAAAAGGTAAAGTAAATATTTTTGGGTTTTTTGGTTTATAGATCTGAAAATAAAAGATTGCAAAATAGTAGATCGGAAAGTAATATGATGGAAAATAGACCCGGGGGCCATAGGTTTCACTAGAGGCTTCTCTCAAGATAGAAAATATTAGGGTGGGTGAACAAATTACTGCCGAGCAATTGATAGAAAAGCGCAAAGTTATGACGATATCTAAGGCAATGATCATGAATATAGGCATCACATCCGTGTCAAGTAGACCGAAACGATTCTGCATCTACTATTATTACTCCACACATCGACCGCTATCCAGCATGCATCTAGAGTATTAAGTTCATAAAGAACGGAGTAACGCATTAAGTAAGATGACATGATGTAGAGGAATTAACTCAAGAAATATGATGAAAACCCCATCTTTTTATCCTCGATGGCAACAATACAATATGTGCCTTGCTGCCCCTACTATCACTGGGAAAGGACACCACAAGATTGAACCCAAAGCTAAGCACTTCTCCCATTGCAAGAAAAACCAATCTAGTTGGCCAAACCAAACCGATAGTTCGAAGAGAATTACAAAGATATCAAATCATGCATAAAAGAATTTAGAGAAGATTCAAATAATATTCATAGATAAGCTGATCATAAATCCACAATTCATCGGATCTCGGCAAACACACCGCAAAAAAGTATTACATCGAATAGATCTCCAAGAACATCGAGGAGAACTTGGTATTGAGAATCAAAGAGAGAGAAGAAGCCATCTAGCTACTAGCTATGGACCCGTAGGTCTGAGGTAAACTACTCACGCTTCATCGGAAGGGCAGTGGCGTTGATGTAGAAGCCCTCCGTGATCGAATCCCCCTCCGGCAGGACGCCGGAAAAGGCCCCTAGATGGGATCTCACGGGAACAGAAGGTTGTGGCGGTGGAAAAGTATTTTTGTGGATGCCTCTGGTGGTTTGGGCATATAAGAGTATATATAGGCGAAAGAATTAGGTCAGGAGGTGCACGAGGGGCCCACAAGGGTGGGGGCGCGCCCTACCCCCCTGGGCGCGCCCTACCCCCCTGGGCGCGCCCTCCGTCCTTGTGGCCGCCTCGCGGCTCCTCGGACTTCATCTCCAAGTCTCCTGGTTTCCTTTTGGTCCAAGAAAGATCATCGCGAAAGTTTTATTCCGTTTGGACTCTGTTTGGTATTCCTTTTCTGTGAAACTCAAAAACAGGGGAAAACAGGAACTGGCACTGGGCTCTAGGTTAATAGGTTAGTCCCAAAAATAATATAAAATAGCATATTAATGCATATAAAACATCCAAAATAGATAATATAATAGCATGGAACAATCAAAAATTATAGATACGTTGGAGACGTATCAAGCATCCCCAAGCTTAATTCCTGCTCGTCCTCGAGTAGGTAAATGATAAAAACAGAATTTTTGATGTGGAATGCTACCTAACATATTTATCCATGTAATTTCTTTATTGTGGCATGAATTTTCAGATCCGTATGATTCGAAACAAAAGTTTAATATTGACATAAAAACAATAATACTTCAAGCATACTAACAAGATAATTATGTCTTCTCAAAATAACATGGCCAAAGAAAGCTTATCCCTACAAAATCATATAGTCTGGCTATGCTCCATCTTCATCACACAAAGTATTTAAATCATGCACAACCCCGATGACAAGCCAAGCAATTGTTTCATACTTTTGGTGTTCACAAACTTTTTCAACTTTCACGCAATACATGAGCGTGAGCCATGGACATAGCACTATAGGTGGAATAGAAGGTGGTTGTGGAGAAGACAAAAAGAAGGAGATAGTCTCACATCAACTAGGCGTATTAACGGGCTATGGAGATGCCCATCAATAGATATCAATGTGAGTGAGTAGGGATTGCCATGCAACGGATGCACTAGAGATATAAGTTTATGAAAGCTCAAAAAAGAAACTAAGTGGGTGTGCATCCAACTCGCTTGCTCACGAAGACCTAGGGCAATTTGAGGAAGCCCATCATTGGAATATACAAGCCAAGTTCTATAATGAAAATTCCCACTAGTATATATGAAAGTGACAACATAGGAGACTCACTATCATGAAGATCATGGTGCTACTTTGAAGCACAAGTTTGGTAAAAGGATAGTAACATTGCCCCTTCTCTCTTTTCTCTCATTTTTTTTCTTTTTTTTTTATTTGGGCCTTCTCTCATTTTTCTTTTTCTTTTTTCGCCTATTTTATTTTTTTTATTTTTCATCCGGAGTCTCATCCCGACTTGTGGGGGAATCATAGTCTCCATCATCCTTCTCCTCACATGCTACAATGCTCTAATAATGAAGATCATCACACTTTTATTTACTTACAACTCAAGAATTACAACTCAATACTTAGAACAAAATATGACTCTATATGAATGCCTCCGGCGGTGTACCGGGATGTGCAATGAATCAAGAGTGGCATGTATGAAAGAATTATGAATGGTGGCTTTGCCACAAATACGATATCAACTACATGATCATGCAAAGCAATATGACAATGATGAAACGTGTCATAATAAACGGAACAGTGGAAAGTTGCATGACAATATATCTCGGAATGGGTATGGAAATGCCATAATAGGTAGGTATGGTGGCTGTTTTGAGGAAGGTATATGGTGGGTGTATGGTACCGGCGAAAGTTGCGCGGCACTAGAGAGGCTAGCAATGGTGGAAGGGTGAGAGTGCGTATAATCCATGGACTCAACATTAGTCATAATGAACTCACATACTTATTGCAAAAATCTATTAGTTATCGAAGCAAAGTACTACACGCATGCTCCTAGGGGGATAGATTGGTAGGAAAAGACCATCGCTCGTCCCCGACCGCCACTCATAAGGAAGACAATCAATAAATAAATCATGCTCCGACTTCATCACATAACGGTTCACCATACGTGCATGCTATGGGAATCACAAACCTTAACACAAGTATTTCTCAAATCCATAATTACTCACTAGCATGACTCTAATATCACTATCTTTATATCTCAAAACAATCATAAGGAATCAAACTTCTCATAGTATTCAATGCACTTTATATGAAAGTTTTTATTATATCCCTCTTGGATGCCTATCATATTAGGAATGAATTTATAACCAAAGCAAATTGCCATGATGTTTAAAGACTCTCAAAATAATATAAGTGAAGCATGAGAGTTCATCAATTTCTATAAAATAAAACTACCGCCGTGCTCTAAAAAGATATAAGTGAAGCACTAGAGCAAAATTGCCTAGCTCAAAAGATATAAGTGAAGCATATGGAGTATTCTAATAAATCACGATTCATGCGTGTCCCTCTCAAAAGGTGTGTACAGCAAGGATTATTGTGGCAAACTAAAAATCAAAGACTCAAATCATACAAGACGCTCCAAGCAAAACACATATCATGTGGTGAATAAAAATATAGCCTCAAGTAAAGTTACCGATAGACGAAGACGAAAGAGGGGATGCCTTCCGGGGCATCCCCAAGCTTAGGCTCTTGGTTGTCCTTGAATATTACCTTGGGGTGCCTTGGGAATCCCCAAGCTTAGGCTCTTGCCACTCGTTATTCCATAGTCCATCAAATCCTTACCCAAAACTTGAAAACTTCACAACACAAAACTCAACAGAAAATCTCATAAGCTCCGTTAGTATAAGAAAATAAATCACCACTTTGGTACTGTTGTGAACTCATTATTTATTTATATTGGTGTAATATCTACTGTATTCCAACTTTTCCATGGTTCATACCCCCCGATACTACCCATAGATTCATCAAAATAAGCAAACAACACAAAGAAAACAGAATCTGTCAAAAACAGAACAGTCTGTGAACATCCGAATTGTTAGAATACTTATGTAACTCCAAAAATTCTGAAAAATTAGGACAATATAGTAAAATTTCCTATAAATCTTGTGTAAAAAATTCAGGGGGTTTTCACGCTCCAGTGAATCTAAAAAATTCTGTGACTGGTCACAAAAGTTTCTGTTTTTCAACATGATCAAATCAACTATCACCGCAAGCCATCCCAAAGGTCTTACTTGGCACAAACACTAATTAAAACATAAAACCACATCTAACCAGAGGCTAGATGAATTATTTATTGCAAAACAGAACCAAAAAATCAAAGAACAAAAAATAAAATTGGGTTTCCTCCCAACAAGCGCTATTGTTTAACGCCCTTAGCTAGGCATAAAAACACGGATAGATCTAGGTATTATCATCTTGGTATGCAATTCTTCAATTGCACACTTATAATTCTTAGGAGATTCTTTGGTTTTATCAATGATCAAACTCCTAGGAAAGAAATGAAGAAATTCACTCGTGGCAATTGGTTCCTTAATAATATCAAAAAAATTGGGGTGAACACTTATTGTTTTGAGATCTTCATTTTCTTTACTAGAAGATTCACCCTTATTATTAGGAACGTAAATAAACTTGGCAGTCTTAGTAGGAGGAAGATTTTGAGTAGTTTTAATGGAGGAAAAAGTGGAACCCAAGTTGGTAATAATATCCTCTAGTTTGCCAATTCTAGTAGAATCTTGATCTATCTTTTCATTAACTATGGGTTCCTTTTCTCTAAGATTCTTTAAAGTAACTCCTACTTTAGATCCATATTTAGTAATCTGATTATGAATCTTTTTATCCAAATTTTCAAATAACTCAACGGTAGAAATTTTATTCTCAATAATATCAAGCCTTTGCATCACATGTTCCAAAGTTAAAATAGTTCCATTGGTCAAAAGAGGTGGCGGGCCTAACAGATCTATCATGGCATTGTAAGAATCAAAAGTATGGCTCCCCAAGAAATTTCCCCCGGTAATGGTATCTAAAACATATCTATACCAAGAAGTAACACCCACGTAAAAATTGCGAAGAAGAACGGCAGTAGATTGCTTTCGAGTAGATCTATTTTGAGCATTGCAAATTCTATACCAAGCATCTTTTAAATTTTCTCCTTCCCTTTGTTTAAAATTGAGGACTTCATTATTAGGAGTGCTCACAATAATGGGAGGACTAGCCATAAGAGTGAAACGAGTGATCGAACATGTGAGCACACAAAAAGAAAATGAAGAAGACGAATGGAAGAGGGGCGAAGAAAAGGCAGAGAGAGGGGCGAAGGAAAAGGCAAATCTTTTCAAAAATCGTTTTAGAAGTGGGGGAGAGGAAAACGAGAGGCGAATGGAGAATAATGTAATGCGAGAGATGAGAGTTTATGATGGGTACTTGGTATGTCTTGACTTGGCGTAGATCTCCCCAGCAACGGCGCCAGAAATTCTTCCTGCTACTTCTTGAGCTTGTGTTGGTTTTTCCCTTGAAGAGGAAAGGGTGATGCAGCAAAGTAGAGATAAGTATTTCCCTCAGTTTGAGAACCAAGGTATCAATCCAGTAGGAGACAACGCACGAATCACCGAATACCTGCACAAACAATCAAAGAACTTGCACCCAACGCGATAAAGGGGTTGTCAATCCCTTCATGGTTATTTGCAAAAGTGAGATCTGATAGTGATAGGTAAAACTAAACAAAAGGTAAAGTAAATATTTTTGGGTTTTTTGGTTTATAGATCTGAAAATAAAAGATTGCAAAATAGTAGATCGGAAAGTAATATGATGGAAAATAGACCCAGGGGCCATAGGTTTGACTAGAGGCTTATCTCAAGATAGAAAATATTACAGTGGGTGAACAAATTACTGCCGAGCAATTGATAGAAAAGCGCAAAGTTATGACGATATCTAAGGCAATGATCATGAATATAGGCATCACGTCCATGTCAAGTAGACCGAAACGATTCTGCATCTACTACTATTACTCCACACATCGACCGCTATCCAACATGCATCTAGAGTATTAAGTTCATAAAGAACGGAGTAACGCATTAAGTAAGATGACATGATGTAGAGGAATTAACTCAAGCAATATGATGAAAACCCCATCTTTTTATCCTCGATGGCAACAATACAATACGTGCCTTGCTGCCCCTACTATCACTGGGAAAGGACACCGCAAGATTGAACCCAAAGCTAAGCACTTCTCCCATTGCAAGAAAAACCAATCTAGTTGGCCAAACCAAACCGATAGTTCGAAGAGAATTACAAAGATATCAAATCATGCATAAAAGAATTCAGAGAAGATTCAAATAATATTCATAGATAAGTTGATCATAAATCCACAATTCATCGGATCTCGGCAAACACACCACAAAAAAATATTACATCAAATAGATCTCCAAGAACATCGAGGAGAACTTGGTATTGAAAATCAAAGAGAGAGAAGAAGCCATCTAGCTACTAGCTATGGACCCGTAGGTCTGAGGTAAACTACTCACGTTTCATCGGAAGGGCAATGGTGTTGATGTAGAAGCCCTCCGTGATCGAATCCCCCTCCGGCAGGACGCCGAAAAAGGCCCCTAGATGGGATCTCACGGGTACAGAAGGTTGCGGCGGTGGAAAAGTATTTTCGTGGATGCCTCTGGTGGTTTGGGCATATAAGAGTATATATAGGCGAAAGAATTAGGTCAGGAGGTGCACGAGGGGCCCACAAGGGTGGGGGGTGCGCCCTACCCCCCTGGGCGCGCCCTCCGTCCTTGTGGCCGCCTCGCGGCTCCTCCGACTTCATCTCCAAGTCTCCTGGTTTCCTTTTGGTCCAAGAAAGATCATCGTGAAAGTTTTATTCCGTTTGGTATTCCTTTTCGGCGAAACTCAAAAACAAGGAAAAACAGGAACTGGCACTGGGCTCTAGGTTAATAGGTTAGTCCCAAAAATAATATAAAATAGCATATTAATGCATATAAAACATCCAAAACGGATAATATAATAACATGGAACAATAAAAAATTATAGATACGTTGGAGACGTATCAGCAGCATCAACATCCTGTACCATGACACCATGACCAAGCTCGGCCTCGAGGCCAAGGACCTGGAGCCATCCCGGACGGTGTTCCACGGCATCGTGCCGGGTCTCTCCTGCTCTCCCATTGGCCGGATTTGGCTCGACGTCCTCTTCGGCATGAGCGATCATTTCCGGCGTGAGCCGATCTGGTTCGAGGTGGTGGACCTGTCCAACGCATACCACGCGCTGCTGGGCCGGCCTGCGCTCACCAAATTCATGGCGCCCCCCACTAGGCCTACCTGAAGATGAAGTTGCCGAGACCCAAGGGCCTCATCATGGTCGTCGGGGACTACCGAAAATCCCTAGAGTGCGCTCAAGCCGGCGCCAAATTGGCCGAGTCACTGGTCATAGCCAAGGAGCGGCGCCAGCTCGACCGGATCGTCGCACTAGCCAACGAGACACCAGCTGTGCCGGCTTCAGCCAAGGAGTCATTTGGCGAGGCCTCATTCCAACCATCCAAGGAGACCAAGAAGGTCAAGCTAAACCCGGAAGACCCCAGCTGCAGCAAGTACGTCGTCGTGGGCACCCGCCTCGACAGCAAATAGGAAGGCGAGCTCGTCGACTTCCTCCGTGAGAATCGGGATATCTTTGCATGGACCCCAAAGGACATGCCGGGAATTCCAAGGAAGTACGCCGAGCACAAACTACACATTCGCAAGGACGCCAAGTCTGTCCGTCAACCCTTACGTCGCTTTTCTGAAGAGAAGAGAAGAACCATCGGTGAAGAGGTCGCCAAGCTACTCGCGGCCGGCTTCATCATGGAGGTGTTTCACCCTGAGTGGCTGGCCAACCCGGTCCTCGTACTGAAGAAGAACAACACCTGGTGCATGTGCATAGACTACACCAGCCTGAACAAGGCCTGCCCCAAGGATCCTTTCGCTCTCTCGCGGATAGATCAAGTGATCGACTCCACCGCCGGCTGTGAGCTCCTGTCCTTCCTGGATGCTTACTCCGGCTATCATCATATCAAGCTGGACCCAGCCGATGCCCTGAAGATGTCCTTCATCACGTCCTTCGGGGCATACTGCTACATCACCATGTCATTCGGCTTAAAGAATGTCGGCGCCACCTTCCAGCGCTGCATGCATAAATGCTTGCTGACGCAACTCGGCCGCAACATCCATGTCTACGTCGACGACATCATGGTGAAGACCAAGCAGCACCTCACGCTCCTCGACGACCTAAAGGAGACCTTTGCCAATCTATGTGAGTACCAGATCAAGCTCAACCTAGAGAAGTGCGTCTTCGGCGTGCCGGCCGGGAAGTTGCTCGACTTCCTCATCTCGGAGCGCGGCATTGAGGCGACCCGGAGAAGATCAAGGCCGTCAAGCGCATGCGCAAGCCAACCCGGCTGCGAGATGTCCAGAAGTTCACCGGCTGCTTGGCCTCGGTCAGCCGGTTTCTCAGCCGGCTGGGCGAGAGGGCCTTGCCCCTATATCAGCTGATGAAGAAGACGTCACCGTTCGAGTGGAATGACCAGGCGGACGAAGCGTTCCGGGATCTCAAGTGCATGCTCTCCACCGCGCCTGTCCTGGCCGCGCCGGCCGATAAGGAGCCACTGTTGCTATACATTGCCACCACCTCGCGGTCAGTCAGCACAGTGCTGGTGGTCGAGCGACTAGAGAAGGGCAAGATCCAGTCTGTCCAGCGCCCGGTCTACTACCTGAGCGAGGTGCTCTCCGCCTCCAAACAGAACTACCCGCACTACCAGAAGATGTGCTATGGCGTGTACTTCACCACCAAGAAACTGAAGCAGTATTTCCAAGAACATGTCATCATCATAGTCAGCACGGCCCCCATCGGCGAGATCATGGGCTGCCGGGATGCCTCTGGCCGGGTTGCCAAATGGGCCATCGAGCTGGCCAGCCACACCATCCTCTACGAGCCCCGCACCACGATCAAGTCCCAGACCCTTGCCGACTTCCTCGTCGACTGGATAGAGACCCAGTACCTGCCACCGCCGCCGGATTCAACGCATTGACCCATGCACTTTGACGGCTCCAAGATGCGCTTCGGCTTGGGAGCCGGCATCGTCTTGTCTTCCCCAAAGGGCGACCGGCTGCGGTACGCGCTCCAGATCCACTTCGCCGCCTCCAACAACGTCCCCGAGTACGAAGCCCTTGTGCACGGCCTCCGGCTTGCCAAGGAACTCGGCATCCGGCGCATCCTATGCTACGGCGACTCGGATCTAGTGATGCAGCAGTGTTCCGGCGAGTGGGACGCCCGGGATGCCAACATGGCCAGCTACCGTTTCCTGGTCCAGCAGCTCTCCGGCAACTTTGATGGCTGCGAGTTCCTCCACGCCCCGCGCACGGAAAACGAAGCCGCCGACACGTTAGCCAAGATTGGCCCATCCCGGCAGGCCATACAGTCCGGCGTCTCCCTCGAGCACTTGCGCAAGCCGTCTGTCAAGCCATCTCCGGATTCTGAGTCCATCTCCATCCCGGACGACCCTGAAACGCCCCTCCCCATCCCAGACCCGGGGGCTGCCACTCCAAGCTCGGGGGCTGCCGCCCACAAACCAGTCCCGGGGGCTGCCTTCTCCAACCCGGCGACCAACGAACCCAACCCGGGGGCTGCCGCCGCCAATTCGGCCGCCGCTGTCTCCAACCCGGGGGCTGCTCAACCCGGCTCGGGGGCTGCCGCCCCAGAACCCATCTCGGTGGCCGTCTTCATCGTGGTGACGGCTCTGTCGTGGGCCCAGCCAATCTTAGCATTCCTGGAGAGCGGAGTACTCCCCATGGACGAGACTGAGGCCCGGCAAGTGCAACGCCGGGCGTCCGCCTACAACATCGTCAACAATGAGCTCGTCAAGCGCAGTGCGATAAGCGTGTTCCAGTGTTGCATCGAGCAGGACAAGGGCATAGAGATCCTCCTCGACATACATCAGGGCAAGTGCAGGCACCACGCCGCCTCCAGGTCCCTGGTGGCCAAGGCTTTTCGCCATGGTTTCTACTGGCCCACGGCCGTCAAAGACGCCGAGTCACTCATCCTCAAGTGCGAGGATTGCCAACGCTTCAGCAAGCACAACCACCAGCCGGCTTCGGCCCTGCAGACCATCCCGATCACCTGGCCCTTCGCGGTCTGGGGGCTCGACATGGTAGGCCCCTTCAAGACCGCTCAGGGTGGCATGACGCATTTGCTGGTGGCGGTCGACAAGTTCACCAAGTGGATCGAGGCGTGGCCGATCAAGAAGCTGGACGGGCCAACGGCCGTCCGATTTGTCAAAGACATCGCGATACGCTATGGCGTCCCGCACATCATCATCACCGATAACGGCACCAACTTTGCCAAGGGCGCTCTGGCGCAATACTGCTCCGTCTCCGGCATCCGGCTTGACCTGGCCTCTGTGGCTCATCCTCAATCCAACGGCCAGGTCTAGCGGGCCAACGGCCTCATCCTATCCGGCATCAAGCCATAGCTCGTCGAGCCCCTCATCCGTTCACCCGGCAGCTAGCTTGATGAGCTGCCGGCCGTCCTTTGGAGTCTCCGCACAATGCCAAACCGGTTGACTGGGTTCACCCCGTTCTTCCTCGTCTACGGAGCAGAAGCCGTCATCCCGACTGACATCGAATTCGACTCGCCGTGAATCACAATGTACACAGAAGCCCAAGCCAAGGAAGCCCGCGAAGACGGTGTCGACCTACTCGAGGAAGGATGCCTTTTGGCCCTTAGCCGATCCGCCATCTATCAGCAAAGCTTGAGGCATTACCACAGCAAAAAGATCAAGCCCCTCGCATTCCGCGAGGGAGACCTTGTCCTCCGGCTTGTCCAGCAGCAAGCCAGCCAGCACAAGTTAGCCTCCCCATGGGAGGGCCCTTCATCGTCAGCAAAGCCCTGTGTGACTGCAACGCCTACTACCTCATCGACGCCCGCAAGCCGAACAAGCGCAAGAGAGATACCGCCGGTGAATAGACAAGCCGGCCCTGGAATGTAGAGCTCCTCCACCCATTTTACAGTTAGCTGTATGCACGTATGTATCGCTACCTTTTGTAATTCTATGAAAGACAATGGGACCCCCGAACGACACTCGGGGGCTACCCTTTCCTATCAAGCTATTGTGTTTTACACATCCTTGTAAATTTTCTTAAACCTCCACCGCCGGGTTGGTGCGACTAACCCGGGGGCTCGGGGGCTGGCTGGCTTGGCCACAACCAGCCGTCCTCCTTAGCACATCCCGGCGTGATCGGGTAGCCAAGGCCCTCCACTTCGCCCTACGCCATAGTCCGGCTTCAGTTGTTGGCCGGCAAGAACTATGGGCCAAAGCACATACACGCCGCGAAACACTAAGTTGGATCTGCCAGATTGGCCAACCTAGCCTTACCGCACTAAGTTACTGCACGACCGGATGCTCGCCAGCCGGCCCAGTGGGTGTTTCGCTCGTGCTCAACATTCAAAGGGCCTAAGTACTGCACGCTCTTTCCAAGGACCGAATTCCTTGTCACAGCCCGGAACCCGGCTGTTCGACTCGCGGGGGGGGGGGGGGAGGCCCAAAGAGGGAGCAAGCAAGAAAAAAGGCTTAGAGAACAAAGAGCAAAAACGTAAACACCCGCAAAAATATTTACATTGCCAAATGAGCCCAAGGCCAGAGCTCATTACATTCACCAATACACCCCAGTGGGCGGGTGTACCCGGTGCTTAACAGAAGTACGAGAAGATAAACAGGGCGGCTTCAGGCGATTCCCGCGCCGGGTTGCGCAGCTGCCGGCTCCTCCGCGGTGGCCTCCGGGTCCACCGAGGCGGCGGTATCATCCAACTCGGCCTCGTCGTTCGCGTAGGCGCCCGTCTCCTCGGAGCTGCCCAACGGATCATCGAGCAGCAAGCCGAAGTTGTCAGGAGGCACCACCTCGCCGTCTTTGGTCTGCTCTACCTGGAACTCGTCATGCAATGCAAACGAGGCCAGGTAGCTGGCCCGGGCGGTTATCCAGCCCGCCTCCGCCTGCAGCTGGGGCTCCGCGCCGGCTCGCTGGACCGCCAGCTGGTCCAGCGCCAGATCTGGATACCAGGACATGACAAACCTTAGCACCAAGTCGGCACCGGCACGGGCGGCTGAGACGTGCCACGCGTGAAGCCGTGCCGGTCCGGCTTCCAGCCACCGCGCCAGCCGCGTGAAGCTGTTGGGCGCAACGGCATCGGGCCAGAGGGCCGCCGTCATCTCCACGCCGGCTTCAGACACCCGCGCCATCTGCGTACCCAAGACCTGCAGGCGGGCCTTGGTGGCATGCATAATCTCCGGGAAACTCCAGGCGACGTTCGGGTCAAGCCCGGCACCCGCGTCCGCCTGGGTCGATCGGTGAGCAAGCACGGCTCCGTCCGCCGTCCCCTGCATCTCCGGGAAGTGCCCTGCCAAGAAGAAAAACAAGACAGTCAGCAATGAAAATAAACAAGCTGGCTTAACAACCCGGCGAAGTCAACAAAGAAACACTTACTGGCGAAGGCCTCATCCAGTTGCTGCGCTTTGAGCAATGTACCGTGCCGCTCCAAGTCCCCGGCACGGTCGCGCGCTTTGAGCGCCTTCTCCAGCTCGGCGTACTTGTCGACGGCCACCTTCAGGTCGACGTCCTTAGCGGTGGCTGCCTTCTCGTGCTCCTCCTTGAGCCGGAGGAGCTCCGCCTGGTGGGACTCCGCCGTTTTGACGGCCTCCCCCTTCAGGCGCTCCACCTCAGCCTGGAGCCAGCTCTTGTCACCGGCCAGCTGGTCGCGCTGCTGGCCGGCTTCGGTGAGCGCCTGCTGGGCCTCGGCCGCCTCCGCCTTCAGGCGCTCCACTTCGGCCTGGAGCTGGCTCTTGTCGCCGGCCAGCTGGTCACGCTGCTGGCCGGTTTCGACAAGCGCCTGTTGGGCCTCCGCCACCTTGGCGGCTTCCGGCCTCAGCTGCTCCACTTCAACCCGGAGCCAGCCGGCATCGGCAAACGCCAGGTCACGCTGCTGGTCGGCTCTGGCCAGTCGGGTTCGCAAGGCCGACACCTCGGCCACGACGGCTGGACAACAAAGGTTCAAAGTGAAGACAACGAAAGAAAGGACAAGAACACTTTAAGATTCGACCCAACTACTACGTAGTTGGCCCGAATCTCAGGGGCTACACCCATTGGGTGCACTAGCGCGCCCCCACTAAGAGCACGCGGGACGTACCTTCGGCAAGGCGGAGCGCCTCCTCCTTAGCGGCAAGCCGCGCCGTGATCTGCTGGTGCCTCTCCAGAAGCTGGTTGTAGACGCCAACCCAGAAGGCATCCAGTTGCTACGAAAAAGCTAGAATCAACACAAGGCAAAGCGTTTGAAGATTCGACCCAAGTACTACGTAGTTGGCCTGAATCTCGGGGGCTACACCCAGTGGGTGCGCTGTCGCGCCCCCACTGACCGGCTACAAAGGAAAAGCTGGAGGAAGAAAGACTCACAAACACGAAGCGCTCCAGCTCCCGTGGCCACTCCATCTCGGCCTGAGCAAAGGCCTGAACCCGCTCCGCGCACCCGCGAAGATGCTGGCGCACGGCGGCCATCGACGCCTCCTCCTGCGTCACCGGCCCGAAGACGGTCCGACTGGGCCCGGACCTGCTGCGACCCGGCGGCAGGACGGCCTCCCGGGGCCGCTGGCGGCTGCCTGATCACCAAGGCATGCTCGCCCCCGCCATCTCCTCCACGACAGGCGTCGACTGCGGTGCCGCGTCCGGCGTCGCCTGTGGCACCCCCTCCGGGGCGGACCCCCGCCACCTCCTCCGACCTCCACCCGCTCGACCATGTCGTCCCGGGGCGGGGTGTCGTCGTCGATCTCCACGACCTCCCGGTCGCCCACCGCCACCTCCACCCGGCCGTCCGGGTCGCGCCCCTTCTCCGTCGGCGGCACAAAAACCGCTCCCGCCGGCTCCATGCCTGCCAGCATCTCTGGCCAGGCCGGCTCCCCGACGGCCCGCTCCCTCGCCTCCACGGCCCTGGCCCAGGCCCGGTCCAACGCCGCCTCCATCTCCTCCACGGCCCTGTTACGGTCCCGCCAGGCCCAGCGCTCCCTGTCCTCGTGGTCCAGGCCAAGATCCTCCTCGGCCGACCCCTCGGGCAAGTCGATGGCGCTGGTTCGGGTCTTTCGGAAGAAGAAGTCGCCCCCAAACGAGACATCTGTCGCCGCCAACGCCAGTGCCAACGGTGACCTGGATCACAACAAGAGTGGCATAAGAAGAGAACAACTCGGCAGTGTGCCGGGGTCAGCAAGAAGCATACCCAATCACCGTCGGGATGGCCTGTCTCGTCGGCGTCTCCAGGATGGCGCGGCGCCTCTTCTTGGCGGCCGGCTAGTCGCCTGCTGCCGAGTCCGCCGTGCGCTTCGCGGCCGGTTTCCTCGGCGCCACGTCCTCCTTCCCGTGCGGCCGGCTTGCAGCGACCGGCACGCGGGATGACCCAGCTTCGGCCGTCTTCTTCGGCCGCCTTGAGGAGTCGGCGTTGCCGTCTCCGCCCCTCGATGGCGCTGCACCACCAGCTTGCGTCAGAATCTCCACATCGTCATCATCCGACCAGTCTCGCAAGAGATCTGGGCGCAAAGACTTACCCGCTCGGTGGGTCGCATCGGCCGGCTCTAGGTTCTCGGCGAAGGACTGTTCCCCCTCCGGTTGGGCCCGCTCGACGGCAAGTACCTGCGCCCTCGTCCAGTCACGCGTTGGCCGGATGGCGTTCAGCAGCACCTCCCGCGTCTCATCCGGACGAAGGAGGAGATGGCACATAGCAAAATATGGAGACCAAGGACTCATCGCGGGCGCCGGGTACTCGGCGTTATAGGGCACCTTGCCGAAACGCCAATCCGAAGCCAACCCGGCCTTGGAGATGGCATTCGCCTGCTCGGCGACCTGCTCTGGGGCCAGCCTCCCGGACGACATCCGGGCAGGGTCCTGGTGGTCACCCATCAGCCCAATGATGTGTGCCCGGCGCTGCAGCGGCAGAACCCGGCGCGCGACAAATGCGGCAACAAGATCTGTCCCCTTGAGGCCCTCCCGCGCCGTCATCTTCCGAATCTGGTCGCACAGATTCAGCATCCCCTGCGGCGGGTTCTTGGGCATGTAGCCCCAGTTCATCTTGGCGAGCAGCTACTCGTTGATGAACGGGGGCAAGTTGATGGCGTCGCCTCCTCCGCCGACACGGCGAACATAGAAAATGATATTCTGCCACTTCTTGGCAGAATCCTCGATGGGCATCTTGGGGAACACCCCATTCGGCCGGACCAAGACGACGGCGGCCCCGCAGTCCGACATAACCCGGCCTCTTGCCCCTGCTGCTTGAGGAAGAAGAGGCGGCTCCAGAGCTTCACATCTGGCTCCACCCCCAGATACCCCTCGCAAAGGGTGACGAAACCCGAGAGCTGCAGCACCGTGTTGGCACCTAGGTGGTGCAGCTGCAGCCCGAAGAAGGAGAGAAAGGCGTGGAAGAAGGCGCTCGCAGGGAGGCCGAGCCCGCTCTTGAAATGACTATAGAAGAACATGCACTCACCGTCCTGCGGGCTGCGGCTCCACCTCCCCTCCGGGCGCGCACGCGGCCACCTCCGCTGCCGGTGGCAGGCGTTGGGTGTCACGAAGATACAGGATAACATTGTCGGTGACGTTGGATCCCTCCCACGAGTCTTTCGGCGGTGCCATCCGTGGTGCTCGGCGCGGGTGCGAGGTGCGTTTGCAAGACGGAGCTAGCGCGGCAGGCGGGCGAGTCGAGCGACGGCTAGTTCTCTGGTGGGCGGTGAGCTCAGGAACTGGGCGACGGAAGAAGAGGGGTGCGGGGGGCGCGCACATGAATAATCTGCGCCGCCCCCTCCCTCCAATTTATAACCACGACAAGAACGTGGGGAAGTGGGATCGGTTGCGCCCCTCCTTTCCACTTCCCCGCGATGTGTGGGCATGATCCACGTGCGAATTAATTGCATCGAGAAGGGCAACCGTCTGCGGCTGCCACATTAAATCCCCACGCGGGGGCCGAGGGCGTGGAGTGGCGGGCCACAGCCCGTTGTTGCGTCCCATCCTGAGCGTGGCCTGTCAGGGCCTCTTCAGCTACTTTCCGCCACATGGCGCCCGCGTTGAAGCCAAGGAGGCGCGCCCCCTCTCCTTCAAGATTCGGCGAACTCTTCGGTTTCCCGCCCATGTTAGAATGCCGTGATCCGACTTCCGGAAGCCGGCACACAGTGGGTGTTGCCGAACCCGGCGGTTGCAAGCTTCATCAACATCAGCCGCCTTCTCAGGGGGTGAAACTTCGAAGGCCCCCTAGCTTGAACCCGGCGGGCCTTCACAACTTCGGGGACTACTGTCGGGGGGATGAACCCCGGGCAGGCAACGGAACCCAGATCCTTTTCAAAAACATCGGGGCTAGCAATGCCCCTCAATCTGGCGTGCCCTTGGCCGGGTTCCCAGCGCAACCCGGTCAAGTCCCGCAACCCGGCCAAACCCCCTGGCGCATGCCGGCCGGCCCCAAGCAAGTCAAGACTTCTTCGGCAAGTAAGCGCAACCACAGTGCGCCCCTCAACCCAGCCGCGGGTCAGCTCCCATCCCGTCCAAGGCGTACGACAGGACAAGTCCCCATGAGGGGATGGGTGTGGCTATAGTGGCCCACCAACCCCGCTGACCGGCGCAAGCATGGCTACAGTGGCCCACCTACCCCGCTGACCAAGGCCGACATGGCTACAGTGCATCCCCCGTCCCGCTGACGCAGGCTGATGGTGACCAGGCGACGCACCACTATAGCCAAGCCGGCTCAACCACTCCGTGACGCATGACAAGATGGAGAACAGTGCCCTCTGGCACGCAGGGTCCGCGCCCGGAGAACCCGGCGTACCCTGGTACCCGGTGGGCCCCAGCACCGGCTTCCCAGATGCTGACATCCCGGCCCCGCGCCCATGTAACTTTACCATTGTAACCCTGGGGGGTTGAACTATAAAACCCCCCAGGAGGCCTCCATGCAGGGGGGTTCACAATCGATCAGACCCTTAGTAGAATACACACGCATACTAGGAGAGGGAACAACCTATGCTCTGGCCTGTCTTCCTCCCTCCCCAACACAGCTCTAGGAGCAAGCTTGTACCACCCACATATAAACTACGCTCGGCAGGACTAGGGGTGTTATCTCTCCGGAGAGCCCCGAACCTGGGTATGTCTTGCGTCCCTCGCTCGCTCATACCGACCTCGCCTCTGGAGCCCATCAATGCCCTCGAGCCTGTCCCTCTCTTTAGCCATCCTTTGGCATCTGCCGTGCGCCCACCACGACAAGTGTTGTACTACATCATTTTGTAATTGTTGTTTAGCTTCTAATATTAACTTGGTGCTTTTAGGTACATATGTCATTGCCAAAGATCCACACTTCGACCCTTTCTGCGTATGGGGCAATGAGATATTCATGAACCAACATCAAGTGAGGAAACTGATAAAGATTGTTATTAAAATGGGTCAAAAGATGTCAATCGAACTATTTGTTTACACTTTATGCAAGACAACAGTGAAGTGCAGAATGGTAATTAAGAACTTTGTAGCCTTGTTTTTACTGCCCGTAATGAGTTGTGTTAGATGACAATGTCTGAATCTTTTTCCTTTGAAGTGGATCCTGAAGCAGTTTACTCAAGATTACCTCTCAAACTACATGATTGGTGGCCAGCCATCACAAGGGGTTGGACTAGAGTCATGCGTGCCTTCTGCATCGAGGAGAGCACAATAGGGCCATTCCTCTTCACCTTCTTCAGCAACGAGAATGTCTCTCGCCTCTTTCTTTACCATCTTTAATAGTACAAGTATACAACCCTAGTTCATCATTCTTTATTTGGTGCTTATGTAATTCTCGAACATATGTACCTGTGAATCGAATAATGCATTGGTTGTTTGAACCTGATGGATATGAATAAAGCTATAGCCTACTTTCAAATTCAAATTAGGTAAAATTTTAAATAGCAGCAATTAAATTAGGGTGAAATTATGCTCTGCAGGTCATTACGGTGCACACGGTCTATAAAGCACAGTGTGTGTGATATACATCATAATCCGACATGGTTCACGGAGAGTAAACGTGTGTAACCATGCACACAGTTGCCATTTGCAAAGCGTGTGTGATGTCAGACAATATCACAAATGGAACGGGAAAACTAAATGTGTGTGATTGTCGACCTATCATACATGGTTTACAATCGTGAACTGTTTGTGATGTGCCAGGCATCGTAAACGTAGAGCCAGTTTGGTACGTGCCTGGAAAAATCCCGTGCCTGGAATGTGTCTGGCCTGCGCCTGATTTTAGGTAAAACCATAGAACTCCGACTACGATGGTAATGCCAACACGCACGAGTAGCAAGGATGGAGTGTTTGGGATATTCGAGACATCAGAAACAGTTTTATAGGTACAACTGTATGCATCAAGGCTCCCTATCCCCGACGGTTTCTGGGTCGTGTGGGAAGGACCCCCCCTATCGCACACACTCACTTGGCGACGGTTCAAAACGCCGTCGCGGAAAGGGGGTTAAAAACTGTTTGTATAGCACCTCACTGTACCAGTGGATAAAGAAACAATTAAGTTAGTTTTAGTAGAGAGCTTTTTGTCACAAGAAAGTTATTTGTCCCTAGGCAATCGATAACTAGACCGGTAATCATTATTGCAATTTTATATGAGGGAGAGGCATAAGCTAACATACTTTCTCTACTTGGATCATATGCACTTATGATTGGAACTCTAGCAAGCATCCGCAACTACTAAAGATCATTAAGGTAAAACCCAACCATAGCATTAAAGTATCAAGTCCTCTTTACTCCCATACACAAATAACCTACTTACTCGGGTATGTGCTTCTGTCACTCATGCCACCCACCATAAGAGAATCATGAACATATTGCAAACCCTACAGCGGGGATCCCTCACGCTTGCGTGACACGGAGAGCACCATAGGACAACACCAACAATAAAACATACAACTCAAACCAATCATGATCATCAATCAACCCATAGGATAAAACAGATCTACTCAAACATCATAGGATAGCCATACATAATTGGGAAATAATATATAGCATTGAGCATCATGTTTAAGTAGAGATTACAGTGGGTAAAAGAGAGGTTACACCGCTGCATAGAGGGGGAGTGAGTTGGTGATGATGGTGGCGAAGTTGTTGGTGTAGATCGCCGTCACGATGATGGCCCAGGCGGTGTTCCGGCTCCACTGGGAGAGAGGGGGAGAGAGCCCCCCTCTTTCTTCTTCTTCCTTGACCTCCCCCCGAGATGGGAGGAGGGTTTCCCCTCTGTTCCATGGCCTCCATGGAGGTGGAGGGGCGGGAGCCCCTCCGAGATTGGATCTCTCTCTCTGTTTCTTTCTTGTTCTGCGTTCCAGTTTTCTGGCCTTTCACCGTTTCTTAAATTCCCGGAGATCCGTAACTCCGATTGGGCTGAAATTTTAACATGATTTTTATCCGGATATTATCTTTCTTGCGGCCGAAGAAGGGCACCAAACGTCTTACAGGGTGGCCACAAGCCTCCCAGGCGCGCCCTGGGTAGGGGGGGCGTGCCCCTACGGCTTGTGGGCCCATCGGGCATCGTCTCGCATTGATTCTTTTCCCAAAAATCACATATATTCCAAAAAAATCTCCATAAGTTTTTATCGCATTTGGACTCCGTTTGATATGGATATTCTGTGAAACAAAAAACATGCAACAAACAGGAACTGGCACTGGGCACTGGATCAATATGTTAGTCCCAAAAATAATATAAAAAGTTGCCAAAAGTATATAAAAGTTATAGAATATTGGCATGAAACAATCAAAAAATATAGATACGGCGGAGACGTATCAGCATCCCCAAGCTTAATTCCTGCTCGTCCTCGAGTAGGTAAATGATAAAAAAGATAATTTTTGATGTGGAATGCTACCTAGCATAATCTTGATCATATAATCTAATCATGGCATGAATATTAAGACACGAGTGATTCAAAGCAATAGTCTATAATTTGACATAAAGACAATAATACTTCAAGCATACTAATAAAGCAATCATGCCTTCTCAAAATACCATAGCTAAAAGAAAGTTATCCCTACAAAATCATATAGTCTGGCTATGCTCCATCTTCATCACACAAAGTATTTCATCATGCACAACCCCGATGACAAGCCAAGCAAATGTTTCATATTTTTAATGTTCTTAAGCCTTTTCAACTTTCACGCAATACATGAGCGCGAGCCATGGATATAGCACTATAGGTGGAATAGAATATGGTGGTTGTGAGGAGAAGACAAAAAGGGAGAAAGTCTCACATCAACTAGGCAAATTAATGGGCTGTGGAGATGCCCATCAGTCAATATCGATGCAAGTGAGTAGGGATTGCCATGCAATGGACGCACTAGAGCTATAAGTGTATGAAAGCTCAAAAGAAAACTAAGTGGACGTGCATCCAACTTGCTTGCTCACGAAGACCTAGGGCAATTTGAGGAAGCCCATCATTGGAATATACAAGCCAAGTTCTATAATGAAACATTCCCACTAGTATATGAAAGTGACAAAATAGGAGACTTTCTATCATGAAGAACATGGTGCTATTTTTGAAGCACAAGTGTGGAAAAGGATGGTAACATTGTCCCTTCTCTCTTTTTCTCTCATTTTTTTATTTGGGCTTCTTTGGCCTCTTTTTTTTAAAGTCCAGAGACTCATCCCAACTTGTGAGCGAATCATAGCTTCCATCATCCTTTCCTCACATGGTACAATGCTCTAATAATGATGATCATCACACTTTTATTTACTTACAACTCAAGAATTACAACTCGATACTAGAACAAAGATATGACTCTATATGAATGCCTCCGGAAGTGTACTGGGATGTGCAATGATCTAGCGTAGCAATAACATCAAAAAATAGACAAGCCATGAAAACATCATGCTAGCTATCTTACGATCATGCAAAGCAATATGACAATGAACGCTCAAGTCATGTATATGATGATGATGGAAGTTGCATGGCAATATATCTCGGAATGGCTATGGAAATGCCATAATAGGTAGGTATGGAGGCTGTTCTGAGGAAGGGTATATAGTGGGTTTAACGCACCGGCGAAAGTTGCGCGGTACTAGAGAGGCTAGCAATGGTGGAAGGGTAAGTGTGTGTATAATCCATGGACTCAACATTAGTCATAAAGAACTCACATACTTATTGCAAAAATTTATTAGCCATCGAAGCAAAGTACTAATATGCATGCCCCTAGGGGGATAGATTGGTAGGAAAAGACCATCGCTCGTCCCCGACCACCACTCATAAGGAAGACAATCAAAAAATAAATCATGCTCCGAGATTGGATCTCTCTCTCTGTTTCCTTCTGTTTCTGCGTTCCTGTTTTTTGGCCTTTCACCGTTTCTTAAATTCCCGAAGATCGTAATTCCGATTAGGCTGAAATTTTAACATGATTTTTATCCAGATATTATCTTTCTTGCGGCCGAAGAAGGGCACCAAACTCCTTACGGGGTGGCCAAAAGCCTCCCAGGCGCGCCCTGGGTAGGGGGGCACGCCCCTAAGGCTTGTGGGCCCCTCGGGCATCGTCTCGCGTTGATTCTTTTTCCTAAAAATCACATATATTCCAAAACAAAATCTCCATAAGTTTTTATCGCGTTTGGACTCCGTTTGATATGGATATTCTGCGAAACAAAAAACATGCAACAAACAGGAACTGGCACTGGGCACTGGATCAATATGTTAGTCCTAAAAATATTATTAAAAGTTTCCAAAAGTATATGAAAGTTGTAGAATATTGGCATGAAACAATAAAAAATTATAGATACGACGGAGACATATCAATTGCCTTGGATATCGTCATAACTATGCACTTTTCTATCAATTGCCCAACAGTAAATTGTTCACCCACCGTATGCTATGTGTTCGGGAGAGAGGCCTCCAGTGAAAACTATGGCCCCCCGAGTCTACTTTAATCATATTACAAATACCAAAATTGCTTTGCTGCAATTTTACTTCTTTTATTTTGTTTTGCAATTTATCCATCTACCTATACATGATTTGATCTTTGCAAGTAACGAGTTCAAGGGGATTGACAACCCTCTTGCCACGTTGGGTGCAAGTATTTGTTGTTGTGTGTGCAGGTGATGTTCACGAGGCTATGCGTGATTCTCCTATTGGTTCGATAAACCTTGGTTCTCACTGAGGGAAATACTTATCTCTATTGTACTGCATCTCCCCTCCTCTTTTGGGAAAATCCCAACACAACTGACAAGTAGCAATCACTTCACGGATTAAAGAACGGTTACCATGAAGGAAGATGCGGATAATGATGAACCAATTTTCAAGGCCGAAGATCTGTTGCGGAGGACGAGTCGTCCGAGGACCTATCCTCAGCTTGGAAGACCGGTTCAGGGGATACAGACGGTGTCCTGGACTAGGGGGTACTAACCACGTCGGCTTCCTAATCATGGGCCGGGCCGAGGACCCCAGGCAACCAAAGAATGGGCCATGTTTGTAATTACTCATGGCATACTCAAGATGGAAATCCTCCAGCGCAAACTTAAAGACATGCTTAAATCATCAGCATGTTTATCCCTGGATGTAACTGGTGTAGGAACGAAGTATGTCTACCAGAGGAGGGGGGTGAATGGGAGTTTTAAAATTTCTTCGGAAATCTCAAAACTCTCGGAACCCAGCATCGAAGCGAATGAAAAACAAACTACAGCGAGTTATAACTAAGTACCGAATGGTAACTAAAACATGCATCAAGACAAATGAAACGAGAGAAAACAAATTGAATATAAATATGGGTAGCAGAGGTAACCAGTGATGCTCGATGGCGACAGGGTATTTGTTCGACCAGTTCGTCCTTCTGCACATGGACTATGTCCGGTTGGAGGGGTTGTGACTTAACACGGAAGATAAACTCTCTTCACCCTATTCTCCTCGACAATTGGTTCGTCAACCAATGCTGATCACTCATGGTAGATACTTGAGGCGATCTCCGAACCTTTACAGACTTCTTCGAGAACCACAATCACTCTTGGTCTCTGAAGAAATTGACACCTAACTGTCTAGACAGTTTGCAACTCTCAAGAGTAATAGGCAGAGCGTACTGGACTTAGATTCGAGTGATGCTAAACCACTATCTAATTCTTCGGCTCTAGGGGTTTTCTCTCGGTGGATTTTAAACTCAAATCGCTCAGAGAGGGGGTTGCCCAACAATCTCCTCAGAATCAAACTGAGCAGCCACTGGACAAAGCCGGCGCGGGGTGGCTATTTATAGCCGCAGCCTTACCTGGTGGGAAATGACCATTTTAGACATGCGGTCCAGCCAATGGCCAATCGACACATTTACAACGGTCGGATTTGGGAGCGACGGTAACATTACATGAGGAACAAGTAATGCTAACTCCTCGGTCTGAGACAAATCTCTCGCAGCGAAGAAGATCACAGTCTCTTGCTGGCAAGTATTTGCTTGGAACACAAAGAGATTTTTCTCACAACTTTCATAGGATTTCGGTTTAGCATCAGAGAATCAAAGCTTCAAATGCTACACCCCTGTTAATAGTACGGTGGTCCTATGACTCAATAAAGAGAAGAAGAACAACGAAATAAATGCTACGTCTTCACTTCGTCTTCAAACTCCTCGGACGCAGTCATTTTGTTTGGACAGGCACCGAGTCAATTGCTTCACGTCAGCAATTTTTGAGGGGTCACTCTTGTTATCATAATCTTCTGTGATAACCTTCACTGCAACACATGGGAGATTACCTTCATCGTTTAACTCAAACTCCTCATGATCTCAGGGACCTGTTACTGTTTAACTCAAACTCCTCGTGATCTCAGGGACCCGTTACTCTGTGTGCACTAGCAAACACATAAGTCCCATACTGTTTATGTCAACAAACTCCAAAACATAAGGGGCTTATCATTGCACCAACAATCTCCCTCTTTTTGGACAGTTGTTGACAAAACAGATAATCATCAAAGTGAAGATAGATAAGTGAAAAGTAAGTTGAAGAAGAGTGAAATAGTGTTACTTGGCTCGATGATGAAATAGACCCCCCTAGATGTATGCAGGGTTACATATATGAGATAAAATTCTCCTGCAACAATCATTCAAGATAATGATTCACACTGATGACATATAATCCATCGAGATTGTAGTGCAATCATTCATAACTTCTGATAATAATTCCACCTGCAAAACAAATGCTTTGAAGAAATAGTGCAGCAGGCGGAGTTATTAACATTACAACACAGGAGTTTTACATCATAGCGTAGATAGTCTTTAAGGCATAAGATCAAAATCTCACACGAAACCAAACCAAATAAAGACAGAGAGCAAATCTATCGAAACTTGATGTAATTCTCCCCCTTTTTGTCAACTAGTGTCAAAAAGGTGACGAAGAACATGAGTGCAAAAGATGTGAACTTGATTCACTCGGTGGCATCTCCAGAAGAATTATCAGAGGAGACTTCAGCTTCGGAAGTGACTGGCTCAAGTTCATCGTCAACAGCCACAGATTTTTCTTCAGGAACAACAGCTTGAGGCTGAAATGATGAAGGCACATTGGGATCCGCCACTTGAGTAACACATGAAAGCACATTTCCTTTGGCTGGTTTCTCAGTTGGTGAGGTAGCTTCAGATTCTTCGAGCAATTTGCGAAGCTTAAGGTGAATAAGATCAGTTGTTGGCTCACGAGCAGGCAGAGGAGGTGTAATGCGATCTTGGAAATATTCAACAGAAAAACCTTTGTCAATAAAATCACAAAGTTCTTTGAGATTGACGGTCAGGAGTTGTTTTTCGGTGAAGAACTTGTGAAGCAATTTCCAAAGACGCTTCTTGTTCTCGGCCGCAATCATGTGCACTACTTTGGTTTGATTGTTGATTGCATTTAGCTTGGCAGCAAGATGTTCTTTCTCTCAGCGATCCTCAGCCATGTGCTACCACAACAGCTGTTGTGTGCGCAAACTCACTTCGAGTTCCGACGGAGGTTCATGAGATATCTGTCGGTTGCACTGAGGCAGACATGGCCCATCGAATGCTTTGTGATAATCTTGAGGGCTTGACATGGGCGCTTTACCCAAAGAAATATCTTCCATAACTTGCAGTGTATCACACACTAGAGGAATGAAGCTTTTATGACTAACTTTTGCCAAATATTCTGTGTGCATTGTATGATCAACCACTTTCTGGATCCATGGCGCATAAACTTTGAGGCATTTTGGATGCTGAGCAGAATCCTTCAAGATACGCAAAAACATGTCCTCGACATCAAAGACATATCGCTCGGAGATTGCATAGATGGCATTTCGAAGAACATCAGAGATGACATTATCTGTATTCATCCCAGCAAGAGGGCAAATGGTATAGGTGAGCAAATGGTATAAAGTCTGATTCTCGAATTTCAAATGCTCAGGCAAGGGAGGACCATTGTAGTCACGAATCTTTTCTTTATCCATGGTGCATCGAAAGATTTCATCTGAAATGACATCAATGTTGTGCACTCTAATTTCAGTTTTGCCATGCTCGAACCGAGGGAAATGAAAATGTGAGACGAAATCTGTTGACGTGCATTTGATGCATTTCCCGTCGGTCATCCATTCCATGATCCACTTTGAGCTCAGATTCATCACCGGAGATGTACAAGGTTGCATAGAATTGAAGTATGATTTCTCTGTTCCACGGATGTTCGAATGCAAAGACATTTGTGAGGCAAAAATCTTCCAGATCATGCAGTAACTGATCAAAACAGCCAATACTCTTCATAGCTGAGATGTCTAGGAACTCATGAGGAAATATCTTTCGGTTATCATAGAGAATCTGAGAGTAATAGATGGCATGTTCTTTTGTCCAGAAACGAGGTGATTCAGAGGTGTGTGGCCCTTTATACGGACTTCCTTGAAAGAATTGGGGACGTGTATTCCGATTGAAAAGCGGCCCTTTGGTGCCAGCACCAGTCGAGAACAAAGGTAGTTGTTCACGAGGATATGGATATTTGAGTTCATCTTCGACCGAAATCACTTCATCTCCATATACCATGGAGTCTGTATGACGAGCAGAAACACATATATTTGCAAACGGACCAACATCTGAAATTCTTTGCGCTGTGTCGATTGACAATTGCAGTTGAGATGGAGTAGATGGCACAATGGTTGGAGCTGCAGAAACAGTGGGCAATGAAGCAAATTCCTTTTTGGTAGGCACTGGAGGTGGTTGCGATTGATCTTCGGGAATCTGTTGTTGCTGATAAGTTGGAGGAGCCGAAACATTCGGTGTTTCACGAGCGGGAGAAGCTTGGGGTTTGGAGTGAGGGATTTTACCTTCTTCATAAGCAACTTGCTGAGATGGAATATCAACTCTAACAGGGGATGCCATAGGCACTGGTTCAGTTGGCCTTGGCGAGGGAGGTGCATCAGTGACTTGAACATCAGGTTGCGAAGGAATATCAGGCTCAGGAGAGTTTTCTTTCTAAGGCTGAGCTTCAGTGTGGTCAGGTGACATTTCTGTCATAGCAGGAGGATTATTTTTCTTCGCAGTTTTCTTTCGCCTCGTCTGTGTCTGCTGAGCAGTTTGATCAATGTGTCCCTTGACAAGATCATTATAGCTAGTAACTTGTGCTTGATGCTCAATGCAGATCTTTCGAACAATATCATCAAGATCCGAGTGAAAGCCAATTGTCTGCTACTGAGGATAATCAAAGCCCGATTGATATCCATGTAAGATTCTTCAAGTTGTTTAATGACAAACTTGGAAGACGCAATTTTCATTCGACCATCAAGGTCATTGAGTTCAGTAGTGAGGGTGTTGATTTCAACGGAATCTTCTCTCATGTCTCGAACAACATCAAATGCTTGTGAAATAACTTCAAAAGGAATTGGCAAAGATGCCACTTCACCATCGAATGGATTTTCCACGAACTTGTCAAGCTGCTCCATGATGAATACATGATTGTAATAATGAGGAGCATCAGGTCGGACATCAGTCGATGCAATCGGAGCAGTTTGCACTGGAACTTGCTCGGATGGAGGCATAGAAGCCAATGGTTGTGTCAAAGTAGGAGCAAACTGAGCAGCCTTTTCCTTCGGTGCAACATCTTGAGGAGTTGTTTGCTCGGTGGTTGGAGCCTTGATTTTCTTCATTTTTGGCTTTGGAATTGGTTCGCCTGGCTTGGCAGTACCGACAGGAGCATCAACTACCAAATGCTTCAAGTTTATTGCCTCAGGATGAGGAGTTGTATCCACATAATCCTTCACGGTGACAGTGGTTGGTGGAGTTTTTCGAGCTTTCTTCAGATGTGCTATTGGAACAGCACGAGCCTGAAGATCAAGCAGCACCGTAGAAGTTGTGATGTTAACTTGCTCACTGAGAGTAGCATCAACTTCATTCCTTGGGAGCGAAGGATCATCTTTATCGGATGAATTGCTTTCGGCATTTCTGTCGGTTGGTTCAGCCAGCCTCTTCTTCGGTGCGCTCTTGTGCCTTGCACTGGGATCATGTTTGTGTTTGGAGCGACCTTTAGCCTTTTTCTTCTCAACATCATCTTTGAGAAGGCGACAATTTTCTTCTTCATGAGGTTTTTCCTTTTCAACCTTCTTGGCTCTCTTGAGGGCATTCTTCTGACGCTTAGCCAGTTCATCAGGATAGGATTCGGGAGTGCAAAGGGAGGACACATGAGCATTTGGTGGTGGTGGCGGTCTTTCCTGGGGATCACTTGCTCGAATGAGACCAATTTCACGGCAGTCACCCCATGGAGGATGAAAGGCAAAGTTCTTCGCAAACCAAGGATGAATCATTTCATAGTTGAACCACTTACGCACCCAGTGGCGTCGAATCCTTTGTAGACACTTGTCTCTTTCTCATTTTGACTCTCCTGGAACAGTGATATAATTATCATGAGAGATGTATTTAGCTGAATTTGCGTATGGTTGTCTGCCACCCTTCTTTTTCTTCGGAGCATCTTCTTCTTGCTCGTCAGCACTTGGCTCATTTCTTTTTCTCTTGCCAGATGTTGGGCCTACAGTTGGGCCCTTTGCATTTGGTGCTTTTGACTCATCTGTTGTACCCAAAAGAATATCTTCTCCATCAGCCATGCTCATTGGTCGAGCAAAATCTTCAACAGACTGCATATACCTGTGAATAAGAATAGATGCGAGGGAAAATGGGGACAGGGTTATGAATGCTCACAGGGAAGATTTTTCAAATGAAAATGTTTTGATGAAGGATTAGATGCAGACTTTGAGAGATGTTTCGAATGAAGGAAATGTATAGAACGAACTAGTAGATGAGAGGAAAATACTAGTCAGCATGCTAAGCATTCCATTCATACGAGACATAACGCAAACCCTAGATCTAAAATATTTCGGATGCGAGGGACAACTACAAACCACATCTGCACAAGATACCTAAGCAGTAAAGATCTAAGATATGCGGTAAAAACAGAAAATTTTAATCGTGGACAAACTCAAACGAGAAGAACGGAAGACCGAGTTCACACTACACATACCCTAGCTTGGTGATGTGCAGCAGCTACGGCGGCGCGGGGAAGAAGATGTCCCGCGGCGGCGAGGAAAGACTCTGGCGACCACTTTCCGGTAGCAAAGCAGCGAAGGGATCATCGGCATCGAGCTCAAGGAGGAGCATTGTGGTAGGGCTTCGGAGGAGACGGTGGCGAGGAGGAAGAGAAGTGGATGGGGGAGCAGTGGTGCCGTGGTATTTATATGCGAGGGAAATAACCACGTCGAGTGAATCCGATTGAACGACCACTATCGAGAGACTATTGCTATTCAACAGATAGGATGGGGTGGCAGTTTGCATGTGGCAACCGTCATAAAAGGTCGTGGTCCTAACTTGGACGGGAAACCCCAAATTTTGGACAGCTTTCGCCAAAACAGATTAAAGTTCGGACCTAATCTTTATTGTGGTCAACGACACCAGATAAAGTTTTGGTACCAGATGAATTTGAGCATTCATAATGGAACATCATAGACTGGAAGAGATAGAACAGAGGGAAAACAGGGTCCTAGGCATTTCACTCAGACAATGAAACACAAACACCTAAAAGAATAGCTATGAGAGAAATGCATTTGGACAAACACAAAATCTTTCGATCGAAAAGAAACTCAGCGAAAGAAAATTTTGGTGGCGTGACCCACCGTATAAGAACTGTATGACCCGAGCGTCGCACAATTATCATGGCACCCGGTTAGTCTAGTTCTGCGTTAATGTATTCACTCTTAGAAAGAAAATTTCACTTTGTTGAAATTTTCAAACTCTTCGAGTGTTGTGCACCCATTCCTTCTAAGATGTGGAAGTGTTGTGCACCCATTCCTTCTAAGATGTGGAAGTGTTGTGCACCCATTCCTTCTAAGATGTGGAAGTGTTGGCATGGGTGCCGAGTCCAGCTTAACACATGTTTGCGAAGTCCAGGATATTTAGCTCACACCGTAATGCATAGAATCCTTTCTCATCGAGAGGCTTGGTGAAAATATCAGCGAGATTGTCTTCGGTATTGACGTGATTGATGACAATATCCTGTCGAGCAACATGATCACGAACGAAATGATGTATGATGGCAATATGCTTGGTGCGAGAATGCTGCACTGGATTATGTGCAATTTTGATAGCACTCTCATTGTCACAGTATAAAGGAATCTTCTTGACCTTGATGCCATAATCCTTTAGAGTTTACTTCATCCACAATAACTGAGTGCAACAAGCGCCAACAGCAATATATTCGGCCTCAGCCATAGAGAGAGATACGCAATTCTGCTTCCTTGATGACCAACATACCAAAGATCTACCGAGGAAATGGCATGTCCCCGAAGTAGATTTCCTGTCAACCAAGTCACCTGCGTAATCTGAGTCTGAATATCCAACGAGATCAAACTGTGCTCCCTTAGGATACCATAAACCTAAGGTGGGGGTGTGAGCCAAATATCTCAGAATACGCTTGACCGCTTGCTGATGCGATTCTTTTGGTGCAGCTTGATAGCGAGCACACATGCAAACACTCAACATAATATCAGGCCTGGAAGCACATAGGTAAAGAAGAGAACCAATGTAACACCCCCGGTGATTAGCAACAGTAATCACTTTTGATAATGACATGTTAGCATGATCAACAGTGCATAATCATCATTAGCATCATATTGCATTTCAACTCCTAAGTCAAATTCAAATTTAAATGAAAGTGGAATATGAAAGTTGTCCAACATAGGAGCTAAAATGTCAGATATATAGCAAATATTCCAGAGGCTATTCTAAAATTGTAACCAACATCATTGGAATTGGATAAGTGACTCGAACAACCTCAAACAGTGGATAAAGGTAATATTTAATAACCATTTATTGAATCTGAAATAAATATGGAATTATGTTTTGTCCAAACTAATTTTAGGTGTTAGGGAATAATGCACTGGTATTTATGAAATAGGTCACACTTTTTACAAAAGCCATTTGGGGCCTAAACATTTAACAGTGGAGAAAAGAGAATAAAGAAAAAGGAAAAAGAAACAGAAAAGGAAAAAAGAGCAACGCCCCCCCCCCCCGGCCCAACTGGGCCGAAGCCCAGCCGGCCGGCCCACCTGCGTCGCCCCTGGCCTATAAGGCCCCCGGCCAAACCCTAGCCTCACCGACACCCCCTCCTCACTCGTCAGCCCCCACCTCCCGATCCAGATCGGGATCGGGATCGCGGGAACGGCCCCGTCGCCGACGCCTCTCGCCGACGCCACCCCGCTCCCGCGCCGATCGGCCAGCGCCGACGCCGCCGCCACGCCGACGTCGCCCTGTCCTCTCCTCTTCCCCGACCAGCCGCCTATCGCTCGGTCGCCCCCTCCCTCGACTGGATCTGGATCGGGGCAAACCCCCGATCCCGTCGCCCGCGACGACCTCGCCGCCGCCCGGAGCCCGCGCCTCCCCGCCGGCCTGCCTCCCCGTCGCCGTCGTCCCCGTCGACCACCCCGACCTCCCGCTGCCCCGTCCCTACGAGCACGGTGAGGCCTCGGGCCTCTTCCCCCCCTCTCTGCTCCCGCACCTCGCCGCGCGCACCGCGCCCCCCGTGCCGCCGCTCACCGCGCTGCGCGCATGCTCACGCGTCGCCGCGCCCCGGCTCGCGCCCGACCGCGCTGCGCGCGCCCCGCTCGCGCCCACTCCAGCCTCCGCTGTCGCTCGTCCTCTCGCCTCTGCCTCCGCTCGCCGCGGCCACCCGCGCGCGCGCGCCCCCACACCTCGCCCGCGTCGCTCGCCGTGGCCCCGCGCTCACCACCGACCCGTCTGGCCGCGCCTCGCCGGCGCCCGTGGCCAGCGCCCGGGCGCACCCTGGACGCGCCCGCTCGGGCTGCGCCTGCGCCGCGCCCGCACGCCTGTGAACCCCCCCCCTGGGCCACTGCCCAGTGGGGCCCGAACCCCCTGTGCCGCTGACAAATGGGGCCCACCCCCCAAAAAAAAACGATTTTAAGAAAAAAAATAAATAAATAAATAAATAATTAAATAATTAATTAGTTAATTAATCCTGATTAGGTTAATCTAATTAACTAATTAGTGTTAATTAAACAGTAATTTAATTAGTTAATACCTAATTAACCTAACAGCCTATGACAGGTGGGACCCACCCTGTCAGGTGGCTGCTGACGTCAGCATGGTGTCATGCTGACGTCATCAATCACTGTTTCGGATAATGTTGAATTAAATAATTAATTAAATTTCAGAAATTAATAAAAACTTTAGAAAATCATATCTTTTAAACCGTAACTCCGATGAAAATATTTTATACATGAAACTTGCTCAGAACGACGATACGAACCCGGATACGCCCTCTGTATTCCCGTCGGATGCCCGCAACTATAAGAACGTGGAACAATTAGACCGATTTCAGTAAATGAATAGTGCCCAACTTTAATTAAATAAATCCAAATAAATTCCTAAATTAACTAAATCGTTTAGTTAGGCAGTAGAACACCCCGGCATATCATTTAGGCATGTCATACATATTGTTTGCATTATTGCCGTGAATTTATTGTTTCTCTCCCCCTCCTTCTCTCTCGATAGACGCTGAGACCGACGACGCTGCACCAGGTTACGACTACTCTACCGACGAGCAGCCCGTTGACGACCTCCCTCTCTTGCCAGAGCAACCAGGCAAGCCCCCCCCTTGAGCATTCCAGATATCGCCCATTCTATTCTCCTGCTTGCATTAGATTTCGCTACTGTTAATGTATGCTCCTATTCTGATGCATAGCCTGCTGTTGTAACCTGTTCATTGCTATCTTACCTGCCTATGATAAACTGTTTAGTATAGGTTGGTATGACCCATCTGTGACCCCACCACCTTACTTTGTCGCCCCTGCTTGTTCATCAACGACTCGATCAACGTGATCGTCGATCAGAGACAGACGCCTCACTTCACACCCCCCTTAGTTGTACGACTCTGCGTAGTAACTATCGAGTGCCGAGGGTGATACCTCGTAACGCACTCCTGATGAATACTCTGCTGCATAGCTGTACGGTCGTGGTCATCGAGGGTGATTCCTCCTTCTCCATGTCCGATACGACTCTGTCGTGCAACCCCTCAGTGTGAACCTCGAGGGTGATACCTCTTACGTTCACCCTGATGATTATGACCACACGGTTACTTGACCTTTTTCACAGGTGGGTCCACCCTGGTGGGTACCCGCTGGGGATCTATGATTTCGGGTGTGCCGGAAGGGCACTCGAGTGTGACATTGTGGCGGAGCATCAGAGACTCTGATTGTCTCCGCTTGATACTAATTGAGCCTATTGGATTTGGGTGTGTGATCTGAGTGGGTCGACGTGCCCTATACGCACTGCCACCACGCGGGATAATGGTTATGGGGCCCTCTGCGATGTACGTTTCGCCGAAAGCTTATCAGACGTCACGATTCACCGTGCGGGCTGATCGTCGGGATTGGGCTGGATACTTCACTGGCGAGTTCAGTGTCGCGCCTGCACCACGGCCAGCCACGCAACGCGCAGGGTGCCCAGGGCGATGGCCCGAGACCCCTGGGTGCATAGGTTAGTCCGGCGTGCTGACCTCTCTGCTGAGCCTAGGTAGAGCGCTGCTTCGTGTTGATCTTCCGAGGACGGGCATTACCCAGCAAGTATGTCCGGCCAGAGTTGATCGAGCGTGTTGGGTAACAGTAGTGCACCCCTGCAGGGATGAATCTTCTATCGATAGCCGGTCCTACGGTAAAGGACGCTCAGTTTGTGTATCCCGATCTACCTACTTAAACTGGATACTTGATACTTAATTGAAGCTTCGGGATTACTTTCTCGCTGGGAGTCGAGGAAGGATCTTTGAGCTGTACTTCAACATGTTTGCTAAATAAAATGCTATTCTACTCTCTTCTACTGCTGCAAGATGATGGCTTTGAGAAGATGTTTGAAGATGCTAGTCTTCGATAGGACTAGGCCTTTCTCTCTATTCTGGCATTTCTGCAGCCCAGTCCACATATACAGCCTTTTCTCCATTGATAATGTTGCATATGTAGTATAGATCCTTGCTTGCTGAGTACTTCGGATGAGTACTCACGGTTGCTTTATTTTCTCTTTTCCCCCATATACCCCACCTTGATGATACACTAGACGATGGAGTCCAGGAGCCAGACGCCACCACCGGAGCCTACTACCAGGCGGGTCCAGAGGGCACGTACTACTGGATCGAGCCAGCTGACCAGGAGTAGGATCGGAGGCTCCCAGGCAGGAGGCCAACGCCTTTCGATCTAGTGTCGCTGTTTGTGCTAGCCTTCTTAAGGCATAACTTGTCTAACTATGTCTGTACCCAGATATTATTTGTATGACTGACTTATGTATTCGGATCTTCGGATCCCTGGTCTGTAATATTGTGGACCTCCGTTTATTTGTGTTTAGAGTTGTGTTGTGATATCTTCCCGTGAGTCCCTGGGCTTGATCGTACACGTTTGCGTGTATGATTAGTGTACGATTGAACCGGGGGCGTCACAAGTTGGTATCAGAGCCGACTGCCTGTAGGAAGCCCCCCTCCAAATTCCTTGGCCGAAGTTGAGTCTAGAAACCGAGAAACTAATTTACTAACTTGGCTGTGTGGCTTACGGGCCCACGTCGCCAACTGGGTGGTATTAGGATCTTTTATTCCTCGTCTATACTCTGGGACTCCAATATCTCTTCTATTCGGGTTAAATAAATTTTACTAACGCCGACACTTAGGATCTCGTAAATCCCGTCTACCCGGAGAGCTGGATATCTGTGCGATTTCCCAGTCGTTGATCTGATTAGTCTGATAATCATTATCCTTTCCATTGTTTTGTTTAACCTTTCTCTCCGAGATCGGTTAAACTTCTCATTGTCATTTGACAAATCTGAATTTCCTCTGTTTCAGATGGACCGTTTGTTTCCACCGCGTCCTACGACACAGCTTGTGCTTCGCACTTGGGCTCGTAATACCCCTGGGTTTCCAGCTGTCCTGATCGCTCTCATGACCAGACTTGGCTACCGCTGGTACCCTGAGTACATGGTTTACGAGGATTACCGCGAGTTTAATCAGGAGCAGTACCATGCTGATGTTCGTATCTATGATCGGCAGAATGACTCAGACACCGAGCTGCACCTTTTCCACGGTATCGGCGTGACGATTGAGATGGCAGTACATGATGCCGCCTACTCTGCTGCCGCACGTCTTCGAGGACAGTTCAGTGATATCTTGGATGACTCTGAGTTCCGATACATTCCGTATGCCCCTGCTGGAGATGCTACCGGATACTACACAGCTATCTGTGCCCCGTACGAGCCTCGCCGATATGACCACCGCGTTCTGATTCAGTGCACTCAGGCTCTGGATCGCACTGTTCGGGCTCTCGCCGTCGAGTTGGTTGCCACTCGAGCACGTCTTTACGATGCTATGACGCAGTTGATGCCCGCTGTTCGTGCAGGGATACATCCGGAGCACATCCTTTACCCGCGCAGGACTCAGATGTATGCTGGTATTGACTGGCCTGCTGTTGGAGGTCACACACCTACACGTGGACCTCTTCTTACAGTTCGAGACCGGGTTCTGCATCAGAGTGCACATGGAGCACAGGATCCTTCCGCGACGAATATTCGTCGTCCGCACTCGCAGTTACCCCGTTACAGTGGTTTTCTCCGACGTTGATGTAGCCTTTGCTATGTCTCGTTGTGTACTTCCTTACCGCGTGCCTGCGCGCCGCCTAGTATGTCTAGCTTTTAATTTGCGCTGTTAAGCTGTCCGCATGTACCCGACTTTGTGTATGGATCTGTATGTCTTAATCGACTACTGTTATGTATCTATTACACTGCTTAAGGTATTGTCGTGTTACATCATACTTGTCGCTAAACACTCGCAATTGCTTTTACTAAACTACCCCCTGTTGATACGTAGCAGGATGGTTAGACCAGGTGGTCGTGGTCGTGGTCGTACCCCTGAACGTCCACCACCGCCAGACTATATGGCAGCTATGATGCAACAGTTCGAGCTTAACCGCCAGTTCATGGTTGGAATCATGGCTCAGTTTCCGCATCAGAACAACCAGAACCAGAACCCAGCTTCAATAACTTTGACAGAGTTTACGCGACTCAACCCAACGCAGTTTCGCAACTCTGACAAGCCCCTGGATGCCGATGACTGGCTCCGCGACATCACTCACGAGATGGAGTCTGCTAATGTCGCCCCCGCCAACTTTGTCACCTTCGCGGCCTTTTTCTTAAAGGGCCCCGCTGCTCAATGGTGGGACACACACAAGCGTACTCTGCCTGTTGGAGCAATCATCACTTGGTATGAGTTCCAGGCTGCTTTCCGTACACGTTACATCCCTCAAGCAATTATGGAACGCATGAAGACCCAGTTCCGCAACCTCACACAGGGCAATAAAACCGTCGAAGCTTATCAGCGGGAATTTCTTGATCTCTCCCGCTATGCTGAAGAAGACATCGCCACAGATGCTCGCAGACAGGAGAAGTTCCGTAATGGACTACACCCTGACCTCAAGCTTGCACTAGCTGCTCAAGACATCAATGACTTCTCAACTCTAGTGAACAAGGCTATTCTCGTTGAGACCGCTCAGATGGAACACAAGGACTCGCAGAAGCGCTATCGTGATGCTGGCTCATCTTCGGGCTCAGCACCGAAGCGTAGAGTTTGGATTCCCAACAACGCGTTCCGTCCCAATGCCTCTGCGCCAAAGAACAATGCTGCACTACGTCTGCCTCCTCCGCCATCGAGGCCGTCAAAGGCTCAAGCTATTCAGAACCATGCCCCTCTTCGTCCTGAAGATGGTTTGTGTTTCAAGTGCCGCAAACCAGGCCACCAGGCTAAAGACTGCCGCCAGACTCAGAATCAGTTAGATTTTCCTCGTGCTGGCCGTGGATATGGCCGTGGCAACAACCAGACCCGCAACTATAATACTGGGTCTGCTTCACGTGGTCGTGGTCAAGCTTACAACATTGACATTGAAGAAGTCCAGGATCAACCTGCTACTGTGATGGGTACCCTTCTTGTTAACTCAGTACCTGCTTCTGTATTATTTGATTCAGGAGCATCGCATTCATTCATGTCTGAAGCATTTGCATTATCTCATGACATTGCATTCGAAAAGATGAACCTGCCAATAGTTGTCCGTACCCCTGGAGGCCAATGTCAAACCACTATGATGGCACATAATGTCCCTGTTGAAATCGAGGAATTTGAATTCCTAGCTTCCCCTATTATCCTGAAGTCTTCCACCATAGACCTCATACTCGGAATGGATTGGTTGAAAGCTCACATTGCTTCGATCAATTGTGCCACAAAAATTATCCAACTTCTTCACCCCTCCGATGAGATAGTGAACTACACTGCCCGAATTACTCGAGACGCTGAAGCTGAGGTATATGTTATGAATGCTTTGAACGCCTCACCTCTGGAAGGGATCGAGAATGTTCCTGTCGTTCGAGATTTTCCAGACGTCTTTCCAGAAGAACTTCCAGGAATACCCCCGGCTAGAGCTGTCGAGTTCGTCATCGACTTGAAGCCTGGCACCGTTCCTATTGCCAAGCGACCTTATAAGATGCCTCCGCATCACCTTCTTGAGCTTAAGGAAGAAATCGACAAGTCACTTAAGAGTGGTTTCATCCGCCCCAGTTCCTCTGCTTGGGGAGCACCTTCACTCTTCGTTAAGAAGAAGGATGGAACTAACCGATTGGTTCAGGATTACCGGCCCATTAACCAAGCCACAATCCAGAATAAATACCCACTGCCCCGTATCAATGATCTTTATGATCAACTTGCCGGATCATCGGTGTTCTCTAAACTCGACTTGAGGTTGGGTTATCACCAGATCCGCGTCCGTGAAGAGGATATTCCCAAGACTGCATTCGTCACTCGTTATGGCTCCTATGAATACACCGTCATGTCATTTGGCCTAACGAATGCTCCAGCTACATTCTCCCGCCTGATGAATTATATATTCATGGATTACCTCGACAAATTCGTCGTGGTATATCTAGATGATATTCTGGTCTATTCTAAGAATAAAGAGGAACATGCTGAACATCTCTGCCTTGTTCTAGAAAGGCTCCGAGAACACCAGTTGTATGCCAAGTATTCCAAATGCGAATTTTGGCTTCCGGAAGTAACTTACCTTGGACATGTGATTTCCAAGGATGGGATTGCTGTTAACCCCGAACGAGTTCAGGCTATTCTCGACTGGACTCCCCCAAAGAATGTTAAGCAAGTCAGAAGTTTTCTCGGACTCGCTAGTTATTGCCGTCGATTCGTTGAGAACTTTTCCAAGATTGCAAAACCATTGACAAATCTGCTTCACAAAGGTGTTAAATTTGAGTGGACAGAAAAATGTCAAGAAAGCTTTCAGACACTAAAAGATAAATTGGCATCTGCCCCAGTACTAGCACCCCCGGATTCCCAAAAGGATTTCGTGATATACTGTGATGCATCTCGTCAAGGATTAGGCTGTGTCCTAATGCAAGAGCGCAAAGTGATTGCTTGTGCCTCCCGACAATTGCGTCCTCATGAAGAAAATTATCCCGTGCATGATCTTGAATTTTCTGCGGTTATCTATGCCTTGAAGCTATGGCGACATTACCTTCTCGGTAACCGTTGCGAGATATACACGGATCACCAAAGCTTGAAGTATTTATATACTCAACCAGATCTGAACCTTCGTCAACAAAGATGGCTCGAAACAATTGCCGATTATGATATGAATATCTCATACACCCCCGGCAAGGCTAATGTAATGGCCGATGCCTTGAGTCGCAAGTCCTATAGTAACAATCTTATGGTTCAAGAAACACAACCTCTTCTCCATGAAGAGCTTTGCAAGTTGAACCTCCATATTGTTCCACAGGGTTATCTCAATACCCTGGTTGTCGAACCAGATTTAGAACACGGCATTAAGGTTATGCAAAGGTATGACACTGAAGTTGAAAAGATTAAGCGATACCTCAAGAAAGGAAAGCCGTCGGAATTCCATCTTGATGCAGATGGGATCCTATTTTTCCAACACCGTCTCTTCGTACCCAAGTTCAAGAATGAGAGGGAAAACGTTATGAAGGAAGCTCATGACACTCCCTTGTCCATTCACCCTGGTAGCACAAAGATGTACCGTGACATTTGTCAAAGATTCTGGTGGCCTAATATGAAGCGAGACATTGCTCGTTATGTTTCTGAGTGTGACGTTTGCCGCCGCGTTAAAGCCCAACATCAAAGGCCCGCAGGAACTCTGCAACCCCTGGAAATTCCTGAATGGAAATGGGACAAGGTCCAAATGGATTTCATTACTGGTTTTCCCAAATCCCAGAAGGGTAATGATGCTATAATTGTTGTCATTGACCGATTCTCTAAGGTTGCCCACTTTCTGCCTGTTAAGGAGACAATCACTGCTAGCCAGTTAGCAGACTTGTATGTTTCCCGAATTGTGTCACTCCACGGTGTTCCGTTGGAGATCAGTTCTGATCGTGGCAGCCTCTTCACCTCAAGATTCTGGAATAGTTTCCAAGAAGCTATGGGAACTCATCTGTCTTTCAGCACCGCTTTTCACCCTCAGTCACAGGGTCAAGTTGAACGAGTTAATCAAGTGCTCGAAGATATGCTTCGAGCTTGCGTCATCTCCTTCGGTAAGAAATGGGAGGAATCTCTCCCGTATGCCGAATTCTCTTACAACAATAGCTATCAAGCTAGTCTGAAGATGGCACCGTTTGAAGTTCTATACGGTCGTAAGTGTCGAACCCCTCTGAATTGGTCAGAAACTGGGGAACGCTCACTCGTCGGACCGGACATTATTCGGCAAGCTGAAGAACAAGTCCGTATTGTTCGTGAACATTTGAAGTCTGCTCAGTCTCGTCAGAAGAGCAACTATGACCGAAAGCACCAGGAAATAGTCTATCAACCTGGCGAGCAAGCTTACCTCCGCGTCACTCCGTTGAAAGGCACTCATCGGTTCGGAATCAAAGGCAAGTTAGCCCCTCGCTACATTGGCCCGTTCCGTATTCTTGCCCGTCGAAGAGAAGTGGCATATCAGTTGCAATTGCCGCCAAACCTTTCTCAAGTACATGACGTCTTTCATGTATCCCAACTCCGCCGCTGCTTCAAGGATCCTATTCGAGCTGTGGATCATGAAGTGCTTGAATTACGGGAAGATCTGTCATATCCAGAATATCCCATCCGTATTCTTGATCAAGCTGAGCGTCGAACACGTCAAAAGTCAATCAAGTTCCTCAAGGTTCAGTGGTCAAATCATTCTGAAGATGAAGCCACTTGGGAACGCGAGGATCGTCTTCGCGAAGAATACCCCTCTTTCTTTCAGTCTTCCTCTTAATTCTCGGGACGAGAATTCTTAATAGATGAGGAGAGTTGTAACACCCCCGGTGATTAGCAACAGTAATCACTTTTGATAATGACATGTTAGCATGATCAACAGTGCATAATCATCATTAGCATCATATTGCATTTCAACTCCTAAGTCAAATTCAAATTTAAATGAAAGTGGAATATGAAAGTTGTCCAACATAGGAGCTAAAATGTCAGATATATAGCAAATATTCCAGAGGCTATTCTAAAATTGAAACCAACATCATTGGAATTGGATAAGTGACTCGAACAACCTCAAACAGTGGATAAAGGTAATATTTAATAACCATTTATTGAATCTGAAATAAATATGGAATTATGTTTTGTCCAAACTAATTTTAGGTGTTAGGGAATAATGCACTGGTATTTATGAAATAGGTCACACTTTTTACAAAAGCCATTTGGGGCCTAAACATTTAACAGTGGAGAAAAGAGAATAAAGAAAAAGGAAAAAGAAACAGAAAAGGAAAAAAGAGCAACGCCCCCCCCGGCCCAACTGGACCGAAGCCCAGCCGGCCGGCCCACCTGCGTCGCCCCTGGCCTATAAGGCCCCCGGCCGAACCCTAGCCGATCCCCCCCTCGCTTTCTCCTTCCACCCCCCCATCTGGATCGGGATCCCCCGACGCCGCTCGCCGACGCCGCCCCGCTCCCGCGCCGGTCGGCCAGCGCCGACGCCGCCGCCACACCGACGTCGCCCCGTCCTCTCCTCTTCCCCGACCAGCCGCCTGGCGCTCGGTCGCCCCCTCCCTCGACTGGATCCGGATCGGGGCAAACCCCCGATCCCGTCGCCCGACGCCGCGACGACCTCGCCGCCGCCCGGAGCCCGCGCCTCCCCGCCGGCCTGCACCTCGTCTCCGTCGCCGTCGTCCCCGTCGACCACCCCGACCCCCGCTGCCCCGTCCCTACGGATCACGGTGAGGCCTCGGGCCTCTCCTCCCCCTCTCTGCTCCCGCACCTCGCCGCGCGCACCGCGCCCCCGTGCCGCCGCTCCGCCCGCGCTCGCCTGCTCGCGCACGCGCCCGCGCGCACCGCAGCCTCGCCGGGCCTCGCACACGCGCGCGCGTGCCCTGCCTCGCTGCTGCTCGCGGATCTTGCCCCGCTTCGCCCCGCCGTGCCCGCTGTGCCGCGCCGCCCCTCGCTGCTGCTCCGGCCACCCCGCTGCCGCTGCGACTCTGCTCCGCCGCGCTCCGGCCCCGGCCGCGCCCAGCGCCCGCTCGCCCGTGCCCCGGGTTCGCCCGACGGGGCGCCGCGCCCGCATGCCTGTGACCCCCCCCTGGGCCACTGCCCAGTGGGGCCCAAACCCCCTGTGACGCTGACGAATGGGGCCCACGGCCCAGAAACGTTTTAGGAAAAATAATGGAAATAAAAATAAATAATTAAAATAATTAATTAATTAATTAGTTAATTAATCCTGATTAGGTTAATTTAATTAAGTAGTTAGTGTTAATTAAACAGTAATTTAATTAGTTAATACCTAATTAACCTAACAGCCTATGACAGGTGGGACCCACCCTGTCAGGTGGCTGCTGACGTCAGCATGATGTCATGCTGACGTCATCAATCACTGTTTCGGATAATGTTGAATTAAATAATTAATTAAATTTCAGAAATTAATAAAAACTTTAGAAAATCATATCTTTTAAACCGTAACTCCGATCAAAATATTTTATACATGAAACTTGCTCAGAACGACGATACGAACCCGGATACGCCCTCTGTATTCCCATCAGATGCCCGCAGCTATAAGAACGTTGAACAATTAGACCGATTTCGATAAATGAATAGTGTCCAACTTTAATTAAATAAATCCAAATAAATTCCTAAATTAACTAAATCGTTTAGTTAGGCAGTAGAACACCCCGGCATATCATTTAGGCATGTCATACATATTGTTTGCATTATTGCCGTGAATTTATTGTTTCTCTCCCCCTCCTTCTCTCTCGATGGACGCCGAGACCGACGACGCTGCACCAGGATACGACTACTCTACCGACGAGCAGCCCGTTGACGACCTCCCTCTCTTGCCAGAGCAACCAGGCAAGCCCCCCCCCTTGAGCATTCCAGATATCGCCCATTCTATTCTCCTGCTTGCATTAGATTTCGCTACTATTAATGTATGCTCCTATTCTGATGCATAGCCTGCTGTTGTAACCTGTTCATTGCTACCTTACCTGCCTATGATAAACTGTTTAGTATAGGTTGGTATGAACCATCTGTGACCCCACCACCTTACTTTGTCGCCCCTGCTTGTTCATCGACGACTCGATCAACGTGATCGTCGATCAGAGACAGACGCCTCACTTCACACCCCCCCTTAGTTGTACGACTCTGCGTAGTAACTATCGAGTGCCGAGGGTGATACCTCGTAACGCACTCCTGATGAATACTCTGCAGCATAGCTGTACGGTCGTGGTCATCGAGGGTGATTCCTCCTTCTCCATGTCCGATACGACTCTGTCGTGCAACCCCTCAGTGTGAACCTCGAGGGTGATACCTCTTACGTTCACCCTGATGATTATGACCACACGGTTACTTGACCTTTTTCACAGGCGGGTCCACCCTGGTGGGTACCCGCTGGGGACCTATGATTTCGGGTGTGCCGGAAGGGCACTCGAGTGTGACATTGTGGCGGAGCATCAGAGACTCTGATTGTCTCCGCTTGATACTAATTGAGCCTATTGGATTTGGGTGTGTGATCTGAGTGGGTCGACGTGCCCTATACGCACTACCACCACGCGGGATAATGGTTATGGGGCCCTCTGCGATGTACGTTTCGCCGAAAGCTTATCAGACGTCACGATTCACCGTGCGGGCTGATCGTCGGGATTGGGCTGGATACTTCACTGGCGAGTTCAGTGTCGCGCCTGCACCCCGGCCAGCCACGCAACGCGCAGGGTGCCCAGGGCGATGGCCCGAGACCCCTGGGTGCATAGGTTAGTCCGGCGTGCTGACCTCTCTGCTGAGCCTAGGTAGAGCGCTGCTTCGTGTTGATCTTCCGAGGACGGGCATTACCCAGCAAGTATGTCCGGCCAGAGTTGATCGAGCGTGTTGGGTAACAGTAGTGCACCCCTGCAGGGATGAATCTTCTATCGATAGCCGGTCCTACGGTAAAGGACGCTCAGTTTGTGTATCCCGATCTACTACTTAAACTGGATACTTGTTACTTAATTGAAGCTTCGGGATTACTTTCTCGCTGGGAGTCGAGGAAGGACCTTTGAGCTGTACTTCAACATGTTTGCTAAATAAAATGCTATTCTACTCTCTTCTACTGCTGCAAGATGATGGCTTTGAGAAGATGTTTGAAGATGCTAGTCTTCGATAGGACTAGGCCTTTCTCTCTATTCTGGCATTTCTGCAGCCCAGTCCACATATACAGCCTTTTCTCCATTGATAATGTTGCATATGTAGTATAGATCCTTGCTTGCTGAGTACTTCGGATGAGTACTCACGGTTGCTTTATTTTCTCTTTTCCCCATATACCCCACCTTGATGATACACCAGACGATGGAGTCCAGGAGCCAGACGCCACCACCGGAGCCTACTACCAGGCGGGTCCAGAGGGCACGTACTACTGGATCGAGCCAGCTGACCAGGAGTAGGATCGGAGGCTCCCAGGCAGGAGGCCAACGCCTTTCGATCTAGTGTCGCTGTTTGTGCTAGCCTTCTTAAGGCATAACTTGTCTAACTATGTCTGTACCCAGATATTATTTGTATGACTGACTTATGTATTCGGATCTTCGGATCCCTGGTCTGTAATATTGTGGACCTCCGTTTATTTGTGTTTAGAGTTGTGTTGTGATATCTTCCCGTGAGTCCCTGGGCTTGATCGTACACGTTTGCGTGTATGATTAGTGTACGATTGAACCGGGGGCGTCACAACCAATCATCGAACAATAAGCCTTCTGATCGTAATCCTTACCGTACACATCTGCGTCCAGCTTACCATTCGTGGGCATTGGAGTTTTGTAGCCCTTCATTTTGGAATCTTGCATTTTGAACTTCTTTAAACATTCTCTCATATATTTCTCCTGAGATATGAAAATTCCATTTGCCTGTTGACGTATTTGCAGTCCGAGAAAGAACTTAAGTTCACCCATCATAGACATTTGATATTTCTCAGACATCATTTTCCCGAACTCTAGGCTGCAAGCATTGTTAGTACAGCCGAAGACAATATCATCCACATAAATTTGACATACGAAAATATCATTATCAACAACATGAGTGAAAAGTGTGGGATCAGTGGATCCTGGCTTGAACCCTTTATCTAGCAAAAACTTCTTCAAGGTGTCATACCATGCTCGAGGGGCTTGCTCAGCCCATATAGAGCCTTTTCAACCTGAAAACTTTGATAGGAAACTCAGGGTGTTCAAAGCCAGGTGGCTGTCTAACATAAACTTCCTTATCAATTTCACCATTGAGGAAAGCACTTTTCACATCCATTTGATAAAGCAAGATGTCATTGTAATTTGCATAAGCGAGAAGAATACGAATTGCCTAAAGGCGAGCAACACGAGCATATGTTTCACCGAAATCAATACCTTCTACCTGTGTATACCCTTGAGCACCAAGACATGCTTTGTTTCTCACTACAATGCCATTTTCATCTTGCTTGTTCCAGAATATCCATTTAGTGCCGATGATATTGTGCTTCTTAGGATTTAGTTTGTCAACCAATTCCCAAACATCATTTAGTTCGAATTGCACCAACTCCTCTTGCATTGCATTCATCCAATTTGGATCAGTCATGGCTTCCTCATACTTGGTAGGTTCTGCCAATGAAACAAAGGAGAAACTGCCACAGTAGTTAGCCAAACGAGTGCGTGAACGAGTTGTGGGTCGATAACCTGGATTCTCAAGTTCATCGAGAATTAATGAAGGATCAACTCGATTAGCCACTCGAGGGTGAGGATTTTCATCTTGATGATCATTATCATTTTCATCAGCATCACCATTGGTATCACCGTTCCCTTCAGGATTGCCATTTTGCTCGGCATTTGGATTCGGGTTGCCATTTGTATTTGTGGCATTTTCTTTGGCAATGGCTTGGCGAGTTCTGCTTCGAGTTATAGGAGCATCATCATCGGAATACTCAGGTGCATTTCCTTCAACTGGCTTGATGCTCCCAATAGCCATTTGCCGAATAGCATCCGAAATCGGTGGTTCATCTATCACATTTGGTAGGTGCTCCTTTTGGGAGCCATTAGATTAATCAAACCGTACATTTACCGTTTCCATAACTTTCCCGTGGTGAGAGTTATAGACACGATAAGTATGCGAGTTCGAGCCATAACCAAGAAGAAAACCTTCATGTGCGTTAGGTGCAAACTTGGAAGAATGATTCATATCACGAATGTAACAAGGTGCACCAAAAACACGCAAATTAGAAACATTTGGTTTCTTGCCAGTGATAAGCTCATAGGAAGTTTTCTTAAGGAACTTGTGAAGATAAACACGATTGATAACATGACAAGCAGTATTAATAGCATCAGCCCAGAAGTGAATAGAAGTTTTATACTCACTGAGCATTGTTCTCGCCATTTCAATGAGAGTTCTATTCTTTCGCTCAACAACTCCATTATGTTGGGGAGTGTATGCGGCAGAGAACTCATGAGTAATACCATTTTCGTCGAGAAAATCATCGATATGAGTATTTTTGAACTCAGTCCCATTGTCACTTCTGACATGCTTAATTCACACATCATATTCATTCTGGGCCTTCTTAGCGAAGCTTTTGAAGATATCTTGGGTGCAGGTTTTGTCTTCGAGAAAGAATACCCAAGTGTAATGAGAGAAATCATCAACAATAACCAGGCCATAATGATTGCCACCAAAACTTGCATAGTTTTGAGGTCCAAATAAATCCATATGAAGAATTTCAAGTGGTCTTGTTGTGGTCATAACAGTCTTTGATGAATGATGCTTCTTGGCCAATTTACCAGCCTCACATGTAGCACAAAGACGATCCTTGTCGAATTTCACATCAGGAATGCCACGAAGATGATTTTTCTTCACTAGAGTATGCAAATTTCTCATCCCTGCATGACCAAGCCTTCGGTGCCACAGCCAACCTTCGGTTGCTTTTGCAAGAAAACAAGTTTGGACTGAGGGACCCTTAGAGAAATCCACAATATATAGATCACCTTTTCTAATTCCCTCGAAGATGAAGGAATTGTCAGAGTCCATAAAGACAATGCATTTGGATATGGAAAATAGAACTAGCATGCCTAGATCACATAGCTTGCCAACTGACATAAGATTGAATCCAAGAGACTGAACAAGTAAAACATCATCAATGGACTTGTCTTTGGATATGGCAATTTTACCTAGCCCAATTGCCTTTCCTTTGTTGTTATCGCCAAAAGTGATATACTTTAGAGGTGAAGCAGTTAAGTTGGGGTTGACAAACAACGACTTGTCTTCGGTCATATGACTAGTGCATCCACTATCCATTATCCATTCTGTACACCCGGAGACATAGTCCTGCAGAAGAATTAGGCTTTCTTAACCACCCACATCTTTGCAGGTGGCTTCGAAACAGTATAGCGAGCAGGATATGATTTCCTTCGATAAACATACTTGTTGCTCGTGGAGGTGTGGGCATAATCGAAAGAGTAAGCATTGAACTTCCTTCCAGATGAATGAGTATAGTGGTTGAATGAGGCATGCATGTACTCATTCTGTCAAACTTTTTCAAGGAAGTAACGAGCATTTTGAGCCTGCATGGTTAGTAATGTGGTAATAGGTAATGCTTCAATGGTTTTGTTAGGCACCCATATAGCTTTCTGTGGGGGGGCATTCCTGCTGTTTGGTCCAACATAGCGAGCAACAGCCTCACCATATTGGTTTTTGAACAACTTATAGTTGTCCAGAGAATCATCATCAGGATATTGAGGGATGGGAGAATTATATCCCGAAAGCAAAGCTGGATCGAGCGTTTTGCTCTTGGTAGGCACCCATAGAGTGCAAGGATATTGATCAGGTTCCCAGTAGGAGCCATTTTCATTTAGTTTCCTTTCGAAACCGATGCCTTCTTTCCTGGGATTTTTGTGAAGAATGGATTTCTTCAGAACATCACAAAGGGTTTGATGCCCCTTGAGAGATTTGAACATTCCTGTCTGAAGAAGATCCTTCAACCTAGCATTTTCATCAGAAACAGAACCATTTTCCTCGACAAAGGGGTTAGCATTCACAGATGATTCAGCAGTTGATTCGTTCAAGGCATTTTAAGCAAGGTGGAACAAACACTTCAGGTTTCTCTTTTAGTTGTTGGGTGAGAAGAGAATTTTCTCTGATCAAATCCTCATGAGCCTCTCTCAGCGCCTCGAGTTTCTGTTTCCTTTTCAGGTAATCATAGGTCAATCTTTCATGGTTGGCTGAGAGAAAATCACGATGATTTGATAGTTCTTCCATTCGTGACTTGAGAGTGGAATACTCTTTGGTCAACGACAGATTTTTCTCCATCTCCTCAACCAACAACCCTTCAGATTTCCTGAGGGTTTTCTCAATTTTCTCAAGAGAGTTTTGTTGAATATTAGCAATTTTGATTAATTTAGCATGGTCATCCTCATCATAAGAATATTGATCACTGGAGTGAACCTTGTGATGTTTGGAGGATACCTTTTCTTTCGAGGCTTTGGCCATGAAGCAGTAGGCAGGAGATTCATCATCGCTTGATGGATTCCTGAAGAAGTTTGTTGCAGGGGAGGAAGCATATGCAATGCCAACCATGCCAGAGTCGGAATCCTCATCGGATTCATCAGCTTCTTCAGAGTGTGATGATTCTTCTTCATCAGAATCCATTTCCTTGCCGATGTACGCCTTGGCCTTGCGAGAGTTATTCTTGCGGTTGGAGGAGGACTTGGAAGGATTTCTTGAGGAAGATCTTGACAAAGATTTTGAGGTGGAGTTTTCCTTCTTCTTGAAGAACTTCTTCATTCTCTTCTCATCATCGGAGTCATAGTTCTTGCTCTTGCTTTTGCCTCGATAGTTGATGGAATCATATCTTCCACTAGCACGGATTTCAGCTTCCCAGAGAGGGCAGTCCAAAATGAAGTGTCCAGGCTTTTTGCACTTGAAGCAGGTGTATTCTCGAGTAGGTTTTGATGAAGATTTTGAACCTCCAGAGTTGCTTGAACCTTTCTTCTAGAACTGGCTCTTCCTGTGAAAGCGCTGGAATCTTTTCATGATTAATGCGAGATCCTTGCTGATCCTTTTTGGGTCATCTAAATCTTCTTCGGCATTTCCATCGGAGGAAGAATTAGCTACAACCTTTAGAGCATGATTTTTGCGTTGACTTGAGCCATAGAGATCTCTTTTCTCTTCTTCTTGTTCCTCGTGGGTGTTTAGCCTTTCCATGATATCAGCAGAGTTGAGATCTTTGAAATCAGCTCGTTCCCTGATCATCAGAACTAGTGTGTCGAATGAACTGTCAAGTGATCATAGCAACTTCTTCACAACTTCATGGTCAGTGATGTCTTTGGTGCCGAGGCCTTGCAGCTCATTTGCGATGTCACTCAGAAGATCGAAAGTTTGCTGACAGCTTTCATTTCCAATGCGCTTGAACGGATTGAACTTTGCTCGAAGAGTGTTAATGTGAGCTTCTTTCTGAGTTGAAACACCCTCATTTATGTTCTCAAGAATGTCCCACAATTCCTTCGCAGTTTCACACTGTAGATAGCGAAGAAATTGAGCCCGAGAGAGATGGCCACCAATTTCATCTTTAGCTTGAGCATCCATCTGAATGAGTTTCTTCTCGGCATCAGTGGGGGCTTGAGGTATTTCAATCGTGAATCCAAATTGCACAACGTTCCACATGTCATCATCAATGGCTCGGAGACGGATCTTCATCTTCTCCTTCCAGAAGGGATAGTCCGTCCCATCGAATATGGGAATCTTGAGATGCGACTTGTAGCTCACTGAAGACATACTTAAACTCCAAGGTTGTTAGACCAAAATGAGCAGAGTCAAGGAGTACCTTGCTCTAATACCAATTGTAGGAATGAAGTGTGTCTACCAGAGGGGGGTGAATGGGAGTTTTAAAATTTATTTGGAAATCTCAAAACTCTCGGAACCCAGTAGGGGAGCGAATGAAAAACAAACTACAGCGAGCTATAACTAAGTACCGAATGGAAACTTAAACATGCATCAAGACAAATGAAATGAGGGAAAACAGATCAAATGTAAATATGGGTAGCAGAGGTAACCAGTGATGCTCAATGGTGACAGGGTATTTGTTCGACCAGTTCGTCCTTCTGCACAAGGACTACGTCTGGTTGGAGGGGTTGTGACTTAACACGGAAGATAAACTCTCTTCACCCTATTCTCCTCGACAATTGGTTCATCAACCAATGCCGATCACTCGTGGTAGATACTTGAGGCGATCTCCGAACCTTTACAGACTTCTTCTTCGAGAACCACAATCACTCTTGGTCTCTGAAGAAATTGACACCTAACCGTCTAGAGAGTTTGCAGCTCTCAAGAGTAATAGGCGGAGCGTACTGGACTTAGATTCGAGTGATGCTGAACCACTATCTACTTCTTCGGCTCTAGGGGTTTTCTCTCGGTGGATTTTAAACTCAAATCGCTCAGAGAGGGGGTTGCTCAACAATCTTCTTAGAATCAAATGGAGCAGCCACCGGACAAAGCCGACGTGGGGTGGCTATTTATAGCCGCAGCCTTCCCTGGTGGGAAATGACCATTTTGGACATGCGGTCCAGCCAATGGCCAACCAACACGTTTACAACGGTCGGATTTGGGAGCAACAGTGACATTACTTGAGGAACAAGTAATGCTAACTCCTTGGTCTGAGACAAATCTCTCGCAGCGAAGAAGATCACAGTCTCTTGCTGGCAAGTATTTGCTCTGAACACAAAGAGATTTCTCTCGCAACTTTCATAGGATTTGGGTTTAGCATCAGAGAATCAAAGCTTCGAATGCTACACCCCTCTTAATAGTACGGTGGTCCTATGACTCAATAAAGAGAAGAAGAACAACGAAATAAATGCTACGTCTTCACTTCGTCTTCAAACTCCTCGGACGCAGTCATTTTCTTCGGACGGGCACCGAGTCAATTGCTTAACGCCAGCAATTTTTGAGGGGTCACTCTTGTTATCATAATCTTTGATGATAACCTTCACTGCAACGCAGGGAGATTACCTTCATCATTTAACTAAAACTCCTCGTGATATCAGGGACCTGTTACTTTGTGTGCACTAGCAAACACATAAGTCCCATACTGTTTATGTCAACAAACTCCAAAACATAAGGGGCCTATCATTGCACCAACAACCGACCTATATGTAACCCTAGGGGTTTAGTCTATATTATAGTTAGATGCATACACATACAATCTCGAGGTAGATCATCATGTACTTTGTACCCCATCACATCAATACAATAACAATAGGACGTAGGGTTTTACCTCTTTGAGAGGGCCTGAACCTGGGTAAACATCGTGTCCCTCTTTTGTCCTATTACCATCAAGATAAGATCCACAGCTCGAGGCCCCCTACCCGAGATCCGCCTGATTCAACCCAGGCAATGGTGGGGGGATATCTCATGCAAGGGAATACGATGGTGTAGATGAGATTGCTACTAAGAGTTGTTCTATAGGAGGGTAGATGCGTCTAAGGGCCCCTAGCTCCCCCTTATATATATTGTAGGATCTAGGGTTCACATGAGGGATATGTGATCTATCTAGTCACCCTCCTGACTTGGAACCCACGATGCCTATAGGTTGCCCTCTGCTCCCTCCTATCTTTATCTTTCCCGGTGGGCCTAAGGGGCCCGCCATTGGGCTAATTATCGAGCTCCTTGTGGAGAAGTTATTGGAAATATGCCCTATAGGAAATAATATTGTATTATTATATTTCTATGTTCATAATTAAGAGTTATATTCTATGCTATAACTACTATGATCCTGGAATATGCGATTCAGTGGAAACGTCATATGCACGTGTGGAATAATAAATGATAAATAAGATTCCTAGTCTCGCCTTTAAGAGTAGCTCAAGTGTTGTTGGTGATCATGTTTTCCGGATCTTAGGATATCATTAAGTGTAACGATAGTTCTAAAACAACTTTGAGAGTATGACGTTAGAAGAACAATCATATTGAATTGACCCAAACTTGTTTGTTATACTTTGAGATAATATTGTCAGAATTTAATTGCTATAACATGAAGAGTTAATGTGTGATTTAGTTCCTTGGACCAGGAGAGTATTGTAGTCACTTCTTACCATAAAATGAACTTTGAGGTTGCTCAAACGTCATTTCTAACACAGTGATCATAACGACATCTTATAGGTTCATTGGAAAGTTTGACAAGGGACTAGATAGCTCGAGAGTGGGATTTGCTCCTCCGATGATGGAGAGATATTCTTAGGGCCCTCTTGGTGTGATGTCATCCGTCATCGTCTGGCCAGACACAGGTGACTATGTCACAGGAATGTCGGAACATGTTAACAAGAAAGAAGAACAAAACCGGTAACGAGGAAACCGGGATAGTGAGCATGTGTATGACTCAAGAAGATATCGATATATCTCACCTCGGGTTTTGTAAAGTATCGCGAAGCAAAGGGAATAGCACATGATAACCAAAGGTTCACTTGAATGTCATTTGTACTCATAGGGATTGATATGGACGTCCATGGTTCCGCTATCGATCATTGCACGAAAGGGGTTTTGCTCATGTTTATGCTTTACCGAACCTATAGGGTCACAAGCTTAAGGTAATCATGATTTGATGAGTGTTAATATGACATGAGTAATGATAAAATATTTATGAAGTAGTTTCATTAATATTCAAAATAGTTTCGAGAGGAACCGAAAGCGTTTCGGGGTCACCAGAAGGGTTTAGGGGTTTACCGGGTAATACCGATAAATTATATATAGGTGGAAATAGTTTTTGGTGATGTTAAATTAATATTAAAAGGCTCTAAATATTTTTAGGAGGCTTTTATATTTATTTAAATATCAACGTGTCTAAAAAGGCCAAGTAGTGGAAGGCTACTTGGGACAATTGGGCCCAATAGGGAGGCACCCCCTTTCTTCATGGAGAAGGAAAGGGGGAGGCCGAATTGGAGGTGGTTTCCCCCTCCTTGACTGGCGCACGGCAGGAAGGGAAACCTTCCCCCATTGTGGCGCCCCTCCCCTCTCCTCCAACTTATATATACTAGAGGATCTTAGCCTTTGGACATACAAGTTTTTGGAGCCTCCTCTAGTTATCTAGTTCTAGTTCTAGTTGATCCAATTAGAGCTAGATCTAGATCCTATAATCCTAATAATTAGAAGCCTAGTGTGGTTCTAATATCCTCCCTCTAATTCTCTGGCAACGATTAGCTCTGGATGGCGAAGCGTTGCCAGATCATGAAGACTGTACGTTTGCAACCTGTGGAGAGGCCGTGCTTTCGGTCTTACGTTCGAGGGATCGTTCATCTATGGTTCGAGGGACTTCAATGAGTTTAGCAAACATCTAAGTGATCATGGAATTATTCCACAACTTACTCCTCCTAGAACTCCATAGAGAAATGGAGTATCTGAGAGGCGTAACCAAACCTTGTTAGACCTGGTGAGGTCAATGATGTCTCTTACCGATCTGCCTTTATCATTTTGGGGATATGCACTTGAAACAACAATATATACACTAAATAAGCCACCATCAAAGTCTGTTGAGTCGACGCCATATGAGTTATGGCATGGGAAGAAACCCAATTTGTCGCATCTCAAAATTTGGGGTTGTGAAGCTTATGTAAAACGCTTGGATATTCCTTCTGCCAAAAGTCCGATGACAAAGTGTTTGTTGCAAAATGTAGACACTTCCTTGAGGAGAAGTTTCTCGCTAAAGAAATACGTGTGAGGACAGTATAACTTAATGAAATTACATAATATTTGACGAAAGTAAGTGAGACTAACGAACCGGAAATTGTTCCTCAAGTTGTCCACACAACAGAACCAGAAGTTACTACACCGGTTGTAGAGACTCCTACAAGCTTGTGACTGAACTGCCCAGGTCAGGAAGATTTAGTGAACATCCTGAATGGTATCATAATGAAATATTCATCTTGGAAGAAGATGAACCTGCGCACTACAAGGAAGCGGCGGCGGTGCCCAGCTCAAAAGAATGGCTTAAAGCCATGAAATCTGAAATGGAGTCCGTGTACGAAAATCAAGTTTGGAACTTGGTTGAACCTCTAGAGGGTGTGAAACCCATAGAATGTAAATGGGTCTTCAAAAGAAAAATGGACGCATATGGTAATCCAACTATCTATAAAGTAAGGCTAGTTGCGAAGGAGTTTTTGCAAATTGAGGGAGTTGTTTATGACGAAACTTTCTCACCAGTAGCCATCTTGAAGTTTGTGTGGATTATGATGGCAATTGCTGCATATTTCGATTATGAGATATGGCAGATGGATGTCAAAATTTCATTCCTAAATGGATATCTTCAAGAGGATGTATATATGATGCAGCCACAAGGTTTTGTCGATCCTAAAGATGCCGGAAAGGTGTGTAAGCTTCAATGGTACATTTATGGTCTAAAGCAAGCATCAGCGAGCTGGAATCAACGTTTCGAGGAATTGGTTAAAGAGTTTGGCTTCATAAAAAAAAATGAAGAAGCTTGTGTTTACAAGAAGTTTAGTGGGAGCTCTATAGCATTTCTAATATTATATGTGGATGACATATTGTTGATTAGAAATGATGTAAAGTTTCTTGGCACAATAAAAGATTAATTGAAAAGTGTATTTGCGATGAAAGACTTAGGTGGATCAGCTTATATATTAGGCATCAAGATCTATTAGAGATAGATCAAGACATTTGATTGCGCTAAACCAAAGCACGTACATTGACAAGGTTTAAAAGAGGTTTAAAATGGAGAATGCTAAGAAAGGTTTTATCCCAATGTCACATGGCACAGTACTCAACGAGAATCAATGTCCTAAGACAACTGATGAGCATGTGCAGATGAGTAGTTCCGTCACTACAAAAAAAAGACACATTCATCACATTATGGCCCGGATGAAAACTTCTTCTGTCATGGATGTGACACTTCTATGACGATAATTGTGACAAAAACACGTATCATCATAGATGTGGTGGGCTCTTACTTCTATGACAAAAAATGGTCTTTTCATCCTGGGCGGGCTGGAGACGCACCAACATGACATTCTTTGGGCCGCCCATGACGTAAAAAATCGTGGTAGAAGTGAGGGCGAGGAAAATTTCGGGGAGTTCCCGATTACGGTTGGTGGTTGAGGCCGAGCGATGCAGTATGGTTTGCATGTTTCTGTTATACGCACACGTGTGCGAGGCGTTCGCTTACTGAACCCGAGGGATCGCACTAGCTAGCCACGTACTGAACACGAGCGATCAATCCCACTACGTACTGAAGCCAATCGATCGATCCCTTCGCTGCTAACTGAACCCGAGCGATTCCTTCGCTGCTAACTGAATCCGACCGATTCCTTCACTGCTAACTGAACCTGAGCGATCGATCATTGCTGCTGCTTACTGAAGTCGATCCAGCGATCCGTTGCATCAAGCCCCTGTGCGATACGTAGCTAGCCGATTGGGTTGCCTCTCGATGTACAGTGCCCGTTGCTGTCGTGCGCGATACCCGTAGACATGAGTCGAGACACATCGATCAAGCAGGTTGGTTGGATGTGGATGAACAGTTCCTGTTACTGCCGCCTGCTCGTACGCTCCACCGCAGCCTGTGGTGGTTGGATGAACATGACCCCATGGTAGTAGGTGGTTGTCGCTGGATGAACAGGACCCCGAGGAGGCCATCACACTCCAGTCGGATGGAGGTGGATGAACAGGACCTCGTGGAGGCTGGATGAATATTAGCCAGTGGAGGTTGGAGGAAGTCAATGGTGGATGAACAGTAGCTGGTGGAGGTTGGAGGAAGTCGACGGCGGATAAACAGTAGCTCGTGGAGTCTCATTTTGCGGTACGCCACACCCCCCAAGATGAACAGGACCCTGTTTCCACCGTGGGCGCTCGAAGAGAAGTCCGTTTCCTTTGTTTTGCTGTACGGCAGACCCCTCCCGATCAACAGGACCCTGTTTTGATCGTAGGCGGTTGAATAGAAGTCTGTTTCCTCCATTTTGTGGTACGCCACACCCCTCCCGATGAACAGGACCCCATTTCGACCATAGGCGGTCGAAGAGAAGTCCGTTTCCTCCATTTTGTGGTATGCCAGATCCCTCCCGGTGAACAGGCCCCTGTTTCGACCGTAGGTGGTCAAAGAGAACTCCGTTTCGTCCGTTTTGCGTTGCGCCAAACCCCAAGTCGGTGAACAAGACCCTGTTTCGGCTATTCTGTCCAAGCAGGTTGGCTCCCGATGAACTGGATGCATTCCGAGCCGGTCGGTTGCCTCCCAGTGAAGACGACGTTGTTTCTCCTTTCTGACCCAGCCGGTTGGTTGCTGATGAACAAGACGTCATTGCTGGTGTCCAGTGCAGCCGTACGTTACCTCTCGATGTACACGAGCCCTTGTCATACACGTTCGAGACCCCGCCCGTATGTACATACGTGGCTGTATTTTTTGCAGTGTGGTTGTACGTATGTGTACATGACTTAGACGGAATTGCTTGAACTGCTGCCGCTCCTTACTCGGCCACAGTTCATCGTGATAGAGAAACCTATCGACCAGTATGTACGTACACGTTTGCGATCAGACGGATAGACGCTACGTACGCTTTGACCTAGTGGGTCCCAAGTGTCAGGAGGAATAAGGAGGCACGTCCTTTTGTGTGAAGATATAGCTGGTGGGTCCCAGCTGTCATGGGGAGGATTCAATTTTTTCGCGTAATAAGGAGGCACTTCCTTGCGTGCGAAGATGTAGCTGGTGGGCCCTAGCTATCAGTGGTAGGAATCGTTTTTTTCGCGTAATAAGGAGGTAGTTCCTTCCGTGCGAAGATATAGTTGGTGGGTCCCAGCTGTCAGGTGGAGGATTTGATTTTCTCGCGTAATAAGGAGGTGGTTCCTTCCGTGCTAAGATACAGCTGGTAGGTCCCAGCTGCTAGGTGGAGGATTCAAATTTTGCGTAATAAAGAGGCACTTCCTTGCGTGCGAAGATGTAGCTGGTGGGTCCCAGCTGTCAGGGGGAGGAATCATTTTTTTCGTGTAATAAGGAGGTAGTTCCTTCCGTGCGAAGATATAGTTGGTGGGTCCCAGCTGTCAGGTGGAGGATTCAATTTTTTGCGTAATAAGGAGGCAGTTCCTTTGGTGCAAAGATATAACAGGTGGGTCCCAGCTGTCAGGTGGAGGGTTCAAAAGAATTTTGCCTAATAAGGTGGCACTTCATTGCATGCGGAGATGTAACTGGTGGGTCCCAACTGTTTGGGGGAGGAATAGTTTTTTCGCATAATAAGGAAGTAGCTCCTTCCGTGGGAAGATATAGCTAGTGGGTCCTAGTTGTCAGGTGGACAATTCGATTTTTTTTCGCATAATAAGGAGACACTTCCTTGCGTGCGAAGATGTAGCTGGTGGGTCCATGTTGCTTGCCTTTCCACGTACATCCCACTTTCGATGGTTGTCGTTTGTTGACCATGTTGACCACGCCGCGCCGAGAGCACCAACGCGGTGGACGATGATGAGGCCTAGGAAGGGAAATACCCTGAGCCGACGAAGACACAGCAGTGGATTCCCACGCTGAGGGGAGTATGAGGGTTGACTGGTTCGACTATGTTGTGAGGCTGCCATCGCCGAAGAATAACATGAGTTGTGGGTGAGTAGAGGGATGTCGTGGCCAGCTGTGGGAGTAGGGTGGGGCAGTGAGGCCTACGCGGGAGCACAGCCAGCCACAGGAGGCGGGAGCAGGCGATCCCACCGATGCTGGTTTGGGCAGCTGGAGCAAGAAGATCAGAGATTGAAGAAGTAGCACGGCCGTTGGATTAACTTCCAACAGTCACTACCGCTAGAATCGTTTGTTGACTAAGTTGACAAAGCCCTGCGTATGCGTCAACATAGTAGGCCCACAAGTCAGGCTCCAAATCTGTGGCAAACAACATACAACCCATTTTCCATTATTTTTAATAATTTACAGCCCATTTGCAAATTCTTAAGGATTTTTTTGAAGCCCATATTCTTTTTGTTAGCATTAGAACCCATATTTTGGCCACGGTTAAAAAATCAACTCAATTTTGCATATTTCGGTGGGGTCTGAACTATTTTTAATCCTGAAATTTTGAGTCACATTCAAAATAATTTGAAAAATAAATTTATATTAATTTAAAATCCAATGAAATTGTCCCGTAAAAAATCAATGAAATTTAAAATCTCAAAATCTTAAAAAACCAAAATTTGAAACTAATTGCCGTTTTGTTATGTTTTTTAAAATTTACAACCCATTTCTTACTACTTACATCCTATTTTCTGGGCAAATCGAATGCATCCCTCCTCGTCTTGAAAGATTTGCAGCCCAGCAGGGCTGAGAAAAGCATGTAGGCCTCGGTTGAGTATTATGCAAAAAAATAGAACTGGCTAGCCATTTTCATAAAGAAAAAACAACAACTAGGCTAGTCATGTGGTAAACATAAAATAAAAGCATGGGCTAGACATGCACAACCCCCGCACAACCTAGTTGATACCGCTCCATCTAAAAAACTAAAAAACAACTGCGCAAGTTGCTGGGTCCCTGGTGTCAGTCGCTCATTGTGCAATTCTCTCGTTTATTGACTATGTTGACAATGGCGTGGGACCCAGATGTCAAACCATTAGGAGGAAGCATTTTTTTGGCTTGTAATAATGAGGCACTTGCTTGCGTACTGCCATGACCCTGGTGGGTCCCTATGTCATCCTCTCCATGTACAATCATCTCCTGATTCCTCTCGGTTGTTGACCATGTTGACAATGCTAGGAGGTGGCGCACGATGAGCGAACCAAGACAGAGGACGACAGCGAGGACTCAGAATATTTGGTTGTTCGTAGTATGCCTTGCTTATTTCAGTTATTCACAATGTGATGTTCTATATGTGCAAGTATGAACTGTGCAGTTCAATTTCATCAATACCAGTTTCAACAATACCACTATGAATGACTATATTTGGTTGTTGTTAAGCATGTTGTAGTTAACACGCCTTTCCACTTTTATTTAACAATAACTAGTGCACTTAGACCTGCACAATACCAGTTTGAATGACTGTATTTGCTTGTTGTTAAATGTTAGGCCTATTGTAGTTAACACACCTTTCCACTTCTTGTTTTGCTTAACTAGCGTGCTTAAACCTGCGCACCAAAGCTATCATTTGGAGATTATGTTGTCTACCATGGATATATTTGGTTGATGTTTGGCCTCTTGTGCTTAACATTCCTTTAGATGCACTTACACATGACAATATTGGGAACGACTGTTGTTTTCCATCGAGGTTAGTTTCATCTGATGGCTTATATATACTCACTATTCAGGATATCGGTAGCTGGTACCATATAGGCTGGGGGCTGATAAGGGATTAATCGGTGAATCGGACATTTATCTGAATATATATGTAGCCCATTTATTGATAGGTTAACTAGGGCCATATCTAATATATTTGAGGCTACATAGCAACATGCATTGTACTGAATGTCCAAATATGCAATCCTAGGCTACATAACAACAAGGAAGAGTGTCACCTTAATGTTCTGATGATGTCTAGATATACATATAAGAGCAGTGATATGTCTCCAACATATCTATAATTTTTTATTGTTCCATGCTATTATAGTACCAATCTTGGATGTTTTATATGCAATTATATATCATTTTTTGGGACTAACCTATTAACCTAGTGCCCAGTGCCAGTTGCTGTTTTTTGCTTGTTTTTTGGCTTTTCAGAAAATCAATATCAAATAGAGTCCAAATGGAGAAAAAACTTTGGATTAATTTTTCTGGACCAGAAGGGACCCTAGAAGGTTCGGGAGAAGACCTGGGGAGTCACGAGGAAGCGACAAGCCCAGGGGCGCGCCCTCCAGGCTTGTGGGCCCATCGTGGCACCTCTTGACCTAATTCCACCTATATAAATTCCCAAATATTCCCAATACATCCGAGAGCCACCCAAAATACTTTTTCCGCCGCCGCAAGTTTCTGTTCTTCCACGATCCCATCTGGAGGCCTTTTCCGGCACCTTGCCGGAGGGGGAATCGATCATGGAGGGCTTCTACATCATCCTTGCTGCCCTTTTGATGATGTGTGAGTAGTTTACCATAGACCTACTGGTGGATAGCTAGTAGCTAGATGTCTTTTTCTCTCTCTTTGATCTTCAATACAATGTTCTCCTAGATGTTCTTGAAGTTCTATTCGATGTAATCTTCTTTTGCGGTGTGTTTGTTGGGATCCGATGAATTGTGGGTTTATGATTAGATTATTCATGAATATTAATTGAGTCTTCTCTGAATTCTTTTATGCATTATTATTATAGCATTGTATTTCTCTCTGATCTATCCGTTTAGTTTGGCCAACTAGATTGATTTTTCTTGCACTGGGAGAGGTGCTTTGTGATGGGTTCAATCTTGCGGTGCTCTATATCCCAGTGACGGATCAACATCATGCATCAATGAGTTATGAAAAGTGAATTTTATTCATTTTTCTTGTGGGTTTGACTTGACAAGGCAATAAAAATAAGAGAGAGGAAGGAAGAAAAATAAGGCATGGGTTGATGGCGGTCATCTGTAGCCACCGGTAAGGAGGCGCTCTAGAGATTCTACTACTACTACTACTACTACTACTACTACTACTACTACTACTACTACTACTACTACTACTACTACTACTACTACTACTACTACTACTACTACTACTACTACTACTACTACTACTACTACTACTACTACTACTACTACTACTACTACTAGTGAAGTAGAGTTCCAAGTAAATATGATGGGCCCAACAACCCTACTCCAGCATTCCCAGATGCTTTCTCTAGCTTGGTAGTATGATATTTGCTTGCATGTTGCATACGGTGTCTAGCTTGTATTGCTTCTAATTTGATTAAATTGCATCTGCTTAGTTTACACATTATACATGTGAACATGGCATGTCTTCCTTTTTTTGCATATACTATGTCTGTCTATTACATGTTCTAACATCAAAGTATTGTTCGTGTTTATCCTGCATCAATCACTTATGATGAGACACCTTTAACTTGGTAGTGTGATATTGTATGCATCTTGCATATGATTTATTGTTTGTACTGCTTCACATTTGTTTAAATGCCACTTATGATGAGACACTGTTAACTTGGTAGAGTATATTTGTAGCATCTTTCATATGGTGTCTAGCTTCCATTGCATTGCTTCTAATTTATTGAAATGCCTTCTGCTTAGTTTCCACGTCATATGTCTGATTATCTCATGGCGCCCTATTATTTGTACATATTACATCCTCCTATCATGAGGTTGTCTAACATCAAAGTTCAGTTCGTCTGTATCACGCATCAATTAGTTCTGAAGAACTAAATTTTTATTCCTTTTCCTTGTGGGTTTGACTTGACATGGCAAAAAAAGAGGAAGGAACACAGGATGGTAGGGGATGGTGTTAGTACTCGCGAGGCACGGAAACGAAAGCGAAACAACTCTGCATATTCTGCTGGTACTGATAGTGCAATAGAAGGTCGAAGTCCACCGGATAAATGTACAAACAAAGTATCCCGTGCTACACCAGCTGCAAAATGTACCAAAGACAAATGAACCAAACAAGCAACGACAGCCCTAGTGGTTGCAGCACCTTCTTCCACAGTATCAACATGTGCATGAGTTACTTGTTCATCAACTCTGCTAGCGGCAAGTTCACAAGCTCCCTTGCCACCTGACACTATGATACGTCTCCGTCGTATCTATAATTTTGTATTGTTTCATGCCAATATTCTACAACTTTCACATATTTTTGGCAAAAATTTATATTATTTTTGGGACTAACATATTGATCCAGTGCCCAGTGCCAGTTCCTATTTGTTGCATGTTTTTATTTCGTAGAAAATCCCTATCAAACGAAGTCCAAACGCGATAAAAATTTACGAAGATTTATTTTGGAATATATGTGATTTTTGGGAAAAATAATCAACGCGAGCCAATGCTCGAGGGGCCCACAAGCTCAAGGGGTGCACCTAGAGGACTTGTGTCGCCCCTGTAAGTCAGCTGGAGGTGTCCTTCGCCCGCAAGGAAGCTAATATCTGAATAAAAATCCACTCAAAATTTCAGCCCAATTGGAGTTACGGATCTTTGGGAATTTAAGAAACGGTTTTCGGCCAGAAAACAAGAACGTGAAATAGAAGAGAATAGAGAGAGAGAGAGATCCAATCACGGAGGGGCTCCAGCCCTCTGGGAGCCATGGCAGCCATGGACCAGAGGGGAGACTCTCCTCCCATCTAGGGGGAGACCAAGGAAGAAGAAGAAGGAGGGGGGCTCTCTCCCCCTCTCTCCCGGTGGCGCCGGAACGGCATCGGGGCAATCATCATGACAGCGATCTACACCAACAACTTCCCCGCCATCATCACCAACTATCTCCCCCTCTATGCAGTTGTGTAACACCTCTTCTCCCCATTTTAATCTCTACTTGAACATGGTGCTTTATGCCACATATTATTATCCAATGATGTGTTCCCATCCTATGATGTTTGAGTAGATTCGTTTTGTCCTATGGGTTGATTGATGACCGTGATTGGTTTGAGTTGTATATTTTATTTTGGTGATGTCCTATGGTGCCCTTCGGGTCACGCAAGCATGTGGGATTATCGATGTAGGGTGTTGGAATACGTTCGTAATTCGCTTATAGTGGGTTGCGTGAGTGACAGAAACACAAACCCGAGTAAGGGGGTTATTGCGCATGGGAGTAAAGAGGACTTGTTACTTAATGTTATGGTTGGGTTTTACCGTAATGATCTTTAGTAGTTACGGATGCTTGCTAGAGTTCCAATCATAAGTGCATGATCCAAGTACGAAAAGTATGTTAGCTCATGCCTCTCCCTCATATAAAATTGCAAAAACGATTACCGGTCTAGTTATCAATTGCCTAGGGACAAATCCTTCTCTCGTGTTACAAAAAGCTTCCTACTAAACAACTAACTTTTATTATCTTGCAAATTACTCCTAGTTTTAATCTCGCTAAGTACTTCTAGTTCTATTCTTTCAAACTTACCCTATTACACTCTTACATAGAGTTGTATCGGTGGTCGATATAACTTGAAGGGAATGTTAGTTATACCTTTAGCTCCTCATTGGGTTCGACACTCTTACTTATTGAAAGAGGCTACAATTGATCCCCTATACTTGTGGGTTATTGATGACCCACAACCACAAGTATAGGGGATCAATAGTAGTCCTTTTGATAAGTAAGAGTGTCGAACCCAATGCTACTTGTGAACTGCGTTGGGATTTCCCCGAAGAGGAGAGTATGATGCAGTACAGTAGAGATAAGTATTTCCCTCAGTTAGGAACCAAGGTTATCAATCTAGTAGGAGAACCAAGCAACACCTCGTTAGCAGCACCAACACACAAACAACAAATCCTTGCAACCTAACACGGACAAGGGGTTGTCAATCCCTCGACGGTTACGAGCAAGATTAAATTGTATAGTTTTTGATAGATAGATCAGACAAAAATACAAAATAAAATAAATAAAGTAAAAATGCAGCAAGGTATTTTTGGTTTTAATATATGATAAAAGATAGACCCAGGGGCCATAGTTTTCACTAGAGGCTTCTCTCTTGAAAATACAATACGGTAGGTAAACAAATTATTGTTGGGCAATTGATTGAAAAGAAAATAATTATGACGACATCCAAGGCAATGATCATATATAGGCATCACGTCCAAGACAAGTATACCGACTCCTGCCTGCATCTACTACTATTACTCCACACATCGACCGCTATCCGGCATGCATCTAGAGTATTAAGTTCATAAAGAACGGAGTAACGCCTTAAGCAAGATGACATGATGTAGACAAGATAAACTCATGTATGAATAAACCCCATCTTTTTACCCTTAATAGCAACGATACATACGTGTTATGTCCCTTTCTGTCACTAGGATTGAGCACCGCAAGATCGAACCCATTAAAAATCACCTCTCCCATTGGAAGAAAAATAAATCTAGTTGGCCAAACCAAATCAATAGATCCGAGAGAAATACGAAGCTATAGTAATCATGCATAAAAGAGTTTAGAGAAAACTCAAATAATATTCATGGATAGATATGATCATAAACTCACAATTCATCGGATCCCAACAAACACACACTACAGGAATCAGGAACTTTGCCGTCTGCCATGGCTGACGGCAAAGACATGCCTGGCGGACGGCAAAGGCCTTTGCCGTCAGCCAGCAGACGACAACATGTCCGGCTGAACGAGCTATGGCAAAGGGCACTTTGCCGTCTACTAGCGGACGGCAAAGATGCAAAGGCCTTTGCCGTCCGCCAGCAGACGGCAAAGGACCTGGATGGTCTGCTGGCGGATGGCAAAGGCCTTTGCATCTTTGCCGTCTGCCATCAGATGGCAAAGTGCCCAAATAGGCCAGCTCAGATGCCCCCCAGGTAGCTGCCACGTGGCACCCTATGCCGTCTGCTGGCAGATGGCAAAGATGCACTGGGCTGGCCTATATGGTTGCTTTGCCGTCTACTGGCAGACGACAAAGATGCAAAGGTCTTTGCCGTCTGCCAGCAGACGGCAAAGTAACCATATAGGCCAGCCCAGTGCCCCCCAGGTTGTACAGGTAGATGCCACGTGGCAGCTTTGCCGTCTGCTGGCTGATGGCAAAGCTCTTTGCCGTCTGCCAGCAGACGGCAAAGAGCCTGTATAGCCCCTGTTTTTTTATGTTTTTCTTAAATTCATTCAATTTCACAGATATATATATATATATATATATATATATATATATATATATATACACATTTGAAAATACTTTCAACAAGCATACCAACACATGAATTGTGAAGAGAGGAACATATGCAACATATCCAACAACAAGCATACAATGGTTTCATCCATACATACATATATAGGTCGCAAGTTTCATCAACGCAAAGTGTAGACTCCAAGTCTCATCCATACATACATATCATACAAAATCAAAACAAAAAGGAAGCACAAGGAGAAGAGTAGACTCCATGAACGCAAGCTTCCTCATCTAAAGCAAATCTGCAAATTGGGAAAGAAGAAAGTTAGAAGAAGAAGAAGAAGAAGAAGAAGACTAGCTAGAAGAAGAAGAAGAAAAAGAAGAAGAAGAAGAAGAAGAAGAAGAAGAAGAAGAAGAAGAAGAAGAAGAAGAAGAAATTTTCTTCTCTTTCTTTTTCTCCTCTCCTCTTCTTTATCTTCTTCTTCTTCTAACTAGGGTAGGTAAAAATGCCATTTTTTAGCTAAGCTAGGTAAAAATGCTAAGTGTAGGTCATTTTAGAGCTAAGCTAGGTAAATAGGTCATTTTGGAGCTTAGTAAGGTTATTATGTCATTTTCGATGAAAATAAGCTAAGTCTATGTCATTTTGGAGCTAAACCAAGGTTATCATGCCATTTTTTACCTAAGTATGTCATAAATGAACTGAAGAAGCTAAGTATAGGTCATTTTTGAGCTAACCTAGGTAGTTATGCCATTTTTGAGCTAACTAAGCATATTTATTCATTTTGGAGGACATAATGGCAAGTGTAGGTCATTTTAGAGCTATCCTAGGTAAAATCGGTCATTTTGGAGGTAGGTAAGGTTATTTTGTCATTTTGGAGGAAAATAAGCCAAGTCTATGTCATTTTGGAGCTAAACCAAGGTTATCATGCCATTTTTTACCTAAGTATGCTAAGTATGTCATAAATGAACTAGGTAAGCTAAGTATAGATCATTATTGAGCTATCCTAGGTAGTTATGCCATTTTTAGCTAACTAAGCATATTAAGTCATTTAGGAGGAAAAAATGCTAAGTATAGGTCATTTTATAGCTATCCTAGGTAAATTATAGGTCAACTAAGCTTATTATGTCAATTTGGAGAAAAATAAGGTAAGTATAGGTCATTTTTGTGCTAACCTAGGTGATGATGCCATTTTTGAGCCAACTTACGTAAGTATAGCTCATTTTTTATCTAACTTAGGTAATTATACCATTTAGGAGGAAAATAAGCTAAGTATGCATTTGTTAAGCAAAACACTAGAGAAAACTTACCCTCATCACAACAAATGCGATGAAGATCGCAACTAAGGTAACAATTGATCCAACGGCATAATGATACCAAGCCTCATTATCAATGGCATATTTTCTAATCTTCTTAATCTTCAAGCGCATTGCATCCATCTTCAAGAACATTGCATTCATCTTCATCTTGTGATCATCGACGACATCGGCAACATACAACTCCAATGTCATCTTCTCTTCTTCAATTCTTTTAATTTTTTCTTTCAAATACTCATTTTCTTTTTCAACTAAATTTAACTTCTCGACAAGAGGGTCGGTTGCAAATTCTGGTTCACATACCTCCTTGATTAAAATATCTCTATGTCAACTTGATGGCCATAATTGTCATAAATGCGAAATGCAACAAATAGTTATAAAAGAGAATTTACCACATCCGAATCATAAAGTGGGCGAGGGCCGACGGGGACGGATATCAAAACCATGGCACTATGTATAACAAACAATCATACAAAGTAAGAAAATTATACAAGTAACTATATAAATCATACAATCATACAAGTAACTATATAGATCAAGTACAACATAAAAAATGGAATACCTAATAATAATCTGGATCGTCGGGTTCAATAAATGCTCCGGGATCAATAAATGCATCATCATCATCACTATCAGTAATGACGTGCTCCTCATCATCATTAATAAATGCATCATCATGTGGAAGGCCACCTTTATGTAATCGGTCAAGCATTGACAAGTCATCCGCAACAGTAACCTCTTCTAGTTCAGGCTCTTCTTGTTCCAGCTGAGGGGTGAAGTCGGGTTCACTGTCGCTGTCTACTTCAATGTTCTGGGGTGAAGTAGAGCGGTTCTTGAAATGTTTTTTTGGAAAGACGTGTTTCTTGGAAGAATTCTCCTTCATATGTGTCTGGGTTAATGTGAGGTTCATATCCTCTTCATTGGGGGGAGGTGGTCTAACACGTGGCGACACTTCATAAACGACATCCCAACCATTGAGATTTGGATCACTATGACAGGCCCACGGTAGATAGAAAACTTGGGTTGCCTGTTGAGCCATAATATAGACATCGGGAACATCCAAATGGGTGCTTTGTTTGATTTCCACTAGCCCTATATGTTCATGAGTCCTTCTAGTCTCCTTCGGCTGGAACCAATAACATTTGAAGACTACGACGTTTGGTGGGTTTGCACCATAGAATTGAAGTTCATAAATTGCTTCAACTCTTCCATAATACTCGGTATCTCCTTCTCCGATAGCAGAGACACAACAATTTGTAGACTTTCGGTCGGCCATAGATAGCTCTTTGCCATAGGTACGAAAGCGATACCCGTTGATGTCGTATTTGTCAAATGAACGGACCTTAAAGTCAAAACCATTAGCGACTTGTCTCAATTCGGCGTCCATAAACTCTGAATTAGCCTACAAGTTTAATACGAAAGGGATTGTTATATTAGCCACAAATTAGACGAAGAAATGAAATGGTCTAATGGAAATTACCGTTTGTTTGAACCAAGAGATGAAACCGGGATAGCCGCCTCCATGCTTTGCCAGAAGTTCATACTCTTCGACGGAATCCTTTTGGATCACCGCTCCATACGAGAATTTGGCGACGTATCGACTGTATCAAATTTATCCGGGAATAAGAGCAGTTCAAAGGAATTAGAAGTTGTGAAACAATGTACCGAGAACTTACTCGATGTATGTGTCGGCGTTCTGGAAACGGGGGTACCCAGACTTGCCTGCCTGTGGCCCACGGCGTGGCCCCATCGACGGCCTGGTACGGCCCAGCTTCAGCAACAACAACTCAAGACCCTCGCGAGGGGCCAAGCCTCGCGAGGCGGGCGACACCAAGACCTCCACGAGGAGCGGCCTCCTCAGGCTGGCTCCCGAGGAGCGGAGATCTCTATGCAAGCCTCGCCTCATAAGGTCCGAATGACGTGAGCCATGACGACCAAGGCCAGGCGGACATCAGCGGGAGCAGTGTACCAGTTTCCTCTTCGGTGCTAAAGAGGCGAGCGCGGGCGCGGAGTCCTGAGGAATCAGCCAAAGGTTTCCATTCCCGTGCAACAAGACCAAGACCGCCAGGACGGCAGGACGGAGGTCATCACCGAGCCCACCACGGCGTCACAACCAGAGGCTTTTGCAGGCAAAGACTACTTTTGTCAGGATAGCATGTACTAGCTGTCCCCCTTCGAATTTGGCCGTTGTGGTATCCCTTCCCGCCTTTCATTTGGGAAGAGGACCAAGGCCACTATAAATAGGACTTAGCCACCACCGTAGGAGGGGATCGAATCGACGGATCATTCAGATCACCCTCACTCCACCGGCTCACCCGAGCTGAAGAACACCTCTCCTCCTGAGGCTGTTCGCCACTGTACTAGTTCATCCTCAGCCCCTCGAGGCCAATCCACCACAAAGCAGGAGTAGGGTTTTACACCGCAAGGTGGCCCAAACCTAGTAAACTGCTGTGTCTCTTTTCCTTACAGTTCGTCGATCTAGGCTGTGAGATTAGCGAGTAGGCAGACTGGGGAGGATGAGTTCTTCGCACGCACCCCAGAGTTCAAACCTCTCAAGGGTTTGCGGAACCCGAAATCTGACAGTACGGCCGCACTTCTGTTAGGTTGTTGAGGATATACAACGAAATGGTCTGCCATTCTTCGACATCCAACGTTAGGCAATTAGAAGCACCGGCTGGTGCCAGATCCCCTTTGAATAGGCTGAGGTTGGATCGACCCTTTTTAGGGTTGCCAGCATTGTACCGAGGCTTTGGATTATGCAAATGATGATTTTTGGCTTCGTAGTGTGCTGTCACGAAGTTTGCCGCCTCCTTAGTAATGAATGCCTCGGCCATCGATGCTTTAATTCTACGTTTATTTTTTTCATTTTGCTCGAAGCGTCTTCTGCATCCTCTCAATTGCGTAGCACCAACGATTTTGCACGGGCCCCCCAATCTTGCCTCGGTTGGGAGATGCAAAATCAAGTGTTGCATTGGATTAAAGAAGCCCGGCGGAAAGATCTTCTCTAACTTGCAGATCAACTCCGGCGCCAACTCTTCCATTTCTTCTAGCAGGCCAGGCGATAGTTCTTTTGCACAAAGAACACGGAAGAAATAGCTCAGCTCTGCCAGTACTAGCCATTCATCCTCAGGGATGAAGCCACACAACATCACCGGCATTACCCGCTCAATCCATATGTGCCAATCATGACTCTTGAGACCAAATATCTTCAATTTATCAAGACTCGCTTCCCCTCTTTAGATTCGCTGCATACCCATCGGGGAACATCAACTGCATTTTCACCCACAAGATAATTTCCCTCATACCTGGCCTTCCAAGATTGAACCATGCCTTTGGCTTTGTCCAGTTCTGCTTTCCTTTCGGTGGTTGCATGTTTTGTAACGGTCTATGACATAGCGCCTCCTGATCGACTCTAGACTTGGTATTATCCTTTGACTTCCCATCTATGCCGAACAATGTACCAAAAAGTGCCTTGGCGATATTCTTCTCAGTGTGCATCACGTCGATGTTGTGTGGGCAAAGGAGGTCTTTGAAGTAAGGCAGATCCCACAAGCATGTCTTGTGAGTCCAGGCGTGTACCAAATTATACCCCTTGAAATACCCTGGAAGCTCTGGATCTAGCTCGAGAGCGTTTAACTGATCCAGGATCTCTTGGCCTGTCAACGGAGGCGGTGTAGAGTTTTTGACAACTCTACCTTTGATGAAGTTCTGCTTGTCTTTCCTGAACTTATGGCGAGGATCCAGGAACTGTCTATGCAAGTCGAAGCAAGAAAACTTGCGACTGGCCTGAAGCCAACGAAACTAAAGAGCTCCCTTGCATGTGGGGCACGGGAACCTTCCATGCACACACCAGCCAACGAATAGCGCATACACCGGCAAGTCATGCATCAAGTACATGTACCAGACACGCATTATGAAGTTCCATTTGCTAAAGGTGTCGTATGTCTTGAACCCATTATCCCAGGCTTCTTGCAATTCGTCCTTTAGTGGCTGCATGTACACATTCATATTCTTCCCCGGATAGTTGGGCCCTGGAATTATCAACGTCAGGAAAATGTTCTTTCTTTGCATAATCTGTCCGGGGGGGAGATTGAGTGGAATGACAAATACGGGCCAACAACTGTATTGGGCTGCCGTCAGACCAAACACACTGAACCCATCCGTGCTGATGGCGACTCGAGGATGCCTTGGATGCCGCTTTGTCATCATGTAATGCATCGAAGTGCTTCCATGCTTCACCGTCCGATGTGTGCACCATCATCAACTTCCCATCTGCATCTAGTTGGGTTCTTTTGCCCGTTTTGTGCCATGTCATCTGTCTGGCCATCTCTTCGACCATGAAAAGACGTTGAAGTCTTGGTACGATTGGCATATACCGAAGAACATTAACGGGGATTTTGGTCTGCGTCTTCTCACCCATACCGTTGTCTACCACAACATACCTGGATGACTTGCAAATGGGACAATAGTTCAAGTCCGCATACTGAAGCCTAAATAAGGCACATCCTTTCTCACACGCATGTATCTTCTCATAGGGAATCTTAAGAGAATGGAGGATTTTGTCTGACTGGTGCAGGTTTGCAGGTAGTACATGGCCTTTTGGTAGAAAATGTCCAAATACTATCATCATCGCGTCGTAGCATTCTCTGCCCAAGTTGAATTGAGCCTTCAGAGCCATTATTTGTGAGATGGCATCCAGCTGACAAAGCTCAGTGTGCTCGTGGAGAGGACGTTTTGAAGACTCCAACATTTCATTGAAGGCCTTTGCAGATTCCTCCATCTCATCGTCCGAGTCCCGAGCATCATCAAAGTCTTGCACCATGTCTTCCATCCCGGTACCATGCTCGTCGGTGCGACGACGAAGCACCTCAGCTCTGGCACGTTGGGCAGACTCGCCATGAAATGTCCACACCGTATAACCTGGCGTAAAACCCCTCTTCTGCATGTGTTTGCCCATTTCATCCTCTGTCCTCTTGTGCCAATTGTTGCACCCGGCACAGGGGCACCAGGTTGTCCTCTGGCCATTTGCAAATGCGTCTCTCAGAAACCCCCTTGGTTTTTGTTAACCATTCAATGGTCATGTATTTCTGACTAGTGTGACCGGTGTACATCCACGCACGATCACTCATCTTGCCTAGCTACTGGACACATAAGAAATATATATATAAATCAGCATGTATATACTCATCAGTTAATGGAGTTTGTCACTTTTATTACGTCCATGCAACCTAGACGCTAATAGGTAAAGATAGGTCCTAATCCCACCCGAGTATGTGTAGATTGGGTTCGTTTTCCCATGCTCTACTCCGGATCCGACGCAAAATTTTGGCAGCACCTCCCCGCTGTTCTCCTGATACACGTCTCGGCAATAAGCAGAGAGGATGTGTACCCGGAGAACAACAGGGAGGCATTGACAAAATTCTGCATCGGATCCGGAGCAGAGCATATGGGAAAACGAACCCAATCTACACATACTCGGGCTATCCATGGATAACGTTGGACAATTCGAAAGAATCACGGTTATAAATATGCAAATGCATGCATATTTATAGATGTAACCCTTTCGAACGGGAGACACATAGTGGTCACGCATACTGATGATTGAAGACACCTATAGCTAGCAAGTTTCATCGGCACGAAGACCGGAATAGAGCAAATGAAGGGGGGAGGAGGAGATGTCATTTGTGCTCACCCACGAACACAGGGGCGGAGCTCGTCGAACAGTAGACCCTCGCAGTGACGAAAAAATTGCACATTTAAATCAAAAGATGAATAACATAGCAATATTGTTTTTTCTGTCAACCTAACTAAATATTTACAACAGGACGAGCGGGTTAGGGGGTTCCTCGGCGTCGATGGAACCCTAAATAGCAAGTATCATCGGTGCGAGATACATGTGGCGGTCGGCGTTGAACACTAGATCCACGTCCCACAAGTGACGCCGGCGCCCGGCATCCCGCAGCGATAGTTCTGGGGGCCGATGACGGTCGAACACCTTGGTGAATTTGTCTGGCAGCCTCACCGATGAGGTTTAAAGCCAAGTTTTGAAACTTCAAACAACCAAACCGACTTGAGTCAGTTTGGGTGTTTCAAGTTTCAACACTTGGCTTTTAATCGTCATCGCAGAGGCTGCAAGACAAATTCGCATCGGTGTTCGACCGCCATCGACCCCGAGAACTGTTGCTGCGGGACGCCAGACGCCGGCGTCACTTGTGGGACGTGGATGCAGTGTTCGACACCGACGGCCACATGTATCTCACACCGACGATACTTGCTATTTAGGGTTCCATCGATGTCGAGGAACCCCCTAACCCGCTTGTCCCCGGGCGCCCTCTGGTAAGGTGACACACGGTCGACGGGTCAGCACTCGGACCGGGGGATTCTCGGCATGGGCAACGGCGTCGGGACCGGCAGGACCCACTGGCTCCACCATCTATCCCCTCGGCGACCGGCGATCCACGACCCTCTTCCTTTTTTCCTTTTTCCTCTTCTTCTACTTATTCTTCTTTTTTTCAACTTTCTTCTTCTTCTAATTATCTAAACCTAAACCTAGCACTAACCTAAACCTACCACTAACCTAAACCTATTAATAACACCTAAACCTAAACAGCAAAGAATAGTAGAAGAAAACAAAAACAATCTCACCTTGGCTCCGGCGGCGGTGGAGGACGCGGCGGGCGGTCTGAGCGGCGGGGCGCGGGGGCAGCAGGGCCCCGGGGAGGCGGGGAGGGGTGCCAGGGCGCCGGGGGTCAGGGGCGGCGGCGCGGGTGAGGTGAGGGGAGAGGGAGAGGGGGGTGGGGCGCGGGCGCTGGCCACTTTTTAGTTAGGGCACAGCTCTTTGTCGTTTGCTAGCAGACGGCAAAGAGCCTAGCTAGTGGGGCAGGGCCTGGGGAAACGGCCGTTAAAACGGCCACTTTCTTTGCCGTCTGCTAGCGTACGACAAAGAATCTTTGCCGTCTGCTAGCAGACGGCAAAGAAAGTGGCCGTTAGGCCGTCCTCGTTAGCACGCCACCCACCCTCTTTGCCGTCTGCTAGCGGACGGCAAAGCTTCTATGCCGTCCGCTAGCAGACGGCAAAGATCAGGCTGACGACAAAGACCTTCTTTGCCATCAGCTCATTCTTTGCCGTCAGTTTTACTTAAGCTGATGGCAAAGACCTTCTTTACCGTCAGCTAGCTGACGGCAAAGATCCTGATTCCAGTAGTGACACCGCAAAAAGTGATTACATCGAATAGAACTCCAAGAACATAGAGGAGAACATTGTATTGAAGATCAAATAGAGAGAAGAAGCCATCTAGCTACTAACTATGGACCCGTAGGTCTGTGGTAAACTACTCACGCATCATCGGAAGGGCAGCAAGGATGATGTAGAGCCCCTCCGTGATCGAATCCCCCTCCAGCAGAGTGCCGGAAAAGGCCTCCAGATGGGATCTCTCAAGAACAGGAACTTGCGGCGGTGAAAAAAGTATTTCGTGGACTCCCCTGTTGGTTTCCCGATTTTAGAGAATTTATAGAGGCGGACTTAGGTCAAACGGAGCCACGTGGGCCCCACAAGCCACCAGGGCGCGCCCTACCCCCTTGGGCGCGCTCTGGTGCCTCGTGGGCCACTGCTCCATCTTTTTGTCCCCTCCCGAAGCTTCCAGGGTCTCTTATTGCCAGAAAAAATCTCCAAAAAGTTTCATGGCATTTGGACTTCGTTTGGTACTGATATTCTGAAAAACCAAAAACAGGCCAAAAAAAAACCAGCAACTGGCACTGGGCACTAAGTTAATAGGTTAGTCCAAAAAAATGATATGTAGTTGCTTGTAAATGTATATAAAACATCCAAGATTGATACTATAATAGCATGGAACAATCAAAATTATAGATACGTTGGAGACATATCAAGCATCCCCAAGCTTAATTCCTGCTCATCCTCAAGTAGGTAAATGATAAAAATAGATTTTTTTGATGTGGAATGCTACCTATCATATTCATCACATAATATTTTCTTTTGTAGCATGGACATTTGGACTTGAATGATTCAAAGCAATAGTCTATAATTTGACATGAAGACATCAATACTCAAGCATACTAACAAGCAACCATGTCTTTCAAAATATCAACACTAAAGAAAGTTATCCCTAGCCCATTATGCTCAACATTGATCCATTCATGAAACACACTCAAATATTAGTTACATCCAATGCACAAGTATGACGATAGCGTTCTCTAGTTGGCGCTTTGTAAGAGAAGATGAAGACTCAAAATAAAAATAGAAATTGCATAAAAGTAAATAGATAGGCCCTTAGCAGAGGGAAGCAGAGATTTGCAGAGGTGCCAGAGCTCAAGGCTTAAACTAGAGATATAAAATTATTTTGAGAGGCATGCTTTTCCTGTCAACGAAAATGACTTCCCAATATCTTCCATGCTTGACAAATTATAGGCGGTTCCCAAATAGAAAATAAAGTTTATTTCATTTCCACCATTCTTTCACAATCCATGGCTAGCCGTATCCACGAGTGCCTTCCATACGAACACTTTCCAAGGAAATTATTATTACATCATATTATTATTATTTTTCATTTCAGGACTGGGCATACCTATTACCTGCCACACTCTTGTGCAATGACAAGTGAATAAATACTCATCGTGAGAATAACCCACCTAGCATGGAAAATATTGACCACCCCCTGCCACTTCATGAGCGGTATGGGCACACAAAATGGAAATTTATTTAAAAAAATTAGAGTTGGCACATGTAAATTTACTTAGAACGACATGGAAACACCGCATATAGGTAGGTATGGTGGACTCATTTGGCACAACTTTGGGTTTAAAGAGTTGGATGCACAAGTAGCATTTTCGCTTAGTACAAATGAAGGCTAGCAAATAGATTAAGAAGCGACCAACCAAAAAACAAAAATGGTCATAAACACGCATTGAACATAACTAACATTGAATAATGCACCATAAGTAGGATATAACTTCGTTGCATAACTATTGACTTTACGTGCATGGATAGGGAATGACAAACCTTAACACCAATATTCTTACTAAAGCACAATTACCCACTAACATGACTCACATATTATCATCTCCATATCGCAAAACTATTGCAAGGAATCAAACTTATCATATCCAATGACATTTTCATGAAAGTTTTTATTATATCCCTCTTGAATATTCATCACTTTGGGACCAAATTCATATCTTGTGCAAATTACCATTACTATTGTCGACTCTCAAAAAGATATAAGTGAAGCATGAGAGTGTAAATATTTCTTTAAAATTTATCAACTCTCAAAAATATATAAGTGAAGCATGAGAGTGCAAGTATTTCTTCAAAATATAATCACCGCCGTGCTAAAAAATATTTAAGTGAAGCACTAGAGCAACTGCCTAGCTCAAAAAATTTAAGTGAAGCACATAGATAATTCTAACAAATCATGATAAATGTGTGGCTCTCTCAAATAGGTGTGTACAGCAAAGATGATTGTGACAAACTAAAAAGCAAACAAAGCAAAGACTCATATAATACACGACGCTCCAAGCAAAACTCATATCATGTGACGAATAAAAATATAGCTCCAAGTAAAATTACCGATGGTCATTAGAAGAAAGAGGGGATGCCTTCCGGGGCATACCCAAGCTTAGTTGCTTGGGAGTCCTTTAATACTACCTTGGGGTGCCTCGGGCATCCCCAAGCTTAGTCTCTTGCCACTCCTTATTCCTTCTATCGGATTCAGGGCTCCGCAGACCCAAGAAAGGTTCGAACTCTGGGGCGTGTGCGAAGGACTCAACCTATCCAACCAACCAGCCCGTCGCCCTATAGCTTGACTCAATGCACACGAACAAGGACGAAGATGAACATGGCAGTTTACCCAGGTTCGGGCCACCTTGTGGTGTAAGACCCTACTCCTGCTTTCTGGTGGATTGGCCTCACGAGGGGCTGAGGATGAACTAGTACAAAGGATGAACAACCTCGCAAGGTCTATGGGTGAGGGTGGAATGGATCCGATCCGGTCTACGGTGGTGGCTAGCCTATTCTTATAGTGGCCTCGGTCCTCTTCCCCCAAATCGTAGGCGGGAAGGGATCCCACAGTGGCCAATTTGAAAGGGGACAAGTAGTACATCTTATCCTGACGAAAGGTGGTCTTCGCTTGCAAAGCCTCTAGTTGTGACGTAGCAGTGGGCTCGATGATGACATCCATCCTTCCATCCTGGCGGTCTTGGTCTTGTAGCACTGGAATAGAAACCTTTGCCGGGCTCCTTGGGAACCCACGCCTGCGCTTGCCTCCTTAGCATCAAAGAGGAAACTGCCTCCTCTGCGCCCGCTAGTGCCCGCTAGCGCCCGCTAGCGCCCGCCTAGCCTTGGTCGTCATGGCTTGCATCATCGCAACCTCCTGAGGTTGGGTACCTGCATAGAAATCTCCGCTCCTCAGGAGGCAGCCTGGGGAGGCCGCTTCCTCGGGAGGTCTTGGTGTTGTCCGCCTCGCGAGGCTTGGCCCCTCGCGAGGGTCTTGTCCTGGTGGCCTTGGAGGTGGACCATACCAGGCCGTCGACGGAGCCACGCCGTGGGTCGCAGGCAGGCAAGTTTGGGTACCCTGGTTCCCAGAATGCTGACAGTCGCCCCCGGGCCCAAGGCGCGCTCGGACTTGGCTTCGAGGCGAAGCCGAGGGGCAAGAGCGAAGCGCCGCGGGCCCCAATCGCCTGCGGGCCAGGCTGACGTGTGGCGCTTGATGGGACGTGGGCGTCTCTGCTTCCTCACGCCGCCTCGGCAACTGCTTGGACTTGACAACTGCCCGGTGCATGCACCCAAGCCATCATGGCTTGGAACATGAGAGGCCGCCGGTTAGCCTTCCTCTGGCTATAAATGGGGGAAGGGGCGCGGAGCCCCCAGCCCATCTTCATCTTCTTGCTACTTGCTCCTTCTTCTTCTTCGCCGCTCTGCCATCTCGCCAGAGCATCCATGGCACTAGTGAGGAGGTTCTCGGCCGCCGAGAAGGGAAAGGCCCCTCTGGTAGAACCGGAGTTGCTCCCGCCGAAGAAAAGGCACGGTTGTTCTCGCGAGACCACCGCAGCACCCGTGGCCACGCAACCTTGGCACGAACGCGCCCCGCGGGGTTTCCCCATTAGTGCGGACGTCCGTGCGCAAGGTCCTGCTCGCGATAGCAGCCGCGGGAATCACGGAGGACGAAGCCGGGAAGGAGGGCAAGCAGAGACCGCGCGACCAGCTTACCCGCAGGCCCATGCCGGCGGCATGGCCCGCGAGTTCATGGTGTGGGCAGCGACACCGCCGAGCACATGGATCCGGCTCCCGCGGCCCCTGGTGGTGGAGATACCGTCGAAGGGACCCGTCGAGCTGTGGCTGCAGCACGATGGCTGCTGCAGCCAAGCTTCAGAGGCGGAGGTCGAGGTCGTCGACTCCGGCGACGTCTTCATGACCCGGGGATGGGGCGCGATCGCCCGCGCCTGCAACTCGGAGGGGAGGCACGCCACCCACTTCGAGTACGACGGGGCATCGACGCTCTTCTTCACGGTCTTCGGAGAGGATGGCTGACGTTTGGAGTGCTGTCCCATGGGAGGCGATCGAGACGGCGACCCCCTCACAAGCCGGCAAATGGGCGAGGCCCCTTGCAGTGAACTTGCCCTTGGCCTTGTCCGCGATTCCTCCAGCAGCAGCGACTCCTCCTCTGAACCAAGCTTAAGCGACGACGACGGCTATGAGCTGCCGCGCTCGGGCTTGAGGGAGGAATGGCGCCGGCCAGGCGTCATGGGCGACACCGCCTGGGTCGCGATCCTCAGGAGGTCCTTTCCTTTCGTTTAATTCCTGCGCAAAAATCATGAAGGGCCCCGCGGGGGTGTGTAAGGATCATGACACTTTTGCCTTAATGTTAGTGTCCCCAACTTATGTTGTGTTTGCATCTCTCGCTTGGGCACGGTTCCCCCATTTTACTCTCGCGGTAGCTTAGTGCTCTACGCCGGCAGGACCCAGTCCCCAGGCAAGCTTCGGCCGTCGCTGGTATGCCAGGTCGTGATGCCGTGGTCAAGGCCAGGAGGTGAGCGGCCCGAGGTCCGGTAAGAGCCCCCGAGGCGCGATGGTCGGGAGGTCCCCTTTAGCATGCAAGCGGCTCCTGAAGGACTGAAAGGGAAGTTCCCTGCCCAAGCGAAATCGCAAGAGACAAAAGCGCTGATTATGGGGCTCACGCCTTGGCGTGCGAGGTGAATTATCTTGGCGAGCCTGAAGTGATTTCCTTGCCGCGAGGGAGAACTTCTCGTGCATCGTTAGGCTGCGCCTTTCTCCCGATGGTCCCCCCCCCCCCGCAGTGCTCCTACCGACTCTATCTCTCCCGATCATCAGGGTGCTTTACGTCTTCGGGACCCGGCTCTCGAGCGAGGCTCGCCCGTCGCTGGTATGCCAGGTCGCGATGCCGTGGTCAAGGCCAGGGGGTGAGGGCTCGAGAGCCGGTAGGAGCCCCTAAGGCGAGATGCTCAAGGGCCCCCCCTTTAACGTGCAAGCGACTTGCGCGAGAAAAGAGTGGCTGGCTCCGAGGGGGTACCTTGGAGGGGTTGCGCCCCATGGCACATAGCGCAGTATCCTTCTGCGGTGGCGAGGTGTTGGCGAAGCTGCTCATGATTATCGGATTTTGGGTTTCGCAAACCCTTGAGACGTTCGAAATCTGGGGTGCGTGTGAAGAACTCGTCCTTCCCAGTCTGCCTACTCGCTAATCTCACAGCCTAGCTTGACGAACTATAAGGAAAAGAGACACAACAGTTTACCCAGGTTCGGGCCACCATGCGGTGTAAAACCCTACTCCTGCTTTGTGGTGGATTGGCCTCGAGGGGCTGAGGATGAACTAGTACAGTGGTGAACTGCCTCAGGAGGAGAGGTGTTCTTGTGCTCGAGTGAGCTGGTGGGAGCGAGGGTGATCTGAATGATCCATCCGGGGGTCCGATCCCTCTCTACGGTGGTGGCTAAGTCCTATTTATAGTGGCCTTGGTCCTCTTCCCAAATGAAAGGCGGGAAGGGATCCCACAACGGCCAAATTCGAAGGGAGACAACTAGTACATGCTATCCTGACAAAAGTAGTCTTCGCCTGCAAAAGCCTCTGGTCGTGACGCCATGGTGGGCACGGTGATGACCTCCGTCCTGGCGGTCTTGGTCTTGTTGCACGGGAATGGAAACCTTTGGCTGATTCCTTGGGACTCCGTGCCTGCGCTTGCCCCTTTAGCACCAAAGAGGAAACTGTTACACTGCACCCGCTGGCACTCGCCTGGCCTTGGTCGTCATGGCTCACGTCATCCGGACCTCATGAGGTGAGGCTTGCATAGAACTCTCCGCTCCTCAGGAGCCAGCCTGAGGAGGCCGCTCCTCGTGGGGGTCTTGGTGTCGTCCGCCTCGCGAGGCTTGGCCCCTCGCGAGGGTCTTGAGTTGTTGTCGCTGAAGCTGGGCCGTACCAGGCTGTCGATGGAGCCACGCCGTGGGCCGCAGGCAAGCAAGTCTGGGTACCCCCGTTCCCAGAACCCCGACAGTAGCCCCCGGGCCCAAGGCGCGCCTGAACTTGGCTTCGAGGCGAAGCCAAGGGGCAAGTGCGGAGCGCTGCGGGCCCTAACCTCCTGCAGCCTTGGTCGACGCATGGCGATTGATGGGACGTGGGCGTCTCCGCTTCCCCACGCCGCCTCGGCAACCGTTTGACTTGATGAGACTCTGCTACATGCAGAGAAAAACCATCATTGCGCGGGATCATGGAGGCCGGCGGTTGGCCTCCCTCCGGCTATAAATGAGGGGATGGGCAGAGCCCCCCTCACTCATCTCCATCTTCTCACTGCCCGCTCCTTCTTCTTCTTCTTTGTCTCGCCGTCTTGCAGCAGCATCCATGGCGCCGATCAGGAGATTCTCTTCAGCGGAGAAGGGAAAGACCCCTCGGGAGGAGCCAAGGCCAATTTTGTTTAACCTTTCCTTTCTCCTGCACTTGAAAAAAGTAGAGGGCCCCGCTGGGGCGTGTAATGAACCAAGGCACTCGTGCCATTATGCTATGTTTGTTATTTTGATATTGTGCCGGGATACCGATATTCCGATCAGGTGCTGTTAGAATAACTTAGCTTGATATGCTTGCTGTAGTTTCCTGCCTCGCGAGGGTGCGCCTCTCCAGCAACATCTGGCGAAGTTTGCTTCTTAACGACTCAGGAGCTGACGGGCCTCAGGAGGCATTGTACAGCTGCAGAATTATTAGAAAACTTGACAGGGTGTCATGCCCTTCCTTGCGCGAGCCCCCGAGCGTGGGTTGGTTGTGGCTGGTGCACCGCGTCGCGATGCCCGGAGGCACGAACTTGAGAAGGTACGCGTGCCCATGAGCTCGTTTGAGAGCACCTCGCAAGGATTTAAGGACCAAAGCTCTAGGGCAACAGGGCTTCGGTGAGGTGTGGTTGCGGCGAGCGCCAAGCGCACACACCTACCTAGCCCCCGCGCACGGGACGCGCAAGGAGGAGCGACGGGCAACTGCCGCTCTTCCTGGGACAAGGCTGGAGAGGCGAACGAACAAGAGGAAAAGAAAGTTCCAGCTCTGGCAAACGAGAAACGCGAAAACTCCAAATTCCATTAAGAAGTTGCAAACCAACTACAGAAAACAAGCAAAAGAACAGCCACGTCCGGCACCTAGTCTAGTCTTCTCACCAGCGCGGAGCTAAGTGCTGCCACTAGGACGTGGGAGGGAGCCCCCTGAGGCCCGCGGGCGACACTCATGAGACTCCGGGGCGTGTAAAGCCCCACTCATTATTACGTGAGAGTGTCACGAGCGGAGACCTTCACAGGCACGGGGCCTTGCTTCACGTCGCCTGATGAGGGCCCCGCCCTGCGCCTCCCCCGACCACCGTTGGGGCGTCCGGAAACCAGGATGAGACCAAGGGGCAAGTGGGACGCGGGCGGAGACCTTCATAGGCACGGGGCCTTGCTTCACGTCGCCTGACGAGGGCCCCACCCTGCGCCTCCCCCGACCACCGTTGGGGCGTCCGGAAACCAGGATGAGACCAAGGCGCAAGGGGGACGCTAGCGTTGCCCTCGGCGACCGCAGGCCCTCCATCGGGGGAAAGGGCTCACCGGCTCCTTCCCCGACGGAGGACCTACCTCCGTGCAGCGCCTTGCTCCATGTGGTGCGGGGGAGGCCCTGGCCCCGGGCTCCCCCCGCGCAGCCCCCAGTGTGCTTCGCCCGCCGGTAGCAGGGCCATCGCCCTGGGGTCCCTGGCCACTGCTGTGGCTTGGTTCACATGTGGGTTAGTCCGAGAGGAGAGTATAACTCATAATCGCGCTTGCTGTCCTGCCGCTGGTCTTTCTGCAAGAAGATGAAGGCACTGAGGATCTGGTGAGGTGACGTGCGTAGGGCAGGCCGCGAGCCAGAGCTCGATCTCTCAGATTTGTCAGCGTTGCAGGGACGGGCCCGAGCACAAGTGCCGTGCCAGCATGTGTAGCCCCCGTTGTGGGATGAGCAAGAGGCTGGTCAGCAATGCAGGAGGCCGCGGAGGTGATAGAACACCAGGCAAGCAGGTGATAACATAAATCAACCCATAGATAAGGTAGAGCTAGTTTTGATAGATGCAAAGTGATACATGCCGCAGGGATGGACCCACACGGCTTGGGGATAATGCAGCCCGAGGGGCGCCCTCAACTGAACAAATCAGAAAACGTCACCTGGCACCGTTGCTGAAGAGATGTTGGAGTAGCTGAAGACGCGTGCCGCAGAAGTCGCTCCTCATGAGCCGCCCAGGCCCTGAACCTCAGGAGGCTCTAGGAGCCCGGGGGGCTCGCGAGGATCCATCTCCTCCTCTGACAGGATCGCCTGGCTTCTAGCCTCATGAGCCACCAGGACGCCCCGCATGTGGCGCTGGAGTGCAGCAGCTGCGCTCGACAAGCCCAAAGGCATGCGAACATAGTTGTGAGGGGGACCCTCGCACCGGCTAGCGCGGGACGGCCAGAAGCGCTGCTGAGATGCGGCCCTGTTAAGCCCTGGGATGTTGACACAGATGCGCAACTCGCTGTCCTCGCCGGGACAAGGAGCCACGCCAAGTGGTGGGCGATGGTCGCCTCGCACAGCTCTTGCTTCCTGAAGCTCCTCGATTGCCTTGGTGATGAACTCCTGAGCACCTGGCACCTCGCGCCTTGTACCCTCCTGGCGGAAGCGCGCGCTGAAGCACACCTCCACATGGTGCCCGAGCGCCTCCCTCGTGATGTTGGTCAGGTCAGAGGCCCTCCAAAGGAGAGTCCTCGAGCCCAGCCTGAGAGGGGCACCGGGCCTTCCTATGCGAGAGAGGGAGGCGCACCGTCAGTGGGCTCTGGGCCTGAGGTGGTGCCGCTGGACACCCCGCCCTCCTGAGGTCCTTGGCGGAGCAGCTTCTTCTTCTTCTTGGGGACAACCTCAGGAGGGTAGACAGCGCCTTCATCGTCTGGGTTCTTGACCGCCGCAGCCTGGTAGGTGCACTCGAGAGAGCACACCGCGTCCTTCTCCTCGCAGGCGACCGTGATGACGCCGCAGCTCCCTGGCATCTTGAGGACATTGTAACCATGATGAGTCACCGCCATGAACTTGGCCAGGGCCGGATACCCAAGGATGGCGTTGTATGGAAGGCGAATGTGGGCGACGTCAAAGTCGATGAGCTCAGTGCGGTAGTTGTCGCGCTTGCCGAAGGTGACAGGGAGGCAGATCTGCCCTATCAGGGTGGTGGAGCCGTCGGTCACTCCTGAGAAAGGCTTGGTAGGCTGCAGCTGGTCATAGGGCACCTGGAGTCGGTCGAATGTCTCAATGGAGAGAATGTTGAGCCCCACATCGCCATCGATGAGAGTCTTGGTGATGAGCACGTTGCTGATGGTAGGCGAGCAGAGCATCGGGAGAGCACCGGCAGTTGCCGCGCACTTGAGCTGATCGGATGGGCTGAAGGCGATGGTGCACTTGGACCACCTGAGCGGACGCGTTGCCTCGAGCTTGGGGAGGGCCGCGTTCACCTCACGGGCAAACTGCTTGAAGATGCGATGAGAGGCAGGGGCCTGAGCGCCGCCCAGGATGTAGGCAATGGCACGAGGCTCCTGGAAGCCCCCAGCCCCCTCGTCCTGGTGGTGATCATCATTCCTTCTTGGTGGTGGCGGCAGCGAAGGAAGGCCAGCGTTGCCCTGAGGACGGTCCTCACGAGGCTGGTCCCTCCAGGGGCCCTCGCGAGGCTGGCCCTGCCAGCGGTCCTCACGAGGCTGATCGCGCCATTCTTGGCGGGGGTCGCGGCCATCCCAGCGTCCTCTAGCTCGGCCTCCTCCGCGGCCGTAGCCTCGGTCGTTGCGCTCGGGGCGTCGACCGAGGCGCCCATCGCGGATGGCCCTGAGCTCCTGGCAGTCATTGGTGTTGTGGTTGTGCATGTTGTGGAAGACGCAGAACAGGCGACTGCCCTTGGATGACTCTGGGTGGTCGCAGCCGCGATTCATCTCTAGTTCGGCCGCGAGCACGGCTGGTCCATTGCACTTCACGTCCTTGGCTTTGGCCTTCTTGTCTTCTGGGTCAGCCCCTGGGAGCTCCAGGAGAGAGAGGCGACCTTCCTCAGCTCTCGCACACTTGGTTGCCATGTTGAACATCTCCAGAGCCATGCACAGGTCCTCATGTATGGCGAGCTCCTCCTTCATCTTGACGTCGCGGACGCCATCAGTGAACGCCGAGATGATGGCCTCGTCCGACACCTTGGGGATCTTGAGGCGGACGTCGTTGAAGCGCTGGATGTACTTCTGCAAGGTCTCTCCTGGCTGCTGCTTGATGCGCCGCAGTTCACCCGCAGCCGGTGGATGGTCGCGAGTGCCCTGGAAGTTGGCGACGAAATGCTCTCGCATTTCGTCCCAGGAGGAGATCGATCCCGCGGGCAGGTTCAGGAGCCACGAGCGCGTACCATCCTTGAGGGCCAAGGGAAACCAATTCGCCATAACCTTCTCGTCGCCGTTGGCTGCCTCGATGCTCAGCTCGTAGAGCTGCAGGAACTCGGCAGGGTCGGGGGTGCCGTCGTAGCGCGGAGGCAGGTCGGGCTTGAACTTCCCCGGCCAGACGACGCTGCGTAGCTCCGGAGTGAATGTGTGGCAACCCGCTGTGGTCATGGGAGCCCGTCGTGGAGGTGGAGCCTGGTCTTGGCGCTCACGCGCCCCCGCTGCAGGCGGCGCGCGGTCTTGACGTGGCGCTGCTGGGAGTGCACGAGCATCTTCTTGCGGCTGCTGCACCACCTGGCAGCTTTCCTCTTCACGTGCCGGCGCCCTGCGCGGAGGGTCGCGCCGTGGGCCTCGCGCCTTGGCCCGAGGGCAACGTCTTGACGGGGAAGTGGAGGAGGTGCTCCGTGGGCTACGTCACCCACAGCAGGCGGCGGGTGAGGCAGCGAGCGAGACGGTGCGGGAGAGTCCCCGGCGGCGCTGACAAGCTCAACGATGCGGTCCAGCCAGTCTTCGTAGAGGTCGTCGACGGGGCGGTAGCGCAGGAGCTCGCGAGCCATGAGCAACGCAGCCTGCGTGTTCGCCGGCCCGCGACGAGCATGAGACGACGAACCAGCCGGAGTTAGCGACGGGGTGGCGGTGCACCCATCCCGCCGCACAGAAGGGTGCAGCGATGAAGCTTGCTGCTCGTGCCCCGCGGGGCCGGTGGCGGCGTTCGCCACTGGAGATGGGGGACGGCAAGGGCAGCCGTCTCCCGCAGGCACTGTCTAAGCGAGGCGGGCGGCGAGGGCGGCCCGACGCTCAGCGCGAGCTCGACGAGCGTCAGCCATGGAAGCGGTGGAGCAGTGGTGGATCAACCGGCGGGGGAGAGGCTCCGACGCACCCCTACCTGGCGCACCAAATGTCGGATTTCGGGTTCCGCAAACCCTTGAGAGGTTCGAACTCTGGGGTGCGTGCGAAGAACTCGTCCTCCCCAGTCTGCCTACTCGCTAATCTCACAGCCTAGCTCGACGAACTGTAAGGAAAAGAGACACAGCAGTTTACCCAGGTTCAGGCCACCTTGCGGTGTAAAACCCTACTCCTGCTTTGTGGTGGATTGGCCTCGAGGGGCTGAGGATGAACTAGTACAGTGGCGAACAACCTCAGGAGGAGAGGTGTTCTTGTGCACGAGTGAGCTGGTGGGAGCGAGGGTGATCTGAATGATCCATCCGGGGGTCCGATCCCTCTCTACGGTGGTGGCTAAGTCCTATTTATAGTGGCCTTGGTCCTCTTCCCAAATGAAAGGTGGGAAGGGATCCCACAACAGCAAAATTCGATGGGAGACAACTAGTACATGCTATCCTGACAAAAGTAGTCTTCGCCTGCAAAAGCCTCTGGTTGTGACGCCGTGGTGGGCTCGGTGATGACCTCCGTCCTGCTGTCCTGGCGGTCTTGGTCTTGTTGCACGGGAATGGAAACCTTTGGCTGATTCCTCGGGACTCTGCGCCTGCGCTTGCCCCTTTAGCACCAAAGAGGAAACTGCTACACTACGCCTGCTGGCGCCCGCCTGGCCTTGTTCGTCATGGCTCACGTCATCCGGACCTCATGAGGTGAGGCTTGCATAGAACTCTCCGCTCCTCAGGAGCCAGCCTGAGGAGGCCGCTCCTCGTGGGGGTCTTGGTGTCGTCCACCTCGCGAGGCTTGGCCCCTCGCGAGGATCTTGAGTTGTTGTCGCTGAAGCTGGGCCGTACCAGGCCGTCGATGGAGCCACGCCATGGGCCGCAGGCAAGCAAGTATGGGTACCCCCGTTCCCAGAACGCCGACAATGATCCTACCTCCAGAGGTTCCTGCGAGTTAGCCACAGGACACAAAGGGCAGTCGCGCTTGCTATCATGCCCGTGATCTTTCTGCAAGAAGACGAAGGCACTAAGGACCTGGTGAGGTGACGTGCGCGGGGCCGGCCGCAAGCCAGAGCTCGGTCTCTCAGGTTTGTCGGCGCTGCAGGGACGGCCCCGAGCACATGCGCCGTGCCAACAGCCCCCGTCGAGGGATGAGCAAAAGGCGAGCTAGCAATGCGCGGAGACCGCGAAAGGTGACTCCATAGATGACGGGTCGACGGGTATAACGTGAATCATCATAACAATTTAAGCATGCATAACTGGTCCGGAGTACACGAATCAAAATGACGCAGCTATGGGGGCGGGCCCTAGCAGTCTGAGGATGATGCAGCCCGAGGGGCACCCTCAGTTGAACAAACCAAAAAGTCACCTGGCACCATTGTTGTAGAAGCATAGAAGTAGCTGAAGATGCGTACTGAGAGATCGCTCCTCACGAGCCGACCGGCTCCTGAGTCCCGGGAGGCTTCGGAGGTCCGGGGGGCTCACGAGGGTCCATCACCTCCTCGGTTAGGACCGCCTGGTGCCTGGTCTCGTGAGCTGCCAAGGCTCCCTGCGTGAGGCATTGGTACGAAGCGGCCATGTTCAGCAGGCCGAACGACATGCAGACGTAGCTGCAGGGGTAGCCCTCGCTCCGGCCAATGCGGGACGACCAGAAGAGGTTCTGCGAAGCAGCCCTTTTGAGGCCTAGGATGTTGACACAGACGCGCAACTCGCCACCCATGTCATGGGTAGCAGCTGCACTGGGTGGTGCGAGGCGGCGCTCGCCACGCATGGCTCGCGCCTCCTGAAGCTCCTCGATTGCCTTGGTGATGAACTCCTGAGCGCCCGGCGCCTCGCGCCTTGTGCCTTGCTCACGGAGGCGCGCGTCGAAGCACGCCTCCACGTGGTGCCCGAACGCCTCCCTCGTCACGCTGGTCAGGTCAAAGGCCCTCTAGAGGAGAGCCCCCGAGCCCATCCTGAGAGGGGCGCTGGGCGCGCCTCCCTATGCGAGAGGGAAAGACGCCCCAGTAGAGGGCGCTGGGCCTGAGGCACGACCGTCGGATGCCCCAGCCTCCTAACGGCCCTTTGGGAGGAGCTGCTTCTTCTTCTTGGGGATGGCCTCAGGAGGCAGGATGGCACCCTCGTCGTCAGAGTTCTCGACCGCCGCAGCCTGGTAGGCGTGCTCGAGGGAGCACACCGCATCCTTTTCGTCGCAGGCGACCATGATGATGCCGCCACTTCCTGGCATCTTGAGGACATTGTAGCCTTGGTGAGTTGCTGCCATGAACTTGGCGAGGTCCGGATACCTGAGGATGGCATTGTACGGGAGGTGGATGTGGGCGACGTCGAAGTCGACGAGCTCGGTGTGGTAGTTGTCGGGCTTGCCGAAGGTGACAGGCAGGCGGATCTGCCCTATGGGGACAGTGGAGCCATCGGTGACCCCTGAGAAAGGCTTGGTGGGCAGAAGCTGGTCATATGGTACTTGGAGCGTCTCAAACGTCTCGACAGAGAGAACATTGAGCCCCGCGCCACCATCGATGAGGGTCTTGGTGACAAGGACATTGCTGATGGTTGGCGTGCAGAGCATTGGGAGCGCGCCGGCAGCGGCTGAGCACTTGAGCTAGTCCATGGAGTCAAAGGTGATGGCGTGCTTGGACCACCTGAGGGGGCGCGATGCCTCGAGCTTGGGGAGGGCCGCGCTCACCTCACGAGCGAACTGCTTGAAGACACAATGAGAAGCGGGGGCCTCAGCGCCACCCAAGATGCAGGCGATCGCGCGAGGCTCTTGGAAGCCCCCAGCCCCATCATCTTGGCGGTTGTCGTCGTTTCTCCTTGGTGGTGGCGGCAGCGGAGGGAGGCTAGCATTGCCCTGGGGGCGATCCTCACGAGGCTGGTCTCTCAAGGGGCCGTCACGAGGTTGGTCGCGCTAGTCTTGGCGAGGGTCGTGGTTGTCCCAGCGGCCTCCACCGCGGCCGTAGCCGCGGTCGTTGTGCTCGGGGCGGCGGCCAAAGCGCCCATCGCGGATTGCCCTGAGCTCCTGGCAGTCGTTGGTGTTGTGGTTGTGGACGTTGTGGAAGACGCAGAACGGGCGGTTGCCCTTGGGAGGCTCATCATGGTCATGGCCACGCTTCATCTCGGGCTCCGTGGCCAGCACGGCGGGGCCCTTGCACTTCACTTCCTTAGCCTTGGCCTTCTTGTCTTCATGATCGACCTCCGAAAGCTCCAGGAGGGAGAGGCGACCTTCCTCGGCCCTCGTGCATCTGGTTGCCATGTTGAACATCTCCAGAGCCGAACACAAGTCCTCGTGGATGGCGAGCTCCTCCTTCATATTGACGTCCCGGACGCCATCAGAGAACGCCGTGATGATGGCCTCGTCCGACACCTTCGGGATCTTGAGGTGAACATTCGTGAAGCACTGTATGTACTTGTGCAAGGTCTCGCCTGGCTACTGCTTTATGCGCCACAGGTCGCCTGCTACAGGAGCACGGTCAAAAGTGCCCTGGAAGTTGGCGATGAAGCGCTCACGCAGCTCGTCCCAGGAGGAGATCGACCCCACCGGAAGGTTCAGGAGCCAAGATAACGCGCCATCCTTGAGGGCCATGGGGAACCAGTTTGCCATGACCTTGTCGTTGCCATTCGCTGCCTCGATGCTCAGCTCGTAGAGCTGGAGGAACTCAGTGGGGTCAGGAGTGCCGTCGTAGCGTGGAGGCAGATCCGGCTTGAACTTGCCGGGCCAGACGACGCAGCGCAGCTCCGGGTTAAAAGCGCGGCAGCCTCCCGCACTCACAGGTACCAGTCGCATGGGGGGAGCTTGATCTTGTCGCCCACGCGCCACCGCCTCTGGTGGCACACGGTCTTGACGCGGCGGTGCTGGAAGCGCACGCGCTTCTCCTTGGGGCCGCTGCACCACCTGGCAGCTTTCTTCATCGCGCACCGACGCCCTACGCGGCGGGTCGCGTTGGGGTGCCTCTTGCCTGGGCTCGAGGTCCGCGCCGTGCAGAGGATGAGGAGGAGGAGGTGCGCCATGAGCCACGTCGCCCGCCAGGGACGGCAAGGGACTGGGCGAACAGGACAGTGCAGGGGCTTCACCGGCGGCGTTGACGAGCTCGGCGATGCGGCCGAGCCAGTCGTCGTAGAGGTCGTTGGCCGGGCGGTAGCGTAGAAGCTCTCGCACCATGAGCAGCGCAGCCTGCGCATTCGCCGGCCCACGATGAACATGAGAAGATGACGCCGTGGCTGGAGTTGCGGTGCGGCCATTGCGCTGCACGGACGGTGGCAGCGACGAGTCCTGCTGTTCGCGAGCAGTAGGGTCAGTGGCGGCGTTAGCCGCCGGGGAGGCAGAGCGGCGAGGAGCGCTTTTGCCCACAGGCACCGTCTGGGCGACCCGAGCGGCCCAACGCTCGGCACGGATACGGCGAGCGTCGGTCATCGGAATGACGGAACGGCGGCGGAGTGAACGGTGGAAGAGAGGCTTCGACACGCCCCTACCTGGCGCACCAAATGTCGGATTCAGGGCTCCGCAGACCCAAGAAAGGTTCAAACTCTGGGGCGTGTGCGAAGTACTCAACCTATCCAACCAACCAGCCCGTCACCCTACGGCCTAGCTCGATGCACACGAACAAGGAAGAAGATGAACACGGCAGTTTACCCAGGTTCGGGCCACCTTGCGGTGTAAGACCCTACTCCTGCTTTGTGGTGGATTGGCCTCACGAGGGTCTGAGGTTGAACTAGTACAAAGGATGAACAACCTCGCAAGGTCTATGGGTGAGGGTGGAAAGGATCCGATCCGGCCTACGGTGGTGGCTAGCCTATTCTTATAGTGGCCTCGGTCCTCTTCCCCCAAATCGTAGGCGGGAAGGGATCCCACAGTGGCCAATTTGAAAGGGGACAAGTAGTACATCTTATCCTGACGAACGATGGTCTTCGCCTGCAAAGCCTCTGGTTGTGACGCAGCAGTGGGCTCGACGATGACATCTGTCCTGCCATCCTGGCGGTCTTGGTCTTGTAGCACTAGAATAGAAACCTTTGCCGGGCTCCTTGTGAACCCACACCTGCGCTTGCCTCCTTAGCATCAAAGAGGAAACTGCCTCCTCTACGCCCGCTGGCACCCGCCTGGCCTTGGTCGTCATGGCTTGCATCATCGCAACCTCCTGAGGTTGGGTACCTGCATAGAAATATCCGCTCCTCAGGAGGCAGCCTGGGGAGGCCGCTCCCTCGGGAGGTCTTGGTGTCGTCCGCCTTGCGAGGCTTGGCCCCTCGCGAGTGTCTTGTCTTGGTGGCCTTGGAAGTGGGCCATACCAGGCCATCAACGGAGCCACGCTATGGGCTGCATGCAGGCAAGTCTGGGTACCCTGGTTCCCAGAACGCCGACACCTTCATCCATCGTGATCTCACCCAAAACTTGAAAACTTCAATCACACAAAACTTAACAAAACCCTCGTGAGATCCGTTAGTATAATAACACAAATCACTACTTTAAGTACTGTTGCAAACCAATTCATATTTATTTTTATATTATACCTACTGTATTCTAACTTCTCCATGGCTTATAACCCCCAATACAATCCATAGTTTCATCAAAACAAGCAAAACAATGCATGTAAAACAGAACCTGTTAAAAACAGAACAGTCTGTAGCAATCTGAATATTGACTATACTTCTGTAACTCCAAAAATTCTGAAAAATTAGGAAAACATAGGAAATTTGTATGTCAATCATGTGTAAACAATTCAGAATTTTTCCATGCTCCAGGAAATTTTAACAATTCTGCTACTGGACGCAAAAGTTTCTGTTCTTGCACAGAATCAAAGCAACTATCATCCAAATCATCCCAAAGGCTTTGCTTGGCACAAACACTAATTAAAACATAAAAAACACAATCATAACTGTAGCATAATTGTGTGCACACAAGAAAATAAAATAATAAACTATTGGGTTGTCTCCCAACAAGCTCTTTTTTATAGCCATTATGATAGGCTTGAGATTTTAATGATGCTCACATGAAAGATAAAATTTGAAGCACAAAGAGAGCATCGTAAAACATGTGACAAACACATTTAATCCTAACATACTTCCTATGAATAGGCATTTTATAGGAAAATGAATTATCAAGACAAGCAATATCTAGCATATGCAAAGGAGAGGAATAAAACATTGACAATCTCAACATAACGAGAGGTAATTTAGTAACATGAAAATTTCTACAATAATATTTTCCTTTCTCATAATAATTACATGTAGGATCATAATAAAATTCAACAATATAGCTATCATATAAAATTTTCTCTTCATGATCCACATGTGTAAAAGTTTTATAATCTTCCGAGATAGTGGGATTAACATCAACTAAAGTCATGACCTCTTCAAACCCACTTTTAGCAAAAAAAATCATAAGATTGAACACTCTCCAAATATGTGGGATTATTTTTAGCTAAATTGACACTCTTCCAAGCCCACTCTCAATATTATCGCAAACATATTCTCCATGAGGCTTAAATAAATTTTCAAGATCATAAGAATCATTATCACCCCAATCATGATCATTGCAATAAGTAGTGAACATAACAAAATCGACATCCCCAAGCTTGGGGTTTTGCATATCATTAACACAATTGAAATTAATAGAATTTATAATAATATTATTGCAATCAAGCTTTTCATTCAAGGGGTTATCGTGAATTACTTCATCACAATTTTCAGATTCATGAATTTCAAGCAAAACTTCATAAAGATAATTTAGTGTACTCAACTCACTAGCAATTGCTTCATCATAATTGGATCTTTTAAAAATATTAGCAAGAGGATGAGGATCCATCTAAAATTTTATTATTTATTTTCCTGTTTTTGGGTGTTGACATGAAGGCAAAAAGCAAGTAAACGAGTAAACAAGCAAAAAGGCAAACGGAAATTTTTTTTTGTATTTTTGTAAAAAAAAATTAGAAGTAGGGGAGATGAAAACGAGAGGCAAAGGCAAATAAAATAAGTGTAAGGAGATGAAGATTTATGCATAGGTACTTGATAGATGTTGATGATGTCTCCCCGGCAACGGCACCAGAAATTCTTCCTGCTACTTGTGAACTGCGTTGGGATTTCCCCTAAGAGGAGAGGATGATGCAGTACAATAGAGATAAGTATTTCCCTCAGTTAAGAACCAAGGTTATCAATCCAGTAGGAGAACCAAGCACACCTCGTTAGCATCACCTGCACACAAACAACAAATCCTTGCAACCCAACGCAAACAAGGGGTTGTCAATCCCTCGACGGTTACGAGCAAGATTAAATTGTATAGTTTTTGATAGATAGATCATACAAAAATACAAAAAAAAAAGTAAAAACGCAACAAGGTATTTTTGGTTTTAATATATGATAAAAGATAGACCCGGAGGCCATAGTTTTCACTAGAGGCTTCTCTCTTGAAAATAGCATACGGTGGGTAAACAAATTACTGTTGGGCAATTGATAGAAAAGCAAATAATTATGACGATATCCAAGGCAATGATCATATATAGGCATCACGTCCGAGACAAGTATACCGACTCCTGCCTGCATCTACTACTATTACTCCACACATCGACCACTATCCGGCATGCATCTAGAGTATTAAGTTCATAAAAAACGGAGTAACGCCTTAACAAGATGACATGATGTAGACAAGATAAACTCACGTATGAATAAACCCCATCTTTTTACCCTTAATAGCAACGATACATACGTGTCATGTCCCTTTCTGTCACTGGGATTGAGCACTGCAAGATCGAACCCATTACAAATCACCTCTCCCATTGGAAGAAAAATCAATCTAGTTGGCCAAACCAAATCAATAGATCAGAGAGAAATACGAAGCTATAGTAATCATGCATAAAAGAGTTTAGAGAAAACTCAAATAATATTCATGGATAGATCTGATCATAAACTCACAATTCATCGGATCCCAACAAACACACCGCAAAAAGTGATTACATCGAATAGAACTCCAAGAACATAGAGGAGAACATTGTATTGAAGATCAAATAGAGAGAAGAAGCCATCTAGCTACTAACTATGGACCCGTAAGTCTATGGTAAACTACTCACGCGTCATCGGTAGGGCAGCAAGGATGATGTAGAGCCCCTCCGTGATTGAATCCCCCTCCAGCAGAGTGCCGGAAAAGGCCTCCAGATGGGATATCTCGAGAACAGGAACTTGTGGCGATGGAAAAAATATTTTGTGGACTCCCCTGTTGGTTTCCCAGTTTTAGAGAATTTATAGAGGCGGAGTTAGGTCAAACGGAGCCACGTGGGCCCCACAAGCCACCAGGGCGTGCCCTACCGCCTGGGCACGGCCTGGTGCCTCGTGGGCCACTGCTCCATCTTCTCGTCCCTCCTGAAGCTTCCAGTGTCTCTTATTGCCAGAAAAAATTCTCGAAAAAGTTCCGTGGCATTTGAACTTCGTTTGGTACTGATATTCTGAAAAACCAAAAACAGGCAAAAAAACAGCAACTGGCACTGGGCGCTAAGTTAATAGGGTAGTCCCAAAATATATATATATATATAGTTGCTTGTAAATGTATATAAAACATCCAAGATTGATACTATAATAGCATGGAACAATAAAAAATTATAGATACGTTGGAGACGTATCACCCAACGAGGAGCAGAAGGAAATGACAAGCGGTTTTCAACAAGGTATTTCTGCAGGCACTGAAATTATCGGTAACAGATAGTTTGGTAGCAAGGTAATTTGTAACGAGCAACAAGTAGCATTTGTAACAAAGGTGTAGCAAGGTAGCCCAATCCCTTTTGTAACAAAGGACAGGCTGGAACGGTCTCTTATAATAACCAAAGCACTCTTGAGGACACACGAGAATTTCATCTAGTCACTTTCATCATGTTTATTCGATTTGCGTTTGCTACTTTGATAATTTGATATGTGGGTGGACCGGTGCTTGGGTGCTGTTCTTATTTGAACAAGCCTCCCACTTATGATTACCCCCTCTCGCAAGCATCCGCAACTACGAAAGAAGAATCAAATTAGCCCCTTATGGAATAGCGGATAAACTAGGGTTTAAGCTTCTGTTACTCTAGCAACCCATCATCTAATAACTACTCCACAATGCCTTCCCTTAGGCCCAAAGATGGTGAAGTGTCATGTAGGCGACATTCACATAACACCATTAAGGGAATCACAACATACATATCATCAAAATGTCAAACGAATACCAAATTCACATGATTACTTATGACAAGACTTCTCCCATGTCCTCAAGAACAAAAGTAACTACTCACAAATCATATTCATGTTCAAGATCAGAGGGGTATTGAATATCATAAAGGATCTGAACATATAATGTTCCACCAAATAAACCAACTAGCATCAACTACAAGATGTAATCAACACTACTAGTAACCCACAGGTACCAATCTGAGGTTTTGAGACAAAGATTGAATACAAGAGATGAACTAGGGTTTGAGATGAGATGGTGCTAAATATGTTGATAAAGATTTGTCCTCCCATGATGAGAGGATCGTTGGTGATGATGATGACTTTGATTTCCCCCTCCCGAAGGGAAGTTTACCCGGTGGAATCGCTCCGCCGGAGAGCAAAAGTGCTCCTGCCCAAGTTCCGCCTCGAGACGGCGGCGCTTCATCCTGAAACCTTCCTTCTATTTTTTTCTAGGTCAAATGGCATCATATAGCAGAAGATGGGCTTCGGAGGCCTGCCAGGGGCCCCACAAGCTCAGGGGGCGCGCCTTAGGGGGGCCAGGCTTGTGGCTGCCTGGTGGGCCCCCTTCTATTGCTTCTTTTGCCAATATTTTTATATATTCCAAAATAAATTTTCACGTCATTTGGAGTTGTGCAGAAAAGGTGTCTCCGATATAGCCCTTTCCGGTCCAGAATTCTAGTTACCGGCAATCTCCCTCTTCATGTGAAACTTGTAAAATAAGAGAGAAAAGGCATAGGAATTGTATTATAATGTGAAATAACAGTCCATAATGCAAAAATATTGATAGGAAAACATGATGCTAAATGGACGTATGAACTCCCCCAAGCTTAGACCTCGCTTGTCCTCAAGTGAAAGCTGTTATCGATAATCATGACCACATGTTTAGATAGAGATGCATCGATAAAAATAAAATACGAACATGGAAGCATCATGGTCATTATCATAACAGCAATATATCATCATAAAACTTCTCATGCTAGAGTAATAATTCATTCACAAGCTAAAGTATGAAACATAAACTTCATTGGAAACTAACAAACTATGATCTCAGTCATTGAAACAATCACAATCCATCATACAGAAAGAGTCTATGTAAGAGCTTTGTTTAGCAAGTTCACATACTGAACCATCATTTAGTCTTCTATGATTGCTAACACTCAAGGCATATTTATAGAGCAAAAGTCTTAGTCAGACACATAGAAAGATAGGGGCTTACAGTATCGCCTCCCAACTTACTTACCTCAAGAGTAATGTCAACAATAATAAAAAATGATCACCTACATCGAACTGGATATATATCTGGATCTATCTACCGCATGATGCTTGCCGCTAAAGAATACATAGAGAGGAATAGGGATGAACACTATTGACTCTTGCATAAAAATAAATACATGAAAGTAAAAGATAGGCCCTTCGCAAAGGGAAGGAGAGGTTGTCATGCGCTTTTTGTTTTTTGATGTGCAAGCTCTTAATGTAAAGGAATGTCACTTTATATTGCCCCTTGTGATAGCAACCTTTATTATCCGGTCTGTTGCTTTTATTTCTTCACCATCACAAGATCATACAAAGCTTATTTTCCCTTACAATAAAAGACCATACATATTTATGAGCAATTTTTATTGCTTTGCACCGATGACAACTTACTTGAAGGATCTTATTCAATCCATAGGTAGATATGGTGGGCTCTCATGGCATGAAGCTGGGTTTAAGGGTTTTGGATGCACAAGTAGTATCTCTACTTAGTGCGAATTTTTGGCTAGCAAAGATCCTAGACAAGCACCACATGTTAGAAGATCCATAACAATATAACTTCTATGTGAATGTAAACAACCATAACTCATTACATTGTCTTTCTTGTCCAACGTCGACTAGTTGATATAAAATATTTGATGGGGGCTCACAATCATAAAAGATGTCCAAGATAGTATATTTATATGTGAGACCTCTCTTCCTTCACTACTTTTTCATGGATTACACCAATGACCAATGCTATGCTTGTCAACTTCCAACAAATTTTATCAACTATACTTCTTTTATGTGAAGTCATTACTCCCCAAGGGAGTAGAATATGATCTTTTTATTCTTTTATTTTCCATTGCTAAGATTGAAACAAGAAAGCAAAGCAAAACTCAAACTACTCTTTATTATATATCTCGCACATGATTACATAGATAGATCACTAAGCAAGCACTCGAAAACAGATGATACAAAAACTTTATTCTTCTAAATCACGAAATAACTAAGGATCGAACTAAGATAGATAATGATGATAAAAGTGGTGGTGATACGATACCGGGGCACCTCCCCCAAGCTTGGCGCAGGGGAGTGCCCATACCCGTGTACTCAAGTCTCCTTCTTTGGTGATGGTGGTGATGATGAAGTGGTGGGCTTGTCCTTCAGCTTCAATAGGTACTCCAAACTTCTATTGATATTTCGAAGGGCACGATTTTGCTCATCCAACAGAATAACTTCATGAGTGAGAGATGTATTCTAAGCACAAATTGTTTCAAAGACCCTCAAGGTATCAATTTCAGATGGAGAGAGGTGATCATAAAAAGGTTGTAGAATATCTTCCTTTTTGGTAGTTTCTCCCAAAGGCATAGCTTGTTCTCCCTTTGAACCTGGCTTCCTGCGGTCTTCTCAACTTCCTCCTACTTGCATGTATCCTCCTCCCTTCACCCTGGGTGTTCGATACCCGAACCCGAACCGAATTACCTGAATTACCCAAATTGTCGGGTAATTCGGGTAGCGGGTTAGGGTTTGGGTTTTGATTCCTCTCTATTCGTTCTTCGGTTTAGGGTTCGGGTTCCACTGTAAAAAACCTGAAATATCTGAATTACCCAATATTTTTAGTAGCCCATGTGACACTACCCAGTTACGTGAAATATCCAACCCTCCACCACTCCAGGTCCAGGACCAGGTTCGCACAAAAGACACGCACAGCCACATGCCCACACCACAGTGCAAGCGCCATAGCCATTCCTCATTCACTTCTCTCTCTGCCTCTTGGCTCTCTGCCCTAACCCTAGCGCAAGCGGCGGCGGCGCGACGACAACAGCGATGACGCGGGCCAATGGCGCTACAATGGCTGACAGCTGCTGCTCGTCAGCTTGTTTGTCGTGATGCTGCAGAGGAGAGGACGGTTGTCGGTGCAACAAACATGAGTGTTTGCTGCCCTGACTTATGCACAGGCGCGTTGCAACTCATACATCAAGTGCCAAGTCTCATACACAACTAAACCAGAGAAGCCGCTCTTCGTGAGATCAAGGAGAGCATTAAGAAGACCAAACATTGGAACAAGCTACAAATATCGCAACGGAAGCAACCAACTCCGGCAGTAACGAGCCGGCAAGTCAAGCCCCGGCAAGCCCTTCGGGCATGGGCTTCCCGCCAATATGAGCGCTCTGCCTCTCTGACCAGCTGGCCGCTGATTAGTGAGGTGTTGAGCCCGCAGGTGCTTAGGTGGACGTAACCCATGTGTGTCAGGTTGCTGGAGGAGCAAATCACCTTTATTGACACCCCTCCTAATGGCGCGTCACGCTAATAGGAGGTAGCTGGATAAGCAGCGTGGCAACCTTGCCGGGATTCAACCTCCACAAGACACCTAGCAGCACATTTAATGTGTTTTGTCTTAACTGTCAGAGTTAGGTATGATAGCTCTGTATCAATCTAATCACCCCTGTAATGACCTTTTTGCCACTCTGGTGACCCCTTGAGCTATAAAAGGAGGGCCAGGGCAACATTAGAAGGGGTTCGAATCTTTGTAACCCTCACGCATAGGCATTCATGTAGCTGCTCTCTTCCCACCACTTGCTGGGGGAGAGCACTGATGACCCACAAGTACAGGGGATCAATTGTAGTCCTTCCGATAAGTAAGAGTGTCGAACCCAACGAGGAGCAGAAGGAAATGACAAGTGGTTTTCAGCAAGGTAGTTTCCGCAGGCACTGAAATTGTCGGTAATAGATAGTTTGATAGCAAGATAAATTGCAGCAAGTAACAAGTAACAATAGTAATAATAAGTGCAACAAGGTAGCCCAATACTTTTTGTAGCAAAGGACGAGCCGGAACGATCTCAGATAATAAGTAAAACCTTCTTGAGGGCACAAGGGAATTTCATCTAGTCACTTTCATCAGGTTGGTTTGATTCGCGTTCGCTACTTTCATAATTTGATATGTGGGTGGACCGGTGCTTGGGTGCTGTTCTTACTTTAACAAGCCTCCCACTTATGATTAACCCCCTCGCAAGCATCCGCAACTACGAAAGAAGTATTAAGATAAAATCTAACCATAGGGTTAAACATATGGATCCAAATCAGCCCCTTATGGAATAACACATAAACTAGGGTTTAAGCTTCTGTCACTCTAGCAACCCATCATCTAATAACTACTCCACAATGCATTCCCTTAGGTCCAAAGATGGTGAAGTGTCATGTAGTCGACGTTCACATAACACCACTAAAGGAATCACAACATACATATCATCAAAATATCGAACACATATCAAATTCACATGATTACTTGCAACATGACTTCTCCCATGGCCTCAAGAACAAAGGCAACTACTCACAAATAATATTCATGCTCAAGATCAGAGGGATATTGTCGGAATCGGGGCTCTAGGGACCCAAGGAAAGGTTCGAACTCTGGGGTGTGCGCGAGGAACTCCACTAAGTCACGCCTCGCTGCTCACCGCCTCACGATGATGCTCTGGCGTGCTCGAGCGAGAGGAAAGGAAGACTCAACACAACAATTTAACCAGGTTCGGGCCACCTTGCGGTGTAAGACCCTACTTCTGCTTTGTGGTGGATTGCATCACGAGAGAGGATGAATATGCGAGTACAAGTGGCCCCGGGAGGCTTCAGGAGCGACTCCGGGCTTGAGGGGTGGATGAACTCGATCCCTCTCTAAGGTGGTGGCCTAGCTACATATATATTGGCCTTGTTCCTCTTTCCCAACAACTCTCGGCAGGAAGGGATACCACAACGGCTGATTTGAAGGGGAACACGAGTACAACTTATCCTGACAAAAGTAGTCTTCGCCTGCCAAAGCTTCTGGACATGATGCGTAGGTGGGCTCGGCGATGACCTCCGTCCTGGTGAGCCCACGGTCCTGGTCTTCTAGCACCGGAACGGCAACCTTTGGGGATTGCCTTGGGAACCCGCGTGCCATCCTTGTTCCCTTAGCACCAAAGAGGGAAGCGTCCTTGTCTGCGCCCTTCTGGCTCTGCTCGTCGTGGCTCGCGTCACCCATGTGCAGCACGAGGCGGGGTGGTGAGCCTAGAGATGTCCGCCCCGCGAGGGGCCTCGGGAGACTGCTTCGGGAGACTACCCGCGAGAGTCCCTCGGGAGCCCTTGATGGCACTTGCTGACGCCTGCCTCGCGAGGCGGGAGCCCTCGCAAGGGGCCTTCTCGTGAAGTCTTGACGCTGGGTCGCGCCGGGCTTTCTGACGGTACCACGCGACGGGCCGCACGCAGACGGGCCTGGGTACCCCCCAGTCCCATGGGCCCGATAGTAGCCCCCGGGCCCGCGGTGCGCATGACTCCGCTCGCGGTGGAAGAAAAGAGGGGGGGGGGGCGAAGCGATGCGGGCCCTAACCGCCTACGGACTAGGCTTGACGCGTGGCGCATGACGGGGCTCGGGACGCCCCCACTTCTCCACGACGCCTCGGCAACCGCCCAGATGGACATAAAGCCTGGTGGGCGCTGCGGGGCCGTTAGTACTCCGAAGGCGAAGGGGCATGGACTGGTCTCCTCCGATCACTATAAAAGGGGCGAGGGGTCGGCCCCCCTTGGCCCATCTCTGTCTTCTCGCCTCTTCATCTCCAATTGTCACCATCGTAGCCATGGCACCTTTGAGGAGATTTTCCGCTGCCGACAAGGGGAAGGCGACGCTGGAGCAAGCTGAGCAGCCGCAGCCGGCGAGGGGGTGAGGCCGTCCTTGCAAGCTCACCACCGGGCCCGGGGCGCCTCCCCGGGGACGTGGGCGCCCTCCATTGTCTGCCTACGCCAGCTCGAGCAGCCGCGGCTAGAACTCAGCCCGCGGGTGCGGGCACAGAGGCCGAGACGGCCACGCCTGAGGGGAAAGGAACGGCGCCGGCACCCGGCCACCCTAGTCGTGGAGCCACTCTGCCGACCTGGCTCGCGAGTTCATCGTAGGGGTGGAAGGCCAGCCCCAAACTTGGCTTCGTCTCCCAGATGCCTTCGCCGAAGAGATGGCAGACTGTGCACCCCTAGGCCTGTGGCTGCAGCAGGACGACTGCTGCAACAGGGCCTCCTGGGTGGCGACAGAGTTCACTTCCCTCGACTTCATGTTCTTGAAGCGGAGGTGGAAGTCGTTCGCCCGCGCCCGCGGCCTGAAGGGGGGGGGCACACCCTCCACTTCAAGTTCGACGGGGCCGCCACGCTCTTCGTGAAGATCTTCGGGGAGGCCGGCGACCGCCAGGAGTGCTACATGGAGAGCGACAGCAACAACAGCGGCAATTCCTCCGACGACAGTAGCAGTGGCAGCGCCTCCACTGGGGGAAGCGGAAGCAGTGGCAACTCCGACGAGCACCCACGTCGCCAGGTGAAGAAGGAGGAGGACTCCGACTAGGCGTTGGTGATACTGGAGCCGGTGCTCCGGGAGCGGCGGCCTCTGCAGAGAGGTTTCTTTTGTTTTCTTTCGTTTCCTGCATCAGAGCGACATGGGCCCCGCGGGGGCGTGTAAGAACTCTGGCGCTCACGACTTGACTTAAATGCTTTTGGCTCATGTTTAAGTTTATCTTGGCGCTCCTTGTTTGGACTTAGCCTTTTCTTCGCGATTGCGTTAATGCTCTGCGTTGCTAGGACCTAGCCCCGAGTAGGCCTCAACCATCGCTGGTATGCCAGGTCATGATGCCTTGGTCAAGGCCAGGAGGTGAAGGGATCGAGGTCCGGTAAGAGCTCCTGAGACACGATGCTCAGGAGGTCCCCCTTGATGCGCAAGTGGATCCCAAGAGAGAAAAGGTTTCGGTCCCAAGGAGATTGTGAAAATAAGAAACACTACTAGTGAAACTTGCACGCCGCACGAGGCGGTCAACTTAGCTTGGGGTGCAGTGTGGGGGCATCTGCGGCCTGTTGGGAATCCTTGCAACGTGAGGGCACACTTGGGACTTAACTTCCTGTCCACCTTCTGCTCTGCGATAAACCAACACAAGTCCCGCAGGGTGTGTGTGAGAAATCGACATCCTTTGCGTCTTAATCGATATTAATGCAGCTAAACTGCAACCCTCCATCCCATATCTCTTCGTGAGGCCTGCCTCTCTTTTCCTTGCTTGTCAAAGTGCTCTACATCCTCAGGACCCGGCCTTCGAGCAAGGCTCAGCCGCCGCTGGTATGTCAGGTCACGATGCTTGGGACAAGGCCAGAAGGTGAGGGCTCGAGAGCCAGTAAGAGCTCCTGAGGTGAACAACATTGGGAGGGACGCGTGCCCACTGGCTCACTCATGAGCGTCGCGCGAGGACTTAGACATCAAGGCCTTGGTGGGACGGTATGCACGAGGGCAGGCCTGCGGCCCGGGGCCCCTACCGACTGGGCCCTTAAAGCCGCTGGGACTGATCCGAGCATAAGCACCATGCCCAGTCCCCGCTCGCATGAGGTTCATGAGGGAGGCGCCAGGCGTGCGTGGCTGTCAAAAAAAAACGAAATCCAACAAAACACCGCAACAAAAACCCCACTCCCTTGCTTAGTGATGACGCAAAAAACTCTAAATCTTTATTTGAAGAAATTTGCAAACTTGTTTACAAAAAGAAGAAGGCCATCGCGTTCGGCGCCTTCATTAGTCTTCCCAACAGCGTGGAGCATGGGGCCTCCACTTGGCGTGGGCATGATCATTATTCGATCATTCCGCCAGCGCGGAGAATGGGGCTTCCACTTGGGCGTGGGTCGGAGCTCCCGCGAGGCCGTGGGGTGGCGCACCGGGAGGCTCCGGGGCGTGTACACCTGTCAGGGCCAGTTTTCTGGGATATAAAATCCTAGCAAATGACCCTTGTGTCATCACCAGCCCCAGGATTACTGTTGCTGGTGGACACTTCCTTGATACAGAATTCCAAGTGGTTACAAGAATTTGAGTATAAGACCATAAAGGTCCATTGAGTATAACAATGATCTCTAGTGGTGGATGACAGAAGCGACTCGTGGGTCTCCAACGTTGATGGGACTCCATTTCCGCAGGAACATCTGACCTGGCTAACTTCTATCTCACGTGGCTGCTATCTCCAACTCCTCGGTTGTGGGGTGTCTTCGTAGTGCTCCTCTCTGAATCATAATCTGGCAAAGACAATAGCCAGGGACAAGCCAGTGAGTACCTTTGAATGTACTCGCAAACATCATGAACAAAGGATATACTAAAAGTAGGCAGAATGCATGCAACAAATTTTAAACATATTGAACAATTTATATGACATGGCAAGAGTCTCAATGTAATCATGCAGAGTAATATAATTGCATGGAAACTACAGGTTAGCCTTATGATATTAGCAAAGTATAAGCAATCATGTTGCTACCAAAGTTTTAAAGTCGGGTCTCAGGAGGTAGAACCGTCCCGAAGGAACCCAAGAGAAAAATGTAAAAGAATGCCACAATTGGGCGTCTTCGCGACGCCATGCAAAGGGCTTTACTTCAAATGAAATCAAAGGCAAAGGGAATTCTAGGCGGTAAAACCTCCCAGTGAATTCCAAAAGTAAATAATATATGCGCCAGTCGGGTGTTTGAAGTGACGCCTCGAAAGGTCTTGAAAATAAATGCCATAGTCGGGTGTCTGAAGCGACGCCTCATAAAGGGCTTATAAAAACACGAGTATCCAGGTGGTAAAACCTTCCCAAAGATACTCAACATTTAATATAAGAGAACGGGTTAGTCCATAATAACATTAGTGATAATAATCTTCCATCATAAATCATAACCAGTTTCTGATTTACTTCTTTTCCTCCGAAGACCGACACTTGTCCCATCCCAGACTGTAATCCTTAACCGCGGACACGGCTATTCGAATAGGTTTTATACTCTGCAGAGGTTGTACTCTTTACCCACAAGTAAAGGATTTCTTTAGTCAACCCCGAGACGCTGACTAGTTCCCATTACGGCCTTTGGGTGGAAAACACACCTGACCAGCACAGACCAGTTTTTAAGTCACCGAAGCCAGGAATCACCCAAGGCAATGATAGAGTAAGACTCTAAGTGGGAAGGCTTCTCACCTCCAATAGCATGGGATCACAATACTTATACCGCACGCAACTAGGGGTGCTACCCTTCTTCAGCCTCAACTGAAGACACCCATGCCCCCGGACCAAGTGACATGCCTACCATGGGCCAATGGTATCTTTCACTATGGCCTCTCTGTACAGTGTGTGCATGGAAAGGGGTTAACAACCTACTGAACCGTACCCTACTTGTGGCAGGGACAAGTGGCAGCATGATTCAAGTATGGGGGTTACGGGAACAAGACTCGATCTATGGTTGACCTAGGAGGTTAAGTTTCCTGCAGTGGTTAGCACAACATATTTCTCCTTGGTAGTACCCAACATGGTCACCACCTGGCATGTCCCAACATGCCCTCACTGTTCATTCTCGTCACAACGAGATTCCTGTCTCACGGTCACTTTCACTAGTGACAGATTCTTTCCGACATGTTAGTCAAAACAAATCTAGCCAGGTGTGTCATGAGGCAATAACCACATCCACATGTGTTCATGTTTAAGCAAAACAATTCTATCAAAGAATCCTTACATGCCTAAATATCATCATGCAAAGTTTTATTTGAATTATCATACACATGATCAAATTATTCTAGCAAGTTAACAACCAAACTTTCACCATATCAAGTGTTCAGGATGCTTGCCTTGATCATGTAGAAGAGTTGGGTGCACTCCAAAAGTTTGTAAAAGTAATCTTCCCTCCATTTTCCTATTTTTGAAATAATGAAATTACCACTTAATTCCAAAACAGTACATAAAAGTTGTTTGGAAAATTTTGAAATAGATACTAAAATAAACTAGATGAAATTTGAGAGATAAAAGAAAAAGAATCAATTGATTTGGTGTTCTGGTTTAAAAACTAGAGGCAGTCAAAGTTGTGGTCAAATTCTGTTTTGAAATAAAACTTAAAAAGAAAACTTTTCGGCTGGAAATACGCTTCTCAGAAATGAAAACATACTTTAGAGATTACGCTTCCACCGGATTATGCTTAATAGCTGAGAAGGCGTACTCTCAGAAATACGCTTCCACTTAGGACGAGCTTGCACAACGCTGGGTCACTGACAGTGGGCCCACCTGGCCCACTGGTCAGGTTTGACTGGTCCTCACCGCGCCCTTCTCTCCGGCAGAAATAGAGCGAGGCCGCCAGCGCTCCTCGTCGGCAAACGGCGGAGCCCCATGGGGATCTGGGTGCATGGGCGTGTTCCCCTCACAGAGGCGAACCCGGAGAGCTGTGCCTCGACCACCAGAGGTCACCGAGTTGCTGGTGGTGAGTTCTCCGACGGATGGCGGCGTCGGGCAAGAGGGGGCTTTCACCTATGATTGATCTCGAGTGGAATTGAGTGGTGGGACGGAGTCATGGGGTCAACAGGAAGCTATTGGTGAAGATAGTGGGGAGGGGGAGGCTCTGGTGGTGCCGGAATCGATGGAGAAGCGATGGCGAACGTGGTGGCCGGAGATGAAGGTGATGACCGCTCCGGTCATTTTGCTACTATGAGAAGCTTACAGAGGGCGGAGGGAGTGTGGTGGAGAACGTAGCGAGCTCGGGGTGGCCAATTTATAGGCGGGAGACGCCGGTTCCGCAGGTTCCAGAGAACGTCCACGGCGGCAGTCACCATTGATGGTTGGTTGGGGTAGCTGGCATGGTCGATGGTGGTCGGCGGGGTTCGGTGTGGTCGGTGGCGGCCCGCAGTAAGGGTGGGTCGTGCTGGTTGGATCGGGGTGGTGCCAGGTGGTTTGGGCAGTGCCGGCCATGGCAAATTTTGCCGGCGGCCATTGATGGCAGACGAGGGCGATGGCGAGGTCAGTGGGTGTCGGTGTGGCCTTTGTGCAGACGATGAGCTCGAGCCACTGGTAATTAAGCGAGAGGGTCCCTGGTAGAGACGTGGCGGAGGAGGATTCGTCAGGCGACGGCTCTGGTTGGCGTGGACAGCGGTGGCCAGCGCTAGGAGACAACGGGAGGTGTCGGCAAGCTCGTGAGTGGTTAGGCTGATCTAGAGGAAGATTAGGACGAGAGGGGGAGGCAACAACGCAGCGGCAGAAGCTCGGTGCCGACACGTGCAAAACACGCGCTCTGGCCGTGCTCTGTGCACGCATGCAGCATGTTTGACCAAATGCTAGGGTGGGCTACAGTGGTCCAATCAAGCTAAATTTTGGCAGGGTACTGCAAGTGGGGATTACAGAGATGATGGACAAGGTGGTTTGGCCAAATGAGCAAGTGCCCAATGCAAGTTTATGAACTTGCAGATTTCTGTCATGCACATGAGCTGTTCGACAGAATGCTAGGGTGACCTAGGAGGTTTTGTTGATGATGAAACTTGGCAGAATGATGCCTCATTGGGTGATACAGATGATGGTGGAGTTGGTTTGAGGAAAAGGAAAACTTGATAGTGCAACTTTTGGAGGAATTCAGTTCTGGATAGAAACTATAGAGGGATATTTGGTGGACTTCCAAGATGAAAATGGAGTTGATCTTCTGGACTTAAGAGTTTAGCTAGAAGGACTATAAGATGGCAAAATTTTAGAATTATTAGATCTAGGAAAATTAGGGTTGTAGTTGTAACTCAAGAATGGGTCATAATTGAAAAGAGGATGTTTCACTCACAATTTTTAAAAGACCAAGTTAGGTTTTTGCATAAAAGTGATATATAGGCATCACCTGACCTCTCATAATTTTTGTGGAATTTTGAAAGAATTATTTAAAAGGGTCTTAGTGTAACAGAAGCATTTCAGAGATTGAAAATGCTATTAAAAGAATTATTTTGTGGCAAATTTTATTATGAAAATATTTCCTACTGTTATTTAAAATATAAATGGAGAGATTTAAAAAAACTACCAAAGCCCATAATATTTTACAAAAACTCAATATGAAGGGTGGAATTTTGGCAAACAGAAAACAAAACGTACTCTAAAATTACTAGAAGACCTAATATAATTCAAAATTTTACTTTTGGCCAAATTTTACTTAATAAAAAATATGATTAAATTTTTGGGGTGTTAAAACAGCCCCACTCATTCTTACGTGAGAGTGTCACGGGTAGATCTTGCGGAGGTGCTGGATGTTCCATGCGTTCTGCACGGGAACCCCATCCTCCGTCTCTAGGCGTGCGGCGCGTGGCGTGGAGACGTGGGCGACCCTGAAAGGGCCTTCCCACATGGACGAGAGCTTGTGGAGGCCCTCCCTGGAGAGGACCCACCTCAGGATGAGGTCCCCGACCTCGAGAGTGCGGGGGCGGATGTTGCGGCTGTGGTAGCGCTGCAAGGCCTGCTGGTACCTCGCGACACGGAGGGCGGCCTGATGGCGGGCTTCCTCAAGGAGCACAAGGTCGCCCCCCCGCGAGTCGTCCTGGTGCACCTTGTCGAATGCTAGTACTCATGGGGAACCATGCCTGAGCTCGGATGGGAGGACCGCCTCGGCCCCGTAGATGAGGAAGAAGGGGGTCTCGCCGGTGGGCTTCGTCGCGGTGGTGCGGATGGACCACAGCACGGACCCGAGCTCGTCGAGCCAGCCCTTGCCGGAAGACTCGAGCTTCTTCTTGAAGCTCCTGGTCTTGAGGCCCCTGAGGACCTCCGCGTTGGCGCGCTCGGCCTGGCCGTTGCTCCGTGGGTGCGCCACCGACGCGTAGCATATCTGCGTTCCAAGGTTAGCACAATATGACCTGAAGAGGCCGCTCGTGAACTGGGAGCCATTATCAGTGATGATGCGGTCGGGGACGCCAACCCGGCTCATGAGGCCTCTGATGAACTTGACAGCTGTGCCTGCTGGGATGGTGCGCACGGGCTCCACCTCCGCCCACTTGGTGAACTTGTCGATGGCAATGTAGAGGTAGTGGCAACCACCCGCCGCACGAGGGAAAGGCCCTAGTATGTCCAGTCCCCATATCACGGAGGTCCACGAGAGTGGGATTGTCTGAAGTCCTTGCGCGGGCTGATGGATCTGCTTGGCATGGAAGTCGCAAGCTTCGCAGGACCGGACCAGCTTGGTGGCGTCGCGGAGCGCTGTGGGTCAGTAGAACCCACTGCAGAACACCTTCCCCATGAGAGTACGCAACGAAGAGTGGTGCCTGCAGTCTCCCCCATGGATGTCAGCTAGCAGCTCGTGTCCTTGCTCTTCCGAAATGCACCGCAGCGAGACATCATTGGGGCACCTGCGGTACAATTCACCGTCTTGTAGGTAGTAAGCCGTTGTCGGAATCGGGGCTACGCGTACCCAAACAAGGTTTGAACTCTGGGGCGTGTGCGAAGATCTAACCTAGCTATAGCCTCAAGCTCATCGCCTCATGGCTTGGCCTCGTCGAGTTCGTGCGAGTGGGGAAAAAGAGGGGATGCAACAGTTTACCCAGGTTCGGGCCACCTTGTGGTGTAAAACCCTACTCCTGCTTTGTGGTGGATTGCCTCGCGAGGAGGATGAGGATGAACTAGTACAGTTGGTGAGCTGCCTCGCGAGGGCTCAGAGGGTGAGGATGGATACCCCTCTCTATGGTGGAGACTAGCCTATATTTATACTAGGCCCGGTTCTCTTCCCTCATAACTTAGGCAGGAAGAAATACCACAGTGGCCAATTTTAAAGGGGGACAAGAGGTACATCTTATCCCGACGAAAGGCGGTCTTCACCTGCAAATCTTCTGGCCATGACGCAGCGGTGGGCTCGGTGATGACATCCGTCCTGCTGAGCTCGTGGTCTTGGTCTCGTTGCACCAGAATGGAAACCTTTGGGGGATTCCTTGGGAACCCGCGTATGTCCTTGCCTCCTTAGCACCAAAGAGGAAAATGTCCTCCACTGCGCCTGTTGGCGCCCGCCTGGCCTTGGTCGTCATGGCTCATGTCATCGCGAGCCTCGTGAGGCAGGGTACCCACATAGAGATCTCCGCTCCTCGGGAAGTAGGCTCAGGAAGCTACTCCTCAGGAGGCCTTGGCGTCGTTCGCTTCGCGAGGCCGGGGGGCCCTCACGGGGGTCTTGCATGCAGGGTCTTGTAGCTGGGCTGTACCGGGCCGTCGACGGGGCCACCCGCTGGGCCGCAGGCAGGCAGGTCTGGGTACCCACGATCCCAGAACACCAACAGCCGTAGCCTTCCTAGCCACACGCTCTGCATCGGCATCTTCCTCTGGCAAGGTACCATGGAGCAAGTAGGCCTTGAACTCCGTGACCCAACTATCTGCCTGAGGCTCCAGTGCCAGCAGCAGACGGGCTCCGGAGGCCGGGCCGCAGTCCGGCGCGCCCGTGAGTGGTGCGGGAGGAAGCTCCTTGCGGAGAAACATCGCACCAGTGGCGGGGTGAACGACCGATGGTGCGAAGAGCCTTTCTTCGAAGACACTGGGGCCTTGGAGCTCACGGTGGGACACCCGTTTGGCGATCTTGTCGGCCTTCTTATTAATGCCACGCAGGATGTGCTACAACTCTAAACCCAAAAAATGCTTCTCGAGCTTATGTACCTCCTCTAGATATGCCGCCATGTGCTCGTCCTTTGGCCTGTATTTCTTGTTCGAGAAGTTGACCAGGAGCTGAGAATCACCCTTGATGGTGTGGCGCTTGATCCCCATGGCAGAGACGGCCTTGAGACCGGTGATTAAGCCCTCGTACTCCATGATGTTTTTGGAGACCTTTTTGCCGTGTTGAAAGCATACATGGATGGTGTAACGAAGCCTATCATCGGCTGGGGAGGCGAGCACGACCCCAGCCCCCGCGCCCTGCCTGGAGAAGGCGCCGTCGAAGTGCATTGTCCAACCAAACAGCGCCTCATTCCCAGGCAGTAGGGACTTGTCTTTGTGGCGCTCCTCCTCGTTGGTGTCTGTCCACTCCGCCACAAAATCGGCGAGGGCCGCCCCCTTGATGACCCTGGTGGTGCAAAACTCCAGCTGGAATGTTTGCAGCTCGATGCTCCACTCGGCGACTCGGCCCGTAGCGTTAGGGCTGTGCATCAGCTTCTCCATGGGGTACGTGGAGACAACCTTGATTGGATGCCCTTGAAAGTAGTGGCGCAACCTCCTGGAGGCGACCAAAAGTGCCAGGAGGAGCTTCTGCTACATTGGGTAGCGCGCACGCGCGTCCCTCAGGACCGTGCTGACAAAGTACACGGGGTGCTCGACAAGGCATGTGGTCTCCGCGAGCTCCTGCCCCTGTGGGGGCACACAGACCGCCGAAGCTTCGGGGGGCGTGGTCGCCCCAGGGGCACCATCCTAAGGCGCCTAAGGCTCGAGAGGCTCGGCCGGCTCACGAGGCCCGAGGGTCCCAGGGGGGCCGGCGGGCTCGCGGGGCTTTGGGAGCTTTTTCTTGGTCTTTACGCGCTCTTCCCGTACCGCCACAAGCGCAACGCTGGCAGTCTGTGGTGTAGCTGCCAGATACAGGATCAAGGGCTCGCGAAAGCGCGGTGCCACCATTATGGGCGGGCTTGTGAGGTACCTCTTGAGGTCTTCAAAGGCCACGTCTGCCTTTGGGGTCCACTCGAAGGAACCAGTTCTCTTTATGAGCTTAAAGAACGGCAAGGCGCACTCGCCTAGCTTGGAGATGAAGCGTCCCAGGGACTTGACGCACCCAGCCAGCCATTGCATTTCCCTGAGGGTCCTGGGGGGCGTATCTTCTCTATGGCCTTGATCTTATCAGGGTTGGCCTCAATCCCTCGGTGAGAGACGAGGAAGCCGAGGAGCTTGCTAGACGGGACCCCGAAAACGCATTTGTCGGGGTTGAGCTTCAAGCTAACCGTGTGTAGGTTGGCGAATGTTTCTTCCAGGTCTTCGATTAGTGTCCTTGCTTCACGTGATTTGACCACAATGCCATCCACGTAAGCCTCCACATTCCTTCCCAACTGCGGCCCCAGCGTGATGCGCATCAACCGCTGGAAGGTGGCACCCGCACTTCTCAAGCTGAAGGGCATGCAGTTGTAGCAGAACACACCGCACGGGGAGATGAAGGCCGTCTTCTCGACATTCCCCTTCGCCTCTTGATCTGATGGTAGCCGGAGAAGGCATACAAGAAGCACAACAGGTCGCACTCGATGGTGGAGTCCATGATTTGGTCGATGCACGGAAGCGGAAAGGGGTCCTGAGCGCAGGCCTTGTTGAGGCTCGTGAAGTCGACGCACAGGCGCTCCTTTCCACCTTTCTTGGGGATGATGACCGGGTTGGCAAGCCACTTGGGGTGACGCACCTCCCGAATGACCCCAGCTTCCCGCAACTTTTGCACCTCTTGGACGATGAACGCCTGCTTCTCTGGCGCTTGGCGCCGTGCCTTCTGCTTGATGGGACGAGCGTTGGGGCACACCGCCAAGTGGTGCTCAATGACTTCCCTCGGGACGCTGGTCAGATCAGACGCCTTCCAGGCGAACACATCCTTGTTCGCCCGGAGGAAAGCGATGAGTGCACTCTCCTGCTCCGGGGGGAGGTCGGCACCGATGGTGAAGGTGGGGCCTACACCGCTGCCATCAACCGACACCTTCTTCGTCTCGGCGCGGTCTTGAGAGAACAACTGCTTCTTTTTTGCCGGAGCGACCTCCAGAGGCTCGACCTCATCTTCGGGGCCTGGGCGCGAGGCTACCAAAGTCCTGTAGGCGCACCTGAGGACCCGAACGGCATCCTCCTCATTTTCGACGATTGTAATGGCGCCGCCGCTACCCGGCATCTTGATGATGTTGTAGGCGGGGTGGGTCGCTGCCATGAATTTGGCGAGCGCGGGGTACCCCAAGATGGCATTGTACGGTAGGCCAATGTGGGCCATGTCGAAGTCGATAATCTCGGTGTGGTAGTTGTCGCGGGTGCCGAAGGTGACTGGGAGGCGCACCTACCCTAGAGGAGTGGTGGAACCATCGGTCACCCCAGAGAATGGCCTGGTGGGCATGAGCTGATCATAAGTCACTTGGAGCGTCTTGAAGGTTTCGACAGAGAGGACGTTGAGGCCGGCACCGCCGTCGATGAGGGTCTTGGTGACAGAGACGTTGCTGATGGTGGGCGTGCATAGCACGGGGAGCTCGCCGGCGGCGGCTGCAGACTTGGGGTGGTCCCGGGAGTCAAAAGTGATGGAGCACTTAGGCCATGCGCGAGGCCGCAGAGCCTCAGGATGGGGCCGCGCAGCGTTCGCCCCGCGAAAGAACTGCTTGGAGTGGCGACCTAACGCAAGCGCCTGGGACCCATCGAGGATACACGCGACCGCGTGGGGCCCTGGGAGCGTGAAACGCGTGGCGAACCGGTCACGGAGCTCGCTCCAAGAGGAAATCGAGGCCTCAGGGAGGTCGAGGATCCAAGAACGCAGGGCGCCCACAAGGGCCAGGGGAAACCAGTTCGCCATGGCCTTGCTGTTGCCGCCCACCGCGAGGATGCCCTGGGAGTAGAGCCGGAGAAACTCCTCAGGGTCAGCAGCACCGTCGTAGCATGGGTGAAAGAACATGTGGTGCCCCCATGTGTGGTTTTGGTAATTGATGACATTCTCTATGGACTAATGGTTGCATTGAGTTATATTTGAAGGATTTGTCCATAGGCATTTCTTAAAGTTCATGTGTTGGTTTCAAGGAGTTTATGAGTTGACCAAGGTGTTATTAAGGAATTATCCAAAGATTGGTCATGTGAGTGTTGAGCTTATTGCAAGCATGTCTTGAAGAAGAAGATTGTGTGATCATTCATGTTTACCTTCAAGACATCATCCAAATGAAGAGAGTTGGAAATATTAAAGGTTGATGAAGACTAAGAACAGAGAGTGATTCAAGTTGATCAACACACAAAGCATAGAATATGTACCGAGAGGGATCAAGTGATCCCATGGTATGGTAAGCATTGTCCATTACGCTTTGTGCACTAACCCATGGTCTACGTGAGAGTTCTATGTGGGGTTAGGTATGTTTCCATGGGCTTGCGTCAAGAGGAAGATATCATACAACCCATGGAGAGGATGACATCAAGTGGTGATCGTCATCAAGATTGCGGTGTGCAAGGTCAAGTGGAGCATCATGAAGAGATCAAGTGCTTGAAGCTTGCCGTCCATTGTGGTGACAATGGACTTGTGAAGATGTGCCCAAGAGTGGCTCACCCATAGTGGAGTATGGGGGAGAAATCAACTAGTCTTCATCAAGCCAACGCAATCAAGAAAGGTGGTCCAACTTGAGGGAGTCAACATCGTCATCATCTAGCTCAAGTGGACTATGTGCAAGGCAAAGGTTTGCCTTTGATAGGTTTTCTATTTTCCCGGTCTCATGGTGGTAGTTGGGAGACCGGGTTATAGGATCGATTGCCGTACTATCAAGGGGGGCTCTCGATGAGTAGCTTGATCATATCGTTCGTAGAGAGCTCAAACCATTGCATCCTTGCATCATCTTTATTGGTTCTTGTTTGGTATTTCTCTTGGTGAGTTTTAGAGCTTGGTCATCTTCATGACAAGCTCGAGTTCATCGAAAACGGAGTTCACATACATCTTCTATGATGTTTTCGATGTTGGAGGTTATGCCGGTTCTTCTCTATTGGAGGGTTCACTCCTCTATATGTTAGGCATACCTCCCTTGCCTCTTCTTCGCTGTTTTGATGCTACTCATCGTCTTCTATCCAACAAGCTTGAGTTTGCTCAATTCGGAGCTCATTTGCAGAAGTTGTGGCAGTTCTGGTTTTCCATGGAGTATACTTGTTTTCGTGGAAGTGGCATAAGGATGGCGCCAGCGGTAGTACCGCTGGGCCGGAGCGGCAGTACCGCTTATCACCACAAGCGGTAGTACCGCTGTCTCACAGCGGTAGTACCGCCCATGGCCATAAGCGGTAGTACGGCTCCGGTTCCGCGCTGGTACTGCCTCGACTCGAGACATGGTTTTCTCGTGTCGGGTTCAGCAACAGTAGAAGTGGTAGTACCGCTCGTGAGTGGTAGTACCGCGGCTACCACCGCTGCTAGTGCCGCCTGGGCCCTCTCTTCCGTGTCCTTTCTCTCTCTTTGGCCCCTGCTCTCTGTCTCTGCGGTAGTACCGCTGGGGCTCGCGGTAGTACCGCTGCTGCCAGCGGTAGTACCGCTCCCCTGAGCGGTAGTACCGCTCTGTGCGGGCTGAAGAGGGGATAATGGTTGGATTTTCCCCACCTATAAAAGGGGGTCTTCTTCCCCATTGAACCTTATCCTTTGAGCTCGTGTTCTTCCCCCATTGTTGACCTTCTTCGAGCTTGCTATCTCTCAATCCCTCCATGGATTCTTGCTAGTTTTTGGGGAAAAGAGAGAGGAGATCTAGATCTACGTTTCCACCAATCACTTTCTCCTCTATGTGAGGGGAACCCCTTGGATCTAGATCTTGGAGTTCTTCGTGTTCTCTTCTTCGTTCTTCCTCTCATTTTCCTCCCTAGCATTAGTTGCTTTGGTGGGATTTGGGAGAGAAGGACTTGGGCACTCCGTGTGCCCTTGCCATTGCATTTGGTGCATTGATTTGAGTTCTCCACGGTGATACGTGGAAGTTACAAGTTGAGAAGCTTATTACTCTTGGGTGCTTGGTACCCTTGAGCTTGTTCCTCTTGGGTGCCTTGGTGCCCTAGACGGTTGGTGGTGTTCGGAGCTCAATCATTGTGGTGTAAAGCTCCGGGCAAGCTTCGGGGTCTCCGATTAGGTTGTGGAGATCGCCCCGAGCAATTTGACGGGTTTCGGTGACCGCCCCCAAGGGTTGCCAAAGTGTACGGGTTCGGTGACCGCCCCCAAGGGTTGCCATTTGTACGGGTTCGATGACCGCCCTCAAGGGTCCCTTAGTGGAATCACAACATCTTGCATTGTGCGAGGGCGTGAGGAGATTATGGTGGCCCTAGTGGCTTCTTGGGGAGCATTGTGCCTCCACACTGCTCCAAACGAAGATTAGCATCCGCAAGGGTGTGAACTTCGGGATACATCGTCGTTTTCGCGTGCCTCGGTTATCTCTTACCCGAGCCCTTTACTTATGCACTTTACTTTGTGATAGCCATATTGTTTCATGTCATATATCTTGCTATCACCTAGTTGTTTATCTTGCTTAGCATAAGTTGTTGGTGCACATAGGTGAGCCTAGTTGTTGTAGGTTTTGTGCTTGACAAATTAACCGCTAGGTTTATTCCGCATTTGTTCAAGCCTAAACCGTAATTATTTTAAAGTGCCTATTCACCCCCCTCTGGCGACATCCACGATCTTTCAACGGGGGCAGCACCGGCCTGAACCTCACTGGCCAGTTTACCCGACGCAGGCTGGGGACGAAGGCCGGCAGCCCTCAGTGTTTGATGAAACGGCGGGGCAGAGGGCGCTGGCTGCGTCCGAGGCAGAGCGGCGGCAGACGCCGCGGCCTGCGGGCCTTGCCCGAGCGGCGTGAATGTGACGGGCACCGGCCATAGAAACGATGGATCAGGGGCAGAACGAAGTGGAAGAACTCCGACACACCCCTACCTGGCGCGCCAAATGTCGGAATCGGGGCTCCGGGGACCCAAGGAAAGGTCCGAACTCTGGGTGTGCGCGAGGAACTCCACTAAGTCACGCCACGCTGCTCACCGCCTCACGACGATGCTCCTGCGTGCTCGAGCGAGAGGAAAGGAAGACTCAACATGATGATTTATCCAGGTTCGGGCCACCTTGCGGTGTAAGACCCTACTCCTGCTTTGTGGTGGATTGCCTCACGAGGGAGGATGAATATGCGAGTACAAGTGGCCGCGGGAGGCTTCAGGAGCGACTCCAGGCTTGAGGGGTGGATGAACTCGATCCCTCTCTAAGGTGGTGGCCTAGCTACATTTATACTAGCCCTGGTCCCCTTTCCCGAAAACTCTCGATGGGAAGGGATAACACAACGGATGATTTGAAGGGGAACATGAGTATAACTTATCCTTACAAAAGGAGTCTCCCCTACCAAAGCTTCTGGACATGACGCGTAGGTGGGCTCGGCGATGACCTTCGTCCTGGCGAGCCCGCGGTCCTGGTCTTCTAGCACCGGAATGACAACATTTAGGGATTGCCTTGGGAACTCGCGTGCCGTCCTTGTTCCCTTAGCACCAAAGAGGGAAGCGTCCTTGTCTGTGCCCTTCTGGCTCCGCTTGTCGTGGGTCACCTCACCCATGTGCAGCGCGAGGCGGGGTGGCGAGCCTAGGGATGTCCTCCCCGCAAGGGGCCTCGGGAGACTGCCCGCGAGAGGCCCTCGGGAGCCCTTCATGACACTTGCTGACTCCCGCCTCGCGAGGCATGGGCCCTCGCGAGGGGCTTGCTCGTGAAGTCTTGACGCTGGGTCGCGCCGGGCCTTCTGACAGTGCCACGTGATGGGCCGCAGGCAGATGGGCCTGGGTACCTCCAGTCCCATGGGCCCGACAGATATTAAATAGCATAATGGATCTGAACATATAATCTTCCACCAAATAAACCGGCTAGCATCAACTACAAGATGTAATCAACACTACTAGTCACCCACAGGTACCAATCTGAGGTTTTGATACAAAGATTGAACACAAGAGATGAACTAGGGTTTGAGATGAGATGGTGCTGTTGAAGATGTTGATGAAGATTTGCCTCCCAAAGGTGTGAGGGTTGTTCATGATGGCGATGGCTTCGATTTCCCCCTCCGTGGGGAAGTTCCCCCAGCGGAATCGCTTCGCCAGAGGGCAAAAGTGCTCCTGCCCAAGTTTCGCCTCGTGACGGCGGCGCTCCGTCCCGAAAGTCCTCTCCTTATTTTTTTCTAGGTCAAAAGACCTTATGTACCCGTAGATGGGCACCGGAGGTGGGCCTGGGCCCCCACTACCCACCATGGTGCGCTTGGCGGGGGTGGCGCGCCCTGGTGCCTTGTGGGCGCCTGGGTGCCCCCTCTGGTGGTTCTTTTCTCCAATATTTATTATATACTAGATCATTTAAGGCGCGCGTTGCTGCGCCCGTCTATTTGATAATTGACATTTGAAGACATGAAACATATATGTTAAATTTGCACAAACATATTTGTATATTTGTTAACATAGAAGAGTTTATTTTGAATTGACATATTTTGATGAACTAAAAAATTTATTTACTACTATTTTAATCAATTTGGAACAAATCTAAAACAAATGTGACTTCAAACTGCGTAAAAGTTAGAACTAACAAGTTTGTTTATGCATGGATACAAAAGCAAGAAAAACATGCAACGATAATATTGCCAATAGCAATAGAACCCTCAGCATAAACCTTGTCCTTAGAGCATAGATAACAAGGGAAGAAACTACCATATCAAAAGTCCAGTAGTGACAAGAATGAATATAAGTAACATATATTTAGGCAACCGATTAATAACCAACTTTGGGAGGTATCAAGGAAAGTCTCTCAAGGCAGCAACCAAACAGGTTCTAATGAAAATAAAGAATGTGTATGGAAAGATGTCAGTCGCCAAAAATCAAAAGGCCTAATCAATTGACCTATAAGGTGAATAACATGAAAAAATGGACAGAACAAAGATGTGGAAATAACAGAGGAAGAAAGGGAAAACGGAAGACATGATGAGCGTCGTGTTGTGTAAAAGGTCGGCTCCACGGGGGCAGTCTACGTAGATCCTTTGTTGACCTATGGCCACACGGTCTCAATGCAGCAAATATACATCAATTTCTGTCAAGTTCCAATGAAGAATACCGCATTCTCAGATAAAAAGCCTCATCAACAGTCTTGGTCAACAAAGCCTATCAAGAACTATCATACATCAATAGCTAGAACTTGCAGATAATAAAAATTAAAGTGATCACTCACATGTGTCAAAAGAAATATTTGAGGGTGCCACTTTGAAGTGCAAATAAATTGATTCCAAAATAGATTAGAGTTTGAGATATGTCTAAGCATTATGTTTGGTACTTAAAATCAAAGGTACAAAAACATAGGCTCCCAAATAAATACTTATGAAGATTGTAAGCATATGTGGTAATTTTGATCAAGATGTTCTATGAGACACATGGAAATGAAACTAATTAACCATTTATGGAAACAGGGAGGTTGTTGAACAACCATTCGCCAGTAGAAAAAAATGTCACATAGAAAGATGCAAGTTCAAACTTGAAGCAACATCATATATCTTCTCTGTGGAACAACAGAAGAAAAATTAGGACAAATTTCATCAATGCAGACCATCAAAGCACCTTTACGTAATGATGATGGAGTTTAAGCTTTGATAAGACAGAATATAACCAATAGCATTTTAAAGTAATTGTATTTCTGATCCATGGGTGACCTAATGAACACATGGGATACTAATAACGACATTAGTTTAAGCTAGATCCATATAGACAGATTGAAACTCATTTCAAGTTTGTGCTGCAGGCATCCTTCTATGTGAATCTTTGCATAGAAAGCACTTAACAAAATCCACTGCTTCTGTCAGAGAAGGACAATGTTATTCCTTAGGGTGCCAGATTTCGCACGTGCACAAAAAACGATGCTGCCACAAAGAAGGATATGTACAGTGACATATATATTGCAGGCATTAACTTTTGTGCTAGCATCTATGCCAAAATTCAGGAGCAACATAATAAAGTGCTAACATAGTAAGCACTTTCAACCATATTATTTAGGCTCTAATCTGCATAAAGCATTAAGAAGTACGAACAAGCATGCCATGTCAATAACACAGAGAAACAAAAATCGACCAGTACTACTCATGAACCAAGTTGTACAAGTACACTAATAAATCCACAACAAATGTAATTAGCTAAGGATCTAACAGAAGCTAACAAGCTTACTGAAGTTACCTAATAGAGGTGCACTCAAGTAGATACGCCGGCACCTGGGCAAAGCAGAGACACAGTGTCGCCCTCATTTCCTTGCTCATCAACTATAAGGCTTTATTCTTCTATCACACCGGTGGCAACTGTCGAAGCCTCTCAAATTCGGTCACAAGTCGAAGGTAAAAATCAAGATACTAAAAAGTAGTATCTTGGTCTGGATAATGATTGACCATATGCTTAGAATATTACCTGTTCCTTATGCAAATGGTTTGCTATGTTTTCATGATCCCCGTCCTCTATCCACCTTTGGCTTCATTGAGGCCATGTTCTTCTCACCATGATCCATCTTGCACCTCTTGGCATCGATTTTTAATTTTGCTTCCTTACGTGAAAGTCAGAATGGATGATGCCTGATTAGTGTCAATGTTACACAATAGTGACCGTCACAATTATTTAACAAAATGAAGCTCACCTGATCTATGGCACTCATGGAAGGGTCCTTGACTTTGACTTTCATCTATAGAAAAGCAAGCAGGTAAAGTGTGATCTTTACTTCTTTAGACAGGTACAAATTTGGTGTATCAAATGCATTTACATGAATGGATGAATGCTATAAATGAGAATGAGCATGTCGTTCATGGATGATATAGGTACAATACATCTTAGGTGGCAGCAATGAAGATGACCTCTTCTAAATAAAGAAACTAGAACTGATGATTTCACCTTGTATGGCATTGTTCTCAAGATCAAAATGTACCGGCCTTTCGAGTATCCTTTTCATCTTGAAAGGGCATAATTTCCGGTTAGAGCATCAAGAAGCCATCCTGCAGCCAGGACACATTAAGAAAATTTCAAGCCTTCTTGCAGTTAGTACACATTACAAAATTTCCTATATGGTGCACAACAGAATACAAAATCTCTTTGATGCATTGACTAACTCTAAAAAGCAAAATCTAACAATCAAATTATCATATTAAGTGTGACAATATTTCTACCTAACATGATCAGATATCCAGCATTATCAAAGAGCAGCTTGAGGCACTCGATCGACCTCTAGATGAAAGCACACATGTCTGTAAATGAGTTCCCAAAGTAATCCATAGAATCCAATCTGACCTTAAGCCTCAAATCCAATGGTGGAGCGGATTCGAGGTGATGGATCCAACCGTCCAAGGGGGCTTCGAGGGGCACCGCCCAGCTTGTGTGTGGCATGAAGACCCGATGGTGGTGGTCGTCGTGGCAGCACAAGGAATCGCGGCCGCGAAGGGGATGGAAGACGCGGAACTCTCGGGCTTAAGAGCCACGACGGCGGCGGCGCACCACATGTTCGCCGGTCGGTAGAGAGGAGAGATCGGGGAGGAGGTCTCGTCAAGGAGGAGAGAGCCCAGGTCGCATGTGCCTCACCCAGTCTTCTCCGCGAGAGCATAAGTAAGGGGGTGGTGACAGGGATAACCAGATGCGCCGCCGAAATTGTATACTCTCCTTCTCCCTTCCCGCAACTGAAATTTCTGCGGCTCACAATGGGGAACATCGTGCGAGATAGGGAGAGAGACGCAAGGTAGGGGAGGGGAGGGGGCGGCTTCGCTTTTTTCGGGGAGTCCTTAGCTGTTCGCTTTCGGCCCACGAAGGCCTTCGCGTGGGTGGCCCAATCAACCACGCAGCTCCAATTTTGCCGCGGGAGCAGCTGCCCAGTTCAGTCGCGGCAAGTGTGGCGTGAGTGTTTTATCGGACGGCCGAAAACATCTAACAGTGAAGATCTAATGGCTGTGAATGCTAATGGCCTGAGAGAGCTCCTAAGGTGCACAGTTATAATGTCTTAAAATTCCAAAATAATTCTCCGTAAAATTTTAGCTCATTTGAAGATGTGCATAATAGGTATCTCTGACATAGCTTTTTCAAGTCCAGAATTCCAGCTGCCGGCATTCTCCCTCTTTGTGTAAACCTTGCATATTATGAGAGAAAAGGCATTAGAATTACTTCACAAAGTGTTATAATGCATAAAAACACTATAAATAACAGTAGGAAAGCATGATGCAAAATGGACGTATCAACTCCCTCAAGCTTAGACCTCGCTTGTCCTCAAGCGAAAGCCGATATCAAAAATCATGTCCACCTGTTTAGAGAGAGAGGTGTCGATAAAAACAAAATACGGACATAGTAGCATCATGCTTATTATTATAACATCAACAAACTTTATCATATAGCTTCTCATGAACAAGTAACAATTCATCACAACATCAAAGTAGAAAGCATAAACTTTATTGACAACTAACAAACTATGTTCTCAGTCAACTTTGCAACTACAATTCATCATATTTTTAGGAAGGGTCTCGTATCGGAGCCTCTTGGCAAGTCCACATACTCAACCATCATTTAGTCTTCTATGATTGCTAACACTCACAGCATACATATGAGCAAAAAGTTTCAACCGGACACATAAAAAGATAGGGGCTTATAGTTTCGCCTCCCAACTTATTCACCTCAAGGGTGATGTCAACAATAATAACCCATGATCACTCACATTCAACTGGATATATGTGCCTAGATCTTCCCCCACCACATGGTGCTTTCAAAAAGAAAAAATAAAAAGGAATAGAGAAGAATACTTTGACTCTTGCATAAAAGTAAATACATAAAAGTAAAAGATAGGCCCTTCACAGAGGGAAGAAGAGGTTATCATGCGCTTTTTGGTTTTGTATGCACAATCACTTAATGCAAAAGAACATCACGTTATATTGCCCCTTATGATAGCAACCTTTATTATGCAGTCCATCGCTTTTATTACTTTGCCATCACAAGTTCGTACAACGCTTATTTTCCCTTACACTAAAAGATAACACATTTAGGAGCAATTTTTATTGCCTTTTTTGCACCGATGACAACTTACTTGAAGGATCTTACTCAATCCATCGGTAGGTATGGTGGACTCTCAAAACATGAATTTGGGTTTAAGGGTTTTGGATGCACAAGTAGTATCTCTACTTAGTGCAGAATTTTGGCTAGCAAAGATATTGAGCAAGCACCACATGCTGAAGGATCTATGACAATATAACTTCTATGTGAATATGAACAAGTATAAATCATTACATTGTCTTCGTTGTCCAACTTCAACAATTTGGCATAAAATATTTAATGGGGGCTCACAATCATAAAAGATGACCAAGATAGTATATTTGCATGTGAATCTTCTCTTCACTTATTAATTCTTTCATGAATTGCATCATTGACCGATGCTATGTTTGTCAACTTTCAATAAATTTTACCACTTATACTTTTCCTTATGTGATGTCATTACTTACCATAAGATTAGCATATGACCTTTTTCATTATTTCCCTTTATTTTGATTGGATCATAAAAGTAAAGAAGCAAAAATTCAAACTAAACTTTATTATATAACTCTCACTCGATTACATAGATAGATAGATAGATCATGAAACTAGCACTCGAAAATAGATCATACTAAACTTTTATTCAACTAAATCACGAAATAACTAGGGATCGAACTAAGATAGTTAAAGGTAATAAAAGTGATGGTGATACGATACGATACCGGGGCATCTGCCCCAAGCTTGGAACAAGCCAAGGGGAGTGCCCATACCCGTGTACTCAAGTCTCCTTCTTTGGTGATGAAGATGATGGTGGTGCTGAGGAGGTAGTAGCTTCACACTTCAGCCTCAATAACTACTCCAATCTACGATTGATGCTCCGGAGGGCGATGTTTTGTTTCTTCCAACAAAATAATTTCACGAGTGAGATATTTATTTTGAACACAAACCATCTCGAAGGCCCTAAAGGCTTCGATTTCAGTAGGGGTGAGATGGTTGTAGTATGGTTGAAGGATATCTTCTTCTTCCTCATCTTCCCCTGTTAGCATGGCCTGCCCCCCTTCTTGAGCTTGATCTCCCATAACTTCCTTGACCTTGTCCTACTTGGTGGCTTCTTTGGGTTCCTCTCTTTTTAGCTCCATCTTCAGGAGCCAAGCATCTTCTTCTACGTGGTTGGAGGAGGGAGAAGACATGATGCCTGGCTTGATAGATCTGACAGAAAAACAACACGAAACAAGAATAGAGGATATTTCCGTGATACGGTGGTCAAATCGTGTGGGGGTGTGACGCCCCCGGCTCAATCGTGCACTAATCATACACGCAAATGCACACGATGAAGCCTAAGGACTCACGGGAAGATATCACAACACAACTCTAAAACATAAATAAAGTCATACAAGCTTTATATTACAAGCCAGGGGCCTCGAGGGCTCGAATACATAAGCTTGCGTAAAAGCGTCAGCGGAAGCATCAGATATCTGAGTACAGATATGAAACAGAAACAGAAAGGCCTTTAGAAAGGCGGGGCAAAATAAAACACCACGATCGAAAGGCGCAGGCCTCCTGCCTGGGACCCTCCGATCCTACTCCTGGTCGTCGGTCAACTCTAAGTAGTATCCACCCTCGGGGTCGAAGTAGTAGCGATCGTCGGCGGGGGCAACTGTTTCAGGGACTCCGTCATCTTGGTCACGTCAAACTGATATGGGGAGAAAAGGAAAACAAAGCAACCGTGAGTACTCAGAAGTACTCAGCAAGCAAGGATCTACACTACATATGCGACATTTTCAAGGGGAGGCTGTATATGTGGACTGGGCTGCAGAAATGCCAGAATAGAGAGAAGGCCTAGTCCTATCAAAGACTAGCATCTTCATCGGTCTTGCAGCAATAGAAGAGAGCAGAACAGATCAATATAAAGTAGCAGTATCATTAAGTCTCATCCTCACCCAGAGATCCTTTCTCGACTCCCTGCGAGAAAGCAATCCCAGAGCCATACAGTCATCAACCTCGTCCTGAGATCCCTTCTCGACTCCCTGCGAGAAGCAATCCCAGAGCCATAGTATCCAAGTATCCAGTTCTAAATTGTATCAATCAGGATACAACTCCGAGTGTCCTTTACCGTAGGACCGGCTATCGATAGAAGTTTTCTTCCCTGTAGGGGTGCACCAACTTACCCAACACGCTCGATTAACTCCGGCCGGACACACTTTCCTGGGTCATGCCCGGCCTCGGCCAAACGACACACCGCAGCCCTACCTAGAGCTCAGCAGAGAGGTCCCCGCCGGTCTACATCCTAAGCGCTCAGGGGTCTTGTGCTGTCGCCCTGTGCACTCCGGGTCGTTGTGAGCAGGGTGGATACCAGCGCCAACGGCACGATCCGACCCGGCCACAATGCTGAACTGGATGTCTGACAAAGCTTTCGGCTGATGCTACGATGCAGAACGCCCATACTATGCCCACGTGATGGTTAGTGCTATCAGACCAGAGGCCTGCTCGGATCAAATATCCAAATCGCTAGTACCTTGGGCTTGCGGTAACGAGCAGAGACTCACGAAAGATGTGACTCCGTCGCCCCGTCTCGAGGACTTGCGGCAAGGGCCATGAATGCCCGGCCACGCCTCGTATTCACCGCTCGAGCACCACACAGGCACCCGTCTTCACAAAACTCGCCTCTCAGGCGCACGCGGGTACCCCTCAGGGTCGACCCGCCTATCCAAGTAACAGTGTAAAGTCCAAGTATCCGTGTGTCCATAACATCAGGGGGATCCGAGGTATCACCCTCATTGAATTCCCACTTGATGTATCCGTCAAGGTGAACTCGGAGGAATCACCCTCGATGGGTTCACACCTGATGTGTTGCACGACAGCGTCGTTACCGGAAGTGGTGAAGGAGGAATCACCCTTAATGACCACGACTGAATAGCTACTCTACAGAGTTAACATCAGAAGTGCTACACGAGGTATCACCCTCGGCACTCGGTGGTAACGCTGCAGTGTCGTTACAACTAAGGGGGTGAGGTGCGGTGCCGGGGCCTGGTCTTCAATCCCGTTGATCGGGTCTTCGGATAATCCAGCGGGGCGGTCGGGACTAGTGGGGTCACTGATAGGTCTCTACCCAGCCTATACTAAGCAGTTTAGGATATGCAGGTAATTATCAACAGCAGGTTACAATAAACAGGCTATGCACCAGAATAGGTAAAGCAGCAGCAGCAGCAATTCTAATGCAAGCATGAGAAATTAGAATGGGCGATATCGGGATGATCAAAAGGGGGGGGGGGCTTGCCTGGTTGCTCGGCGGTAGGGGCAAGGTCGTCAATGGTGTCTTCTGGCTCCAAAGCTGCGTCGGTCTCGGGGACGACGTCGGTGTCGGGGTCTAACGAGAGAGAAGAGGGGGAGGAAACAGTATAAATACACAGCAAACATGAGCATGACAAATACGATACACGGTGCTAGGGGTAGTCTAACGCAGTACTACACGTATCAGACGGAGCAGGAGAATATCTGACGATATTTCCCGGGTCTTTGGAATTATCGGACAGACAATCCGGAGGGGGACGGTTCCATGTTCTGATAGATAGGGACGCGTGACGGACGAACGGACCGCGGATCCGAATTCGTCTTGTCGTTCTGAGCAACTTTCATGTAGAAAGTTTTTCGATCGGAGTTACGGATTATTTAATACGAATTTATAAAGATTTAAACAATTTCTGGAATTTAATTAATTTATTAAATCAACATTATCCGAAACAGTAACGGTGACGTCATCATGACATCACTGTGACGTCAGGACCAGTGGGTCCCACCTGTCAGTGTCACGTTAGGCTAATTAGGGCTTAATTAAACTAATTACAGATTAATTAGGTTAACTAGATAATTAGTTTATTAAACAGAATTAATTAAGTTAAGTTAATTAATTAATTAATTAATATTTATTTTCATTATTATTATTTTTAACAGCTAACAAGGCACAGGGCCCACTGGCAGGCCGGACAATGTCCAGGCCGGCCCCTTGGGCACCGGACATGTCCGGGCGGGGCAGGGCAAACGCACGGGGCCACGCGGGGCCAACGGCGACCGAGGGCCGGCGCGGCCGGCGAGCAGCGCGGCCAGGGGAGGCTCGGGCCGGCCAGGTGAAGGCGGCCGGAGGCGGCCAGTGCGGGCGGTGCGGGGCTGCGGGGGTGGGGCCAGGGGCGGCGCGACGCAACGCGGCCGCAGCGAGTAGGCGGTGCGCGAGGCCGGTGCGGCCCAGGTGCGGGGAGCGACGCGGGGAGGGCATGGCCCCGACGCGGTGAGCGCGTGCGAAGCGGGACCGGCGCGGCGGCGAACAGGAAGGGGGGCGAGCAGGGGGAAAGCTCAACAGCGGGCCTAGGATGGGCGGGGGCGGTGAGGGGGAGGGGCGCGTTGGCCGTGTTGGCGCGAGGGCAACCGCCGGCGATGGCCTGGGGGCGGGCGACGCGGGCGGCGGGGACGGGCGCGCAGGAGGGCGTCGGCGGCGGGGCTCCTCCTCCCGATCCGATCTAGAACCAGGGGAGGAGAGGAGCGAGGCGACGGCTGGGCGTGTCGAGGTGGCCGAGGCGGCGACGGCGCGAGGCGGCGGCGGCTACCCCGATCCGATATGGATCGGGAGGGGGAGGGGACCGGGGTGGGGGGAGGGATTAGGTTTCGTTTGGGTGGGGGGGGGGCCCCTCCCTCCCCCCCCCCCCTCCCATCCTCTTCGGTGGTAGTTGTTATATAGGGGCCGACTGGGTCGGCCTGGTTGGCCTAATGGCCAGCTGGGCCGAGGCCCAGCAAGGAGGGGGGTTTCCTTTTATTTTTCTTTGTTTTTTTTCTCTTTTATTTATTCTTGTTTTACTTTTCTGTTTTGTAATTAGTTAGGCCTCAAAATGACTTCTGTAAAAATATGGCACTTGTTCCATTAATTGCTAGGCATTATCTACTACTGCCAAAAACTGGTTTGGAGACAATTGGAGTTCACACAAATTTTATATTAAATAAAATGTATTAATCCTTGCTGTTTTGGTAATGTTAGGGTCACCTAATTAATTTATTAATTGTTGGTTACAATTTTAGAATAGTCTCTGTAATATTTGCTATTTAATGAACATTTTAGTTTCTGTGTTTGAACAACTTTTATTTTCCACTTTTATTTAATTTGAATATTTGAGTTAGGAGTTGAAATGCAATATGATGCAAATGATAATTTGGCACTGTTGAACTTGCTGACATGGCAAAATCAAAAGGGAAATTACTATAGCTAAACACTGGGGGTATTACAAATCTCCTCCACTAATAAGAATTCTCGTCCCGAGAATTAAGAGGTAGAAGGAAAAAGTTCGGGGTATTCCGCCCGAAGATTATCCTCGCATTCCCAAGTGGCTTCATCTTCAGTATGATTTGACCACTGCACTTTGAGGAACTTGGTAACCTTCTGACGGGTTCGATGTTCAGCTTCATCGAGAATGCGGATCGGATGCTCCTTATAAGATAGATCATCATGCAATTCGAGCATCTCGTGATCCACTGCGCGGTGCGGAGATTCCTTGAAGCATTTACGAAGTTGCGACACATGGAAGACGTCGTGGATATGAGAGAATTGCGGCGGCAATTCCAATTTATATGCCACCTGACCACGTCTTGCAACAATGCGGAAAGGACCAATGTAGCGCGGAGCTAACTTGCCCTTGATTCCAAAACGGTGAGTGCTCTTCATAGGAGTGACACGCAGATAAGCTTGTTCACCAGGTTGATAAGTTAAACCCCATCGTTTGCGATCATAGTTGCTCTTCTGGCGGTCCTGAGCCACCTTGAGATTTTCTCGGACAATACGGACTTGTTCTTCGGCGTGTTGAATAATATCCGGACCCACGAGCGGTCGTTCCCTAGTTTCTGACCAATTCAGAGGGGTTCGACACTTATGTCCATATAGAACTTCGAAGGGGGCCATTTTCAAGCTGGCTTGATAGCTGTTGTTGTAAGAGAATTCGGCATATGGAAGAGATTCTTCCCACTTCTTACCGAATGAAATAACACAAGCCCGAAGCATGTCTTCAAGCACTTGATTGACTCGCTCGACTTGGCCTTGGGATTGGGGGTGATAAGTTGAACTCCAGGTAATATGAGTTCCCATAGCTATTTGGAAACTTTCCCAGAATTTGGAAGTGAAAAGACCGCCACGGTCCGAACTGATCTCCTTCGGAATACCGTGGAGTGATACAATTATGGAGATATACAACTCTGCTAACTGGCTAGCAGTGATAGTTTCCTTGACGGGCAGAAAGTGTGCAACTTTAGAAAGTTGGTCGACGACGACAAGAATAGCATCGTGACCCTTCTGTGACCTGGGAAGTCCTGTGACGAAATCCATCTGAACCTTATCCCATTTCCATAGAGGAATAGGAAGCGGTTGCAGAATTCCAGCTGGTTTCTGATGTTCTGCTTTAACGCGACGACACACATCACATTCGGCAACATAACGAGCAATGTCCTGCTTCATTCTAGACCACCAGTACCTTTGATGGAGATCACGATACATCTTGGTGCTACCTGGATGAATAGACAGCGGGGTATCATGTGCCTCCTTCATGACCTTGTCGGTCATAAGTTCGAAGCGAGGTACGACAATGCGGTTTCTGAAATACAAGGTTCCATCTTCAGACAGCGAGAAATCCCTGTACTTTTCAAGGTGAAGATTTTTCTTCATCAGATCAACTTCAGCATCCTTAGCTTGCGCATTCTTAACAGCTTTTTCGAGATCTGGTTGTATCACAAGGTTATTTAGAGAGCCCTGTGGGACAATAAGCAGATTCAGCTTGCACAGTTCTTCAAAAAGACGAGGTTGAGCTCGCCTAACCATGAGGTTGTCGCAATAGGACTTGCGGCTTAAGGCATCAGCCATCATGTTAGCCTTGCCAGGGGTATAGGATATACCCAAATCATAGTCCGCAATGGCCTCCATCCATCTTTGCTGACGGAGGTTTAGAGATGGTTGAGTAAACAAGTACTTCAGACTTTTATGATCCGTGTAGATCTCGCAACGATTACCGAGAAGGTAATGTCGCCACAACTGCAATGCATAGATCACAGCAGCTAGTTCTAGATCATGTACCGGATAATTCTCTTCATGTGGGCGCAACTAACGAGAGCCATAAGCAATCACTTTACGCTCTTGTATTAGGACACAGCCTAATCCTTCACGGGATGCGTCACAATAAATCACAAAGTCTTTGCGGGTATCTGGAGGAGATAGTACTGGGGCAGATGTCAGCTTGTCTTTGAGTGTCTGGAAACTTTCCTGACATTTTTCTGTCGATTCAAATTTAACGCCCTTGTGAAGCAGATCAGTCAGGGGCTTAGCAATCTTGGAAAAGTTCTCGACAAATCAACGGCAATAGCTTGCAAGGCCGAGAAAACTTCTCACTTGCTTGACGTTCTGTGGAGGAGTCCAGTCAAGAATAGCCTGAACTCATTCTGGGTTAACAGCAATACGTGGGCAGGTAGTCAAAGAGATTGAAGATGATAACACAGATCAGCGAGGGCAAGGATGGCATTGCCGTTCATGAATTCAATTAACATCTCGGAAGAACTCAAAATGTTGACACTGAACACGACACATTTTTCCGGGAGATTCCAAAAGTGTCAAATGACGGTAAGCGAGGTATAAGATAACTTGGAAAGAAAAGGTTAAACGACCCAATAGAAAGGAAAATGATTATCAGACTAATCAGATCAATGGTAAGGAATAAGCACAGATATCCAGCTCTCCGGGTAGACGAGATTTACGAGATCCTAATGTCAGAGTTAGTAAAATTTTAACCCGAATAGAAGAGAGAACAGAGTCCCAGAGTAAAGGTCGAGGAGTAAAAGATCCTAATACCACCCATTTGGCGACGTGGGCTCGTAAGCCACACAGCCAAGTTAGTAAAACAGTTTTTCGGTTTCTAGACTCAACTTCGGCCAAGGAGTTGGAAAGGGGGATTCCTACACGCAGTCGGCTCTGATACCAACTTGTGACGCCCCCGGCTCAATCGTGCACTAATCATACACGCAAATGCACACGATCAAGCCTAAGGACTCACGGGAAGATATCACAACACAACTCTAAAACATAAATAAAGTGATACAAGCTTTATATTACAAGCCAGGGACCTCGAGGGATCGAATACATAAGCTTGCGTACAAGCGTCAGCGGAAGCATCAGATATCTGAGTACAGATATGAAACAGAAACAGAAAGGCCTTTAGAAAGGCGGGGCAAAATAAAACACTACGATCGAAAGGCGCAGGCCTCCTGCCTGGGACCCTCCGATCCTACTCCTGGTCATCGGTCAACTCGTAGTAGTATCCACCCTCGGGGTCGAAGTAGTAGCGATCATCGGCGGGGGCAACTTTCTCAGGGACTCCGTCATCTTGGTCACGTCAAACTGATATGGGGAGAAAAGGAAAACAAAGCAACCGTGAGTACTCAGAAGTACTCAGCAAGCAAGGATCTACACTACATATGCGACATTTTCAAGGGGAGGCTGTATATGTGGACTGGGCTGCAGAAATGCCAGAATAGAGAGAAGGCCTAGTCCTATCGAAGACTAGCATCTTCATCGGTCTTGCAAAAATAGAAGAGAGCAGAACAGATCAATATAAAGTAGCAGTATCATTAAGTCTCATCCTCACCCAGAGATCCTTTCTCGACTCCCTGCGAGAAAGCAATCCCAGAGCCATACAGTCATCAACCTCGTCCTGAGATCCCTTCTCGACTCCCTGCGAGAAGTAATCCCAGAGCCATAGTATCCAAGTATCCAGTTCTAAATTGTATCAATCAGGATACAACTCCGAGTGTCCTTTACCGTAGGACCGGCTATCGATAGAAGTTTTCTTCCCTGCAGGGGTGCACCAACTTACCCAACACGCTCGATTAACTCCGGCCGGACACACTTTCCTGGGTCATGCCCAGCCTCGGCCAAACGACACACCGCAGCCCTACCTAGAGCTCAGCAGAGAGGTCCCCGCCGGTCTACATCCTAAGCGCTCAGGGGTCTTGGGCCGTCACCCTGTGCACTCCGGGTCGTTGTGAGCAGGGTGGATACCAGCGCCAACGGCACGATCCGACCCGGCCACAATGCTGAACTGGACGTCTGACAAAGCTTTCGGCTAATGTTACGATGCAGAATGCCCATACTATGCCCACGTGATGGTTAGTGCTATCAGACCAGAGGCCTGCTCGGATCAAATATCCAAATCGCTAGTACCTTGGGCTTGCGGTAACGGGCAGAGACTCACGAAAGATGTGACCCCGTCGCCCCGTCTCGAGGACTTGCGGCAAGGGCCATGAATGCCCGGCCACGCCTCGTATTCACCGCTCGGGCACCACACAGGCACCCGTCTTCACAAAACTCGCCTCTCAGGCGCACGCGGGTACCCCTCAGGGTCGACCCGCCTATCCAAGTAACAGTGTAAAGTCCAAGTATTCGTGTGTCCATAACATCAGGGGAATCTGAGGTATCACCCTCATTGAATTCCCACTCGATGTATCCGTCAAGGTGAACTCGGAGGAATCACCCTCGATGGGTTCACACCTGATGTGTTGCACGACAGCGTCGTTACCGGAAGTGGTGAAGGAGGAATCACCCTCGATGACCACGACCGAACAGCTACTCTACAGAGTTAACATCAGAAGTGCTACACGAGGTATCACCCTCGGCACTCGGTGGTAACGCTGCAGTGTCGTTACAACTAAGGGGGTGAGGTGCGGTGCCGGGGCCTGGTCTTCAATCCCGTTGATCGGGTCTTCGGATAATCCAGCGGGGCGGTCAGGACTAGTGGGGTCACTGATAGGTCTCTACCCAGCCTATACTAAGCAGTTTAGGATATGCAGGTAATTATCAACAGCATGTTACAATAAACAGGCTATGCATCAGAATAGGTAAAGTAGTAGCAGCAGCAATTCTAATGCAAGCATGAGAAATTAGAATGGGCGATATTGGGATGATCAAAAGGGGGAGGGCTTGCCTGGTTGCTCGGCGACAGGGGCAAGGTCGTCAATGGTGTCTTCGGGCTCCGGAGCTGCGTCGGTCTCGGGGACGACATCGGTGTCGGGGTCTAACGAGAGAGAAGAGGGGGAGGAAACAGTATAAAAACACAACAAACATGAGCATGACAAATACGATACACGGTGCTAGGGGTAGTCTAACGCAGTACTACACGTATCAGACGGAGCGGGAGAATATCTGACGATAGTTCCTGGGTCTTTGGAATTATCGGACAAATGATCCGGAGGGGGACGGTTCCATGTTCGGATAGATAGGGACGCGTGACGGACAAACGGACTGCGTATCCGAATTCGTCTCGTCGTTCTGAGCAACTTTCATGTAGAAAGTTTTTCGATCGGAGTTACGAATTATTTAATACGAATTTATAAAGATTTAAACAATTTCTAGAATTTAATTAATTTATTAAATCAACATTATCCGAAACAGTAATGGTGACGTCATCATGACGTCACTGTGACGTCAGGACCAGTGGGTCCCACCTGTCAGTGTCACGTTAGGCTAATTAGGGCTTAATTAAACTAATTATAGATTAATTAGGTTAACTAGATAATTAGTTTAATTAAACAGAATTAATTAAGTTAATTATTTATTTATTTAATTAATATTTATTTATTTTCATTATTATTATTTTTTAACAGCTAACAGGGCACAGGGCCCACTGGCAGGCCGGACAATGTCCAGGCCGGCCCCTTGGGCACCGGACATGTCCGGGTGGGGCAGGGCAAACGCACGGGGCCGCGTGGGGCCAACGGCGACCGAGGGCCGGCGCGGCCGGCGAGCAGCGCGGCCAGGGGAGGCTTGGGCCGGCCAGGTGGAGGCGGCCGGAGGCGGCCAGTGCGGGCGGTGCGGGGCTGCGGGGGTGGCGGCCAGGGGCGGCGCGACGCAACGCGCCTGCAGCGAGTAGGCGGTGCGCGAGGCCGGTGCGGCCCAGGCGCGGGGAGCGACGCGGGGAGGGCATGGCCCCGACGCGGTGAGCGCGTGCGAAGCGGGACCGGCGCGGCGGCGAACAGGGAGGGGGGCAAGCAGGGGGAAAGCTCACATGGGGGCAATGGAGGCGGGGGCCGGTGAGGGGGAGGGGCGGGGCTTGTGGCGGCGAGGGCGACCGCCGGTGATGGCCGGGGCGGCGGGGACGGGCGGCGGGCGGTGGGGCTCCTCCTCCCGATCCGATCTAGAACCAGGGGGAGGAGAGGAGCGAGGCGACGGGCTGGTGGTGTCGAGGACGGCGTCGAGGTGGCCGAGGCGGCGACGGCGCGAGGCGGCGGCGGCCGCCCCGATCCGATATGTATCGGGAAGGGGGAGGGGAGACCGAGTGGGGGGAGGGATTAGGGTTTCGTGGGGGGGGGGGGCTTCGGTGGGGTGATATAGGGGCCGGCTGGGTCGGCCTGGTTGGCCTGATGGCCAGCTGGGCCGAGCCCAGCAAGGGGGGGGGGTTTCCTTTTATTTTTCTTTGTTTTTTCTCTTTTATTTATTCTTGTTTTACTTTTCTGTTTTGTAATTAGTTAGGCCTCAAAATGACTTCTGTAAAAATATGGCACTTGTTCCATTAATTGCTAGGCATTATCTACTACTGCCAAAAACTGGTTTGGAGACAATTGGAGTTCACACAAATTTTATATTAAATAAAATGTATTAATCCTTGCTGTTTTGGTAATGTTAGGGTCACCTAATTAATTTATTAATTGTTGGTTACAATTTTAGAATAGTCTTTGTAATATTTGCTATTTAATGAACATTTTAGTTTCTGTGTTTGAACAACTTTTATTTTCCACTTTTATTTAATTTGAATATTTGAGTTAGGAGTTGAAATGCAATATGATGCAAATGATAATTTGGCACTGTTGAACTTGGTGACATGGCAAAATCAAAAGGGGAATTACTGTAGCTAAACACTGGGGGTATTACAGGGGGTATCTATAAGGATTTTTTATCTTGGGAAACAAGTATATGGAAGGAAAACGGAGTCGGTAAGGTGCCCGAGGGGCCCACTACCCACCAGGGCATGCCAGGCGGGGCAGGCACGCCCTGGTGCCTTGTGGGCACCTGGGTTGCCTTCCCGTTTGTTTCTTATTATTTTTATTTTTTCTAATATTCCAAAACTGACAGAAAATATTTTTGCGGAATTTTTGGAGTCCCTTTACTTACCGTATCACGTATCTCTTCCTTTTCAGGGTTCTGGAAGGTTTCTTTTATGTGTTCCTCCGGTGTCATAGTTTGAATAATATTAGTTTCAACATTAATAGGCGTACCTGAAATATAATGCTTAATTCTTTGCCCATTGGCCACCTTTGGATTAGTGCCTTCGGCATTATTGATCTTTATAGCTCCAGAACGATAAACTTCTTCGATGATATATGGCCCTTCCCATTTGGAGAGAAGTTTTCCTGCAAAAAATTTGAAACGAGAATTATACAATAGAACATATTCACCAACTTTGAATTCCCGGTTTTGGATTCTTTTGTCATGCCATCTTTTAACTTTTTCTTTAAATAGTTTGGCATTTTCATAAGCTTGGGTTCTCCATTCATATAGTGAGCTAATATCAAATAACCTATTTTCACAGGCAAGTTTGAAGTCATAATTTAGTTCTTTAATTGCCCAATATGCTTTATGTTCTAACACAAGAGGCAAATGAAAAGCTTTTCCATAAACCATTTTGTACGGAGACATACCCATAGGATTTTTATAAGCTGTTCTATAGGCCCAAAGTGCATCATCAAGTTTCTTAGACCAATTCTTTCGGGACCTATTGATAGTTTTTTGTAATATTAACTTTATTTCTCTATTGCTAAGTTCGACTTGACCACTAGATTGAGGATGATAGGGTGATGCAATTCTATGGTTGACATCATATTTATCAAGCATTTTACGGAAAGCACCATGAATAAAGTATGAACCACCATCAGTCATTAAATATCTAGGGACTCCAAAGCTTGGGAAGATAATTTCTTTAAGCATTTTAATGGAGGTGTTATGATCAGCACTGCTAGTTGGAATAGCTTCTACCCACTTAGCGACGTAATCAACAGCAACCAAAATATGTGTATACCCATTAGAGGAAGGAAAAGGTCCCATATAATCAAAGCCTCAAACATCAAATGGTTCAACAACAAGTGAATAATTCATAGGCATTTCCTGACGCTTACCAATATTACCAATTCTTTGACATTCATCACAAGACAAGACAAGACAAACTTACGGGCATCTTTGAAAAGAGTAGGCCAATAAAAACCAGATTGTAATACCTTGTGCGCAGTTCTATCTCCCGCACGATGCCCTCCATAAGCTTCAGAATGACATTTCCGTAGGATTTGTCCCTGTTCATGCTCAGGTATACAATGTCTAATAATACCATCTACTCCTTCTTTATAAAGATGTGGCTCATCCCAAAAGTAGTGTCTTAAGTCATAGAAGAATTTTTTATTTTGTTGGTAAGTGAAACTAGGTGGTATAAATTTAGCAACGATATAATTAGCATGGTCAGCATACCAAGGAGTATTATGAGAAGCATTTATGACAACTAGTTGTTCATTAGGAAAGCTATCATCAATAGGTAGTGGGTCATCAAGAATATTTTCTAACCTAGACAAGTTATCTGCTACGGGGTTCTCAGCTCCTTTTCTATCAGTGATGTGTAAGTCAAATTCTTGTAGCAAGAGAACCCACCTAATGAGTCTAGGTTTAGCATCTTTCTTTTCCATAAGATATTTAATAGCAGCATGATCAGTGCGAACAATTACTTTTGAATCAACAATGTAACATCTGAATTTATCACAAGCAAACACAACTGCAAAAAATTCTTTTTCAGTAGTAGCATAATTTCTTTGGGCACTATCTAGAGTTTTACTAGCAAAATGGATAAAATTTAATTTTTTATCAACTCTTTGTCCTAAAACAGCACCAACAGCATAATCACTAGCATCACACATAATTTCAAAAGGCAAGTTTCAATCAGGAGGTTGAACAATAGGTGCAGAAGTTAAGTCTTTCTTAAGTGTTTCAAAGGCTTCTACACAATCATCATAAAAAACAAATGGAACATCCATTTGTAAAAGATTAGTAAGAGGCCTAGAAATTTTAGAGATGTCTTTAATAAACCTCCTATAGAAACCAGCGTGACCAAGGAAACTACGGATACCTTTAATGTCTTTAGGACATGGCATTTTCTCAATTGCATCAACTTTAGCTTTATCCACCTCAATACCTCGCTCAGAAATTTTATGCCCCAAGACAATACCTTCATTCACCATAAAGTGGCACTTCTCCCAATTCAAGACAAGATTAGTTTGTTCACATCTCTGCAAAACTCGATCAAGGTTGCTTAAGCAATCATCAAAAGAAGTTCCATAAACGGAGAAATCATCCATGAAAAACTCAACAATCTTTTCACAAAAGTTAGAGAATATAGCAGTCATACATCTTTGAAAGGTAGCAGGTGCATTACATAAACCAAAGGGCATACGTCTATAAGCATAAGTTCCAAAAGGGCAAGTAAAGGTGATTTTCTCTTGATCAGGTTGTGAAACAGGTATTTCAGAGAAACCAGAATATCCATCAAGAAAACAAAAGTGTGTGTGCTTAGATAGTCTTTCTAGCATTTGATCAATAAAAGGCAGAGGGTAATGATCATTTCTAGTAGCTTTGTTTAATTTCCTAAAATCAATTACCATTCTATAACCAGTAACAATTCTTTGTGGGATAAGTTCATTTTTATCATTAGGAACAACAGTAATACCTCCTTTCTTAGGGACACAATGAACATGACTTACCCATCTACTATCAGCTATAGGATAAATTATACATGCTTCCAGAAGCTTTAGTATTTCAGTTCTTACCACTTCCTTCATCTTAGGATTTAATCGTCGTTGATGATCAACAATGGGTTTAGCATAAGGTTCCATATACATCTTGTGTTGATAGAGAGTGGGACTAATGCCCTTAAGATCATCAAGGGTATATCCGATAGCAGCACGGTGCTTCTTCAGAATTTTTAATAATCTCTCTTCTTCGTATTCTGAAAGGTAGCACTAATAATAACATGATATATCTTTTTCTCATCAAGATAAGCGTACTTCAGAGTGTCAGGCAATTGCTTTAATTCAAACACAGGATGACCTTTAGGTGGAGGAGGACCTCCTAGAATTTCAATAGGCAAATTGTGTTTAAGGATAAGTTGTTGTTCAAAGAATATTTTATCTATTTCATTTCTTTCATGCAGGTGCATATCATTTTCATGGTCTAGCAAATATTGTTCTAGTGGATCAGTAGGAGGTACGGTAATAGAAGCAAGTCCAATTATTTCATCCTTACTAGGCAATTCTTTATTATGAGGTTGTCTACGAAACTTAGAGAAATTAAACTCATGAGACACATCACCAAAATTAACACTGACAGTTTCTTTTTCACAATCTATCTTAGCATTAACAGTGTTCAAGAAAGGTCTACCAAAGATAATGGGACAAAAGTCATCTTGTGGGGAACCAAGGACTAGGAAATCAGTAAGGTATTTTATTTTCCCACACAAGACTTCAACATCTCTAACAATCCCAAGTGGTGTGATGGTGTCTCTATTTTCGAGTTTAATAGTAACATCTATGCCTTCTATTTCAGCGGGTGCTATATCATTCATAATTTATTGGTATAAGGTAAAAGGAATAGCACTCACACTAGCACCCAAATCACATAAATCGTGATAGCAATGATCTCCTATTTTCACCGAGACAGCAGGCATGCCAACGACAGGCTTGTTCTTATCTTTAGTGTTAGGTTTGGCAATTCTAGTTGCTTCATCACAGAAATAAATAACATGCCCATCAATATTTTTGACCAAGATATCTTTAATCATAGCAACACTAGGTTCTACTTTAATTTGTTCAGAGGGTTTAGGTGCTTTAGTATTACTTTTGTGAACCACTATTGACACCTTAGCATGTTCCTTTGTCCTAACAGGGAAAGGTGGTTTTTCAATATAAGCAGTAGGAACAACTAGATCAACATTATAAATGATAGTTTCATCTTTAACTAAAACCGGTTCTTTAATTTCTTCTTTAATAGGGGGATGATATTTAAACCACTTCTCCTTAAGGAGATCAACATGAGTAGCAAATGATTCACAAATAGAGGCTACTATCTCAGAGTCAAGTCCATATTTAGTGCTAAACTTGTGAAAAGCATCGGTATTCATAAAAGATTTAACACAATCAAACTCAAGCTTAATACTTGAATCTTTACCTTCGTCGAGTTCCCAATCTTCAGAGTTGCGTTTAATTCTTTCCAAAATATCCCACCTGAATTCAATAGTCTTCTTCATAAAAGAACCAGTACAAGAAGTATCGAGCATGGATTGATCATCATGAGAAAGCCGAGCATAAAAATTATGAATAATAATTTATCTTGAGAGCTCATGATTGGGGCATGAATATAACATTGACTTAAGCCTCCCCCAAGCTAGAGCGATACTTTCTCCTTCACGAGGCCAAAAATTATATATATAATTCCGATCACTATGAACTAGATGCATAGGATACAATTTTTGGTGAAATTCCAATTTCAATCGATTCCAATTGCAAGCTCCAATATCATCACATAGCCTATACCATGTCAATGCTTTTCCCTTCAAAGATAAGGGGAAAACCTTCTTCTTAACTTCATCTCCGGGTAAACCTGCAAGCTTAAACAATCCACAAATTTCATCCACATGTATCAAATGCATATCAGGATGTTTCGTTCCATCTCCTGCATAAGGATTAGCTAGTAGTTGTTCTATCATACCCGAAGGAATTTCATAACCAATATTTTCAGTAGGTGCAGTAGGTTGAGGGGCAACTCTTTGTGTTTTTGGTCGAGGTGAAGATACCCCAAACAAACTCCTCAAAGGATTGTTTTCCATAGTAACAAGTGAGAGTAAATTTCAGCACGTAGTATAGTTTTTTCCTTACCAATTTCCACTTACCAAGAGCACTTCACTCCCCGACAACGGTGCCAGAAAAGAGTCTTGATGACCCACAAGTATAGGGGATCAATCATAGTCCTTTCGATAAGTAAGAGTGTCAAACCCAACGAGGAGCAGAAGGAAATGACAAGCGGTTTTCAGCAAGGTAATTTCTGCAAGCAATGAAATTGTCGGTAACGGGTAGTTTGATAGCAACATAATTGTTGCAAGTAACAAATAACAATAGTAACAATAAGTGAAGCAAGGTAGCCCAATCCTTTTTGTAGCAAAGGACAGGCCAGAATGATCTCGCATAATAAGTAAAACGTTCTTGAGGGCACACGGGAATTTCATCTAGTCACTTTAATCATGTTGGTTTGATTCGCGTTTGCTGCTTTGATAATTTGATATGTGGGTGGACCGGTGCTTGGGTGTTGTTATTACTTGAACAAGCCTCTCACTTATGATTAACCCCCTCGAAAGCATCCGCAACTACAAAAGAAGTATTAAGATAAAATCTAACCATAGCGTTAAACATATGGATCCAAATCAGCCCCTTACGGAATAGCGCATAAACTAGGGTTTAAGTTTCTGTCACTCTAGCAACCCATCATCTAATAACTACTCCACAATGCATTCCCTTAGGCCCAAAGATGATGAAGTGTCATGTAGTCGATGTTCACATAACACCACTAAGGGAATCACAACATACACATCCTCAAAATATCGAACACATATCGAATTCACATGATTACTTGCAACATGACTTCTCCCGTGGCCTCAAGAACAAAGGCAACTACTCACAAATAATATTCATGCCCAAGATCAAAGGGATATTAAATAGCATAATGGATTTGAACATATATTCTTCCACCAAATAAACCGGCTAGCATCAACTACAAGATGTAATCAACACTACTAGTCACCCACAGGTACCAATCTGAGGTTTTGATACAAAGATTGAACACAAGAGATGAACTAGGGTTTGAGATGAGATGGTGTTGTTGAAGATGTTGATGAAGATTGGCCTCCCAAAGATGAGAGGGTTGTTGGTGATGACGATGACTTCGATTTCCCCCTCCGAGAGGGAAGTTCCCCTGGCAGAATCGCTCCGCCGGAGGGCAAACGTGCTCCTGCCCAAGTTCCTCCTCGAGATGGCGGCACTCCATCCCAAAAGTCCTCTCCTTATTTTTTCTTGGTAAAAAGACCTTATGTACCAGAAGATGGGCACCGGAGGTGGGCTGGGCCCCCACTACCCATCAGGGCGCTCCTGGAGGGGGTGGCGCGCCCTGGTGCCTTGTGGGTGCCTGGGTGCCCCCTCTGGTTGTTCTTTTCTCCAATATTTATTATATATTCCAAAATAATTCTCCGTAAAATTTCAGCTCATTTGGAGATGTGCAGAATAGGTATCTCTGACATATCTTTTTCAGGTCCACAATTCTAGCTGCCGGCATTCTCTCTCTTTGTGTAAACCTTGCATATTATGAGAGAAAAGGCATTAGAATTACTCCACAAAGTGTTATAATGCATAAAAACACTATAAATACTAGTAGGAAACATGATGCAAAATGGACGTATCAAGCGCTCCGTGTACTTGTGCTCAAACACCACCAATACACCCAAAGGCAAGAGTAGGGTTTGACGCCTCCGGGCGGCCCGAACCTGGGTAAAATCGTGCGCCCCTCGTTGTGTTTGCTCTTTGTGTCGATCGCCACCCCTTGCCGAACCAGCAAAGGGGCTGCACTGCCCCATAGATCGCCGGCTCCACGCCGACATCTTTGGCACACCAGGCAGGGGCCCTGCGTTGGCGTGTATCAAAGCAGTGAGTGGCACATCAGCTACGTGAAGTTCTGCGTCTTCTTCATCATCCATGGCACCCAAAAAGAAGGGCTCCATGACGACAAAACCATCCTCATCCAGACTCCCACCACATTCGCCTATGGATGGCGCAGGCAGCGCCACTCCGGCGGGCGGTGCGGAAGCCACGGGGGGCGCGGCTAGCACAGGAGGTGCCATCGCCATGCCCACCATGGCAGGAGCGGACGATTGGGACGTCGGAGCCGGTCAGCTCCTATGACCCTCTGGTGACAACCACAACAATGGCGCGGATGGTGCGGATGTACAATTCTCACTTCCCCCGTGCCACGGCGAGCGCAGCCACCGGAGCAACACCGCCCGGTCCGGTGCGGGCCGAGATCCTCCCGCTGCACCAACCCCAGCAGCCACGGGGGAGATGACATCGAGACACATACCACGCCAGTTGCAAGATGGACGCGACAAGACACCGAGCGGTGCTGTTGTGCCTCCACAACATCGCCCGCATGGCAAGTTGCCAGTTGATCAAGTTCAAGATCTGCAGGTGCCACTCCCACCGCGCCAGCCCACTGCCGCCCTCATGAGTCGGCAACGAGAGTGTAACGCTGCTCCTGCTGGCTCCTCCAGGAGTCGAGCGACGTCGCATTCCTCATGCTCTAACATGCCCCAAACGGCGATGGAGGTGATGGCGCGGGCGCAGATGCTACTGGATTTCCCTCCAGTGGCTGACAAGATGGACGAGTGGAGGGCTACCATTCGGAGTTTGATCGAGTTTGCCGACGTGAACAGCTCCCAGTTGGCGAAGCCCTCGCGGCGTCCGCCAATTGCGCTTGCGGCACAAGCTGAGGGCCGTGGTGTGGGTGGTGCACCCACGGTGAAGTCCCCTCCCCGGCATCAATCTCAGCGGCAACCTCGACCTTCGCAGCAAAACCAGCAGGACATGCAGCCCGACGACGCATCCATGGCTTCCTCAGATCCACAGACACAGCGGGATCAGAGGCAAGTGTTGCTGGAAAGGCGGGCGGAGGACGCTCGCACCACTATTCAGTGGCGCCGGGAGGCACGCTGTCAATCAGATGAGCACAATGGCCCAGTCGTCGATGAGCCAGCGCCCATTGTTAGCGGGTACCTACCTTATGAGGTTGGGTGCTCCGCTTTCACACGTGAGCTGCGGCAAGTCCATTGGCCGTCCATCCGCGCGTTCAAGCCTGAAGTACCAAAAAAGTACGATGGCAGTCAAAACCCGGCAGAGTTCTTAGGCATTTACACCATTGCTGTACAGGCTGCCGGGGGAAGAGCTGAAAAGGTGCTAGCCAATTACTTCCCATTGGTGCTCAAGCCCAATGTGAGGTCTTGGTTGATGAACCTGCCAGAAAACTCCATTTCCTCATGGTTAGATCTTTGCAATGAGTTTGTTGGTGCTTTTACCGGAGGACAGAAAGGTCCTGGGTTGCCCAGCGACTTGCAAGTGATTCCACAGAAAGAAGGAGAAAGCCTGCGCAAGTACATCCAGAGATTCAGCCGTGTGCATCACAGCATACCGAATATCCACCCCGCGGCTGTTGTTGCCGCATTCCACACGAATGTGTGCAATTGTAAGATGCGGGAGAAGATGCATATCCGCTTGCGGAAGACCGTCAATGAACTTTATACGTTGGCGGACAAATGTGCGCGTGCTGAGGAAGGGAGAAGGCTTCCCGGGGAGGACGACGCCGCTGAGATCGATTATGACGATGACGACGCAACCGCCCCGGGAAAGAAGAAACGGAGACACAACAGAAAGCATAGAGGCAAGGCAGTTATGGTTGTGGAAGGGTCCAGCAACTCCAGCCCTGCCAAGAAACCCAAAATGGAGAGTATCGGCAAGGAAGCAACTTCATGCGCTGATTCCTAGGTTGCCGTTGTGGGGGAGAAGACTGGCAAGTCTGACGGGCCGTACTGTAAGATTCATCGTACCAAGGGCCATGACCTCCAAGAGTGCCACCAAGTCGAGCAGCTAGTTGAGAAGCAGAAAGCAGAGTACAAGAAGCAGGACAAGGAGAAAGGTTAGGAAGGTACTGGTGGATCCGGCAAGAAGGGCCGCGGCGGATGAGGTGGACGATGAGGCAACGCTGGCCAGAAGAAACAAAAGCCCGCCAGGGGCAGAGAAAAGAAAGAAGAAGATGAAGAAAGTGAGGATGAGGATGATGAGTCTAGCGAGCAAGAATTCCAGAAAGCAACAGAGGCCATGTGCATTGACAAAGGTGCATCTTTGCACTCCTCCCACCGTCAGCTCAAGCAGTGTGCGCGGGAAGTCATTGCGGCGGAACGAACATCAGATGTGCGAAAGCCGCTCAAGTGGTCTCACACGCCTATCATTTTTTATGCCGAGGACCACCCTGATCGCACAACTGCGGTCGGGTGTTTGCTATTGTTGGTCTCACCAACGATACACAACCTCAAAGTCACGAAGATGTTAGTTGATGGTGGGGCTGGCTTGAACTTGATCTCCCCTGAGGTGATCGAGAGGCTGCAGATACCTGAGGAGGAGCTCAAGAAAACTAGGATGTTCTAGGGAATTAACCCGGGAAGGAGCAAATGAAAGGGAAAGATCACGCTGCCGGTGACGTTTGGCGGGGACCTAAACTACCGAACTGAGAAGATAGTGTTTGATGTGGTTAAGATCCCCTTGCCGTTCAATGGAATTCTTGGCCGCCCTGCCTTGGTCAAGTTCATGGCGGCATCTCACTATGCCTATAATACGTTGAAGATGCCAGGGCCCATGGGTGTCATCTCCATTAACTCAGATCGGAAAGATGCAATCATCTGTATGGACAAGCTCTACAGGGACGCGGTTGCAGTAGAAACTAGTAAAACAATGGCTCCCGCCAAGACAAATAATAGCAAGAGGTACGACAAGACATCTAGTGAGCCTTCCGGGAAGCGCGCATCTTCGGAGTGCTGCACACCCGTCGAGGACTCGCCGGAAAGCTCTACCGGTAAGAGGTCCAAGGCCACTCCACCTGTGACAAACAAACTGCTGGCGAGGGAGGACGGCACTGACGGTACCTTCACCATCAGTGCCACCCTAGATGACAAATTGGAAAGCGCGCTCATTACCTTCCTGTGGCGAATGTAGATGTGTTTGCATGGCAACCATCTAACATCCTCGGTGTTCCCAGGGAGGTAATTGAGCACCACATTGTTGTCTACCCTCACGCTCGGCCCGTCAAGCAAAAGGTCAGGATGAAAGCTTTGGAATGACGGCAATTCATAGCAGACGAAATCAAGAAACTCGAGCCAGCTAGCCTGGTCAGGGGAGTGCTACATCCAACCTGGTTGGCGAATCCGGTCGTCGTTCGCAAGGCAAATGGGAAATGGAGACTTTGTATTGATTACACTGATCTCAACAAGGCATGCCCAAAGGACCCTTTACCCTTGCCGCGCATCAACCAGATTGTGGACTCCACTGCCGGTTGTGATCTGCTCTCGTTTCTTGATGCCTACTCTGGATATCACCAGATATTCATGTCCAAGGAAGATGAAGAGGAACACGCATTCATTACTCCATGTGGCACGTACTACTTCGTACGGATGCCTTTCGGACTAAAGAGTGTGGGTTCAACATTCACAAGAGCAGTTCAGATTGGTTTTGAGCCACAATTGCACAGAAACATAGAAGCCTACATGGATGATATCATGGTCAAGACCAAAGACAAGTCCACTCTGATCCAAGATTTGGAGGAAACATTCGCCAACTTGCAAAAGATCAACATGAAGCTCAACCTCGAGAAGTGTGTGTTTGGTGTCCCCACTGGCAAGCTCCTTGGATTCTTTATATCACAGTGTGGGATCAAAGCGAACCCCGACAAGATTAAGGCCATCGAGCAGATCCAAGCACCCAAGACCATCAAGGATGTGAGGCGTCTTGCCGGTTGTGTTCCAGCTTTAAGCAGGTTCATTTCAAGGTCTGCTGAGCACGCCCTGCCGTTTTTCAAGATCTTGAAAAAGGCAGGTCCGGTAAAATGGACTCTTGAAGCGGAGGCTGCGCTACAAGACCTGAAAACATACTTGTCGTGTGCGCCAACTCTAGTCGCGCCTAAACCACAAGAACCATTGTTGCTATATTTAGCGGCAACAAATCAAGTGGTCAGTGCTGCGCTGATTGCGCACAGAGAAGCTAGTAATGAGGAAGCAACCACGACAGGGCCCCCTATCGATGAAGTAGCAATTTCCTCGGCAAGGCTAGATGCCGGGAAGGAGAAAATAGTAAAAAGAGAAACAGCTAAGGAACAAGCTATATCGAAAAAGAAAGTGGTACAACGGCCAGTCTACTTTGTTAGTTCTCTTCTACAGGGGGCTAGGTCAAGGTATTCCGGTGTGTAGAAGCTACTCTTCGGCCTACTCATTGCCTCGAAGAAGCTGTGCCACTACTTTCAAGCACATGAGATTACGGTGGTCACCCGCTTTCCATTGCAACGTATTCTAAGGAATCCAGAAGCAACCGGTAGGATAGTGGAATGGGCATTGGAGTTGTCAAGCTTTGCACTCAAGTTTGAGAGCACATCAACTATCCAGAGCAGGGCATTGGCTGAATTCATTGCGGAATGGACACCAACACCAGATGATGAGGTCCAGGAGTCAGCACTCCCCGGGAAGGAAACTTAGAAGAATTGGATCATGTACTTTGATGGTGCTTTCTCGCTGCAAGGCGCTGATGCTGGGGTGCTGCTTATCGCACCCACCGGATAGCATCTCAAGTACGTGGTTCAAATGCATTTCCCCTCGGGAGGAGGCTACAAACATTACTGCTGAGTATGAGACACTGCTTGTCGGCATCAGAATTGCGGTAGAGTTTGGAATCAAAAAGCTGATCGTCCGAGGAGATTCACAGCTTGTAGTGAAGCAAGTGAACAAGGACTACCGGAGCCCGTTGATGGAAGTGTATGTGTATGAAGTGAGAAAGTTGGAAGAACTCTTTGACGGTCTGCAAACAGAGCATGTCCCTTGTGCGAAAAATAGCGTTGCTGACCAGCTGTCAAAGTGTGCTGCCCAAAAGCTACGTGTGGAACCAGGTACTTTTGTGCTCCACTTGACTCGACCCACAGTTACCCCATCAATGAGAGCCAAGAAGCGAAGGAAGATAAGTACCGGCAACTACTTTCTGGCAGAGCTCCCAGAAGCCACCGGCAAGGCAGCTGCCAGGAACATCGATATGGCTTCCGGTGAGCAGCGGTCTGGCACAGAATTCCAGATTCTTGCCGATGAGACCATCGCTCCCGTAGCCAAAGAGATGCCTTTAGTCCTTGTCGTCGAACCCCAAGCTCCGACATGGGCGTGACAGATAGTCCAGTTTCTCCAAATAGGAGAACTTCCCAAAGAGCAAGAGCAAGCTGAGAAAGTATCCAGTTTGTGGATAACATCCTGTGTAGAAAGCGACCTAACGGAGTCAAATTGAAGTGCATAACCCAGGAAGATGGACAGAAGTTGTTGGCAGAAATACATGGGGGTGTATGTGGTTCCCATAGAGGAGCAAGAACCCTTGTCGGGAAGGCTTTCCGGCAAGGCTTTTATTGGCCCACTGCCTCCAGGATGTAACTGAGCTAGTAACAATATGTGAAGCATGCCAGTTCCATTCAAAGAGCATACATCAACCATCGCAAGCCCTCCAAACAATTCCTCTATCCTGGCCCTTTTCGGTCTGGGGGCTCGACATTTTGGGCCCCTTCCCCCGTGCTACCGGGGGCTTTGAGTTCTTGCATGTCGCCATCGACAAGTTCACAAAGTGGCCCGAAGTGGAGCCAGTGAGAAAGGTAACAGCACAGCCAGCTATCAAGTTCTTCAAAGGATTGGTTTGCCGGTTCGGTGTCCCGAACAGGATCATCACGGACAACGGCACACAATTCACGAGCCACGCTTTCATGCAATATACTCAGAACCTTGGAAGCAAGGTATGCTTTGCATCTGTTGCCCACCCAAGGAGCAATGGGCAAGCAGAAAGAAAAAATGTTGAAGTGTTGCACGGGCTCAAGACAAGAACTTTTGATAGGCTGCACAATTGCGGGAGGCGTTGGATTGACGAGTTCCCGGTGGTTGTTTGGCCACTCAGGACGACACCAAATTGAGCGACTGGTCAGACACCCTTCTCCCTAGTCTATGGTGCAGAAGCGGTGCTTCCACTACAAAAAAAAAAGACACATCCGTGACATTTTGGGCCGAATGATTTTTTTTCTGTCATGCTTATGACACTTCTATGACGATAATTGTGACAAAAGCATGTATCATCATAGATGTGGTGGGCTCCTACTTCTATGACAAAAAATCATGACAGAAAATGGGCTTTTTGTCCTGGGCGGGCCGGGGACGCACCTGCATGACATTCTTTGGGCCGTCCATGACGGAAAAAAAATGTGGTAGAAGCGAGGGCGAGGAAAATTTCGGGGAGTTCCCGGTTACGGTGGGTGGTCGGAGCCGAGCGTTGCACGGAGGTTTGCGCGTTTCTCTCATAGACGTATGCGCGTGTGTGCGAGGCATTGGGCTCTAACTGAACCCGAGCGAGGCGTTGGGCTCTAACTGAACCCGAGCGATTGCACTAGCTACGTTACTGAACCCGAGCGATCGATCCCTGGCTGTTAACTGAACCCGAGCGATTCCTTCACTACTGCTGCTAACTGAACCCGAGCGATCGATCACTGCTGCTCTGTTGCTTGCTGAAGCCGATCGAACCTGCTGCCTCTTGATGAACAGTGAACATGGGGGTTGGTTGAACGAGTCGAGACGTACGTGGTTTGGGTTTGGATGAATAGTTCCTGATGAGGGTTGGATGAACAGGACCCCGTGGCAGTAGAGGCCGCTGCCGCTGGATGAACAGGACCTCGATCGAGAGGAGGCCGCCATACACCTGAGTCGGTCGGGGGTGGATGAATAGGACCCCGTGGAGGGCTGGTTGAACAAGACCCCGTGGAGGGCTGGTTGAACAGGACCCCGTGGAGAGGGCTGGTTGAATAGTAGCCGGCGGAGGCTGGATGAACAGGACCCCATGGTGAACAGTAGCTGGTGGAGGCTGGAGGAAGTCGACGGTGGATGAACAGTAGCAGGTGGAGGCTGGAGGAAGTCGATGGTGGATGAACAGTAGCCCGTGGAGTCCCGTTTTGCGGTATGCCACACCCCTCCCGATGAACAGGACCCCGTTTCGACCGTAGGCGCTCCAACACAAGTCCGTTTCCTCCGTTTTGCGGTATGCCACACCCTTCCCGATCAACAGGACCCCGTTTCGACCGTAGGTACTCGAACACAAGTCCGTTTCCTCCGTTTTGCGGTACGCCAGACCCTTACCGATGAACAGGACCCCGTTTCGACCGTACGCGGTCGAACAGAAGGCCGTTTTCCTCCGTTTTGCGGTACGCCAGACCCCATTCCGGCTATTCCATCCAAGCCAGTTGGCTCCCGTTAAACACGAACCATTCCGACCCAGTCTGTTGCCTCCCGATGAACAGGACGCTGTTTCTCCATTCTGACCCAGCCGGTTGGCTGCCGATGAATAGGACGCCGTTGCTGCCGTCCGTTGCCTCTCCATGTACACGAGCCCTGGTCGTACAAATGCGCGAGTAGGCGTTCGAGACCCCCCCGTATGTACGTACGTGGCCGTATTTTTTGGCATATGGCTGTACGTACGTGTACATGGTTTTGACTGGACTGCCTGAACTGCTACGTCGGGGGCTCTACTACTACACGTGTCGCTGCTTGCTCGGCCATGGTTCATCGTTGCAGAGAGACCGATCGACCAGTATGTACGTACACGTTCGCGACCAGAACGACAAAGCTATGTATGCTTCAACCAGGTGGGTCCCAACTGTCAGGGAGGATAAGGAGGCACTTCCTTGAGTGAGAAGTTATTGATGGTGGGTCCCAGCGGTCAGGGGGGAGAATCATTTTTTTGCCGTAATATGGACGCACTTCCTTGCGTGTGAAGATGTAGCTGGTAGGTCCCAGCTGTCAGGGGGGAAACATTTTTTCACAAAATACAGAGTCCCTTCTGGTGGGTCCCCGCTGTCAGGTGGAGGAATAATTATTTTACGCGTAATAAGGAGGCACTTCCTTGCTGCGGCCGTGGACCCAACTGTCAGCCTCTCCACGTACAGTCCTCTTTTGATGGAAGTCGTTCCTTAACCATGTTGACCACGCCGCGCCGGGAGCACCAAGGCGGTGGACGACGGCGAGGCCTAGGAAGGGGACGACGCGGAGCCGGGGAAGACGCGGTAGTGGATGCCCACGCGGAGAGGAGTACGAGGGTTGACTGTTTCAGCTGCGGTGTGAGGCTGCCATCGCCGCAGAATAACATGGGTTGTGGGTGAGTAGAGGGATGGCCTGGCCAGCGGTGGGAGTAGGGTGGGGCGGTGAGGCCTGCGCGGCAGCACAGCCAGCCACTAGAGGCAGGAGCAGGCGGTCTCGCCGGCGCTGGTTTGGGCGGCTGGTGCAAGAAGATCAGCGATTGAAGAAGCAGCAGGACCGTTCGATTAAAATCCAACCGTCACTGCTGCTAGAATCGTTTGTTGACGAAGTTGACAAAGCCCTGCATACGCGTCAACTTAGTAGGCCCACAGGTCAGCCTTCGAATCGGTGCGCCCCAGATGTCAGTGGGAGGAATCATTTTTTTAGCGGAATAAGGAGGCAGTTGCTTGCGTGCGGCCATGGACCATGGGGGTCCCTACTGTCAGCCTCTCCACGTACATCCCTATTTCGATGGCTGTCGTTTGTTGAATGTTGAGCACACCGTGCCTAGAGCACCAATGCGGTGGACGACGGTGAGGCCTAGGAATGGAATGACCCAAAGCCGGCGAAGACACAGCAGTGGATGCCCACGCTGAGGAGAGTATGACGGTTGACTGGTTCGGCTGCGGCGTGAGGCTGCCGTCACTAGAGAATAACAGGAGGTGCGGGTGGGTAGAGGGATGGCCAGGCCAGCGGACGGAGTAGGGTGGGCCGGTGAAGCCTGCGCGGCATCACAGCCGGCCACAAGAGGAGGGAGCAGGCAGTCCCGCCAGCGCTGGTTTAGGCGGCTGGAGCAAGAAGATCAGAGATTGAAGAAGCACGTCAGCCGTTGGAAGGACATCCAACAGTCACTGCTACTAGAATCGTGTGTTGACTGACAAAGCCTTGTGTAAAATGGTCAGCCACGAAATCTGTGGCGTGTACAACCCATTTGCTATTATTATTTTAATTTATAGCCCATTTGCTAATTCATATGGAATTTATTGCAGCCCATATTCCATTTATAGAATTGCTGCCCATTTTCTGGTCAGTGCCAGGGTTAAAAATTTGAACTAAAAAATATGCAAAATTTTAAAAATTCGCATATTTTTGCTGGGGAACAAAATATTCTTAATCCAAAAATTAGTAGCCATACTAAAACAAATTTAAAAATAAAGTAGTACTATGTTATGTTAAAATCCAATGAAATATAAAATATCAGTGAAGAACAAAAACAAAAAACGAAACTAATTGCCCATTTGCTATATATTTTTTTGGAATTTGCATCCCCTTTCATATTACTTTTAAGATTTATTGCCCATACTTTTTGGCCAGGCCGGAATGCATCCCTCGTCGTCTTGAAAGATTTGCAGCCCAGTAAGTCGGAGAAAACAAATAGGCCTAGCTTGGGTATTCTTCAAAAAGAAATAGTGGGCTACCTATTTTCCCAAAAAAAAACTGCTGGGCTGGTCATGTTGTTAGACGGGCCACAGAGACCGCACAACCCAGTTTATAGCCTGCTCCTCTGAACAAATCCTCAAAAAAATGTTGTGCAATTCTATCATTAATTGACTATACGTTGACAATGATGTGGGTCCCAGATATCAGCAGGGTGGATTAGAGTAAAAAAAATGAGGGGTGCATCTGAGTAGTAAAGAGGCGCTTGCTTGTGTTCGGGAGTGGACCTGGTGGGTCCGTACTGTCATACTCATAACTACAATCCTCTCCCGATTCACTATGTTGACAGGGCCGGACGGCGGCGCCGCTGCGAGCGCACCAAGGCGGAGGACGACGGCGAGGCCTCGGACGGGAATGAACAGGAGTTGGGGAACATGCGGCAGTATGGCCGTAGGAGGAGGGGAGTATGAGGGTTCACTGGTTCTGGTGCGGGGTAGGCTGCTGTCACCGGAGAAGAATAGGATGTCGTGGGGAGAAAAGGGATGGCCTGGCCAGCATTTCAGGGTACGACAGGGCGGCGATGCATGCACGGCAGCGCAACCAGTCGTAGAAGGCGGGAACAGGCGCTCCCACCGGCGCAGGTTTGGTTTTGGTGGCTGGACCGGTCAGACCGAAAAACTCATTATGCTGGATTTTAAGAATTAATTTTATATGGCTAAAACTTATTGTAAAATACTGCGGAGCACCTTTTTCTTCTCGAGGTTTTTTTTGACAATTTTCTTCTTGAGGTGTGAAGCCGAGCACATTCAGAAGCACTGGGATAAAGTGGTGTCACCAATGTGTTGGGCTGGGTTGGGCATTCTTATCGAAAAATAATAATGGACCCGAACTATTTACGATGTTGACTACGATTTGCATGGGTCCGCTGGTTGCAGGAAGAAAATGGTGGGAGAAAAAAGACTGGTCGCTATCTTTGCCTAAGAATAATATCGACTGAATGTAACGACACTCTCATAGGAAATAATATCCTCCTATTAAAATTTGACTTTTCAAATTGTAAATTTAAAGAACTGGTGCATGAGATTTAGCTTTATTTATTTATTTACTTATTTATGTTTAGGGGACCATGAGCATGTACCTGGGCCAGATTCATGTGAGAGCCTCCCTTTCAGTTAATTATGGGCTCCTCTATTGGGCCTTCATCACTGGGCTGCATGTTATCGACAAGTGGAAAATGTGTTCCGTACCAAAAATAGTATGCGCTACGTACGGGCACTAAAGGATCAGACCATGCAACGACTTCCAAAACATTGTGTTTGTCGTTCTAACAACACATTTATTCAACCAACAGACGAAATATACTACTGATTGTACATTGAAAACAGCAGCAGCAGCAACAACCAGGGCTGGGGGTGCAACAAAAGTAGTAAGCAGGCCAGAAGAGTAAAGATGCAGCTCTCTCTTCCAAACCAAACATCAGCCATCATTACAAAAGGGCTACCAAAAAAGAACAAGTGTATGCATCAAACTAAATAAAGATCCTACTACACCAAGTCTATGCATCTAACTAACTTGCTCAGTTAGACGTTACTATTTATTAAGCTATGGAGATTGGCTGACGGCTTGAACCAGATGGGTGCCTGACGGGGGAAACTCCAGCCAGCAGGTCGAAATCTGATACTTGCGACCCTCTCTCCTACTTTGGGCTGCAGAGCGTGGCGGCACATATCAGGGTATGGTGCATGGAGAGATGCATGGTACGCTGTGTACACACAGTTTTGCCTGATGAACGAAACTGCGCTGCCATCATGATCCTTGCCGTCGGTTATCTCCTGGTTAATCGGATAATTCAGTCCGAGAAACAGAGAGCATGTACCAAGGCTACTTACCAGCCTCCAGTCAAAAATTCCTGAAGGCTCAGAGAAGCTGGGATCCTGCTCAAAGACCTTGCAGTGACTGTGATTGTATTCCGCGAAACAACACGTCCGGTACGTGCGAACGATCATCAATCGTTCGCCATCGTCTGATCGAGCCAGGAACCACCTTCAACTGCCATGCCGCTTTTCTTTGAAAGGTTCTAGGATTAGGAAGGGTAGGGACACCAGGCGGCCTACAACATCATATCAAGTTGGAGTCAAATAAAAAAGGGCTCGTACTGTAGTCAATCTTAAGAACAGCATGTTATGAGCATGAATATTTTTTCAGTAAATGTTGACAGAAATATAAGCAAGCCATCATGATATCATAGGAAAGTAACATACTGCTGTAACAACCGTTTGTAGCGATGACTGGAGTAGGCCAGCAATACGTCCAGCCATAGAAGGAGTCCACAACGTAAATGAAGCCCTTGTGTTCAATGGCATCAGAGAACCATGGAGGATGTATGATCCTGTGATGGACGTGCAGATTTATCCACTTACCGCAGTGACCTGTCAAATAGGTGAGCCCGCGGTTGAAGAACACAATTAGCCTAAAGTCTTTATAATTCGCAGATCTTGTGAGCACTTGGCAGATTACAACCTTGAGCAAATCAAACATGGTATCATGTTGGCTACTGTAAGATTCTGAGTATTCTGGGCCGCGGTGCCAAAGCAGTGCAGTGTTAATCGAAGGAAGGGGGGTCAATCACCAGGTGTAGACCTCCACGAGCATCCAGCTGCCGCGACCGTCGACGAGCACCATCCAAGACATGTTTATGCCGACCCAGTACATACCGTTAATGTAGTTGAGGGTGACGGGGATCGGATCGCAGTCGAGGGGGTTGATGCTCACCACCCTACGATCGTTATGCTGCGTGACACGACATTTCTGAAGATCAGGTGGCATCAGCAAGCAGGGAGCTGGCTTAAAAAGCTCTGGCCTGAGGGCTTTGAGTAAACAGTATAGCCCCGACGAGCACGCGGCGAGCGGCATGGTACTGAGATTGTCCACACGCGAAACAATGAGCTTGATTACCTCTATGGGGAGCGAATTCCAGCCACTCTTTCGGCGGATGCTGCTCGGTTCTGCCATTGTTAGTGCTTGGGTTTCGGAAGAGGGGGAGGCGCGGATATGTGCCATGGGAAGTGAACAGGTGATGATGACAATGTAGCAGCAGCACGCCGCTTGACTTACCAGACACATCCCAGCAGCGTAGGGTCATATCGATGACAGACAACTTGCTTGAGTGATCACAATACTAGTACAATAAACTACAGTACCTGCTACTATGCCCTAGTTTGCATATAGTGGAGTAGGACTCTGCTCTACTACTAGCACCAGAGGAGTAGTATATTGTAAAATAGTTACAAACTTCAATGCCCGAGCGTGGAACGACTACAAACCGCCATCGGTGCTAACTCCAATCCCCGAGCATAGTTCTAGATCCGCGCACGCGCCCTGCTACTGCTATGAGTGCACGCCGCTGTTTGAGGGCTCGCCGGCGAGCCTCGTGCATCACCTCACGGCACCGTCTGTCAATCACTACTAGCCCGCGGCGGTGAACATCAAGTACGAGACGTGCTACCCGTTCGCCGTCGCGGAGGAGGACGGCAGCGTCTTCCTCTTGGCCGTGGGCACTGGCAGGGCCCGCGCAGGCCGCCGCCCCATCTCTGTAGTGTGCGTCAGGGGCAACGCCGCTGACGCTGACACGAGGCCGCTGTACTAGTGCGTGCTCACTGTTACTGCCCCTCCAAAGTATGAGGGCGCCCACGCCGCCTCCATCACGATGAATGGGACTGTGCCGAGCTGCTTCGTTCCCTGCAATGTGGACATGGAAGACGCCTGGTATGATTTTCACCCCAAGATGATGCACGGGGACTCCAAGGAGGTTCACCTGGTCATATGCATTACCAAGTCAACTGTTCATCATTAGTCTTCGCTCAATGTAAGCCGTTGTCTAAGCATGTGGAGACTTCTTATTTATATAGTATAGAACCTTCCATGCATGATCTTGCTCTATTAGAGTATCGCGCTTGAATAAAAGTGTATCCATTTATGGTTTAGTCTAGAATCTTCCATGTATGCTTTTGCTCCATTAGAGTTCTCGCTTGCCATTTATGAGATTAATTGTGAATTTTTACTACAGTAACGGTGAAAGACTTAAGATAACCATTTCTTACATCTCCTCTGCCCCCTTCCAAGTCATCCTGATAAACAAAATTGATACTCAAAAAATAATTCTTAAAGATCATTCCTTGCAAAGCACAATAAGTGTTATTTCTTCAAAAGTTTTGGATGCAGGTTGAACACTTGAACGCTTTTGTTTGCGAAAGATACTTTTTTTATCTATTTAGCCTACATTTACTATTCACCCAGATGCTTGTGAGCTCTAGAGAAGAAATAATATCCTTAGAAACCTATCGATACTAGTTACACATGAGATGACCCCCACATACTTTGTCAAAATAAACAACTCCCCGATCAATGCATTTCACTATTCCGTGCAACGCACGGGCACCTTACTATATATAGTACGACCATAAATTTAACTAACATTATATATAGTACAATAAATGCTCATGCATGTCACCAAAAATTATATCATTGAAAACTATGTTCAAATACGAATCCAACGATATAGTTTTTGTTGACATGCACTAACATTTTGTCAGTTAAATCTTCAGTCAAATTACATGGGGGACTAATAAACCAAGACAGAGGTAGTACTAGTGTATAGGGCATCGCTGCATGGGAGTCTCACCCCGCTCGTGGCGCGGCAGTAAAGCCGTCATATCACAGAACCCCACCACTCCCAGTAATAAGTGGCCTGGTAAAATAAACGGACAAGCAACCATCACATCCCTCTGTCTTTTTTGCATTTCATCTCTCTACATTTACTTTGTCCGGTTCATCTCGCACACTCGATCCCTAGCTACTACTCCTAGGGCCAGTTCTTTTGGCGGCTTAAAAAATAAGCCGTCTCTTCCCCAGCTTTTCCCATAAGGCGCCTCACTCATTCATTTGGGCTTCTAAACTACTACCTCCATCCTGGTTTATTAGTCACCATTGTAATTTGTGCTAAATTTTGACCAAAGATTTAACTGATAAAATGTTAGTGCATGTCAACAAAAGTTATATTGTTGGATTCGTATTTGAACATAGTTTCCAATGATATAATTTTTTGGTGACATGCATAAACATTTCATTAGTTAAATTTATGGTCAAAATTTAACACATATTACAATGGGGACCAATAAACCAGGACGGAGGTAGTAGTTATGGGATTACTCCCTCCGTCCTTGAAAGAGTGTACTTCCAACTTTGTTCGAAAGTCAAACTTTTTTATGTTTGACTGTATTTATACAATACTAGACTAACATTTATGCCATCAAATTAGTAGCATTAGATTCATGATAAAATATATTTTCATCATATACCTATTTGGTTTCACAAGCATTGTTATATTTTTGCACAAACTCGGTCAAACTTTGAGATAGTTTGACCCTCCAACAAATTTGGAAGTACACTCTTTCAAGGACAGAGGGAGTACTAATCTAGAAGCCTGGTACTCCTAGTAGTAGTACTCAAGTTGGAATTCCAATTGCATGGCACAACTTGTTAGGCAAAAAATTTGATACAGGGTGTACGAAGCGGTTTGGGAATTTGCATGCCTTCCTGACCAGTGAGATACTCCGTACAAAGTACGATAGAGAAATAACCACAGAGAAGGAAGCTAAAAGTAAACAATCAAACGAGCATTTTTGCATTTCTTTTGCATTGAATCGTTTCACAAGGTTGACTAGTGTTGTTTTACTACTTTTACAAAAACCGCATCGTAATGTTAAAACCGCATCGTAATGTTAAAACGTGCATTTGCACGAGTAAGTAATAGTAGTAGCACAGTCTGCAAGCATATATAGAGAGAGACGTGTAGTGCGATATATAGTTAAGTTTGTGCTATATACACGTACTTACAAAATGCATACGGATACACAAGGTTTCCAAACTTTTCCATTTACATACTTAATTAAGGACGCTAATAATTCCTGAACGTTCGGGATTTATCATTTCCGTCCCAAAACTAATGAGATCGCCTTACGAAACTAAATCTCTACTCCTATAAAAGACTCAGTTGGTGATGATGGTGTGTCTGCCATCCGTCATTTCTGACCATTAGATCTGCATCTAATGGCTGTGATGTAAGTTGTGGCATTTTTGCAACAATAGCCCACTTCTCTGCTCCAATTTGCAGAAAACCCCTTATTATCTTATAAGCAACCACATCCCTCCCTCACCTCATCAAAACACCCTGACAAATATATTTTGAGTGAAAAGTAATATATTTTTAGTGGTATATATGTATATCAAAACAAGAGTGTTTTCTTTCAAGTTTGTGAACAAGTACTATTCTACTTTGGATCCGTTGCAACACACGGGCACATTGCTACTTTATTCCTAATAAAAGCCACGGCGCTCGCAGGAGCGCTTGCGGCGCGCCACGAGTGCCCTGGTGCGCGGCCGTTTCCCAGCACGGCGACACAACACCTCTTCCTCAGCCTCGCAACTCGCGAGGTGCTGATTGGCGGCTTGCTGGCAGGAAAGCATGATCTCACCGGTCTGGTGATCCGGCGCCAATAGGTACTCCTCCTCACTGGAAGCGTGCACCCGGTCCACGTACTGCCAAGCGTAGATGAGGCGCTTGGGCCCGACTGCACTCAGGGTTTTGGCACGGGCGTCCTCCGCCACCCTCACGGCCCTCGCACGAGCTTTCTACCAAAGAGCAAATTGCCTGACTCTCTCGGACGCGACATAGGCCTACCAGGCAGCATGCCTCGCGGCGCGCTTCTCTTCCTCGGCCTTCTTCTCTGCCTCTATTTTAGCGCGCTCTGCCGAAGGCAAAGCCTCCCACAAGGCGACCTCCATTTCTTTCCAAAGCTCCTCAAGGCTAGGGGGCTCGACGGGCGGCGCGACGTTCTTCTCGTAGCGGGGAGCCGACGCGTCCTCCGACGCCCGTGCTAGCGAGACTGGGAATGCCGACGCATCCACCTCGACGCGTCGCGGCGAGGAGTGGAACGCCGATGCGTCCTCCTCGACTAGTGGCAGCGAGGAACGGAACGGCGACGCGTGACCCTCTGTGCGGGGCAGCGAGGGGCGCCTAGGGCTTGGGAGGGGCGATGCCATGGTGGTCGACGTGAGAGGGAGGGGGAGGAGATAGCGATGAACGTGAGCGTTCTTCCGAATGCCGTGGGAGGCGCAGTATTTATAGTGAGCAATGGCACACCTACGTAAGATATGTTGCGTGATTAACGTAACAGCTAGGTGGGCATATTTGTTGGAGTAAATTACGGGGGAGGGAAGGGGTGGAAATATTACTGGTCACAACGGATTGGACGAGCGCGGGGGGAGGAGAGTCATGCATGCAAATTTTTTTCACATGGGGTGGAGTGGTGGGACTGCCGGAGGGAGAAGGAGAGTCAAGCAGGCAGATTGTTTTCACACATGGAGAGGAAAAGATTTGGAGAAGAACGGGCTTCCTGCAGGTATGGGGAACGGTACATAATAAGTCATCTTACATGCAATGAACTGACCATTGCATGCCGGGCTAGGTATAGTCTCAAGTCATTAAAAACATACATGCCACACACATGTTCAGATTTCAAGGTGCACTAAATTATTGCATGCGATGATTAAGGCTGGCCATAGTGGTGGTATCTTAGCTGGTATCATGCACACGGGAATAGCAAACATGCTGATGTGGTAAAGAATTAAAGAAGAGGGGGGGGGTTAGAGTAACATAGGTAGATACCGTATCATGTTAAATACTATGCTACTTTGTGTCATGCATGGCACTATAAAGGTAGTCCCGTATCATACACTAGTATCATGCACATGATACTAGTATATGATACTTTCCACTATGAGTAGCCTAAAGAGAATATTGACTAATGCATGTAAAAATCTTTGTCATTCAATAGTGTTCATGCATGCATGCCATGCGATAATGCATTGGTAAACACATTTTTTTGTGAAGAACGAGAGCATTAATTGAGTACTTTTGCAGACTACAAAAACTATTCCACCGCCTCTATCTTGGTAAGATTAGGTGAAATTTTTGAATCGAGCCCTTTAAACTAGAAGAGAGGTAGTAGTACTCTAATAGCTAACCTTGTTGTGATGACTAGATAGGACATGGCACACACCTGGACGGCGGAACTAGTCTGCATTGTGCATATAAGTTTTGTCTGAAGTCAATGTACATCTACTTTGACCAAACTTATAGAAAAATATATCAACATTCGCAATGTCAAATCAATATTTTTATACTCATTATGAAATGTAGTTTCATAAAATATATATTTGGTATTGTAGATATTGATATTTTTAGTATAAATTTGGTCAAACTTTGCAAACTTTGACTTGACACAAATCTTACGCGGAGTAAAAAGGAGCAGAGGGAGTATCATGCATGCGGAGTAGGCAAAAAAAATTGCTCATTTATAGCCGTCCGAAGTCTTAAAGGGGCTACCGCGCGAGGGAGGCGAAGGTCGTGGAAGGCGCGACGGTTGACGGAATTAAGTGAAGTTACATGCACGCGCCGGCATGGCGTGCGAATACGCAGAAGCTATATCGTTAGGCCTACGATGTGGGACTAGTAGACATGACATCTAGTGGGTCCCGCATAGTACTCGAGAACTCTTTGGGGGCATGCAGCCGTTTATCCACCAGGCAAGTCACCACCCCATGTCGTTCGCACGCTCTACTCGTCCCCGTCTTCTACCTTACAACAGTTCACTCCCAGTCGTCCCGTCCTTTCACATTACACTAGTTCCACTTCTCCTAACCCGCCTCCAAAATCCATGGCCTCCCAAATCTCCATGATCGGCGGTGAGTACAAGGTTAGAACCATCACCGGCGATGACTTCATCATCATCTACACCCGTAGATCCGCGATGGTGGAAGCATGCCTTGGTCGCTTCCTACACATGTTCAAAAGTTCAAAGGATGAGTGGGTCGCTGGGCTAGATGTTGAGTACACCACACTCCTGGAAAAGGAGAAGCTTCTAAAGGTGGCAGAGATGAAGAAGCCCGCCATGATCCAGGTTTGCGTACATAATGTGTGCTTGGTCTACCACATATGCCATGCCGACGTTAGGTGCCAGGATTTTGAGTTCTTCCTCAAGGACAAAAGAGTGAAATTCATTACTGTAGACTTTACGAACGACAGGAGAGTCCTGGATCGGATAGGCCTCATTGTAGGCCAGCCCTTCGATCTCCAGAAGGAAAGCCTGGTGTCCTCCTCTCAGCCTTCAATGCTGACCCTGGCAGCAGCCATGATTGATCCTTCGTACGCTCAATTGAAGAAACCTCACCCGGAGTTTCATCATGCATGGGAGTCAAAGACAATAGATGAAGATCACACCATGTACACAGCAACGGATGCCTACCTTTGTTTAAATATCTACAAGGGTTGGATGAAGAAGCAGAGCCCAGTGTCCGGTTCAAGCAAAGAAGTGTCGGCAAAGAGGAAGAGGAAGAGGGACGAGGACGAAGTCGAGGACGTGGACTCGGACTCCGAGTAAGGTGGCAGTGCCGTTGCTCATGCTGGTTGTACTACAGTGTCAAGCGGACTAGTTGCTTAGTTTTATTTCAGGGGTGTGTTGTGCTGAGCCCCCAGCAAAACTATGTTATGTTCTTTCTCGTTATTTGAACTCTTTAGTACGTACAATAGTTCTAGTATGTCTTACTACTGTTCTTCTTGTAGTTGGTACTACTACTCGTATCTTCGTGTTCCTACTGTACTTAATACATACTAGTAGTATAATTTGGGTCAGTTGATTTGTGAAAGAAGTTCGACAGAGCGAAGGAAGAAGATGGCAGAGAAGCTACCCCAGTATCTATATTAGGGTGGCAGGGTGCGCATGATCTATCTTATGAGTGTTGGGTGTGGAATGCAGGTCGCCGAAAAAAATGGATCGTGCCCGGGGTTAAACGGATGGCGGGGGTGGGGGGAGCATGGCGGTGGCAGGTGGTTCAGGGGAGGGCGGGGCGGCGGCGGCAGGCGGTTAGGCCTGTGGCGGGCTGGCGGCTCGATGCCTGAGAGAGAAGATGAACAGTGCGTCATTTTTGGAGGTTGAAGAAGCCCTTCTGGCCGTCCATGTTGCATCCAACGGCTCACAAGAGTCGACTGACCCAAATTGTTCCTTCAGATTGCAGGATCCATGTGGCATTCAAGGTCTAAAAGGTAGATTCCATGTCCGCACCCGGTTTGCGGGCTCGGCGCGGGCGCGACCGGCTTCCACCGCGACAGCCACCATGCGCGCCTCCTCCGCGCGGGCTGGAGCACGCGCTCGTCCTGCTCTTCGTACGCTGCGGGCATAGACGCGGCTCCACCTGCTCGCGTGCTTGGCAGTGTGGCGGCATCACGAGGAGGGACTGCAGACGAAGTGAGCGGGCGAGCCTTCGGCTTCATGGCACAGGGATGGCAGGGACACGGCGGTGATGGGCGAGATATGGTCGGCCGGAGCAGGCGGGCGCTGGCATGCGCAATGGCGGCGGCGGCATATTGATGAGTGCGCGTATGGGAGCTTAGTTTAGTTTTATATAGGGTTGGTCAAACTTAAAAGAACACTGTACTAGTACACATAAACATTAGACTGAGGCAACGCTTATACTACCACATTAGTTAGCACAGCATCGATACGGAATCCTGTGCAAGCGCGTGCACCGCGGCCGCGCGGTCAATCGAACGGTGCGTCACCGTGTCGCGCTCAAAGGACATCCACCAAACATTTTTGTGTGTGTGAAAACAATCCCCGAATATTACTCTACTTTTTTTCCTGGAAAAGTTCTTCATGCTACAATATTTTCATATATTTGAATTTAGCTTCAGTTCGTGCTTATTTGGATTTGGACGTTTTAGGTGCGCCCTAGACATTTTTTTAATACTGATTATATGTGTGGGACTGAGAGAGAACGCATGTATGTGTCCATATGTGTGTTGTGGCAAAAGAGCAATGTGGAGACAGTGTGCGTGTGATAGAGACATCGAGAGGTGTGAATGTGCAAATGATCATGCATTAGTGAGACATAGAGAGATGCCGATATGTTCTGTATACATGAGAGAACGGTCTTCTATTTGTACTTGTGTGTGTGCGAGAGAGAGAGAGAGAGAGAGAGAGAGGAGCATCCGTAACACAACAACCATCTCTCTCGATTCATCCGTCGCTCGCACGATCGCATGTAACACATGCATCAACGCACACATTTTGACACCCTCACCCAGCCCCTGCCCGCCTCAAGGCCCGCACATCGCTCTCTATATCGCACGCACAATCTCTTCATAAAAACCCTATTTAGCATGTAGCTTTCCATCACATACACACACATTCTCTCCATAGGTTTGATTTCTCTCAATATCTGACACACACACACACAATGCACACAAACTCCCCCCTCCCCCGAGCACACAATTCATCCCCATCCAAGGTTATATGGCGACCACCCTCACTTGGGCTTCTCTGCACCCGAGCATGCACACCACCTCAATCTTCAAAGAGGGCATCGAGGAGATCGAAGACAACAACCACACTGCACTAGAGAATGCGGGGCCATTTGGAAGCAGGATGATGTGATGACGGCTGACTGACTCCTCCTCCTCCCCCCGCCTCTCTCCCGCACAAAATTATCAATCCCTCAACCCACAATATCCTTCCCCTCTCGTCCACGTTTTTCCAGCTCTCTCATCAAACCCGTTGTCTCTTCTCCTTCCACATGTACAAAATCCGGATGCACACGCATCTCACGTATATTACATGTCTCCATCTTTCTCACAGACCTAACTTCTCTCTCTCTCTCTCGTGAGGTTTGTCTCCTACCCTCTCACCCACATACATACAATCTTTCCCGCCCTATTTGCTCCATCTTCACAAGCTCTCTCTACATGTTTCATTCACACATTGGGATGTGTTCAAAATGTTGCTTTATAATGGATCATGTAGAGTTATGGTTGGTTTTGTTGCATCCTATACAAAGTAATAACTATGAAATGCATTTAGATTTTCATTTGATTGGGATTATGTGAGTTTGAGCATATTGTGAAGTACTATAGACCTGGTATACATCTTGGAATTCAACAATGATTCTAACTATTGAATTGTATAAACCATTACATTCGAAGTCAGTAGCTTAATATATTTATTTCATGATTACAACAAAGGATTAATTCCACTACAAACTAAGAAAACAAATGTGCACTCCCTCCGTTTTTCCACGTATTAGCATTCATCAAAGTCAAGTTTTGTAAACTCTCACAAAGTTTATAACAAAAAATATTAACATATACAATAACAAATAAATACCATTAGATTCATTATTGAATGTACTTTCACATCATACATATTTGTTATGGTAAATGTTTATATTTTTCTATAAACTTGGTCAAACTTTAGGAAGTTTGACTTTGGTCAAACCTAATATGCAGAGTTAATAAAAACAGAGCGAGTACTAGTAGTTACTAGTACTACTCGCTAGTTGCTTAGCCCAATCACCCAACACGCCAGACGGGGAGTTCAGTGTTACAAAATTTTGAGGTCGGCGGGAAAATCTCCCGCGACCCTGATTCGAGCAGTACGAAGTTACCATCATACCCTTCGGAATAGGCCTACAGATGCTGGTGGGTAGGGGGCTGTTTTGGTAACTTCAGGTTCACCCTACCCAGCCAACCCCACCCGGCACCTAGAGTAGTACACCTGAATACTCCCATTTTCTATCCCCACCACAAAATAGACCTCTCCACGGCACCACGGCCTTCGTGCTCCTCCCCTTCAACATCGGCACACTCGTCCACCGCAGCACATCTGCCTCATCGATGATGTCGTACGCCACACTGGAGCCGGTCCACCGTCGTCGTCTTACACGGAGCCTCTTCCCCGGCACCGTCTTCCACGGACTCGGATCTGCTTCCCGGAAGTCAACGCCAAGCGCAGAAGCACCACCATCGTGGATAATGAACTGACTCCCGTTGCCGACCATGATGCACAGACGCCGCCGCGACCATCGTACTCCTCCTCGATTGGTAATGTGTAGAATCTCTTAGCAGTACATGTGCAGTTCCAATTTTGTTCATACCTACCCTTCAAATTTCCTGGTTGCTATTGTTCCGGTAAAAGTAATTGGTTATAGCTTGCATTGTCCAACAGAATATCACCTTGTAATTGTGCGTCGCTCCTGTATTGCGCTGTGCTTGGGTAGGTTCTTCATCTGCAACCAGTAGTGTGGCAAATGATGGAAAGTTTTTTAGAACTAGCAAGATGCCCATGCGTTGCACGGAACATCAAGATGCATTTGTATGAGTAGTTTATCTTCTGGGAGAAACGGATGAACGAGGGAAGGCCTTATTTGCAAATGTGGAGAGGGGTGTGGGTATCTTTTTGTAAAATTGCCATAGTTTCCTTCCTATCCGTCAGATTTAAATCAGACGACCTATATTGCAGGATGGCAGGCACACCATCATCACCAAATCTATTTTTTATAAGAGTAGAGATAAATATAAATATATAATATATATATATAAGAGTAGAGAAGAGAGTAGAGATAGCAGGGACGTCGGGAAAGGATCGCGCCCGCGCGGGAAAAAGCGGCCGGGCGCGCGCTAGTTTTGGCGTGCGGCGTCCGACGTGCTTTATAAAATCCAACGCCCTCCCGTGCCCTCCCACCGCTCTGTGCCTCGCCACCGCTCTCTCCCCGCTCTTTCTCGCCTCACCGCTGCCGCACCACCGGGAAACTTGGGGCTACCGCGGCATCCACGCGCCCCCCTCCGGCGGCTTCTCCGCCGAGATCCAGTTCGGCGAGATGCGCCTCGGCATCGACACTTTCGACACAGCCCACGAGGCTGCCCGCACGTACGACGCGGTGGCGTGGCGCCTCCGGCGGTCTCGTAGGGACATGAACTTCCCCAACATGCCGACGCGGGAGCAAGCGCAGGAGCTCGCGCCTCCCCCGCGGCTTATCACCGATGAGGATCGTCGCGACAACCAGAGGCGGGAGCACCGTCTCGGCATCGCTGAGATGGATGAGGAAGCCATGGCGCTGTGGCGCCAACGCTTCCCACAGGACATCATCAACGAGCGTGAGATCTACGCGCAAAGGAGGGCGGAGAGGGAGAAGAGGAGGGCGGAGTGAGCCGCCTATCGCGAGGACATGCGTACACGGAAGGCGGCCGCTCAATTCAACATCAAGCTAGGAGCAGCGTCGCCCTGGGACTCCGACGACGATCGGTATCTTGATGCCTACATTGAGACGTCGGAGGAGGACATCACCGAGGCGGAGTCGGACGACGAGGAGTAGTTAAACTATCTATTTTTTTATCTATCTATGCTATATCTATGCTGAGAACTATCTATGTATCTATCTATGCCAGCATCGACTCGGAGTTGAATGTGTATTGAGTCAGAGTAGAAAGGAGAAAAAAATATAGCGTGTCTGCTGGAGCGGCGCGCGCGCGCAATTTTTTGCAGCAGCCGCTGGAGCCAGCACTCCGCGGCCCGCAAAAACTGGCTATTCCGGCGCTGTAAACGCTTTTTTAACGCGCCGCGCATTGCGCTTCTGTTGGAGATGCTCTAACATGGCTGATGAGTGCTTTAATATTGCCCACAAGATGCGTGAGTATTACTATATTTTTCTTGCCATGTTGAGATTTTAAAACTACGAATGCGAACATGCAGAGGAGCAATGAAGACCAAACACGGGATATTGGGGACATCTTCAAGGAACATGGCAAGTTAAAGAGGAGCTGCACCGAACCTGTAAAACGAGCTTTGGTAAGTAACACCCTTTCAATTACTTTCGTTTAGCCTCGTGTTCTTCGATGTGGATATGTTGTAGTTTCTATTTCTCTTAGCCTCGTGTTCTTCGATGTGTAATAAGAAGAGTCTTAATTGTCCTAATGCTTTTGTTTTTAGCTTGATGTAGGAAGTGGGCGTTCTCACCTTAGAGTCTATTTTTATATTTCTCCTTTTGAATCCACTTCTCCGAGTCCTGTTTATCTGGCTTCTACTTAATGGATCTGGGTAGCTCTGACTATTGATCTAAAAAAGAAGTAACTTCATGTCAGGATGCAGTTCCTGCGAGGAGGGAAGTATGGTCAACCTCGAGATCATGTTTCCAAAATGAGGCTGGATTACACACAAGGTGTCCATTCCCTAATGATGTTAGATTAGACACAAGGTACAAATTCCCAGATGATGCTGGATTACACACAAGCCAGGTGGAGTCATCAACTGTTCGTGTCCTCGTGGCTCTAGTAAAGGCTGAAAGAAAGCATGCAGCATCCCTTGAGAATGTAGCTGAGTTCCTGACATCTAAAACTATTGTCATATGCTCTCTTCACCCAAGCCAAAGAAGAGATGGAAGAAGCTAGAAAGAAGCTAGCAGAGGCAGAGCAGGCTAGGCGTCTCCTGCTATCTAAAACTATTGTCAATACAAATTTTCCTTCATAATAGCTAGGTTCAAATGTTTATCCAGTTAGCATGCCTGTTGTGATGTCCGTGCATCTACTGATGTGGCACAAAATAAATTTTTTCGGGTCATGTAATAACAGCCATTACTTTACAAACAATAACAGATGAACCATTGGACATGGTATAGTTCACACGCAAGCCCAACATTCCAAGTTCAACTTCCACATCAAACTCATGTTCATAGATATCTGCACATTCATAGATAATGTCCACAACCATGATTCACTTCAAAGCCAAAAAAATATGAGAAGCGTTATAAATAAAGAAAAATCTCTGGTTTCTACTACCAGTGCGAGCACAACAAGTCAAGACTATACGTAATTAATTATATTTTGGACATTTTTTGACTAAACGCGAATAACTTCTGGAAGCAGGTATAATTTCTAATGCCGGCCGCGGCTGGGGTCCACGATGTTTTGAGCCAAACCGGGCAACACACCGGGTGTCTATGCCGGCGACGCGGTGGTTGTAGCATTCATGGGTTCGGAGCGGCGGTGGCTCCTGTGGTCTACTATTCCTCGGTGTCGGCGGTGGTCGCGGACGTGTTGGCCACCTCCGCTAGCATGCCGTGGTTCCGCCAACGTTTGCGTCGGATGGCGCGACCAACCATGATGCACTGGACGCCGTGGTCCCCCGTGTGCCGGCGTGCAGCAACTGGCCACTCCTCTGCGAGCAGGCTTGGAGCGTCGAGTTGATGCACCAGGGGCCAGCTTGGAGCGGCGGCTTGCTCCTCCGCTTGCCCGCCTGTAGCCTCGCCCATGGTACTGACGGCCTGGGGTGGGGAGGGAGGTGGGGCAGCGAGTGCCTGGCTCGTCGGGTCACCCAGCCGGCTTTTATGCCGGAGAACTCGTCTTCCTGATCACCGGATGCTATGGAGAGTGTGGAGAAAATGGTGCAAGGAGGATATGGGGAGCGGCGGTGTGGTGCGGTTCTTGCCAAGCGTCTGGCCTCGTTTAAATGGCGGGCGGACAAGAGGAGCCAACCGGCATTGTGTTCTAAAATGCCGGCCGGCTCGCGGAAGGACGTGTTGCCGGCACACACGCGGATTCAATGGAGGCAGGCAGGGCAGTCTGAAGCCGGTTGCATGCGGCGAGGAGGCTTGTTCAGCCTGGCCTGCAGCGAGTGGGGCCCTCTTGGCCGGCACGCCGGTTCAATGCCTATGCTATGAGAGGTCGCATCCATGTCAGAGCAATCACTCCCTCCGGTCCTTTTTTGTTTGGGTATAACAAAATCTCATTTTCCATTCACATTTTACAAGTAAAATTCATGGACAAACTTTGTCCCAAAATACGATGGGGACTAGTAAACCAGGACAGAGGTAGTAGTTATGAATTCCATTTTCACTCCATACAATTTGTTCTAAAAACTAGTACTCCCACCGTTTTTATTTACTCTGCATATTATCTTTGGTCAAAGTCAAGATTTGTAAACTTTGACAAAGTTTATAGACAAAAATATTGACATGTACAATAACAAATCAATACCATTAGATTCGTTATTGAATGTACTTTTGCATAATATATATTTGTTATGGTAAATATCTATATTCTTTTCTATAAACTTGGTCAAACTTTACGAAGTTTGACTTCAGTCAACTCTAATATGCGGAGTAAATAAAAACGGAGGGAGTATAACGCGCCATTGAAAATCGGAACTCTTACCCCGCTAAACAAAATGATATTTTAAACGTGGCTACTCTATCAGTGGCTACTGGTGAGCCACCGCATCCAGGTCGTTCACCTGTGGTCCCGACCATCAACTCCTACGGATCAAATTATCACGCGAGCTAACTATTCCTACAAAGGTGCGCTCCACCACGTACCCGGTACCCGCGCATGCAGCAATCGTGCACCTAGGGTTTATTTGTTTACGGTGCCTTTACGTAACTCTCATGTGTGCGAGACAGTGAGAGTCCGACTACGTGTGTGCGCATCTTCTCTTCGTATATGTACTCCACCGTTTGTCTGGTGTCCAAAAAATTATACAGTAATAACTAGCAATGTGCCAATGCGTTGCCACACGTTCAAAGTAGATTAATACATATTCACCGATTTGATAGAAAAGAGTCTAGTTTTGAAATACGTATATCACTAAAATATGTTATGTTTCACTCAAAATATATTCCTTTGGCGGTTTTGAAGAGATAAGGGAGGAATGTGGTTGGTTTCAAGATTCGAGAAGTGGTATATTGTTGCAAAAAGCCCATGTGTGTGTGTGTGTGGTGTGTGTGAGAGAGAGGGGGAGAGGAGGAGGACGGAGTGCGTGTGTGACAAAGACACAAAGAGTGTGTGTGCAAGAGGTATCCCCATAAAATGAGGCGATAGTGTGTGTGTGCATGATCGAGAGGGCGTGTCTCAAGAAGGGACGAAAAATCTACATCGATACAAGGAGCGCGAGAGAGACATGTACGAGATAGTGGAAGCAAGAGTGTGCGGATGTATAAACCAATCTAGAGGCTGGTCGATTAATGTTTGTGAGAGAAATACGAGTCGGGGGTGCGAAAGTGAGAGTTTTGTGTGTGTGTGAGAGAGACGGTAGTCGGGAGGGGGAGTGGAAGCAAGAGTTGTGTGTGTGAGAGAGAGAGAGAAAGGGGGAAGTTTGTCTGATCGGTAAACAAATGAATAATGTCAGTTTTACAACAGAGATGAAGACGGAAAGGAGACCCCAACAAACATTGTGTGTGCGAGAGAGAGTAATTCTAGTGGTAGGAGTCATATCTAGAAAGATATAGGGTGCGTGAGAGAACCCTAGAGAGAAAGAAAAAGTGAAAGACGAGTGAGAGTGTGTGTGTGGCGGTGAAAAAGAAAGTTTAGGTACCTATTGATACCAGAGAACGATAGAGACGTGAGGGATAATGAAAACTGTGTAATGTATAATGATAGGGAGAGTGTGACACTTCTCAAGGGAGACGGCGAGAGACCATGTTTGTGAAAATAGGAGAAACATGAAGTGAGCGTGCGGGTGAGCTGGAGAAAAGAGAGTGATAGCTACATGAAGGAGCACGCGAGAGAGATGGGCGTGAAAGGAGATTCAAATAATTAGTTGCCTGTATAGAAAATGTCAACATAAAAGGGATTCAAATATTTGAATTCGAGATGATGATACATGTAATTCATACTCGAACCAAAATTGATCTATCTAACATGCATACTCATATGAATTCGCGCGCATCTATGTTATTTAATATCTAGATATTACTGATCCATACATTTGAGTAGAATATAATTTGGTTTAAAATTTTTGAATTCAACCTTATGATTTTGAGATCATTGTATTTGTAAATCATATTATATATATAAAGGAGCAGAATTCTTTGTTGTGCTTTTGAAAGTATATATAAAAAATGATGTATATAGAATTTTGTTCGAATCGAAAATAGATCCTGCCCCGAAAAAAAAAAGATTACAAAATGGATTGGAATTGAGTTGGCACGGTAAACGTGCAAGCTTTTTCTCAAAAATTTGAATGAAGCAGTCAAACTTGCAGTAACCGCCCGAAACCAAAATATGGGAGATGGAAATTACTGCCTGCCCCTGACATGCAACACAAGTCAGCTCGATTTCAATAGGTCTTGATAGGGGCATGTTTGTAATTTCACTCAAACGTGACATAACCGTCTCTCACCCGGATTCATACACGGTGGGCGCCAAAACATAGTGTCTCCTCGGCCGAAATCGCCTCTCACCCAGATTCATACATGGTGGGCGCCAAAACAAGCTCTCCTCGGCCGAAATCTCCGTCGGCAAATATTCGGTGTATGCGAGATTACCGTCCTATCCCCGGCAGCCCAATATTCCTGTGATGTCTGAAATTTTAAACGGGGGATAAGTTGGTAACCTTCTCCACATTTGAGACAAGTGCGTCCCAAAGACATGGTTCCCCCTACCTCTCTCCCTCCATTTCCCCATTCGTTCTCCGTGGGCACCAAAACACCCTCTCCACCCCAGCCTCCTCCGTCCGCCACCCCATCCACCGCCGTCCTCCTCCACCATGCCGGAGCTGATACCCCGACGCCATCATCCATTACAAGAGATCAACCTCTCTCATCCACGGCTTCGGACCAGGTTCCTTGCATCCCGTCCTCTTGCTTCATCCCCGTCGTCGTCCACCTTGCCGGTGCCGCTCCTACGACCGTCTCGCCCACCGCGCTGGGATATTTCCCCCGCTGCCACCGTCTACCCTCCTAGATCTACTTCCACACCGCCGACAGCCATCGCTACCGTAGCACCATCAAATTCTTAGCAGATGCATACACGGCGCCGCACCAGAGGCGGTACTCTTTCGTATCTGCTCAACTTATTTATCGCAGCAAGAAAATAGATCGCCACTGCTTTACTGTGATTTCTTGTCCATCACTTAGGATCTTACTTGTTAGCGGAAACCAAACATTGGTTGCGAAGTTGCCTTTGTCCGGTTTGCACCTTCAGATCTGCCATGGCACACTCAACACTATACTCGCAATGCTTATGGTTTTCCCCTTTTATATTCCACACTAGTTAAATGACAGTAGACTAAATTTCAAAATTGGGTCAGTCGATTTTTGAGAGCTCGCCGGAGGGAAGGAAGGGGCTCGGGTGGGGACGGTGGTTGTGGGGGGCGGTCGCCTGGTGGTGGTGGGGCCTCGCCGAATGAAAAAAACTTGACGCGGGTGGGGCGGGGGTGGGGGGTGGGGGTGGCGGAGGAACACAGGCGGTGGGGGCGGTTCAGGGGAGGGCGGGGGGGTGTCGGGGCCGGTGGTTCGGCCGGCGGCCCGTGCGGTGTTCTATAGGGGAAGAATCAGAGACAAGGAAGAAGAAGGGTTAGGAGACGTCGGATCTTCATCCAACCGCCTGAAATGGTTGACTGACCCAAATGACGAAAGTCACGCGATGCAGACATTCCTTTATATTCGGTACCATCATTGTAGCTGCTTAGCACTGCTCCTCAATCCATCAAGCTAAACAACGTGCCACTCATAATTCCAAACTTGTTGCTCAAATACGAATCTGATATGATGCTGATATTACTAAAATAGATAACGTTTAATTGGTCAGCTAATATTCCTACTTTACTTTTGAAAAGCACGTGCACCACATATAAAGAGACAACAGGGAGTTGCATTCTTAATGCGCTCTGGTTCATCATGTGTGGGCACTGTGCAACGAACATTTTATTATCCAAAATTTGCTTGCTCTTCTTTATCATGTTCCTCTTCTATTCTTCTTTAATAAGTACTCTCTCCGTTCCTAAATACAAGTCTTTGTATAGATTCCACCATGGACTACATATGGAGCAAAATGAGTGAATCTACACTCTAAAATTTATCTGTATACATCTGTATGTGATCCATAGTGGAAATCTCTAAAAAGACTTATATTTTGGAACGGAGGGAGTATACTAGTAGTACAGTATGTTCCTTGTAGTGAAGAGGAGCAGGGACATTTGCAGTGTAGAGGTCTATTCGGTCGGTTGTGATGGACACTTTCAACTCTTCGGGCCTCTTTGATTCGTAGGATTTTGTAAACATAGGAATAGGAATTGCAGTGGCCTGCCCACTTGAATCCTATAAGATTAGCAATGAAATGCAGGGAGATGTGTCGCCTTTGAGAGTTACACTGATATTAACAGTACCGCACCTTCAGTTGAAGAGAGTTGGTATCCGAAGCCTTTCTAGCCGTACCTTCAATAGTAGCCCATATTTTCCAGCAAGTTCCACTTTCCTGATTTTACTTGTGATGCTTACGGGTTTCCCGTTATATCTACACTATGATCTGTGTAGCTGCTTTGTGTCGCACTAGCAACAGTCCACTCTTGAAGCTAAACAACACACCAATCATAAGTCCAAAGCTTACTTCTTCAAATACGAATTGTGATATGATACTGATATAAGTTAACAGACACACATTTAATTGGTCAGCTAATGCTCCCACTTGATTTTCCAAATGCATGTGGCCACATATAGACAAACAGCATGGAATTGCATTTCTTTGGGCGCTTTGATTCATCATGAGTGGGCAACCAACATTGTATTGAAAGAAGCGGAATCTCAAGAATATGCTTCCTCTTCTATTCTTTAACATGTTCCTTTTTGTTATTCTGTATTTAGTAAGTACAGTATGTTCCTTGTCAGGAAGGGGAGCAGGGACATCTGCAGTTAACAGCTGATAGAACTGGCCTGTACGTGATCGATAGGCTTTCAATTAGTAGTGGCAATACAACACCGTATTTCTAGCCAGTTCCACTTTCCCGATTTATATATACTAGTTTTGGTGTACCCCTTTTATGTACACTACGATCTGCCTAGTTGTTGTGTGCTCTTGTTATCATGGTTTGGCAATAAACTCTCTATACAGTATATTATGAACCTATCATCTGCCAACTATCCTTACTTCTGGAGCCTATTTTTTTGTGTACTTGTGCCAGATTATATTAATGCACGCACCATATTACAGCACACATGGGCTCTCTCATCAGAATCCAGTGATAGCACACAAGGGTTTACAGGGAGCCCCTATATTAGATTATCCTCTGCATTACAAAGATAATCTCACTACTATTTATGTTTTCATGCTTCTCAGATATTGTACGTAATCACAATGAATATGAGAATGCGCGCATCAGAAGAATATTGTGGAACACTGCAATGACTAACAAAATTGGCACCAATGCATTGAGTTCCATTCTGGATGCAATGAAACTCATACGCTCCCCACCTGCAGATTCTTGTTCAGAATATGATCCTAATGACTATTCTGACCTCGAGGAGTCGAAGGCAGATGGCCTGTCCTGTTCACCCATCAAGGTGTCTGTTCTAATTTGGCAATGTTTTATTGATTGCGCGTATCTTACATAAGGTGTCTTGCATTTCTTCTACTTTGTTGCACCGCCATCTGCTTAGTTTACTCATCATATATGTCAAGATGCCATGTCCATCCATTATCAATACATATTCCATCTGTCATCATACCATGTTTTTCCACTCAAATGCTATTCTAGTGCATCAGACATCAAAAAGGAAGAGGGTGATTGCCGAACTTGAAGGAGCACCAGCAAAGTCCTTGAAAAACGTGGTGGTGCCGGAGAAATCAGATAGCACCCCACTTATATTGGCTCTACAACCAGTGACACAAAACGTAGGACCAACTCCAGCAGACTGTACCCATACATCACTGGCCATACCACTAGCCCCACCAAACAGGACCTGCACTCCAGCAAAAGGTATGCCAATTTCAGTTGCCATAGCACCAGCCGTACCACAGAAAAATCCCAGTCCAGCAAAAAGTATAGCAAGTCCACCGGCCGAAGACCTATCCCAACTGCAGAGACGGACAATTCCTGCAGATTGTAACCCCATTCCAGTTATTCCCAGTTTAAAAAACAATGCTTTCAATGTTGTTAGGGACTACGTGCATATATTCCCATCATGGGAAGATTATAGTGAAGACAAACACCATTTCACATCTTCCTATCCCACTTATGTAACACCCTGGTTTTCGCTCCTGTTTTTTTCCTTAGCGGGATTTGACTCCTGTCTTTTTTTCTCGGTGTTATCGGATTTCTTTAGCTCTTGGGTATATGAAGATGGTCATTTAACCTTGCCTTCCCTATCCAACCAGAGATTCTCTCCAGCCCAAACTTGCCACCCGAGATATATTCTCAAGACTTTGCCACCGAAACCCTACCTTCCGAGTTGTCGGAAGGGAAACCCTAATCTCTTCCGTTACAAAGGAACCCCAATTTCCTTTGGTCTGTTGCCTCCCAAACTTCTCCCAGTGATCATCCTATCCTTATAAACCCTGGATATGCAAAAATATTGCCAAGTCATTTACAATATTTTTCATTTATAATTAATTCCTTTTTCTGCCAGTTAAGGGAATTAAATCCAGGAAAATATCTATCCATCTCCAAAGTTCATAAAAACTTGTGGAGATATTCCTTGTGATCATATTGAGCTCCCATAAAAATATTGTCCATAATTAAATAAGGGAAATTGCATTTTCCTATTTAATGCCAATATTGCATTTTGGGCAGTTTCTAAAGGAACTACCATTTTGGTAGCCAGGAAGAATTCCAAATAAATTGTGGAGCTTCTCCTATCCATATCTTCACCATTTCCATCGAAATTCCAAGTTCCATAGTTCAAATTTTGAGCACAACATCCATTTGCAAATTCTGTCCAGTTGGGCAAATTGCAAAGGAAGTGCTTGAACCCTGGATCTATTTGAGCAGAAATTTTTCATGGTGGTTAACATTGATAAATCACTCATGGAAACCAAAAACCAGCTCAATCCATCAATCCATTCTTCCACAGTAACTTTCCTAAGTTTCTGTCCATTTGGAACCTCTGTGTAGCAAGTACCATTTTGGTGTACCCAAATGGTATGAAACTTTTACAGTGGCTTCATATGTTCAAATCACTCACCTCCTCCAAGTTTTAGCTCAATGCAAGCTAGTATGTGAGTGCCACATCAAGGTTTGCATTTCTGACCAGTGGGGTCCATTCTACAGCAAGTGTCCTCAATTCTTATCCAAATGGCCTAAAAATTAACCAGGGTAGTCACCTTGGTAGATCATTGCTCCATGCCAAATCTCAACTCATTTCACCCAGGGATCCATCCAGAAATCTCTACAAACACCTTCCTGTCCGAAGCTTACTCTGCAAGTTTCACCCACCTCAGAGCCATCCAGCTGAGTCTAGCAGCTTCCCTCATCTATTTGAGCAACGAGGGATGTGTTAGACAAGGTTTGGCAAGCAGACACGCGCCAGAACGGCCGGTGCGCATGGTGACCGCGTGAACTGCACACAGGAACAACGCTCTGCTCATTCGTCGCGTCGGCAAGCCAGCTCATGCTGCCATGGCGTGTCTTAGCATGCCGACCTGACTCCCCGTCATCCTCACACCTCTCTCTGGTCATTTCCCCCTTCGTTTGCTTCCTCCCCATGCCACGACAAGCCTCGCCGGAGCTCTGTTCCGCCCGTGACCGTCGTCGTCTTCCCCCTCGAGCTCTCCCGAAGACTCCACGAGCTCCTCCACCCTCCTGGAGACCCTGCCAACATCTTCCCCTCCTTCCGCGTGTCGCCGGAGCTCCAGTGCCCGGATAAGATCGCCATCGTGGCTGCCCTTATCACCTCGCCACGGCCAGGCTATAAATAGCCTCCTCCCGACCCTTCGAGCTCACCAGCAGCCCTCCCACACTTCCCTAGCCCTGCCCAGCCTCTCCTCTGAGCTTGAGGACTTCTCCACGCCGGCCATCGCCGGCCATCCCCTAAATTCTGGCCAACCAAGCTCTTCCTCTCCCCCCTGACCGCACAACCAGCCCCACTTCACTCCGGCGCATCCTCCCCTGCCCTCAGTTCCTCGCCGGGGCCACCGTTGCCACGTCCTCCCCGACTCCGGCCGCCGCCACCCTCTGCCCCGCGGTGCGCCGTCGTTCCACCCCTCCCCGACGCTCCCTTGCGGTCTAGATGGGTGCAGCGTCACCTCCTGGAGCCACCGGTGGCCTCGCCTGAGCCGGAGACTGCCGGAGCTGCCGTAGCCATCGCTGGCGACTCGCTTCATTCCGCCCTCTGCCTCTGCCCGCCGCCACGCCACCAGCCACTCCCGCCGCCCGTGCGACCCACCACTGGGCGCGGTGCTCGCCGGTAACCCCGGCCGCACTGGCGCCTGCCCTCGAGGCTCACCGGAGCATCGCCGGCCATCGGAGCCCAATCTCCCTGCGGCGGCATCGGGGAGAAGCAGGGGAGAAAGAAGAAAGAGGCGGGATGACAGAGAAGGTCCACGTGGGGGCCACCTGTAAGTGACCCAGAGACCGGCCCCGCCTCGCCACATCATTCAAGTGGAGGCGCCCGGTGACAAGTACATTTTCTTCATTGGGAAACGTATTCCCTCAAAGGCGCCATCAGTTTTTCCAGCCAGGGACCCGATAGTAAAATTTTATTTACAGAAAGGTCCCTCCCACTTCAGACAGCCTTTGTAAATTTTCACTCGTAACTCCGATTCAGGTGAAACCAACGCCCACGTCTTCAGTTCGTCGAGCCCGTTCCGATGGTATCATTTTCATAATGTTTGCACATTTTAAAAATGACCATTTTGCCCCTACCCTTCATTCAGCCCCTCCGAGAAGGAATCTTTTTTGGCGGATTTTCTTGCGAGGCTACCGCACTCTTTCCCGGAGTATTCTTCGACCCCCAGGCAAGCCGACCATCTGATATATGCCCTAAAGCATTGCTCCGTGTTATTCTTGCGTGTTTAAATTAGTATACTTATGTTTGTCTGCGTAGTAGTGGGCTGTATGTGACTCTGACGAACCCTTGTTTGTACTTTCTTCGATGACGGCACCACGCCTGTGTCTGAGCTGCTTTCGGCCGTCCGGGGTGGATGCCAATTTTATGTTCTCTTTCCAACAACTGGCCGTGTTCTGAGCTGTTTTGCGGCCGTCTCGGACAGTTGTTGAATTTCTTTCTGTAGTAGTGACCCTATGCTCTGAGCTGTTTTTCGGCAGTCTTAGGGAACTGCTACATTCTTTTTATCAACACCGTCTCATGCTTTGGGCTGCTTTCCAGCCGTCTTGAGCTGGGGTTGAGTTATTCCGGTAATATCCCAGATCTGAGTTGTAAAGACCGTTCTGGTGGCTACTGGTTTCTTTGCCGATTTTATGCAGGGGTTCCGATGGTCATAACTTATAGCTAGAACTTGTAAAGTGATAACTTGCCATTTAAATCTTGTTTCACTAATGACCCATTGTGATGTTATATGGAGATAGGTTGTTATGGTTCCATAGTTTTTACCTCATACATAGTTACCACCATGTTAAGTTATTCATGATGAATATCCATGCATGTTAAGTACTTGCTAAAACTAAACCCAGTCGGTTGATCCAGAGTCACCTGTCCGGACTTATCCGTGCAACCACATTTGCCTATATGGGACGGCCTTGACTTGGTCTGATCGCGTGCTCTTTCACCGGTACTACCCGACAGGGAAGGTTATGCACGCGCGCTACCCTGGCCTGGTAGGCGGCGATAACCTTGTGAGCCCAGTTGATTGTTTAACCCGGGAGTCCCCATTTGGGACAGTTGTTTGGCCATGATGGTGGCAGGTGTCATGAGGTGACACAGGGGCCACCCAGGGCAGGACTCCGTGGGAGGATGATTGCTGGTGGTACGATGGAGGAGTCACGGGTTAGGCAGGTTTCGTTGGAGCAACACTGGTCCACCGGAATGGGATCACGAGGCCAGGTGCCCCATGGTGTGGGTAAAGTGCGCAACCTCTGCAGAGTGTAAGAATCTATTCGAATAGCTGCGTCCACGGTATTGGACAGTCCGTCCAGGCCTCACTAGGTGGTCAACCGTAACAGTGATAAAAATGATGGAAGAACTCGCGTTATGATCGAAAGTACTCAGTGGATCATGAGTATTCTGAGGGTTGTGGGACAACCCGGAAGAGAGTAAGTTTATCAGATTTACAGTGGAGATGCATAGCCACCGGATGATGTCAGGGATATGATATGTTAGCCATGGGATGGCTATGAAAGAGACGGTCGGATGACCGAAAGAGTTGGATTGGATCATGAGAATGTTTGGAGTATGGATTATTTACTTGCTATGCTTTACTGTATTTTACTTTAGTAGTTATATTGCTGGATAAACCTGTTATGTCATGATAATTAATATTGCTAGATAGGTATGCTATGCCATAATAATTAATGTTGCTCTAATAACAAATGCATGCTTGAATGCCATGGATTGCTTTGCTTGGTGTATATGTTTGTTGGTTTGCTTGCGAGTACATTCAAAAGTACTCAGCGGCCTTTAACGTGGTCAGGTTCACATAAGGATCCGTCATCCGTCATCGAGGAGCCGGAGCGTTCGCGGGCTAGGAGAGTAACCCAGTCAGATCCCTGTGGATTGGAGCCGCACCAGGACCCTGCTACCTTAGATAGATCTTTTCCGCTGCCATCACCCTTGTAAGATATCATGTAAGACTTATATATCCATTAATAGAAATGCATGTGTTCATGATACTTGTTGTAAGCGCGCATGCCAGAGTGATTTCCCTGGGCTGGTATGTGCAGCGATCATCTGGCTATAGTGGTAATCAGGCGGGGCGCCACAACTTACGTGTAAGTGCTATTATTCATGGTGATTATTTTCCTATTTTTTGCTGATTGAACACATCAATGATTTACATTACATTGTTGTAAGTAGGCGAGGGTCAATCTGGATAGTCATGACAAGCAAAGCTTGCTTGAGCTTTTCAAGGAAGCATTGCAGCAGTATCGGTGTTACCTGAGGAAATCACACATTGATGGCAAGTCTATAAACGAACTTCCGGTGAAATCTCCTGTGCTAAATTTAGAAGACATTGAATGGAAAAACCTTGTTATGCACTGGTCTCATTCCCAGGATGAGGTACTGTCTATGATATCACATGACAATTTGAACTTCTACTTTTCCGCATGTGCCTTACAGATCTCTTTTGCAGGAAATCTGCTCGAAGAAGAATTCCGGTTTGAAAAGGACGACAGGATATCGCAAATATGCTGCCCGCTGCTTTGCTCTTGTTAGTACCTGTTGTCATGTATCACTGTACTTGCATTCATACCTGGTTCATTATGTGACAGCAGTATGCATGATAGCTTGCTTATCAATTGTTTGCTCCAAATTATCAGATCTGTATTAATGGTTACATTAATGTAGAATATACCCAATGCCAATGAAAAAGTTTAGCTCTGCATTGTTCTTGTAAGTACCTGCTGTCCTTTATCAGTGTACTTATATTGACAGCTAGTTGTTCATGTACCATCACTCTGCAGCTTATTTCCCTTTGCCCTCCATTTTCTACACATCAGATCTATATTTACTCTTACCATAAGGTTGGATAACACCAATGGTACTGAAGAAGTTTAGCTCTGCATTGCTCTTGGCTGTACCTTTTGCTTGTATCGCTGTACTTTCATTTATAGCTACTTGGTTATGTAGCATCACTCTTCATCTTATCTTAAATATTCTCCATTTTTTCTTATATTATCACATCTATATTTACTCTTAACAAAATGTATAATAAAGGCAATGCTTATGAAGAAGATTCTGTGGTAAACTTCTTGAATTGCCCCCCCATCAGCATGGACAAGGGCTTTATAGAGCCGGTCTTCACCACTAATGTAAGTTTGTCCTTCTCAAGCCTTCAAACTTTGTTGTGTATATTTGGTTAGGCATGACTACAACAGCTGTTTATTTTTGGTGTTTGCATCAAATTGCATGTTTAAAGTTTGTTATGACGTTCATAAACAAAAGTTTGTCCTTCTCAATTTAAGTTTTCAGTTGTACAACCAAGTTCCTTTTCATACCATGTAAATTAAACTATACAGAGCAAGTGATCTTCTTTTGCACTGCATGTATGCTTCTGTTCTTGATCCGTAATCCAGTGGTGTGGTGAAACTACCCACTACAACACAATGTCATATTCTGCAATGTCTTAACTATGAACAATGTCATATCATTCTACTATTATTTAAACTGTCTCTTTATTTGCCAACCTAAAATGGGATAAATTGACAGCACACTAACCATTGATACTTATGAGTTCTTGATCTGTAATCCAGTGGTGTCGTGAAGCTGCCAACTCCTTCACAATGTCATTTTCGGCCATGTCTTAACCTGAACAATACCATATTGTGTTAATGCTATTTTAAACTGTGTCTCTTTATTCGCCAATAAGAAATGTGATGAATTGTCAGCACGGATACTTATATGTGCAAAACCTGTCATCTGTCTGCTTGTTTCTCTTTCAGAGTGAGGAGGATATAAGCGTCAAACAAGCGCAGTCTCATCAGCTTGCTCAGCTGCTTGCGCTGCAGCTCCCGAGCAGGGCTAACCTTTCTTGAACTCTATTGAAGTGCTGTCGGTTTTGTATATTATTTTGTCGGCATGTTTATTTGCACTGGTGGTGATCTTTGATGCCCAGTGTATGTAATCTGCTGTCTGCTTGTGCTTTATTATCATAGTGGCGAACTTTGATGCCCAGTGGATGTAATATGCCGTGATTTCTTTATTGTATAGTCTAGGTTTTTTCTTATTCATGATGCTGCAGTTATTTTACTGTATATATATATATATATATATATATATATATATATATATATATATATATATATATATATATATATATATATATATATCTCCTGTCTTCGCTCCATGAAAAATAAACCGGCCAAACCGTAAAATTATGGTACATAATCGGGCTGTCATGCAAATCACTATATATGGGCCGCATCATGGGCCCAGTCATGTTGGTCCGTTAACAGGCCTAAATGTAAACTGGCCCACTAGTAGTTTCGGGCTTTTAATAGGCTGAGTAAACCATCGGCCCTATTTTGGAAAGAAAATTCAATGGGTTTTTAGTAGGCTGAAAAGTAGGTTGGGCCTGAAACGTGCCGAACAGCTCACGGGCCGACAGCAGGCCGAAATAGACCCCGGCCCATGATTGTGCCAATCACATCACAGGCCGTTAACAGGCCAAAATTGTCTCGGTCCTTGTTTGGCCCAATCAGATTATCAGCTGTGAGCAGGCCGGATGCAAAGTGGGCCATAATTAGGCCCAACTATATGATGGGCTTTTAACAGGCCAAAATAAATATAGGGCCAAAATGTTAAACGGGCCTTTAACAGGCCGAAACTAATATCAGGCCGTACTATTAAATGGGCCTTTAGCAAACAGAAATCCTAACCGGGCCTCAAGTGGGCCCAAAAGCAGAGCGTCCAGTTGACGGGACGAATCTAATATGGGCCATAATTTAGGCCAAAGAATGAAAGGCTCTTAAAGGGCCGGATCAGATATGGGCCGTAATATGGCCCAGAACATGGTAGGCTATTAATGGGCCAGATCTCATGTGGGCCCTTATTAGGCCCAGAACATGGCAGGCTGTTAATGGACCGGGTCAAATATGGGCCGGCATTTGGCCCAAAACATGGCAGCCTGTTAACGGGCCGGCCCACTAGTGTCTTCAAAATCTTGTGGGCCTTTAGCTGGGCCGACCCATTATGGTCTGCAAAATCTTGTGGGCCTTTAGCTGGGTCGGCCCATTTAATCTTTATGGGCCACTTCTGGGCCGGTCCACGTGTCAACATATCATAGGCGCATCTCGCCCATTGGATGAGTGACATCTGTGCCAACGCGGAGCTGACACGTGGTTCCGTCGGCCAATGAGAATTTTACATGTGGAAAATCGCCATTGGTCGTGGCTGTTAGCGGGTTATCGGATCCAAAACTAGACTCGATAGCTTAACTGTGACCCGTTACGGTGGATGCCACGTGTCGGTTACCCTTGACGAAAGCACTTCTATGACGCGTGATTTATCGTCATGGAAGTGGACACTTCCGTGATGATAATTTTGGTAATGTCATGGAACACTTCTACGACAGCACAGGTATGACTATCTTGATTCTGTCATAAAATCGTCATGGATGTACTTGCATGACAGAAAACATGACCTACTGTGACAAACACATATCATCACGGAAGTGTATTTTTTTTGTAGTGTCCCCACGGAACTCATATACGGGTCACCTCGATTACTTGCCTACGATGAAGTAGCACAAGAGCAGCTGCGGCATGACGATGTCGTGCTCCTCGAGGAAGATCATCTCCAGGCAACTGTGTGTGTTGCACGCTACCAACAAGCTTTGCGCTGCTATCATAGCCGCAAGGTTCATGCCCGAAGCCTTGAGGAAGTTGACCTTGTCCTTCGGCATGTTCAGTCCGCCAAGGGTACAAACAAGTTGACACTGAAGTGGGAAGGCCCTTATCGGGTAGTATGAGTCACCAGACCTGGCGCAGTCCGTCTGGAGACCAAAGATGGCATTCGTGTGCAGAACTCATGGAATATTGAGCATCTTCGCAAGTTCTACCCATAAGGCTGTCGGGGTACACAAACAGGGGTGTATGTTTCCCCTGACTTGTGCACGGACAGTAAGCCTCCATCCCGGCACCACCAAGCATCCAAGACAAGGACCAAGCCAGAGAGAGCTCTTTGAGAAATCAAAGGGCAGATCAAGAAGACCAAGACAAGCCAAGACAGCAAGATATCACCAAGGGAAAGCCTCCCTTGCCGGGCAGGCGAGCCCGGTCGGGTCGAGGCCGCCCCAAGGACGAAACCAGTCTCTCCCCGGCAGGTTTACCAGGGCCGCGGGCGGCTTACGTCCCCGCCAAGACTCCACCGCTCCACCGCATCGCAACGCAAGTCATCCATTGGTGTGGTGTCGAGCGCCCAGATAACTAAGTGGCTATCATTTGGCACGTGGCAACCATTTAGAAGGAAGATCACCTCCATACGACACCCGTCCAGATGCATGTCAAGCAAACATGTGGAAGATGACTAAAGCGGCGTGGCAGGCCTGCCGGGCCGCATCCACAGCACGACACATGGCAGTGCATTTAATGCACTTTGTCCTAACTGCCAGAGTTAGGTACGATAGCACTGTAAGCTATCTAATCGCTGGATAATGACCGTTTTGCCATTGTGGTAACCCCTTAACCTACAAAAGGAGGACCGTAGCAACCTTAGAAAGGATTCGGACCCTCCTGTACTCATACGTGCGTGGCTGCTCTCCCCAAGGCGACCTTGCCGGGCTTGAGCGCCGCGTGTTCTTCACGGTCCCTCCATCAATCCACCAAAGCATGAGTAGGGTTTTACGCTTCTCAGCGGCCCAAACCTGGGTAAAAACCACCAGCGTCACCACTGCCGTGCTATCCCATGGCCTCCGCTCTTTGTGTAATGCGTTCTCCCCCTGCCGAACCACCAAGGGGCTGATGGCCCCATAGGTGGCCGTGTTCAACCACGACAAAGGTGCGGTTGCCGGGCCTTGCCCCGGCAATCCATTTTGTACAAGCATAGTCTCCAAGACTTGTAACCCTTTGTACAAAGCCAGGCGCAGACCCTGTTCACAGCTGAATAAAACCAAGTGTTTTACAAAACTTGCATGCATGTTTTCTTGCTTGCTTAAGCATGATTTTGATATGATTACACTGGTTTTAGATAAAATGACTAACATGCCGTTAAGGGCTTCGTGCTACCTTCTCTCTTTCTTTTTCTGACAAAGGCACAAGAATCCCTCGTGAGCAACTTTCCTGAGGGATGGAAGCAGGAGCAAGCTCATTTATTTGGTCCTGCGGCAGCTCTTCCTTATCTAAGTGATAAGAAGTGCAGCAAAGAAAGATAGGTTTGTTTCATTTAAAAATTTCCCGTCATTCCATGTTACGCCTATGTATGAAAAACTCGCATGCGAGGAAACCTTGCCGCATTTATCATTCGCGCTCCTATCCTTGCCTCGAGTCCACTCGATAGGATCAGTTGCAGCTGCGTTTGAAAAAGACCGGTAAGGAACCAGCCTCTATTCATGCTCCTAATTCGCTTCGAGTCTACTTGATGAAGATTAGTTGTAGCTGCATTAAAGGCCGGCAAGAGGCTTGCCGGAAACCATGCTAGCGAAAGAGTGCTGAGGGCAGGCCCTTCAAAACGTCAAAAGCATGCACAAGTTCCCGGTTTTTTTTTCTTTTAATTGCGTGAAACAACAAGTACAAATCATACAAGTGCTAACATGGATGAGGAAATACTTAAATTTGATTCAAACATGGCAAATGCCTACATTTTTTGACTAAAAAAGAAAAGTGCTCTGTAATGCCTTTCTTGTCCCTCTCCTCCTAGGGTTTATCTCGAGTGCAAAAAGGGCAAAAGGAGCGGCTAGGCGATGCCCTGGTCACCCCCGCCAGGACCAGAGGGACGCAGCCCGCCAAGATTGGGAGAGCATCTCCCCGACAGGGAGGATGAAGCCAGGACGGAGGGAGCGGCTAGGCAGAGCATCCCCGGCAGGGAAGATGAAGCCGGAGTCCACGAGCCTACCGGGGTCCAGCTGGAGGTGGCGGTGGCGTCTAGGTGAAGCACCCCTGACAAATTGCTCTGCTGGGGGGCCATCTGCAAATGATGGTGCCGCCGGCGCCTAGCTGGTGATGACGGTGCTGTCGGCGTTCAGCCGGAGTCTGAGTCATCGTCTTCGGACTTGACGACCGGATGCTCGCCGCCGCCGTCTTTGCCATCGATGTCCTCCTTGTCGCCGTCGCTCAAGGAGGAGCTTTCATCATGTCTCGAGCTTTCTAGACAGCACCCGAGATGAGTGCCTGAACGCTTGAAGACCTTGACAGAGAGTATGTCAGACTCCACCAACTTGAAGCGAAGGACAGGCCCCTCCGCAAGGCAGTGGGCGCGGGTAAAGGTTTTCCACCCGCACCTAAGGAGCAAGACGCGAGGCGCGGGGAACTCGACGTTCACCCACATGGCGCCATTGCAGCAGCCTCTCATGCGCAGTCGCAACCTAAGCGGTTGGTTGACCTCCATCACCCTGGCGAAAGGACGGGGGAGCCACAGGCGGCTACGGGGAGGATCGCTCAGCTTGACGATGAACTCAAGCGTCGTGTCCCTCGTGTGGCCTTCTACCGGGGGTGGAGCAGTTGGAGGAGAAATAACGAGCACGCTGCTCCATCCGCCTCAACCGCGGGCGCCGCATCGACCCCGACCTCGCCCCGTGGCTCTGCCCCGTGCACTGGAACCGACCTCTACGGCCGCAGCTGAAGCCGAGGCATGGTGTCGAGGAGAAGCTTGATATGTCTCCAGCGTATCTATAATTTATAAAGTATTCATGCCATGTTTACAACAATTCTATATGGTTTTGGTATGATTTGAATGGAACTAACCCGGACTGACGCTGTTTTTAGCAGGACTACCGTGGTGTTGTTTTTTGTGCAGAAATAAAAGTTATCCAAATGCAACGAAACTTTTTGGCAATTTTTTTTGTAACAAAAGAGGCACTAGAAACTTCGTGGGAGGACCAGAAGGTGAAGGAGGTGGCCACTACCAACCATGGCGCGCCAGAGGCCTTGGTCGTGTGCTGGTGGGTAGTGGGCCCCTCAAGGCCCATCTCAGCGTGAGACCGATGCCAAAAAATCCTGTAAATACATAAACCCCCAGAAATAACCCTAGATCAGAAGTTCCGCCGCCGCAAGCCTCTGTAGCCATGAAAAAGCAATCTAGACCCTATTCCGGCACCCTGCCGGAGGGGGAAATCATCACCGGAGGCCATCTTCATCATCCCGGTGGCCACCATGATGAGGAGGGAGTAGTCCACCCTCGGGGCTGAGGGTTTGTACTAGTAGCTATGTGTTTGATCTCTCTCTCGTGTTCTTGATTTGGCACGATCTTGATGTATCATGAGCTTTGTTGATATAGTTGGATCATATGGTGTTTCTCCCTCTCTATCTTGTTGTGATGAATTGGGTTTTCGCTTTGAGATTTCGTTATTATCGAATTGAATACTTTTATGGATTTGAGAGCACTTGATGCATGTCTTGCTATAAATACCCGTGGTGATAATGGGGTATCATATTGATTCACTTGATATATGTTTTGGCACTCAACTCGTGGATTCCCGAGGTGACATTGGGGTAATCTATGCATAGGGGTTGCACGTTTTCTTCCTTGTTTCTCTGGTAGAAATCTTGGGGCACTCTTTGAGGTTCTTTGTGTTGGATTGAGTATTATGAATCTGAAATTGCTTGATGCATATTGTATAATCAACTCACGGATACTCGTGGTGACATTGGAGTATCTAAGTGACATTATAGTTGGTTGATGTGTATCATATGGTGTTATTTTAGTATGAACTCTTGTGCTGTTTGTGACACTTATAGGGATAGCTCGATAGATCGATCGGAAAGGATAACTTTGAGGTGGTTTTGTACCCTACAAACAATTTCTTCTTATGTTCTCCGCTAGATAAGAACTTTGGAGTGATTCTTCGTCGCACGTTGAGGGATGGTTATATGATCCAATTATATTAGCATTGTTGAGAGATTGCATTAGCGAAAGTATGAACCCTAGGCCTCATTTTCAAGCATTGCAATACTGTTTGTGCTCACTTTTGTTACTTGCTACCTTGCTGTTTTTATTTGTTCCTATTACAAAAATCAATATCTACTATCGTTACTACACTTGTATCACCATCTCTTCGCCGAACTAGTGCACCTATGCAATTTACCATTGTATTTTGTGTGTTGGGGACACAAGAGACTCTTTGTTATTTGGTTGCAGGGTTGTTTGAGAGAGACCATCTTCATCCTACGCCTCCCATGTATGATAAACCTTTGGTCATCCACTCGAGGGAAAATTGCTACTGTCCTACAAAACTCTGCGCTTGGAGGCCCAACACGAGTCTACAAGAATAAAGTTGCATAGTAGACATCAAGCTCTTTTCTGGCACCGTTGCTGGAGAGGTGAGTGCTTGAAGGTATATCTTTAGATCTTGCAATTGAATCTCTCAGTTTCTTGTTTTATCACTAGTTTGGTTTATAAAAAGAAAAGTACTAAAAAAATGGAATTGAGGTGGAGAGTAATAAAATTTCTATGCTTGTGGATCATGAAAAGAATGCTTCATGTGATAGCTATATTGTTGAATTCATTCATGATGCTACTAAAAATTATTATGAGAGGGGAACATATGCTTTTACATATTGTAATAATATTGAGTTTCCTCTCTATGTGTTGAAAATCTAGAAGTTTTGCTTGTCTTTCCTTCCTATGCTAATTGATTCTTCTTCCCATAAATTGTTTGCTCACAAAATCCCCATGCATAGGAAGTGTGTTAGACTTAAATGTGCTATTCATATGCTTCATGATGCTCTCTTTGTGTTTCAATTCTTATCTTTTATGTGAGCATCATTGAAATCATCATGCCTAGCTAAAAAGGCATTAAAGAAAAGCGCTTGTTGGGAGACAACCCAATACTTATACCTACTATTTTTGTGTGTTCACATGACTAGGCTACTGTAGTAATCATGTTTTATAGCTTTTGTTCCAACAAAGTGCCAAGTAAAGCCTTTGGGATAGTGTGGATGATAGTTGATTTGATTCTGTGCAAAAATAGAAACTTTTGCGTCCAGTAACAGAATTGCTAAAAATCACTGGAGCGTCAAAAAATTCTGAATTTTTTACAGATGATTGATATACAATAATCTACGTTGTCCTAATTTTTCAGAATTTTTGGAGTAACATAAGTATAGTCATTATTCAGATCTTTACAGACTATTCTGTTTTTGACATATTCTGTTTGCAATGCATAGTTTGCTTGTTTTATGGTTTCTATGGCTTATATTGCTTAATATAAATTGTGGAGATTATAGAGTACAATAGGATTTATGAGAAAACAATTATGAATCTTGTCTTTGACAGTACCCAAGTGAATGATTTGTTTTACTATGCTAACCCATCTAACGAAGTTCCGTTAAGTTTTTTGTGATTGAAGTTTTCAAGTTTTGGGTGAGATATCGATATGAGGAGAATAAGGAGTGACAAGACCCTAAGCCTAGGGATGCCCAAGGCACCCCAAGGTAATATTCAAGGAATATCCAAGCAACTAAGCTTGGGGATGCCCCGGAAGGCATCCCCTCTTTCGTCTCCAACATTATCGGTAACCTTACTTGGGGCTATATTTTTATTCGTCACATGATATGTGTTTTGCTTGGACCGTCATTTTATTTTATTAGGATTTGCTTGCTGTTATTTAGAATAATGTTTTATATCTTTTATTTCAATAAAAGTGACAAGGATAGCCTTTACCATGCTTATTTTGCAAGTCTATATGTTGTTGTTTGAAAACAGAAAGTTTGTTGTTATGTTTTGAATATCTGTGAATAGTGCGAACAAGATAAAATCTTGAAATTTTTACAGGGTGAGCTATGAATTTTTTTCTACAGTGTGGTAATTTTTCAGAAAGTTTGGAGTTAGGTAAGTATGAGTATAATTGCACTCTTTACAGACTGTCCTGTTTATACAGATTGCTGTTATGTTTGCATATGTTTGCTTGTTTATTGATTCTATTTGAGGATAGGAGTACTAAATATGCAGAGGCATTTAGTATGAAATGTTAAATAATAATTTTAGTGTTTTGCTACAGTAGAGAATGATAAGGTTATTGCATTGATTTATACTAATTTATCTCATGAGTTCTTGTTGAGTTTTGTGTGGATGAAGTTTTTAAGATTTAGGGAAACCATGAAATAAAAGGGATTAAGGAGACAAAAAAGCTCAAGCTTGGGGATGCCCAAGGCATCCCAAGATAACATTTCAATAAGTCTCAAGCATCTAAGCTTGGGGATGCCCCGGTAGGCATCCCACCTTTCTTCATGAACAATTATCGGTTAGTATCGGTTGAGCCTAAGTTTTTGCTTCTTCACATGAGTTGTGACATTCTTGGAATGTCATTTTATTTTGTTTTTCTTGATGTTTTAATAGAATATTAGATCTGAAATTTTTAAATGGGAGAGAGTCCTCACATAGCTACCTATTTACTTAACTACTCACTTGATCTTCACTTATATCTTTTTGGAGTAGGTTGTCGAACACTCTCATGCTTCACTTATATTATTTTGAGAGTTTAGAATAGTAATAAAAATTTGCACAAGCTTCTGAATTGGTCCAATATGATGAATATCAAAGAAGGATATAATAAAAACTTTCATATAGATCATTGGATATGATAAGTTTGATTCCTTGCAATAGTTTTGCGATATGGAGATAATAATATGTGAGTCATGTTGGTGAGTAATTATACTTTAGTAGGAATATTGGTGTTAAGGTTTGTGATTCCCTATGCAAGCACGTAAAGTCAATAGTTATGCAATGAAGTTATATCCTACTTGTGGTGCATTATTCGCTGTTAGTTATGTTCAATGCTCGTTTATGATCGCTTTCGTTTCTTGGTTGGTCACTTCTCAATCTATTTGCTAGCCTTCATTTGTACTAAGCGGGAATACTGCTTGTACATCCAAACTCCTTAAACAAAGTTGTGCCAAATGAGTCCACCATACCTACCTATATGCAGTATTTCCATGCCGTTCCAAGTAAATTTGTATGTGCCAACTCTAATTTTCAAAATGAATTTCCTTTTTATGTGCCCGTACCACTCATGAAGCGGCAAGGGGTGGCCAATATTTTCCATGCTAGATGTGTTATTCTCAAGATGAGTGTTGATTCACTTGTCATTGCATGAGAGTGTGACCGGTAATAGGGATGCCTAGTCCCGAAATGAAAAGAAATTTTGTTTATGTTGTCAATAATAAATTCCTTGGAAGTTTTGGTATGGAAGGCACCCGTGGATACGGCTAGCCATGGATTGTGAAAGAATGGCGGAAAAAGGAATAAACTTTATTTTATGTTTGGGAACCGCCTATGATGTATCTAGCATGGAAAGTATTGGGAATTCTCGGTAGTTTTCGTTGAGAGGAAAAGCTTGCCTCTTAAAAAAAATCTCTCAATTTAAGCTTTGAGCTCTGGCACCTCTACAAATCTCTGCATCCCTCTACGAAGGGCCTATCTATTTACTTTATGCAATTTTTATTGAGTCTCCATCTTCTCTTATAAAGCACCAACTAGGGAACACTATTGTCATACTTGTGCATTGGGCATAGTTAATATTCGAGTGTGTTTCATGAATGGATCAATGATTGAGCATAATGGGCTAGGGATAGCTTTCTAGTGTTGATATTTTGAAAGACATGGTTGCTTGTTGATATGCCTGAGTATTGATGTCCTCATGTCAAATTATAGACTATTGCTTTAAATCATTCAAGTCCAAATGTCCATGATATAAAAGAAAAGGAGTATATGAGGAATATGATAGGTAGCATTCCACATAAAAATTTCCGTTTTCAATTGCTACTTTATCATGATGAGTTTTATGAGAAAGAGTTGCTGTTATGATGCTAGGACAAGTGACTGAAATTATTATTTATCAAACTTATGCACTATGCTAGCATTCACACTTCATAAATTATTTCTTTTATCATTTACCTACTAGAGGACGAGTAGGAATTAAGCTTGGGGATGCTGATACGTCTCCAATGTATCTATAATTTATGAAGTATTCATGCCATGTTTACAACAATTCTATATGGTTTTTGTATGATTTGAATGGAACTAACTCGGACTGACGCTGTTTTCAGCAGAACTACCGTGGTATTGTTTTTTGTGCAGAAATAAAAGTTCTCCAAATGCAACGAAACTTTTTGACAATTTTTGTTGGAACAAAAGAGGCACTAGAAGCTTCGTGGGAGGACCAGAAGGTGAAGGAGGTGGCCACTACCCACCAGGGCGCGCTAGAGGTCGTGGCCGTGTGCTGGTGGGTAGTGGGCCCCTTGAGGCCCATCTCAGCATGAGACCGACGCCAAATCAGAAGTTTCACCGTCGCAAGCCTATGTAGCCACGAAAAGCCAATCTAGACCCTGTTCTGGCACCCTGATGGAGGGGGAAATCATCACCGGGGGCCATCTTCATCATCCCGGCGGCCACCATGATGAGGAGGGAGTAGTCCACCCTCGGGGGTGAGGGTTTGTACTAGTAGATATGTGTTTGATCTCTCTCTCTCATGTCCTTGATTCGGCATGATCTTGATGTATCTCGAGCTTTGTTAATATAGTTGGATCATATGGTGTTTCTCCCTCTCTATCTTATTGTGATGAATTGAGTTTTCCCTTTGAGATTTTGTTATTATCGAATTGAATACTTTTATGGATTTGAGAGCACTTGATGTATGTGTTGCTATGAATACCTGTGGTGACAATGGGGTATCATATTAATTCACTTGATATATGTTTTGGCACTCAACTCGCGGATTCTCGAGGTGACATTGGGGTAATCTATGCATAGGGGTTGATGCATGTTTTCGTCCTTGTATCTCTGGTAGAAATCTTGGGGCACTCTTTGAGGTTCTTTGTGTTGGATTGAGTATTATGAATCTGAAATTGTTTGATGCATATCGTATAATCAACTCACGAATACTCGTGGTGACATTGGAGTATCTAGGTGACATTAGAGTTGGTTGATGTGTATCATATGGTGTTTTTTTAGTACGAACTCTTGGGCTATTTGTGACACTTATAGGGATAGCTAGATAGATCGATCGGAAAGGATAACTTTGAGGTGGTTTCGTACCCTACAAATAATTTCTTCTTATGTTCTCCGCTAGATAAGAACTTTGGAGTGATTCTTCGTTGCACATTGACGGATGGTTATATGATCCAATTATATTAGCATTGTTGAGAGATTGCACTAGCGAAAGTATGAACCCTAGGCCTCATTTTCAAGCATTGCAATATCGTTTGTGCTCACTTTTGTTACTTGCTACCTTGCTGATTTTTATTGTTCCTATTACAAAAATCAATATCTACTATCATTACTACACATGTATCACCATCTCTTCACCGAACTAGTGCACCTATACAATTTACCATTGTATTTGGTGTGTTGGGGACACAAGAGACTCTTTGTTATTTGGTTGCAGGGTTGTTTGAGAGAGACCATCTTCATCCTACGCCTCCCACGGATTGATAAACCTTAGGTCATCCACTTGAGGGAAAATTGCTACTGTCCTACAAAACTCTGCGCTTGGAGGCCCAACACGAGTCTACAAGAATAAAGTTGCATAGTAGACATCAAATCTCTCGCCGCCACGGCCGGAGCGCAAGCCCGGCCTCTTCGTCTCGCCATGATAGAAGACAGAAGCAAGAAAGGAGGAGGAGGAGGAGGTGGATGAGCATCACTACCCTCGCACACCTCCTTTTATAGCGGAGGCAAGGGAGGCTGGCTCTCCACTACTCTGGAGCAACCGCCCCGCTCCGCCAATCCGGCTCTCTGCATCCCTAGCTGGCATCTTGCTTCATCAACCGTCCCACTACACCAATCTGAGGCGCTGCGTCTTCTGCCAAGGCGCACGTTCCCGAGCCCCGCTTGTCCACCACCAACCCCGCGCAATGCATGCGGCGCGTGTGGCGAAAATGGCAGGGGTGGTGGATGAACTAAAGGTAAAATGGCAGTTACCCCGTCTCACGCACGGGCGCCCTAATGGCGTCCTATGGGCGTGGGCACCCCCTGGTCTCCAGTGCAACGGCTCATGCCGCTGTGACCCCCAAGAGAACTAAGGTATGGCTGGGGGCTGGCCTAGGTCTGAGGTTAATGAGGAAGCAAAGCAGATCTCAAAGACATGGCATCGCTTCCGGAAAAGATCGATGTGTGCGCCTGTGCATTTGTTGTGCCTACCCCAACGATGGTCGGCGGCACGTATGGACCAGGCCTGGGGGCCCCTATCGGTACAACAAACATGAGTGTTTGCCGCCCTGACTTATGCATAGGCGCGTTGCAACTGATACATCAAGTGCCAAGTCTCATACACAACTAAACGAGAGAAGCCGCTCTTCGTGAGATCAAGGAGAGCATTAAGAAGACCAAACATTGGAACAAGCTACAAAAATCGCAACGGAAGCAACCAACCTGGGGAGGGACGAGCCGACAAGTTAGAGTTAGGTATGATATCTCTGACCAACACCAACGCTCTGTCTCTCTGACCAGCTGGTCGCTGATTATTGAGGTGTCGAGCCCGCATGTGCTTAGGTGGATGTAACCCGTGCATGTCATCTTGCTGGAGGAGCAAATCACCTTTATTGACACCTGTCCTGATGGCGTGCCACGCTAATAGGAGGTAGCTGGATAAGCGGCGCGGCAACCTTGCCAGGATTCAACCTCCACTAACACCTAGCAGCGCATTTAATGCGTTTTGTCTTAACTGTTAGAGTTAGGTATGATATCTCTGTATCAGTCTAATCACCCTTGTAATGACCTTTTTGCCACTGTGCTGACCCCTTGAGCTATAAAAGGAGGGCCAAGGCAACATTAGAAGGGGTTCGAATCTTTGCAACCCTCACACATAGGCATTCGTGTAGCTGCTCTGTTCCCACCACTTGCCGGGGGAGAGCGCTCTGTGTACTTGTGCTCAAATACCACCAATACACCCAAAGGCAGGAGTAGGGTTTTATGCCTCCGGGTGGCCTGAACCTGGGTAAAATCGTGCGCCCCTTGTTGTGTTTGCTCTTTGTGTCGATCGCCACCCCTTGCCGAACCAGCAAAGGGGTTGCACTGCCCCATAGATCGTCGGCTCCACGCTGACATGATCGACGACAACCATAGCTGCAACGATGCGCCGATGTGGTTGCCGGAGCCGAAGGGGACGAGCCGGAGTCACTGGCCAGCATCTCAGCGACGGCAGCGACAGCAACGTGAGCCCACTCCCCACTCCCCATCTCCTTTATCTTCTTTGATGTATGTATGTGCTGAAGCTAGTTTGCACAATTTATTCTCTGATCTATTTTGATCTCTGATGTCTGATGTGTGATGTATGTATGAGACTATCAGTTGATGTATGTATTTTTGCGTTTGATGTATGTATGAACACTTCTCTGATTATTTTTTTGTGGTTGATGTATGTATGATCTCTGATGTATGTATATGTTCATGCTAGGTTGTCTCTCATGTATGTATCTTCTCTAATTTGCCTACCCATTGATGTCCTTGCTCCGCAGGATCTAAAATCTGTATATGACTGAGGGCTTTTGTTATTTTTTTTTTGCCATGGTTGCATCTCTAATTTAGCTCCTGGTCTCTCTAACTTTAATCTATGTGCAGTCGGAATTTATACTTGAAATGGCATTCATTATGTTGCTTGCTTACCAATATTGTTCATTAAATTCTTCTGACTATATCTCTGTTGTTTGTTATTTGTAGATGACACATGGAGGTCCAAGTTCTCAGATGTCTTTGACAGGCACGTCTCCTTACACCGTTGTGGACTCAGAGAAAGACAATGCCGATGAACATGGGCAGCAGAAGGAGTCCACGGCTGAGAAGGGGACAAGACAACAAATTCCAAGAAGAGAAAGGAAATGGCTCCACGATTAGAAGTATGGAACAATTTTACCAAGATCTTTGAAGGGTCCGTTGTGACATAGGCAACATGCAACCATTGCAAACGCGAGCTTGCATGTTTAATTAAAAGGGATGGAACATCTTCTTTGCTGAAGCACTTGGCACTACTGCAGGATGCTGCTAAAGCGACACTACGATCAGAGACCCTTTGACAAAACTGTGTGCGATGCATTAATCGCAAACGGTGATGTAAAAAACCCGTCAAAAAAGATGCAAAACATTTGCGATGGCGGATACATCAAACACGGTTCAGATTTTAGTTGCGTGTGTGATGCAGGGCATACAGTTGATCCATACGAACTATTTGCGATGAGACAGAACAACAGAAACGGACAGCCATATCAAGGCGTGTGCGATATACGACATACAGTTCGCTCCGATGAACTATTTGCTATTAAGGAATGCAATAGAAACGGTTAGCCAGATCAAGGTGTGTGTGATATACGGCATATGGTTCACTCGGACGAACTGTTTTTGATTCGGGAACACAACAGAAACAATTCAACTTAACAAGATGTGTGTGATATGTGGCATACAGTTCACATAGATGAACTGTTTGCGATGAGCCAAAAGAACACAAATGATTCGTGTAAAAAAGATGTGTGTGATACGCGGCAAACAGCCCACTCGGATGAACAGTTTGCGATGAGAAAATATAACACAGACGGTTACAACAGGTAATTCATGTGCGATTTTGTGTGTACAAAAAACTTTGAAAAATGCAAACTAGTTGCTTGCGGTGGCTAGGAGTATCGCACACGATGTGTCTACGAGTACTCGTGTGCGATGATTAGTAAGTTACACATACGTTTCCTTATGTTAACATGTGTGTGGTAGATAACACGTGACACCGCATACGGTACTCGGGTTGTGTGTTCCACTTAGTCTTCCCGTGCTCCAGGGAAGGCTTCCATGCTCCAGCGAATGCTTCCCGCGCTCCACCTGGGTGAATTTTAAAATCCCCGCCTTTTCCCTCATCGGTTTCCCGCCACCAGCTAATTGCTTGTTGCATATGACCCAAGCGGCAACGCACCAGCACGACACTGTGTGCAGATCTAGTCCTCACCCATCTACCATTAGTTATTCCAAGCATGCCAGGCAACGACCAAAGCTTCATCGACCCCTACCTGCGTTACATCTTCGGCGAGGAGAACGAGCCGGAGCAGGTCGGGGAGCAAGAGCTTCATCGGCCGGTGCAGGCACCATGGCCCATCGGCAGCGATATTGCCGTGATAGTCCTTGGGTCCACAATCGACATATTGCAGAGGAAGTGTGATGAGCAGTTTGCCATCCACCGTGCAAAAGTTCCAGAGCTGCTAGGCGGCATGATCGATGACCCACCCGAAGAGCCGCCGTCACTGGTGCTCATCGAGAGCCTGATGCCTCGCCAGGAATGGGCACAGGACCTCTGCAATTCAGTTATGAGACAGCCAATCTACGGCTTCATCATTGCCGGCGTCGGCCGTGTCAACGTCGATCCCGACGATGTGGTGGCCAGGCTCGAGCGCACCCTTGGAGAAGTTGACATCACCGACGAAGTAGAACATCGCCAACTTGGTATCTTGAAGATGTAGGTGATGGACGGAATTTGCTACTAGGGCAGAGACATGGAAATGGAGCGGTTCCACGGGCATGTCATGCATGCGATTGCATGCTGTCAAGCTCTACTGGAAGAGGCCCAGCAGCCCCAAGAGCCTTCCAGCGCCAGCAGCTCCGTAGGCGGAGGCGGGTCGGGACACTTGGAATGAACGGCCGCAAGGGTGCTATGTTGATCATGGAGTCCGAGAAGACCGTCGTCGGAAGGCCACCAGCTCAGCCTTTTAGCCTATATTTTATTATAATTGTATGCAAATGTCGCATATGTAGGTCGTGAGTGTTTTGGGCATTGCCGCATGTGGCATTTTAAATTATCCAGAATATGTAAGACAATTATTAACCGTTGCCATTGTAAATTTGACTCAACGGCGAGCAGAGCGCGCCGCAGCCGCCTCAATGGCAAGCAAAACGCGCAGACGGATGCGAGCAGAGCGCGCCGTGGCCGCCTCAATGACGAGCAGCCATATGAAGGTGTGTTTCGGGCTTCGAGCCCAGAACCATCAATAAATTTTGACCTTGTTTCTCGTCACATTCCAGATTACAACGCAATAAGTAATTGCAAATCTGTTCACACCGATCAAACCTAAATGTGTTCACACTTAGCACCAGGCTATAAAAACTACCCACTCAAAAATTACTTCACAGTTCCTCTTCTCATCACCCACAAAACAGGTCTTTCCTGTCAAGTCATTACGCCATGACTGGTAGGATGAGTTTCGGGTCGACATATAACCAAGGAGCAAAGACCAAGGCCGCAGAAGCACTAGAGAGGTCCCGCCGCTACGCGGTAGCCGCAGCAGAGATGTCCTGGCGCGCCGTGGAGCCCTCGAACGAGCTCTCATCGGCACGCGAGGGCTCTCACAAGTGCACTCGCCGCGTCGGCGATCGCGACGAGCTAGCGGTGCTGAAGTCCTTGGCCAGTGACGACGACATTCTCGCTGGCCTAATTAAGCAGCAGGAGCTGGTCGACGGCTTGATGAAGCTGCTCGAGATTAGCGATTCCTTGGTTGAGAAGGCGACCAGCCTCGTCGAGCAACTCATGAGTGACAATGCGAAGCTCCTCAAGGCGCTCACCGAGACGGAGGAGGAGGCCGCCGGCTGGAAGAAGCTGCATGAGCATAGCAGTGCCTCGGGGATGACACTGAAAGCGATCATCGAGTAATTGATGGGTGACCTGAGGAAGCTCTGGATCAAGCGCGAGCAGGAGGTGGAGGAATCCTTGCCTGCTGTCAAGCAAAGTCATGAGGAATTGAAGAAGGAGCTGGAGGATCTCGTCACTCGGCGATCCATCGAGGAGTAGAGACAGTAGCGACCGAGATTGTTGTCTGTGATTTCCTTCTTCTCTTGCCCCCGTGTCTTCCGGGCTTTGCCGCATGTGGCATTTTAAATTATCCGGAATATGTAAGACAATTATTATCCGCGCAATTGTAAATTTGTCGTCGTATTATCTGTTGCCATTTTATTTGTCGTCGTATTATCCGTTGCCCTATGTGGCATTTTAAATTATCCAGAATACGAGTTGAAAACATGAACAAAACAAATGCTAACGTTGAGCGGGCCATGGGATCACAAGCAAACACCCTCCGTCCAGGTGGTTTAATTAACCGCGTGTTAAACAGCGGCTCGCCCGCCATTAATGGAGAAGTTGTGAGCGAGGCGGGCGGCTGGTGGATGGAGGTCAAAGAGCTCGCTTCCCGGTGAGCATGCGTGGCTTGGCTGCTCGCACGTGTCCCGTCGAGCCTGCGAGGTGGACAGATCGCACGCGTCCCATCGAGCTTGCGCGGCGGACTGCTCGCACGCGTCCTGTCGAGCCTGCACGGCGGACTTCTCGCGCTCATCCCGTCTAATCAAACAGCTACACGCACGCCACCGAGTATGGTTAAATTTTAGCATAAAATACAAAGATGACCAATGAACGAGGACCGAGGTAGTATTATCCCATAAGAAAAGAGGGATGCGTGGCCGCACTTAAATGGTTACGGGAACACACAGGGTTCATATAATACAATCGTTTGCGATATTAACATGTCAGCTATTTGTTTCAAAAGGACTTCGTTGGCTATTAATGTGTGCGCCTTGTCTCAATCTGGACATTTTTTTTACCACGACATATATGTGCCATGTCATGAAACCATGCCAAGTTTCATGTTTTTTGGGCGAGTTTTCGATTTACTCGGATTTAAAAACCGAGATTCTCAATGTTTCAGGACGACGAGACATTTGTAATTCATTCCCATTCCTTCAATGAGACCTAAACATGCACCCAATGACACATGTACGATTTTCCAACCATTTTTCTTCACTGGAGCATGTGCTTGTAGTTCAAATTTGAATTATGGACTACATTAAATGCCTAGAAAACTCAATTAATATATAAAATGGCCAAACGAACCCTGAACAGTTTCAAATTTCAGCACGACATTCCTGTTATTCTATGTTGCCTGTAGAAAACAAAATACAAGGTGAGAAGAGGTGGCGATTATCGTTTTGCCCACAAGAGGGGCATGTTTCCCTACCAGAACCATGAGGGTTGCGAGAATCTTCGGTTTGTAAGAGGCTTGTAATATAGCTTGGCAATAATTGGACAATTTTTTTACCACGACATATACGTGCCATGCCGTGACACCATGCCAAGTTTCATGATTTTCTAGTGAGTTTTGGATTTACAGAGATTTAAAAACCAAGATTCGCAATGTTTAAGGCCGAGCCAGGATGCCGAGACGGTTGAATTCATTCCCATTCCTTCCATGGGACCTAAACATGCACCCCAAGGACACATGTACGATTTTTCTAGCCATTTTGGTGCACTGGAGCATGTATTTGTAGTTCGGATTTGAATTATGGACATTAAATGCCTAGAAAACTCAATTAATGTATAAAAAAAGGTCAAACGAAGCCTGAATAATTCCAAAGTTCAGCGTGAATCTCCCGTTGTTCCATGTTGCGTGTAGAAAAAATACAAGGTGAGGAGAGGGAGCAATTATCGTTTCGCCCACAAGGGGACACGTTTCCCTATCGAAACCAGAGGGTTCTTGCGAGAGGCTCTAGTTTGTAAGAGGTTTGTAATAAAGCTTGGCCCAAATTGGACAATTTTTTTACCACGACATATATGTGCCATGACATGACACCATGCCAACTTTCATGATTTTCTGGTGAGTTTTGGATTTATGGGGATTTAAAAACCGAGATTCCAAATGCTTGAGGACGAGCCAGGACGCTGATACAGTTGTAATTCATTCCCATTCCTTGCATGGGACCTATACATGCACCCAAGGACACATGTATGATTTTCTAGCCATTTTGGTGTACTAGAGCATGTATTTGTAGTTCAGATTTGAATTATGGACATTAAATGCCTAGGAAACTCAATTAATGTATAAAAAGGCCAAACGAACCCTGAATAATTTTAAATTTCAGCATGGATATCCAGTCGTTCCATGTTGCCTGTAGAAAAAAAATACAAGGTGAAAAGAGGCAGCGATTATCGTTTCGCCCACAAGAAGGACATGTTTCCCTATCGGAACCACGAGGCTTCTTGAGAGAAGCTCCGGTTTGTAAGAGGCTTGTAATAAAACTTGCCCCAAAATGGACAAAAAAAATTCCACGACATATATGTGCCATGTCGTGACACCATGCCAAGTTTCATGATTTTTGGGTGAGTTTTGGGTTTACGGGGATTTAAAAATCGAGATTCTCAATGTCCGAGGCTGAGCCAGACACCGAGACAATTGTAATTCATTCCCATTCTTTGCATGGGACCTAAACATGCATCCAAGGACACATGTATGATTTTTGTAGCCATTTTGGTGCACTAATTTGAATTATGCACATTAAATTAATGCTTATAAAACTTAATTATAATGTATAAAAAAGGCCAAACGAACCCTGAATATTTAAAGCAGTTCTGGTCAACCGTCTGTCACTCGTGGGCAAGCACTGTGTGCATGCATCGTGCTAGCTCACGCTTCCTTCTTTACTAACTTTTCCATATTAATGTTGTTATATATCCAAACACGCTACCGTTTCCCGCCACTCCTCCCATCGGTTTCCCGCTGCCAGTGGCAGTGCACATAGAAGGCTAGGCGGCGACACACCGGCCATGTAAATATTTGCACACAGTTTCTAAAAGCACAAATGTGTGTGATAGTAGGGAGTAGGTCCCATAGGGTGACCAACGTGAAACGCCTTAAAGGCAAGGAGGCAATTATTATCAGCAAGGGGCGGCTTCCCATCCGCTAACCTAGTCGAATAGAATGCAGAAGTTAAGCGTGCTGGGGCTGAAGTAGTCTTAGGATGGGTGACCCGGTGGGAAGTTGCATATCTCAAGCTTCATTAAAGCGCCATGATACGGTCATTATAGACATTTATCATCTAATGTATCTGTAGTGACCTGTCATGACGATTATATAAACCTTGGCATCCTTGTTTTGGCAATTTGTAGAATATGGTTTTTTATTGGTTATTTTTTGTTCTCAGAAATCGAAGAATGATCGACATCTGTAGGCCCACACAAACTATCCCTTTGACCCAACGCACGAGAAGGGTTTCCTCTTTGCTCTGTGTGCTATGTTACAGCAAATCAAGTTTCAGCACTTTTTTTGGGCCGCATGCATGGTATATGTAGGGGGTGCTCTGATCGAGCACATCTCCCTTGTGCGGTTTATAGACGCCACACATATATGTGGGCTCCCCGAGGTCTCTCTATATATATATCATCCTTGACCGATAACGAGGGGGCCCACACAATCTATCCCATTGACCGAACATACAAGAAGGGTTTGACCATGACGGTTTCCTATTGCTATGTGTGCCATGTTAGACCAAATAAAGTTTGAGCGCATGCGTTGGACGACACCCCCCCCCTCCCCGCCTTGAAGTTGGGGAACCGACATCGTACGTATTGAACCTGGCTTGGGGTCGGGTATGGTGTTCGGTTTCCAATGTAGTTGGTGCCCCCATCGAAGTTGTGCATTGGGGATTTGAACCCATCACACACCACCCATACATATTTTTGGGCCGCATGCAGTGTATAGGGGGTCTTCTGATCGACCACGTCTCCCTTGTGCAGATTTTTGTGACAACACACATATCTGTGGGCTCCCCGGGTGTATATATATCATCCCTTTGACCGATAACAAGGGGTATGTGTTGGCCATGAATGGATTCCTCCTAGTTCATGTTAGGGCCGGTCACATGTCGTTCAAGCAAAGTTTGAGCTCATGCGTTGTCAGGATTCCCTCCCACACGCTCGGATTGGTGGGTTGGACCGACACCGTGCTACTTCCTGAGCTTACATTGGTTTTTCCCTTGAAGAGGAATGGGTGATGCAGCAAAGTAGAGATAAGTATTTCCCTTAGTTAAGAACCAAGGTATCAAATCCAGTAAGAGATACAAGCAAGTCCCCAATCTATGCACCTGCACAAACAATCAAACACTTGCACCCAACGCGATAAAGGGGTTGTCAATCCCTTCACGGTCACTTGCAAAGGTGAGATCTGATAGAGATAGATATAAAAGCTTACTAAAATGTAAAACAAAACAAAAGTAAATAAATTGCAGCAAGGTATTTTTGGGTTTTTTGGTTTATAGATCTGAAAATATATGATGGAAAATAGACCCGGGGGCCATAGGTTTCACTAGAGGCTTCTCTCTTGAAGGCAAATAATACGGTGGGTGAACAAATTACTGTCGAGCAATTGATAGAAAAGTGCAAAGTTATGACAATATCCAAGGCAATGATTATACATATAGGCATCACGTCCGTGTCAACTAGACCGAAACGATTCTGCATCTACTACTATTACTCCAGACATCGACCGCTATCCAGCATGCATCTAGAGTATTAAGTTCATAAAGAACGGAGTAATGCCTTAAGTAAGATGACATGATGAGAGGGATAAACTCAAGCAATATGATGAAAACCCCATCTTTTTACCCTTGATGGCAACAATACAATACGTGCCTCGCTACCCCTACTTTGTCACTGGGTGAGGACACCGCAAGATTGAACCCAAAACTAAGCACCTCTCTCATTGCAAGAAGAACCAATCTAGTTGGCCAAACCAAACCAAAAATTTGAAGAGAAATACAAAGATATCAAATCATGCATATAAGAACTTAGAGAAGATTCAAATAATATTCATAGATAATCTGATCATAAATCCACAATTCATCGGATCTCGACAAACACACCGCAAAAGAATATTACATTGGATAGATCTCCAAGAACATCGAGGAGAACATGGTATTGAGAATCAAAGAGAGAGAAGAAGTCATCTAGCTACTAGCTATGGACCCGTAGGTCTGTGGTAAACTACTCACGCTTCATCGAAAGGGCAATAGAGTTGATGTAGAAGCCCTCCATGATTGAATCCCCCTCCAGCAGGATGCCGGAAAAGGCCCCAAGATGGGATCTCATGGGTACAGAAGGTTACGATGGCGGAAAAGTATTTTGGTGGACGCTTCTGGTCGTTTGGGAATATTTTGGAATTTATAGAGGAAGAATTAGGGTTAGGAGAGCACCGAGGGGCCCACAAGCCCTCAGGGCGCCCCCCTGGCTTGTGGAGTCCTCGAAACTCCCCTGCCTTCAACTCCAAGTTTGCTGGGTGTCTTCTGGTCCAAGAAAAATCATCACGAAAGTTTTATTCCGTTTGGACTCCGTTTGATATTCCTTTTCTGTAAAACTCAAAAACAAGGAAAAAATAGAAACTGGCACTGGGCTCTAGGTCAATAAGTTAGTCCCAAAAATAATATAAAATAGCATATTAATGCATATAAAACATCCAAAACAGATAATATAATAGCATGGAACAATAAAAAATTATAGATACGTTGGAGACGTATCAAGCATCCCCAAGCTTAATTCCTGCTCGTCCTCGAGTAGGTAAATGATAAAAACAGAATTTTTGATGTGGAATGCTACCTAACATATTTATCCATGTAATTTTCTTTATTGTGGCATGAATATTCAGATCCATAAGATTCAAAACAAAAGTTTAATATTGACATAAAAACAATAATACTTCAAGCATACTAATAAAGCAATCATGTCTTGTCAAAATAACATGGCCAAAGAAAGTGATCCCTACAAAATCATATAGTCTGGCTATGCTCCATCTTCATCACACAAAGTATTAAATCATGCACAACCCCGATGACAAGCCAAGCAATTGTTTCATACTTTTGATGTTCTCAAACTTTTTCAACTTTCACGCAATACATGAGCGTGAGCCATGGATATAGCACTATAGGTGGAATAGAATATGGTGGTTGTGGAAAAGACAAAAACAAGGAGATAGTCTCACGTCAACTAGGCATATCAACGGGCTATGGAGATGCCCATCAATAGATATCAATGTGAGTGAGTAGGGATTGCCATGCAATGGATGCACTAGAGCTATAAGTTTATGAAAGAAACTAAGTGGGTGTGCATCCAACTCGCTTGCTCACGAAGACCTAGGGCAATTTGAGGAAGCCCATCATTGGAATATACAAGCCAAGTTCTATAATGAAAAATTCCCACTAGTATATGAAAGTGACAACATAGGAGGCTCTCTATCATGAAGATCATGGTGCTACTTTGAAGCACAAGTGTGGTAAAAGGATAGTAGCATTGCCCCTTCTCTCTTTTCTCTCATTTTTTTTTTATTTTTTTCCCTTTTTTTATTTGGGCTTCTTTGGCCTCTTTTATTTTTGTAAAAGTCTGGAGACTCATCCCAACTTGTGAGGGAATCATAGCTTCCATCATCCTTTCCTCACATGGGACAATGCTCTAATAATGATGATCATCACACTTTTATTTACTTACAACTCAAGGATTACAACTCGATACTTAGAACAAAAATATGACTCTATATGAATGCCTCCGGTGGTGTACCAGGATGTGCAATGATCTAGCATAGCAATGACATCAAAAAAAGGGACAAGCCATGAAAACATCATGCTAGCTATCTTACGATCATGCAAAGCAATATGACAATGATGAAACACGTCATAATAAAATAGAACAGTGGAAGTTGCATGGCAATATATCTCGAAATGGATATGGAAATGCCATAATAGGTATGTATGCTGACTATTTTGAGGAAGGGTATATGGTGGGTGTAGTGCACCGACGAAAGTTGCGCGGTACTAGAGAGGCTAGCAATGGTGGAAGGGTGAGAGAGCGTATAATCCATGGACACAACATTAGTCATAAAGAACTCACATACTTATTGTAAAAGTCTATTAGCTATCGAAACAAAGTACTACACGCATTCTCCTAGGGGGATAGATTGGTAGGAAAATACCATCGCTCGTCCCCGACCGCCACTCATAAGGAAGACAATCAATAAATAAATCATGCTCCGACTTCATCACATAACGGTTCACCATACATGCATGCTACGGGAATCACAAACTTTAACACAAGTATTTCTACCAATCCACAATTACTAACTATCATGACTCTAATATCACCATCTTTATATCTCAAAACAATCATAAGGAATCAAACTTCTCATAGTATTCAAGGCTCTTTATATGAAAGTTTTTATTATATCCCTCTTGGATGCCCATCATATTAGGACTAAATTCATAACCTATGCAAATTACCATGCTGTTTAGAGAGACTCTAAAAATAATATAAGTGAAGCATGAGAGTTCAACAATTTCTATAAAATAAAGCCACCGCCGTGCTCAAAAAAGATATAAGTGAAGCACTAGAGCAAAATTGCCTAGCTCAAAAGATATAAGTGAAGCACATAGAGTATTCTAATAAATTCACGATTCATGCGTATCCCTATCAAAAGGTGTGTACAGCAAGGATGATTTTGGCAAACTAAAAAGCAAAGACTCATATCATACAAGACGCTCCAAGCAAAACACATATCATGTAGTGAATAAAAATATAGCCTCAAGTAAATTTACCGATAGACGAAGACGAAAGAGGGGATGCCATCCGGGGAATCCCCAAGATTAGATGCTTGGTGGTACTTGAATATTACCTTGGGGTGCCTTGGGAATCCCCAAGCTTAGGCTCTTGCCACTCCTTATTCCATAGTCCATCAAATCTTTACCCAAAACTTGAAAACCTCACAACACAAAACTCAACAGAAAACTCATGAGATCCGTTTGTATAAGAAAATAAATCAACACTTTTTGGTACTGTTTTGAACTCATTATTTATTTATATTGGTGTAATATCTACTGTATTCCAACTTATCCATGGTTCATACCCCCCGATACTACCCATAGATTCATCAAAATAAGCAAACAACACATAGAAAACAGAATCTGTCAAAAACAGAACAGTCTGTCAAGATCTGAATTGTTATAATACTTCTGTAACTCCAAAAATACTGAAACATTAGGAAAACAGAGTCAATTTGTATATAAATCTTGTGTAAAAAAATTCAGCGTTTTTCCACGCTCCAGTGAATTTAAACAATTCTGTTACTGCACGCAAAAGTTTCTGTTTTTCAGCAAGATCAAATCAACTATCACCGTAAGCCATCCCAAAGGTCTTACTTGGCTCAAACACTAATTAAAACACCAAAACACAATTACTACAGAGGTAATAATGTGTATTTATTGAAAAACAGAACCAAAAACAAAAAACATAAAAATAAAATTGGGTTGCTTCCCAACAAGCGCTATTGTTTAACGCCCCTAGCTAGGCATAAAACATAGATCTAGGTATTGTCATCTTTGGTATGCAATCCATAAGTAGCTCTCATAATTGATTCATATGGAAACTTAATTTTTTTCTTGGAAAGTGTTCCATGCCCTTCCTTAACGGAAATTAAAATATAATGTTTCCTTCTTTCATCTCAATAATTGCACCAATCATTCTAAGGAAAGGTCTACCAAGAACAATAGGACATGTAGGATTGCAATCTATATCAAGCACAATGAAATCTACGGGCACATAATTCCTATTTGCAACAATAAGAACATCATTAATTCTTCCCATAGGTTTCTTAATAGTGGAATCCGTGAGATGCAAATTTAAAGAACAATCATCAAATTCGCGAAAACCTAGCACATCACAAAAAGTTTTTGGAATCGTGGAAACGCTAGCACCCAAATCACACAAAGCATGGCACTCATAATCTTTAATTTTAATCTTAATAGTAGGTTCCCAGTCATCATAAAGCTTTCTAGGGAGATAAACTTCCAACTCAAGTTTTTCTTCAAAAGATTTCATCATAGCATCAACGATATGTTTAGTAAAAGCTTTATTTTGATTATAAGCATGAGGACAATTCAACATGGATTGCAACAAGGAAATACAATCTATCAAAGAACAATTATCATAATTAAAATCCTTGAAATCCAAAAGAGTGGGTTCATCGCTACTTAAATTTTTGACCTCTCCAATCCCACATTTATCAATTTTTGCATTAAGATCTAAAAACTCCGAATCATTGGGACGCCTTCTAGCTAAAGTTGACTCATCTCCAGTCCCATCTTTATCAAGATTTATATTAGAAAACAAAGATTCAATAGGAGTCACACCAATCACTTTAAGATCTTCATCACTATTATCACAAGAAATCAAAGAACACTCTTTAACAAACCAATCTCGCTTAGCACGCATCTTAGCGGTTCTTTGTTTGCACTCATCAATAGAAATTTTAATAGCTTTAAGAGATTCATTAATATCATGCTTGGGTGGCATAGATCTAATTTTCAAAGAATCAATCTCAAGAGAAATTCTATCAACGTTCCTAGCCAAATCATCAATCTTGAGCAATTTTTCTTCAACCATAGCATTGAAAACTTTTTGTGAATGAATAAATTCTTTAATATTGTTCTCAAGATCAGAGGGCATATTATTATAATTTCCATACGAATTGTTTTAGGAATTACCATAATTATTAGAGGAATTACTAGGAAAAGGCCTAGGGTTGAAATTACCTCTATACGCGTTATTACCAAAATTGTTCCTACCAACAAAATTCACATCCATAGATTTATTATTGTTCTCAATCAAAGTAGACAAAGGCATATCATTAGGATCAATAGGAGCACTCTTACTAGCAAACAATTTCATAAGTTCATCCATCTTTCCACTCAAAGTATTAATTTCTTCAATCGCATGCACTTTTTTACTAGTAGAAGATCTTTCGGTATGCCATTGAGAGTAATTAGACATAATATTATCTAGGAGTTTAGTAGCTTCTCCTAATGTGATTTCCATAAAAGTACCTCCCGCAGCCGAATCTAAAAGATTTCTAGATGCAAAATTCAATCCGGCATAATTTTTTTTATGATCATCCATAAACTTAAACCATGAGTAGGGCAATTTCTTATCATCAATTTCATCCTCTCCCAAGATTGTGCAACATGTTCATGATCAAGTTGCTTAAAATTCATTATGTCGTTCCTAAGGGAGATGATCTTAGCGGGAGGAAAATACTTGGAAATAAAAGCATCTTTACACTCATTCCATGAATCAATACTATTTTTAGGCAAAGATGAAAACCAAGTTTTAGCACGATCTCGTAGTGAGAACGGAAATAGCTTCAATTTAACAATATCATTATCCACATCTTTCTTCTTTTACATATCACACAACTCAACGAAAGTATTTAGATGGGATGCGGCATCTTCACTAGGAAGGCCAGAAAATTGATCTTTCATAACAAGATTCAGCAAAGCGGCATTAATTTCATAAGATTCCGCACTAGTGGCGGGAGCAATCGGAGTACTAATAAAATCATTATTATTAGTATTGGAAAAATCACACAAGTTGGTATTTTCTTGAGACATCATGACAAAGCAAGCAATCTAACACACGAGCAACCAAAAAGCAAACGAAAAGACGAACGGAAGAAGGGCGAATAAAAAGGCAAATCTCTTTGTATTTTTCTGAAAATCGTTTTAGAAGTGGGGGAGAGGAAAACGAGAGGTAAATGGCAAATAATGTAATGCAAGAGATGAGAGTTTGATGACCCACAAGTATAGGGGATCAATCATAGTCCTTTTGATAAGTAAGAGTGTCGAACCCAACAAGGAGCAGAAGGAAATGACAAGCGGTTTTCAGTAAGGTAATGTCTGCAAGCACTGAAATTATAAGTAGCAAGTAGTTTAATAGCAAGATAATTTGTAACACGCAAGTAACAATAGTAGTAACAAAAGTGCAGCAAGATAGCCCAATCCTTTTGAGGCAAAGGACAGGCCAAAATGGTCTCTTATGATAAGCAAAGTGTTCTTGAGGGTACACGGGAATTTCATCTAGTCACTTTCATCATGTTGGTTCGATTCGTGTTCGCTACTTTGATAATTTGGTATGTGGGTGGACCGGTGCTTAGGTGTTGTTCTTACTTGAACAAACCTCCTACTTATGATTAACCCCCCCGCAAGCATCCGCAACTACGAGAAAAGTATTAAGAATAAATTCTAACCATAGCATTAAACTTTTGGATCCAATCGGTCCCTTACGGAATAGCGCATAAACTAGGGTTTAAGCTTCTGTCACTCTCGCAACCCATCATCTAATAACTACTCCACAATGCATTCCCTTAGGCCCAAATATGGTGAAGTGTCATGTAATCGACGTTTACATGACACCACTAAGCGAATCACAACATACATATCATCAAAATATCGAACACATATCAAGTTCACATGATTACTTGCAACATGATTTCTCCCGTGACCTCAAGAACAAAAGTAACTACTCACAAATGATAATCATGCTCAAGATCAGAGGGGTATTAAATAGCATAATGGATCTGAACATATAATCTTCCACCAAATAAACCATATAGTAATCAACTACAAGATGTAATCAACACTACTAGTCACCCACAAGTACCAATCTATAGTTCCGGTACAAAGATTGAACACGAGAGATGAACTAGGGTTTGAGAGGAGATGGTGTTGTTGAAGATGTTGATGGAGATTGCCCTCCCCAAGATGGGAGAGTTGTTGGTGATGATGATGATGATGATTTCCCCCTCCGGGAGGGAAGTTCCCCCGACAGAATCGCTCCGCCGGAGGGCAAAAGTGCTCCTGCCCAAGTTCCGCCTCGAGACGGCGGAGCTTCATCCCGAAAGTCCTCTCCTGATTTTTTTCTAGGTCAAAATGACTTATATACCAGAAGATGGGCACCGGAGGTGGGCTGGGCTGAGCACAACCCACCAGGGCGCGCCTGGGGGGCCTGGCGCACCCTGGTGTCTTGTGCTCACCAGGTGGCCCCCCTCCGGTAGTTATTTGCTCCAGTATTTCTTATTTATTCCATAAAAAATCCTCGTGAAGTTTAAGCTCATTTGGAGTTGTGCAGAATAGGTAGCCTGACGTAGCTTTTTCACGTCCAGATTTTGAGCTGCCGGAATTCTCCCTCTTTGTGTATACCTTGCATATTATGAGAGAAAAGGCATTAGAATTACTCCAAAAAGCATTATTATGCATAAAAATATTATAAATAATAGTAGGTAAACATGATGCAGAATGGACGTATCAACTCCCCCAAGCTTAGACCTCGCTTGTCCTCAAGCGAAAACCGAAATCGAAAAATATGTCCACATGCTTAGAGAGAGAGGTGTCGGTAAAAACAAAATACGGACATAGAAGGATCATGTACTTTATTATAACAGAAACAAACTTTAACATAAAACTTTCATCATAGAACTTTTATCATAGACTTCTCATGAATAAGTAACAATTCATCACAGCATCGAAGTATAAAGCATAAACTTTGTTGGAAACCAACAAACTATGTTCTCAGTCAACTTTGCAACTACAATTCATCATCTTTTCAGGAAGGGTCACGTATCGGAGCCTTTAGGCAAGTCCACATACTCAACCATCATATAGTCTTCTATGATTGCTAACACTCACCGCGTACACATGAGCAAAATGTTTCAACCGGACACACAGAAAGATAGGGGCTTATAGTTTCGCCTCCCAACGTATTCACCTCGAGGGTGATGTCAACAATAATAACTCATGCTACCCATATTCAACTGGATATATGTGCCTAGATCTTTCCTCACCACATGATGCTTGCCAAAAGAGAAAATAAAAAGGAATAGAGAGAAGAACTTTGACTCTTGCATGAAAGTAAATACATAAAAGTAAAAGATAGGCCCTTCGCAGAGGGAAGCAGAGGTTGCCATGCGATTTTTGTTTGTATGCTCAATCCCTTAGTGCAAGAGAACGTCACGTTATATTGCCCCTTGTGATAGCAACCTTTATTATGCAGTCTGTCGCTTTTATTCTTCGCCATCACAAGTTCGTACAACGCTCAATTTTCTCTTACACTAAATGATCCAACACTTTTAGAAGCAATTTTTATTGCCTTATTGCACCGATGACAACTTACTTGAAGGATCTTACTCAATCCATAGGTAGGCATGGTGGACTCTCAAAACAAGATTTGGGTTTAAGGGTTTTTGGATGCACAAGTAGTATCTCTACTTGGTGCGGAATTTTTGGCTAGCAAAGGTAGGGGGCAAGCACCACATGTTGAAGGATCTATGACAATATAACTTCTATGTGAATATAAACAAACATAAATCATTACGTTGTCTTCCTTGTCCAACGTCAACAATTTTGGCATATAATATTTTGATGGGTGCTCACAATCACAAAAGATTTCCAAGATAGTGTATTTGCATGTGAATCTTCTCTTCCCTTATTAATTCTTTCATGAATTGCTTCATTGACCAATACTATGTTTGTCAATCTACAATAAAATTTTCTACTTATACTCTTCCTTGTGTGATGTCATTACTTACCATAAGATTAGCATATGATCTTTTTCATTTATTTCCTTTCTTTTTATTGAAACATGAAAGTAAAGAAAGTAAAACTCAAACTAAACTTTATTATATATCTCGCACACGATTACAAGGATAGATCACTAAGCAAACTCTCAAAAAGAAAGGATCGAACTAAACTTTTATTCATCTAAAGCAAAAGAATACCATGGATCGAACTAAGAAAAGTAAAGGCAATGGATAGTGAAGGTGATACGATATCGGGGCACCTCCCCCAAGCTTAGCGGAAGCCAAGGGGAGTGCCCATACCCGATACTCAATTTTCTTTTGGTGATGAAGAAGGAGGTGGTGGTGATGAAGTGGTAGCGATCTTGTCCTCGGGTTTCCATGGCAGAGGCTCACCATTATAGGAGGAGGAGTGAGTCTCTCGGGTCCTGCAACTGGCAGCCAAACTCGTACCTTTAAACCTTGCCTCATATTCAAAGACTTGGTTTTGAAGGTCGTAGATCTGGCTCTCGAGGAAGTTGATTTGCTCGTTGAAGGAGAAAATGATGCCATTCATGGACTTGCCATCCACCTTGAGATCACGGGTGTAGTCCGCGATCATGAGGTGATTGGCATTGAGTCCACGTTCCACCATCCCCTTGCACCGGAAAACTTCCTGCTCCATAGCTTCAAGCCTAGCCTCCACGGATCCAGTCCCTTGGGGCCCTGCACATCAAGGATGTGGAGCACCCCCTAACTCATCTGGATAGCTTGAGGGTGTTGCATCACCTCCCGCAAATATGGGTTGATGACGTTCTCGAAGAACTTGTCCTTGGAGGAGCTTGAGGAGGCCATGGTGGATTGGATCTGTCAGAAAACAGCAAGGAAAAGAAAACAGAAGATTTCTCAGTGATACGGAGGTCAATAGGTTCGGGGGGTATATAAAGATTTTTTATCTTGGGAAACAAGCAAATGGAAGAAAAACAGAGTCCGGAAGGTACCCCGAGGTGGGCACAACCCACCATGGCGCGCCTGGCTGCCAGGCGCGCCCTGGTGTCTTGTGCCCACCAGGGTCACCTTCCTGGTAGTTTCTTATTTTCCTAATTTTCTAAATATTCCAAAACTGAAAAAAAATACAATTCTGGAGTGTTCCGGAAGGTTTCTTTTATGTGTTCTTCCGGTGTCATGGTTTGGATAACATTACTTTCAACATTAATGGGCGTACCTGAGATATAATGTTTTATTCGTTGCCCATTAACAACCTTCGGGTTAGTACCTTCGGCATTATTTATTTTGATAGCTCCAGATCGATAAACCTCCTCGATAACATAGGATCCTTCCCATTTGGAGAGGAGTTTTCCTGCAAAGAATCTGAAATGAGAGTTGTACAAAAGAACATATTCTCCAACTTTGAACTCACGCTTTTGGATTCTTTTATCATGCCATCTTTTAACTTTTTCTTTAAATAACTTTGCATTTTCATAAGCTTGGGTTCTCCATTCATCTAATGAGCTAATATCGAATAACCTCTTTTCACCAGCAAGTTTGAAATCATAGTTGAGTTCTTTAATTGCCCAATATGCTTTATGTTCTAACTCAAGAGGCAAATGACAAGCTTTTCCATAAACCATTTTATAAGGAGACATACCCATAGGATTTTTATATGCTGTTCTATAAGCCCAAAGTGCATCATCTAATTTCTTAGACCAATTCTTCCGGGACCTATTGACAGTCTTTTGTAAAATTAATTTTATTTCTCTATTGCTAAGTTCAACTTGACCACTAGACTGAGGATGATAGGGTGATGCAATTCTATGGTTAACATCATACTTGGCAAGCATTTTGCGGAAAGCACCATGAATAAAGTGTGAACCGCCATCAGTCATTAAATATCTAGGGACTCGAAACCTTGGGAAAATAAATTCCTTAAGCATTTTAATAGAGGTGTTGTGATCAGCACTACTAGTTGGAATAGCTTCTACCCACTTAGTAACATAATCAACAGCAACCAAAATATGAGTATACCCATTAGAGGAAGCAAAAGGTCCCATGTAATCAAATCCCCAAACATCAAATGGTTCAACAGCAAGAGAATAATTCATAGGCATTTCTTGATGCTTACCGATATTACCTATTCTTTGACATTCATCACAAGATAAGACGAACTTACGGGCATCCTTGAAGAGAGTAGGCCAATAAAACCCAGATTGCAATACCTTATGAGCAGTTCTGTCTCCCGCATGATGTCCTCCATAAGCTTCGGAGTGACATTTCCGTAGGATTTGTTCCTGTTCATGCTCAGGTACACAACGTCTAATAATACCATCTACCCCTTCTTTATAAAGATGTGGGTCATCCCAAAAGTAATGTTTAAATCATAGAAGAATTTTTTTTCTTTCATTGGTATGTGAAGCTAGGTGGTATGTATTTAGCAACAATATAATTAGCATAGTCAGCATACCAAGGAGTGTTATGAGAAACATTTTTTGAAGCTACCTGTTCATCAGGAAAGCTATCATTAATAGGTTGTGGGTCATCAAGAATATTTTCAAGCCTAGACAGGTTATCAGCTACGGGGTTCTCAGCTCCCTTTCTATCAGTGATATGTAAGTCAAATTCTTGTAGCAAGAGAACCCACCTAATGAGTCTAGGTTTAGCATCATTCTTTTCCATAAGATATTTTATAGCAGCATGATCGGTGTGAACAGTCACTTTAGAATCAACAATGTAGGATCTAAATTTATCACAGGCAAACACAACTGCTAAAAATTCTTTTTCAGTAGTAGCATAATTTCGTTGGGCACTGTCTAGAGTTTTACTAGCATAATGGATAACATTTAGTTTCTTATCAACTCTTTGTCCTAGAACAGCACCAACAACATAATCACTAGCATCACACATAATTTCAAAAGGCAAGTTCCAATCAGGTGGTTGAACAATAGGTGCAGTAATTAAGGCTTTCTTGAGTGTTTCGAATGCTTCTAAACAATCATCATCAAAAACAAAAGGAATATCCTTTTGCAAAAAGTTTGTAAGAGGCCTAGAAATTTTAGAAAAGTCTTTGATAAATCTCCTATAGAAACCAGCATGACCAAGGAAACTATGAATACCTTTGATATCTTTAGGACATGGCATTTTCTCAATTGCATCAACCTTGGCTTTGTCCACCTCAATACCTCTTTCAGAAATTGTATGGCCCAAAACAATACCTTCATTAACCATAAAGTGGCACTTCTCCCAATTCAAGACAAGATTTGTTTGCTCACATCTCTGCAAAACTCGATCAAGATTGCTTAAACAATCATCAAAAGACTTCCCATAAACAGAAAAGTCATCCATGAAAACCTCAACAATCTTTCCAAAAAAATCAGAGAATATAGCAGTCATACATCTTTGAAAGGTAGCAGGTGCATTGCATAAACCAAAAGGCATACATATATAAGCATAAGTTCCAAAAGGACAAGTAAAAGTGGTCTTTTCTTGATCAGGCTGAGAAACAGGTATTTGTGAAAAGCCAGAATATCCATCAAGGAAGCAAAAATGAGTGTGCTTAGATAATCTTTCTAGCATTTGATCAATAAAAGGCAAAGGATAATGATCTTTTCTAGTTGCTTTGTTTAATTTTCTAAAATCAATTACCATTCTATAGCCTGTGATAATTCTTTGTGGAATAAGTTCATTCTTATCATTAGGAACAACAGTAATACCTCCCTTCTTAGGGACACAATGAATAGGACTTACCCATCTACTATCAGCTATAGGATAGATTATACCTGCTTCCAGGAGTTTCAATATTTCCGTCCTTACCACTTCTTTCATCTTCGGATTTAACCGACGTTGGTGATCAACAATGGGTTTAGCATCAGGTTCCATATTAATTTTGTGCTGACATAGAGTGGGACTAATGCCCTTAAGATCATCAAGAGTATATCCAATAGCAGCTCGGTGCTTCCTTAGAACTTTCAATAATCTTTCTTCTTCATGTTCTGAAAGGTTAGCACTAATAATAACAGGATATATCTTTTTCTCATCAAGATAAGCATATTTCAAAGTGTCTGGCAATTTTTTTAATTCAAACACAGGATCACCTTTAGGTGGAGGAGGACCTCTTAGAGTTTCAATAGGCAGATTGTGTTTAAGCAGAGGTTGTTGTTCGAACAAGATTCTATCTATTTCATTTCTTTCATGCATATGCAAATCATTTTCATGATCTAGCAAATATTGCTCTAAAGGATCAGTAGGAGGTACAGCAATGAAAGCAAGACCAATAATTTCATCCTTACTAGGCAAATCTTTCTTATGAGGTTTTCTACTAAACTTAGAAAAATTAAACTCATGAGACTCATCACCAAAGCTAACACCGACAGTTTTGTTTCTCACAATCTATTTTAGCATTAATGGTGTTCAAGAAAGGTCTACCAAAGATGATGGGACAAAAGTCATCTTGTGGGGAACCAAGAACAAGAAAATCAATAGGGTATTTTACTTTCCCACACAAGACTTCAACATCTCTAACAATCCCAAGTGGTGTGATAGTGTCTCTATTAGCAAGTTTAATAGTAACATCTATGTCTTCTATCTCAACGGGTGATATGTCATTCATAATTTCTTGATATAAGGTAAAAGGAATAGCACTTACGCTAGCACCTATGTCACCATGATAACAGTGATCTCCTATTTTAACTGAGACAACAGGCATGCCAACAACGGGTCTATGTTTATCTTTCCCATCGGGTTTGGCAATTCTAGCAGCTTCACCAACGAAGTAAATAACATGCCCATCAATATTATCGACCAAGAGATCCTTAACCATAGCAACACTAGGTTCTACCTTGATTTGTTTAGCTGGTTTAGGTGTTCTAATATAACTTTTATTGACCACAGTTGAGACTTTAGCATGTTCCTTCATCCTGACAGGGAAAGGTGGTTTTTCAATATAAGCAGTAGGAACAACTGGGTCAACATTGTAGATAATTGTTTCATCTTTAGCTATTACCGGTTCTTTAATTTCTTCTTTAATAGGTGGGTGATATTTAAACCACTTCTCCTTAGGGAGATTAACATGAGTAGCAAAAGATTCACAAAAGGAGGCTACTATCTCAGAGTCAAGTCCATATTTAGTGCTAAACTTTTGAAAAGCATCGGTATTCATAAAAGATTTAACACAATCAAACTTAAACTCAATACCTGACTCTTTACCTTCGTCGAGTTCCCAATCTTCAGAGTTGCGTTTAATTCTTTCTAAAAATATCCCACCGGAATTCAATAGTCTTCTTCATAAAGGAACCAGTACAAGAAGTATCGAGCATGGATTGATCATTACGAGAAAGCTGAGCATAAAAATTCTGAATAATAATTTCTCTTGAGAGATCATAGTTGGGGCATGAATATAACATTGACTTAAGCCTCCCCCAAGCTAGAGTGATACTTTCTCCTTCACGAGGCCAAAAATTATATATATAATTCCGATCATGATGAACTAGATGCATAGGATAATTTTTTTGATGGAATTCCAATTTCAACCGATTCCAAGATCCAATATCACCGCATAGCCTATACCATGTCAATGCTTTTCCCTTCAAAGATAAAGGGAAAACCTTCTTCTTAGCTTCATCTCTGGGTAAACCAGCAAGCTTAAACAATCCACAAATTTCATCCACATATATCAGGTGCATATCAGGATGTTCGGTTCCATCTCCTGCATAAGGATTAGCTAGCAGTTGTTCTATCATACCCAAAGGAATTTCATATACAATATTTTTAGTAGGTGTAGTAGGTTGAGGGGCATCTAATTGTGGTTCCGATTGAGGTGAAGATACCCCGAACAAACCCCTCAAAGGATTGTTTTCCATAGTAACAAGTGACAATAAATTTCAGCACGTAGTAATAATTTTTCCTTACCAATTTCCACTTACCAAGAGCGCTTCACTCCCCAGCAACAGTGCCAGAAAAGAGCCTTGATGACCCACAAGTATAGGGGATCAATTGTAGTCCTTTCAATAAGTAAGAGTGTCAAACGCAATGAGGAGCAGAAGGAAATGACAAGCGGTTTTCAGTAAGGTAATGTCTGCAAGCACAATTGTAAGTAGCGAGTAGTTTAATACCAAGATAATTTGTAACACGCAAGTAACAATAGTAGTAAAAAAAGTGCAGCAAGGTAGCCCAATCCTTTCGAGGCAAAGTACAGGCCAAAACGGTCTCTTATGATAAGCAAAGTGTTCTTGAGGGTACACGGGAATTTCATCTAGTCACTTTCATCATGTTGGTTCGATTCGTGTTCGCTACTTTGATAATTTGGTATGTGGGTGGACCGGTGCTTAGGTGCTGTTCTTACTTGAACAAACCTCCTACTTATGATTAACCCCCTCGCAAGCATCCGCAGCTACGAGAAAAGTATTAAGAATAAATTCTAACCATAGCATTAAACTTTTGGATCCAATCGGTGTGACGCCCCCGGCTCAATCGTGCACTAATCATACACGCAAATGCACACGATCAAGCCTAAGGACTCATGGGAAGATATCACAACACAACTCTAAAACATAAATAAAGTCATACAAGCTTTATATTACAAGCCAGGGGCCTCGAGGGCTTGAATACATAAGCTCGCATACAAGCATCAGCGGAAGCATCAGATATCTGAGTACAGATATAAAAGAAAACACAGATAGGCCCTTAGAAGGCGGGGCAAAAGAAAACACTACGATCGAAAGGCGCAGGCCTCCTGCCTGGGACCCTCCAATCCTACTCCTGGTCGTCAGCCAACTTGTAGTAGTATCCACCCTCAGGGTAGTAGTAGCGATCGTCGGTGTGGGCAGCTGTAACCGGGGCTCCGTCATCTAGTTGCATCAAAGGGGATATGGGAAAAAAAAGCAAAGCAACCGTGAGTACTCATCCGAAGTACTCAGCAAGCAAGGATCTACACTACATACGCAACATTATCAAAGGGAGGCTGTATATGTGGACTGGGCTGCAGAAATGCCAGAATAGAGAGAAGGCCTAGTCCTATCGAAGACTAGCATCTTCAGCGGTCTTGCAGCATTAGAATAGTGTAGATTAGTACATCATAAAGTAGTAGTATCACTAAGTCTCAACCTCACCCAGAGATCCTTTCTTGACTCCCTGCGAGAAAGCAATCCCAGAGCCATACAGTCATCAACCTCGTCCTAAGATCCCTTCTCGACTCCCTGCGAGAAGCAATCCCAGGGCCATACTCATCACAAGTATCCAGTTATAGTTGTATCGATCGGGATACAACTCTGAGTGTCCTTTACCGTAGGACCGGCTATCGATAGATGTTTTCTTCCCTGCAGGGGTGCACCAACTTACCCACCACGCTCGCTTAACTCCAGCCAGACACACTTTTCTGGGTCATGCCCGGCCTCGGCCAAACGATACACCGCAACCCTGCCTACAGCTCAGCAGAGTGGTCCCCGTCGGTCTATATCCTAAGCGCTCAGGGGTCTTAGGCCATCGTCCTGTGCACTCCGGGTCGGTGTGTGCAGGGTCGGGACGAGCACCACCTCAGTCCTGGATGGCACTGGCCCGGCCCAGCCACGAGGCTGAACTGGACGTCTGACAAAGCTTTCGGCTGATGCATACGATGCAGAGTGCCCATAACTCTTCCCACGTGATGGTTAGTGCTATCAGGCCAGAGGCCTGCTCGGCTCAAATATCCAAATCATTGGCGGACTAGGGGCTTGCGGTAACGAGCAGAGACTCACGATCGATGTGACCCCGTCGCCCCGTCTCGAGGACTTGCTGCAAGGGCTAAGAATGCCCGGCCGCGCCTCGTATTCATCACTCGGGCACCATCCAGGTCAACCCGTCTCCACAACACTCGCCACTTAGGCTCACGTGGGTACCCCTCAGGGTCGACCCGCCTTTCCAAGTAACAGTGTAAAGTTCAAGTATCCGTGTGTCCATAACATCAGGGGAATCCGAGGTATCACCCTCGTTGGATTCCCACTCGATGTATCCGTCAAGGTGAACTCGGAGGAATCACCCTCGATGGGTTCACACTTGAGGTGTTGCACGACAGCGTCGTTATCGAAAGTGGTGAAGGAGGAATCACCCTCAATGACCACGACCGAATAGCTACTCTACAGAGTTAACATCCGAAGTGCTACACGAGGTATCACCCTCGACACTCGATAGTAACGCTGCAGTGTCGTTACAACTAAGGGGGTGATGTGCGGTGCCGAGGCCTGGTCTTCAATCCCGTCAATCGGGTCTTCTGATAATCCAGCGGAGCAGTCGGGACAAGTGGGGTCACTGATAGGTCTCTACCCAGCCTATACTAGACAGTTTAGGATAAGCAGGTAAGGTTTCAATAGCAGGTTACAATAAACAGGCTATGCATTAGAATAGGTAAAGCAGTAGCAGCAGTATTTCTAATGCAAGCATGAGAGGGAAAGAATAGGCGATATCGGTATGCTCAAAAGGGGGGTGCTTGCCTGGTTGCTCGGCGGCAAGGGCAAGGTCGTCAACGGTGCCGTCGGGCTCCTGAGCTGCATCGGTCTCAGGGACGATGTCGGTGTCGGGGTCTACCAAGAGAGAAGAGGGGGAAGAAACAGTAAATATAAAGCAAACAAGAGCATGACATGACAATACGCAGAGCTAGGGGTGTTCTGACGTACGGTTGCAAGTTACCGAGGAAGGGGGAATCCATCCGGGAATGTTTTCCCGGTTCTGGACATTTGTCAGACAGATGACCGGAGGGGAACGGTTCCATGTTCGGAAAGTTAGGGACGCGTGACAGACGAACGGACTGCGTATTCGGATTCGTCTCGTCGTTTTGAGCAACTTTCAAGTACAAAGTATTTTCATCTGAGTTACGGATTACTTTATATGAATTTATGAAGTTTTAAACATTTTCTGAATTATTATAAAACTAAATGGAGTTATTGCATCAGCATGACGTCATGGTGACATCAGCAAGTCAACAGGTTGACTAAGTCAAACCTGGCACATGGGGCCCATCTGTCAATGACTTAGTTAATTAAACAGGTTTAAATTAACTAATCTAGTTCATTAGGCTAATTAAGCAAGGTTAATTAATTTAATTAATTACCTAATTAATTAATTAACTAATTATTTTTATTATATATAATTTTTAAATCTTAATTTTCTTTAAGGGGGTTGGGCCCCACGGCCAGTGGCACAAAGGCCAGCCGGGGCGGGCGTTAACGGGCAGGGGCGTGGGCGTGGGCGCCCATCCGAACGAGGCACGGGCGCGTGTGTGCGCTGGGGCGCCGGCGCCGGGCGCGTGGTCGGCGGCGAGGCCCACCGGCCTGCCACGGCAGGCAGAGGCGGCGGCGCGCGGGCGCAGCGGGGCGGCAGGAGTAGGGCGCGGCCCGCGGGCGCGCAAGCGCGCGCGAGGCACGGCCAGGGCGCGGCCCGGACGAGCAGGGCGCGGGCAGGGTGCAGGCGAGCATGGCGCGGTCGTGCGAGGGCGCAGCGACGCGAGGGCGAGTGCGCGCGGAGGCGCATCGGGCGCGGGGAGCGGAGCTCAGGCCAAGGCGAACTATGACAACGGGAGGAAGGGTGGAACGGATGGGGCGGAGGACAAGGCTCACAGGGAGGCGGAGGGCGAGTTCGGGGAGGCCGGAGCTGGTCGGGGCGGTGCGCACGGCGTCGGGCAGTGGCGGTGACGGGTGAAGGGGATCAGGTACGGGCGGCGCGGAGGTGGCTCCCCAGCTTCGGTCCAGCGACGAGGGCGACGAGGACGACCACGCTGGTGCTCCTGGACGCCCCTCGTGGCTCGGGTCGACCGTGACGACGATGACGACGACGACGTGGCGGCGAGCAAACAGAGGGGGAGAGGAAGAGGGAGCGAGAGGTTAGGTTAGGGTTCGGTGGGAGGGCAGGGGCCATATAGGCCAAGGAGTGAGGGGGTGCGGTTGGGCCAGGTGGGCCGGCCTGGCTGGCAGTGGCCTGCTGGGCCAAGGCCCATCGGGGGCTTTCTGTTTTATTTTTATTTTACCTTTTGTTTTTCTTTTGTTTGTTTTCTGTTTTATAATTTCCTCACTGTTTTGTATTTAAAACAAATAGCAATTTAAACTTTTCTGACAAAGAAATTTGACACATAGTTATTAGTCATAATTTTCGAGAGGCCCACAAAGTTTCAAGTTAATTGGAAATACATAAACTTTTATGTATTTTGAATTGGCTATTTTGGTAGCTATTGGACCACTTTATATTTCCCCGGAATTAAATGGTAAGTCAAATGATGTTGTTTTCTACTTGACAATTAGTTAGAGAATATTTGCACCCCAACAAACATTTTTGACTTTTAATTTTTGAAGAAAATAATTTGACATGCCTTTTGAATTTGAGCTTGAGTTTGATTGGGAACAAAGTGATGATTAACAAGATAATTGTGATGACTTGGCAGTCATTAGCAGGAGTTTACTGTAGCATGATTATCGGGGCGTTACAAATCTCCTCCACTACAAGAAATCTCATCCCGAGATTTAAGTGGGAATGTAAAGAGTAACTTCGGGAGAACGGACCTTTGCTAGGTTGATTATCTGGCAGATAGCTCAGGGGATGTGGCAGAAAGAATCTCTCGAGTTGAAACTTAAGAAAACATCGAGAGCAATAAAAGTAGGCATGAGAATCTTCATGCGGCTAGGCAAACGTTCGATGCCTGAAACAGAGTGTGAAAGGGTTTTAGAGCAATGGGAGTAAGTATTGCGTCTGATAATAGGATAGAGCACTAGGAAGGTGGCTCATGATTTAAATACGAAGCCAAGCATGAGGAATAAAGTCTGTCAGTTATGTCGACGACAACATCGATACCAAGGGCGAGGGACGAAGAGAACCATTTTCCTGCTTGTTGAACGAGGCGGACCGATAGGCAAAGTTCTCGTGCATCGGTGGTTACCGAAATGTCATCAACAGTAGAAACAGGGTCTCACTGACAGAGTTGTACACCGAGGTGTTTACATAAGCAGTGAATTATTACTGCTTAGATCATATAGATCACAAGAAAGGTTAACAAAACAATGGAAAGGAAAATGTGATCATCAGATTAAACAGAACAATGGAAAGGAAAATGTGTCTAAACACATATTCTAGGGGTATATCCTTCGCAAGGACAAGCAGAGCATGATATCCATGGCAGGATAGAAAGTAGAAAATGCTTTAGGTAAGGGGAGAGAAATTCCATGACATTACCCATACAATGGTGTTTGGATAATTGAAAAGGAAATTTTAGCATTGTGCTTCAAATGTTCTTATTGAAGATCGGAGTACCACAGTCATGCTTCGAGATAACATTGACATGGTCTTCCAGTAAAGATCAGACGTTGGATACACAAAGGATCCATCAGGAGGCAATAGGGTTGCTAGAAGTTTCGAATTCACACACCATAGTTCATTTGTCGGCATTCCGGTTATAAACAACACGGGGACCAAGAAGGAATGGTGATGGTGAGAAGTTACACTTGTATCAAGAATTCTCATGAGGTGGTGAAATTCCCACGACATTCTTGACATAAAAGGTGGTAATTTTTCCAAGGTAAGGAAGAACAAATGCTGGATAGCAAGGAACTCAAGGTATAACACAAAACACGAACAAGTTTGTGTTGGGGGTGGGGGGAGGGCAATAAGGTGGCCGATGATTATCACAAATCATCGAGGGCAAGGATGGTATTCCTCATCATGAATTCAATTGATATCCTGGAAGTGCTTAGAATGCTGCTGATGATCACAACACATTTGTCGAGAGATTCCATGAAGATGTAATCGATCGGCGATGACATCAAGTCAAAGAAATGATGAAGTGAAAGGTTATTGGAACCATGGGTACGACACAAACTCGAAATCAAGTTTGTTGTTCAAGGAGAAATGATATGACGAGGAAATTCGACGTAAGATTAGCTCACCGTCAAAATTTGTGCTCTGGGAAGAAGGACCAGGTAGCACTGTTCGTATTAGCACGATAATGATGTAGCCATTCTGGCTAGGATTAACATTATGGAGTATTAAACTTGTAAGCAATGAAGATTTCGAATACTTGTCGAATCGCAATGCGGGCTCGATTCTGTTATCGGTGTCCTTGAGTGTCTAGCAACTCAGAACCCAGGAAAAAATTGGAATCGGTGAGAAATAATAGTAGATGAAGAACTCATAAGGAGTTATGTAGCTCCGTGATAATCTCGAGATACCAGGGGGTAATACTCGACGACAGATCAAAACAGAGGTTGGACTGGGGTATTGCTCTACAGAAGTCAAGGGTTTACTTGCACGAGAAATGGTAATTAAAAGGAGGACATGGTCGGAACCACGATTGCAAAAGGCCAGATCCCAGATATAAGATGAACTTATACCAAGAGAATAATTAATTTAAGAGAAGCTTTAATGACTAGATATACATCGTGTCCATGGGCATGAACACAAAGTTCAAGGTCAACTCCCACTTCTGCAATGCATAACCTTTCATAGGCTGCTCTATAAAAAAATGATTTGAGTACGAAGACCTACATGGTGAATTACCAGAGGAGTATGAACCCTTGAAAACTTTCGGGTTCACACCGATTAAGGAAGGCATAGGTTCAACCCATCAGGGCATCTTAGAAACATATACCACAAGCTTCAAGAGTAATTATCACCAGCTCAAAAGCAAAGCATGGTTGGACAAATCAGAGAATAGGATTTACCAATGGCATTATGTATCAGAGAAGAACTTGAGGTTTTTGCATACAAAGGACACTGTCGAATGATAATTCAACAAAGGATCTGACGGTCCATATCGGGGTTGATGTGAGCATCGGCACACAATCAGAGGACGAAACAAAGCAAAGGCACTGGATTATAGAATCAACTGACTAATTCAAAGCTCAATTGCAAAGGATTTATGATTTCCAAATCAAGGGATCAGAAGCAAACGCTCTGATTAAGGATGGGTAAGTAGAGTAGGCTTAAGGGTACAATCGATGGCTATTTGATTGACCGAGATCCAGCTCATGTTAAAAATGACGTCTGAGCCGGAAGAATGAATTCTAGGATCTGATTGAGGATTGCGAGCATTCTCAATATATTGAATCAAGGGACTCAAAATGATAGTGACAGAGGATGTCAACGGAGATTACTAGAAATATGGATTTATCCATAATGCAGGAAGGCAAGGAATTCAGGAGCAATAAGCTGCTTAGCAGGAAGTAGTTCAGGGTATCTTGTACTAACAAGAGTTATCGAGAATGAAGATATGGATGGCAAGTATAAGTAGCTATCCATAGGGATGTCTCGGTGGTAGGGAATTGCAAATCCGATGAGCACAAGTTCTCGAATGAACATCGGAGAGTATCTTCAGAATCTTCTGGTGGACCAAGTAATCATCTGGGGTAAGGGCGCTCCGGGAGGAAGTAGTTACGAGAACCTAGAGTCGGCGTTAGTAAAATCATTTATCCCGAATAGAAGAGAGATCAGAGTCCCAGAGTAAAGGTCGAGGAGTAAAAGATCCTAATACCACCCAATTGGCAACGTGGTCCCGTAAGCCACACAGCCATGTTAGTAAAACAGTTTTCAAGTGCTAGACTCAACTTCGGCCAAGGAGTTGGAAAGGGAGGTTTCTACAGGCAGTCAGCTCTGATACCAACTTGTGACGCCCCCGGCTCAATCGTGCACTAATAATACACGCAATGCACATGATCAAGCCTAAGGACTCACGGGAAGATATCACAACACAACTCTAAAACATAAATAAAGTCATACAAGCTTTATATTACAAGCCAGGGGCCTCGAGGGCTCGAATACATAAGCTCGCATACAAGCATCAGATATCTGAGAACAGATATAAAAGAAAACACAGATAGGACCTTAGAAGACGGGGCAAAAGAAAACACTACGATCAAAAGGCGCAGGCCTCCTGCCTGGGACCCTCCGATCCTACTCCTGGTCGTCAGCCAACTCGTAGTAGTATCCACCCTCAGGGTAGTAGTAGCGATCGTCGGCGTGGGCAGCTGTAACCGGGGCTCCGTCATCTAGTTGCATCAAAGGGGATATGGGAAAAAAAAGAAAGCAAAGCAACCGTGAGTACTCATCCGAAGTACTCAGCAAGCAAGGATCTACACTACATATGCAACATTATCAAAGGGAGGCTGTATATGTGGACTGGGCTGCAGAAATGCCAGAATAGAGAGAAGGCCTAGTCCTATCGAAGACTAGCATCTTCAGCGGTCTTGCAGCATTAGAAGAGTGTAGGTTAGTACAGCATAAAGTAGTCGTATCACTAAGTCTCAACCTCACCCAGAGATCCTTTCTCGACTCCCTGCGAGAAAGCAATCCCAGAGCCATACAGTCATCAACCTTGTCCTGAGATCCCTTCTCGACTCCCTACGAGAAGCAATCCCAGGGCCATACTCATCACAAGTATCCAGTTATAGTTGTATCGATCGGGATACAACTCCGAGTGTCCTTTACCGTAGGACCGGCTATCGATAGATGTTTTCTTCCCTGCAGGGGTGCACCAACTTACCCACCATGCTCGCTTAACTCCGGCCGGACACACTTTTCCGGGTCATGCCCGGCCTCGGCCAAACGATGCACCGCAACCCTACCTACAGCTCAGCAGAGAGGTCCCCGTCGGTCTATATCCTAAGCGCTCAGGGGTCTTGGGCCATCGCCCTGTGCACTCCAGGTCGGTGTGTGCAGGGTCGGGACGAGCACCACCTCAGTCCTGGATGGCACTGGCCCGGCCCGGCCACGAGGCTGAACTGGACGTCTGACAAAGCTTTCGGCTGATGCATACGATGCAGAGTGCCCATAACTCTTCCCACGTGATAGTTAGATCTATTAGGCCAGAGGCCTGCTCGGATCAAATATCCAAATCGTTGGCGGACTAGGGGCTTGCGGTAACAAGCAGAGACTCACGATGGATGTGACCCCATCGCCCCATCTCGAGGACTTGCTGCAAGGGCTAAGAATGCCTGGCCGTGCCTCGTATTCATCACTCGGGCACCATCCAGGTCAACCCGTCTCCACAACACTCGCCACTTAGGCTCACGCGGGTACCCCTCAGGGTCGACCCGCCTTTCCAAGTAACAGCGTAAAGTCCAAGTATCCGTGTGTCCATAACATCAGGGGAATCCGAGGTATTACCCTCGTTGGATTCCCACTCGATGTATCCGTCAAGGTGAACTCAGAGGAATCACCCTTGATGGGTTCACACTTGAGGTGTTGCACGACAGCGTCATTATGGGAAGTGGTGAAGGAGGAATCACCCTCGATGACCATGACCGAATAGCTACTCTACAGAGTTAACATGAGAAGTGCTACACGAGGTATCACCCTCAGCACTCGATAGTAACGCTGCAGTGTCGTTACAACTAAGGGGGTGATGTGCGGTGCCGGGGCCTGGTCTTCAATCCCGTCGATCGGGTCTTTTGATAATCCAGCGGGGCAGTCGGGACAAGTGGGGTCACTAATAGGTCTCTACCCAGCCTATACTAGATAGTTTAGGATAAGCAGGTAAGGTTTCAATAGCAGGTTACAATAAACAGGCTATGCATCAGAATAGGTAAAGCAGTAGCAGCAACATTTCTAATGCAAGCATGAGAGGGAAAGAATAGGCGATATCGGTATGCTCAAAAGAGGGGTGCTTGCCTGGTTGCTCGGCGGCAAGGGCAAGGTCATCAACGATGGCGTCGGGCTCCTGAGCTGCATCGGTCTCGGGGACGACCTCGATGTCGGGGTCTACCGAGAGAGAAGAGGGGGAAGAAACAGTAAATATAAAGCAAACAAGAGCATGACATGACAATACGCAGAGCTAGGGGTGTTCTGACGTACGGTTGCAAGTTACCGAGGAAGGGGGAATCCATCCGGGAATGTTTTCCCGGTTCCGGACATTAGTTAGACAGATGACCGAAGGGGAACGGTTCCATGTTCGGATAGTTAGGGACGCGTGACAGACGAACGGACTGCGTATTCGGATTCGTCTCGTCGTTTTGAGCAACTTTCATGTACAAAGTATTTTTATCTGAGTTACGGATTATTTTATATGAATTTATGAAGTTTTAAACATTTTCTAAATTATTATAAAACTAAATGGAGTTATTGCATCAGCATGACGTCATGGTGACGTCAGCAAGTCAACAGGTTGACTAAGTCAAACCTGGCACATGGGGCCCATCTGTCAATGACTTAGTTAATTAAACAGGTTTAAATTAACTAATCTAGTTCATTAGGCTAATTAAGCAAGGTTAATTAATTTAATTAATTACCTAATTAATTAATTAACTAATTATTTTTATTATATTTTTTTTTAAATCTTAATCTTTTTTTAAGGGGGTTGGGGCCCACGGTCAGTGGCACAGAGGCCAGCCGGGGCGGGCGTTAACGGGCAGGGGCGTGGGCGTAGGTGCCCGTCCGAACGAGGCATGGGCGCGTGTGTGCGCCGGGGCGCCGGCGCCGGGCGCGTGGTCGGCGGTGAGGCCCGCCGGCCGGCCACGGCAGGCAGAGGCGGCGGCGCGCGGGTGCAGCGGGGCGGCAGGAGTAGGGCGCGTCCCGCGGGCGCACAAGCGCGCTCGAGGCACGGCCAGGGCGCGGCCCGGACGAGCAGGGTGCAGGCGAGCATGGCGCGGTCGCGCGAGGGCGAGTGCGCGCGGAGGCGCGTCGGGCGCGGGGAGCGGAGCTCAGGCCACGGCGAACTACGGCAACGGGAGGAAGGGTGGAACGGATGGGGCGGAGGACGAGGCTCACAGGGAGGCGGAGGGCGAGTTCGGGGAGGCCGGAGCTGGTCGGGGCGGCGCGCACGGCGTCGGGCAGTGGCGGTGACGGGCGAAGGGGATCAGGTACGGGCGGCGCGGAGGGGGCTCCCCAGCTTCGGTCCAGCGACGAGGGCGACGAGGACGACCACACTGGTGCTCCTGGACGCCCCTTGTGGCTCAGGTCGACCGTGACGACGATGACGACGACGACGCGGTGGCGAGCAAACAGAGGGGGAGAGGGAGAGGGAGCGAGAGGTTAGGTTAGGGTTCGGTGGGATGGCAGGGGCCATATAGGCCAAGGAGTGAGGGGGGCGGTTGGGCCAGGTGGGCCGGCCTGGCTGGCAGTGGCCAGCTGGGCCAAGGCCCATCGGGGGCTTTCTGTTTTATTTTTATTTTACCTTTTGTTTTTCTTTTGTTTATTTTCTGTTTTATAATTTCCTCAATGTTTTGTATTTAAAATAAATAGCAATTTGAACTTTTCTGACAAAGAAATTTGACACATAGTTATTAGTCATAATTTTCGAGAGGCCCACAAAGCTTCAAGTTAATTGGAAATACATAAACTTTTATGTATTTTGAATTGGCTATTTTGGTAGCTATTGGACCACTTTATATTTCCCCGGAATTAAATGGTGAGTCAAATGATGTTGTTTTCTACTTGACAATTAGTTAGCGAATATTTGCACCCCAACGAACATTTTTGACTTTTATTTTTTTGAAGAAAATAATTTGACATGCCTTTTGAATTTGAGCTTGAGTTTGATTTGGAACAAAGTGATGATTAACAAGATAATTGTGATGACTTGGCAGTCATTAGCAGGAGTTTACTGTAGCATGATTATCGGGGCGTTACAATCGGTCCCTTACAGAATAGCCCATAAACTAGGGTTTAAGCTTCTGTCACACTCGCAACCCATCATCTAATAACTACTCCACAATGCATTCCCTTAGGCCCAAATATGGTGAAGTGTCATGTAGTCGACGTTCACATGACACCACTAAGGGAATCACAACATACATATCATCAAAATATCGAACACATATCAAGTTCACATGATTACTTGCAACATGATTTCTCCCGTGACCTCAAGAACAAAAGTAACTACTCACAAATGATAATCATGCTCAAGATCAGAGGGGTATTAAATATCATAATGGATCTGAACATATAATCTTCCACCAAATAAACCATATAGTAATCAACTACAAGATGTAATCAACACTACTAGTCACCCACAAGTACCAATCTATAGTTTCGGTACAAAGATTGAACACGGGAGATGAACTAGGGTTTGAGAGGAGATGGTGCTGTTGAAGATGTTGATGGAGATTGCCCTCCCCAAGATGGGAGAGTTGTTGGTGATGATGATGACGATGATTTCCCCCTGCGGGAGGGAAGTTCCCCCGGTGGAATCGCTCCACCGGAGGGCAAAAGTGCTCCTGCCCAAGTTCCGCCTCGAGACGGCGGCGCTTTGTCCCAAAAGTCCTCTCCTGATTTTTTCTAGGTCAAAATGACTTATATACCAGAAGATGGGCACCGGAGGTCGGCTGGGCTGAGCACAACCCACCAGGGCGCGCCTGGGGGGCCTGGCGTGCCCTGGTGTCTTGTGCTCACCAGGTGGCCCCCCTCCGGTAGTTAATTGCTCCAGTATTTCTTATTTATTCCATAAAAAATCCTCATGAAGTTTCAGCTCATTTGGAGTTGTGCAGAATAGGTAGCCTGGCGTAGCTTTTTCAGGTCCAGATTTCCAGCTACCGGAATTCTCCCTCTTTGTGTATACCTTGCATATTATGGGAGAAAAGGCATTAGAATTACTCCAAAAAGCATTATTATGCATAAAAACATTATAAATAACAGTAGGTAAACATGATGCAAAATGGGCGTATCAGAGTTTATGGTGGGTACTTGGTAGGCTTGATGTAGATCTCCCCGGCAACGGCGCCAGAAATTCTTCCTACTACTTCTTGAGCTTGCGTTGGTTTTTCCCTTGAAGAGGAAAGGGTGATGCAGCAAAGTAGAGATAAGTATTTCCCTCAGTTAAGAACCAAGGTATCAAATCCAGTAGGAGATACAAGCAAGTCCCCAATCTATGCACCTGCACAAACAATCAAACACTTGCACCCAACGCGATAAAGGGGTTGTCAATCCCTTCACGGTCACTTGCAAAGGTGAAATCTGATATAGATAGATATAAAAGCTTACTAAAACGTAAAACAAAATAAAAGTAAATAAATTGCAACAAGGTATTTTTGGGTTTTTTGGTTTATAGATCTGAAAATATATGATGGAAAATAGACCCAGGGGCCATAGATTTCACTAGAGGCTTCTCTCTTGAAGGCAAATAATACGATGGGTGAACAAATTACTGTCGAGTAATTGATAGAAAAGCACAAAGTTATGACGATATCCAAGGCAATGATTATGCATATAGGCATCACGTTCGTGTCAAGTAGACCGAAATGATTCTGCATCTACTACTATTACTCCACACATCGAGCGCTATCCAGCATGCATCTAGAGTATTAAGTTCATAAAGAATGGAGTAACGCCTTAAGTAAGATGACATGATGTAGAGGGATAAACTCAAGCAATATGATGAAAACCCCATCTTTTTATCCTTGATGGCCACAATACAATACGTGCCTCGCTACCCCTACTTTGTCACTGGGTGAGGACACCGCAAGATTGAACCCAAAACTAAGCACCTCTCCCATTGCAAGAAGAACCAATCTAGTTGGCCAAACAAACCAAAAATTCGAAGAGAAATACAAAGATATCAAATCATGCATATAAGAATTCAGAGAATATTCAAATAATATTCATAGATAATCTGATCATAAATCCACAATTCATCGGATCTCGACAAACACACCGCAAAAGAATATTACATCGGATAGATCTCCAAGAACATCGAGGAGAACATGGTATTGAGAATCAAAGAGAGAGAAGAAGCCATCTAGCCACAAGCTATGGACCCGTAGGTCTATGGTAAACTACTCACGCTTCATCGGAAGGGCAATAGAGTTGATGTAGAAGCCCTTCGTCATCGAATCTCCCTCCGGCAGGATGCCGGAAAAGGCCCCAAGATGGGATCTCACGGGTGCAGAAGGTTACGGCAGTGGAAAAGTATTTTGGTGGACGCTTCTGGTCGTTTGGGAATATTTGGGAATTTATAGAGGAAGAATTAGGGTTAGGAGAGCTCCGAGGGGCCCACAAGCCCTCAGGGCGCGCCCCTGGCCTGTGGAGTCCTCGAGACTCCCCTACCTTCAACTCCAAGTTTGTTGGGTGTCTTCTGGTCCAAGAAAAATCATCGCAAAAGTTTTATTCCGTTTGGACTCCGTTTGATATTCCTTTTCTGTAAAACTCAAAAACAAGGAAAAAAACAGAAACTGACACTGGGCCCTAGGTTGGCTCTAGGTTAATAAGCTAGTCCCAAAAATAATATAAAATAGCATATTAATGCATATAAAACATCCAAAACAGATAATATAATAGCATGGAACAATAAAAAATTATAAATACGTTGGAGACGTATCACACCGTACCCTGCGTATCTCGTCCTTAATTACCTGGCTTTCATGGTGGTTGTCTGTATCGAGAGGCAGGCGCCACATCTAAATTGTACATTATTCGATATTGAAAACACACATCACCCCTTCCAACGTACATCATTTTGGGCAGCATGCAAGCGGTGCTGGTTTTGTGGTCCCCGATGTCCACTACGCAACTTTATTCTTGTAGACTCTTGTTGGGCCTCCAAGCGTGGAGTTTTGTAGGACAGTAGCAATTTTTCCTCAAGTGGATGACCTAAGAGTTATCAATCCGTGGGAGGTGTAGGATGAAGATGGTCTCTCTTAAACAACACTGCAACCAAATAACAAAGAGTCTTTTGTGTCCCCAACACACCAAATACAATGGTAAATTGTATAGGTGCACTAGTTCGGCGAAGAGATGGTGATACAAGTGTACTAATGATAGTAGATATTGATTTTTGTAATAGGAACAATAAAAAACAGCAAGGTAGCAATTGATAAAACGGAGCACAAACGGTATTGCAATGCTTGAAACTGAGGCCTAGGGTCTTTACTTTCACTAGTGCAATCTCTCAACAATGCTAATATAATTGGATCATATAACCATCCCTCAACGTGCGATGAAGAATCACTCCAAAGTTCCTATCCAGCGGAGAACATAAGAATAAATTGTTTGTAGGGTACGAAACCACCTCAAAGTTATCCTTTCTGATCGATCTATGTAAGAGTTCGTACTAAAATAACACCAAGTTATCATTTCCGATCGATCTATCCAAGAGTTTGTACTAAAATAACACCATATGATACACATCAACCAACTCTAATGTCACCTAGATACTCCAATGTCACCGCGAGTATCCGTGAGTTGATTATACGATATGCATCAAACAATCTCAGATTCATAATACTCAACCCAATACAAAGAACCTCAAAGAGTGCCCCAAGATTTCTACCGGAGAAAAAAGGACGAAAATGTGCATCAACCCCTATGCATAGATTACCCCAATGTCACCACGGGAATCCACGAGTTGAGTGTCAAAACATATATCAAGTGAATCAATATGATACCCCGTTGTCACCACGGGTATTCATAGCAAGACATACATCAAGTCCTCTCAAATCCATAAAAGTATTCAATCCGATAAAAACGAAATCTCAAAGGGAAAACTCAATTCATCACAACAAGATAGAGAGGGGAAAACACCATATGATCCAACTATATTAACAAAGCTCTCGATACATCAAGATCGTGCCAACTCAAGAACACGAGAGAGAGAGAGAGAGAGAGAGAGAGAGATTAAACACATAGCTATTGGCAAACCCTCAGCCCCGAGGGTGGACTACTCCCTCCTCATCATGGTGGCCGCCGGGATGATGAAGATGGCCACCGGTGATGATTTCCCCCTCCGGCAAGGTGCCGGAACAGGGTCTAGATTGGTTTTTCGTGGCTACAAAGGCTTGCGGCGGCGGAACTTCCGATTTAGGGTTATTTCTGGGGGTTTCTATATTTATAGGATTTTTTGGCGTCGGTTTCACGCGAAGATGGGCCTCGAGGTGACCATAACCCACCTGCACACGGGCAAGGTCCCAGGCGCGCCCTGGTGGGTTATGCTCACCTCCTTCACCTTCTGGTCCTCCCACGAAGCTTCTAGTGCCTTTTTTGTTCCAAAAAAATTGTCAAAAAGTTTCATTGCATTTGGAGAACTTTTATTTCTGCACAAAAAAAACACTAGTTCTGCTGAAAACAGCGTCAGTCCGGGTTAGTTCCATGCAAATCATACCAAAACCATATAAAATTGTTGTAAATATGGCAGGAATACTTCATAAATTATAGATATGTTGAAGACGTATCAGTCTCTCTCGTGCGATTTTTTATGATGGTTCAATTTATTGGCCCAAGCGGTTTATATATATAGGATAGCACTATTATGATCATCGTATTAGAACAGTTATTCTAATCCTAGCGCGCCCTATACAGGGCGATCGGATTGTTCCGGAACTCCCGAACCCACCACTACTGTACCTCCCCACGCCCCCACTACCTCCCCGATCCGACAGCCTCCCCCACGCCCCACTCCTTCTCTGATCCCGGCACCAATCATCGCCGGCACCGGCCCGCCCCCGCCCCAGGACCCGGCCGCCGCCCCGCCCCCGCCTCGAGAACCGGCCGCCGCGTCGCCACCGCCCTAGATCGTGCTGTCGCCGCAGCTTCCCTCCCCGGATCGGGCCGCCGCTGCCATCACCCTCCACGGATCACGCCGCCGTCACCGCCACCGCCTCCCTCCTCACGCCGTCACCGTCCGCCACCGCAAGCTACCGCTGCAGTCCGTCGCTAGCTACTGCTGCAGTCCATCGCTGGCACACACGGGGGAGGCGATGCTGCTCCGATTACCTCTGCGTCACTGGCTGCCGCCGCGAACGGCGTCTGGACTCCACCATGGACTGCCCCCTAGCACCGCCCCAGTCCGTACGCGCTACTTCCTCGGGGCAACCCTCCTTCACGCGGGCGACTGGCCGCTCGTGCCCCTGCCACCGTTCATCACAGCCCCCGTGATCTGCTGCCTAGCTCGCTACCTCATCCCCCGCGTGTCCGTCGCCCTGTCCTTCTCCAGCCTCTGAGGACGAACGCTGAGGCATCCTGCCGCTGCATCATAACTTGGACTGCTTCAGGGCCAACATCTTCCCTGTGTGCTCCAGACACCTTTGCGACCGGTCAAGTTCTTGGCGAGGGGCGGATGTGGCCACCTGCTCTTTTCTTTAGTTGCTCCTGCACACCGCAGCACCTACTGGTCATCTCCACTTAGCCAGTTTGTGTGCCTGCGTTGCAACCCATTAGGTTGCTACATGAACCAGTGGTGTTTTTCAGTAAACGATTTCAGCATGTGCTCGTACTACTCACATAAATCCTCTCAATTTATTCCAACAAATAATGAATTTAAAGTTGAAGTTTTACAAGCAGCTGGAACACTCTACATACTACACCATAATTCTATATAGTCTGAATCTCTCTATCCATCTGTTTGATTTTTGTGTGTGTGCAGATGCAGCATGTTCTGAATTTTGAATCTTATCTCCTTTAGTACTCCTCGCCGCCACCACTTTGCCTCCTCCTGGTGGTGCCCCTCGCCCCATGCCTGGAACGAGCCATTGACCACCAGAAGGCGGTGTGTGTTCATGCTCCGCTGACCACCCGGCCACACCCCTGTACGTGGAGGATGCTTTTGTTCTTCAGTTTGGAAAATCTGAACTTCTGAAGCAACCGTATTGGGAAAACACACTCACCATCTTGGTATTGACCAAATCCAACATCAACAAAATAAAGCAGACTACAAAGATATTAATGTGAGCCTGTGTGCATTATATAGGAATCTTGGTTATTACTCCTTGTAGTACTTCTCTTCCGATACATGTACAAAACTCATGTTTTACTGTAGTACTCATCTTGCTATACACGTACAAAATTGATGCAGGCAAGAACATCATATGGAGGACGGGCTCCATTCAGCCCATTTTTCAAAAATACCATATGTATACAGAGAAGTTTAGCCTAGACAACCGCTTCAGTTCGATGTCGCTGCATAGTGCAGCTTTGTTATGCTCTTTTCATGTTCTGACAAAGGATATTTATTCTGTAAATTTGTGTGCATAAAGTTCAAAAATATAATGGAGAGAAGGAGCATGTATGCATGTGTGTGGTGGTGAGGTTGAGGTTCAGAAATCGTGTGTGATGGTGAGGTTGAGGTTCAGAAAAACATGTGTGTGGTGGAGAAATTCACTAGCTTTTTTAATCGGAACACAAGTAATAGCTTCTTTTGTGCAAACACAAGACAAAAAATGTATGCATCTTTTAGTGAGAGAAATAAACAAATGCTCAAGGATCGTCCCATGAAAAGTTCATGCAAAGGAAATTCAGAAGGTCAGGAGCGACGAACAGAGAAGTTCGTGCATGAGTGTTGTGAAAAAGTTCAAGAAAAAGGATAACACTAAAACACACACGAAAAAAGGAATAAAACCAAAAGAAGGTCAATTTCAGTCAATCGAGACGTTCGATGTTTATGTAGCTAGACGAAAACCCAAAAAATGGTAACTATGAAAGTTCATATTTAATAAATTTTAAAGTTCAAAAAAATTGTGAAAAAAGAGACACATATTTGTACAAAGAATAAAATTCCAAGGATTTTCCCCTTTTTGAAAAAAAAACAAAAGGTTCAAAGTAAATTGACATAACAATTCGATGTTTGTAAGAAAAACATATTTTTTACGTTTCTAGAAAACCAAAGAAGGTCAAATTAAAAAATGGAGTACTTTGAAAAGAATTAAAAAATGGATTTTCCCCTGTTTAAACAAACACTAAAAGTTCAAATTTAAATAATGGAGCAGTTTGTTATTTATGAAAAACATGATTGCGGCAGATCTCCTCCTCGCTCTTTACGTGTGACCATTGTAGAGATCTCCAATTTTCTTTGTTCTTGTGTATGAGTTGATGTCATCTACCTGTTTGACGTTATACTTATGAGAAATGTGTGTGTGTGCGCGCGCGTGCGTTCTGTGTGTGTATGTTCATCCAAAAAATGGGTGGTTTTATTATCTTTGTGTGTATATAAGAGAAAGAGAAAAAGTTCAAATATAAGAAAAGAAAAGGTTCAAAAATATGTAACACGATAAAAAGTTCGTGTGCGAAATTCACGTGCAGAAAAAAAGTAAATTCACAATGAGTTTCATGTATAAAAAAAATTCCATTACTAAAAGAAATAAAACTAAGAAGTCCAGATTTAAAAAAAGGAGTAGTTCGATGTTTACTATAAAACTCGGATTTTTTTTTCTTCGGCTACTAAAGAATAAAACCAAGTAGTTCAAACTAAAAAAAACAAAGTAGTTCAGTGTTCATGAAAAACTCAGATTTTCCCCATTTCTAAAAAACCTAGAAGTTCAAATTTAAATAAATGTGTAGTCCGAAGTTAAAAAAATACAAAATGCTGCTTTTCAAAATAAATAAAAATCTAGAAGTACAATTTAGAATAAGAGATCATTTGATTTTCACCATTCCAAAAAAAACCTGAGAAGTTCAGATTAAAAACTAAGAATTTTGAATTTAAGAACTTGGATTTTTCTTGCTATAAAACAATAAAACCGAGAAGTTCGAAATAAAATAATGGAGTAGTTTGATGTATACAAAAAAACTCAAATTCTTCTTGTTTCTAGGTTAAAAAAAATGAAGTTCAATTTCAAAAAGAGTTGTTCGATGTTTACTACAAGATTTAAAACTGAGTGGTTCAAATTTAAAACTGAGTGGTTTGACATTTATTAAAAAACTAGGACTTTTTACTTTACAAATGAATAACACCAAGAAGTCCATATTAAAAAACCCAAGAAGTTCAATTTAAAATAATAGATTAGTTCAATGTATATGTAAAACTCAGATTTTCCTTGTTACGAAATAATAAACCAAGAAGTTAAATTTTAAAAACAGGAGTAGTTCGATATTTATTAAAAAACTCGTAATTTTCCCATTACTAACGAATAAACCAAGAAGTTCAGTTTGAAATAACGAAGAAGTTCATCATTTATTAAAAAAACTCCAATTTTTTCCATTTCTGAAAATACACAAAGAGGTACAAAAATTGAAAAAATGGAGCGGTAAAAAATTCAGATTTTTTCCATTGCTAAAGGGTAGCGTCGTTTTTTGCATTTAATTTTTTTGGAGCAATTCATTTTTAAAAAGAAAATCAATAATTTCATATTAAAAAAAAGAAATGTTTGATGTATACGGAAGCGGAGTGTCTGCACCCGGGCTCATCTGCACCCCCGTTCAGAAAAAATAATCAAAACAAATACTAGAAAAATTCAAAAAAACCCAATTTTTTTGTGTGGTATATAATTTGAAGCATGAGGTTCGCTCCAAATTTCAACTCATTTGGACATTGAGCAACTTTCGGGAAAAAAGACAAAATCACGGTCTGTAAAAAAGTTTACTATTCATGCGCTGTTTTGATTCAATTTGTCTTTTTTGCCGAGAGCTGCTCAAATGTCCAAATGAGTTGAAATTTGGAGCGGACCTCACGCATCAAATTATCTAGCACACAAAAAAAATTTGGATTTTTTTGAATTTTTCTAGTATGTGTTTTGAAAAAAAAATCTGAGCGGGAGCATGTGCACCTGGGCACCGAATTGGATTACCAGATGTATACAACAAACTCAAATTCTAATTGCTTCTATGCAAAATTAACGTATGAAGTTCAATTTTAAAAAGGTTGTATGATGTTTACATAAAAATCATTTTTTTCTTTTATAAGAATAAAACTAAGAAGTTCAAATTAAAAAACAGAGAAGCTCAGAGATTACAAAAACCTAGGATTTACATGCTCAATTTTGATGAGTGTTGTAGGAGTTAGGGCAAAAAAATCAGAGAGCGGTTCAAATAGATAATAGCCAGAAGTTCAAGTACTACATGGTGTGTGCTTCATACTAGAAAAAGTTGAATAAAAAGGCAAAATCCAAAAATTTTGTTGCTAGAAGTTCAAGTCCTCTGCTGGAGAAAGTTTAAAAATTCTTGTGAGAGAGGTTGAACAAAAATACGTGACAGAAGTTCAAGGTGAAAACAGCGGGAAGTCCAACTACTACACGGAATGCATTTCAGATAAGAATATAAGAATAGAAAACTAAAAGCTTAAAAGGTTTGTTGCAAGAAGTTCACGTGCTTCTCCTAGCATAGTTCAAAATTCATGTGCTAGATGTCCGTCGTTCATTTACATGTTGAAAAAAGGAAAAAACAACGTTGTTTTTGCCATTTTAAAAACTGCTCTCAAACGACAACTTTCGATGAACAGTTTAAAATTTTTATGTATACCGTTTAAAACACGTTTTTATGTAATTAAAAAATTCTTTTGAACCATCGCGAGTATGAAAAATTGATCAACACGGGAAAGTTGCGTGTTTTCAACATATTTCCATTGGTATATCATTTGCTCAATTCCGGTAAGTGGTTTCGACTTTACGGTCAAAAAACAACATGTCAAAAACAGAGTGAAGTTCAAACAGACATGCCCCAGAAGTTCAAGTACTTCACGCAGTGCATTTCCATTCGCGATGAAGGCAGAAATCCTGATCTCGCCATTTTCTAAATTACTTGAAAACGGCTGGGAATTAGAGAAACTTTACATACAATTTTTTTCGCATTTTCGATAGCTATCCAACGGTATATTATTTGCCCCATTCCGACAAAGTTTGCAAAACTTACGACCGAAAAACATTTTTAACCATTTTCAAAATTGACTTAAAACCGTAAGGAATTGGGAGAAACATTATGTACCAAAAAGTTTCGCATTTCTTCAAGCTTTCCAACGCCATATCATTTGCTGCATTCTGACATACGGTTAAAAAATTAACTCGAAAATATACACTCGGTCCAACTTAGACTGTTTTCTAAATTACTCTTAAACCATTTCAACTTAGAAAAAACTTTGTACATGAAAAAGAAGCGCATTTTCATAAGCTTTCCAACGCCATATCATTTGCCTCAATTGGATTAGCCGTTTAGAAATGACATCGAAAATACAGACTCGGCTGTTCGGTTGGCGAAATTCTATGATTTTCCACATTACTCTTTAACCATAGGGAATTAGAGAAAACTTTCTACATGTGGAAGGAGTGCATTTGCAGCACCTTTCCAATGTCATATTATTTGCCTCATTCCGATAAACTGTTTAGAAATGGGATCGAAAATACGATTCACGTTTTTTGTATGAAGAAAAAATGGTTTTCAAAACTGCTCTTAAACCGCTTAGATTTTGCCAAAAATTTAACTTGGGTCATAATACTCGTGTCCATAGCTTTCCAACGGTATATCGCAAGCCTCATTTGGACAATGTTCGTGGAAGTTCAACCTAGCACTGGGGGAAGTTCAACTACTACCGCTGGGACATGTCAGGTAGTTATCAGAATATTATGTATATATATATATTCTATCCATTTTTTATCGACAACAACAGTTGTCGTTTGACCAAGCGATGGATTCACTGGTCTGTCTTACGGTAGATCATGGCGACATGCATGTATGACCAAAGTATCAATACGTGCATCCGCCCCGCCGACACGAAGTGGGAGGTGGGTCAAGCACCCTAGCTAGGTAGCTACGACATTATGTCATAGATATATCCAAGGGTGCTTTCGGGTTTGCGAGGCAGGTGCCACCAAAGTTGTGCATTGTGTATTTAAAGTTTTAAACAACACACCCTATATTCCTACATATCTTTGGCCACTTCCACGTGGTTCTTGACTTCTGGCCCCTCTCATCGATCTTCGACGACGCGCCCAACCGTGGGCCCGCGTGGTCAAAGTTGTGCATTGGAATTTTGAACATCACAGACCACCCTTTTCATTCATATATATTTGGGCCACATGCTGGTGTGGCTGTCTTTTGACCCTCTCTGACTTTTTTTGCTGCAAAGACTTGGATGACGCTCAATGGACACGGGTGTACTAGCTTAACCGTGTGCGATGCAAGTGTGCTGTGAAATCACCACAACTACGCAAGCGCGATCAATGGTGTAGGTAGTGGGTTAACCGTGTGGGATGCTAGTGGGCTGTGAAATCACGACGACTGCGCAATCGCGAGCAGGGTGGAGGTAGTGGCTTAACCGTGTGCGATGCAAGTGCGCTGTGAATCACCACGACTGCGCAAGCGCGAGCAAGGGTGGAGGTAGTGGCTTAATCATGTGCGATGCAAGTGCATTGTGAAATCACCACGACTGCACAAGCACGAGCAAGGATGGAGGTACTGGCTTAACCGTGTGAGATGCTAGTGCGCTGTAAAATCACCACCTATGCAAGCTAAAGGGAGGTAGTTTATTTAGATTGAATTCCATGTCTGCATCTGAAAATTAGGACGAACCGTGTGCGATAGACCAGCTAGCTAGAAATCTAAAAACAAACTACCCGCCTTGAGCTGTGAAATTACCACGACTATGCAAGCACGAGCAAGGGTGGTACTGGCTTAACCGTGTGCGATGCAAGTGCACTGTGAATCACCACGACTACGCAAGCACGAGTAAATGTGGTACTGGCTTAACCGTGTGCGATGCTAGTGCGCAGTTAAATCACCACCTGCGCAAGGTAATGGCAGGTAGTTTATTTAGGATGAATTCCATGTCTGCGTATGAAAATTAGGATATTAGGACGAACCGTGTGCGATAGACCAGCTAGCTAGAAATCTAAAAACAAACTACCTTTAACGATGCAAAAATCGGCGGTTCCGCCGCTCTTCCATATTATCATACACGCATATTCTTATTGGACCGTGTGTGATCTTGGGTGCTCCCGCCCCGCATCAATTCCTTTACCCAAATTTTAGTAGCCGCGGTATTTCAACCATCGCCCCCACTCCTCCACCACCGACCTTATAGTAAAATTCCAGTAGCCGAGGCATTTGAACCGTCTCCCCCCTCGTCCACCACCATCTCCACCCACCATTACTAAAATTTTCAGTAGCTGCGGTGTATCCTCAAACACCACCCCGCCCCCCTCCATAGTCCCCCCCACCCGCCCCCTCCCCCTCGAACCCTAGCCCGCCGCCGGCACCGCCGCCAACCCCTGTCCGTCTGCCTGTGCCTCCTAGCTTAGATAATAAAGTTCAGGTTACCCAGCGATTCCCATACTATCGCCCCCCTGAGTTTTTAGATGAGGCCTACGGTGTCCCTCCCCGCCAGATCCACATCCCCTGCTCCAGAGAGTCACAGCCTAAGCCTGACCACGTATCCCGGGGAGCCCGACGAGCGTTCGGCAAAGAAGAGGTTTATCATGGCCTCTCCGGCGGACGTTGGTGAGGTGGCCGCTGTTCGTCCTGACCTGTCGATCCCGGAGCAACACCTCGCCGTGGAAGCCGGCGAGGATGTTGACTATGTTGCCATGCCAAAGGCTTCACGTCAGCGGGCTAGCGTATTACTGTATCTCGGGAAAGCTGGCTACGACATCAAGCTCATCGACAATGACGGCTTCACGCGGGCCATGTCACAGGTTAAGTGGTCCATCCCCAACCCCTCTGGTTCAACCGCCGTCGATCTCTTCGACGGCCCTGCCACTGATCTCCTCCACCACGCGGTCAAGGATTTGCAATCCTTGTATGCCATCGAGCCCATTTTGTCATTTCTGAAGGACACGTTCTACGGTGGCGGCTTGGGATCCTCAATTGCCAAGTCAGATCTCATCGACCACGACCACGAGGAGGGCACGCACAAAGTTCTTCCAAGGTGAAACATCCCATCTGCGACATCAGAGAGCGCACCATGGGCCTGTGCTCTTCCAACTAGAAGGATCCCATCCATGACATGTGAGGCAACATCCTATCAGCAAATCTTACCTTTTCTAGCTTGCCAACCCGTACCCTTTGTTGTAGTAGCTTTTTCCATGTGGTGTTTTAACTGTGTCGTGTTTAATTATTTCAGTTATGCAAAAATGTAATGTTCAATAGGGTTATGTGATGTTTAAGTATGAATTGTCCACTTCAGTTTCACGAATGGCTATATTTGGTTGTTTATAGTGAGTAGATGCCTTGTTTATCTGTATTTGGTTGTTAGGTTGGTTACGGTGAGCATTTGTCCAGTTTTCAAGCAGATGCCTTGTTTATCTGTATTTGCTTGTTAGGTTAGTTGCAGTGAGCATTTGTCTAGTTTTCAAGCATATGCCCTGTTTATCTGTATTTACTTGTTAGGTTGGTTGTAGTGAGACTCTGTCCAGTTTTCAATGGCTATATTTGGTTGTTATACTGATCATTTATGCCTTGTTTATTTCAGTCATTCACAATGTGATGTTCATTTCGTGCAAGTCGGAACTGTGCCGCTCGATTTCGTCAATACCAGTTTGAACGGCTATATTTGGTTCCAGTTATGCCTGGTGTAGTTAACACATGCCCTTTATTTCAGTTTTACATATTTATCCGGTGTGATGTTCAAGCATGAGCTACGTTCTATTCATTTACAACAATACCAGTTTGAATTGCAATATTTGATGGCTGTTAAGCCAGTTGTAGGTAACATTCCCTTCCATTTTATATCCGCTTTAACAGCATGCTGAAACCAACACATTCAAGCTATCATTTGGAGATGATGTTGTTTAACTTTGCTATATTTGTTTCATGTTAAGGTTGCTGTACTTATCATGCCTTTCCACTACTTATGCAGGACAACAACGGGAGTGGCCAGCATTTTCCGCCGAGGTTAGTTTCATCCCTCGGCTTGTACTCCCCGCGTCGTTCCATAATGTAGTGCATATAGATCCAGGCCTGGACACTTGTTAGCTTCTAATATTGACTTGTTGCTTGTAGGTACATATGCCCTTGGCAAAGATCCATGCATCGACCCTTTTTGCGTATGGGGCAATGAGATATTCATGAACAAGCATCAAGTGAGGAAACTGATAAGGATTATTAGCAAAAAGATACGAACGGTGTCAAGCAAATTATTTGTTTACGCTCTATCCAACATAACAGTGAGTTGTAGGATGGTAACTACAAACTCTGCAGCCTTCTCTTTTTACTGCCCATAATGAGCTGTTAGACAACAATGTCTGAATCTTTTTCGTTCGTAGTGGTTTCCAAAGCAGTTTACTCAAGATTACTTCGCAAAGTACATGATTGGTGGACACGCAATGAAGGTTAAAGTATTTCATCCAGACTACAATGAGCATCGAGAAGTCCTAATAAAGACAGTGAAGGATGGGCGGGCAACCATCACAAGGGGTTGGCCTAGAGTTGTGTGCGCATTACGCATGGAGGAGGGCACAATATGGGCATTCCGCTTCACCTTCTCCAGCAACCAGAATGTCTTTTGCCTCTCTCTTTACAGTCTTTAGTACAACTGTGGTTCATCATTCTTTACTTGGTGCTTCTGTAGTTCTTCAGTATATGTACCTGTGAATCAAATTATGCATTCGTGGTTGAACCTATATTTGTTGTAAATATGGTTCGATATGAAATAAGTGATTGCCTACTTTCAAATTCAAAATCTATGATTTTAAATGCAGGGATTAATTAGGGATTACACTGCACACGGTTTGCGAAAGCAAAACATCTGCGATAAACGTAGAGATCAGACATGTTTCTCGGATCCACTACGTGTGCGATCAATCTCTACTGTACACATGATCAGCCAAGAAAAAATATGTGAGATTAACAACAGCATCGCACACAGTTCCTTCTTATTAAATGTTTGCAAAAGTCACCTTATCACACATGCTTGGCAATTATGGACTGTTTATGATGTGCGCATCGCAAATGTTTGGTCATAGAAGAACGTGTGCGATAGGTCTTCATTCGACGCGGGTATGACGGATGAATCGTGTGGGATATATTCAAGCTTCACATACAATTTTATAGGGACAACTGTATGCACTCTTACATCAAATCGCATATAGCCGAGGAAAAGTAAATGTGTGTGATTGTCTGCTTATCATACATGTTCTATAATCATGAACTGTTTGTGATGGGTCGCGCATCGTAAACGTAGCACCACAGAATACCGACTGCGATGGCAATGCAAGCACAAATGAGTAGCAAGGATGGAGCGTTTGGGATATTTGAGATATCAGAAACCATTTTATAGGGGGCTCCCTATCCCCGACGGTTTTTTGGTCGTGTGGGAAGGACCCCCCCTATCGCACACACTCACTTGGTGACGGTTCAAAATGTCTTCGCGGAAAAGGGTTAAAAACCGTTTGTATAGCACCTCACTCTACTAGTGTTGGGTACGTGCAAGAGCAATCCCAATAGGGTCAAGGATGACACGCAACCAACTCTACAAGCAACCAACAATCCCAATGGTACATCTTCACTCATTCCTTGGAGATATGATGTAGAGAAGCTTAGAGATGCTTTGGCTGAAATGATAATTATGGATGAGCTTCCTTTTGCATTTGTTGAGAAACCAGGATTTAGAAGTTTCGTGGCAAAGGCTTGTACTCATTTTGGTTTTCCATCTAGGAGGACTGCTACTAGAGATTGTGTCCGCATTTATTGGAGGGAGAAAGATAAGCTAAAGAAATTCTTCAAAGAATCTTGTGAAAGAGTTTGTCTAACTACCGACACATGGACATCCACCCAACAACAGAGTTATATGTGTGTAACAGCTCATTTCATTGGCAAAGGTTGGAATCTACATAGATGGATCATTGGGTTTTTCTTGGTGAGAGGTCATAAGGGGGAGGACATTGGGAAAGACTTGGAGAAGTGCTTGGTTGAGTGGGGCATAAGTAATGTTTTTCAATAACAGTTGATAATGCCTCGCCGAATGATGGGGTTGTAAGCTACGTAAAGAGGATCATGAATAATGCCAAAGCAAGCATTGGAAAAGGAGAATTTATGCACATGAGATGTGCTTCCCATATCATAAACTTGATAGTTATGGATGGGCTAAAGGAGTTGGTGTTGGGGAACATTGCATGGAAAACAAAAAAAATTATACGCACACGCACGATCTATCCATGGAGATGCATAGCTACGAGAGGGGGAGAGCATCTACATACCCTTGTAGATCGCTAAGCAGAAGCATTTATCAACGCGGTTGATGTAGTCGTACACCTTCACGATCCGTCCCGATCAAGTACAGAACGTACGGCACCTCCGTGTTCAGCACACGTTCAGCTCGATGACGTCCTCGCCTTCTCGATCCAGCAAGAGAGGCGAAGTAGTAGATGAGTTCCGGCAGCACGACGGTGTGGTGACGGTGGTGGTGAAACTTCTCCGCAGGGCTTCGCCAAGCACAACGGACGTGGACGGAGGAGGAACTAGAACTAGAGGAAGATGGGGCGCCGCACACGGCTTGGGGATTCATGGTGTGTGTTGCCCCTCTCCCTCCTCACATATATATAGGTGGAGGGGGGAGGGGAGGCAGCCCTAGGGGCGCCCCAAGGTGGCCGGCGACCGCCCTGGGCTACTGCCCTAGGCACCTCGCCCCTTACCTTCTTTAGGGGTGGAGGAGATGGCAGGGGAGGGGTCGGCGGCTGCCCTGCCTTGGCGCCCCCCTTTCCTTCCTTGGTGCATGGCCAGGGAAGGTGGAGCGCGCCCAGCCCCCCTAGTGGGCTGGTGCGCCTCCCTCCTTTGGCCCATGAGGCCCACCAAGCACTGGTGGCCTCCCGGAACCCTTCCGGCACTCCGATAAAACTCCGGTGCATTCTGAAACCTTTCCGGAGACCAAATAGTATCATCCTATATATCAATCTTTACCTCCGGACCATTCCGAAGCTCCTCGTCATGTCCGTGATCTCATCCGAGACTCCAAACAACATTCAGTCACCAACTCATATAACTCATATAATACTATATCATCAACAAACGTTAAGCGTGCGGACCCTACGGGTTCGAGAATGATGTAGACATGACCGAGACGCTTCTCCGGTCAATAACCAATAGCGGGACCTGGATGCCCATATTGGTTCCTACATATTCTACGAAGATCTTTATCGGTCGAACCTTTATGACAACATACGTAGTTCCCTTTGTCTGTTGGTATGTTACTTACCCGAGATTCGATCGTCGGTATCTCCATACCTAGTTCAATCTTGTTACCGGCAAGTCTCTTTACTCATTTCGTAATACATCATCTCATAACTTACTCCTTAGTCACTTTGCTTGCAAGTGTCTTATGATGTTGTATTACTGAGAGGGCCCAGAGATACCTCTCCGTCATATGGAGTGACAAATCCCAATCTCGATTCAAGCCAACTCAACAGACACCTTCGGAGATACCTGTAGAGCATCTTTATGATCACCCAGTTACGTTGTGGCGTTTGATAACACACAAGGTATTCCTCTGGTATCCGGGAGTTGCATGATCTCATGGTCGAAGGAATATGTATTTGACATTAAGAAAGCAGTAGCAATAAACTGAACGATCATATGCTAAGCTAACGGATGGGTCTTGTCCATCACATCATTCTCCTAATGATGTGATCCCATTATCAAGTGACAACACATGTCTATGGTTAGGAAACTGTGACGCCCCCAGCTCAATCGTGCACTAATCATACACGCAAATGCACACGATCAAGCCTAAGGACTCACGGGAAGATATCACAACACAACTCTAAAACATAAATAAAGTCATACAAGCTTTATATTACAAGCCAGGGGCCTCGAGGGCTCGAATACATAAGCTCGCATACAAGCGTCAGCGGAAGCATCAGATATCTGAGTACAGATATGAAACAGAAACAGATAAGCCTTTAGAAAGGCGGGGCAAAACAAAAGCTACGGTCGAAAGGCGCAGGCCTCCTGCCTGGGACCCTCCGAACCTACTCCTGGTCGTCGGCCAACTCGTAGAAGTATCCACCCTCGGGGTAGTAGTAGTAGAGATCGTCAGCGGGGGCAGCTGTATCCGGGGCTCCGTCATCTGGTTGCACCAAAAGGATATGGGGGAAAAAGAAAGCAAAGCAACCGTGAGTACTCATCCGAAGTACTCAGCAAGCAAGGATCTACACTACATATGCAACATTATCAAAGGGAGGCTGTATATGTGGACTGGGCTGCAGAAATGCCAGAATAGAGAGAAGGCCTAGTCCTATCGAAGACTAGCATCTTCAGTGGTCTTGCAGCATTAGAAGAGTGTAGATTAGTACAGCATAAAGTAGTAGTATCATTAAGTATCAACCTCGGCCAGAGATCCTTCCTCGACTCCCTGCGAGAAAGCAATCCCAGAGCCATACAGTCATCAACCTCGTCCTGAGATCCCTTCTCGACTCCCTGCGAGAAGCAATCCCAGAGCCATAGTATCCAATTCTAGTTGTATCGATCGGGATACAACTCCGAGCGTCCGTTACCGAGGATCCGGCTATGCATAGATTAGTTCTTGCCTGCAGGGGTGCACCATCTTACCCACCACGCTCGCTTAACTCCGGCCAGACACACTTTTCCGGGTCAAGCCCGGCCTCGGCCAAATGACACACTGTAGCCCTACCTAGAGCTCAGCAGAGAGGTCCCCGCCGGTCTACAACCTAAGCGCCCAGGGGTCTTGGGCCATCTCCTTGTGCACTCTGGGTCATTGTGTGCAGGGTGGATACCAGCACCGCCTCGGAGGGTCGGTACGATCCGACCGTGCCACAATGCTGAACTGGACGTCTGACAGAACTTTCGGCTGATGCCATGATGTAGAGTACCCATATTTATTCCCGCGTGATGGTTAGTACTATCGGGCCAGAGGCCCACTCAGATCACATATCCAAATCGTAGTTTATTGGTAGTGCGGTAACAAGCAGAGACTCACGATCGATGTGACCCCGTCGCCCCATCTCGAGGACTTGCGGCAAGGGACAAGAGTGCCCAGCTACACCTCGTATTCATCACTCGGGCACCATCCAGGTCAACCCGTCTCCATATCACTCGCGGGTACCCCTCAGGGTCGACCCGCCTTCCAAGTAACAGTGTAAAGTCCAATTATCCGTGTGTCCACAACATCAGGGGAATCCGAGGTATCACCCTCGTTGGATTCCTAGTCGATGTATCCGTCAAGGTGAACTCGGAGGAATCACCCTCGATGGGTTCACACTTGAGGTGTTGCACGACAGCGTCGTTACCGGAAATGGTGAAGGAGGAATCACCCTCGATGACCACGACCGAATAGCCACTCTACAGAGTTAACATCAGAAGTGCTACATGAGGTATCACCCTCGGCACTCGATAGTAACGCTGCAGTGTCGTTACAACTAAGGGGGGTGATGTGCGGTGCCGGGGCCTGGTTGTCGAGTCTTTTGATAATCCAGCGGGGCAATCGGGACAAGTGGGGTCACTGATAGGTCTCTACCCAGCCTATAATAGATAGTTTAGGATAAGTAGGTAAGGTTTCAATAGCAGGTTACAATAAACAGGTCATGCATCAGAATAGGTAAAGCAGCAGCAGCAGTTGTTCTAATGCAAGCACAAGAGAGAAGAGAATAGGTGATGTAGGCATGCTCAAAGGGGAGTGCTTGCCTGGTTGCTCGACGGCAAAGGCAAGGTCGTCAACAGTGTCATCAACCTCCGGAGCTGCGTCGGCCTCGGGGACGACGTCGGTGTCGGGTCTACCGAGAGAGAAGAGGGGGAAGAAACAGTAAATATAAAGCAAACAAGAGCATGACATGACAATACGCAGAGTTAGGGGTGTTCTGACACGGTGCTACACGATATAGGTGAAGAGGGAAAACATCCGGGAATGTTTTTCCGAAGTTCGGCATTTTCGGACAAAGGAAACGGAGGGGGACGGTTGCATGTTCGCTATGCTAGGGATGTGTGGCGGACAAACGGATCGCGTGTTCGGATTCGTCTCATCGTTCTGAGCAACTTTCATGTACAAAGTTTTTTCGATCTGAGCTACGGATTATTTTCTACGAATTTCTAAAGATTTTAACAATTTCTGGAATTATTTTTATTAATTAAACAAACATTATCCAGAATAGTGCGGGGGTGATGTCAGCATGACGCCTTGCTGGCGTCAGTAGTCAAGAGACGGCTGGCTAGGGTCAAACCTGACAGGTGAGTCCCACTGGGACCCACATGTCAGCCTCTGTTAGTGTTAAGCAGAGATAAATTAAAACTAATTAGTTAATTAAGCTACTGGGCCCATCTGTCAGCCACTAATTAAGTTAATTAATTAATTCTAAATTAGTTCTAGTTAGTTAGGGGGGTGGGCCCCATCTGTCAGTGGTTGGGGCCGGTCCAGTCAGGAGTTGACTAAAGTCAACTGGGCCAGCTGGGCCCTGGGGGCCACCAGGCAGTGACCCTGGGGGTGGCCCCAGTGGCGCCATGTCGGCCCACCGGCGTTCAACGCCGGCGCCTGCTCCGGCGACCACCAGAGACGGCGGCGTCGCGCGGAAACGGCATAGCGGCGACGAAATCAAGCGAAACGGGCATGTTTTGATCGAGTACTCCGCGCCGCATCCATCTACGGTGGTGGCACGGCCGGAGACGGCCGGAAACTACGGTGACGAGCGGCAAGGCTGTCGCCGGAATTCGGCCGCATTTGGGAATGGCATTTCGGGGCACGGCAAGAGGAGCTAGAGGGCGCGTTGTACTCATGCGGAAGCGCTGAGCACGAGACCAAGCTCGTTTGAGCTTGACAGGCAGTGCGTCCACGGCGAGGAGCTCATCAGCGGCGAGGCATTCGGGCGTCTCCAACGCGGCAGCTACGGCGATGAAAACGTACAGAGGAGAGAGGGGAAGGACGGAAGGGCTTACAGTGAGCCCGTAGGTGTGCTCTAGCCTGCTCGGGGAGGCTCGTCGGCGGCGAATCGGAGACGGAGAAGAAGAAGCCTGAGGAAGGATAAGAAGTCATGGCGCTCGCGGTGGGGGTTCCCGATTCCAATGGCGGGCACCGATCGACGCAGCGGTCGACGGCGATGCCCTACGACATCTCGGCGGGGGCTAAGGACGACGGAGAACGCGGGATCGACGGCGGCGTCGGCGGGCGTTTTCGGGCGAGATGAGGGGAGCCAGGGAGAGAGAGAGAGAGTGAGCGAGGGGAGGCCAGAGGAGCGCGGGATCTGTGGCTTTATCCTCGACGGGCGGGCGCCGGCGCGTTGTCGACCAGGGGAGAAGGGGGGGCCGGGGCGCGGCGTGCGGTGCGGGCGACAGCGGCGCGCGGTGAACAGAGAGGTAGGGGACGAGCGAGGGGAGTTGGGCTGGACCTGCCTGTAGACTAGAGCCCAGCTCATGGGCCTTTTTCTTTTTCTTTCTTTCCTCTTCTGTTTTTCCCTTTTAGTTTATGTTTTGTATTTTCTTTTCGCACTTTTCCAATTTTGTAAAACATGAGCCTTGCCCCAATAAATTCAGTGCAATTTCTAGCACTGCTACAAAAGATTTGGAGTCCAGATCTTTTCATTTGGATTTTAATTAAATGAATATGGATTAAATATCCCTGTTTTGTTGCTGTTTGAGGCACATAATTAATTTAGTAAAAGTTGATCATAATTTTAGAATTGTCTCTGGATTATTTACAACCTTATGAACATTTTAGTTATCAAATTTGAACAACTTTTATTTGCACTTTCAGTTTGAATTAATATTTGAATTTGAATTTGAAAAGAGATATGATCCAAATGATATTTAAGCACTGTTGATCATGATGACATGGCATTATCAAAAGGGGATTACTGTAGCTAACCACTGGGGGTGTTACAAGTCTCCTCCACTAACAAGAATTCTCATCCCGAGAATTAAGAGGTAGAAGGGAAAAGATCGGGGTATTCAGCACGGAGGTTATCCTCGCGTTCCCAAGTGGCTTCATCTTCAGTATGATTTGACCACTGCACTTTGAGGAACTTGGTAACCTTCTGACGGGTCCGACGTTCAGCTTCATCGAGAATGCGGATTGGATGCTCCTTATAAGATAGATCATCTTGCAATTCGAGCATTTCATGGTCCACTGCTCGGTGCGGAGATTCCTTGAAGCAATGACGAAGTTGCGACACATGGAAGACGTCGTGGATATGAGAGAATTGCGGCGGCAACTCCAATTTATACGCCACCTGACCACGTCTGGCAAGAAAGCAAGAAGGACCAATGTAGCGTGGAGCTAACTTGCCCTTGATTCCGAAGCGGTGAGTGCCCTTCTTAGGGGTGACACGCAGATAAGCTTGATCACCTGGTTGATAAGTCAAACCCCATCGTTTGCGATCGTAGTTACTCTTCTGGCGGTCCTAAGCCGCCTTGAGATTTTCTCGAATGATACGGACTTGCTCTTCGGCATGTTGAATAATATCCGGACCCACGAGCGGTCATTCCCCTGTTTCTGACCAATTCAGAGGGGTCCGACACTTACGTCCATAAAGTACTTCGAAGGGGGCCATTTTCAAGCTGGCTTGATAGCTGTTGTTATATGAGAATTCCGCATAAGGAAGAGATTCTTCCCACTTCTTGCCGAACGATATAACACAAGCCCGAAGCATGTCTTCAAGCACTTGATTGACTCTCTCGACTTGGCCTTGGGATTGGGGATGATAAGCTGAACTCCAGGTAATGTGAGTTCCCATAGCTTCTTGGAAACTTTCCCAGAACTTTGAGGTGAAAAGTCCGCCACGGTCTGAACTAATCTCCTTCGGAATGCCATGGAGTGAAACAATTCTGGAGATATATAACTCTGCTAACTGACTAGCAGTGATTGTCTCTTTGACAGGCAGAAAGTGTGCAACTTTGGAAAGCTGGTCGACGATGACAAGAATAGCATCGTGACCCTTCTGTGACTTGGGAAGGCCGGTAATGAAATCCATTTGAACTTTATCCCATTTCCATAAAGGAATAGGTAACGGTTGCAGAATTCCAGCAGGCTTCTGATGTTCTGCTTTAACGCGACAACACACATCACATTCAGCAACATATCGAGCAATGTCCTGCTTCATTTTAGACCACCAGTACCTTTGTCGGAGATCATGATACATCTTGGTGCTACCCGGATGAATAGACAACGGTGTATCATGTGCCTCCTTCATGACCTTGTCAGTCATGAGTTCGAAGCGAGGTATGACAATGCGGTTTCTGAAATACAAGGTTCCATCTTCAGACAGCGAGAAATCCCTGTACTTTTCCAGGTGAAGATCTTTCTTCATCAGATCAATTTCAGCATCTTTAGCTTGCGCATTCTTAACAGCTTTCTCAAGATCTGGTTGTATCACAAGGTTATTAAGAGAACCCTGTGGAACAATACACAGATTCAGCTTGCGCAGTTCTTCAAAAAGACGAGGTTGAGCTCGCCTAACCATGAGGTTGTCGCAATAGGACTTGCGGCTTAAGGCATCAGCCATCACGTTAGCCTTGCCAGGGGTATAAGAAATACCCAAATCATAGTCCGTAATGGCCTCCATCCATCTTTGCTGATGGAGGTTCAGAGATGGCTGAGTGAACAAGTACTTCAGACTTTTATGATCCGTGTAGATCTCGCAACGATTACCGAGAAGGTAATGTCGCCACAACTGCAATGCATAGATGACAGCAGCTAGTTCTAGATCATGTACTGGATAGTTCTCTTCATGCGGACGCAACTGTCGAGAGCCGTAAGCAATCACCTTACGCTCTTGCATTAGGACACAGCCTAATCCTTCACGGGATGCGTCACAATAAATCACAAAGTCTTTGCAGGAATCTAGAGGAGCAAGTACTGGGGCAGATGTTAGCTTGTCTTTGAGGGTCTGGAAACTTTCCTAACATTTGTCTGTCCATTCAAACTTAACGCCCTTGTGAAGCAGATCAGTCAGGGGCTTAGCAATCTTGGAAAAGTTCTCGACAAATCGACGGCAATAGCTTGCAAGGCCGAGAAAACTTCTCACTTGCTTGATGTTCTTCGGAGGAGTCCAATCTAGAATAGCCTGAACCCGCTCCGGGTTAACAGCAATTCCATCTTTGGAAATCACATGACCAAGGTAGGTTACTTCAGAAAGCCAGAATTCACATTTGGAGTATTTGGCCTACAACTGGTGTTCTCGGAGCCTTTCCAGAACAAGACAAAGGTGTTCAGCATGTTCTTCCTTATTCTTTGAATAAACCAGAATATCATCTAGATATACCACGATGAACTTGTTGAGGTAATCCATGAAGATGTAATTCATCAGACATGAGAATATGGCTGGAGCATTTGTTAAGCCAAATGACATGACAGTGTACTCGTAAGAGCCATAGCGAGTAACAAATGCAGTCTTGGGAATATCCTCTTCACGAACAAGATCTGATGATAACCCAACCTCAAATCAAGCTTAGAAAATACTGAGGAACCGGCAAGTTGATCATACAAATCATTGATCTGAGGAAGCGGATATTTGATCTGGATGGTGGCTTTGCTAATGGGCCGATAATCCTGAACCAATCGGTTAGTTCCATCCTTCTTCTTAACGAAGAGTGAAGGTGCTCCCCAAGCAGAGGAACTGGGGCGGATGAAACCCTTCTTAAGTGACTTGTCGATTTCCTCCTTAAGTTCAAGAAGGTGGTGCGGAGGCTTTTTATAAGGACGCTTCGCAATAGGGGTTGCGCCTGGTTTCAAGTCGATGACAAACTCAACAGCTCTAGCAGAGGGTATTCCTGGAAGTTCTTCTGGAAAGACATCTTGAAAATCACGAACAACTGGAACGTTCTCGATGCCTTCAAGAGGTGAGTTATTCAATGCATTCAGAGCATATATCTGGCTCTCAGCATCCTGAGCTATTCGGGCTGAGTATTTGACTGTCTGGCCAGAAGGGTGAGTGAGCTGGACTATCTTAGTAGCGCACTCAATCAAAGCATTATGGGCTGCCAACCAGTCCATACCGAGAATGATGTCTATGTCGGAAGGTCCAAGTACAATGAGAGAAACCGGAAAAAGTAGACCTCCAATCTCGATGTGGTTGTGAGGGCTTAGCATTGTGGTTTGCCACTTGGATCTCGGGGACTGAACCATTAGAGGAGTGGGTAATTCTTCCAGGTATAACTCATGTGACTGAGCAAATTGTTGGGACACAAAAGCATGCGATGCTCCTGAATCAAAGAGAACAGAGGCTCGTACTGAATTCACAAAGAGTGTTCCCAGCACGATAGTCGGTTCCTTCTGAGCCTTTTCAGCATTGACGTGATTGGCATGGCCAAGTACAACAGCAGACGGTATGATATTACGGTTTCTGAATCGGCGGTTTCGACAACTCTTCTTACAACCATTAGGAGGACGTGGTGCAACCTGAGGAGAAGCCATAGCATTAGGCGGTCCATCATGAACCGTTAGCTATCTCGGCAGTGAAGGCAGACGAGGTGCAACATATGACGGCCTTGGTGTTGGAGCAGGTCGGTGGTAAACATTGTGGGGAATCCAGACTTGACGTTTCTAAACAGGTCGACCCGAAGATGAGCCGACATCTCGAGTATGCTTGAGCGACTCCTGGTATTTAGTCAGAGCATTTTCAACTTGGAAAGATTGGCTGACAAGCATTGCGAAGTCTGTGCAATCATGGACAGCAAGTGCAAGGTTTATATCAGTACGCAGTCCTTCACGGAATTTCTCCTGCTTGCGTGCGTCAGTGCAGACGTCATCTTCAGCATAGCGGGACAATTCAAGAAATTTCCTCTGATATTCATCCACAGTCATTTTACCCTGAGAGAGTTTGCGGAACTCCTGCTTCTTTTGGTTCATCAGACCTTGAGGAATGTACCGTGCATGAAAGGCTGACTGAAATTCCTGCCAAGTGGTTATAGTTTCAGCAGGCAACATACCCTTGTGGATTTCCCACCATTGAGCAGCTGATCCCCTCAGGTGATACGTCGCATAGGTGACATAACTATCAGGGATAACATTGGCCGACTTCATCTGGAAGGCAATGTCACGGAGCCAATCATCAGCATCCATAGGATTGGTGGAGTTGCGGAAAACAGATGGATTGAGACGCACAAATTCTGGCAGAGTTATTGGAGCATTCTGTTGCTGAGCATTCTGAGTTGGGAACTGAGCCAATACTCCGGTCATAAACTGACGGTTGAGTTCAAACTGCTGCATCATTGCGGCAATATAGGGTGGAGGTGGAGGATCGTCAGCCATCCTACCAATTCAACAGGGGAAGTTTAGTAAGAAAAACTGCAGGTGTAAGGAGTTATTCATGATGTAACACGGGAAATGAACAGGAAAGGCATTAGATATATGATAGTAGTCGTTAAAAACATACTGATCCATACACAGAGTTAGATTCAAACGGATAGCACGCGCTCGGGAATGCTCGCAGCTAGACAAACTAGGCGGCGCGCAGGTACGCGGTGATAATTACAACAACGTGACATAGCAAAGGCTACATCACGTCGAAGAAAACTGCTGGGGCGAGGAATCTACAAGTGACAACACAGGGTGCCCTCGATAAAAGGATCCTGCAAGCAGAACCTGGACCATAATCTTGAAGCAAGGGGGAATAATTTCAGAACTCCGGGTGGATGTGATCACGAGAACCTAATGTTGGGGTTAATAAAATTTTAACCCGAAAGGAAGAGAGAACAGATCCCAGAGTATAGGCGAGGAATAAAAGATCCTAATACCACCCATTCGGCGACGTGGGCCCGTAAGCCACACAGCCAAGTTAGTAAAAGTTTTTCAATGACTAGACTCAACTCCGGCCAAGGAGTTGGAAAGGGGATTCCTAGAGGCAGTCGGTGAAGGAAATATGCCCTAGAGGCAATAATAAAGTTGTTATTTATATTTCCTTATATCATGATAAATGTTTATTATTCATGCTAGAATTGTATTAACCGGAAACTTAATACATGTGTGAATACATAGACAAAACACCGAGTCCCTAGTAAGCCTCTACTAGACTAGCTCGTTAATCAAAGATGGTTAAGTTTCCTAACCATAGACATGTGTTGTCATTTGATGAATGGGATCACATCATTAGGAGAATGATGTGATGGACAAGACCCATCCGTTAGCTTAGCATAATGATCGTTAAGTTTATTGCTATAGCTTTCTTCATGACTTATACATGTTCCTCTGACTATGAGACTATGCAACTCCCGAATACCGAAGGAACACTTAGTGTGCTATCAAACGTCACAACGTAACTGGGTGATTATAAAGATGCTCTATAGGTGTCTCCGATGGTGTTTGTTGAGTTGGCATAGATCGAGATTAGGATTTGTCACTCCGATTGTCGGAGAGGTATCTCTGGGCCCTCTCGGTAATGCACATAATATGAAGCCTTGCAAGCAATGTGACTAATGAGTTAGTTGCGGGATGATGCATTACGGAACGAGTAAAGAGACTTGCCAGTAACGAGATTGAACTAGGTATGATGATACCGATGATCGAATCTCGGGCAAGTAACATACCGATGACAAAGGGAATAACGTATGTTGTTATGCGGTTTGATCGAATCTCGGCCAATATGAGCATCCAGGTTCCACTATTGGTTATTGACCGGAGAAGTGTCTCGGTCATGTCTACATAGTTCTCGAACCCGTAGGGTCCGCACGCTTAACGTTCGATGACGATTTGTATTATGAGTTTATGTGATTTGATGACCGAAGGTTGTTCGGAGTCCCGCATGAGATCACGGACATGACGAGGAGTCTCTAAATGATCGAGCCGTAAAGATCGATATATTGGAAGGCTATATTCGGACATCGGAAAGGTTCCGAGTGATTCGGGTATTTTTTGGAGTACCGGAGAGTTACGGGAATTCGTATTGGGCCTTAATGGGCCATACGGGAAAGGAGAGAAAGGCCTCAAGGGTGGCCGCCCCCCCCCCCCCCCATGGACTGGTCCGAATTGGACTAGGAAGGGGGGGCGCCCCCTTCCTTCCTTCTCCTTCTCCCTTCCCCTTTTCCTACTCCATGTGGGAGGTGGAATCCTACTAGGACTAGGGAGTCCTAGTAGGACTCCACACTTTGGGCGCGCCCTATGAGGGCCGGCCTCCTCCTCCCTCCCTCCTTTATATACAGGGGCAGGGGGGCACCCTAGAACACACAAGTTGATTGTTTAACCGTGTGCGGTGCCCCCCTCCACAGATTTCCACCTCGGTCATATTGTCGTAGTGCTTAGGTGAAGCCCTGCGTCAGTAACTTCATCATCACCGTCACCACGCCGTCGTGCTGACGAAACTCTCCCTCGGCCTCAACTGGATCAAGAGTTCGAGAGACGTCACCGAGCTGAACATGTGCAGATCGCGGAGGTGCCGTGCGTTCGGTACTTGATCGGTTGGATCGCGAAGACGTTCGACTACATCAACCGCGTTACTAAACGCTTCCGCTTTCGGTCTACGAGGGTACGTGGACACACTCTCCCACTCGTTGCTATGCTTCTCCAAGATAGATCTTGCGTGATCGTAGGAAAATTGTTGAAATACTACGTTCCCCAACAGTGGCATCCGAGCCAGGTCTATGCGTAGATGTTATTTGCATGAGTAGAACACAAAGGAGTTGTGGGCGTGGGTGTATACATATTGCTTGCCGTTACTAGTTGTTACTTGGTTCAGCGGTATTTTGAGATGAAGCGGCCCGGACCGACATTACGCGTACGCTTACGCGAGACTGGTTTCACCGCTGCGAGCACTCGTTGCTTAAAGGTGACTGGCGGGTGTCTGTCTCTCTCACTTTAGTTGAATCGGTTTCAATGAAGAGGGTTCTTTTAGAAGATCAAAAAGCAATCACTACACCACGTTGTGGCTTTGATGCGTAGGTAAGAACGGTTCTTGCTAGAAGCCCGTAGCAGCCACGTAAAACTTGCAACAACAAAGTAGAGGACGCCTAACTTGTTTTTGCAGGGCTTGCTGTGATGTGATATGGTCAAGACATGATGTGATATAATTTGTTGTATGAGATGATCAAGTTTTGTAACAAAGTTATCGGCAACCGGCAGGAGCCATATGGTTGTCGCTTTATTGTATGCAATGCAATCGCCATGTAATTGTTTTTACTTTATCACTAAGCGGTAGCGATAGTCGTAGAAGCAATAGTTGGCGAGACGACAATGATGCTACGATGGAGATCATGCTGGGGCGCCGGTGACGATGGAGATCAAGCTGGGGCGCCGGTGACGATGGTGATCATGACGGTGCTTTGGAGATGGAGATCAAAGGCACAAGATGATGATGGCCATATCATATCACTTATATTGAATTGCATGTGATGTTAATCCTTTTATGCATCTTATTTTGCTTAGTACGGCGGTAGCATTATAAGATGATCTCTCACTAAATTTCAAGGTACAAGTGTTCTCCCTGAGTATGCACCGTTGCTACAGTTCGTCGTGCCGAGACACCACGTGATGATCGGGTGTGATAAGCTCTACGTTCACATACAACGGGTGCAAGCCAGTTTTGCACACGCAGAATACTCGGGTTAAACTTGACGAGCCTAGCATATGCAGATATGGCCTCGGAACACTGAGACCGAAAGGTTGAGCGTGAATCATATAGTAGATATGATCAACATAGTGATGTTCACCATTGAAAACTACTCCATCTCACGTGATGATCGGACATGGTTTAGTTGATTTGGATCACGTGATCACTTAGATGATTATAGGGATGTCTATCTAAGTGGGAGTTCTTAAGTAATATGATTAATTGAACTTTAATTTATCATGAACTTAGTCCTGGTAGTATTTGCAAATTATGTTGTAGATCAATAGCTCGCGTATAGCTCCCCTGTTTTATTTTGATATGTTCCTGGAGAAAACTATGTTGAAAGATGATAGTAGCAGTGATGCGGACTGGTTCCGTGATCTGAGGATTATCCTCATTGCTGCACAGAAGAATTATGTCCTTGATACACCGCTAGGTGACAGAACTATTGCAGGAGCAGATGCAGATGTTATGAACGTTTGACAAGCTCGGTATGATGACTACTTAATAGTTTAGTGCACCATGCTTTACGGCTTAGAACCGGGACTTCAAAAACGTTTTGAACGACATGGAGCATATGAGATGTTCCAAGAGCTAAAATCGGTATTTCAGACTCATGCCGTGTCGAGAGGTATGAGACCTCTGACAAGTACTTCGCCTACAAGATGGAGGAGAATAGCTCAACCAGTGAGCATGTGCTCAGAATGTCTGAGTACTACAGTTGCTTGAATCAAGTGAGAGTTAATCTTCCGGATAAGATAGTAATTGATAGAATTCTCTAGTCACTATCACCAAGCTACTGGAACTTCATGATGAACTATAATATGCAAGGGATGACAAAAACGATTCCCGAGCTCTTCGTGATGCCGAAATCAACGAAGGTAGAAATCAAGAAAGAGCATCAAGTGTTGATGGTTAACAAGACCACTAGTTTCAAGAAAAAGGGCAAAGGGAAGAAGGGGAACTTCAAGAAGAATAGCAAGCAAGTTGCTACTCCCGGGAAGAAGCCCAAGTCTGGACCTAAGCCTGAAACTGAGTGCTTCTACTGCAAAGGGACTACTCACTAGAAGCGGAACTGCCCCAAGTATTTGGCGGATAAGAAGGATGGCAAAGTGAACAAAGGTATATTTGATATACATGTTATTGATGTGTATTTTACTAGTGTTCATAGTAGCCCCTGGGTATTTGATACTGGTTCAGTTGCTAACATTAGTAACTCGAAACAGGTGTTACAAAATGAACAGAGACTAGTTGAGGACGCGGTGACGATGTGTGTTGGAAGAGATTCCAAGGTTGATAAGATCACCATCGCACACTCCCTCTATTTTTGGGATTAGTGTTGAACCTAAATAAATGTTATTTGGTGTTTGCGTTGAGCATGAATATGATTGGATCATGTTTATTGCAAAATAAATGTTATTTGGTGTTTGCATTGAGCATGAATATGATTGGATCATGTTTATTGCAAAATAAATGTTATTTGATGTTTGCGTTGAGCATGAATATGATTGGATCATGTTTATTGCAATACGGTTATTCATTTAAGTCAGAGAATAATTGTTGTTCTGTTTACATGAATAAAACCTTCTATGGTCATACACCCAATGTAAATGGTTTATTGAATCTCGATCGTAGTGATACACATATTCATAATATTGAAGCCAAAAGATGCAAAGTTAGTAATGATAGTGCAACTTATTTGTGGCACTGCCGTTTAGGTCATATTGGTGTAAAGCGCATGAAGAAACTCCATACTGATGGACTTTTGGAATCACTTGATTATGAATCATTTGATGCTTGCAAACCATGCCTCATGAGCAACATGACTAAAACTCCGTTCTCCGGAACAATGGAGCGAGTTACGGACTTATTGGAAATAATACATACCGATGTATGCGGTCCGATGAGTATTGAGACTCGCGGCGGGTATCGTTATTTTTTGACCTTCACAGATGATTTGAGCAGATATGGGTATATCTACTTGATGAAACATAAGTCTGAAACATTTGAAAAGTTCAAAAGAATTTCAGAGTGAAGTAGAGAATCATCGTAACAAGAAAATAAAGTTTCTACGATCTGATTGCAGAGGCGAATATTTGAGTTACGAGTTTTGCCTTCAATTAAAACAATGTGGAATAGTTTCACAAACTCATGCCGCCTGGAACACCACAACATAATGGTGTGTCCGAATGTCATAACCGTACTTTATTGGATATAGTGCAATCTATGATGTCTCTTACCGATTTACCACTATCGTTTTGGGGTTATGCATTAGAGACAGCTGCATTCACGTTAAATAGGGCACCATCTGAATCCGTTGAGACGACACCATATGAACTATGGTTTGGCAAGAAACCTAAGTTGTCGTTTCTTAAAGTTTGGGGTTGCGATGCTTATGTGAAAAAGCTTCAGCCTGATAAGCTCGAACCCAAATCGGAGAAGTGCGTCTTCATAGGATACCCAAAAAGAAACTGTTGGGTACACCTTCTATCACAGATCCGAAGGCAAGATATTTGTTGCTAAGAATGGATCCTTTCTAGAGAAGGAGTTTCTCTCGAAAGAAGTGAGTGGGAGGAAAGTAGAACTTGATGAGGTAACTGTACCTGCTCCCTTATTGGAAAGTAGTTCATCACAGAAATCAGTTCCTATGACTCCTACACCAATTAGTGAGGAAGCTAATGATGATGATCATGTAACTTCAGATCAAGTTACTACCGAACCTCGTAGGTCAACCAGAGTAAGATCCGCACCCGAGTGGTACGGTAATCCTGTTCTGGAGGTCATGTTACTTGACCATGACGAACCTACGAACTATGAGGAAGCGATGATGAGCCCAGATTCCGTGAAATGGCTTGAGGCCATGAAATCTGAGATAGGATCCATGTATGAGAACAAAGTATGGACTTTGACTGACTTGCCCAATGATCGGCGAGCCATTGAGAATAAATGGATCTTCAAGAGGAAGATAGATGCTGATAGTAGTGTTACTATCTATAAAGCTCAAATTGTCGCAAAAGTTTTTCGACAAGTTCAAGGTGTTAACTACGATGAGATTTTCTCACTCGTATCGATGCTTAAAGTCTGTCTGAATCATGTTAGCAATTGCCGCATTTTATGAAATCTGGCAAATGGATGTCAAAACTACATTCCTTAATGGAATTTTTAAAGAAGAAGTTGTATATGATGCAACCAGAAGGTTTTGTCAATCCTAAAGGTGCTAACAAAATGTGCAAGCTCCAGCGATCCATCTATGGACTGGTGCAAGCATCTCGGAGTTGGAATATACGCTTTGATGAAGTGATCAAAGCATATGGTTTTATACAGACTTACGGTGAAGCCTGTATTTACAAGAAAGTGAGTGGGAGCTCTGCAGCATTTCTGATATTATATGTGGATGACATATTGTTGATTGGAAATTATATAGAATTTCTGGATAGCATAAAAGGATACTTGAATAAGAATTTTTCAATAAAAAGGACCTCGGTGAAGCTGCTTAAGTATTGAGCATCAAGATCTATAGGGATAGATTGAGACGCTTAATAGGACTTTCACAAAGCACATACCTTGACAAGATTTTGAAAAAGTTCAAAATGGATCAGTCAAAGAAGGAATTCTAGCCTGTGTTACAAGGTGTAAAATTGAGTAAGACTCAAAACCCGACCCCGGCAAAAGATAGAAAGAGAATGAAAGTCATTCCCTATGTCTCAGTCATAGGTTCTATAAAGTATGCCATGCTATGTACCAGACCAGTTGTGTGCCTTGCTATGAGTTTAGCAAGGAGGTACGATAGTGATCTAGGGATAGATCACTGGATAGCGGTCAAAGTTATCCTTAGTTACCTAAGAGGACTAAGGAAATATTTCTCGGTTATGGAGGTGATAAAAGAGTTCGTCGTAAAAGGTTACGTCGATGCAAGCTTTTACATCGATCCAGATGACTCAGAGTCTCAATCTGGATACATATTGAAAGTGGGAGCAATTAGCTAGAGTAGCTCCGTGCAGACCATTGTAGACATAGAAATTTGCAAAATACATACGGATCTGAATATGGCAGACCCTTTGACTAAACCTCTCTCACAAGCAAAACATGATCACACCTTAGTACTCTTTGGGTGCTAATCACATAGCGATGTGAACTAGATTATTGACTCTAGTAAACCCTTTGGGTGTTGGTCACATGGCGATGTGAACTATGGGTGTTAATCACATAAAGATGTGAACTATTGGTGTTAAATCACATGGCGATGTGAACTAGATTATTGACTCTAGTGCAAGTGGGAGACTGAAGGAAATATGCCCTAGAGGCAATAATAAAGTTGTTATTTATATTTCCTTATATCATGACAAATGTTTATTATTCATGCTAGAATTGTATTAACCGGAAACTTAATACATGTGTGAATACATAGACAAAACACCGAGTCCCTAGTAAGCCTCTACTAGACTAGCTCGTTAATCAAAGATGGTTAAGTTTCCTAACCATAGACATGTGTTGTCATTTGATGAATGGGATCACATCATTAGGAGAATGATGTGATGGACAAGACCCATCCGTTAGCTTAGCATAATGATCGTTAAGTTTATTGCTATAGCTTTCTTCATGACTTATACATGTTCCTCTGACTATGAGATTATGCAACTCCCGAATACCGGAGGAACACTTAGTGTGCTATCAAACATCACAACGTAACTGGGTGATTATAAAGATGCTCTACAGGTGTCTCCGATGGTGTTTGTTGAGTTGGCATAGATCGAGATTAGGATTTGTCACTCCGATTGTCGGAGAGGTATCTCTGGGCCCTCTCGGTAATGCACATCATATGAAGCCTTGCAAGCAATGTGACTAATGAGTTAGTTACGGAATGATGCATTATGGAACGAGTAAAGAGACTTGCCAGTAACGAGATTGAACTAGGTATGATGATACCGACGATCGAATCTCGGGCAAGTAACATAATGATGACAAAGGGAATAACGTATGTTGTTATGCGGTTTGACCGATAAAGATCTTCGTAGAATATGTAGGAGCCAATATGAGCATCCAGGTTCCACTATTGGTTATTGACCGGAGAAGTGTCTCGGTCATGTCTACATAGTTCTCGAACCCGTAGGGTCCGCACGCTTAACGTTCGATGACGATTTGTATTATGAGTTTATGTGATTTGATGACCGAAGGTTGTTCGGAGTCCCGCATGAGATCACGGACATGACGAGGAGTCTCTAAATGATCGAGCCGTAAAGATCGATATATTGGAAGGCTATATTCGGACATCGGAAAGGTTCCGAGTGATTCGGGTATTTTTTGGAGTACCGGAGAGTTACGGGAATTCGTATTGGGCCTTAATGGGCCATACGGGAAAGGAGAGAAAGGCCTCAAGGGTGGCCGCCCCCCCCCCCATGGACTGGTCCGAATTGGACTAGGAAGGGGGGGCGCCCCCTTCCTTCCTTCTCCTTCTCCCTTCCCCTTTTCCTACTCCATGTGGGAGGTGGAATCCTACTAGGACTAGGGAGTCCTAGTAGGACTCCACACTTTGGGCGCGCCCTATGAGGGCCGGCCTCCTCCTCCCTCCCTCCTTTATATACAGGGGCAGGGGCGCACCCTAGAACACACAAGTTGATTGTTTAACCGTGTGTGGTGCCCCCCTCCACAGATTTCCACCTCGGTCATATTGTCGTAGTGCTTAGGCGAAGCCCTGCGTCGGTAACTTCATCATCACCGTCACCACGCCGTCGTGCTGAGGCCTCAACTGGATCAAGAGTTCGAGGGACGTCACCGAGCTGAACGTGTGCAGATCGCGGAGGTGCCGTGTGTTCGGTACTTGATCGGTTGGATCGTGAAGACGTTCGACTACATCAACCGCGTTACTAAACGCTTCCGCTTTCGGTCTACGAGGGTACGTGGACACACTCTCCCGCTCGTTGCTATGCTTCTCCTAGATAGATCTTGCGTGATCGTAGGAAAATTGTTGAAATACTACGTTCCCCAACAGTCGGCTCTGATACCAACTTGTGACGCCCCGGCTCAATCGTGTACTAATCATACACGTAAATGCACACGATCAAGCCTAAGAACTCACAGGAAGATATCACAACACAACTCTAAAACATAAATAATACAAGCTTTATATTACAAGCCATGGGCCTCGAGGGCTCGAATACATAAGCTTGCATACAAGCGTCAGTGGAAGCATCAGATATCTGAGTACAGATATGAAACAGAAACAGATAAGCCTTAAGAAAGGCGGGGCAAAACAAAAGCTACGATCGAAAGGCGCATGCCTCCTGCCTGGGACCCTCCGAACCTACTCCTGGTCATCGGCCAACTCGTAGAAGTATCCACCCTCGGGGTAGTAGTAGTAGCGATCATCGGCGGGGGCAGTTGTATCCGGGGCCCCGTCATCTGGTTGCACCAAAAGGATATGGGGGAAAAAGAAAGCAAAGCAACCATGAGTACTCATCCGAAGTACTCAGCAAGCAAGGATCTACACTACATATGCAACATTATCAAAGGGAGGTTGTATATGTGGACGGGGCTGCAGAATGCCATAATAGAGAGAAGGCCTAGTCCTATCGAAGACTAGCATCTTCAGTGGTCTTGCAGCATTAGAAGAGTGTATATTAGTACAGCATAAAGTAGTAGTATCATTAAGTATCAACCTCGGCCAGATATCCTTCCTCGACTCCCTGCGAGAAAGCAATCCCAGAGCCATACAGTCATCAACCTCGTCCTGAGATCCCTTCTCGACTCCCTGCGAGAAGCAATCCCAAAGCCATAGTATCCAATTCTAGTTGTATCGATCGGGATACAACTCCGAGCGTCCGTTACCGAGGATCCGGCTATGCATAGATTAGTTCTTCCCTGCAGGGGTGCACCATCTTACCCACCACGCTTGCTTAACGCCGGCCGGACACACTTTTCCGGGTCATGCCCGGCCTCGGACAAACAACACACCGCAGCCCTACCTAGAGCTCAGCAGAGAGGTCCCCGCTGGTCTACAATCTAAGCGCCCAGGGGTCTTGGGCCATCGCCCTGTGCACTCCGGGTCGTTGTGTGCAGGGTGGATACCAGCACCGCCTCGGATGGTCGGTACGATCCGACCGTGCCACAATGCTGAACTGGACGTCTGACAGAACTTTCGGCTGATGCCACGATGTAGAGTACCCATATTTATTCCCGCGTGATGGTTAGTACTATCGGGCCAGAGGCCCACTCAGATCACATATCCAAATCGTAGTTTATTGGTAGTGCGGTAACGAGCAGAGACTCACGATCGACGTGACCCCGTCGCCCCATCTCGAGGACTTGTGGCAAGGGACAAGAGTGCCCAGCCACACCTCGTATTCATCACTCGGGCACCATCCAGGTCAACCCGTCTCCATATCACTCGCGGGTACCCCTCAGGGTCGACCCGCCTTCTAAGTAACAGTGTAAAGTCCAATTATTCGTGTGTCCACAACATCAGGGGAATCCGAGGTATCACCCTCATTGGATTACTAGTCGATGTATCCGTCAAGGTGAACTCGGAGGAATCACCCTCGATGGGTTCACACTTGAGGTGTTGCATGACAGCGTCGTTACCGGAAGTGGTGAAGGAGGAATCACCCTCGATGACCACGACCGAATAGCCACTCTATAGAGTTAACATCAGAAGTGCTACACGAGGTATCACCCTCGGCACTCGATAGTAACGCTGCAATGTCGTTACAACTAAGGGGGGGTGATGTGCGGTGCCGGGGCCTGGTTGTCGAGTCTTCTGATGATCCAGCGGGGCAATCGGGACAAGTGGGGTCACTGATAGGTCTCTACCCAGCCTATACTAGATAGTTTAGGATAAGCAGGTAAGGTTTTAATAGCAGGTTACAATAAATAGGTCATGCATCAGAATAGGTAAAGCAGTAGCAGCAGCAGTTCTAATGCAAGCACAAGAGAGAAGAGAATAGGCGATATAGGCATGCTCAAAGTGGGGGGTGCTTGCCTGGTTGCTCGGCGGCAAAGGCAAGGTCGTCAACGGTGTCGTCAACCTCCAGAGCTGCGTCGGCCTCGGGGACGACGTCGGTGTCAGGGTCTACCGAGAGAGAAGAGGGGGAAGAAACAGTAAATATAAAGCAAACAAGAGTATGACATGACAATACGCAGAGCTAGGGGTGTTCTGACGCGGTGCTACATGATATAGGTGAAGAGGGAAAACATCCGGGAATGTTTTCCCGAAGTTCAACATTTTCGGACAAAGGAAACGAAGGGGGACGGTTGCATGTTCGCTATGCTAGGGACGTGTGGCGGACAAACGGACCGCGTTTTCAGATTCATCTCGTCGTTCTGAGCAACTTTCATGTACAAAGTTTTTCGATCTGAGCTACGGATTATTTTCTACGAATTTCTAAAGATTTTATCAATTTCTGGAATTATTTTTATTAATTAAACCAACATTATCCAGAACAGTGCAGGGGTGACGTCAGCATGACGCCTTGCTGGCGTCAGCAGTCAACAGACGGCTGGCCAGGGTCAAACCTGACAGGTGGGTCCCACTGGGACCCACATGTCAGCCTCTGTTAGTGTTAAGTAGAGATAAATTAAAACTAATTAGTTAATTAAGCTACTGGGCCCACCTGTCAGCCACTAATTAAGTTAATTAATTAATTCTAAATTAGTTTTAGTTAGTTAGGGGGGTGGGCCCCATCTGTCAGTGGCTGGGGCCGGTCCAGTCAGGAGTTGACTAAAGTCAACTGGGCCAGCTGGGCCCTGGGGGCCACCAGGCAGTGACCCTGGGGGTGGCCCCAGTGGCGCCACGTTGGCCCACCGGCGTTCAACGCCGGCGCCCGCTCCGGCGACCACCAGAGACGGCGGCGTCGCACAGAAACGGCGCAGGGGCGACCAAATCGAGCGGAACAAGCATGTTTCGATCGAGTACTCCGCGCCGCATCCATCTATGGTGGTGGCACGGCCGGAGATGGCCGGAGGCTATTGCCGGAATTCGGTCGCGTTTGGGAATGGAATTTCGGGGCACGGCAAGAGGAGCTAGAGGGCGCGTTGGACTCGTGCGGAAGCGCTGAGCACGAGGCCGAGCTCGTTTGAGCTTGACAGGCAGTGCTGCCACGGCGAGGAGCTTATGGGCGGCGAGGCATTCGGGCGTCTCCAACGCGGCAGCTACGGCGATGAAAACATACGGAGGAGAGAGGGGAAGGACGGAAGGGCTTACAGTGAGCCCGTAGGTGTGCTCTAGCCTACTCGGGGAGGCTCGTCGGCGGTGAATCGGAGACAGAGAAGAAGAAGCCCGAGGAAGAAGAAGAAGTCGTGGCGCTCGCGGTGGGGGTTCCCGATTCCAATGGCGGGCACCGATCGACGCAGCGGTCGACGGCGATGCCCTAAGACATCTCGGCGGGGGCTGAGGGCGACGGAGAATGCGGGATCGACGGTGGCGTCAGTGGGCATTTTCGGGCGAGGTGAAGGGAGCCAGGGAGAGAGAGAGTAAGCGAGGTGGTAGGCCAGAGGAGCGCGGGAGCTACGGCTTTATCCTCGACGGGCGGGCGCCGGCGCGTTGTCGACCAGGGAAGAAGGGGGGCCGAGGCATGGCGTGCGGTGCGGGCGACAGCGGCGTGCGGTGAACAGAGAGGTAGGGGACGAGCGAGGGGAGTTGGGCTGGACCTGCGTGTAGACTAGAGCCCAGCTCATGGGCCTTTTTCTTTTTCTTTCTTTCCTCTTCTGTTTTTCCCTTTTAGTTTCTGTTTTGTATTTTCTTTTCACACTTTTCCAATTTTGTAAAACATGAGCCTTGCCCCAATAAATTCAGTGCAATTTCTAGCACTGCTACAAAAGATTTGGAGTCCAGATCTTTTCATTTGGATTTTAATTAAATGAATATGGATTAAATATCCCTGTTTTGTTGCTATTTGAGGCACATAATTAATTTAGTAAAAGTTGATCATAATTTTAGAATTGTCTCTGGATTATTTACAACCTTATGAACATTTTAGTTATCAAATTTGAACAACTTTTATTTGCACTTTCAGTTTGAATTTCCATTTGAATTTGAATTTGAAAAGAGATATGATCCAAATATTATTTAAGCACTTTTGATCATGATGACATGGCATTATCAAAAGGGGATTACTGTAGCTAACCACTGGGGGTGTTACAGAAACCTTAACCATCTTTTGATCAAAGAGCTAGTCTAGTAGAGGCTTACTAGGGACACGATATTTGTTTATGTATCCACACATGTATTTAAGTTTCTGGTCAATACAATTCTAGAATGAATAATAAACCTTTATCATGATTAAGGAAATATAATAATAACCACTTTATTATTGCCTCTAGGGCATATTTCCAATAGTTGGACATCTTGGTGAAGCGAGTCCGTGCTGTAGTGAAGTTCATTAGGAATTCTCCAGCTAGAATTGCTAAGTTCAACAAGTGTGCTGAATTAGAGAAATTGGAAGGCAAAGGGTTTTTGTCACTTGATGTGTGCACCAGATGGAACTCCACACACTTGATGCTGAAAGTTGCAGCCATGTATGAGAAGGTGTTTGTGAGATATGAAGAGGAGGATCGTTACTTTGCAATTGAGCTAAACACGGAGAAAATGCCGGGGGTGCCTGAACCTGAAGATTGGGATAATGCTTCGAAGATGATGGTGTTCCTTGAGCATTTCTATCGCCTTACTCTTCGTGTCTCAACCTCGAGTCATTGCACAGCTCACATCTTTTCCCAATATCTACAGTTGCATCCCAGTCAACTTTTAGCACCGGTGGACGTATCCTTGATGAATTCAGGAGCTCGCTTACTCCATTCATGGTGCAGGCACTCATTTGTAGTCAGGATTGGTTGCAACGCTCAATTCCTGTTAGTGATGAAGAGGATCCAGAACAATTGGCAACACTAGAGGAAGGTAAGCAAACTACAAACAAAGTTAATCCTCTGCTTCAATAGATGTCAACATTACTTTTAATGCCATGCTTACATTCGGTTTCTTACATTCTCTTACTTAACTTTTAATGTCAGCGTTACTTGAAGAAATGGCTGACCTCAACATTGTTAAGTCCAGTACTAGTGCGGTTGTCCACATCACCATTGATGACACCAAATCATAAGTCTTGGTGAGTAACTTACATTTGTTTTCAACTTGATAATGCTGGAAACTATGTTTGGAAAGTGGTAATGATGTCGCAACTTTCTGGTTGTATACATTTAGATTCTTGTATATGCTTTATATGTTGTTTTCATCTTGATATAGTTGGAAACTGTGGCTGGAAAGTACAAATGATATTGCACCTTTCTAATAGTATATGTTTAGCTTCTTGTATATAGTTTACATGATGTTTTCATCTTGATACTGTTGGAAAGTAAAAATGATATTGCACTATATTCATGTGATTTCCCTTCCACTTTTGCAAGGAGTACCGGAAGAACCTCTTCGAAGTGTACTGCCATGAACCTCAAGAAAGTGTGCTGCCATGGACCCTTCTCTCCTTGTGTGTTATGGTTTTCAACCATGTTATCCATGAGACCATGACTTCCTGGAATTGAAGGCTTTGTGCATTTGTCTTAGTTTGAAAACTTGTTATTTGTTAAGCACTTAAGTTGTCTCAGCTTGGACCTATTAGTTGTGTGTGTGTGTGTGTGTGTGACTATTTGGACCTATTCAAGTTATGTTCCTGTCATGTTAAGCACTCAATTTATGTGGCTGTTTCAACCTATTCAAGTTATGTGACTGTCTTATTCTTGTTTATTTGTTTGGAGGCTTGTTCCTATGGATGTGAGGATGTCATGTTTGTTGAATTTGTGCATAATAAGGTTGTTGTTGAATTATGAGTCTAGTATTTGTGCACATCAAAGATATTGCCTATGTTTCTCAATTAAGTGCACAACAAAGATGCTGTCTGTTTATCTGAATTTTTGTTGTCTGAATTTCCAAACTATTTGCATTTGTTATAGTGGGTCTGAATATTTCGGTTATTGGATACCCGAAATACCCGAACCAAAAATTTCGGGTAATTTGGGTTCTGGTATTTTTTGGAATACAGAAATTTGGTTTCCTTTTTCAACTACCCATATTATCCGCTACCCAAAATACTCAAACCGATATAACCGAATTACCCGAATGCCCAGGGTGACCTTCCTTGATGACCACTCCTAATAAACCTTGTTGTAAGGGCGTTTGCCCGGCGAAGGTTGCACGATTTGGTGCTTGGTACGGAGTCTTCGAGGAGCCATGGCGATCTGGATCTGTTAGTAAAACAGCACGAAACAAGAACAGAGGAGGATCTCGCGATACGATGGTCAAAACATCAGGAACTATATTAATGAATTTTTTTCGTGCAGGACAAGCAATACGGAAGAAAAACAAAGTCGGGAAAGTCTGCGAGGGGGCCACAAACCTGGGAGGCGCGCCCAGGGGGTAGGGCGCGCCCCTCGGGCTTGTCGCTCCCTCGTGCACTTTTCGGACTGTTTATTATTTTCCTATTTTTTAAAATATTCCAAAATGGTCAGAAAGTTCTTTTATGGAACTTTTGGAGTCGGTTTACTTACAGTACCACATGCCTACCCCTTAGGGTTCTGGAGCATTCCGGAAGGTTTCCCTTATGTGCTCTTCCGGTGTCATAGTTTGGATAATATTTGTTTAAATATTAATGGGTGTACCTGAAATATAATGTTTAATTCTTTGCCCGTTAACCACCTTCGGGTTAGTTCCTTCGACGTTGTTTATCTTGTTAGCTCTGGAATGATAAACTTCATCAACGATATACGGTCCTTCCCATTTAGGTAGAAGCTTTCCTGCAAAGAATCTTAAACGAGAGTTGTATAATAAAACTTGATCTCGTATTTTGAATTCCCATTATTGGATTCTTCTATCGTGCCATCTTTTAACCTTTTCTTTAAATAACTTGGCATTTTCATAAGCTTGTGTCCTCCATTCATCTAGAGAACTAATATCAAATAACCTATTTTCACCGGCAAGTTCGAAATCATAGTTAAGTTCTTTAATTGCCCAATAAGCTTTACGTTCTAGCTCAAGAGGTAAATGACATGCTTTTCCATAAACCATTTTATAAGGGGACATACCCATAGGATTTTTATAAGCAGTTCTGTATGCCCACAATGCATCATCAAGTTTGTTAGACCAGTTCTTTCTAGATCTATTAATGGTCTTTTGAAAAATTAGCTTTATTTCTCTATTGCTCAATTCAACTTGACCACTAGACTAAGGATGATAAGGTGATGCAATTCTATGGTTGATATTATATTTAGCAAGGAGTTTACAGAATGCACCATTATCGGTGTAAAAACCGGCGGACCTCGGGGTAGGGGGTCCCGAGCTGTGGATCTCGGATCAAGGGTAGGAGGGACGGAGGAGACGATGTTTACCCAGGTTTGGGCCCTCTTGCTGGAGGTAAAACCCTACGCCCTGCTCTTGTTTATATCAATGGAGAAGTATCAAGTACAGAGTTGATCTACCTCGAGATCGTAATGTGTGGTCTAACTTTAGGGCTAGGTGAATGATTTGTGTTGATGTCCCCTCTACGGGCTAAATCCTATGGCTTATATACACGCCAGGGAGGGTATCTAGGGTTACAAGGTTGGCAGCTAGGAGCTAGGCGGCGGCAGAGATCTTGGATTATACGTCAATTCTTCGGGGGAGGCCATCTTGATCACGCCTCCTGTGTTCGGCTTCCGGAGTCCATCTTGATCACGAGTGGTGGCTTGCTGGCCCAGCCCGAGGAGAATGGGTCAGCTAGGTTAGTACCCCCTTATCCAGGACACCATCAGTAGCCCCCGAACTAGTCTTCTATGCTGAGGATGATTCTTCTTGACATCAATGACCTCGGATCCGGAGTCCTTGGCTCGACAGACGAGTTCCTCCCTGTAATTCTCAACCACCCCTTCAAAAGGAGTGGCACCAGCTGAAGCTTGACCGATCCTGGCCCTTCTACCGGAAGAGATTTGGGTATCTTAGCCTCGAAGACTAAACACCTCGGTGCAAATGGCTCTACGTCGTCTGACAACTTTATCGAAGTGACTAGTCGAACGATAGGCTTGAGCAGTTACTGCTTCCCCTTAAATCTCGGCCCGAGGCAAACTTTTTACTAGCGCGTCCCTTCAAAATAGAGATCGTGCCCGTTTTATTAGGGATATCATCAAGACTTTGTTTCCCCCCATACGCTCAACGACATCTTTGACGGGAGTGGCGAGTTTATCGGTGCAGCGAGGAGGACTCTTGTCCTTTCACAAGCCTATAAGAGTGAAGGAGAGGACAGTGCAACCAACCACGCTCTCATTCTCCCCATCTCGCTGCTTCGTCTAGCTCTAGCGCCCAGATCTGTTCCCGCACCCTTTCCACCAGCGAGTCCATCCTTCTTCGCTAGCCATGGCCGAGACCCTCCAAGGACACTGGGGCGGCTCCATCATAATCGAGGAGACCATCCAGGAGCTGCGCAATGGGGGTACTTGTCTACTGACATCGCCGCATGCGCTCCTGCTGCTGGCTAGCAGGTGCCCGCTCCCAACGCAGGGGAACAGGTGGTTTTCGTCCCCCACCTCATTAGAGGACTGGGGTTCCCGCTGCACCCCTTCGTGCGCGGGATCTTATACTACTACGGGCTGGATTTTCATCATCTGGCCCCGAACTCCATCCTTCACCTTGTTGCCTTCATCACAGTCTGTGAGGCATTCCTCCGCTGTGAGGCACACTTCGGCCTATGGCTGAAGATCTTCGGGATCAAGCCGAAGTCGAGTGGCTCTGACCTCGCGGAGTGCGACAGGGCCATGATCATCAAAAACCAAGGGGCCGGCTGGTTCAAGGGCACCTTCATCGAAACAGTGAAGGAATGGCAGCGGGAGTGGTTTTACATCACCGAGCCGCTTGCCCCTGGCTAGGCCAGAGTCCCAGCATTCTCGGTTGGGCCCCTCGACAAGCTCAGGTCCTGGAAGGAGAAGAGCGTCACCTGGGGAAAGCAGAAGGAGGCGGAGACCCTGGTCAAAAGGGTCAAGTGGTGGTCTACCGAGGGAAAGGTCGAGCTTGTAGACGTCATTAACGTCATGCTCAACCGCCGCATGCTCCCCCTCCAACTTCAGGCTATCTCGATGTGGGCACAAAAGCCCGAGGACATGGGCCCCTGACCGCCTTCTTCCGCTCCACCTTGGCCGCCATGTGGTCCAAGCTCATGAAGCTGGCCAAGGACAAGATCCCCAAGGAGTTCGAGGACCGCGGCCTCGAGGACGGTAATGAGGCCACCCCGGTAAGTGATTTTACTCACACGTTATTATCTTTGCCCTCCGAAGAGTAGATCTTAATGAATCATTATGCTTGACGCTTTGCAAAAGTGGCTGGCGTGGGTAAAGGGTGTGCAATGCCCCGCCTCGCTTCTAGAAGAGCAGCAGACTCCCCTGCTTGCCATGCTCCTAACCAAGGAGCCGCACGTGATGGCTCACAAAGGGATGAAGTCCCAGAAGGGCAAGCCAGGTGCTCGGACCCGGGAGACTTCGGTCACCCAGTCCGAAGAGACCCACACCTTTGTCATCCATGATGGCGATGCAGAGGTGGATGAGATCGAGGAGATCACTCCTTCAAAAAGGAAGAGGGGGCGCCAGAGGGCGCCGAAGCTGGCACGCAGCCCGAGGGCTCCAAGAGGCCAAGAAGGACCTCGACCAGGGCTGCCGGAGAGAGTCGAGCTCTCCAGTGACTCGGAAGAAGACCTCCTCACGATGGGAAGGAAAATGCCAGCACCGAAAGGGTAAGCCATCATTTTTATCTCTTTGTCTTTTTATTATCTGACCAATCTTATTTAGCAAATGAAAACTCATAGGGGGTTTCTCTCGCAGTCTGCCGAAGACGGTCCCCAGTGGCTCGTCGAGCGGGTTACCATCCGCCAGCGGGACCCCAGAGGTCGGTGATCCTCCCCAGCGCATGACGGGCTAGGGGAGGCGACGTCCACCCTGGCCCCTGACGTCAACATGACAGGGGCCGAGGAGGTGGCCACCAGAGCTGAGGTGTGTCGACCCATCAAGACCAGGGGGAGACGCATCCCGAGGTCATAAAAGAGGGGCTGGGCCGATCGTCGGTCCAACCGATATCTGCTTCAGCTCCGCCCCCACAGGTGGAGATCATCTAGGCCAACACACCGGCACCTGGGTCTGAAATCATTCCGCCACCCCCATCGACTGCCCAAGGTCGGGCCAGTGTGGGGTGGACCGAGGAGATGGAGGAGGCCCTGAAGGGTTCCTCCCTTAAGGAAGAGCACTGTGCCTTAATAGGCGCGGCGCTGCAGGATTTCCGGTCCGCGGGGGCCGGCATGCATGAGGATTTCAAAAGCCTTGTAAGAAGCTTCGAGGTATGCTTCTATCCCTTTACTTGGGTGCTATTAAAGATTCATGTAACTGTCCGAAGACATGTCTTTACAGCCTTCTAAACGGCTTAGTGAGTGAGTAGCCCCCAAGCCCAAAGTTGGTTTCAAGAAACCAGCCTTGGGGTTGTATTATTTTAGAGGAGCTTGTCATGTAGCCCCCAAGTTGCTTGCTTAAGGTAGTCGTCCTGGATAAGTTTTTTTGACTGTGGGCGTTCTATTAAGGTTTCTATTGACAGGTTTCGACCTCGGCTCCGGCTCCGGCTCCGTCTCCGAGGAGATAGCGGAGATGAACCAGAAGCTCGAGAGGTCCCAAAAGGACCTCAACCACGCGAACCGGAGATTTGAGACGTCTCAAGGTAAGCAAGTCAAAGCTTGTGTGATATTTTTACAAGGAATAATATATATTTTTGGATCGAAAAACTAAGGCTGAACTATTTTAATGACAGCAGCGCTAGCTGAGCATGAGACACTCAAGGCCGAGCTCAAAAGAGTTCGGCAAGAGTCAGTGCAGCATGAAGCTATCGACGCGAAGGCGGCGGAGGCCCGAGCCGCCAAGAAGGTAGCCGGGGACGAGAACCGGGTGCGGGTGACTGATACGTCTCCAACGTATCTATAATTTTTGCTTGTTCCATGCTTTTATATCATCATTCTTGGATGTTTTACAATCATTTTATAGCAACTTTACATCATTTTTTGGGACTAACCTATTGACATAGTGCCCAGTGCCAGTTGCTGTTTTTTGCTTGTTTTTTACTTCGCAGAATATCAGTACCAAACAGAGTCCAATGTAGCAAAACTTTTTGGAGATTTTTTCTGGACCAGAAGACACCCCGTGGGCCAAAGAAGTACCAGAGGGGAGGCCCGAGGTGAGCACAAGACACCTGGGCGCGCCAGGAGGCCCAGGCGCGTCTAGGTGGGTTGTGCCCACCTCGGTGACCTCCCGCACCGCCTCTTCGTCCTATAAATTCCCAAATATTCTAGAAACCCTAGGGGAGTCGACAAAACATAATTCCAGCCGCCGCAAGTTCCAGAACCACGAGATCCAATCTAGACACCATCACGAAGGGGTTCATCATCCTCATTGGTGCCTCTCCAATGATGCGTGAGTAGTCCACCATAGACCAAAGGGTCCATAGGCAGTAGCTAGATGTCTTCCTCTCTCTCACTTTTGATTCTCAATACAATGGTCTCTTGGAGATCTATTTGATGTAACTCTTTTTTGCGGTGTGTTTGTTGGGATCCGATGAACTTTGACTTTCTGATCAGATCTATATCCATGAATGTTATTTGAGTCTTCTTTTGATCTTTTATATGCATGATTATTTATAGCCTCATATTTCTTCTTCAAATATTTGGTTTAGTTAGGCCAACTAGATCGATTTTTCTTGCCATGGGAAGAGGTGCTTTGTGAAGGGTTCGATCTTGCGGTGTTCTTTCCCAATGACAGAAGGGGCATCAAGACACGCATGTATCGTTGCTATTAAGGATAACAAGATGGGGGCTATTCCTACATGAATAGATATCATCTACATTATGTCATCGTTCTTATTGCATTACTCCGTTTCTCCATGAACTTAATACACTAGATGCATGCTGGATAGCGGTCGATGTGTGGAGTAATATTAGTAGATGCAGGCAGGAGTCGGTCTACTAATCTTGGACGTGATGCCTAAATATTGATCATTGCCTTGGATATCGTTATAATTATTCGATCTTCTATCAATTGGCCAACAGTAATTTGTTTACCCACCGTGTGTTATTTCTCGAGAGAAGCCACTAGTGAAATCTACGGCCCCCGGGTCTATTCTTTATCATATTTGCTTTGAGATCTATTTTTATTCGCTTTTATTTCAGATCTATTATTCCAAAAAAACCAAAAATACCTTGCTGCACTTTTTTATTACTTATTTTATTTCGCGTTTTATCGAGAGCTATTTATCTAATCTATCACAAATATTTTCCCGTTAACTTGCCAATTTCTGGAGCCGTTACCTAGGAGGGATTGACAACCCCTCTTACGCGTTGAGTTGTAAGTATTTGTTCTTTGTGTGCAGGTACCATTTACATAGTGTTGTTTGGTTCTCCTACTAGATTGATACCTTGGTTTCATAACTGAGGGAAATACCTATCGTAGCTGTACTGCATCATCCCTTCCTCTTTGGGGAAATACCAACGCAGTTTCAAGCAACATCAAAAGGAATTTCTGGCGCCATTGCCGGGGAAAAATCATCAACATCTATCAGGTTCCTAATCACAAATCTCATCTCCTTGCAATTTACATTATTTGTCATTTGCCTCTCGTTTTTATCTCCCCCACTTCAAAAAAAATTGCCGTTTTATTCGCCCTCTTTCTTGTTCACCGTTTTCTCGTCAGATCCCTTATTTGCTTGAACTTGTCGCCATGAGTGACTTTGGTATGGTAGAAACAGATGATGGCCTAACTCCTAAAATTGGACGATCTGGCAATCTGGATGCTAAAACTTTTGTTTTGGGGCAAGGGAATGTTATGGGAAAAGAACATATCCAAGAATTTTTCAATTGTGTTGGAAATTCGACTCTTGATGATGCTCCGATACTTAAAAGAACTAAATCTTATGCGAAAGCTATTTCAGCACTAGTTCTGAAACTTGAAAATAGATTTATCCGTACCCACCCTACCTTGCAGAGATTGTTTTATGAGCTACCCGTTATAAAGGATCCTAAAGCTAAAAAGTTAGCTACCCTTATTCTTATGAATGAATTTGACTACATAGTACGGGAAGCTAGGGAATTTTTTTATTTTTATGGTATGAGCCATGAAAAACTGGTGATAAATGAGATCCTTTACAATAGTGATTATATGTTGAGACATTTGCTTGAAAATAATCAATTTTTTTATGAGAACCTTAAAAAGGAAATCCCCGTTTTAGATACAATCCAACAAGTTTTCAATGATGTTAATCAACAATATTCTTGGATTGTGGCCGGAAATCAAAGGGGATACGTAGATGGGCAACTGGATAATGTGTTTTAAGTTATTTTTGCAAAACCTCCTGACAAGAACACATCTATGGAAAATAAGAAGAAAGATGACAACACTTGAATTATGCCTAGCTAGGGGCATAAAACGATAGCGCATGTTGGGAGGCAAGCCAATGAATAAAATTTATTTTTGACTTTTTATTTATGTTCTTGAGTGTTTACACAATTATTCCTCTGTTATGATTGTGTTTTTATGTTTTAGTTAGTATTTGTGCCAAGTAAAACCTTTGAGATAGCTTTGGTGATAGTTGATTTGATCCTGTTGAAAAACAGAAACTTTTGCGTCCAGTAACAGAATTGTTTAAATTCACAGCAGAGACGAAAAAATCTGAATGTTTTACACAAGATTGATATATGAATTTCCTATGTTTTCCTAATTTTTCAGAATTTTTGGAGCTACAGAATATGAGAACAATTCGCATCTTTACAGACTGTTCTGTTTTTGGCAGATTCTGTTTTCTTTGCATTGTGTGCTTATTTTGATGAATCTATGGATTGTATTGGGGGGTATAAGCCATGGCAAAGTTAGAATACAGTAGATATAATGTAATAACAAAATGCTGTATGGGTTTACAACAGTACTTAAAGTAAAGATTGGTTTTCTTATACTAACGGATCTCACGAAGGTTTTGTTAAGTTTTGTGTGATTGAAGTTTTCAAGTTTTGGGTGAGATCACGATGGATGAAGGAATAATGAGTGAAAAGAGCCTAATATTGGGGATGCCCCATGGCACCCCAAGTTAATATTCAAGGATAACCAAGCAACTAGGCTTGGGGATGCCCCGGAAGGCATCCCCTCTTTCTTATAATGACCATCGGTATTTTACTTGGAGCTATATTTTTATTCGTCACATATCATGAGTTTTGCTTGGGGTGTCTTGTATTATATGAGTCTTTGCTTGTTTTGCTTTTTAGTTTGTGACAAGTATCCTTGCTGGACACACCTATTTGAGAGAGCCAAAATTATGCTATGATTTGTTAGAATTAATCTATATGCTTCACTTAATTTTTTTGAGCTATGGAATTGCTCTAGTGCTTCACTTATATCTTTTTTAGCACGGTGCGCTTTAATATTTTTGAAGAAATTCTCTCATGCTTCACTTAGATTTATTTGAGAGTTAGTAAATTTTTGAAGAAATTCTCTCATGCTTCACTTATATTATATTGAGAGACGAAAAAATTTATGCTCATGTTCTTCACTTAGATTTGTTTGAGCTTGTCAAAAGCAATTGCAATATATGAAACTAGTCCCAAAGTTGTAGATATTAAAGAGGGATATAGTAAAAACTTTCTTGAAGATCATTGGACAAAATAAACTTGATTCTTTCTAATAGTTTTGAGATATGATGATAGTGATATGTGAGTCATGTTGGTGAGTAATTATGCTTTAGTAAGAATATTGGTGTTAAGGTTTGTGATTCCCTATGCAAGCACGAAAGTCAATAGTTATGCAATGAAATTACATCCTACTTGTGGTACATTATTCGGTGTTAGTTATGCTTAATGCTCGCGTATGTGATTTTTCGTTTCTTGGTTGGTTGCTTCTCAATCTTTTTGCTAGCCTCCACTTGTACTAAGTAGAAATACTACTTGTGCATCCAAAATCTTTAAACCCAGTTTTGCCATATGAGTCCACCATACCTACCTATATGCGGTATTTTCATGCCGTTCTAAGCAAATTTGTATGTGCCATCTCTAATTTTCAAAATGAATTTCCTTTTTGTGCGCTCGTACCGCTCATGAAGTGGTAGGGGTGGCCAATATTTTCCATGCTAGATGTGTTATTATCAAGATGAGTATTTATTCACTTGTCATTGCACGAGAGTGCGGCGGTAATAGGGATGCCCAATCCCGAAATGAAAAAGAAATTTACTTTATGTTGTCAAATAATAAATTCCTTGGAAAGTGTTGGTATGGAAGGCACCCGTGGATACGGCTAGCCATGGATTGTGAAAGAATGGTGAAAAAAGGAATAAACTTTATTTTATGTTTGGGAACCGCCTATGATATATCTAGCATGGAAAGTGTTGGGAATTACTCGGTCGTTTTCATTGACGGGAAAAGTATGCCTCTCAAAAAAAAAATCTCTCAATTTAAAGCTCTGGCACCTCTACAAATCCCTACTTCCCTCTGCGAAGGGCTTATCTATTTACTTTATGCAATTTTTATTTTTATTTGAGTCTCCATCTTCTCTTATAAAGCACCAACTAGGGAGCACTATGATCATACTTGAGCATTGGATGTAGCTAATATGCAAGTGTGTTTCATGAATGGATCAATGATTGAGCATAATGGGCTAGTGATAACTTTCTTTAGTGTTGATATTTTGAAAGACATGGTTGCTTGTTGATATGCTTGAGTATTGAAATCTTCATGTCAAAACTAGACTATTGCTTTGAACCATATAAAAGTCCAAATGTCCATGCTACAAAAGAAAAGAATATGTGATGAACATGTTAGGCAGCATTCCACATCAAAATTCTATTTTTATCATTTACCTACTCGAGGACGAGTAGGAATTAAGCTTGGGGATGCTGATACGTCTCCAACGTATCTATAATTTTTGCTTGTTCCATGCTGTTATATTATCATTCTTGGATGTTTTACAATCATTTTATAGCAACTTTATATCATTTTTTGGGACTAACCTATTGACATAGTGCCTAGTGCCAGTTGCTATTTTTTGCTTGTTTTTTACTTCGCAGAATATCAATACCAAATGGAGTCCAACTGCAGCGAAACTTTTTGGAGATTTTTTCTGGACCAAAAGACATCCAGTGGGCCAAAGAAGTACTAGAGGGGAGGTCTGAGATGAGCATAAGACACCTGGGCGCGCCAGGAGGCCCAGGCGTGCCCAGGTGGGTTATGCCCATCTCGGTGACCTCCCGCACCGCCTCTTCGCCCTATAAATTCCCAAATATTCCAGAAACCCTAGGGGAGTCAACAAAACACAATTCCAGCCGCCGCAAGTTCCAGAACCATGAGATCAAATCTAGACACCATCACGGAGGGGTTCATCATCCTAATTGGTGCCTCTCCGATGATGCGTGAGTAGTCCACCATAGACCTAAGGGTCTGTAGGCAGTAGCTAGATGGCTTCCTCTCTCTCTTTTGATTCTCAATACAATGGTCTCTTGGAGATCTATTTGATGTAACTCTTTTTTGCGGTGTGTTTGTTGGGATCCGATGAACTTTGAGTTTATGATCAGATCTATATCCATGAATATTATTTGAGTCTTCTTTTGATCTCTTATATGCATGATTATTTATAGCCTCGTATTTCTTCTTCGAATCTTTGGTTTAGTTAGGCCAACTAGATCGATTTTCTTGCCATGGGAAGAGGTGCTTTGTGATGGGTTCGATCTTGCGGTGTTCTTTCCCAGTGACAGAAGGGGCAGCAAGACACGCATGTATCGTTGCTATTAAGGATAACAAGATGGGGGCTATTCCTACATGAATAGATCTTGTCTACATCATGTCATCGTTCTTGTTGCATTACTCCGTTTCTCCATGAACTTAATACACTAGATGCATGTTGGATAGCGGTCGATGTGTAGAGTAATAGTAGTAGATGCAGGCAGGAGTCGATCTACTAATCTTGGACGTGATGCCTATATATTGATCATGGCCTTGGATATCGTCATAATTATTCGATCTTCTATCAATTGCTCAACAGTAATTTGTTTACCCACTGTGTGCTATTTCTCGAGAGAAGCCACTAGTGAAATCTACGGCCCCCGGGTCTATTCTTTATCATATTTGCTTTGAGATCTATTTTTATTCACTTTTATTTTCAGATCTATTATTCCAAAAACCAAAAAATACCTTGCTGCACTTTTTTTATTACTTATTTTATTTTGCATTTTATTGAGAGCTATTTATCCAATCTATCACAAATATTTTCCTGTTAACTTGCCAATTTCTGGAGCCGTTACCTAGGAGGGATTGACAACCCCTCTTACTCGTTGGGTTGCAAGTATTTGTTCTTTATGTGCAGGTACCGTTTACATAGTGTTGCTTGGTTCTCCTACTAGATTGATACCTTGGTTTCATAACTGAGGGAAATACCTACCGTAGCTGTACTGCATCATCCCTTCCTCTTTGGGGAAATACCGACGCAGTTTCAAACGACATCAGTGGCTGAGGTCGAGGAGACCCTGAAGGGCATGTTTGAAGCACGTGACCAGCTTCAGGTGGAAGGGCAGAAAACGAAGGAGGAGCTTGGAAAGCTCAAGCTTGTCCATGTCGACCTGAAGACCACGGCCCGGGTGGACCGGAAGGTGCTCCAACAGTTGGAGCAAATCACCTCGGGTAAGCAATACTTATTGCAGTGTGTGTTTGGCGACAAAGGGTGCGTCGAGCTCACCCAGCTATGGCATTCCGCAGAAGTCTTCGCGGATCTCCCGCAGAGCGTGGTACATGCCATGGCACACTTCGACCAGTTGGAGGGCCATGAAGCGTACAAGGCTTTTTGGGGGCAATTCCCGGGGTCTCCGGCATCGTAGCTGCTCAATAATCGAATGAAGCAGTTGGCTGAGCTGCTCTGCATGGCGAGGCCAGTGCTACAAGACCACTGCGTCGCCCTGTGGCCTGCCGATGCCCTTTCGGGTAGCCTCTTCGGCCTCGTGATGCGCCTGCAGGGGGTGTTGCGCGTGCCGATAACTAGAGGAGGTTCGCATGCTTTGAAGGAGCACGGAGGACATACGCCTGTGTGAAGACGCATTGGCGCAAGGTCGACGCCGTGACGGTGGCCATGGGTCCGCCTGTAGACAAGCCTCGCACCACGGAGCAGTTATATCCCGAGGTGGAGGAGGGAGCTTGGATGACCAAGGAGGCGTGTCCGAAAGATACTTTGTTTTATTAGATAGCTCTTCGGGATGCCGAAGTTTATATAAATGTATAAAACATTATCTTTTGCTTGAATGACGATAGCTTTAAATTCCTTGTTTGTTGTTTAGCTATTTTTACCTCCTGGGTGACTTTTTAAATTGAAAGTGGCCAGTGGTCGGCTTCAGCCCCCATGTAGTTTATTACAAGAGGTGTTTCGAGATGCAGATTTGACCCTTAGCCGACGTCTCGATGCCCGGAGGTGGGTCTTCTGCATATAGGAACAAGGCAATCAGACTATGGTAGCTTGAGAACTCTCAAGTAGTCCTAGGAGTTTGACAGCGGGGCAGATGACTAGCCCCAGTGTGGGAAGTGGTCGTCCTGGTAGGCCGAGGTTGAGGCCATAACACACTTCGGCCCGAAAGTAGAGCCCTTCATTTAACATGGGTGATCTCTATCGTCACATCGCTTAACGCGGTCTACGGATGGCCGACCAGTTTGCGCCTGCCTAGATAGTCAGTTTTCGGCTTTCTCCACTGAGGCGCTCTGCCAATTAACCTAGCGGCGCTATCGCAGTGGTTCTCCCATTACACCCTGCTACTTCTTGAGCTTGCGTTGATTTTTCCCTTGAAGAGGAAAGGGTGATGCAGCAAAGTAGAGATTCCCTCAGTTAAGAACCAAGGTATCAATCCAGTAGTAGGCACAAGCAAGTCTCCAATCTATGCACCTGCACAAACTAACAAACACTTGCACACAACACGAAAAAGGGGTTGTCAATCCCTTCACGGTCACAAACAAGAGTGAGATCTAATAGAGATGGGTATAAAAGATAAATAAAAGAGCAAACTAAAATGAATATAAATAAATTGCAGCAAGGTATTTTTGGGTTTTTTGGTTTATAGATCTAAAAATATATGATGGAAAATAGACCCGGGGGCCATAGGTTTCACTAGAGGCTTCTCTCTTGAAAGAAAACATACGGTGGGTAAACAAATTACTGTTGAGCAATTGATAGAAAAGCGCAAAGTTATGATGATATCTAAGGCAATGATCATGAATATAGGCATCACGTCCGTGACAAGTAGACCGAAATGATTCTGCATCTACTACTATTACTCCACACATCGACCGGCTCCTGCCGCAAAAGAAGATTACATCGGATAGAACTCCAAGAACATCGAGGAGAACATGGTATTGAAGATCAAAGAGAGAGAAGAAGCCATCTAGCTACTAACTATGGACCCGTAGGTCTGTGGTAAACTACTCACGCATCATCAGAAGGGCAGCAAGGTTGATGTAGAGGCCCTCCGTGATCGAATCCCCCCCCCCCCGGCAGGGTGCCGGAAAAGGCCCCAAGATGGGATCTCACGCAAACAGAGGCTTGCGGCGGCGGAAAAGTATTTTGGTGGATGCTTCTGATGTTTGGGGAATATTTCTGAATTTATAGAGGTGGAATTAGGGTTGGAGGACACCCGAGGGGCCCACAAGCCCTCAGGGCGCGCCCTAGAGGCTTGTGGCCTCCTCGGCACTCTTCAGGCCCTCTCTCCAAGTCACGTAGGTGTCTTCTGGTCCAAGAAAAATCATCGTAAAGTTTTATTCTGTTTGGACTCCATTTGATATTCCTTTTCTGTAAAATTCAAAAACAAGGAAAAAACAGAAACTAACACTGGGCTCTAGGTTAATAGGTTAGTCCCAAAAATAATATAAAATAGCATATTAATGCATATAAAACATCCAAAATGTATAATATAATAGCATGGAACAATAAAAAAATATAGATACGTTGGAGACGTATCAAGCATCCCCAAGCTTAATTCCTGCTCGTCCTCGAGTAGGTAAATGATAAATACAGAATTTTTTATGTGGAATGCTACCTAACATATTTATCAATGCAATCTTCTTTATTGTGGCAAGAATGTTCAGATTCATAAGATTCAAAACAGAAGTTTAATATTGACAAAAAACAATAATACTTCAAGCATACTAATAAAGCAATCATGTCTTCTCAAAATAACATGGCCAAAGAAAGTTATCCCTACAAAATCATATAGTCTGGCTATGCTCCATCTTCATCACACAAAGTATTTCATCATGCACAACCCCGATGACAAGCCAAGCAATTGTTTCATACTTTTGGTGTTCTCAAACTTTTTCAACTTTCACGCAATACATGAGCGTGAGCCATGGATATAGCACTATAGGTGGAATAGAATATGGTGGTTGTGGAGAAGACAAAAAGAAGGAGAAAGTCTCACATCAACTAGGCAAATTAATGGGCTATGGAGATGCCCATCAATTGATATCAATGCAAGTGAGTAGGGATTGCCATGCAACGGATGCACTAGAGCTATAAGTGTATGAAAGTTCAAAAAGAAACTAAGTGGGTGTGCATCCAACTTGCTTGCTCACGAAGACCTAGGGCAATTTGAGGAAGCCCATCATTGAAATATACAAGCCAAGTTCTAAAAGAAAAATTCCCACTAGTATATGAAAGTGACAAAACATGAGACTCTCTATCATGAAGAACATGGTGCTAGTTTGAAGCACAAGTGTGGAAAAAGGATAGTAACATTGTCCCTTCTCTCATTTCTCTCATTTTTTTGGGATTCTTTGGCCTCTTTTTTTGGGCTTCTTTGGCCTCTTTTATTTTTTTATAAAGTCCGGAGACTCATCCCAACTTATGAGGGAATCATAGCTTCCATAATCCTTTCCTCACATGGGACAATGCTCTAGTAATGATGATCATCACACTTTTATTTACTTACAACTCAAGAATTACAACTCGATACTAGAACAAAATATGACTCTATAGGAATGCCTCCTCCGGCGGTGTACTGGGATGTGCTATGATCAAGAGTGACATGTATAAAAAATATGAACGGTGGCCTTGCCACAAATACTATGCCAACTACATGATCATGCAAAGCAATATGACAATGATGGTGTGTGTCATAATAAAACAGAATGGTGGAAGTTGCATGGCAATATATCCTGGAATGGCTATGGAAATGCCATAATAGGTAGGTATGGTGGCTATTTTGAGGAGGGGTATATGGTGGGTTTAATGCACCGGCGGAAGTTTTGCGGTACTAGAGAGGCTAGCAATGGTGGAAGGGTGAGAGTGCGTATAATCCATGGACTCAACATTAGTCATAAAGAACTCACATACTTATTGCAAAAATTTATTAGCCATCGAAACAAAGTACTACACGCATGCTCCTAGGGGGATAGATTGGTAGGAAAAGACCATCGCTCGTCCCCGACCGCCACTCATAAGGAAGACAATCAAAAAATAAATCATGCTCCGACTTCATCACATAACGGTTCACCATATGTGCATGCTACGAGGATCACAAACTTTAACACAAGTATTTCTACCAATCCACAATTACTCACTAGCATGATTCTAATATCACCATCTTCATATCTCAAAACAAATGCAAGGAATTAAACTTCTCATCTTATTCAATGCTCTTTTATATGAAAGTTTTTATTATATCCCTCTTGGACGCCCATCATATTAGGACTAAATTCATCACCTAAGCAAATTACCATGCTGTTTAAAGACTCTCAAAATAATATAAGTGAAGCATGAGAGTTCATCAATTTCTATAAAAGAAAGCCACCGCCGTGCTAAAAAAAGATATAAGTGAAGCACTAGAGCAAACTGCCTAGCTCAAAAGATATAAGCGAAGCACATAGAGTATTCTAATAACTTCATGATTAATGTGTGTCCCTCTCAAAAGGTGTGTACAGCAAGGATGATTGTGGCAATCTAAAAAGCAAATACTCATATCATACAAGAGGCTCCAAGCAAAACACATATCATGTGGCGAATAAAAATATAGCCTCAAGTAAATTTACCAATGGATTGAAGACGAAAGAGGGGATGCCATCCGGGGCATCCCCAAGCTTAGATGCTTGGTTTTCCTTGAATATTACCTTGGGGTGCCTTGGGCATCCCCAAGCTTAGTCTTTTGCCACTCCTTATTCCATAGTCCATCAAATCTTTACCCAAAACTTGAAAACTTCACAACACAAAACTCAACAGAAAACTCATAAGATCCGTTAGTATAATAAAATAAATCACCACTTTAGGTACTGTTGTGAACTCATTATAAATTTATATTGATTTTATATCTACTGTATTCCAACTTCTCCGTGGTTCATACCCCCCGATACTACCCATAGATTCATCAAAATAAGCAAACAACACATAGAAAACAGAATCTGTCAAAAACAGAACAGTCTATAGTAACTAGAATATTAGTCATACTTATGTAACTCCAAAAATTCTGAAACATTAGGAAAAAATATTAAATTAATATATCAATCTTTTGTAAAAAAATCAGAATTTTTACACGCTTCAGTGAATTTAAAAAATTCTGTTACTGGACGTAAAAGTTTCTGTTTTTCAGCAAAACCAAATCAACGATATACCAAAGCATCCCAAAGGTCTCGCTTGGCTCGAACACTAATTAAAACACCAAAACACAATTACTACAGAGGTAATAATGTGTATACTCTTAAAAACAGAAAATAAAAATATTGGGTTGTCTCCCAACAAGCGCTTTTCTTTAGAGCCTTTTAGCTAGGCGTTGGTAATTTTAATGATGCTCACATGAAAGATAGCAATTGAAACACGAAGAGAGCATTATGTAGCATGTGAAAAACAAGTTTAAGTCTAACATACTTCCTATGCATAGGCATTTTATAAGCAAACAAATTATCATAGCAAGCAAAAACTAGCATATGCAAGGAAGAAGAAAGAAACAATAGCAAACTCAACATATCGAGAGGTAATTTAGTAACATGAAAATTTCTTAAACCATATTTTCCTCTCTCATAATAATTGCATGTGAGATCATATTAAAATTCAACAATATAGCTATCACGTAACATATTCTCTAGTTGTTCCACATGCATGCAAAGTTGACACTCTTCCAAAATAGTGGGATTAACATAGAATAAAGTCATTACTTCTCCAAGCCCACTTTTACCAAAAACTTCATAAGATTGATCAAACTCCGAAGTAGTGGGGTCATTATTTCCTAAAGTTGGCACTCTTACAAACCCACTTTCAATATTATTGCAAACATTATTATCATGAGGCTTAAATAAATTTTCAAGATCATAAGAAGCATTATCACCCCAATCATGATCATTGCAATAAGTAGTGGACATAGCAAAATTAGCATCCCCAAGCTTGGGGTTTTGCATATTATTAGCACAATTGACATTAATAGAATTTACAATAACATCATTGCAATCATGCTTTTAATTCAAGGAGCTATCGTGGATCACTTTATAAATTTCTTCTTTTAGCACCTCATCACAATTTTCAGATTCACGAATTTCAAGCAAAACTCCATAAAGATAATCTAGTGCACTCAACTCACTAGCAATTGGTTCATCATAATTGGATCCTTTAACAAGATTAGCAAGTGGATGAGGATCCATAAACTTTTTGCTTCCTGATTTTTAATAAAGACACAATTATACCAAGCGAACGAGCAAACAAACCAAGTAAGACATAAAGGCAAACGAAAAGACGAACGGAAAGAAGGCGAATAAAAAGGCAAATATTTTTGTGTTTTTTTGAAAATGTTTTAGAAGTGGGGGACAGGAAAATGAGAGGCAAATGGAAAATAATGTAAGTGCAAGAGATGAGAGTTTATGATAGGTACTTGGTAGGCTTGATGTAGAACCTCCGCGGCAACGGCGCCAGAAATTCTTCCTGATACTTCTTGAGCTTGCGTTGATTTTTCCATTGAAGAGGAAAGGGTGATGCAGCAAAGTAGAGATTCCCTTAGTTAAGAACCAAGGTATCAATCCAGTAGGAGGCACAAGCAAGTCTCCAATCTATGCACCTGCACAAACTAACAAACACTTGCACACAACGCGAAAAAGGGGTTGTCAATCCTTTCACGGTCACGAACAAGAGTGAGATCTAATAGAGATGGGTATAAAAGATAAATAAAAGAGCAAACTAAAATAAATATAAATAAATTGCAGCAAGGTATTTTTGGGTTTTTTGGTTTATAGATCTGAAAATATATGATGGAAAATAGACCCGAGGTCCATAGGTTTCACTAGAGGCTTCTCCCTTCAAAGAAAACATACGGTGGGTAAACAAATTACTGTTGAGCAATTGATAGAAAAGCGCAAAGTTATGACGATATCTAAGGCAATGATCATGAATATAGGCATCACGTCCGTGACAAGTAGACCGAAACGATTCTGCATCTACTACTATTACTCCACACATCGACCGACTCCTGCCTGCATCTAGAGTATTAAGTTCATGAGAACAGAGAAACGCTTTAAGTAAGATGACATGATGTAGAGGGATAAACTCAAGCAATATGACATAAACCCCATATTTTTATCCTCGATGGCAACAATACAATACGTGCCTCGCTACCCCTTCTGTCACTGGGTGAGGACACCGCAAGATTGAACCCAAAACTAAGCACCTCTCCCATTGCAAGAAAAACCAATCTAGTTGGCCAAACCAAACCGATAGTTCGAAGAGAAATACAAAGATATCTTAATCATGCATAAAAGAGTTCAGAGAAGACTCAAATAATATTCATAGATAATCTGATCATAAATCCACAATTCATCGGATCTCAACAAACACACCGCAAAATAAGATTATGTCAGATAGAACTCCAAGAACATCGAGGAGAACATGGTATTGAAGATCAAAGAGAGAGAAGAAGCCATCTAGCTACTAACTATGGACCCGGAGGTCTATGGTAAACTACTCACGCATCATCGGAAGGGCAGCAAGGTTGATGTAGAGGCCCTCCATGATCGAATCCCCCTCCGGCAGGGTGCCGAAAAAGGCCCCAAGATGGGATCTCACGAGAACAGAGGCTTGCGGCGGCGGAAAAGTATTTTGGTGGACACTTCTAATGTTTGGGGAATATTTCTGAATTTATAGAGGTGGAATTAGGGTTGGAGGACACCCGAGGGGCCCACAAGCCCTCAGGGCGCCCCCCTGGGGCGCGCCCTAGAGACTTGTGGCCTCCTCGGGACTCTTCTGCCCCTCTCTCCAAGTCACGTAGGTGTCTTCTGGTCCAAGAAAAATCTTCGTAAAGTTTTATTCTGTTTGGACTCCGTTTGATATTCCTTTTCTGTAAAAGTCAAAAACAAGGACAAAAACAGAAACTGGCATTGGGCTCTAGGTTAATAGGTTAGTCCCAAAAATAATATAAAATAGCATATTAATGCATATAAAACATCTGAAACAGATAATATAATAGCATGGAACAATAAAAAATTATAGATACGTTGGAGACGTATCACACCCTTAGCCGAATTCATTGGGAACATAAGGGGTACACATAGGAGCCGGGCAACCCAACTATTGACCAAAATCTAGGTTCAAAACTGATGCATATAAAGCCAAAATCTGAGACGCCGAATACTTCGGACTTGTAATATGATTGTACCTTTTTTTAAGGGGGCCTGTTTGTAGCTTCGGGGTCGTGCTTATAAAGAAATACGATAAGGACCTTTAGAGGGCACGATTTCTTTATTTCATAATTCCAAGCCTTTACATGCCCAGCTGCATCAAGAGGAACTGGAAGTATACTACGTAAAAACAAAACAGAAAAGAAGAGGGAAGAAACATGGCAGATATATGTCTTCGAATTTTTAGGAACCCGAGCCGCTTCCTGCCGTAGGTCTACGCTTCGGAGCTGCTTATCAGCTTGTCACCCTTGATGGTGGGAACTTGTGGCGACCCAATGCCCTTTCGGCCTTTTATATGCTCCAGGCGTTTGATTGACCGAACTCCTTTAAGGAGGTGCTGCCGAAGTCCGCTCTGTGGTTGAGGCCACGTAGTCATGTTTTGGCCATTTCTTTTACATAGACCTGCCTATGTGATGGTTTTAAAGCCACGTCGTTACTTGGCCGAACCGTTCCGATGTGTTAACAAATTTTGTGGCTTCTTGGTGACCCATGGAATCTTGAGTGCAAAGTTATGCACTCTGGGGATGTAGTGTCCCATCCAGAGAGGGCACGCTAGGAGCCCGTACCCCTATTTAGGGTGCGGTGGTATGTGGCCGAGGTCAATGTGTGCAGCCCAGGTGCGCTTTGAAGAGCTAGCGGTGCATTTATCGTTGTGGGCTGACTCCTCGGACGTATGTACCTCGGCTGCGAAAGTCGCGGTCTGCTCCTTCGTCCGGAGTGAGCGCTCGGTGTTTCCATTAACTGTGATAACACCATTGGGTCTTGGCATTTTGAACTTGAGATAGGCATAATGCAGGACCGCGTTGAAGCATGTGAAGGCGGTGCGCCCTAAAAGCGCGTGGTATCCGCTCCGGAAGGGGACGATATTGAAGATTAACTCCTCGCTTCTGAAGTTCTCAGGCGAGCCGAAGATGACCTCCAGGGTGACCGTTCTGGTGCAGCGTGCTTCGACGCCTGGAATGACACCTTTAAAGGTGGTGGTGCTCGGTTTGATCCGGGATGAGTCGATGCACATCTTCTTAACCGTATCCTCGTAGATGAGGTTGAGGCTGCTTCCTCCGTCCATGAGGACGCGTGTCAGATGGTAACCATCGACAATCGGGTCCAGGATGAGTGCCTCTAATCCGCCATGTCTAATGCTAGTTGGATGGTCGTGTTTATCGAACATGATTGGACAGGCCGACCAGGGGTTGAATTTCGGGGCGACTGGCTCCATCGCATAAGCATCCCGAAGTGCTTGTTCCTCTCCTTTTTAGGGATGTGATTGACGTAGATCATATTGACCTCGGTCACCTCATCGGGAAACTTCTTTTGGCCTCCATTATTAGGCCTCTGAGGTTCATCCTCGTCCTCACTGCGGTTTCGGGTTTTACCTTGACCCTCCTCCGCTACCTTGCTGGCTTGTTTGAAGACCTAGCAATTCCTGTTAGTGTGGGTTGTTGGTTTGTCCTGAGTGTCGTAGACCCCACAAGGGCGGTTCAGGAGTCTATCAACCTGGCTAGGCATGTCTTTGTTCCCTTTAAGGGGCTTCTTTTTATGTCCTGATTTAGGTCCGGTGAAGCCTGTGTTTACCGCGACGTCTTCTGTGTCGCTGCCGCCATTTTTATACCCGCGCTTGTTTTTATTGTGCTTCGGTATTCCATTGGTGTCGCGTGTTTCCGAGGTGCCTGCCTCGCCATTGTGAGAACTGCGGGTGAGCCAACTGTCTTCTCCCGTGCAAAAGCGAGTCATTAGCGAGGTAAGGGCAGCCATAGTCCTCGGTTTATCCTGGCCGAGCTGACGGGCCAGCCACTCATCTCAGCTATTGTTTTTAAAGGGGGCGATAGCCTCGGCTTTGGAGCAGTCTATGATTTGGTTCTTCTTGGTGAGGAACCCGTTCCAAAATTTCTGGGTTGATTCGCCTGGCTGCTGGGTGACACGGCTGAGACATCAACGTCTGGAGGTCGGACATACGTGCCCTGGAAGTTTGCTCGGAAGGCGTCCTCTAGGGCCTCCCAGCTGCAAATAGAGTGAGGAGGTAGGATATTAAGCCAATGCCTAGCCGACCCCTTTAGTTTGAGCGGCAAATACTTAATGGCATGGAGATCGTATCCATTGGCCATGTGTATGTGAAGAAGGAAGTCCTCGATCCATACTGCTGGATCGGTGGTACCATCATATGATTCGATGTCGATGGGCTTGAATCCTTCGGGGAATTGGTGTTCCATCACCCTGTCTATGAAACAGATCGGGTGAGCTGGGCGTCGGAACCGAGGAGCATCTCGTCGGAAGTCGGGTGAAAGCCATGAATAGGCCTGATCTCGGGCACGGCCGTTCCTGTCCATCCAGGCATCATAGTCATTGAGCCCTGCAGACGCGCATCCCCTTGATCCATAAATGGACCAAGGGGGTGCCCTGTTTGCCTCTATGCAACGTCGAACGTCGTGAGGGTCTAGGTAATCCATGGGGTCCTTGCCATAACGGCGTGGATGTGGTCGGTCGTCGAGGTTCTCCTGTGTTGGCTTGTCTCGCCCTCTAGGGGGTCGGACATGGTCGTCGGTGAGTTCCTCGTTGAATTGCGGCAGGAAACACCAATGTGGGTATGATTTGGGAGCGCTATGGCGCCGGTCTTCCATGTCTTGATCGACAGAGAGCACTTCGACCCACTTCTCGTTTAGTGCGTCGGTGTTGGCCTTCAGTTGTCCCTGTTTACGTTTCATGCTCCGAGCCGTCGCAATGAGGCGCCGTCGGAAGTGCTCTTGCTCGAAAGGGTCTTCGGGAACAACAAAGTCCTCGGTACTGAGGCTCTCATCCTCCTCGGATTCTGGCATGTAGTTGTCATCGGCCCCTTCAAAGAGGTCGTCGGGATCTGAATCCTCGAGATGTCCATTGGGCGTGCCGTTCTGCCCTGGTGAAGCTTGGTGGTCTCCCTCAGGGTCATTGGCATCGCCTGCTTCTGCGTCGCCATTATCAGCTGTTGCATTATTGCCGCTAGGCTCCCCATTGTTGCCTCTTCCGCGTCTTCGCCGATGTCTTGGAGGGGTATTGGGAGTGTCCACCATATAAAAATCGTAAGTGGATGTAGCAGTCCACCTGCCGGTGTTCACCACGGGCGAGGTGTCTTCTGTGGGGCCGTCAACGTCTTCATCCATGTCCGTGGCCCCATCGTAGTCTAACACGTCGATTAAATCATCGACTGTGGCGACTAGGTGAGTGGTGGGTGGGATGTAAATTTCCCGATCGTCGGCTTTAAGTCCGATCTGATCATAGACTGAAGTCTTGCCGTCCGAGATGGACATGCTCTGGATACGATCGAGCATCTCATTGAGGTGAGACAGCTCTTCGGGGTCCATCACTACATTATAGGCAGGGCTGACTAAGTATGCCCGGAGTGTAACTTGACGTGTCTTCGGCGCGAAGGGGATCCGGGAGCGATTTCTACGCTGAGATCAGTTCTGACCCCGACATAGTTTCCAAAGTGGGAGCCGGATCCTCGTTTGGACTCAAGATTGGGAGGGGATCGGCCGAGATAGTTATGTCCGAGGTCTCTAACGACGCCGCAACGGAAATCGGTTCCATAGTCGAGCCTCTGGGGCCAATGGTGTTCTCGATTCGGCCGGGAGCCCATCCCGACAAGACGAGCTCTCCACAGTAATCCGCGGTGTGCTCAAGGCCACCAAAGGTCATGATCTGACCTGGGGCGTAGTTCTCCACAGAGGCCAGATGACCCGTCGAGTCGGCACAAAAGATCATGCTGCCGAATACAAAGAGCCGACGGGGGGCGAAAACGCTCCCGAGCCCATTGGAGCAGTTAACCTGCAGATGAGCCATCAATCCTTCTGGTGATCGCACAGCAGAACTCTCAATGAATGCACTAGTGTCGGTGTCAAAACCGGCAGACCTCGGGGTAGGGGGTCCCGAGCTGTGGATCTCGGATCAAGGGTAACAGGGACGAAGGAGACGATGTTTATCTAGGTTCGGGCCCTCTTGATGGAGGTAAAACCCTACGTCCTGCTCTTGTTTATATCAATGGAGAAGTATCAAGTATAGAGTTTATCTACCTCGAGATCGTAATGTGTGGTCTAACTTTAGGGCTAGGTGAATGATTTGTGTTGATGTCCCCTCTACGGGCTAACCCTATGGCTTATATACACGCCAGGGAGGGTATCTAGGATTACAAGGTCGGCAGCTAGGAGCCAGGCGGCGGCAGAGATCTTGGAGTATACGTCAAGTCTTTGGGGGAGGCGGTCTTGATCATGCCTCCTGCGTTCGGCTTCCGGAGTCCATCTTGATCACGAGTGGTGGCTTGTCGGCCCGGCCAGAGGAGAATGGGCCATCTGGGTTAGTACCCCCTTATCCAGGACACCGTTAACCATGAATAAAATGTGAACTACCATCAATCATTAAATATCTAGGGACCCCAAACCTCAAGAAAATAACTTCTTTAAGCATTTTAATAAATGTGTTATGATCAGCACTACTAGTTGGAATAGCTCCTACCCACTTAGTAACATAATCAATAGCAACTAGAATATGTGTATACCCACTAGAGGAAGGAAAATGTCCCATATAATCGAATCCCCCAACATCAAATGGTTCAATAACAAGTGAATAATTCATAGGCATTTCCTGACATCTACTAATGTTACCAATCCTTTGACATTAATCACAACATAAGACAAACTTACGTGCATCCTTGAAGAGAGTAGGCCAACAAAAACCAGATTGTAATACCTTATGTGCAGTTCTGTCTCCAGCATGGTGTCCTCCATATGCCTTGGAGTGACACTTCCATAGGATTTGTCCCTATTCATGCTCGGGTACACAACATCTAATAATACCATCTACTCCTTCTTTATAAAGATATGGGTCATCCCAAAAGTAATGTCTCAAATCAAAGAATAACCTTTTCTTTTGTTGGTATGTGAAACTAGGTGGTATATATTTAGCAACAATGTAGTTAGCATAGTCTGCATACTAAGGAGTATTACGAGAAGCATTTATAATAGCTGATTGTTTATCAGGAAAACTATCATCAATAGGCAGTGGGTCATCAAGAACATTTTCCATTCGAGACAAATTATCAGCCACGGGATTCTCAGCTCCCTTTCTATCAATAATATGCAGTCAAATTCTTGCAGCAAAAGAACCCACCTAATTAACCTAGGTTTAGCATCTTTCTTTTCCATAAGATATTTAATAGCAGTATGATCAGTGTGAACAATCACTTTAGAATCAACAATATAAGATCTGAATTTATCACATGCAAACACAACTGCTAAAAATTCTTTCTCAGTAGTAGCGTAATTTCTTTGAGCATTGTCTAGAGTTTTACTAGCATAGTGGATAACATTTAATTTCTTATCAACTCTTTGTCCTAGAATAGCACCAACAGCATAGTCACTAGCATCACACATAATTTCAAAAGGCAAGTTCAAATTAGGTGGGAACAATGGGTGCAGAGGTTAAGGCTTTCTTAAGTATTTCAAAGGCTTCTACACAATCATTATAAAAAACAAATGGAACATCTTTTTGCAAAAGATTAGTAAGAGGCCTAGAAATTTTCGAGAAGTCTTTAATAAACCTTCTACAGAAACCAGCATGACCAAGGAAACTTCTTATACCTTTAATATCTTTAGGACATGGCATTTTCTCAATTGCATCAACTTTAGCTTTATCTACTTCAATACCTCGTTCAGAAATTTTATGCCCCAAGACAATACCTTCATTAACCATAAAGTGGCACTTCTCCCAATTCAAGACAAGATTAGTTTCTTCACATCTCCACAAAACTCGATCAAGGTTGCTTAAGCAATCATCAAAAGAAGTCTCGTAAATGAAAAATCATCCATGAAAACCTCAACAATCTTTTCACAAAAGTCAGAGAACATAGCAGTCATACATCTTTGAAAGGTAGCAGGTGCATTGCATAAACCAAAAGGCATACGTCTATAAGCATAAGTTCCAAATGGGCAAGTAAAGGTAGTTTTCTCTTGATCTTCTTTTGACATAGGTATTTGAGAGAAACCAGAATATCCATCAAGGAAATAAAATTGTGTATGCTTAAACAATCTTTCTAACATTTGATCAACAAAAGGCAAGGGGTAATGATCTTTTCTAGTAGATTTCTTTAATTTCCAAAAATCAATTACCATCCAATAACCAGTTACAATTCTTTGTGGGATAAGTTCATTTTTATCATTAGGAATAACGGTAATGCCTCCTTTCTTAGAGACACAATGAACAGGACTTACCCATCTACTATCAGCTATGGGATAAATTATATCTGCTTCCAGAAGCTTTAATATTTCAGTTCATACCACATCCATCATCTTAGGATTCAATCATCATTGATGATCAACAACTGGCTTAGCATCAGGCTCCATATTAATCTTATGCTGACATAGAGTGGGACTAATGCCCTTAAGATCATCAAGAGTATATTCAATAGCAGTGCGGTGCTTATTCAGAGTTTTTTGTAATCTATTTTCTTCGTGCTCTGAAAGGTTAGCACTAATAATAACATGATATATCTTCTTTTCATCAAGATAAGCATATTTCGATGTATCAAGCAATTGTTTCAATTCAAACACAGGATCACCTTTAGGTGGAGGAGGACCTCCAAGAGTTTCAATAGGCAAATTGTGTCTAAGAATAGATGGTTGATCAAAGAACATCTTATCTATTTCATTTCTTTTGTTCATATGCATATCATTTTCATGGTCTAGCAAATATTGTTCTAACGGATCAGTAGGAGGTACGGCAATAGAAGCAAGACCAATAATTTCATCCTTACTCGGCAATTCTTTATCATGAGGTTGTCTACGAAATTTAGAGAAATTAAACTCATGATATACATCACCAAAGTTAACACTGGCAGTTTCTTCATTGCAATCAATCTTAGCATTAACTATATTCAAGAAAGGTCTACCAAATATAATGGGACAAAAATCATCTTGTGGGGAACCAAGAACTAGAAAATTAGTAGGGTATTTTATCTTTCCACACAAGACTTCAACATCTCTAACAATCCCAAGTGGTGAAATAGTATATCTATTCGCAAACTTAATAGTAACATCAACGCTTCTATCTCAACAGGTGCAATATCATTCATGATCTCTTGATATAAGGTAAACGGAATAGCGCTCACACTAGCACCCAAGTGACATAAACCATGATAACAATGATCTCCTATTTTAACTGAGACAACAGGCATGCCAACAACAAGCTTATTCTGTCTTTAGTATCAAGCTTAGCAATTCTAGTTGCTTCATCACAGAAGTAAATAACATGCCCGTCAATATTATCAACCAAGAGATCTTTAACCATAGCAACATTAGGTTCAAATTTAATTTGTTTAGAGGGTCTAGGTGCTCTTTTATTACTTTTTTTAACCACAGTTGAGACTTTAGCATGTTCCTTAATCCTAACAGGAAAAGGTGGTTTCTCAATATAAGCAGTAGGCACAACTGTACCAACATTATAAATGATAGTTTCGTCTTTAACTAATACGGGTTCCTCAATCTTTTCTTTAATAGGGGGATGATATTTAAACCACTTCTCCTTAGGGAGATCAAAATGAGTACCAAATGATTCACAGAAAGAGGCTACTATCTCAGGGTCAATTCCACATTTAGTGCTAAACTTATGAAAAGAATCGGTATCCATAAAAGATTTAACACAATCAAACTCAAGTTTATACCTGACTCTTTACCTTTGTCGAGTTCCCAATCTTTAGAGTTGTGTTTAATTATTTCCAGAAGATCCCATCTAAATTCAATAGTTTTCTTCATGAAGGAACCGATAGAAGAAGAATCGAGCATGGTTTGATCATTATGAAAAGCCAGGCATAAAAGTTCTGTAAGATAATTTCCCTTGAGAGATCATGATTGTGGCATGTGTACATCATGTACTTAAGCCTCCCCCAAGCTTGAGCAATTCTTTCTCCTTCACGAGGCAAAAAATTATATATATAATTCCAATCACGATGAACCAGATGCATAGGATAAAACTTCTGATGAAATTCCAATTTCAATCGGTTCCAATATCATCACATAGCCTATACTATGTCAATGCCTTTCCCCCCAAAGATAAAGGGAAAACCTTCTTCTTAACTCCATCTTCGGATAAAACTGCAAGCTTAAATAATCCACAAACTTCATCCACATAGATTAGATGCATATCAGGATGTACTATTCCATCTCCTGCATAAGGATTAGCTAGCAGTTTCTCTATCACACCCGAAGGAATCTCATAATAAATATTTTCAGTAGGTGCAGTAGGTTGAGGAGCAACTCTTTGTGCTTCCAGTCTAGGTGAAGATACCCCAAACAAACCCCTCAAAGGATTGTTTTCCATAGTGAAAAGTGACAGTAAATTTCAGCACGTAATATAAATGTTTCCTTACCAAATTCCACTCACCAAAGGCGCTTCACTCCCCGGCAATGGCGCCAGAAAAGAGTCTTGATGACAACAAGTATAGGGGATCAATCTTAGTCCTTTCGACAAGTAAGAGTGTCGAACCCAAAGAGGAGCAGAAGGAAATGACAAGCGGTTTTCAGCAAGGCATTGTCTGCAAGCACTGAAATTATCAGTAACAGATAGTTTGGTAGCAAGGTAATTTGTAACGAGTAACAAGTAGCAAATATAACAAAGGTGCAGCAAGGTAGCCCAATCCCTTTTGTAGCAAAGGACAGGCCAGAACGGTCTCTTATAATAAGCAAAGCATTCTTGAGGACACACGGGAATTTCATCTAGTCACTTTCATCATGTTTATTCGATTCGCATTCGCTACTTTGATAATTTGATATGTGGGTGGACCGGTGCTTGGGTGCTATTCTTACTTGAACAAGCCTCCCACTTATGATTACCCCCTCTCGCAAGCATCCGCAACTACGAAAGAAGAATTAAGATAAATCTAACCATAGCATGAAACATATGGATCCAAATCAACCCCTTATGGAATAGCGCATAAACTAGGGTTTAAGCTTCTGTTACTCTAGAAACCAATCATCTAATAACTACTCCACAATGCCTTCCCTTAGGCCAAATATGGTGAAGTGTCATGTAGTCGACGTTCACATAACACCACTAAGGGAATCACAACATACATATCATCAAATTATCGAACGAATACCAAATTCACATGATTACTTATGACAAGACTTCTCCCATGTCCTCAAGAACAAAAGTAACTACTCACAAATCATATTCATGTTCAAGATCAGAGGGGTATTGAATGTCATTAAGGATCCGAACATATAATCTTCCACCAAATAAACCAACTAGCATCAACTACAAGATGTAATCAACACTACTAGTAGCCCGCAGGTACCAATATGAGGTTTTGAGACAAAGATTGAATACAATAGATGAACTAGGGTTTGAGATGAGATGGTTCTGGTGAAGATGTTGATGAAGATTGGTCCTCCCATGATGAGAGGATCATTGGTGATGATGATGGCTTAGATTTCCCCCTCCTAGAGGGAAGTTTCCCTGGCGGAATCGCTCCGTCGGAGAGCTAAATTACTCCTACCCAGGTTCCGCCTCGAGATGGCGGTGCTTCGTCCTGAAACCTTCCTTCTGATTTTTTCTAGGTCAAATGGCATCATATAGCAGAAGATGGGCTTCGAAGGCCTGCCAGGGCCCCCACAAGCTCAGGGGGCGCGCCCCCCCGGGCTTGTGGCTGCCTAGTAGCCCCCCTTCTATTGATTCTTTCGCCAATATTTTTTATATATTCCAAAATAAATCTCTGTCAATTTTCAGGTCATTTGGAGTTGTGCAGAAAAGATGTCTCTAATATAGCCCTTTCTGGTCCAGAATTCCAGCTATCGACGATCTCCCTGTTCATGTGAAACTTGCAAAATAAGAGACAAAAGGCATAAGAATTGTATTATAAAGTGAAATAACAATCCATAATGCAATAAATATTGATAGGAAAACATGATGCAAAATGGACGTATCAGTTATCACACTACTTCCGAAGCACTCTTGACACAAGAGGACTTGGAAAGATCAGATGAACCTTAAGAGCTTCAACACCAAGAAGGTAGTTGATCGAGTCAAATTACAATTGCATGCTTCTTTATATTTAGTCTCATAGTTCGATGTACACTAACACTTCCCATGTTTGTTGTTGAACTAGCACCTAGGCGCAAGAGGAAACAGACATAAGGATAATGCTCGACAGGTTAACTAAATCTAAAGGAGGAAGAATGGAGATCCATTTTGAGGCAGGTTTAAAAAGGCCACATGAAGCTACAGAGTCAGCCAAGTTAGTATCAGAGGCAGCCGTAGCCGTTAGGTGTCATGCATGTATCCTCCCAACATGGATTCAGTACATGAATGACAAAGATGAAACCTAGTTTAACACCTTTCTCGACCATTTATCTGTAAGTATGTTTATTTATGGAAATTAGTAATATCGTCTTTCTCTGTCCCATACTTTCTAGGTTGTTGGTAATGAGACCCCATAATTTTCAACAGATGAGGTTCAAGTTGGATTGGCAAGATGATGCAACCAAACAATCATGCACTCATGTTTTCAAGTCTACTCTATGACAGTATCAGTATAACCCGAGGAAAACTCACTTTGAAGGCAAGGCTAACAATGAACTTGCCCAAACATCTCCAGTGGAAAATATAATGGATGAAGACTGGACAACCCTTGTTAAACACTGGTCTGATCCAAAGTATCAAGTACGCTATATATATGTGATCAGATTACATGTTGGACTCCTATTTATGCATGTGCCTTACAAATCTATCTTCTTCTAGGTGACCTATTCAAAGAACAAGGCCAACCGTACAGAAGTGAAATTCCAACAGACGACAGGATCTCGTAGCTATATTGCACACTACGAGGCTCTTATAACTAGCTATTGCTTCACTCTTTTGGTTGTGCCATATTATCAGATCTATATCGACTTGTTCCAAGTGCAGAGAAAAGCTTGCAAGGACCAAAAAGAACCTGAACCAAATGCGGTTGAAATTTTCAAGGACTATCACACCAGTAAGACGAAGGGCATGACTACACCAGTCAAAGCCGCTATTGTAAGGCCTTAATCCTCATGCCGTTGAACTACTAGTTACTCTGTCTTATGCATTGAACTGCATGGTTTGCAACTAATGTATATTACTCTTTTCAATTCTATACACAGTTGTCTTAACGTATCATTGCACCTTACAAGGTTTAAAAGAGAGGAATGATGTTCCTGTTGGAAATATGCCCTAGAGGCAATAATATTGTGTTATTATATTTCCATATTCATAGTTATGAATTTATATTCCATGCTATAACTGTTATGATCCTGGAATATGCAATTCAGTGGAAAACTCATATGCACGTGTGGAATGATAAACAATAACAAGAAGTTCCCGGTCTCGCCTCTAAGACCGGCTCAAGTGTTGTTGGTGATCATGTTTTTTGGATCTTAGGATATCGTTTATAGTGTTAAATGATAGTCCTAAAACAACTTTGAGATTATGACGTTGGAAGAACGATCATATTGAATCGACCCAATACTTGTCGGTTATACTATGTGATTATATCATCTGAAATCATTTGTTATAAACCGGAGTGTTAGCATGTGTTTTAGTTCCTCAGACCATGAGAGTGTCTCGATCACTTCCTACTGGATGGTGGGCTTTGGGGTTGCTCAAACGTCATCTGTAACAAGGTGATCATAACGACAACTTTCAGGCACATCGAAAAGTTTGACAAGTGACGGGATAGCTTGAGAGTGGGATTTGCTGCTCTGACGATGGAGACATATTCTTAGGGCCCTCTCAGTGTGACATCATCCACCATCGTCTGGCCAGGCACAGGTGACTACGTCACGGGGATTCCGGAACACGTCAACGAGAAAGAAGAACAAAACTGGTAATAGGAGCAACAGTATAGTGAGCATGGTGATGACTCAGGAGGATACCGATGCACACCGAGTTCTGTAAAGTATCGCGAAGCAAAGGGAACATCACATGATAACCAAAGGTCCACTCGAATATCATTCGTGTAATAATAGGGACCGATATGGATGTCCATGGTTCCGCTATAGGTCATTGAACGAAGGGGTTTCGTTCATGTCTATGATTTATCGAACCTACGAGGTCACAAGCTTAAGGTAATCACGATCTTCTGAGTGTTAGTAGGACGAGAGTGATGAGAATATATTTGTGGAATTGTTTCATTAATATCCAGAATAGTTTCGAGAGGTTCTGGAAGCGTTTCGGGGTCACCGGAAGGGTTTCGGTGAATATCGGGTAATACAGGGTATTACCGATTAATTATATATAGGTGGAAAATGTTTCTGGGGATGTTAAATTATATATATATATAATGCTCTGAATTTTTTTAGAACATTTTATATTTAATTCAAATATCAATGGGCCTAAAAAGGCCAAGAGGTGGAAGGGAACTTAGGCCAAAAAAGGCCCAAGTAGGAAGGCGCCCCCCTTTCCTTGTGGGGGGCGAATTGGACAAGGGGAGGGAGTCATACTCCCTCTCCCTATGCCGGCGCCCAAGGGGGGACTTCCCCCCCTTAGTGGCTGCCCTCTCCCTCCCCTCTAACATATATATGCTAGAGGATTTCCACCCTATGGTAACACAAGTTTTGGAGCCTCCTCTAGTTCATCTAGTGCACGTTCTAGTTGGTCCTAGTTGACTAATTAGAGCGATCCCTAGCCACCTTTAATCATCATAATTAGAAGCCCCGTGTGGTTCTAAACTCCTTCCTCTAATTATCTGGTGACGATTAGCTCTGGACGGTGAAGCGCTGCCGGATCATGAAGACCGTACGCTTGCAACCAAGTAGAGAGGCCATGCTTTCGGTCTTCCGTTTGAGGGATCGTTCGTGGGTGGTTCGTGGGATCGTCATCGATGTTCGAGGGACTCCAAGTACGATCCACACCAACTCGTCTACTTTCGCTGCACTACCAGAGTCGGTAACGATCGTTGATCACAACCCGTTATGCACCTTCATATTGTTCCTGGGTGATCGTAGGGCGATTTTTTTTGTTTCTACTACGTTTCCCAACAATGGTATCATGAGTGGTTCTATGAGTAGATGCAGGTTGCGATCTATATCACATGTGGATGTGAGGGTGATGTTCTTGCTATGCTTCCCTCGAGTGTTGCTTCGGTTCAGTTCATTGACGGCATGGTGTCGCTTTTCACAAGGTTCTGACGATCGCTCGGCTCTGGCTGTCGATGATCTGCTAACAGTTCCTTGGACTTCACCATAATCAAGAATAGTGAACCATCGCATACGCAAGAGGGTAATGAAGATGGATGATCTTCTAGGGGGTCATGCGTATTAGATGAAGTTTAGTGTGGGGGAACAAGATTTTTAATTAAGTCTCTTCTTTCACACACACCCCGAAAGTTAATCTAGCAACAAGGATTATCACTTTATGGTGTGCATGTAGGTAGCTAGGTTTATTCGAAAACCCTAGAATCCATGTAATTAAAATTTGCCAAACCAATTAGAGGACGTCTAACTTGGTTTTGCAGGGTTTGCATATGATGTGGTAAAGCCTTCGTCATGATAATGAGTTTATGTATGAGATGGTTATATGTTGTAATGTTAAGTGGCCTGCGTGTCACGGCATCATGGCTGGAGCCACGAGATTGCCACTTTAATGTAAATATCATAGAGATAGGTTACATGTGATGGTGGCAAGACGTACATGGAGGACCCCGACGAGGAGAAGGTGTACTAAGGCACGGGACGAGGAGCTATAATTTCATGCCACGGTGGAATTTCAGATTTCTGGTGTCACGACAACATGTTTTGAAACGGTCGCCACGATAACGTTTTATGAGATTGCCGCCACGACAACGTTTTTGAAACGGTTGCCACGACAACGAAATATTGGCCGTCATGTCGCTTCAACTGGAGATTGAAGATGATCACGGAGAACTCCCGGCGCCCAGGGTTATACCATATCATGATATTATGAATTGCCTGAGATGTTTATCCCTTTGTTGTTTGCACCCTTTGATTGCGTAGTAGTAAATTATTAGGGTGATCTCTCATAGTAAATATCAAGTTAAAAGGTGCTCTTCCCAGTGTTGCAACCGTCTATAACACGTAGTGTTCCGGAGTGCGTCATGTCCACATGAGTACAAACGGGACGTGAGGTGTAAGACGGAGATGGTCGGACCATGTATGCAGATATCACTCGGTTGTCTTGAAGTTCTGGCAGAATCATTCTGAGCTCAGAGCACAAAGCATTGAAAGATGAACAAGAGTCATATGGAGATATGATCGGCAAAAGTTTGCCTACCAGTCAAAATTCTCATCATCAGTGATGTCCACATCAATGGCTGAGAACTAGATTTGGATCTTGAATCACTCACTATCAATTATGAGAGATGTTGATTTGAGTGAGAGCACAATTATGTGTTACTTAAGTTTAATAACTAGTGCAAATTAATTATGAACAATATCTATGTGTAGTTTGCATTATAGTTGTAGAATTATGGCTCAACGTTCCACCTTTGTTGTTGAAATTGATTGACTATTATTTATGTGGTTGAAACTTTATGTTTGAGAGGATCGTCCTCTAAAAGTGCCAAGAAGGATTTTTGCCCTACTGCATGTTTACAATACTCTCTTGTTGATGTTGTGGATGACGAGACTCACGTCCTTCGACCCAAAAGCTAGAATTGCATTACGGTCTGCTTGCTTCCGAGAAACCCGAACTTCATAATGTTTGGGATAGTTATGTGATATTCTTGGAACTGGAAATTGTTTTCAGAAACAAACAAAGGCTAAAAGATATGCGACATCTAAAGAAATGTTTTGTTTGCAAATTCTAGTGAAGTGTTCAACTATGTTTAAGACTAAAATGCATAAGATCCGGAAGAAAGCCAGTCATGTGTTGACGGTGAAAACTTGTAGAGAAAGAACAAAACCAAAGGATGTAATGAGAATTACATGCCTATGGAAGTTTGGGGCTCACGCCACTCTTAAAGCTGTTGTTTCTTCTAAGAGTAAGAGAAATATTGAAGTAAAACTATAAGAAGTAAAAGGCAGAAAGAAAAGAAGACTGGAATGTCCAGCTCAAGTATAATGTCATACAAGTTATAAGATGTAGAGGTGGTTGGTCAAGTAAAGTGTAGTTCTTGGGAAATATGATCAATTTGTTGATCACTGATTCTTCGGTATTGTGGTTAAAAGGTTAATCACAAGGATATCGACTCGATTGCATATTATTGCAAATCGTTGCAAGAAACTTCGAACGGCCTAAATGACCAACAAATAATGAGGTTAAAATATTTTGATGGATTGTAAAAGGTTATAGTATTTCTATCAGTGTATTTCCTCTGTATTTATTATCATAATTCATTTTAGAGTTTTTGTACACTCTAGCCCATTGCATAGAAGTTGCAAGGAGGTTGTTCATGACAGAACAATAGTTGTTTGATGTTATGAACAAAAGGGCATACTCTTATTGTGAATAAGATGTATGTTATGAATATTGATAATAAAATTGAACATCCATAACACTGAGGCTAAATGTCGCAAGACTAAAATAATACCACATCTGTGTGGCACTGCATTTAGTCACATTGGAGAAACCAGCATGAAGAAATTTCATAGTGATGAATTTTGAAGTCATCTGATTGAGAATCATCTAACACTTGCAAGTTTCATCCAATTAGTGGAGTAAATTAAAATACAATTCACAGGCCATAGAGAACGAGCGACAAAATAATTGGCAATATGAATATCGATATGTATAGTCCAATAAGTGTTGTTGCAAGCAGTGGATTTATCTATCTTCAAGGATGACTCAAGTAGATATTTATATTTACTTATTGAGACATAAAACTGGATCTTTTGAAATATTTCAGAAGGTTTTCGGAATGAAGTAGAATTTATTGTAACAAGAAAATTATGTTTCTTCAATTAGATTGCGGAAAGGAATATTTGAGTTACAACTTTAGCGAATGTCTGATGAGCTATAAAAAGTATTTTATAGTTTGCAACTCCTAGAACACTACTAAGAGTAGAGTGTTTTAAGTAGATGCAATCAAGCTATGTATGACATAGTGAGATCAAAGATGACATTAATTATTTTGCCAATATACTTTCAAAGTGATGTTTTAGAGACTGTGGCTTTTACACTGAAAAAGGAGCGCCATAAATTTATTGAAATAAGTGCCACTTTGTAGGTTATCCCAAATAGTTGGGTATTCCTCTATCACTATGCCGAGGTAAAGTGTTGCCACAGAGTGCGGAAGTTTTGAAGAAAATGTTTTCTACAAAAGAGTGAGTGGGAGGATAGTGCAACTCGACAAGATTGTGGAATCTTTGTAATCAGCTCAAAGTAAAGAAACACTGGAAGTAATTCTAGAATTTCTTACTATGACTGATATGAAAGTCTCTACATGAGATATAGAGACTACAGTCGAACTTTGATTGCTTGTATCTGCATTGGTATTTTCCCGAAGAGGAGAGGATGATGCAGCACAACAACGGTAAGTATTTCCCTCAGTTATGAAACCAAGGTTATCAATCCAGTAGGAAGATCCACCTAAACTATGTAAACAATACTTGCACACAAATAAGAAATACTTGCAACCCAACGCGTAAGAGGGGTTGTCAATCCCTTCTCGGTATTGAGATAGATTAAATTGTATGAGATTGGACTAGCACATATGCCCGTGCGTTGCAACGGGAGAAAAAATAGTATGCATTTAAAGTCAGTGAGAATTATATGTGGAAGCAAAACCCTGTGTGCACGTGAAAAATGAACATTTAGCTTCTTGGTTTCGCCGGGTGTGAAGTAATTAATCCGCTATTTTTTCATTCATTGATCGAGGGCATTTAAGAATTTAGTTACGTCATTGTACGCCAGAGAAGGCCCATGAATTATTCAATCGACTTTTCCTTTCAATTGAGGAGATTTTAAGGTATGAAGTTTCCGAATATTGTAGGAAATATGAACCATTTTTTAAATCCTGAACAGTTTTTTTAAAATTATGTACACTTTCAGCAAAAGGCAAAGAAAATTTGAAACAGTGACATCTTTTAAAATTCACAAACATTTTTTTAAAAACACCAACTTTTTTATAAAAACATGAACATTATTTGAATTTGTGAGCATGTTTTTAGAATGGTAACATGTGTTGAAAATTCATAACATTTTTCGAAAATGTGTCTTTTATACGCGAACATTATTTTGAATTGTAAAAATTTCACTAAAAAAGAATATTATTTGAATTTGGAACATTTTTTCAAATGCCATTTTATTTTTAGAAATCTCGAAAAATTTGAAAAACAATATTTTTTTGAAAAAAAGGGAAACTTTTTTCAAGTTTCGCATATTTTCCAAAATAACAACAAAATTTTGGAATTCTAAACATTTTCTAAAATTTTATTTTTTTAAATTATGAACTTTTTGATTATTTTGAATTTATGAAATAAATTCTATAGGAAAATAAACTCTGAAGGGAAAAATGAGATAGGGGAAGGAGAATAAAAATAGAAGTAAAACACAGAAACAAAGAAAAATGTGTCGGCCCATTATTGGTTGTCCTGTTCGAAGCTCCGACTATTTGTCGCCCTATACGGAAAAAAGAATTTCCCAGCTGCGTGGGCAGAAAAATAAGTGGGCTGCCTTCGCTGGGCCACACCGTACGGCCCACGTACGAAATTCTGAAAAAAGCCTTTTTTTCTAGGAGACGAACGCATAAGAATTTAGTACCACCTCGGATAGAAAAAAATTTCTTTTCGGCGGTGAACGGATGAAAAAATTGGCAAAACGCACCTTGCTTTATTAGTAGGTATAGATAAATAGATCTAACAAAAACACAAAATAAAATAAATAAATGAAAATTGCAGCAAGGTATTTTTGGTTTTAATATGATAGGAAATAGACCTGGGGGCCGTATATTTCACTAGAGGCTTCTCTCGATAAAATAGCATACGGTGGGTAAACAAATTACTGTTGGGCAATTGATAGAAGAGCAAATAATTATGACGGTATCCAAGGCAATGGTCATGTATATAGGCATCACGTCCAAGATTAGTAGACCGAAACGATTCTGCATCTACAACTATTACTCAACACATTGACCGCTATCCAGCATGCATCTAGTGTATTAAGTTCATGAAGAAACAGAGTAATGCAATAAGAATGATGACATGATGTAGACAAGATATATTCATGTAGGAATAGACCCCCATCTTTTTTATCCTTAATGGCAACGATACATGCGTGTCATGTCTCTTTCTGCCACTGAGATTGAGCACCGCAAGATCGAACCCATCACAAAGCACCTCTTCCCATGGCAAGAAAAATCAATCTAGTTGGCCAAACCAAACCAAAGTTTCGGAGAAGAAATACGAGGCTATAATAATCATGCATAAAAGAGTTCAGCAAAGACTCAAATAATATTCATAGATAGATCTGATCATAAACTCATAATTCATCGGATCCCAACAAACACATCGCAAAAAGTCATTACATCAAATAGATCTCAAAGAACATCAAGGAGAACATTGTATTGAAGATCAAAAAAAGAGAAGAAGCCATCTAGCTACTACCTACGGACCCATAGGTCTGTGGCAAATGATACGTCTCCAACGTATCTATAATTTTTGCTTGTTCCATGCTGTTATATTATCATTCTTGGATGTTTTACAATCATTTTATGGCAACTTTATATCATTTTTTGGGACTAACCTATTGACGTAGTGCTCAGTGCCAGTTGCTGTTTTTTGCTTGTTTTTTACTTCGCATAAAATCAATACCAAACGGAGTCCAAACGCAGCGAAACATTTTGGAGATTTTTTCTGGACCACAAGACACCTATTGGGCCAAAGAAGTACCAGAGGGGGGCTCTGAGGGGAGCACAACCCACCTGGGCGCGCCTGGGCCCAAGCGCGCCCTGGTGGGTTGTGCCCACCTCGGCCGCCTCCCACACCACCTCTTTGCTCTATAAATACCCCGAAAATCGAAAAACCCTAGGGGAGTCGATGAAACACAATTCCAGCCGCCCAAGTTCCAGAACCACCAGATCCAATCTAGACACCATCACAGAGCGGTTCATCATCCTCATTGGTGCCTCTCCGATGATGCGTGAGTAGTTCATTGTAGACCTACGGGTCCATAGTTAGTAGCTAGATGGCTTCCTCTCTCTCTTTTGATTCTCAATACAATGGTCTCTTGGAGATCTATTTGATGTAACTCTTTTTGCGGTGTGTTTGTTGGGATCCGATGAACTTTGAGTTTATGATCAGATCTATTTATCCATGGAAGTTATTTGAGTTTCTTTGATCTCTTATATGCATGATTACTTATAGCCTCGTATTTCTTCTTCGAATCTTTGGTTTAGTTAGGCCAACTAGATCGATTTTTCTTGCCATGGGAAGAGGTGCTTTGTGATGGGTTCGGTCGTGCGGTGTTCTTTTCCAGTGACAGAAGGGGCAGCAAGACACGTATTGATCGCTGCTATTAAGGATAACAAGATGGGGTCTATTCCTACATGAATAGATCTTGTCTTCATCATGTAATCGTTTTTATTGCATTACTCCGTTTTCCCATGAACTTAATACACTAGATGCATGCTGGATAGCGGTCGATGTGTGGAGTAATAGTAGTAGATGCAGGCAGGAGTCGGTCTACTAATCTTGGACGTGATGCCTATATAATGATCATTGCCTGGATATCGTCATAATTATTTGAAGTTCTATCAATTGCCCAACAGTAATTTGTTTACCCGTCGTATGCTATTTTTCTCGAGAGAAGCCACTAGTGAAATCTACAGCCCCCGGGTCTATTCTTTATCATATTTGCTTTGAGATCTTTTTTTATTTGCTTTTGTTTTCAGATCTATTATTCTAAAAACCCAAAAATACCTTGCTGCACTTTTTCTTTATTTATTTTATTTTGTTTTGTCGCGAAATCTATTTATCCAAAATCATACAAATCAATCTATCTTTTACCCGAGAGGGATTGACAACCCCTCTTACGCGTAGGGTTGCAAGTATTTGTTCTTTGTGTGCAGGTACCATTTACATAGTGTTGCTTGGTTCTCCTACTGGTTCGATAACCTTGGTTTCATAACTGAGGGAAATACCTACCGTAGCTGTGCTGCATCATCCCTTCCTCTTCAGGGAAAAACTAACGCGGACATGAGCCATCAAGAAATGATTTCTGGAGCCGTTGCTGGGGAGGATCAAGTCAAGATAGTCTCCCGTCCACGGACCGATTTCTGGCGCCGTTGCCGGGGAGGCATCATCAACATCTATCAGGTTCCTAATCACAAATGTCATCTCCTTGCAATTTACAATATTTGCCATTTGCCTCTGGTTTTCATCTCCCCCACTTCACAAAAATTTCTCGTTTTATTCGCCCTCTTTTTCGTCTGCCGTTTTCTAGTCAGACCTCTTATTTTGCTTGAAATTGTCACTATGAGTGACTTTGGTATGGCAGAAACAGATGATGGCCTAACTCCTAAAATTGGACGATCCGACAATCTAGATGCTAAAACTTTTGTTTTGGGGCAAGGGAACGTTATGGGAAAAGAACATATCCAAGAATTTTTCATCTGTGTTGGAAATTTGACTCTTGATGATGCTCCTAACTTAAAAGAACTAAATCTTATGCGGAAGCTATTTCAGCACTAATTTTGAAACTTGAAAATAGATTTAGACGTACCCACCCTACCTTGCAAAGATTGTTTTATGAGCTACCATCTATAAAAGATCCTAAGGCTAAAAAGATAGCTACCCAAGTTCTTATGAATGAATTTGATCACATAGTACGGGAAGCTAGGGAAATTTTTTATTTTTATGGCACGAGCCATGAAAAACCAGTAATAGGTGAGATCCTTTACAATAGTGATTACATGTTGAGACATTTGCTTGGTAATAATCAATTTTTTAATGAGAATCTCAAAAAGGTAATCCCCGCTTTAGATATAATCCAACAAGTTTTCAATGATGTAAATCAATGATATTCTTGGATTGTTGCCGAAAATCAAAGGGGATACATAGATGGGAAACTTGATAATGCTAAAATTTCTATGGATAATGTGTTTCAAGTTATTTTTACAAAACCTCCTGACAAGAACACATCTACGGAAAATGAAACTAAAGATGACAATACTTGAATCTATGCTTTATGCCTAGCTAGGGGCGTAAAACGATAGCGCTTGTTGGGAGGCAACCCAATGAATAAAATTTATTTTTGCCTTTTTCTTTCTGTTCTTGAGTGTTTGCACAATTATGCCTCTGTTGTGTTTGTGTTTTTTATGTTTTAATTAGTGTTTGTGCCAAGTAAAGCCTTTGGGATAGCTTTGGTGATAGTTGATTTGATCCTGTTGAAAAATAGAAACTTTTGCGTCCAGGAAAATAATTGTCTAGATTTACAGAAACAACAAAAAATTCTGAATTTTTCACACAATATTGATATACAAATTTTCTACGTTTTTCCCATTTTTCGGAATTTTTGGAGTTACAGAAGTATGAGTAAAATTCGCATATTTACAGACTGTTCTGTTTTTGACAGATTCTGTTTTCTTTGCATTGTGCGCTTATTTTGATGATTCTATGGATTGTATCAGGGGGTATAAGCCATGGCAAAGTTATAATATAGTAGATATAATGCAATAACAAAATTTGAATGGGTTTTCTACAGTACTTAAAGTAAAGATTGTTTTTTTATACTAACGGATCTCACGAAGGTTTTGTTAAGTTTTGTGTGATTGAAGTTTTCAAGTTTTGGGTGAGATCATGATGGATGAAGGAATAAGGAGTAAGAACAACCTAAGCTTGGGGATGCCCACGGCACCCTAAGGTAATATTCAAGGAGAAACAAGCAACTAAGCTTGGGGATGCCCCGAGTGGCATTCGCTCTTTCTTCTAACGACCATCGGTATTTTACTTGGAGCTATATTTTTATTCGTCACATATCATGAGTTTTGCTTGGAGCATCTTGTATTATATGAGTCTTTGCTTGTTTTGCTTTTTAGTTTGCCACAAGTATCCTTGCTAGACACACCTATTTGAGAGAGCCAAAATCGTACTATGATTTGTTAGAATTGCTCTTTATGCTTCACTTAAATTTTTTGAGCTATGGAATTGCTCTAGTGCTTCACTTATATCTTTTTGAGCACGGTGTGCTTTAATATTTTTGAAGAAATGCTCTCATGCTTAACTTAGATTTATTTGAGAGTTAGTAATTTTGAAGAAATTCTCTCGTGCTTCACTTATATTATTTTGAGAGTTAAATTTTTTATGCTCATGTTCTTCACTTAAATTTGTTTGAGCTTGCCAAAAGAAATTGCAATATATGAAATTAGTCCCAAAGTGATAGATATTCAAGAGGGATATAATAAAAACTTTCATGAAGATCATTGGACAAAATAAACTTGATTCTTTGTAATAGTTTTGAGATATGATGATAGTGATATGTGAGTCATGTTGGTGAGTAATTGTGCTTTAGTAAGAATATTGGTGTTAAGGTTTGTGATTCCCTATGGAAGCACGAAAGTCAATAGTTATGCAATGAAATTACATCCTACTTGTGGTGCATTATTCGGTGTTAGTTATGCTTAATGCTCGCTTATGTGATATTTCGTTTCTTGGTTGGATGCTTCTCAATCTTTTTGCTAGCCTTCACTTGTACTAAGTAGGAATACTACTTGTGCATCCAAAATCCTTAAACCCAGTTTTGCCACATGAGTCCACTATACCTACCTATATGCGGTATTTCCATGCCGTTCTAAGCAAATTTGTATGTGCCATCTCTAATCTTCAAAATAATTTTTCTTTTTGTGTGCTCGTACCGCTCATGAAACGGTAGGGGGTGGCTGATATTTTTCCATGCTATATGTGTTATTCTCAAGATGAGTGTTTATTCACTTGTCATTGCACAAGAGTACGACAAAGGTATTAGGGATACCCAGTCCCAAAATGAAAAATGATTTTACTTTATGTTGTCAAATAATAAATTCCTTGGAAAGTGTTGGTATGGACGGCACCCGTGGATACGGCTAGCCGTGGAATGTGAAAGTATGGTGGAAAAAGGAATAAACTTTATTTTCTGTTTGGGAACCGCCTATGATATATCTAGCATGGAAAGTATTGGGAACTACTCGATCGTTTTCGTTGACAGGAAAAGCATGCCACCCAAAATGTTTTATCTCCATTTTTTCGCTTTGAGCTCTGGCACCTCTACAAATCCCTACTTCCCTCTGCGAAGGGCCTTTCTATTTACTTTATGCAATTTTTATTTTTATTTGAGTCTCCATCTTCTCTTATAAAGCACCAACTAAGGGGCACTATGATCGTACTTGAGCATTGGGTGTAGCTAATATGCGAGTGTGTTTCATGAATGGATCAATGATTGAGCATGATGGGCTAGGGATAACTTGCTTTAGTGTTGATATTTTGAAAGACATGGTTGCTTGTTGATATGCTTGAGTATTGAAATCTTCATGTCAAAACTAGACTATTGCTTTGAACCATATAAAAGTCCAAATGTCCATGCTACAAAAGAAAAGAATATGTGATGAACATGTTAGTCAGCATTCCACATCAAAAATTCTGTTTTTTTATCATTTAGCTACTCGAGGACGAGTAGGAATTAAGCTTGGGGATGCTGATACATCTCCAACGTATCTATAATTTTTGCTTGTTCCATGTTGTAATATTATCATTCTTGGATGTTTTACAATCATTTTATAGCAACTTTATATCATTCTTTGGGACTAACCTATTAACATAGTGCCAAGTGCCAGTTGTTGTTTTTTGCTTGTTTTTTACTTCACAGAAAATCAATACCAAACGGAGTCCAAACGTACAAAACTTTTTGGAGATTTTTTCTGGACCAGAAGACACCTGGTGGGCCAAAGAAGGACCAAAGGGGGCTCCGAGGGGAGCACAACCCACCTGGGGTTGTGCCCACCTCGGCCGCCTCCCGCGCCGCCTCTTTGCTCTATAAATACCCCGAAAATCCAAAAACCCTAGGGGAGTCGACGAAACACAATTCCAGCCGCCGCAAGTTCCAGAACCACCAGATCCAATCTAGACACCATCACGGAGGGGTTCATCATCCTCATTGGTGCCTCTTCGATGATGCGTGAGTAGTTCATTGTAGACCTACGGGTCCATAGTTAGTAGCTAGATGGCTTCCTCTCTCTCTTTTGATTCTCAATACAATGGTCTCTTGGAGATCTATTTGATGTAACTCTTTTTGCTGTGTGTTTGTTGGGATCCGATGAACTTTGAGTTTATGATCAGATCTATTTATCCATGAAAGTTATTTGAGTTTCTTTGATCTCTTATATGCATGATTACTCATAGTCTTGTATTTCTTCTTCGAATCTTAGGTTTAGTTAGGCCAACTAGATCGATTTTTCTTGCCATGGGAAGAGGTGCTTTGTGATGGGTTCGGTCGTGCGGTGTTCTTTCCCAGTGACAGAAGGGGCAGCAAGACACGTATTGATCGTTGCTATTAAGGATAACAAGATGGGGTCTATTCCTACATGAATAGATCTTGTCTACATCATCTCATCGTTCGTATTGCATTACTTCATTTTCCCATGAACTTAATACACTAGATGCATGCTGGATAGCGGTCGATGTGTGGAGTAATAGTAGTAGATGCAGGCAGGAGTCGGTCTACTAATCTTGGACGTGATGCCTATATAATGATCATTGCCTGGATATCGTCATAATTATTTGAAGTTCTATCAATTGCCCAACAGTAATTTGTTTACCTGCGGTATGCTATTTTTCTCGAGAGAAGCCACTAGTGAAATCTAGGGCCCCCGGGTCTATTCTTTATCATATTTGCTTTGAGATCTATTTTTATTTGCTTTTGTTTTCAGATCTATTATTCTAAAAACCCAAAAATACCTTGCTGCACTTTTTCTTTATTTATTTTATCCTATTTTGTCGCGAGATCTATTTATCCAAAATCATACAAATCAATCTATCTTTTACCCGAGAGGGATTGACAACCCCTCTTAAGCGTCGGGTTGCAAGTATTTGTTCTTTGTGTGCAGGTACCGTTTACATAGTGTTGCTTGGTTCTCCTACTGGTTCGATAACCTTGGTTTCATAACCGAGGGAAATACCTACCGTAGCTATGCTGCATCATCCCTTCCTCTTCACGGAAAAACTGACACGGACACGAGCCATCAGTAAACTACTCACGCATCATCGGAGGGGCAAGGGTGATGATGAAGAACCCCTCCGTGATCGTTGACCCCTCCGGCAGAGTGCCGGAGAAGGCCTCTAGATTGGATCTTGTGGTTCTAGAACTTGCGGCGGCGAAAATTGTTTTCTCTCGGTTCCCCTAGGGTTTTTCGTATTTTAGAGTATTTTATAGAGCTGATAGTTGGTGGAGAAGCCTCCCATGGGCCCCACTACCCACCAGGGCGCGCCAAGGGCCTCTGGCACGCCCTGGTGCCTAGTGGGCCCCACGGGCCACCTCCTGTGCACTTCTTTGGCTCCCAGGGTGTCTTCTGTCCAGAAAAAAAATCTCCAAAAGTTTCATGGCATTTGGACTCCGTTTGGTATTGATATTCTGCGAAGTAAAAAACAAGCAAAAAAACAACTGGCACTGGGCAGTATGTCAATAGGTTAGTCCAAAAAATGATATAAAGTTACTATAAAATGAATATAAAACATCTAAGATTGATAATATAACAGCATGGGACAATAAAAAATTATAGATACATTGGAGACATATCAGCATCCCCAAGCTTAATTCCTGCTCGTCCTCAAGTAGGTAAATGATAAAAACAGAATTTTTGATGTGGAATGCTTCCTAACATGTTCATCTCATAATCTTTTCTTTTGTAGCATGGACATTTGGACTTTTAGATGATTCAAAGCAATAATCTATATTTGACATGAGGACATCAATACTCAAGCATATCAACAAGCAACCATGTCTTTCAAAATATCAACACTAAAGAAAGCTGTCCCTAGCCCATCATGCTCAATCATTGATCCATTCATGAAACACACTTAAATATTAACTATGCCCAATGCACAAGTATGATAATAGTTTTCCCTAGTTGGTGCTTTATAAGAGAAGATGGAGACTCAATAAAATAAAAATTGCATGAAAGTAAATAGATAGGCCCTTCGCAGAGGGAAGCAGAGATTTGTAGAGGTGCCAGAGCTCAAAGCTTAAATTGAGAGATAAAATTATTTTGAGAGGCATGCTTTTCCTGTCAATGAAAACGACCGAGAATTCCCAATACTTTCCATTCTAGATAAATCATAGGCGGTTCCCAGACAGAAAATAAAGTTTATTCATTTTTCCACCATTCTTTCACAATCCATGGCTAGCCGTATCCACGGGTGCCTTCCATACCAGCACTTTCCAAGGAATTTATTATTTGACAACATAAATAATTTTTTTTCATTTCGGGACTGGGCATCCCTATTACCTTTCCACACTCTCGTGCAATGACAAGTGAATAAACACTCATCTTGAGAATAAAATATCTAGCAAGGAAAATATTGGCCACCCCCTGCCGCTTCATGAGCGGTACGGGCACACAAAAAGGAAATTCATTTTGAAAATTAGAGTTGGCACATACAAATTTACTTGGAACGGCATGGAAATTCCGCATATATGTAGGTATGGTGGACTCATTTGGCACAACTTGGGTTTAAGGATTTGGATGCACAAGCAGTATTCCCGCTTAGTGCAAATGAAGGCTAGCAAATAGATTGAGAAGCGGCCAACCAAGAAACGAAAACGATCATAAAAGAGCATTAGACATAACTAACACCGAATAATGCGCCACAAGTAGGATGTAACTTTATTGCATAACTATTGACTTTCGTGCTTGCATAGGGAATCACAAACCTTAACACCAATATTCTTACTAAAGCATAATTACTCACCAACATGACTCATATATTACTATCATCATATCTCAAAAATATTACAAGGAATCAAGTTTTTAATACCCAATGATCTTCATGAAAGTTTTTATTATATCCCTCTTGAATATCTATCACTTTGGGACTAATTTCATATATTACCATTGCTACTAACAAAGCTCTCAAACAAATCTAAGTGAAGAACGAGAGCACATATTTCTTCAAAATAATTTTCATCTCTCAAAATAATATAAGTGAAGCAATGAGAGGATATTTCTTCAAAATGTTACCAACTCTAAAAATAATCTAAGTGAAGCATGAGAGCATATTTCTTCAAAAATTAAAACACCACCGTGCTCAAAAAGATATAAGTGAAGTACTAGAGCAATTCCATAGCTCAAAAAGTTTAAGTGAAGCACATAGAGCAATTCTAACAAATCATAGCATAATTATGGCTCTCACAAATAGGTGTGTCCAGCAAGGATGATTGCGAAAAACTAAAAAGCAAAGCAAGCAAAGACTCATATAATACAAGACACTCCAAGCAAAACTCATGATATGTGACGAATAAAAATATAGCTCCAAGTAAAATTACCGATGGTTGTTAGAAGAAAGAGGGGATGCCTTCCGGGGCATCCCCATGCTTAGTTGCTTGGTACTCCTTGAATATTACCTTGGGGTGCCATGGGAATCCCCAAGCTTAGGCTCTTTTCACTCCTTATTCCTTCATCCATCGTGATCTCACCCAAAACTTAACAAAAACCTTCGTGAGATCCGTTTGTATAAGAAAACCAATTTTTACTTCAAGTACTATTGCAAACCCATTCATATTTTGTTAGTGCATTATACCTACTATATTCTGACTTTACCATGGCTTATACCCCCCAATACAATCCATAGATTCATCAAAATAAGCACACAATGCAACGAAAATAGAATCTGTCAAAAACAGAATAGTCTAAAAGACTCGATTTTACTCATATTTCTGTAAATCCAAAAATTCTGAATAACTAGGACAATGTAGGAAATTTGCATATCAATCTTGTGTAAAAAATTAAGAGTTTTTCATGGCTCCAGTGATGTTTAACAATTCTGCTACTCGACGTAAAAGTTTCTGCTTTCCAACAAGATCAAATCTACTATCACCCAAGCCATCCTAAAGGCATTACTTAGCACAAACACTAATTAAAACATTAAAAACACAATCATAACAGTAGCATAATTGTGCAAACACACAAGAACAGAAATAAAAAGAGAAAATAAATTTTATTCATTGGGTTGCCTCCCAACAAGCGTTATTGTTTTATGCCCCTAGCTAGGCATAATGCATAGATTCAAGTATTGTCATCTTTGGTTTTTGCAACCTTTATAAGTGTTTTCTCAAATCCGGGAGGCTCTTTACATTTCCCAATATTCTCAGAAAATGAGACCATCTTGAGATCTAAAATATCCAACCGCTTATTACACAAGGTAATCAAAGTATTCATGCGATTGAGGTTTCCACTAATATTTTTGAGAGGTTCATTAGACTTTTGCAATGCAACCAAAATTTTCTGTATATCACCCAGTTTGTCTAACATTTGAATCCCCTCTTGAGTAAAAGTAAATCCCTTGGGTGGTGGTGGAACTCCCAATATTCCCTCTATTATTTCATAAGCAGCATTAGCATCAATCTCAACAAAATTCCCTTTAGCGGCAAAATCCAAAAGTTGTCTATGATGAATGGTCAAACCTATATAAAAATTCCGAAGCAAATTTTTTGCATCTCCTTTTATATTGCAAATATGGTAAGATTCCAATAACCTATACCAAGCGTCTTGCAAATTTTCTCCTTGTTTCTGTTTGAAGTATAGAACTTCAAAATCCGGTGTCAAAGGAGGGGTAGTTATACTAGACATAATGACGAGACAAACAAACAAGAGATCAAACGAGAAAAAGGCAAACAAAAAAGAAGGCAAATATTTTTGTGTTTTTCTGAAAATGTTTTAGAACTGGGGGAGATGAAAACAAGAGGCAAATTGCAAATAAAGTAAATTGCAAGGAGATGAGATTTGTGACTGGGTACCTGATAGATCTGGACTTGATCCTCCCCGGCAACGGCGTCAGAAATTCTTCCTGATTGCTTGTATCTGCGTTGGTATATCCCCGAAGAGGAGAGGATTATGCAGCACAACAACGGTAAGTATTTCCCTCAGTTATGAAACTAAGGTTATCAATCCAGTAGGAGGATCCACCCAAACTATGTAAACAGTACCTGCACACAAATAAGAAATACTTGCAACCCAACGCGTAAGAGGGGTTGTCAATCCCTCCTCGGTATTGACATAGATTAAATTGTATGAGATTGGATAAATAGATCTAACAAAAACACAAAATAAAATAAATAAAGGAAAATTTCAGCAAGGTATTTTTGGTTTTAATATGATAGGAAATAGACTCGGGGGCCGTAGATTTCACTAGAGGCTTCTCTCGAGAAAATAACATACGATGGGTAAACAAATTACTGTTGGGCAATTGATAGAAGAGCAAATAATTATGATGATATCCAAGGCAATGATCATGTATATAGGCATCACGTCCAAGATTAGTAGACCAAAATGATTCTGCATCTACTACTATTACTCCACACATCGACCGCTATCCAGCATCCATCTAGTGTATTAAGTTCATGAAGAAACGAAGTAATGCAATAAGAACGATGACATGATGTATAAAAGATCTATTCATGCAGGAATAGACCCCATATTTTGATCCTTAATGGCAACGACATATGCGTGTCATGTCTCTTTCTGTCACTGAGATTGAGCATCGCAAGATCGAACCCATCACAAAGCACCTCTTCCCATGGCAAGAAAAATCAATCTAGTTGGCCAAACCAAACCAAAGTTTCGGAGAAGAAATACGAGGCTATAACAATCATGCATAAAAGAGTTCAGCAAAGACTCAAGTAATATTCATAGATAGGTCTGATCATAAACTCATAATTCATCGGATCCCAACAAACACACCGCAAAAAGTCATTACAACAAATAGATCTCCAAGAACATCGAGGAGAACATTGTATTGAAGATCAAAAAGAGAGAAGAAGCAATCTAGCTACTACCTATGGACCCGTTGGTCTGTGGTAAACTGCTCATGCATCATGAGAGGGGCAAGGGTGATGATGAAGAACCCCTCCGTGATCATTGACCCCTCCGACAGAGTGCCGGAGAAGGCCTCTAGATTGAATCTCGTGGTTCTAAAACTTGCGGCGGCGAAAACTGTTTTCTCTTGGCTCTCCTAGGGTTTTTAGGATTTTAGAGTATTTATAGAGCTGATAGTCGGTGGAGAAGCCTCCCGTGGGCCCCACTACCCGCCATGGTGCACCAGGGGCCTCTAGCGCGCCCTGGTGCCTAGTGGGCCCCACGGGCCTCCTCCGGTGCACTTCTTTGGCTCCTAGGGTGTCTTCTGTCCAGAAAAAAATCTCCAAAAAGTTTCATGGCATTTAGACTCCGTTTGGTATTGATATTCTGCGAAGTAAAAAAACAAGCAAAAAACAGCAACTAGCACTGGGCACTATGTCAATAGGTTAGTCCCAAAAAATGATATAAAGTTGCTATAAAATGAATATAAAGCATCCAAGATTGATAATATAACAACATGGAACAATAAAAAATTATAGATACGTTGGAGACATATCAAACTTGCAACTAAACTATATAGGTTGGGAAAATTCGTGCAGACCTTTGTGGTATGCAGACGAAATATTGTTGGGCAAACAATGAAACTATAATTCACATAGAAGCACTGATGGGCCCTAACTCCAAAAATTGTCTATATGCCAACATAATCCGAGATAGTATCCATTCGCATAATTCAAGCTTAGAACTTGATGAACCCTTCGAAAGACTTAGAGTTTTAAGAATAGTATTGGATCTATAAACTGTGAAAGATAAAAATGTTTAATAATGCTTGACTTGTTGCAAATAGTTTATGACAAGATCAAAGAATTGACTATGATGAGATTGTCTCATTAGCAATACTTAAAGTCAGTTCGGGTTAAACTAGCAATTATTAGATATTTCAATTATGAGATAAAATAGATGGATGTCAAAATGATTCCCATGAGATGGAAACAGAACCAAAGTTGTATGTTTGATACGATCCAAGGTAATTTTGTCAATCCATAGGATGCTAGTAAGTATGCAAACTTCAAGAGATCCTATAATGATTTGAAGCAAGCATATGGAGTTGGAATCTTCGTACTAATGAAATGGTTAAATAAATTGATTTCATCGAGTAAAGCAAAGGTGCTTGTATTGACAAGAAAGTAAGTGGGAGCATGATAATATTTCTAAATATTATATGTACATGACGTATTGTTGATTGGAAGCTATGTAAATTTCTTGACACGAATTAAGACTTTATTAAAACTAGTTTTTCAGTAAAATACTTAGGCAACGAATAGTCTTCATATTAGAAATAATGATTTATGGAGATAATAGTGTCTAATCGGACTTATCCAAAATACATATTGACAGAATACTAAAGCAGTTTAGAATGAAAAATGTCAAGAAGCGTTTCTTGTCAATGTCACATGGAAGGAGTCGGTATCCTGAAATACTGATGAGCAAAATATGATTTCAACCACACTTGTATTCCATGGTATGTAAACAACCAGATATTTCCAATACTCCAAGTTAGTTGTAAGTAAAAGTACTAGTATGGTCAAATTGTTGATCATAGGACAATAATGAAAATATCGTTAAGGATTAACGACATGTTTCTCACACACGGAGAAAATGAAGAGATTGTTGTAAGGAGTTACATCAATGAAGGCTCGTTGTAAGTAGTACATCGATAAAATCTTCATCTGTACTCCAAGTGATTTTTTGATTTCAACTTAAAAGTATTTATGGTGGCACAGTAAGTTGGAATTGGTCCAAGAAAGTTACTGTGGTGAATTCTATAATAGAAGGCTAAGTATATTATTGCTTTAGAAGCAAAAATGAAGGGTGATGAATCAAAAGTTCATTCGTGAGCTTGGTATGGTTTCTAGATGATTGTATCATTGGAACACTATTCTTAATAGTGGTTCCATAACTCAGTCTAAGGAATCAAAGGTTCTACTAGTGATTCCATATATATACAAAGCTGGTTTCACACAATTATGAATTCTTGTGAAAGCATGATAGGTGCATAGAAATGCAAATGATACGCACGGATCTGAAGTTGTCAAATTCAATAGGACAAAGTCTATACTACAAGCAAAGCATGGACTGACACCGGATTGCCATTGGTGTAAAAGTTAAAAGTGCTAACTAGATTATTGACTCTAGTGCAAGTGGGAGACTGTTGGAAATATGCCCTAGAGGCAATAATATTGTATTATTATATTTCCATATTCATAGTTAAGAGTTTATATTCCATCCTATAACTGTTATGATCCTGGAATATGTGATTCAGTGGAAAACTCATATGCATGTGTGGAATGATAAACGGTAACAATAAGTTCCCGGTCTCGCCTCTAAGACTGGCTCAAGTGTTGTTGGTGATCATGTTTTGTGGATCTTAGGATATCATTTTAAGTGTTAAACGATAGTCTAAAACAACTTTGAGATAATGACGTTGGAAGAACGATCATATTGAATCGACCCAATACTTGTCGTTTATACTATGTGATTATATCGTCTAAAATCATATGTTATAACATGGAGTGTTAGCATGTGTTTTAGTTCCTCAGACCATGAGAGTGTCCCGATCATTCCTACCGGACGGTGGGCTTTGGGGTTGCTCAAATGTCATTTGTAACAAGGTGATCATAACGACAACTTTCAGGCACACCGAAAAGTTTGACAAGTGACCGGATAGCTCGAGAATGGGATTTGCTCCTCTGACAATGGAGATATATTCTTAGGGCCCTCTCGGTGTGACAGCATCCATCATCGTCTGGCCAGGCACAGGTGACTACGCCACGAGGATGCCGGAACACGTCAACGAGAAAGAAGAACAAAATCGATAACGGGAGCAACGGTATAGTGAGCATGGTGATGACTCAGGAGGATACCGATGCACACCGGGTTCTGTAAAGTATCACGAAGCAAAGGAAACATCACATGATAACCAAAGGTTCACTCGAATATCATTCATGTAAACATAGGGACCGATATGGATGTCCACGATTCCGCTATCGGTCATTGAATGAAGGGGTTTCGTTCATGTCTATGGTTTACCGAACCTACGGGGTCACAAGCTTAAGGTAATCATGATTTGCTGAGTGTTAGTAGGACGGGAGTGATGAGAATATATCTATTGAATTGTTTCATTAATATCCGGAATAGTTTCGAGAGGTTCCGGAAGCGTTTCGGGGTCACCGGAAGGGTTTCGGTGAATATTGGGTAACTGATGGAAATATGCCCTAGAGGCAATAATAAAGTTGTTATTATTATATTTCCTTATTCATGATAAATTTTTATTATTCATGCTAGAACTGTATTGGCCGGAAACTTAAATACATGTGTGAATACATAAACAAATATTGTGTCCCTAGTGAGCCTCTACTAGACTAGCTCGTTCATCAAAAGATGGTTAAGGTTTCCTAACCATAGACATGTGTTGTCACTTGATAACGGGATCACATCATTAGGAGAATGATGTGATGGACAAGACCCAACCGTTAGCATAGCATATGATCGTTCAGTTTTATTGCTACTGCTTTCTTAATGTCAAATACATGTTTCTTCGACCATGAGATCATGCAACTCCCGGACTCCGGAGGAATACCTTGTGTGCTATCAAACATCACAACGTTACTGGGTGATCATAAATATGCTCTACAGGTATCTCCAAAGGTGTCTGTTGAGTTGGCATGGATCGAGATTGGGATTTGTCACTCTGTGTATCGGAGAGGTATCTCTGGGCCCTCTCGGTAATACACATCACAAGAAGCTTGCAAGCAAAGTGACTAAGGAGTTAGTTGCAAGATGATGTATTACGGAACGAGTAAAGAGACTTGCCGGTAACAAGATTGAACTAGGTATAGAGATGCCGACGATCGAATCTCGGGCAAGTAACATACCGACAGACAAAGGGAATTACGTATGTTCTCATAAAGGTTCAACCGATAAAAGATCTTCGTGGAATATGTAGGAATCAATATGGGAATCCAGGTCCCACTATTGGTTATTGACCGGAGAGGTGTCTCGGTCATGACTACATAATTCCCGAACCCGCAGGGTCGCACACTTAACGTTCATTGACGCTAGAGTAGTATTGGGATATTTGATGAGTGGTAACCAAATGTTGTTATGAGTCCCGAATGAGATCCCGAACATCATGAGGAGTCTCAAAATGGTCGAGAGGTAAAGATTTATATATGGGAAGTCATATTTTGGGTTCCGGAAAAAAGGTGCCGTTTTTTCGGTATTGTCCCGGGAAGCTTCCAGATGGTTCCGGAGGATTTCAGAGGGGTCCGGAAGTCCAAAAGTGAGTCCACCATGACCCAAGGGCTAGCATGGGCTGCAAGGAGGTGCCCTGTCTTTATTGCGCTAGGCGCACCAAGTCCTCAAAAGCCGATGTGGCTAGGGAAGGCAAAAAAGGAAGGAGTCCTAGTAGGAATAGGATTGGACTTGGAGTCCAAGTCCTCTCCCCCTTAGCTGCACCCTAGGGTTTGGAGGGGATGTTTCCCATGCCCCTCCACCTATATATAGAGGAGAGGGGATGCCCCAAGAGGACACACAAAGCCCTTGGCGCCCCTCTCTCTCCCGTTACTCCGTAGTTCCACCGCCTCGTCCCGGCGACACTTAGCGAGGCGTTGTCGGTGCTCCACATCTACTTCTCCTCTCCTGTTTGCTGGATCAAGAAGGAGGAGACATCATCGAGCCGCACGTGTGCTAAACTCGGAGGTGCTGTCCGCTCGGCACTAGATCGGTTGCATCATAATCGGATTGCGAAGAGTACGACTACATCAACCACGTGATAAACTCTTCCGCTTAGTGATCTACAAGGGTATGTAGATGCTCTTCCCCTCTCGTAGCTATGCATCTCCATGGATAGATCTTGCGTGTGTGTAGAATTTTTTTTGTTTTCCATGCAATGTTCCCCAACAGTGGCATCATGAGCCAGGTCTATGCGTAGTTGATATGCACGAGTAGAACACAAAGGAGTTGTGGGCGGTGAGGTTCATACTGCTTATCACCAACGTCTTATTTTGATTCGGCGGTATTGTGGGATGAAGCATCCTGGACCAACCTTACATGTCCACGCACATGAGACCGGTTCCACCGACTGACATGCAACTTGTTTTGCATAAAGGTGGCTGGCGGGTGTCTGTTTCTCCTACTTTAGTTGAATCGAATTTGACTACGGCCGGTCCTTGAAGAAGGTTAAAACAACAAACTTGATAATCACTGTTGTGGTTTTTGCGTAGGTAAGAACGGTTCTTGCTAGTTGCCCATAGCAGCCACGTAAAACTTGCAACAACAAAGTAGAGGACGTCTAACTTGTTTTTGCAGGGCATGTTGTGATGTGATATTGTCAAGATATGATATGATATATGTTGATGTATGAGATGATCATGTTTTGTAATAAGTTCACGACTTGCATGTCGATGAGTACGACAATCGGCAGGAGCCTTAGGGTTGCCTTTAATTATTGTATGACCTGCATGTCAATCACTAAGCACCATGTAATTGCTTTACTTTATCGCTATGCGTTAGCAATAGTTGTAGAAGCAATAGTTGGCGAGACGACCCCGACGCTATGATGGAGATCAAGGTGTCGTGCCAGTGACGATGGAGATCATGCCAATGCTTTGGAGATGGATATCAAAAGCACAAGATGATGATGGCCATATCATGTCACATATTTTGATTGCATGTGATGTTTATCCTTTATGCATCTTATTTTGCTTAGAACGACGGTAGCATTATAAGATGATCCCTTCACTTAATTTCAAGATAAAAGTGTTCTCCTCGAGTATGCACCATTGCTAAAGTTCATCGTTTCGAAGCACCTCGTGATGATCGGGTGTGATAGACTCTACGTTCACATACAACGGGTGTAAGCCAGTTTTGCACATGCAGAATACTTGGGTTAAACTTGACGATCCTAGCATGTACAGACATGGTCTCGGAACACTAGAGACTGAAAGGTCGAACATGAGTCATATAGTAGATATGATCAACATAAAGATGTTCACCATTGAAGACTACTCCATCTCACGTGATGATCGGACATGGTTTAGTTTTATTTGGATCATGTATCACTTAGACAACTTGAGGGATGTTGATTTAAGTGGGAGTTCATTAGTAATTTTATTAATTGAACTAAGATTTATCATGAACATAGTCAAAATGTCTTTGCAAATTATGTTGTAGTTCAATAGCTCGCGATGTAGCTTCCCCGTTTTTGATACGTTCCTAGAGAAAACTAAGTTGAAAGATGATGGTAGCAATAATGCGGACTGGGTCCATGATCTGAGGAGTATCCTCATTGATGCACAGAAGAATTATGTCCTTGATGCACTGCTAGGTGACAGACCTGCTGCAGGAGTTGATGCAGACGTTATGAATGTTTGACAAGCTCAACCTGATGACTACTTGATAGTTTAGTGCGCCATGCTTTACAGCTTAGAATCGGGGCTCCAAAGACGTTTTGAACGCCATGGAACATATGAGATGTTCCAAGAGCTGAAATTGGTATTTCAGGCTCATGTCCGTGTTGAGAGGTATGAGACCTCTGACAAGTACTTTGCCTACAAGATGGAGGAGAATAGCTTAGCCAGTGAGCATGTGCTCAGAATGTCTAGGTACTACAATCGCTTGAATCAAGTGGGAGTTAATCTTCCAGATAAGATAGTGATTGACAGAGTTCTCCAGTCACTATCACCAAGCTACTAGAGCTTCATGATGAACTATAATATGCAAGGAATGACTAAAACAATTTCTGAGCTCTTCGCGATACTGAAATCAGCGGAAGTAGAAATCAAGAAAGAGCATCAAGTGTTGATGGTTAATAAGATCACTCGTTTCAAGAAAAAGGGCAAGGGAAAGAAAGGGAACTTCAAGAAGAATGGCAAGCAAGTTGCCGCTCCCGTGAAGAAGCACAAAGCTGGACCCAAGCCTGAAACTGAGTGCTTCTACTGCAAGGGAAATGGTCACTGGAAGCCGAACTGCCCCAAATACTTGGCGGATAAGAAGGATGGCAAAGTGAACAAAGGTATATTTGATATACATGTTATTGATGTGTTCCTTACCAATGCTCATAGTAGCGCCTGGGTATTTGATACTGGTTCGGTTGCTCATATTTGTAACTCGAAACAGGAGCTGCGGAATAAATGAAGATTGGCTAAGGACGAGGTGACGATGCGCATTGGAAATGGTTCCAAGGTCGATATGATCGCCGTCGGCACGCTACCTCTACATCTACCTTCGGGATTAGTTTTAGACCTCAATAATTGTTATTTGGTGCCAACGTTGAGCATGAACATTATATTTGGATCTTGTTTATTGCGAGACGGTTATTCATTTAAATCAAAGAATAATGGTTGTTCTATTTATATGAGTAATATCTTTTATGGTCATGCACCTTTGATGAATGGTATATTCTTGCTGAATCTAGACCGTAGTGACACACATATTCATAATATTGATGCCAAAAGATGCAAAGTTGATAATGATAGTGCAACATACTTGTGGCACTGATGTTTAGATCATATTGGTGTAAAGCGCATGAAGAAACTCCATGCGGATGGACTTTTGGAATCACTTGATTATGAATCATTTGATACTTGCGAACCATGCCTCATGGGTAAGATGACTAAAACTCCATTCTCCGGAACAATGGAGCGAGCTAATGACTTATTGGAAATAATACATACCGATGTATTCGGTCCGATGAGTGTTGAGGCACGCGGCGGGTATTGTTATTTTCTGACCTTCACAGATGATTTGAGTAGCTATGGGTATATCTACTTGATGAAACACAAGTCTGAAACATTTGAAAACTTCAAAGAATTTCAGTGTGAAGTGGAGAATCATCGTAACAAGAAAATAAAGTTTCTACGATCTGATCGCGGAGGCGAATATTTGAGTTACGAGTTTGTCCTTCATTTAAAACAATGTGGAATTGTTTCACAACTCACGCCACCTGGAACACCATAGCGTAATGGTGTGTCCGAATGTCGTAACCGTACTTTATTAGATATGGTGCGTTCTATGATGTCTCTTACCGATTTGCCTTTATCATTTTGGGGTTATGAATTAGAGACAGCCGCATTCGCGTTAAATAGGGCACCATCTAAATCCGTTGTGACGACACCGTATGAACTGTGGTTTGGCAAGAAACCTAAGTTGTCGTTTCTTAAAGTTTGGCGATGCGATGCTTATGTCAAAAGGTTTCAGCCTGATAAGCTCGAACCCAAATCGGAGAAGTGCGTCTTCATAGGATACCCTAAAGAAACTATTGGGTACACCTTCTACCACAGATCCGAAGGCAAGATCTTTGTTGCTAAGAGTGGGTCATTTCTAGAGAAGGAGTTTCTCTTGAAAGAAGTGAGTGGGAGGAAAGTAGAACTTGATGAGGTAATCGTACCTTCTCTCGAATTGGAAAGTAGCACATCAGAGAAAACCATTCTCGTGATGCCTACACCAATTAGAAAAGAAGCTGATGATGATGATCATGAAACTTTGGATCAAGTTACTACTAAACTCCGTAGGTCGACCAGAACATGTACCGCACCAGAGTGGTATGGTAATCCTGTCCTGGAAGTTCTGTTGTTAGACAACGGCAAACCTACGAACTATGAAGAAGCTATGATGAGCCCAGATTCCGACAAATGGCTTGAGGCCATGAAATCTGAGATAGGATCCATGTATGAGAACAAAGTATGGACTTTGGTGGACTTGCCCGATGATCGGCAAGCCATTGAGAATAAATGGATCTTCAAGAGGAAGACGGACGCTGATGGTAATATCACTATCTACAAAGCTCGATTTGTCGCAAAAGGTTTTTGACAAGTTCAAGGGGCAGACTACGATGAGACTTTCTCACCCGTAGCGATGCTTAAGTCTGTCTGAATCATGTTAGCAATTGCCGCATTTTATGATTATGAAATCTAGCAAATGGACATCAAAACTGCATTCCTTAATGGATTTCTTAAAGAAGAGTTGTATATGATGCAACCAGGAGGTTTTGTCGATCCTAAAGGTGCTAACAAAGTGTGCAAGCTCCAGCGATCCATCTATGGACTGGTGCAAGCATCTCGGAGTTGGAATATATGCTTTGATGAGGTGATCAAAGCATATGGTTTAACACAGACTTATGGTGAAGCCTGTATTTACAAGAAAGTGAGTGGGAGCTCTGTAGCATTTCTAATATTATTTGTGGATGACATATTGCTGATTGGAAATGATATAGAATTTCTAGATAGCATAAAAGGATACTTGAATAAGAATTTTTCAATGAAAGACCTTGGTGAAAGCTGCTTATATATTGGGCATCAGGATCTACAGGGATAGATCGAGACGCTTAATAGGAGTAAGACTCAAAGCCCGACCACGACAGAAGATAGAGAGAGAATGAAAGTCATTCCCTATGCCTCAGCCATAGGTTCTATGAAGTATGCCATGCTGTGTACCAGACCTGTTGTGTGCCTTGCCATGAGTTTGGCAAGGGGGTACAATAGTGATCCAGGAGTGGATCACTGGACAGCGGTCAAAATTATCCTTAGGTACCTAAAGAGGACTAAGGAAATGTTTCTCGGTTATGGAGGTGATAAAGAGTTCGTCGTAAAGGGTTACATCGATGCAAGCTTTAACACCAATCCGGATGACTCCGAGTCTCAATATGGATACGTATTGAACGTGGGAGCAATTAGCTACAGTAGCTACTTGCAGAGCATTGTAGACATAGAAATTTGCAAAATACATATGGATCTGAATGTGGCAGACCCATTGACTAAACCTATTTCACAAGCAAAACATGATCACACCTTAGTACTCTTTGGGTGTTAATCACATGGCGATGTGAACTAGATTATTGACTCTAGTAAACTCTTTGGGTGTTAGTCACATGGCGATGTGAACTATGGGTGTTAATCATAAGGCGATGTGAACTAGATTATTGGCTCTAGTGCAAGTGGGAGACTGATGGAAATATGCCCTAGAGGCAATAATAAAGTTGTTATTATTATATTTCCTTATTCATGATAAAGGTTTATTATTCATGCTAGAATTGTATTGACCGGAAACTTAAATACATGTGTGAATACATAAACAAATACTGTGTCCCTAGTTAGCCTCTACTAGACTAGCTTGTTGATCAAAAGATGGTTAAGGTTTTCTAACCATAGACATGTGTTGTCACTTGATAACGGGATCACATCATTAGGAGAATGATGTGATGGAAAAGACCCAACCGTTAGCATAGCATATGATCGTTCAGTTTATTGCTACTTCTTTCTTAATGTTAAATACATGTTTCTTCGACCATGAGATCATGCAACTCCCAGACTCCGGAGGAATACCTTGTGTGCTATCAAACATCACAATGTAACTGGGTGATCATAAAGATGCTCTACAGGTACCTCCGAAGGTGTATGTTGAGTTGGCATGGATCGAGATTGGGATTTGTCACTCCGTGTATCGGAGAGGTATCTCTGGGCCCTCTCGGTAATACACATCACAAGAAGCTTGCAAGCAAAGTGACTAAGGAGTTAGTTGCAAGATGATGTATTACGAAACGAGTAAAGAGACTTGCCGGTAACGAGATTGAACTAGGTATAGAGATACCGACGATCGAATCTCGGGCAAGTAACATACCGACAGACAAAGGGAATTACGTATGTTTTCATAAAGGTTCAACCGATAAAAGATCTTCGTGGAATATGTAGGAATCAATATGGGCATCCAGGTCTCGCTATTGGTTATTGACCGGAGAGGTGTCTCGGTCATGACTACATAATTCCCGAACCCACAGGGTCGCACGCTTAACGTTCGTTGACGCTAGAGTAGTATTGGGATATTTGATGAGTGGTAACCAAATGTTGTTCGGAGTCCCGGATGAGATCCCGGTTGTCACGAGGAGTCTCAGAATGGTCGAGAGGTAAAGATTTATATATGGGAAGTCATATTTTGGGTTCCGGAAAAAAGGTGCAGTTTTTTGGGTATTGTACCGGGAAGCTTCCAGAAGGTTCCGGAGGATTCCGGAGGGGTCCGGAAGTCCACAAGTGGGTCCACTACGACCCAAGGGCTACCATGGGCTGCGGGGAGGTGCCCTATCCTTATTGGGCTAGGTGCACCAAGTCCTCAAAAGCCCATGTGGCTAGGGAAGGCAAAAAAGGAAGGAGTCCTAGTAGGAATAGGATTGAACTTGGAGTCCAAGTCATTGTAACACCCCAAGTGGTTTGCCACAGTAATCACCCTTTTGATAATGCCATGTCATCATGATTAACAGTGCTTAAACATCAATTGGATCATATCTCTTTTCAATTTAAATTCAAAATGGAAATTCAAACTTAAGTGGAAAATAAAAGTTGTTCAACATAGAAACTAAAATGTTCAATAAATAGCAAATATTCCAGAGACTGTTCTAAAATTGTAATCAACAATTAATAAATTAACTAAGTGACTCTAACAGTAGAAAAACAGGGTTGGTTAATACCTTTTTAGTTAAATAAAATCCATATGAAAACATTTGGCCCCAAAACCTTTTTATACTAGGGTTGGATATTGCACTGATATTATATGGGCAAGTGCCATATTTTACAAAAGTCATTTGGAGTAAAAATAAAAGACAAAACAGAAAAGAAAAGAAAAACAGAGAAAGAGAAAAGGAGAAAAAAAAGGAAAAGGCCCACAGCACTGGGCCTAAGTGGCCACAGTGCCGGCCCAGCCTGCGCAGCGCCGTCCCCTACCTCTCGCACTGCTCCTCGCCCTCGCTGTCGAACGCGCACGCGCGCGCGCCGGCCCTCCCTCGTCCCCGATCGACAACGGCCACCCACGCACCGCGGACGCCTTTATACGCCCGTCCCCAACCCCGCGGACGAACCCTAACCGCTCCGCTCGCTCTCTCTCTCGCTCCCCCACTCCACCCGAGCGCCGCCATGATCGGCCTCCGTTGAAGCTCGCGGCCACCGCCTCTGCCTCGCCTCCACGACGTGTCCAAAGTGCTCGCCGTCGTCCCCTCCTCCGACTACACCGACGAACTAAAGACGAGGGCCACCGCAGCGCCTCCCCGAGCCTTCTTCCTCCCCGGATCAGCGCCGCACGCCGCCGTCGATTCGCGCCGCCCCGAGCTCCTCCGTTCTTCCCCGGGCCTTCTCTGCAACGCCGGTGAGCCCCTGCGCCGAATGCGCCCTCCCCTGCCCCCTCTAGCCGCCCGTAGCGCTTGCTCCATTGTAGCCCGAGCCCACCGCCGTGGACCTCGTCGCCGGCGTCGTTCTGGCGACCTTTTGGTCATTAGCTCGTGCCCGTTTTGCTCGCGCATGCACGTAGGCCTCGCCCCGCTCTCTGGTTTGCCCAAATTCACACCGTAGCCCTGTCTCCGCCACATGCCCGAACCACCCCGCCACCGGCGAGCTCCTGGCGCTCCACTCCGGCCTCCCCAGCACCCCGCACAGCCGCCGTTCGACGCGCGACGTCGAGCCGCGTCGAACGCAAGCAATCGCAGACCCTGGGAACCCCTGTGCGCAAAACCCGAGCCGAGCCCGACGCGCGCCGCCGCGTTTTGGCTCGCCAGAGCTACTCCGGCGCGTCGCCGGCCGCTGCTGACCTGGCCTGGGTGGGCCCCGCCCAGTGCCACTGAGCCTGGGCCCCAGTTGACCTATTGACCAGGTCAACTGCTGACGTGGCCGCCCCTGTGTCTATGACATGCGGGCCCCACTCAATTAAACTAATTTAAATAAATAGATAATTAGTTAATTAGTTAATTAAAATCCTAAACCGACACTGACTACTGGGCCCCACCTGCTAATTAGAATAGTTAGTTTAAATTAACCCTGGTTAATTAGCTGGGTCACTGACATGTGGGTCCCACTGGACCCACAAGTCAGATTTGACCCTGGTCAGCCGACCGTTGACTGCTGACGTCACTATTGCATCATGCTGACATCGCTGCTACTATTCTGGATAATGTTGATTTAATAAATAAAATAAATTTCAGAAAATAATTAAATTTTTAGAAAACCATAGAAAATAATCCGTAGCTCGGATCGAAAAACTTTGTACATGAAAATTGCTCAGAACGACGAGACGAATCCGAATACGCGGTCCGTTCATCCGTCACACGTTCCTAACTATTCAAACATGGAACCGTTCCCCTCCGGTCATCTGTCTGACAAATGTCCGGAACCGGGAAAACATTCTCGGATGGATTCCCCCTTCCCCGGTGACGTGCAACCATACGTTAGGACACACCCCGGCACTGCATATTGTCATGTCGTACATTGTGTTGCTCATGTTTGCTATGTATTTATACTGTTTCCTCCCCCTCTTCTCTCTCGTTAGACCCCGACGCAGTTCCCGGTACCGACGCAGCTTAGGAGACCGACGACACCATTGACGACCTTGCCTTTGCCGTCGAGCAACCAGGCAAGCACCCCCCCTTGAGCATCCCGATATCGCCTATTTTTTCTCTCTCATGCTTGCATTAGAATTGCTGCTGCTACTGCTTTACCTATTCTGATGCATAGCCTGTTTATTGTAACTTGCTATTGATACCTTACCTGCTTATCCTAAACTGCTTAGTATAGGCTGGGTAGAGACCTATCAGTGACCCCACTTATCCCGACTGCCCCGCTGGATTATCCGAAGACCCGATCAACGGGATTGAAGACCAGGCCCCAGCACCGCACATCACCCCCTTAGTTGTAACGACACTGCAGCGTTACTATCAAGTGCCGAGGGTGATACCTCGTGTAGCACTTCTGATGTTAACTCTGTAGAGTAGCTATTTGGTCGTGGTCATCGAGGGTGATTCCTCCTTTACCACTTCTGGTAACGACGCTGTCGTGCAACACATCAAGTGTGAACCCATCGAGGGTGATTCCTTCGAGTTCACCTTGACGGATACATCAAGTAGGAATCCAACGAGGGTGATACCTCGGATTCCCCTGATGTTATGGACACACGGATACTGGGATTTTACACTGTTACTTGGAAAGGCGGGTCGACCCTGAGGGGTACCTGCGTGAGCCTAAGTGGCGAGTGTTGTGGAGACGGGTTGACCTGGATGGTGCCCGAGTGATGATTACGAGGCGCGGCCGGGCATTCTTAGCCCTTGCAGCAAGTCCTCGAGATAGGGCGACGGGGTCACATCTTTCGTGAGTCTCTGCTCGTTACCGCAAGCCCTAGTCCACTAACGATTTGGATATTTGATCCGAGCAGGCCTCTGGCCTGATAGCACTAACCATCACGTGGGCATAGTATGGGCGTTCTGCATCGTAGCATCAGCCGACAGTTCTGTCAGACATCTAGTTCAGCATTGTGGCCGGGTCGGATCATGCCGTTGGCGCTGGTATCCACCCTGCTCGCAACGACCCGGAGTGCACAGGGCGACGGCCCAAGACCCCTGAGTGCTTAGGATGTAGACCGGCGGGGACCTCTCTGCTGAGCTGTAGGTAGGGCTGCGGTGTATCGTTTGGCCGACGCCGGGCATGACCCAGGAAAGTGTGTCCGGTCAGAGTTAATCGAGCGTGGTGGGTAAGTTGGTGCACCCCTGCAGGGAAGAACACATCTATCAATAGCCGGTCCTACGGTAAAGGACACTCGGAGTTGTATCCCGATCGACACAACTAGACCTTGAGATGATACCTAGATATATGGCTCTGGGATGTCTTCTCACAGGGAGTCGAGAAGGGATCTCAGGACGAGGTTGATGACTGTATGGCTCTGGGATTGCTTTCTCGCAGGGAGTCGAGAAAGGATCTCTGGGTGAGGTTGAGACTTAATGATACTACTACATTATATTGTACTGTTCTACTCTCTTCTATTGCTGCAAGACCGTTGAAGATGCTAGTCTTCGATAGGACTAGGCCCTTATCTCTATTCTGGCATTTCTGCAGCCCAGTCCACATATACAGCCTCCCTTTGATAATGTTGCATATGTAGTGTAGATCCTTGCTTGCTGAGTACTTCGGATGAGTACTCACGGTTGCTTTGCTTTCTTTTTCTCCCCATATCCTTTTGATGCAACCACATGACGGAGCCCCGGATACAGCTGCCCCCGCCGACGATCGCTACTACTACCTCGAGGGTGGATACTACTATGAGTTGGCCGATGACCAGGAGTAGGTTCGGAGGGTCCCAGGCAGGAGGCCTGCGCCTTTCGATCGTAGTGTTTTCTTTTGCCCCGCCTTCTAAGGGCCTATCTGTGTTTTCTTTTATATTTGTACTCAGATATCTGATGCTTCCGCTGACGCTTGTATGCGAGCTTATGTATTCGAGCCCTCGAGGCCCCTGGCTTGTAATATAAAGCTTGTATGACTTTATTTATGTTTTAGAGTTGTGTTGTGATATCTTCCCGTGAGTCCTTAGGCTTGATCGTGTGCATTTGCATGTATGATTAGTGCACGATTGAGCCGGGGGCGTCACAGTCCTCTCCCCCTTAGCTGCGCCCTAGGGCTTGGAGGGGCTGTTTCCCACGCCCCTCCACCTATATATAGAGGGGAGGGGGCACCCCAAGAGGACACACAAAGCCCTTGGCGCCCCTCTCTCTCCCGTTACTCCGTAGTTCCACCACCTCGTCCCGGCGGCGCTTAGCGAAGCGCTGTTGATGCTCCACCACCACCATCACCACCACGCCATCATGTTGGTTGTGATCCCATCTACTTCTCCTCTCCCGCTTGCTGGATCAAGAAGGAGGAGACGTCATCGAGCCGCACGTGTGCTAAACTCGGAGGTGCCGTCCGCTCGGCACTAGATCGGTTGCATCGTGATCGGATCGCGAAGAGTACGACTACATCAACCGCGTGATAAACGCTTCCGCTTAGCGATCTACAAGGGTATGTAGATGCTCTTCCCCTCTCGTAGCTATGCATCTCCATGGATAGATCTTGCGTGCGTAGAATTTTTTTTTGTTTTCCATGCAACGTTCCCCAACAGTAACACCGGGTATTACCGATTAATTATATATAGGTGGAATATGTTTCTGAGGATGTTAAATTATATATATATATAATGATCTAAAAAAATTTAGAACATTTTATATTTAATTTAAATATCAATGGGCCTAAAAAGGCCAAGAGGTGGAAGGGAACTTGGGCCAAAAAAGGCCCAAGTAGGAAGGCGCCCCCCCCCCCTTCCTTGTGGGGGGGGGGGCAAATTAGACAAGGGGAGGGAGTCCTACTCCCTCTCCATAGGCCAGCGCCCCAAGGGGGGACTTTCCACCTTGGTAGCTGCCCTCTCCCTCCCCTCTAACCTATATATACTAGAGGATTTCCACCCTATGGTAACACAAGTTTTGGAGCCTCCTCTAGTTGATCTTGTGCATGTTCTAGTTGGTCCTTGTTGACTAATTAGAGCGAGCCCTAGCCACCTCTAATCCTCATAATTAGAAGCCCTGTGTGGTTCTAAACTCCTCCCTCTAATTCTCCAGCGACGATTAGCTCTGGACGGTGAAGCGCTGCCAGATCGTGAAGACCGTATGCTTGCAACCAAGTAGAGAGGTCGTGCTTTTGTTCTTCCGTTTGAGGGATCGTTCATGGGCAGTTCGCGGGATCATCATCGATGTTCGAGGGACTCCAAGTACGATCTACATCGACTCGTCTACTTCCGCTGCACTCCCGGAGTCGGTAATGATTGTTGATCACAATCTGTTATGCATCTTCATATTGTTCCTAGGTGATCATAGGGAAATTATTTTGTTTTCTACTAAGTTTCCCAACAGTTCCTTTGCAATTGATCTGTAATCTAGTTTCGTGCTGGACTTGCCCGCACAACGTTAGAATTTCCTGTTTGTCTGATCTCATTGTTTTGTGATACGAATGGTGTCATACTATGATCACTGTATTATAAACTTTGTCTCTTTATCCTCAATTGCCAATACATTGTGAAGAAATAGACAATACATTAGCCATGGTACATGGTCATATGTTTGGAACCTGGTTTTATTATGTACTTTGCAGTAAAATACAACTAATATTTTACATGGATTCACCAAAATAAGTTCTGTATATAGACCAAAGCTATTCTGTTTGGTTTTGCTGCCTCATTAATAACTTCTGTTCTGGTACTACTAATGTACAGACTCAACTTTTCAGCAAGCTATGGAACAAATGGTGGAACCGCCACAACCTCCTAAAGGTGACAAGGCATCATAACCACAATGTCACCTCTTGCTGCAGTGGGTCGGTATCTCTCCACTAACAGTGCCAAAAGCACCTTCCTGCGTAATAATGGGTTGGTTGTTAAGGCAACCTTGTCCAAACCGCCTCATGAACAAGATCTGCAAGATCGACAGAGTGATATATCTGCGCTCCAGACGCAAGTTCGATCCCTAACATAGACCCTTTGTGAAACAAGAACATCCATTGTTCGATGTCGTCAAGATATGCATGGTTTTGAAACCAGACTATCAGACATTTGCTATGTTGTTCAGGAGCCTAGGAGAAATGAAGGCAAAGGTTATGGTGCTCCATCAGACACTACAACATGAAAATGTACCAGTCAGGTCAAATGATCTGAGCTTCTGAACTTTTGATGGTGCATTTATTTGCCAGACCATAAACTTTTATGCCAACCCTCCTTTTGTTATATGGTTGTAATTTGTTCTTAACAGGCAGCGACCGACTGAAGAAAACATCAAGCCAGTTTTGTATAGTGTGGGGTGTTCCCTATATTTGCACCGGTGGCGAACTTTGATGCCCAGTGGATGTAATCTGTGCAATCGCCGTAATAGCCTAGCGTTAGTTGCTTGCTTATTTATTTATTTCCTTATAGTCTTCTTTTTCCTCAGTTTGCCAGTGACCGCAATAACCATGGGCCACATACGAACCGTGGTAACCATGGGCCTGCTACCTACTGTAGTGACCATGGGCCATCTATGGGCCATAGGATCAATGGGCCTCCTACGGGCCGTAGGATCCGTTGGCCACCTACTATTCATGGGCCAAAACCGGACCCCAATATGGGTCGTAAACAGGCCAAATTAGGAACGGTCCGTTTATGGGCCCGTACCATAATGGGTCATTAATAGACGGGATGACATCAAAGGCTTAATTCTATCGACAGGCATAACGAGTAGTTAATGGGTCGGAATACATGATGGGATAAAAACGGCCCAATGGGTTGACGAGCCACAAATGGGCCGATTGTAACCACGGGCTGAATTTGGCCCATTAGCAGAACATGCCAGTAATGGACCATAAGTAATCGAGGGTCAGAAATGAGCCCAAGAATTCATGGGCCCTTAGAAGGCCGAAAGATAACACGGGCCAAAAACGGTCCAACTAAATCATGGGCCTTTAATGGTTCCAAAGCAATGTACTGTTCATTATGGGCCAGAATCAGCACGGGCCGTTAAAGGGCCCAGAGATACAGAAGGCCTCATATGGGTCGAATGACGTCACGGGCCATATATGGGCCGAAAGTGACAATGGGCTGGAATCATATTGGACGGCCCACATGACGTTACTGGGCCGAATTCGGGAAGGCCATAACGGACCGTGAGTTCCCAGGCCATAAATGGGCTGTATGCGAACATGCGGTTAACAAGCTTTCCACGGGTCGGCCCACTAACTTTTGACCAAGTCAAACGGGTCGGCCTTTTGAACCTAGATGGGCCACTGTTGGGCCGTTCCACGTGTCGACGTACCATAGGCGCCTCCGGTCCATTGGATGGATGACATTTGTCGCAACCCTCAACTGACACGTGGATCCGCTGGCGAATGAGAATTTTACATGTGGAAAATCACCATCAGTCCAGGCTGTTAACGGGTTATCGGATCCAAACTGGAACCCGATAGCTTAATGGTGACCCGTTGCCGTGGAAGCCACGTGTCGGTTACCCTTGATGAAAAAACTTTATGACGCGGCATTTATCGTCATAGAGATGGACACTTCCATGATGATAATTTGAGTATTGTCATGGAACACTTCTATGACATCACATGTATGACTATCTTGATTCTGTCATAAAATCATCACAGATGTACATGCATGACAGAAAACCTAACCTACTGTGACAAACACGTATCATCACAGAAGTGTTTTTTTTTTGTATTGTTAGCCTCTTCATGGCTCTCTCTCTCTCTCCATGATCCTGGGTTCCTACAAGGATGAAGAATGAAGACGAGATAAGAGACATCATATATGGAACAATTTTATTTCACATATATGGGATGTTAATTCGAAGCACTTCCATTTATCCCCACAACAAATACAGAGGGTTGCAAGGCTCTTGCCTCAACCCATACCTTACCGAACTACTAACACATGGAGATCAGGTCACAAGAAGAACACATTGAAGAACACGTCATGGGGATTGATTGATTGATAATATGTCTTACAATGGATGCCGTGTGCGATGCATGATTACAAGTATGATCTAGTGTAAGATGGACTATGGTGGTGATGGTGGCTATGGAGATGGAAATGACGGCGACTAGGGTTGATGGAGAGGGATGAAGATAACTCTGTTCTTGCTTCGTTCGCAGATGTTCTGTTGACATTTCGGCCTCGACCCCTTTATAAAAGTTGTTCAGGTGGATGAGAGGCCTTGGTTTCCATGCCATACGACCGCACATGCGAGCAGTCGCGTTCATATGAAATGTCGTCTTTTGCTATGCGGCTTCTGGTGTGCCTCCTCCTGATTTCTGCTATCTCCTCCTTCACTCCTTTTCATGTTCTCACTTGATTTCGTCCATATTTAGCCCATTTCCTGTGGAAACACATCAAACAAAGGATTTGTGGAATCCTTTGCATTCATTAGTCAATAGTGGAAATATCAGAGCAAATATCTCTATTTAAGTGAAATTTCTTGGTTTAACAAAAGGTAGATGAGTGTAAAAATATCACTCATCAACTCCCCCGATCTTAAACTTGATCGTCCTCGAGCAACATAGAGAGAAATCTGAATAATAATGAACTCGGTTGTTTAAACTGAAATAACAAGAAGGTTTTGCTTCACTTACGATTGGTACTCCTAGATAGCCCTCCGCTTCTTGACATGAAAACTTAGCATAGCTATAGCGGTGGCATGGTTATTATGCAAGTGTTAGTTAAGCAAAGACAATCAACCCAATTTTTTTGATCTGCTAGATAAAAACAACTTTGCAACACTCTATTCTATTTCCTATGGATAACACTTGCTTGCGGGGAATGCACAGAAGAGTTTTTCTCTGGATAGAGCCACTAAAACATAAATTAGGGAGTGAAAGGTTGATGGGTGATATTTTTACACTCATCTACCCTTTGTTTAAACTAAGATATCATTAAAACCAAGATATTTGCTCCAATATTGTTACTAATGACTAATGAATGCAAAGGATTCCACAAATCCTCTCTTTGATGTGTATCCATGGGAAATGGGCTAAAAGGGGAAGAAATCACATGTGAACATGGAAAGGAGTGGAAAAGGAGATAGAAGAAATCATCAGGATGCGCACCAGAGAAAATAGCACAAAAGATAGCGTTTCGTACGACCACAAGCACCCGTATGAGCAGTAATATGGCGTGGATTTTGAGGCTCCTCATCCACCTGAACACCTTTTATAAAGGGGACCATGCCAAAATGTCAACACAACATCCGCTAGCGAAGCCAGAACAGAGCCATCTTCATCCCCTTCATCAACCCTAGCCGCCGCCATTTCCATCTCCATAGCAGCCATCACCACCATAGCTCATCTCCCTCTAGTTCATACTTGTAATCGTGCATCGCATATGGCATCCATTATAAGACATATTATCAATCAATCAATCTTCAAGATGTGTTCTTCAATGTTTTCTTCATGCGATCTGATCTCCATGTGTGAGTAGTTCAGTAAGGTGTGGGTTGAGGCATAGGCCTTGCAACCCTTTGTATTTGTTGTGGGGATCAATGGAAGGGCTTTGAATTAACATCCCGTATGTGTGAAATAAAATTGTTCCATAGGTGTCTCTTGTCTTTTTCGCGATCTTCATCCCTGCAGGTACCCAGGATCATGGAGATCAAGCCACGGAGAGGCTAAGGGCAGGGAGAACATGAAGTGTTATTCTGAACACCAGTGATAGAAGGGTTTAGTATGGTAACACGGATCCAATCCTTGGGGATTCATGAGGTTTAATCATTAAACACCCAAATCTCTTGTCTGATTATTATAATCTTAACTATCGAGGCAACCCCGCGTGATGGATAGGGCCTTTGGTTGGACAACTAATTCTAGATGCAGGACGTGTGCCGGTCAAGATGTTATTTGGACACATACCCCACTTCGGTTCGTAACAAGCACATCTCGATGGGTGACTTCCAGCGCACAAATTAAGATCATATTTGGTCTCAAAGCAAATACATGGTTGTAAGCATTAAGACCTCATACATGTACCTCTTTTTATCATAATTGTTTAATCACAATTACCTTGATTGATCTGGTCAAAAGCTGGAACTATTTCTTTGATAGAAACTTGCTAGAGACCATCGCTTCAAAGGAACCTTCCTCTCACGGGTTCGATACCCAAGGTTACCTCTTTGGGGAAATAGGTGTGGGGTACTTTCTGTTCCGTTACCGGATCACACAAAAAGGATGTATCAAGCCCTTTTTCTGGTGCCATTGTCAGAGAGGAGTTTAGTGTTCATAGTCTTTGTGTTTAGAGTCTTTGTTAAAGTTTAGTTTCAGTTTTTTTTGCTTTAGTTAAGATTTATTTTTATTGCAAGTCTTTTCAATTGAAAACCCCCCAAAAGATTACCATGGCTCGTAATCTTGGAAGTTTTGCTACTCTCAGCAATAACTTCATGCGTGAACCAATATCACAACATGAGGTTGCAACCGCTGAACATGAGATAAAACCAAACTTAGTTTCCATGGTTCAACATGACCAATTTGGAGGCTCTGCTTCTAAAGATGCCGGTATTCATTTGCATAATTTCATTGAATTGTGCAACATGACACGCATTAGAGATTATGGCCCTGGCGCTTTGAAGTTGTGTCTATTTCCTTTCTCTATGAGAGGAAAAGCAAAAGAATGGCTTCTAGATTTACCTAAAGGCAATATAACTTCTTGGGCCGACTGTTGCAGCAAATTTTTATCTAAGTTTTGTCACCTGCAAAGATTAAGCAACTTCATTCTCAGATTACAGGTTTCAAGCAAGAGGAACGTGAGCCGCTAGCGCTTGTGTGGGATAGAATGAAAGAAGCCATAAGGAACTGTCCTAATCATGGAGTGGAGGAATGGTGAATCCTTCATATGTTTTATAATTGTTTAAATCATATGTCAAAAACAATGCTTGATACAACTGCAGGACGAACAATCATGGGAAAGCCCATAGATGATGTCAAGAAACTACTTGATGATATGAAAGGGAATCATGCCCAATGGCATGTAGAAAGAGTTGCCACCAAAAGAGTAAACGCAATTGAAGAAAACAATGTGGAGTTGACAACCAAGCTTGAACAGCTCATCTCTATCATGAAAGGTAAAGAAGAGGTAAACATGAATGCTGTCACTACTGAAGAAGTTAGTGATGTGAATTTTATTGCTCGCAATAGCTATAATCCAAACTTGAAAAACAATGGATATGCTCCTAGATTTCCTTATCCTAACGATAGTGGAACATCAAATAATTTTAATGGAGCTAGTAGCAGTAATAGAAATACTCTTGAAGATACTTTAAAAAGTTTTATTGCTAGTCAAACTGAGCAGAATGAAAACTTTGAAAATATTTTAAAGAATCATGATAACTTACTTGGTCGGTTGACCAATAAGATTGTTGGACTAACAAATGATGTGCAAATGCTTGAGGAAAGATCCAAGAATATGGAAGCACAAGTGGCTAAAATTGCGGAGAGCCAAACATTGATTCTAGCTAAGTTTGCAGGTAAACCAAAACCTAACTCGGTTGAAGTTGTTATGATGGTAAGAAGCAACGAAGAGACGACCGAAGAACTGGACACAAGCCATGTGCAAGAATATAATTACACAATTGCATATTTCGTTAAGATGATATCAATGAAGTACCCACTACTTGGGGTATCTAATAACGAGGCATATAGTGTCCTTGTTGATCACGTTGCAGCTAAGGTACGTGAGCTAGATGATGAAAGAAATAAGCTTTACAGTAAGTTACCAGCTAAGCAATAGGATGCTTTTGAGCCTACTATAGAGATTGAGATTAGTTTGAATAAGTTTAATGCTTTATGTGATCTAGGGGCTAGTGTTTCCACTATCCCTAAGTTTGTTTATGATAGTCTCAATCTAGGTCCTTATGTTACTACTAAGATTAGATTGAATATGGCTAATTTTACTTTTACTCAGGCAGTAGGAATTAAGCATGGAGTTATAGATCAAATAAATGATTGCTATGTCATGATTGATCTTGTGATAGTTGATATGCCTGAAGATCCCATTGATCCAATAATTCTCAGTAGACCTTTTCTAAGGACTATCAAAGCTATGATAAATGTGTTTGAGGGGAATGTTAGATTTGACTTACCCACTAAAGATCCTTTTGTGAGACATTTCCCCAGGAAAAAGAAAATGAAGACCCACACCATAGAACACATCATTGTGAATGCCAGAAGCTACGGTGTCGGTGTGTTTGCACCACCTTGATCACCACTACGGTCGAGCTAACCGACCGAAAACAAGAGTTTCGTGGGAGGCAACCCACGCGAATAAAGTAGACAAGTAAGTTTTTATTTTTGTTTCAATAAAAAGAGTGATTGAAGTTCTGGATAAGTGAGTTTGGAAGAATTGTTCTAATGAAGGCTTTGTTGTGTACAAATTAGATTATATGTTGTATTGATGTTCAGATGCCTGGAAATATGCCTATGTATTGTGTTGGAACTAATCCCATAGGAAAACAAAGAAAAATAGAAATTTCAAAAGAAACAAATCAAAAGACAGCCTTTCAGTGACCACTACGGTCGTTTGGGCGATCGCATGACTTCTTGGCGGTTCCAACACAAAACAACAGAGGCAACAACATGAACGACGATGTTTCATACGGGCGCAAGCGCTCGCATGAGCAATCATTTGAAATCTTCGTAGAAAAGAAAAAGAACCACGACATTTGACGACGTTTCATATGGGCGCAAGTGCCCGTATAAGCGGTCGTATGACATCCTAGACCAGAAGAAGAAAAATATTAGGGTGAATGGCGGCGTTCCATGCGGGCACTGCCGGTCATTTCAGCGGTCGCATGAGGTATGCACAGAGGCAGGTAAGCTATCGGGGTGAACGACGGCCTTTCATACGGGCACTTCAACCCGTATAGCCGGTCTTATGGATCCCTGGCGGCCACAAAGAGCCCGAGGAAGGAGGTAAATCGTCCCCATCTCTCTCTTTCCTTCTCCTTCTTCCTCCAAACCTCTCCAAACCCTAGCAAAATTTTGCCTGATCTCCCTACTCATTCGATTTTAGTTCAAATCCTTCTGTGTGATCGATCTACGATACGTTTCTCCTCTGATCCATAATTTATATTTTGCAATTCCATGTTCTACATGCCTAGCATTTTCATGTCTAGGAAATGCATATTTTTTATCCAAATTTGAGTTTGGCTTGAATTAGTTGATGTTTTTATAGGAGTATGATGTTGTTACTACCATAGGATCGATATTTTTTAATTGTGTTGGACTGAAAAAATGTTCTCTAGATGTCTACAAGGAGGTCCACTCGAGTACAAGGTGCATTGAGTTCTTCCACCGCACAACCACAATAAGTTTTCACTCAGGGGATCTTCTTCACCGACCGTGAAGCAACGAAGAAATTTCAGAAACTTAGTACAAGTAAGATCAAAGCAACCATGTGGGCTTGCTAGTCAACACTCGCTAAGCTAGGTATTACTAATGAATTCAATTTGCTTTGGGATAATGTCGGGTTGCATTATTTTGTTTATCAGGGATGTGAGACATATGAATGCATATTGTACGACCGTTTATACGAGCGGGGGTGCTTGTGTGAAACGCCTTCAAGCGCTCTGGACCCTTTCTCCGTTTCTGCAAAGAGCTCATATGACCGGCCATGTGACCGGTTGTGCTCATACGGAAGGCCGCCGTTCGCTCTGTTGCCTTTGGTTGTTTTGTGCCAGAACAACCAGGAAGTCATATGATCGCCCATACAACCGCGGTGGTCGCATGATAGGCCGTCTTTTGTGTTGTTTCTTTTGAAACTTCTCTTTTTCTTCATTTTCCTGTGGGGTTAGTTCCAACATAATACATAGGCAAATATCCAGGCATCCAAACGTCGATACAACACATAATTTACCTGAACATAACAAAGCCTTCATTAGAACAACTCTTCCAAACTCGACTTGTTCAATTAGAACTTCAACACTCTTTTTATTGAAACAAAAATAAGAACTTAATTTTTTTTACTTTATTCGCGTGGGTTGCCTCCCACGAAGCGCTTGTTTTTGGTCGGTTAGCCCGCCCATAGTAAAGATCATGGTGGTGCAAATACACTGAGACCATAGCTTCTAGCATTGACAACAATGCCTTCTCCAGTGCAGGTCTTCATTTTCTTTTTCCTGGGGAAATGTCTCACAAAAGGATCTTTAGTGGGTAAGTCAAACCTTACATTTCCCTCAAACACATTTATCACATCTTTGATAGTCCTTAGAAAAGGTCTACCGAGAGTTATTTGAGCAATAGGATCTTCAGGCATCAACTATCACAAGATCAATCATGATAGGGCAATCATTTATTTGAACTATAACTCCATGCTTAATTCCTACTGCGTGAGTAAAAGTAGAATTAGCCATATTCAACCTAATCTCAGTAGTAACGTAAGGACCCAGGTTGAGACTATTATAAGCAGACTTAGGGATAGTGGAAACACTAGCCCCAAGATCACATAAAGCATTGAACTTATTTAAACAAATCTCAATCTCTATAGTAGGCTCAAAAGCATCTTCTTGCTTGGCTAGTAACTTACTGGAAAACTTCTTTCTTTCATCATCAAGTTCATGTACCTTGGTTGCAACATGATCAACAAGGACATTATGCCTCATCATTTGATACCTCAAGTAGTGGATGCTTCATTGCTATCATTTTGACGAAGTTTGCAACAGTGAGGTGTACTCTGGCACATGGCTTTTATCAAGCTCTTCTGCCTTGTCTTCACTGTTGCTCGCCATCTTAACATCTTCAACCGAGTTGGGTTCCGGTTTACCTGCAAACTTAACTAAGATTAACATTTGGCTCTCTGCAATTTTAGCCACTTATGCCTCCATATTCTTGGATCTTCTATCAAGCATCTGCACATCATTTGTTAGTCCAACAATCTTACCGATCAACTGACCAAGTAAGTTATCATGATTCTTCAAAAAACTGGAAGTTTTCATTCTGCTCAGTTTGACTAGCAATAAAACTTTTTAGAGTATCTTCAAGATTATTTCTATTGCTGCCACTAGCTCCATTAAAATTATTTGATGCTCCACTATTATTAGGATAGGGAAGTCTAGGAGCATACCCATTATTTTTCTAGTTGGGATTGTAGCTATTGTGAGCAATGAAATTTACATCACTAACTTCTTCATTAGTGATGGCAAATTATGTTTACCTCTTATTTACCTTTGATTACAGAGATGAGTTCATCAAGTTTACATGTCAACTCTGCATTATTTTCTTCAATTGCATTCACCCTCTTAGTGGTGGTTCTTTCAACATGCCACTGGGCATGGTTCTCTTGAATATCATCACGTAGCTTCTTGACATCATCTATGGGCTTTCTCATGATTGTTCCTCTTGGAGCTGTAGCAAGCATAGTTTTTACATAGAACATAAACCATTATAAAACATATGGAGGAGTAACCATTCCTCCATTCCATGGTTAGGACAGTTTCTTATGGCTTCCTTCATTCTATCCCATGCAAGCGCTAGTGGCACATGTTCTTCCTGCTTGAAACCTGTAATCTGAGAACGAAGTTGCATAATTTTTACAGGTGGACAAAACTTAGATAAGTATTTGCTGCAACAATCAACCCAATAAGTTATATTGCCTCTAGGTAAAGCTAGAAGCCATTTCTTTTCTTTTCCTCTCAAAGAGAAAGGAAATAAATGCAACTTCAAAGCATCAGGGTCATAATCTCTAATGCGTGTCATGTTGTACAATTCAGTGAAATTATTCCTAGTGCATATCGGGATCTTCAGAAGCGGAGCCTCCAAATTGGTCCTATTGAACCATGGAAACTAAGTTCGTTTGGTCTCATACTCAGTGGCAGCAACCTAAGGTTGTGTTACAGGTTCACGCATAAAGTTATTGCTGGGAGTAGCAAAACTTCCAATATTACGAGCCATGGTAATCTTTTTGGGGTTTTTCAACTGACAAGACTTGCAACAAAAATAAAACTAGAAATTAAACTAAAACAAAAACTAAAACAAAAACTTTAATAAAAATTCTAGACACAAAGACTAGGAACACTCAACTCCTCCCCGGCAACGGCGCCAGAAAAAGGCCTTGATACTTCCTTTTTGTGATCTAAAAATGGAACAGAAAGTTACCACACCTATTTCCCATAGGTGACCCTTAGTTATCAAACCCACGAGAGGAAGGTCCCCTTGAAGCTAGGGTCTCTAGCAAGCTTTTGTTAAAGAACTAATTCCAGCTTTTGACCTGATCAAAATCAACAACCTTGAGTTGAACACTTATAATAAAAATAGGCACCGGTATGAGGTCTTAATGCTTACAACCATGTATTTGTGTTGGGACCAGATATGATCTTACTTTGTGCGTTGGAAGTCACCCATCGAGATGTGCTTGTTATGAACCGAAGTGGGGGATGTGTCCAAATAACTTCTTGACCGACACGTTTCCTGCATCAAGAATCACTTCTCCAACCAAAGGCCCTATCCGTCTCGCGAGGTTGCATCAATAGTTAAGATTATAATAACCAGACAAGAGCTTTGGGCGTTTAATGACTACATGACACGTCTCCAACGTATCTATAATTTTTGCTTGTTCCATGTTGTTATATTATCATTCTTGGATGTTTTACAATCATTTTATAGCAACTTTATATCATTTTTTGGGACTAACCTATTGACATAGTGCCTAGTGCCAGTTGCTGTTTTTTGCTTATTTTTACTTCGCAGAATATCACTACCAAACGGAGTCCAAACACAGCGAAACTTTTTGGAGAATTTTTATGGACCAGAAGAAACAACATGGGCCAAAGAAGTAGCAGAGGGGTGCCCAAGGGGGGCACAACCCACCTGGGCGCGCCCTGGTGGGTTGTGCCCACCTCGGTGGCATCCCGCACCGCCTCTTCGCCCTATAAATACCCAAATATTCCAAAAACCCTAGGGGAGGCGACGAAACACAATTCCGGCCGCCGCAAGTTCCAGAACCACGAGATCCAAAATAGACACCATCACGGTGGGGTTCATCATCCTCATTGGTGCCTCTCCGATGATGCGTGAGTAGTTCATTGTAGACCTACGGGTCCGTAGGCAGTAGCTAGATGGCTTCGTCTCTCTTTTTGATTCTCAATACAATGGTCTCTTGGAGATCTATTTGGTGTAACTCTTTTTGCGGTGTGTTTGTTGGGATCCGATGAACTTTGAGTTTATGATCAGATCTATATCCATGAATATTATTTGAGTCTTCTTTGATATCTAATATGCATGATTACTTATAGCCTCGTATTTCTTCTTCGAAACTTTGGTTTAGTTAGGCCAACTAGATCGATTTTTCTTGCCATGGGAAGAGGTGCTTTATGATGGGTTCGATCGTGCGGTGTTCTTTCCCAGTGACAGAAGGGGCAGCAAGATACGCATGTATCATTGCTATTAAGGATAACAAGATGGGGGCTATTCCTACATGAATAGATCTCGTCTACATCATGTCATCGTTCTTATTGCATTACTCCGTTTTTTCATGAACTTAATACACTAGATGCATGCTGGATAGCGGTCGATGTGTGGAGTAATAGTAGTAGATGTAGGCAGGAGTCGGTCTACTAATCTTGGACGTGATGCCTATATAATGATCATTGCCTTGGATATCGTCATAATTATTCGATCTTCTATCAATTGCCCAATAGTAATTTGTTTACCCACCGTATGCTATTTTCTCGAGAGAAGCCATTAGTGAAATCTACGGCCCCCGGGTCTATTATTTATCATATTTGCTTTGAGATCTATTTTTATTTGCTTTTATTTTCAGATCTATTATACCAAAAACCCAAAAATACCTTGCTGCACTTTTTTGCTATTTATTTTATTTCGTGTTTTATCGAGATCTATTTATCCAATCTACACAATTTTTATCCCGTCAACTTGACAATTTCTGGCACCGTTACCTGTAGAGGGATTGACAACCCCTCCTAATCGTCGGGTTGCAAGTATTTGTTCTTTATGTGCAGGTACCATTTACATAGTGTTGCTTGGTTCTCCTACTGGATTGATACCTTGGTTTCATAACTGAGGGAAATACCTACCGTAGCTGTGCTGCATCATCCCTTCCTCCTGGGGGAAATACCGACGTAGTTCAAGCGACATCATTACACCTCTTGAATCCCTAGAGATAGGATCCGTGTTACTATACTAAACCCTTCTATCACTAGTGTTCAGAATAACACTTCACAGTCACCCTTCCCTTAGCCTCTCCGTGGCTTGCTCTCCATGATCATGGGTACCTGCAGGGATGAAGAACGTAGACGAGACAAGAGACATCTACGGAACAATTTTATTTCACACATATGGGACGTTAATTCAATGCACTTCCATTGATTCCCACAACAAATACAAAGCGTTGCAATGCTCTTGCCTCAACCCAAACCTTACCGAACTACTCACACATGGAGATCAGATCACACGAAGAACACATTGAATAACACATCATGGGGATTGATTGATTGATAATATGTCTTACAATGTGTGCTGTGTGCGATGCACGATTACAAGTACGATTTAGTGTAAGATGGACTATGGTGGCGATGCTAGCTATGGAGATGGAAATGGCGGCTAATAGGGTTGATGGAGAAGGATGAAGATAACTCTTTTTTGGCTTCTATTGCGAATGTTCCGTGACATTTCGGCCTCGACGCCTTTATAAAAGTTGTGCGGGTGAACGAGAGGCCTCACTTTCCATGCCATACGACCTCTCATATGAGCGATCGCGGTCGTATGAAATGCCGTCTTTTTCTTTGTGGCTTCTGGTGCGCCTCCTACTAATTTCTTCTCTCTTCTCCTTCACCCCTTTCCATGTTGTCACCCGTTTTCATCCGTATTTAGCCCATTTCATGTGGAAACACATCAAAACAGAAGGTTTGTAGAATCCTTTGCATTCATTAGTCATTAGTGGCAAGATCGAGCGAATATCTCTATTTAAGTGAAATATCTTGGTTTGAACAAAGGGTAGATGAGTGTAAAAATATCACTCATCACCTGTTCATCATGAGCTTCTACAGTCTTCATGAGACCCTCCATCATGAGATCGCTAAGTATCAGGCGAGATTCTTTTGGGCTGGGCACGGGGACAAGCAAAAGTACCACATGGTACACTGGCCCGACATATGTAAACCCAGAGACTAGGGCGAATAGGGATCATGTCGTCCAAACGCATGAACATCGCCCTACCGACACTTTGGTTCTGGAGGATTGCGAATGGTGAGGGTGGTCTTTGGCTTACATTATCCGAGCCAAAAACCTCCGCGGCCAACCCTTCGCCTTCTGCCAAAGAACGGGCAGCTCGCAGTTCTGGCAGTCGATTATCCAACTACTCCCTGTTCTCCGCATCGGGTCCTCTATCTCAGCGGGATCTGGATCGTCGACCCTCTTCTGGTTCGACTAGTGGGTAGGGGATACCCCCTTTCATTGCCAGATTCCCTGGTCTGTTCTCCATTGTGGTGGATTCTATTATCTTCATCGAGGTGGCCCTTATTGACTTAGGGCGCCTCGCGTTCTGGAGGTCGTTTGGGCCCCCGAAACTAGTCACCTGGCAAGAGCTTCTCGAGTGTATCGCCCTTTAGGCTCCGGATGTTGACCAGGCACAGGATTGCCTCCCTTGGCGCCTAGAACCATCTGACCAATTCTCCACCAAATCTCTCTGCCAGGCCATCGTTGCATTTCCTGGGCCAGAGCCTCTTGCCCAAATCTGGGCGATTGGACTCTCGCCGAAGATTCAGATCTTCCTTTGGCAATGGATACGGGGTTGGGTTCTTTCAGGGGTGGAGGTACTCAAGCGCAACGATCTCGGAGACGGCGTGTGCCTGATATGCGAGACTGCTGAGGACTCTAATCACATCTTTTTTGCATGCGCGTCCGCGCAATTCCTGTGGAGCTGCTTCCGCGAGGTGGTTGGCGGCCATTGGTGCAATACCAACTTCCCCAACCTCTTCGAGAAACTCCAGACTTTCGCAATGCAGTCCCGCCACATTAGGTGGCTGGGTATTGGGGTTCTTGTATCGACGCTATGGACAGTTCACAATAAGCTTGTGATTCAGCGTGAGCCTTTTCGACGATCTACTAGCGCGATTTTCAAAATGTGTGGCTACTTGCAGCTTTGGCGGCCGCTTAGCCGCCCGCCGGATCGGAACGCCATCGACATCTTCATTGCAGATCTTCGTGCGCTGGCCTTCCGCTTGGCTCCGCCGCTCCCCCCCCCACCTCCGGAGCCTGATTAGTCCTTCAGACTCACTGTGGCAGTGCCTATGGATAGGCTCTTGCCCTTTTCATTCCTCTCTTTTTTCTCTTTAGGGCTTGTTGAGTTGTGCCCTCAACAGAACCTAAATCTTGTCGTGCTTTGTCTATGTGCTACTTGTGTGCGTGTGTGGTGTGTGCTTGTGTGTTGGAACTTTGTGGCTCCGATGGTTTTACTTTATATATAAAGTGGGGCGAAAGCCTTTTTCGGCAATAGCTTGGTACATAGAGTTCCTAAAAAAGGAATAAGATTCAAAATATATGTTTTTATTATAGATTATGGCACGCGTGCACGCTTATACTACTAGTTACATGATCTACACTACTTATAAAAGAGCGAACATGTTGGAATCAAGCGTTCAATTGACTCCGACTAACGACCCAGGTCATTCCAAGGTTGAGCACAACTGAACGCAATTCACATCCCACAAACTATGCAACTCCCATATTAACACCTCGCGTTACAAAGAAAACAAAATTAAAATATTTATCTCCTTCCATACGAGCACAAACTACAAAGGAAAGAAAAAAAATCAGCGCCCATCTTACAAAAGAAACAAAATTACAGTATTTATCTCCTTCTGTAAAAATGCACATTCTACGGTTCGCTATCCAGGTAGCTTGTGCGGTTACCAATCCTGTGATTCTTTTGGTCGTCTTTGTGACACGTTGATATGTCTCCAACGTATCTATAATTTATGAAGTATTCATGCCATGTTTACAACAATTCTATATGGTTTTGGTATGACTTGAATGGAACTAACCCGGACTGACGTTGTTTTCAGCAGAACTACCGTGGTGTTGTTTTTTGTGCAGAAATAAAAGTTCTCCAAATGCAACGAAACTTTTTGACGATTTTTTTGGAACAAAAAACGCACTAGAAGCTTCGCGGGAGGACCAGAAGGTGAAGGAGATGAGCACAACCCACCTGGGCGCACCTAGGCCCTTGCCTGTGTGCAGGTGGGTTATGGTCACCTCGAGGCCCATCTTTGTGTGAAACCGATGCCAAAATCCTATGAATACAAAAAAACCCAGAAATAACCCTAGATCAGAAGTTCCACCGCCGCAAGCCTCTCTAGCCACGAAAAACCAATCTGGACCCTGTTCCGGCACCCTGTCAGAGGGGGAAATCATCACCGGTGGCCATCTTCATCATCCCGGCGGCCACCATGATGAGGAGGGAGTAGTCCACCCTTGGGGCTGAGGGTTTGTACCAGTAGCTATGTGTTTAATCTCTCTCTCTCTCTCTTGTGTTCTTGAGTTGGCATGATCTTGATGTATCGCGAGCTTTGTTAATATAGTTGGATCATATGGTGTTTTCGCCTCTCTATCTTGTTGTGATGAATTGAGTTTTCCCTTTGAGATTTTGTTTTTATCGGATTGAATACTTTTATGGATTTGAGAGCACTTGATGTATGTCTTCGCACTCAACTCGCGGATTCCCGAGGTGACATTGGGTAATCTATGCATAGGGGTTGATGCACATTTTCGTCCTTGTTTCTCCGGTAGTAACCCTGGGGCACTCTTTGAGGTTCTTTGTCTTGGATTGAGTATTATGAATCTGAAATTGTTTGATGCATATCGTATAATCAACTCACGGATACTCATGGTGACATTGGAGTATCTAGGTGACATTAGAGTTGGTTGATGTGTATCATATGGTGTTATTTTAGTACGAACTCTTGGATAGATCGATCGGAAAGGATAACTTGGTGTTATTTTAGTACGAACTCTTGGATAGATCGATCAGAAAGGATAACTTCGAGGTGGTTTCGTACCCTACAAATAATTCTTCTTATGTTCTCCGCTAGATAAGAACTTTGGAGTGATTCTTCATCGCACGTTGAGGGATGGTTATGTGATCCAATTATATTATCATTGTTGAGAGATTGCACTAGCGAAAGTACGGACCCTAGGCCTCATTTTCAAGCATTGCAATACCGTTTGTGCTCCGTTTTATCAATTGCTACCTTGCTGTTTTTTATTGTTCCTATTACAAAAATCAATATCTATTATCATTACTACGCTTGTATCACTATCTCTTCGCCGAACTAGTGCACCTATACAATTTACCATTGTCTTTGGTGTGTTGGGGACACAAGAGACTCTTTGTTATTTGGTTGCAGGGTTGTTTGAGAGAGACCATCGTCACGCTACGCCTCCCACAGATTGATAAACCTTAGGTCATCCACTTGAGGGAAAATTGCTACTGTTCTACAAAACTCTGCGCTTGGAGGCCCAACACGAGTCTACAAGAACAAGTTGTGTGTAGTAGACATCAAGCTCTTTTCTGGCGCCGTTGCCGGGGAGGTGAGTGCATGAAGGTATATCTTTAGATCTTGCAATTGAATCTTTTAGTTTTTTGTTTTATCACTAGTTTGGTCTATAAAAAGAAAACTACAAAAAATGGAATTGAGGTGGCCTCATATTATTCGTCTTTATCATTTCTTTCTTGAAAATGATGGAAAGGAAAATTGTGCTCAATTGATAGAAGAAGAATTCAATAAAATGTTTTCCATAAAATCTTTGAATGGTGAGCATGATTGCAATGTTGTTAGTATGAATTCTTTGAATATCCATGATGCTAATGATATGCAAAGCCATAAGCTTGGGGATGTTATATTTGATGAAGATGATATTTTTAGTCCCCAAGTTTTGATGAGAATATTTACTATGATGAAAGAATGCCTCCTATTTATGATGATTATGGTGATGACATGTACGCTATAAAGAGTAATGATATCTATGAAACTTATCATCATGATTTTAATGCTCAATATGATTATGCCAATCAAGAATCACATGATAGTTATTTTGTTGAGTTTGCTCCCACAACTATTCATGAGAATAAATTTGCATATGTGGAGAGTAATAAAAATTATATGCTTGTGGATCATGAAAAGAATGCTTTATGTGATAGTTATATTGTTGAATTCATTCATGATGCTACTGAAAATTATTATGAGAGAGAAACATTTGCTTCTACATATTGCAATAATATCAAGTTTCCTCTCTATGTGTTGAAAGTTTTGAAGTTGCACTTGTTTTGCCTTCCTATTCTAGTTGATTCTTGTTCTCACAAATTGGTTGCTCACAAAATCCCTATGCATAGGAAGTTGGTTAGACTTAAATGTGCTTGCCATGTGATTCATGATGCTCCCGTTATGTTTCAATTCTTATCTTTTATGTGAGCATCATTGAAATCATCATGCCTAGCTAAAAAGGCATTAAAGAAAAGCGCTTGTTGGGAGACAACCCAACATTTACCCCTACTGTTTTTGTATGTTCACATGATTAGGCTACTGTAGTAATCATGTTTTATAGCTTTTGTTTCAATAAAGTACCAAGTAAAGCCTTTGGGATAGTGTGGATGATAGTTGACTTGATTCTGTGCAAAAACAGAAACTTTTGCGCCCAGTAACAGAATTGTTAGAAATCACTGGAGCATCGAAAAACTCTGAATTTTTTACAGATGATTTACCTACAAATTTCCTACGTTGTCCTAAATTTTCAGAATTTTGGAGTTACATAAGTATGACCATAATTGAGATCTTTATGTACTGTTCTGTTTTTTGACAGATTCTGTTTGCAATGCATAGATTGCTTATTTTTTGGTTTCTATGGCTTATATTGCTTAATATAAATTGTGAGAATTGTAGAGTACAGTAGGCATTGTGTGGAACAATTATGAATCTTGTTGCAGTACTCAAGTGAATGATTTGTTTTATCATACTAACCCATCTCACGAAGTTCCGTTAACTTTTGTGTGATTGAACTTTTCAAGTTTTGGGTGAGATCTCGATATGAGGAGAATAAGGAGTGCCAAGACCGTAAGATTGGGGATGCCCAAGTTACCCCAAGGTAATATTCAAGGAAGATCCAAGCAACTAAGCTTGGGGATGCCCCGGAAGGCATCCCCTCTTTCATCTCCAACATTATCGGTAACCTTACTTGGGGCTATATTTTTATTCGTCACATGATATGTGTTTTGCTTGGAGAATCATTTTATTTTATTAGGATTTGCTTTCTGTTATTTAGAATAATGTTTTATATCTTTTACTTCAATAAAAATGTCAAGTATAGCCTTTACCATGCTTATTTTGCAAGTCTATATGTGGCTGTTTGAAAACAGAAAGTTGCATGCTAGTGCGTGAATTCTTGAGAAAAGTCAGAATGTTATAAAATTTTGAATTTTTTTGTACAATAAGCTATGAAAAAGTTTCTACAGTGTGGTAAATTTTCAGAATTTTTGGAGTTAGGGAAGTGTGAGTAAAATTGTACTCTTTACAAACTGTTCTGTTTAGACAGATTGCTGTTATGTTTGCATGTGTTTGCTTGTTTAATGATTCTATTTGAGGATGGAAGTATTAAATATGCAGAGGCATTTAGTATGCAATTTTAAATAATAATTTTAGTGATTTGTTACGGTAGAGAATGATAAGGTGTTGCATTGATTTATACTACCGTATCTCACGAGTTCTTGTTGAGTTTTGTGTGGATGAAGTTTTTAAGATTTAGAGAAACCGTGATATAAAAGGAATTAAGGAGACACAAAAGCTCAAGCTTGGGGATGCCCAAGGCATCCCAAGATAACATTTCAAGAAGTCTCAAGCATCTAAGCTTGGGGATGCCCCGATAGGCATCTCACCTTTCTTCATCAACAATTATCGGTTAGCCTCGGTTGAGCCTAAGTTTTTGCTTCTTCACATGATGTGTGCTATTCTTAGAATTTCATTTTTTTTGTTTTGCTTGCTGTTTTAATAAAATACTTAGATCTGAAACTTTTAAATAAGAGAGAGTCCTCGCATAGCTACCTATTTACTTAACTACTCATTTGATCTTCACCTATATCTTTTTGGAGTAGTTTGTCGAACATTCTCATGCTTCACTTATATTATTTTGAGAGTTGATAATAGTGATGACAATTTGCAAAAACTATGAAATTGGTACCAAAGTGATGGATGTTCAAGAAGGATATAATAAAAACTTTCATGTTGATCATTGGATATGATAAGTTTGATTCCTTGCAATAGTTTTGCGATATGGAGGTAATAATATGTGAATCATATTGATGAGTAATTATGCTTTAGTAAGAATATTGGTGTTAAGGTTTGTGAGTCCCTATGCAAGCACGAAAGTCAATAGTTATGCAATGAAATTACATCCTACTTGTGGTGCATTATTCGGTGTTAGTTATGTTTAATGCTCGTTTATGATCGTTTTTGTTTCTTGGTTGGTCGCTTCTCAATCTATTTGCTAGCCTTCATTTGTACTAAGCGGGAATACTGCTTGTGCATCCAAACTCCTTAAACCAAGTTGTGCCAAATGAGTCCACCATACCTACCTATATGCGGTATTTCCGTGCAGTTCCAAGTAAATTTGTATGTACCAACTCTAATTTTCAAAATAAATTTCCTTTTTGTGTGCCCGTACTGCTCATGAAGTGGCAGGGGTGGCCAATATTTTCCATGCTATATGTGTTATTCTCAGGACGAGTGTTTATTGACTTGTCATTGCATGAGAGTGTGGCAAAGGTAATAGGGACGCCCGGTCCCGAAATGTGATTTTTTTAATTTATGTTGTTTAATAATAAATTCTTTGGAAAGTGTCAGTATGGAAGGCACCCGTGGATACGGCTAGCCATGGATTGTAAAAGAATGGTGGAAAAAGGAATAAACTTTATTTTCTGTTTGGGAAACCGCCTATGATGTACCTAGCATGGAAAGTGTTGGGAATTCCCGGTCGTTTTCGTTGACGGGAAAATATGCCTCCCAAAATATTTTTATCTCTCAATTTAAGCTTTGAGCTCTGGCACCTCTACAAATCTTTGCTTACCTCTGCGAAGGGGCCTATCTATCTACTTTATGCAATTTTTATTTTTATTTGAGTCCCCATCTTCTCTTATAAAGCACCAACTATGGAGCACTATGATCACACATGTGCATTGGATGTAGCTAATATTCGAGTGTGTTTCATGAATGGATCAATGATTGAGTATAATGGGCTAGGGATAGCTTTCTTTAGCATTGATATTTTGAAAGACATGGTTGCTTGTTAGTATGCTTGAGTATTGATGTCTTCATGTCAAATTATAGACTATTGCTTTGAATCATTCAAGTCCAAATGTCCATGCTACAAAATAAAGAGTATATGATGAATATGATAGGTAGCATTCCACAAAAAAAATCTGTTTTCAATTGCTACTTTATCATGACGAGTTTTATGAGAAAGAGTTGCTGTTATGATGCTAGAAAAAGTGATTGAAATTATCATTGATCAAACTTACGCACTTTGCTAGCATTCACACTTCATAAATTATTTCTTTTATCATTCACCTACTCGAGGACGAGTAGGAATTAAGCTTGGGGATGCCGATGCGTCTCCAACGTATCTATAATTTATGAAGTATTCATGCCATGTTTACAACAATTCTATATGGTTTTGGTATGATTTGAATGGAACTAACCCGGACTGACGCTGTTTTCAGCAGAACTACCATGGTGTTATTCGTTGTGCAGAAATAAAAGTTCTCCAGATGCAACGAAACTTTCTGACGTTTTTTTTGGAACAAAAGAGGCACTAGAAGCTTCGTGGGAGGACCAGAAGGTGAAGGAGGTGAGCACAACCCACCTGGGCGTGCCTGGGCCCTTGCCCGTGTGCAGGTGGGTTATGGTCACCTCGAGGCCCATCTTCGCGTGAAAATGACGCCAACAAATTCTATAAATACAGAAACCCCCAGAAAAAAATCCTAGATCAGAAGTTCCGCCGCCGCAAGCCTCTCTAGCCACGAAGAACCAATCTGGACCCTGTTACGGCACCCTGTCGGAGGGGGAAATCATCACCGGTGGCCATCTTCATCATCCCGGCGGCCACCATGATGAGGAGGGAGTAGTCCACCCTCGGTGCTGAGGGTTTGTACCAGCAGCTATGTGTTTAATCTCTCTCTCTCTCTCGTGTTCTTGAGTTGGCACGATCTTGATGTATCGCGAGCTTTGTTAATATAATTGGATCATATGGTGTTTTCGCCTCTCTATCTTGTTGTGATGAATTGAGTTTTTCCTTTGAGATTTCGTTTTTATCGGATTGAATATTTTTGTGGATTTGAGAGCACTTGATGTATGTCTTGGCACTCAACTTGCGGATTCCCGAGGTGACATTGGGGTAATCTATGCATAGGGGTTGATGCACGTTTTCGTCCTTGTTTCTCCGGTAGAAACCTTGGGGCACTCTTTGAGGTTCTTTGTGTTGGATTGAGTATTATGAATCTGAAATTGTTTGATGCATATCGTATAATCAACTCACAGATACTCGTGGTGACATTGGAGTATCTATGTGACATTAGAGTTGGTTGATGTGTATCATATGGTGTTATTTTAGTACGAACTCTTGGATAGATCGATCGAAAAGGATACCTTGGTGTTATATTTTATTACGAACTCTTGGATAGATCGATCGGAAAGGATAACTTTGAGGTGGTTTCGTACCCCATAAACAACTTCTTCTTATGTTCTATGCTAGATAAGAACTTTGGAGTGATTATTCATCGCACGTTGAGGGATGGTTATATGATCCATTTATATTAGCATTGTTGAGAGGTTGCACTAGCGAAAGTACGGACCCTAGGCCTCATTTTCAAGCATTGCAATACCGTTTGTGCTCCGTTTTATCAATTGCTACCTTGCTGTTTTTTATTGTTCCTATTAAAAAAATCAATATCTACTATCATTACTACGCTTGTATCACCATCTCTTCACCGAACTAGTGCACCTATACAATTTACCATTGTCTTTGGTGTGTTGGGGACACAAGAGACTCTTTGTTATTTGGTTGCAGAGTTGTTTGAGAGAGACCATCTTCATCCTACGCCTCCCACGGATTGATATACCTTAGGTCATCCACTTGAGGGAAAATTGCTACTGTTCTACAAAACTCTGCGCTTGTAGGCCCAGCATGAGCCTACAAGAACAAGTTGTGTGTAGTAGACATCACACGTCGCCCATGGCGAATATGCTGCTGGGAGTCGTGGCTGCGGGTAGCCATGGGACGCCACCGTTGCTCTTCGCTCAAGGGCGACCCGCTGCATCCACCGCCGCAGGCAGGGCCGCGACGAAGGGCTGTCATCGCGCGACTTACGCCTGGGCCGGGAGCAGCCGGAGATGGGGAGTCACCGCTGGTGGCTGCGAGGACCTACGCACCGCCTTCGTCGTTGGTAGCTACGTCGCACGACGGCCTCGTCGGGGAAGAAGGAGGTTGTCATGGCTCACCTTGGTCAGAGAAGCCGAACCGTGTCGTTGGCAGCCGATGCGCCGGCCGGGGCTACATAGGAGGAAGATACCTCACCGGGGCCGTGGGCCATGCACGTCACGCCGCCACATGCTTCTGCTCTGCAGCCGCACCGAGCGCTGGTCGTTTGGGAGCCTGGTGGTGGAAGGCGTCCATGAGTCCAGGGCGGTGGATTGTGAGCCACCACCCACGCTGGTGGGGAAACTATCGTTGAGGCCGATCCATCGGCCTCTTGCCTTCGATCTAATGAAGTGATTTGTCCAAATACGTCAATTGCTAGGTATTAGTTCTTTATACCGAGGTGGCAATTTTTGTACATATTTTGAAGTAGTCCCTTCAGTCCTTTTTACACCGCATATAAGATTTGTTTGAAGTCAAACTTCGTAAAGTTTAACCATATTTATATAAAAAAGTATCGACATCTACAATACTAAAGTTATACAATATGAAAACTAAATTCATGATGCAACTAATGATATTGATTTTGTATTGTGGATGTTGATATTTTTTCCATAAAGTTAGTCAAATTTTACGAAGTTTGACTTCAGATAAATTTTATATGAAGAGTGAAAAGAACCGAAGGAAGTATGAAGTGAACGAAGCTCTAAACAAATATCCCATCCATGGAGTAAAGCATCATAGATTGCATCAACAAATGGACCTTCAAGAGAGAATCATCATCAAAGAATAAACAATAGAAAATGGTGCTACTTGTTTTTCAACATTTTTGTAACAAATTATAATACATTTATTTAATTGTTAATTTTATGTGAAGACATGTCTACGGATCATGTGTTACACGCATGTTCACATTGTTGGCATGAGACACATTTAAATAGTTTGGCATACAAAATAGTTTGATATACAAAGTCGCTGAAAAATAAAATTCAAAATATATGTTTTTATTATAGATTAGATACGTGTGCTCGTTTATACTATTACTGCAGTGTCAAAAACACTCTTATATTAGGGAGTATAGTTACATGAATGAGCTAATCCACTTCGTGACTTCGAGTACCAAAGTCGGTAACTGGATTCCCAGGAATCCAGGACAGGGAACTTGCCGGCCGCGCAATGTCCAAACACACCATTACCGTCTAAAACATACCGTTCGTACGATCAAAACCGAACGGCCAAGATTTCCCTCAACGGCAGCCATCAGACATGGATCAGACGGCCAGGAAAGAACCCTAGCACCCCCCGCTGCCAATATAAAGAGGGGAGGCATTCCGCTCTCCTCGCCCCCTCCTCAGTCCCCTCCCGCCGCCGCCTCCTCCCCTCCGTTCGTTCTTCTTCTTCGAGGTCAGTTTCCCGATCCAGTCCCCTTCTCTTTTCAGATGCGTTCTCCATGGCTGTCGAGAAGCTCTAGATCTAAGCGCATGTCTCAGTTTGTTTAGTTGCCTGTAGCGCGCGAGCCGCTGGAGTATTAGGAGCCTTTCGAGCGGATCGTTCTTCCGTTTTTACTTTGATGAAGGGCTTTCCGCTAATACTGCTGCCTTGATCCGTACTTTGCCAGGGTTATGTTCCTAATTTGTTAGCGCAATTGCAAGCTCGTAACACCGAATCATCTCTGCTCTTTGTTTTTATCGGTTCACGGACGCATACTTTTATTTCGTAGGATGCACAGATGGAATATTTATATGTCGCTCCATCATTTTTTTTGTCGTTCACTGGTGGTGTTGCCGAGATCTAGTTATGACTTCTGGATGATATGCTGGAGGTGTAATAGCATCTTATTAGACCATCTTTTTACTGTTAACCGTCATAGCATCTTATTAGACAATCTTTTTACTCTTGACCGTCACCGGTAGCTAAGATATTTGATCTATCAGTTTATGTCACTTGTTCACATGATGATTCCCTGCGTCCGTTGGTTTTAATATTTTTTTCTGTGTCGCAGTTGGGTAGTTTACCTCTACCCACCAGCCATGGGTAAGGAGAAGACTCACATCAACATCGTGGTCATTGGCCACGTCGACTCTGGCAAGTCGACGACCACTGGCCACCTGATCTACAAGCTTGGAGGCATTGACAAGCGTGTGATCGAGAGGTTTGAGAAGGAAGCCGCCGAGATGAACAAGAGGTCTTTCAAGTACGCGTGGGTGCTTGACAAGCTCAAGGCCGAGCGTGAGAGAGGTATCACCATCGATATTGCCCTCTGGAAGTTTGAGACCACCAAGTACTACTGCACCGTCATTGATGCCCCTGGTCACCGTGACTTCATCAAGAACATGATCACCGGTACCTCCCAGGCTGACTGTGCTGTTCTTATCATTGACTCTACCACTGGTGGATTTGAGGCTGGTATCTCCAAGGATGGCCAGACACGTGAGCACGCTCTCCTTGCTTTCACTCTTGGAGTGAAGCAGATGATCTGCTGCTGCAACAAGGTATAACTTGTGAAAAATATTCATTCCTGAAAGGCCATATATCCATATTACTTTGTGTAGATGTTGCTACTTGTGTGGTAGACTTATTTGAGGTTGTTATATTATCCGAGTGCTTGATTTTAACTAACATGTACACATGCTCTGAATCAATTGCTTGATTTTAACAAACATGTACACATGCTCTGAATCAATTGCTTAATTTCATATTGCTGCACACATTTTGATTGTAGTGGTCTAATTGTATATTTTCTGTTGTACATTTGGATATGCTTTTTTGAATCATTGAAAAAGCTTTCAATAGTCTTAGTAAGTTTCAGAAAGGAGAATACCAAGGTTGAATCAAAGATAAAAGTCAAGCAGGTCACACCGCCAGCTTCTACCTGTATGAATCTTCATGTAATATTAAATGGTGTAGGAGTTGGATGTGAATTAATTAATCATCATCTATATGAGAACTAACCGCAATGTATTAATATATGTCTGTTGTTATCCTGTACTGTCATCCCTGCAGTTTTTCCTGTAACTAGTTGATTGTTCTGCTGTTCTAATGTTTAATTCTCACTCTGTGCGATCGGTACTGCTGTGCTAGTTGATTGTTCTGCTTGTTTCTGCTAGTTATAATAGTATAATCAAGTCTCTTGCTGTTATCTGTTCGCAATATCTTACAGTTCCGTCGTAGCTCCGAGTATCATTTAACTAAAGGTGTCCTTCTACTGCTATGTTTTTAGATGGACGCCACCACTCCCAAGTATTCAAAGGCGCGTTATGAAGAAATTGTTAAGGAGGTCTCTTCCTACCTGAAGAAGGTCGGCTACAACCCTGACAAGGTTCCTTTTGTCCCCATCTCTGGGTTCGAGGGTGACAACATGATTGAGAGGTCCACCAACCTTGACTGGTACAAGGGCCCAACCCTGCTTGAGGCGCTTGACCAGATCAACGAGCCCAAGAGGCCCTCAGACAAGCCCCTCCGTCTTCCCCTCCAGGACGTTTACAAGATTGGTGGCATTGGAACTGTGCCTGTTGGCCGTGTTGAGACTGGTGTCATCAAGCCTGGTATGGTTGTCACCTTTGGTCCCACTGGTCTGACAACTGAGGTCAAGTCCGTTGAGATGCACCACGAGTCTCTCCTGGAGGCGCTTCCCGGTGACAATGTTGGCTTCAACGTCAAGAACGTTGCCGTGAAGGATCTGAAGCGTGGTTTTGTTGCATCCAACTCCAAGGATGACCCTGCCAAGGAGGCAGCCAACTTCACTTCCCAGGTCATCATCATGAACCACCCTGGTCAGATTGGCAATGGCTACGCCCCAGTGCTGGACTGCCACACCTCGCACATTGCTGTCAAGTTTGCTGAGCTGGTGACCAAGATCGACAGGCGATCTGGTAAGGAGCTGGAGGCCCTGCCCAAGTTCCTCAAGAATGGTGATGCTGGCATAGTGAAGATGATTCCCACCAAGCCCATGGTTGTGGAGACCTTCGCCACTTACCCCCCTCTTGGTCGTTTTGCTGTCCGTGATATGAGGCAAACTGTGGCTGTTGGTGTCATCAAGGGCGTGGAGAAGAAGGACCCAACCGGCGCCAAGGTGACCAAGGCTGCCATCAAGAAGAAATGAGGCGTTTACCTATGTCTGCTTTTGAGATCTTAGTAGTTTAGTGCCTATTAAGTTTTGCTACTGTTAGCGCCGTGTGATATGCGCCCTGTTGATGTGTCATTTGAGTACTGTCGTGTTATTTCGGCTTTTGGCAAAACATGGAAGCTTCTGAAACTAATCATTTTTATCATCTGCTTTGCAATGTTATCTGTAGGCTGCTACTTCTAGTCATAGCTGCTGTTTCTCTTTGAAACCTTTGGTGGTTTATTGTTCGGCTAAACAGCAGGTTGCTGGCTTTCTCAGATATCTGTTTAAATTAATCCCCATCTAGGCCTACCAAAATAGCTTTTTTTGGCCAAACGAGGCATGACCAAAATGTTGGGGCTTGGATAGTAACTACGAAAATTTTGGCAAAATCATGGGCTTAACATTTATTTTCAAGCCAAAAGAACTTGCTATGTAGTGCATAATGAGCCGATTAAAATGCAGTTCATTACCAAATCAGAACTAATGGGTAAATAAAGGGTGCAAAATAGTTAGCCCACTGTGTTCTAGTATTATAAGAGCATGACGACTGGGGAAGGGACGTCATGGTAGACAGCATGACGCCTCGGACTAGGGTGTTATGGTACCGACGTGTAGCATGGCGCTCCGGGCTAGGGCGTCATGCCAAATAGCATGACGGCATAGCCCGGGGCGTCATGCTATCTCATGACGTCTTAGCCCCGAGCGTTATGTAAAAAAGGGCTAGTTTTGAAAATATTTTTAGATTGAAGTCATTTTATGTTGAAGTTTGAAAAAGGGCCAATTTCGCTCATTTTCACGGGAAATAGAGTGCAAAGACGTTTTTGTAATTCAATTTAGAAAAAGATGCATAGGGACAGATTACTTCGTAAAGTCGCATGTAAATGGGATCGGTGTTAGGGTTGTGGGGCTCCAGGTACAGACCTACGACCTACTGGTGCGATGTGATTCAGTTGAGAGAGTAGGAAATGTGGAGCGGAGCGGAGTAGTGCAGGACCAAGTCGGAACCAGCCAGCCGGCGATGCATCGTCACCTTCGTGCCGTTTTGAGGGGAAAAAAGTTGGCCAGTTTTGTTAAGCTGATCTATAGTACCGTATCAAGACCGTTCGAAAGTGTTATGTCGAGCTTAGCAATTTGAGTTTACCATTTTTCCTGTTTTGCGAAGTCCAGTGAAATTTCTAGTCTTTGTCTATAGGTCACTGAATAGACATGTTGTATTTTGTATACATCAAAGTTAAGCCCACAAGCCCACAAATAGCTTTTCGAAAACCGTTTGCACCGAGCAGGTTCATCTAACTGAGTTGAAAAGGTTAAAAGTTACAAAAATGTTTTCTTCTTGCACCTGACGTAGTACCATTCTAAGTTCGCCACAAGCGCCAGGAGGCGGCAGTACAAGCCAATTCGGTTGAAAAATTTAAACAGGTCGAGCAGCATTCCAAAGTTGCTTGACCGGAGTATCAGCGTCTATCGGCATGTGCCTGCTACGAACACCTATAGCTCATCTTCAAGCCTTACCTCTCCTGCTTTCTCAGCTTCGTTCAACACAAAGGTCTTGAGAGACTCCACGTCCCTAGGCCCTGCAATGCCATTGAGTAGTTGGATTAGGCATTGAGCACTTACCAGACGAATATTTTCAAAACAAAGAATCATACATAATGGGAAAATAGAAACACAGCAGAAGGCTACAAACTGCGTGTATACAAAGAAAATGCAGCAAAAAAATTATTGCCAAACTGCATATGATCTTTTGAGCGGTGACGCCGAATGACAGTACAAGAAAACTGTAACTGTTACATTAGATCAACTTCAGGGACATGATACGGTCCAGGATTATGAATTGATGATCGAAAGTGGAGACTCGTTATAGAATAGCATTTTCACGAACAAATCCGACAGGTGGAGCAACATGATGACATATCCATCTAATAGAATGTTGAAAAAAACACTCATTCATGATCAATAAAAGCAAAAAAAAAAAAAAAACTGGCATGTGAACAAAGTTGTACAGAAAGTTTTCCTTCCTCATGTTGTTTATTTAGTTATGAAATATCGTCACCACTGCTGTTAAGAATTAGCTGATACTACCTCGGTTCACAAATATAAGATGTCTCGTATATTTCAATATGGACTAAATACAGACTGAAATGAGTGTAACAAACACACTAAAACGTGTCTATATACATCCGATTCGAACAAAGTTAGGACATCTTATATTTGTGAATGGAGGGAGCATGTCAGTAACATCCAAGTCATGGCTGGTCCAGAAAAGAAATTCTAAATTTTCTGCATTAGTGGATCCTGCTATATAAGAAAATCTAGCCTAAAATGTAATCTTTTCCAACCTTTCGGTCCAAGTTCAGAGGTTTTAATCTTTTAAAAGTCATGTCCTACTCTCACAATACAAGTCAACAGCGTGGTTTTGGTTTCTAATCTATCGCTGTTCCAAGAGTATCGAACCGAATGCAATAGATTCGAATATTTAGTTTATGTTGTCCTTGTCAAACAAAAGTAAGATGTGAGAGAGATTACCTTTATATTTTGCAACTTCTTCGCCATCATAGAACACCTTGAATGTTGGGTATGAATGAATGTCCACCTTTGAGCAGACTGGTTTGCTTGCACCGCAATCAACTTTTCCGATCTCAATTTCATCCGTACCTTCGATAACCTTTCCGAGGTCCTCCCAAAGAGTTCCTAGGCTCTTGCTGTGTAAATGTAGAAGGCATCCTTGTTTAGCAGCAAGCGGTCAAAACTCGCATTGTAGTTGATATATCCATGTCACCAATATATCATGTAGAGCTTACCAGTGCTTACACCAAGGGACGCAGAATTGCACAAACCATACTGTGTCCTTCTCCTTTATCTAGACATAAGAGAAAAAAATAAAATCCAAACTGGCTTAAGCAACGGCAATGCACAAGCATTGCAGCTTAGTAATTTGAACCAAAACAGGAGTTCAGATGGCGTGCCGCATCTAAACACCGAACCTTCCATGATTGGAACAATAATACACCAAGAATAATGATCTATCGGTTTATTATTAAGAAATCAAGCTGGAATCAGTAGCAAATCTGGGAAATGGCTACATGTCAGTAACTAAGCACACCGCCTGCTACACTGCATCCCAGCGTAGCCAAGTGATAAGTCGAAAATTCAGCTGTTCTTGGGTCTGCGGCGTGCCTTAGAGTACTACTACTATTACATCTCGATGGGGAGGTGGAAGAGGGGAGAGACACGAGAAGGGGAAAGCTGCTGTACCTTATCGGAGAAGGTCTCTTCGGTGAGGGTGATGACCTCCGCGCCGGATCGCGCGGCCAGGGCCGCGAGTAACGTGACGGCCACCAGCAGGAGGTGGATAGGGAGGCGGGAGCGGCGCCGAAGAGCCGGATCCATGGCTCGATCGGAGTACAGGCCACGGCGACGACGGGGAGACAAGGAGAAGGCGGATACGCTAGCCGGGGTGGGTCGATGTAGTATTTCACTGGGCCGGTCCGGGCCGGGTCGAGCTAGGATAGATGATGACACGGGTTTAAGCATAACCCTGACCTAAAAAAAACACCTGTGGAACCTGGGCCTCCGACCGGACGTGGGCCACTGTCGTCGCCTTCTTGCTTTGCCAGAGGCCGTCAGCCACAGTGCTCGCCTGCCTCGGCGTCCATATTATTTATCGGCTTTATTTGCTTGGAGGAAAAAAAGGGTCTACTGTTTTTCTTTGCGAGGTAAAAGCGAGTTTTATTCATGAATAATGAATAATAGAGTTACAATCGAGAGGCACAAGTTCCTCAATACAAGGAGACTATGGTTAAGCCACACCGCGGTAGTACACTCTGTGCGACTATACAAAGCCAGTCAATCTGCCACTCTATTTTGTTCCCTACACATCTTTTGTGGAATAAACTCCCTACCAGTCATCAACAGTTTAATCTCTGCAGCCAGATGACCATATGCCGAACGATTCAACCCACCACTAGTTAAAGTTAACAAGGCCTCCAAGGAATCCGACTGAACAATCACCGGAAGGGTTGTGTGTTTAATGGCCAGAGCCATAGCCTGCATTAAAGCATGAATTTCGACTTCCAGTGCACAGTTAAAAACAAAACGGTAGGCTGCAAAAATCACCGAGCCATCATGCCTCCTTAAAACCATACCAGCCGCCGCCGAACTGTCCTCCAAAGAGAAGGAGCCATCGACCGAGAGAGCGGCGTGTTCCGGCGGCGGCGGAGGTCATGGTATAGCCGGTGCTGGGACAGTTACCTTCAAAATTGTTCGTTCCTCCTCCGCTGGCATCTTCCCTTTCATCATTTGTTCGACAGTATATTTCTGTGCATGTAATGGATTTACCGAAAAAGGGTTTCCCCCGCTTTATATTATAAAGCAACGATCACCGATACAGACAACAGAAACCACACAACACCACATCACACCACACCACCACACAACACACCCAAGGCCGGATATAGCAGGTACAGGAACAACCACAACACCCCAACACTCCAAGCAAACAACAAATGAGCAACAAGGGCAGAGTTTGAAGTAGTCGGAGTAGTCCACCATGACCGACTGTCGCAGAGAGACGAGGCTGAGCTCGGCGAATGTAGGCCTCCAAGACGGCGCCTTCAAGAAGGGGAACGACACCGGAGCGCCGTCGCCGCCGGATCCAAAGGATCATGGCTTTCACCTGGATCATTCGAAGAGGGAGAGTAGCCACGACAACGCCTTCAGGAAGGAGACGACGCCCATGGACGCCGCCGCCGTCGGCCCGACCGAAGCCGAGCAAGGGATCGCCCCTGGTCCGCACGCTCCACCTTCGAAACGCCACCGCTCGACGAAGCACCGGCCGCCACGCCGCCTGAGCGGCCATAGCAACCAGCCCACACCTGAGTCGCGCACCTCGCCCACAAGCAGCGCGACTACCACCACCGAGGCCGCCGCCCCGGCATCCATGACCCCTCCGCAACCACCACGACGGCTAAGGGACGTAACCGACCGATGAGAGGTAAAAGGGATTCCCTTCACCCCAAAACGAACCCTTGGCGGGAAGACGGCCCAGCCGGCCAGATCCAGGTAGGGAAGAGGGTTGCCAGCAGCCGCGGGCCTCGACCTCGCCGCAGCCGCCGGCCTCGACCTCTCCTCAGGTGCCGGCCTCTTCCTCGCCGCAGCCGCCGGCCTCGTCCTCGCCGCAGCCACCGCACCGCGCCACCGGGGGCAGGGACCAGGAGGCCTCTGCCTCCCTCCCGGGTGCGCCCCACCACCACCGGCCGGCCAACGGCACCCGCCGAGCCGCCGACGTCCACCAACAGGTCGCCACCGTCCGCCATCACCCCCAGCCGAGCAGCAGGCGAGAGAGGGTCGACCACCACCGTCAGGGAGCCACCCCCACCAGCCGGAAGGCGAAGCAGGGGCTGCCGCCCGAGACCAGCGCCGCCCCCGGCCCGCGCCGCCCGGAGGGCCAGATCTGGCAGAGCCGCGACCAGAACCGGCCCCCAGGCGCGCACCTCCAGCACGCCGCCCGCCACGCCGCCGTCGGTCAGATCCAGCGCGCCACCGCGCCCGCCGCTAGCGCGACACCCCGGCCCGGCCGCCTCGGCCCGCACTAAGCCCGCCGAGCGAAGGGGCGAGATCTCCCCGCCGCCGTCGGCACCGATCAGGCTTCGCCTGGCCGCGCCCTCTGGCGGCGGCGAGGTAGAGGAGGAGAAGGCGGGGGGCCCCGCCGGCGGCGGCTAGGATTTCCTCCCGGTCACGCGCGGGGCGACCCGGGAGGAGGGAGGGAGGGGAGGGGAGGCGGGCAAATGAGAGGCACCTCTTTGTCATGGATTTCCAGTAGCTGTCCAGGAACTCAATAGTAGTACCAATAAGAGGCACCTCTTTGTCATGCAAAAGGTCATTCCGGAGCTGCCACACTCGCCATACCAACATAATCACTCTATCACGCATTGTATCAGGACATTGCATTAGCACGTTGAGGATCTATTCTTTCCCATTATCAATTAACAACCCATCTCCTCGAAGGGACCAAACCTGACGCATGTGCAGCCAAATTTTCCTTGCATGAGCACATGACACAAGTGCATGGAAACTGCTCTCATCCTCCTTACCACACAAGGCACATGTCGCCCTAATAGTCAGATGGCGGTAGACTTTGTAAACCGACGTAGCCAGTGCACCAACTGCTACCATGACCTTCATTTTTTGCGGAACCGACATCCGCCAAATACAGTTCCATAAAGATCTATCTCCTGTAGGTTGGTTGCTTGACGCCCCACCGGCAAAAGAATCATCATGGGCAGCCGTCGCTAGCCGGTAGGCGCTCTTAACAGTAAAGCATCCATACTTCTCGGGCTGCCAAGCAAAAAAATCATGGCGCAAATTGAATGATGTAGTATGAATCTTTAAAATCTCACGTACATCCATATCCCAAAAATACCGGGGCAACGATTCGGCCGGTCGAAACACAAGGGTCCACCACGGGGAGAGCGCTAAGGCGGTTACGGGCGATTGCTAGGCGATCGCGCTGTGACGCTAGGGTTAGGGTTTTCTGCCGGGGGTGGCGTGTTTCCGACGGCGACTAGGGCTTGCGACGGCGCTCTCTGGTTGCAGGGTCGGCGGGCTGCTCTCTGCCTTCGGTTGGACTGATGGCGGAGAGGGCGAAGGGAAAGGCTTCGGCGCAGGAGGGGACATCGGTGACCACGGCTTTGAAGTTGGCGGCGGCGGCTGCTACGCCGACGAAGAAGACGGATGGTTCTGCTAGCCGGGGGCTTTCTAAGTCTCCGGCGGAGAGTAAGACCCCGGATCCTGCTGCGAGTCTCTCGGCTAGGCTTGGGGGGATGATTCTCTTGGATAAGGAAGCGGATGGCATCGTGTTTGAGGAAGAGGATCAGGCTCATCCTAAGGAATCCAGGTGGTCTGCGGTTGGAAAGGTATGTTCGGCCAAACCTCTGAAGAAATCTGCTCTGGAGCGTACATTACCGCGAGCCTGGGGTCTGCATAAGGAAGCAAAGTTTCGAGATATGGGATCCAACATATTTGTAGTTCACTTCGGATGTGAGGGAGATTGGAGGCATGTCCTCCAAAATGGGCCATGGCAGTTTGATTTCAACGTGCTAATTATGAAAGACTATGAAGGGAAGGTGAGGCCGTCAGAGATGGTGTTTGACCGGATTGATATTTGGGTTAGGGTCAGTGATTTGCCTCCGGACAGAAGGACAGAAGCTTTCGGCAGGGCACTTGGCAATTGGCTGGAATCAACTGTGAAGGTGGACACTGATAGAGATGGGACTACTAGAGGCCAGAACCTGCGAATCAGAGTGTCTATATCTGTTTTTGAGCCTCTGATCAGATGTTTCAATTTGAAGAAGTCGAAGGATGATACGGAAGGAGTTTGGTTTGATTTCCACTATGAAAAGATTCCTCATTTTTGTTTCGACTGCGGCAGGCTAGTACATGTTGGTGGAGTGTGTAACCCTCCAGTTGACCCCTCGATTCAATGGGGGGAGTGGTTGCGTGCTTCGCCAGGAAGGAACATGACGGTAAAGGAGGGGTCGACCAGTGCAGCGGCTAGTAGTTCAAACAGTCAAGCTAGCTCGTTTGGTGCTGAACGCCCGAAGATCAGAGATATTCCCACTAAGAGAAATCTTGCCAAAGACTTCGTGGGTTCTCAAAGAAAATGTGCCGGAACCTGACTACGATCTCTTCTAACTTCTGGTGGGGGTCAACTCATGGTGAAAACAAGGTTCATTGGGTAGCATGGGATAAGATGTGCCTTCCAAAACGAGACGGTGGCATGGGCTTCAGGAATTTTGAGGCTTTCAACCAAGCATTGTTAGCTAAGCAAGCATGGCGGCTGCTGCAAGAGCCGGACTCGCTTGCCGCCAGACTTTTGAGGGCGCGGTACTATAAAGACTCCTCTATAATGCAGGCTACTTGCCCCTCGAGCGGATCATACACTTTCCGGAGTATTCTCTATGGACGTGACTTGCTGAAGGAGGGGCTGGTTTGGCGTGTTGGAGATGGGGCTGATATCCTAATCCACCATGATAATTGGATCCCTCGTAAGGGTTCTTTGCGGCCACTGGGTCAAATTTTCATGCATGGAATCACTAGGGTAGCGGATCTGCTTTCGGCTGGTGGTGATGACTGGGATCATGCGGTCGTTGATGCTATGTTTTCCTCTGATGATGCTGCAGATATAAAGCAAATCCCGGTGGGTGGGGTTGGGGTTCAAGATTTTCAAGCTTGGAACTATACAAAATCTGGGGAGTTCAATGTTAGGTCTGCCTACCACCTTGCAATGAGCTTAAGGCGTGCAAAATCTGGCCGGCCAGAAGGGTCGTCGTCGGTTCACACTCATAAAAACTGGCTGGCCTTGTGGAGCACCCATGCCCCAAATAAGGTTAAAATCCATGCTTGGAGGCTTCTGTCAAACGGTCTGGCCACTGGGTCGGAATTGCATCGCCGGCGCATTAAGCCGGGCGTGTTCTGCGTTGCTTGCGGAAGGGAAGAGACGCTGGTCCACCGCTTCTGGAGCTGCCCGCACTCACATGTGTTCTGGCAGGAACTAGCCAAGAAAAGGAGTGTCCAGGCCATGGTACCGCCAGTGGAGGTTGCTTCCAACCATGCCCTGGGAGGGTGGCTTAGGTCGTGGATTGGTGAGGCGCAGGAGGAGCAGAAAGAGATGTTTCTGCAAGGAACTTACGGTCTTTGGCTGGCAAGGAATGCTACGAGGGATGGCGTTCGGTTTCAAGATGCATCTGAGGTTGCTGCCTCGGTCTCTCGTTTCATGGATGAATGGAACAATGCTGTGCCAAAGAAGCCTCGGTCTACTTCTGCGTCGCCTGTGGACAAGTGGAATCCGCCGGAGCATGGGTGGATCAAAGCGAACGTGGACGGAGCAGTAGGTAAAAGCTCGGGTGATGGAGGTGGCGGGGTTGTCTTTCGCGATCATCATGGAGTCTTCCGTGGCGCCCTTGCTCACCTATTTCCTCATGTGACAAAACCTGATGTGGCTGAACTAATGGCATGTCGGAAAGCTCTGCAGATTGGGCGGGAACTTAATTTTCAGCGGCTGCATGTGGAGATGGATAGCAAAGAGGCTGTGTGCATGATTAACGATGCGAGGAGAAATCTTTCGATGGTAGGCACTATTGTGGAGGACATCAAGGCTTTGATGAGCAGCTGGCAGGGATGCAAGGTTTCTTGGAGGAGAAGGTCAGCAAATAAGGCGGCTCACACCCTGGCTAGACTAGCTGTAGGTGATGGAGTTTGTATGGTTTGGCGGCTGTCGCCCCCGGATTGTATTCTTAGTGTAATCGCAGATGAAGTCTCGGACTTTGCTTAAATAAAGTAGTTGTTTACCCTAAAAAAAAACTCATTAAGACGCTGAACATTCCACGCACCATGCTCGTCCAAAAAATTTGAAACCCAATTATAGCGACAATTACCCTTAGGAGTAACCGGCCGGAAAGATGGCCCTCAAGGGATCGATGGGTGTCTCCAGGCTCTAATCAAGGTGCCATTTCCTACTTTCGTCAAAAATTAATTCATAGTAACATGTGTCTCATTTATATCATAAAGATTATATTACAAGTTACGTAGACACCGACATGATAAAACTGAAAAGATTAAAGATCATTAGCCTTTACACAAATCGAAGAATCCACTGAGCTTGACACCAATGCCCGCCACCTGTCTCTGGCACCACCAAAGTAGCCACCAAACGAAAAAAATGACGGATCACCTCCTCACTCGAGCTCGACGTGGCTCCATCGCTGATATGCAGCTTTACGGACCTTCAAGGTGGCTCACCAAAGGCAAAGCCATACCGTTGAACGAATCAGACCATGACAACATCCCGGACACGCCATCAAACTCCAGATCTGACACCCCCGCACGATTAAGACGCCGGAGGAGGAAACCATACATGTCAGCCACCAACCCCGAACCCAGCACACAATTCATTTTCCAGATGTCGTCGATGCATACCACCATCTGCTTCCGCTCCTTGACTACCTTTCAAGCTCCGCGTCAGTGCTGGAGTAGACGCCGGCGCAACGGCGAAGCCCGAGGACACAAGGATGCCGCCGCCACGACATCCCCGCTTGGACATGCTAGTTCTCAAATCCATCACCGACCATAGAGGTGATCGTCTCGTCGGGAAAGGAATGGAAGCTTCTTTATTCTGCGTCGTCGTCGCCGCTGAAGCCAAGACATCGAACGACGCAAAACCTAAGTTACTAGGGCCTTAAAATCTAAAGCTACCTGATTCGCATGCGCGAGATCCGGCGACCCCTCACCACCGATGACCGAGAGGTCGTCGGCAGAGGGGAGCCATCGAAAGATTGGCCTCTCAGGGCGGCAGCTAGGGTTCCAGGGCCAGACACCCGAGAGGAAAACGCTTCGCAGCCTCTCACCTACTGTCGTCAATTTAGGGACGGTGACAAGGGTCAAGGGAGGTGGGTTCGGTGGATATACGATTGTGTGTTGGCGACTTGTACCAGCCGCCGGTACGCCGTAGTTCCACAATCGCTGTCGCTAACAAATTATACCGATGCGCATACTTTTATATTTCAGAAATACAGCTAATTTAGGAATATAAGGAGATGGTCAGTTCGAGACATGCGCACGATGGTTGATACTTCATGGTTTGCACCTTTCGAATATTGGGGACCATCCGCGGCAGAGGAACGGCCCAAACATGGTTAATCCGAGTGGGGGACGCCACCGGGCCGATGCGGCTGCGTCGCTGTCAAAGCACTGCTAACCACCACCGGCACCAGGCTCCAAGCTCAAGAAGATCATGGAAGAATCGTCGGTGTCCCGGCCCTGCCCTTTAGGCGCCCAACCAACACATGACCACGTTCCGCCGTGCCGGCCTGCGCGCGTCCCGTAGCTTTTGTCAACTATCCAACGCACGCACGGGCACGTTCGGTGCCGTCGGTTTGCGGAGGTGATTAGCCTTTACATGTCATCTTATCTCCAAAACCAAAATGGTGACTCCACTGGATGGGATATCTAATCCGTCTACGCACTCTGGATTAAGAGCCCAGCTCGATCGTGAGTCATCTCAGCGTCATCGCCGTCTCCAACACTCGACGAAGCTGCCTTTCTTTTTTCCTTTTTCAATATACGGCCTTGTTTAGGTGGAGGAATTCGAATGTTCACCTCTTATATGCCCCCCATATATAAATGAGGAAATTAGGCGATGCTAGACGCCTGTCAACCTGTCTGAGCCACGTACAAGTTGCCTCGCGCATCATTGGATGTGCTCACATCTAACTGGTAGGTTGGACCGCCTTTGTCATCCATGCGTCACACTCATTTTTCCCACACGAGGTGGGAGCCGAAACAGCCTCGCGCAATGTCGTGTTCGAGCCCGCGGCCTGGAGACCCATGAAGCTCGCGACCCCCATTTCGTCCCGCCACCTGTCAGCAGTCAGCACCGCTGGTCGTCGGGCCAACCACGTGCGCCCACGAACTCGTCCTCGTCGTCGACTGCCTCGTACCACAATGGGTTGCCGGTTGTAGTAGTTTCGGCTTCCGCTTGTAGCTTACAAGCTTTCTCGTCACTTGTTGCAGTCGTCTATCGTCGTCGGCCACAGTTTCACTGTCGCTGATTGCATCATATTTGTCCGTCGGCCGTGGCTTTCTTGTTGTCAGTCGCAACATTAAAGATGTGGGTTGTAGCATCAACGGTGAGGGGTCCCAACATCCGGTCCCAACATGACCGCGAGCTGGATGCAGTCGGTTGCATGCCGATTGTAGTACCGTGGCATGCCTGGCTACATCTACGCCCCCCACGATCGGAAACCCGGTGCTCATCGTCGTTGGTTCCAACAATGATGCTCTCTGGTTCCAACAACGACGTGCGCTAGTTGAAACATCTCACCTCCCCGATGCATCTTCCACGTCGTCGTCGCAACTTCGCTTGTTGCCGGTTCCAGCATCGACGTGCGCTAGTGATGACCCACAAGTATAATTGCTCGTTTGTAGCCTTTTCGATAAGTAAGAGTGTCAAACCCAACAAGGAGTTAAAGATAGAATTTATATTCTCTTCAAGTTCTATCGACCACCGATACAACTTTATGCACACTAACATTTGCTTTACCTAGTACAAGAAATAAAACTAGTTTACGTCAAATGAAAAGATTGCTTTGCAAGATACTAAAGTTAGTTGGTGTTTAAAGCTTTTAGAGAATGACGAGAAGAATTGTCCATAGGCAATTGAATATGACACGTGTGGTATTTATCATATGCATGAGGGAGAGGCCTAAGCTAACATACTTTCTGTTCTTGGATCACATGTACTTATGATTGGGACTCTAGCAAGCATCCACAACTACTAAAGATCGTTAAGGTAAAATCCAACCATAACATTAAGTGTAAAGTCTCCTTTAATCCCATATGAAACATCTTCCTTACTCGGGTTTAACCTTCTCCCACTCTCGCAACCCACTATAAGCGAATTATGAATATATTGCAATACCCTACAGCGGTCACACACTTGCGCGACACAGAAGGCACCATAGGAAAACAACATAATAACATACAACTCATGTCAATCACACCATACCAGAATTAACCCGTAGAACAAAAGGGATACTCAAACATCATAGAAGTGCAACACATCATTGGATAATAATATGTATCACAAAGCACCATGTGCAAGTAGAGATTACAACGGTTAAAGAGAGGTTACACCGCCGCATAGAGGGGGAGAGAGTTAGTGATGACGGCGGCAAAGTTGTTGATGTGGATCGCCGTCACTATGGTTCCCCCAGCAGCGCTCCGGCGCCACCGGGAGAGAGGGGGAGAGAGACACCTCCTTCTTCTTCTTGCTTGGCCTTCCCCCTAGATGGGAGAAGGATCCCCCTCTGGTCCTTGGCCGCCAAGGCCCCCGAGGGGTGGGAGCCCCTCTATATTGGATCTCTCTCTCTCTCTCTCTCTCTGTTTTCTTCTCTGTTTCACGACTCTGGTTTCTGGCCGAACACTGTTTCTTAAACATCCGGAGACCTGTAACTCCCATCGAGCTGAAACTTTAGCACGATTTTTTCCGATATTAGCTTCCTTGCGCCCGAAGGACAGCTCCAACCAACCTACAAGGTGACCACAAGTGTTGATGGCGTGCCCTAGGGTGGGAGCGCGCCACCTGAGCTTGTGAAGCCCATGCCCCTCCCTTGCATTGATTCCTGCGCCAAAAAATCACATATATTCCATAAAAAATCTTCGTAAAATTTTATCGTGTTTGGACCTTCTTTGATATGGATTTTCTGGGAAACAAAAAACATGCGACAAACAAGAATTGGCATTGGCCACTAGATTAATATGTTAGTCCAATAAAATGATATAAAATGTTGCCAAAAATATGTCGAAGTAGTAGGATAATTGCATCAAATAATCAAAAAGTGTAGATACCCTGGAGACGTATCAGCTGGATGCAGCAACGGCGTAGACCGGTCGCAGCTCAACTCCCCCTCCCCGTGGTTGGTCTCGGCGCGTCGCAACCACCCCGGTGACACGTCCGCGGCTTGTATCCTCGCTGGCGACACACACATGCCTCATAGCCCTCGCTGGCGATGCACTCCTTGGCCCGCGTGGGTGGATTGATGGGGTAACCTCATCGATGACTCTTAGCAGGCATCATCAAGCGATGGAGATGGAGCTTGGGCACACAACTGCCTGCACCCCCGCGAACACCAAGTGACGACGATGCAACTGTGGCGCGCAGTGATACGTCTCCAACGTATCTATAATTTTTGATTGTTCCATGCTATTATAGCATCAATCTTGGATGTCTTATATGCAATATTATATCATTTTTTTTGGACTAACCTATTAACTTAGTGCCAAGTGCCACTCGCTGTTTTTGTCTGTTTTTGGTTTTCCAAGAAATCAGTACCAAACGAAGTCCAAATGCCACGAAACTTTTTGACGATTTTTTTTCTGGACATAAGAGACCCTAGAAGCTCCAGGAGGAGGCCAGAAGGCAAATGAGTAGGCCACAAGCCACATGGGTGCGCCCATGTGCCTTGTGGGACATTCGTTCCTCCGTTTGACCTAATTCCAACTCTATAAATTCTCTAAAATCGGGAAACCAATAGAGAGCCACCCAAAATAATTTTTCCGCCGCCGTAAGCCTCTGTTCTCGCGAGATCCCATCTGGAGGCCTTTTCTGGTACTCTGCCGGAGGGGGAATCGATCACGGAGGGTCTGTACATCAACCTTGCCACCCTTCCGATGATGTGTGAGTAGTTTACCACAAACCTACGGGTCCATTGCTACTAGCTAGATGGCTTCTTCTCTTTCTTTGATCTTCAATACAATGTTCTCCTCGATGTTCTTGGAGATCTGTTCGATGTAATCTTCTTTTGCGATGTGTTTGTTGGGATCCGATGAATTGTGGGTTTATGATTAGATTATCTATGAATATTATTTGAGTCTTCTCTGAACTCTTTTATGCATGATTATTATAGCTTTGTATTTCTCTCCGATCTATCCGTTTGGTTTGGCCAACTAGATTGATTTATCTTGCAATGGGAGAGGTGCTTTGTGATGGGTTCGATCTTGCGGTGCTCAATCCCATTGACAGAAAGCGACATGGCACATATTCGTATCGTTGCCATTAAGGATAAAACGATGGGGTTTCTTCATATTGATTGGATTTACTTTGTCTACATCATGGCATCTTGCTTAAGGCGTTACTCCGTTCTTTATTAACTTAATACTCTAGATGCATGCTAGATACCGGTTGAGGTGTGGAGTAATAGTAGTAGATGCAGGCAGGGGTCGGTCTACTTGTCTCGGACGTGATGCCTATATACATGATCATTGCCTTGGATATCGTCATAACTATGCGCTTTTCTATCAATTGCCCAACAGTAATTTGTTTACCCACCATATGCTATGTTCACAAGAGAAGCCTCTAGTGAAAACTATGGCCCCGGGTCTATCTTTATCATATATTAAAATCCAAAAATACCATACTGCAATTTATTTACTTTTATTTTGTGTGTGTTTTTGTTTATCTATCTATCACTATGAGATTTGATCTTTGCAATTAACCGCCAAGGGATTGACAACCCCTTGTTTGCGTTGGGTGCAAGTATTTGTTATTTTGTCCGTAGGTGCTGTTACGAGGTCTTGCATGGTTCGTCTACAGGATTGATAACCTTGGTTCTTAATCGAGGGAAATACTTATCTCTACTGTACTGCATCATCCTCTCCTCTTCGGGGAAATCCCAACGCAACTCACAAGTAGTAGGAAGAATTTCTGGCGCCGTTACCGGGGAGACATCACCAACACCTATGAAGTACCATCGCATAAACTTTCATCTCCTTGCATTTACTTTCATTTGTCATTTGCCTCTTGTTTTCATCTCCCCCACTTATAAAACAATTTTACAAAAAAATTATATTTTTGTTTGCTTGCTTTTTGCCTTCATGTCAACACACCAAAAATAGGAAAGAAAAAGGAAAAGTAAAGACATATGGATCCACTTAAAGTTTTCTACTTGGATCATCTTTGATCCATTTGTGCTCGTGCCGAAACCCCAACTAGTTTGGTTGAGGGAAAATCATTAGATGAGCATGCTCATTTTGTGCGTCACCGTTTGTCTAAAAAAGAGAGACTGTTTGCTTTGCTATGATTGGAATCTATGAGAAATTCATGATTTTACTCGTTGCTCTGAGAACCCTAAAAAACACCTTCCCTACCCATGTGAGTTTAATGATAATGAAATCTTATCTTCTTATGCCAAAGGTGTTTATAGTTACTATGATATCAAACAAATTGAAGAATTTGTTGCTTTTAAGGGTGCTTATGAAGTTGCTTCTTTGATTGAAAAGTATGATGCTACTCTCTACAAATCTGAAATTTTTGCCATACTTAAATATTGCTATGAAAACTATGCTTCTAATGCCTATGTTAGTGAATTCATTGGGAGAATATCTGCTGCTTTGGAAGAGAATAATGATATGAAGGAATCTATAGATAATTATGATCCCGTTGATTCGCTTGAAATATCCCTTTTTGATGAATTTGATGTTTGCTATTCTTATGGCCATGATGCCAATATTAATGATGCTTATGGAGATGAACTTGCTATAGTTCCTTATGTTAAAAATGAAATTATTGCTACTGCACCCACACTTGATAGCTCCTTGAATGAAAAGCATGATTGCAATGATGTTATTATAAATTCTATGGATGTCAATTGTGCTAATGATATGCAAAGCTACAAGCTTGGGATGATGGTTTTGTTATGTCCACTACTTATTGCAATGATCATGATTGGAGTGATAATGCTTCTTATGATCTTGAAAATTTATTTAAGCCTCATGATGAATATGAAATTGATAATAATGTTTGCAATAATATTGAAAATGGGTTTGGAAGAGTGTCAACTTTAGGAAAAAAGAATCCCACATATTTGGAGAGTGTTAAATTTTATGAAATTATTGATAAAATTGGGTTTGGAGAGGTCATGCCTTTAGTTAATGTTAATTCCACTATCTCGGAAGATTATAAAAAAAATTATGCATGTGGATCATAAAGAGAATATTGTTTATGATAACTATATTGTTGAGTTTGAGTATGATCCTACATGTAATTATTATGAGAGAGGAAAATATGGTTGTAAAGTTTTTCGTGTTACTAAATCACCTCTCTTTGTGTTGAAATTATTAATGCTTCCTTCTTCCTATTTGCATATGCTAGAAATTGCTTGTCTTGATAATTTGTTTTCCTATAAAATCCCTATACATAGGAAGTATGTTAGACTTAAATGTGTTGGTCATATGTTTTATGATGTTCTCTTTGTGCTTTAATTCTTGTCTTTTATGCGAGCATCATTAATATCCCAAGCCTATTTTAATGGCTATAAAGAAAGAGCTTGTTGGGAGATAACCCAATAGTTATATTTTTTTTGTTTTTTTGGTGTGCACATAATTATGCTATTGTTATGGTTGTGTTTTTGTGTTTAAATTAGTGTTTGTACCAAGTAAAGCCTTTGGGATGATTTAGATGATTGTTGCTTTGATTCTGTGAGAGAACATAAACTTTTGCGCCCAGTAGCAGGATTGTTTAGATTCATTGGAACGTGATAAATTTCTGAATTCTTTACACATGATTGATATACAAATTGCCCACGTTGTCCTAATGTTTCAGAATTTTTGGAGTTACAGAAGTATGGTCATTGTTCAAATAATTATAGACTTTTTTTTTGACAGATTCTATTTTTGTTGCATTATTTGCTTGTTTTAATGAATATATGGATTATATCGCGCGCGCGCGCGCGGGGGGGGGGGGGGGGGGGGTGTATAAGTCATGGTGAAGTTAGAATGCAATAGGTATTATGCAATAATAAAATATGAATGGGTTTACAATAGTACCTAAAGTGATGATTTGCTTGTTATACTAACGGATCTCATGAGTTTTCAGTTCAGTTTTGTGTGCTGAAGTTTTCAAGTTTTGAGTGAGATTGCGATGGATTAAGGAATAAAGAGTGGAAAGAGCCTAAGCTTGGGGATGGCCGAGGCACCCCGAGGTAATATTCAAGGAGACCCAAGCGTCTAAGCTTGGGGATGCCCCGGATGGCATCCCCTCTTTCTTCTACCAACCATCGGTTAATTACTTGGAGCTATATTTTTATTCATCTCATGATATGAGTTTTGCTTGGAGCGTCATGTATTATATGAGTCTTTGCTTTGTTTGCTTTTTAGTTTGCCACAATCATCTTTGCTAAACACACCTTTTTGAGAGAGACACACATTATTCGTGATTTGTTAGCACACTATTTGTGCTTCACTTATATCTTTTGAGCTAGGCAGTTGCTCTAGTACTTCACTTGTATCTTTAGAGCACGGCGGTGGTTACATTTTAAAGAAATAGTTGCACTCTCATGCTTCACGTATATCATTTTTAGAGTTGATAATAGTAATTGCAATATGACAAGTTATGAAATTGGTCCTAATATGATGGGTATTCAAGAGGGATATAAACAAAACTTTCATGTAGATCACCGGATATGATCAGTTTGATTCCTTGCAATAGTTTTGCAATATAAAGATGGTAATATGTGGGAGGTACTAGTGAATGATTGTGGTTTAGTAAGAATATTGGTGTTAAGGTTTGTGATTCTTGAAGCATGCATGTATAGTCTCTCATTATGCTAAGAAGTTGGAGCACGATTTATTACTGAGTGTCTTCCTTTGCGTGAAGGTCGGGGCGTGCGATGGTTAAGTCCTACCAACCTCCCCCCTAGGAGCATGCGTAGTAGTACTTTGCTTCGAGGGCTAATAAACTTTTGCAATAAGCATGTGAGTTCTTTATGACTAATGTGAGTCCATGGATTATACGCACTCTCACCTTTCGGCAATTCGCTAGCCTCTTCGGTACCGTGCATTGCCCTTTCTCACCTCGAGATGTGGTGCAAACTTCGTCGGTGCATCCAAACCCCGTGATATGATACACTCTATCACACATAAACCTCCTTATATCTTCCTCAAAACAGCCACCATACCCACCTATTATGGTATTTCCATAGCCATTCCGAGATATATTGCCATGCAACTTCCACCGTTCCATTTTTATGACATACATCATCATTGTCATATTGCTTTGCATGATCATATAGTTGACACAGTATTTGTGGCTCAGCCATCGATCATCATTTTTATACATGTTAGCTAGATCATTGCAGATCCTGGTACACCGCCAGAGGCATTCATATAGAGTCATATTTTGTTCTAGTATCGAGTTGTAATTTTGAGTTGTAAGTAAATAGAAGTGTGATGATCATCATTATTCATTAGTAGAGCATTGTCCCAAGTGAGGAAATAAAAAAATAAAAATAGGCCAAAGATCCCATAAAAAAGAGGCCAAAAAGAGCCCAACAAAAAAAATATAAATGAGAGAAAAAGAGAGAAGGGGCAATGTTACTATCCTTTTCCACACTTGTGCTTCAAAGTAGCACCAAGTTTTTCATATAGAGAGTCTCCTATGTAGTCACTTTCATATAACTAGTGGGAATTTTTCATTATAGAACTTGGCTTGTATATTCCAATGATGGGCTTCCTCAAATGCCCGAGGTCTTCAAGAGCAAGCAAGTTGGATGCACACCCACTTAGTTTCTTTTTGAGCTTTCATACACTTATAGCTCTTAGTGCATTCGTTGCATGGCAATCCATACTCCTTGCATTGACATCAATTGATGGGCATCTCCATAGCCCGTTGATTAGCCTCGTCGATGTGAGACTTTCTCCTTTTTGTCTTCTCCATATTAATCTCTACCACCGTATTCTATTCCACCCATAGTGCTATATCCATGGCTTGCGCTCATGCATTGCGTGAGGGTTGAAAAAGTTGAAGCGCGTTAAAAAGTATGAACCAATTGCTTGTGTAATACAGGGGTAGTGCATGACTTATACTTTGTGTTAAGAAGATGGAGCATGACAAAGCTATATGATTTTGTAGGGATAACATTCTTTAGCATTGATATTTTGAAATGCATGATTGTTTGTTGGTATGCCTGCGTATTGATGTCTTTATGTCAAATTATAGACTATTGCTTTGAATCATTCAGATCTAAATATTCATGACATAAAAGAAAGATTACATGATGAACATGTTAGGTAGCATTCCACATCAAAAATTCCGTTTTTATCATTTACCTACTCGAGGACGAGCATGAATTAAGCTTAGGGATGCTTGATACTTCTCCAACGTATCTATAACTTTTGATTGTTCCATGCTATTATAGTATCAATCTTGGATGTTTTATATGCAATTATAGACAATATTATATCATTTTTTGGGACTAACCTATTAACTTAGTGCCAAGTGCCAGTTGCTGTTTTTTGCCTGTTTTTGGTTTTCCAGGAAATCAGTACCAAACGAAGTCCAAATGCCACGAAACTTTTTGGCAATTTTTTCTAGACATAAGAGACCCTAGAAGCTTTGGGAGGAGACCAAAAGGCGAAGGAGTAGGCCACAAGCCAAATGGGTGCGCCAATGTGCCTTGTGGGCCCCTCGTTCCTCCGTTTGACCTAATTCCAACTCTATAAATTCTCTAAAATTGGGAAACCAACAGAAAGCCATCCAAAATACTTTTTCCGCTGCCGCAAGCCTCTGTTCTTGCGAGATCCCATCTGGAGGACTTTTCCGGTACTCTGCCGGAGGGGGAATTGATCACGGAGGGCCTAGACAAGCACCGCATGTTATAAGATCCATAACAATATAACTTCTATGTGAATGTAAACGACCATAACTCATTACGTTGTCTTCCATCTCCAACGTCAGCTAATTGATATAGAATATTTGATGGGGAATCACAATCATAAAAGATGTCCAAGATAGTATATTTATATGTGAGACCTCTCTTCCTTCATTACTTTTTCATGGATTGCACCAACGACCAATGCTATGCTTGCCAACTTCAAACAAATTTTATCAACTATACTTGTTTTATGTGAAGTCATTACCCCCCATGGGATTAGCATATAATCTTTTCATTCTTTTATTATTTATTTTTCATTGCTAAGATTAAAACAAGAAAGCAAAGCAAAACTCAAACTACTCTTTATTATATATCTCACACACGATTACATAGATAGACAGATAAATAGATCACTAAGCAAGCACTCAAAAATAGATCATACCAAAACTTTATTCTTCTAATTCACGAAATAACTAAAGATCGAACTAAGATAGATAGTGGTGGTAAAAGTGGTGGTGATACGATACCAGGGCACCTCCCCCAAGCTTGGCACAAGCCAAGGTGAGTGCCCATACCCAAGTACTCAAGTCTCCTTCTTTGGTGATGGTGGTGATGATGAAGTAGTAGGCTTGTCCTCTAGCTTCCAAGGCATAGGCTCCCCATCATGAAAAGATGAACGTGTCTCCGGGGTCCTAAAATTTGCAGCTAAACTCATACCTTTAAAAGTCGCTTCATACTCAAAGTTCTGATTTTGCAAATCATAGATTTGGGCCTGAAGGAAATCGATCCTGTCATTGAGCTTGAAGATGGCGTCTCCGATCTCCTCATTATCCAACTTATGCTCACGGGTGAATTCCGTGATCATGGAGTGGTCAGCGCTCAGTCCATGCTCCACCATCCCCTAGCACTTGAAGATCTCCTACTCCACCGCTTCCAGACGGGCCTTCTCGCTTCTGTCTTCTTAGGCCCTTGAATGTCCTGGATGTGAAGCACCCCCTCATGCATCTCAATCTCCTGAGGGTGTTTCATCACCTCTAGAAGGTAAGGGTTGATGACCTTCTCAAAGAACTTGTCCTTGGACGATCTTGGAGGCACCATGGCGATCTAGATCTGTCAGAAAAACAGCCCGAAACAAGAACAAAGGAGAATCTCGTGATACGGTGGTCAAAACATCAGGAAGTATATATAATGATTTTTTTCTGTGCAGGACAAGTAATACGGAAGAAAAACGGAGACGTGAAAGTCCATGAGGGGGCCACAAGCCTGGGAGGCGTGCCCAGGGGGGTAGGGCATGCCCCTCGGGCTTGTCGCTCCCTTGTGCACTTTTCTGACTGCTTATTATTTTCCCAATTTTTTAAATATTCCAAAACAGACAGAAAGTACTTTTATGGAACTTTTGGAGTCGGTTTACTTACCGTACCACATACCTACCCCTTTTCAGGGTTCTGGAGCGTTCCGGAAGGTTTCCCTTATGTGCTCTTCTGGTGTCAAAGTTTGAATAATATTGGTTTCAACATTAATGGGTGTACCTGAGATATAATGTTTAATTCTTGTCCCATTAACCACCCTCAGATTAGTCCCTTCGGCGTTGTTTATCTTGATAGCTCCGGAACGATAAACTTCTTCAACGATATATGATCCTTCCCATTTAGAGAGAAGGTTTCCTGCAAAGAATCTTAAACGGGAGTTGTATAGTAAAACTTGATCACCTACTTTGAATTCTGATACAAGTAATATAGTAAAACAAGTTGCTCAGTCCCAAAATGATTTGCTTAATGAGATGAATAGTAATATAAACACTCATGATGTTAGAGTAATGACTAGAGGAGGTAGAATGACTCAGGAGCCACTATATCCTGAAGGTCATCCTAAAAGAATTGAACAAAATTCTTAGAGAATTAATATTGATGCACCTAATCCATCCGAAAAGAAAAAGAAAAATGATAGGACTTTGCATGCTTCTAGTGAACCTGAGGTAGAAAAACCTTCTAAGGACAGTAATGATGCTTCTATCTCTGATGCTGAGACACAATCTGATAATGAACATTCACCTAGCGATAATGATAATGATAATGTTCATGTTGATGCTCAACCGGACAATGATAAAGAACCTGACAATGATGTTGAAATAGAACCTGCTGCTGATCTTGATAACCCACCTCCTAAAAATAAACGTTATGATAAAAGAGACTTTGTTGCTAGAAAACATGGTAAAGAAAGGGAACCATGGGTTAAAAAACCCATGCCCTTTCCACCTAAACCATCTAACAATAAGGATGAGGAAGAGTTTGAACGCTTTGCTGAAATGCTTAGGCCAATCTTTTTGCGTACTCGTTTGACTGATATTTTAAAGATGGCCCCTTATGCTAAATATATGAAAGATATTGTCACCAATAAAAGAAAAATACCTGAAGCTGAAATCTCCACCATGCTTGCTAATTATTATTTTAAGGATGGAGTACCTAAGAAACTAGGAGATCTAGTAATACCAACTATACCATGCTCCATTAAAAGAAATTATGTCAAAACTACTTTATGTGATTTGGGAGCCGGTGTTAGTGTTATGCCTTTCTCTTTATATAAAAGACCTGATTTGAATAAACTCACACCCACTGAAATATCTTTGCAAATGGCTGACAAATCAACTGCCATACCTATCGGTGTTTGTGAGGATGTGCCCGTTGTAGTTGCAACTGTTACTACCTTAACAGACTTTGTTATACTTGATATGCCCGAGGATGACAACATGTCGATTATCCTTGGTAGACCCTTCTTGAATACTGCAGGGGCTATTATTGATTGCAACAAAAGCAAAGTCACTTTTCTTATCAATGGTAATGAGCATACGGTGCACTTTCCGAAGAAACAATTTCAAGTGAATGGTATTAATGTTATTGAAAAGACTCTGACAATTACTATTGGAAGTTTTCAACTTCCTCTTCCTACTGCCAAACAGAAATATTAAACTTATTGTAGGGGATATGCACATCCCCATTGAGGTAACCTAGTGTTATACGAAGATTCTTCGGTTTCATGTTAATCGAAAATAGTTTGTTAATAAGACTTGATCAACCTTATTAATGGATTCTTTTTGAGAGACATGTGATCGATGAATTTAGTAAGCACAACCTTTGTCCCCACCTTTTGTTTTCTGTTATTTTTAGATAAATGTAATAAAATGCCATGTTTATCCTGTTTTCTGAATTATCCGTGCAATAAAAAATAACCCCAAAATAAAAGTGCTCAGAATGACATGAAATTTTAACACAATTTTTTTCTGAATATTTGAGAATTTCTGGCACTCAATACGCCACAGGGGGGGTGCCCCAGGTGCCCACTAGGCACCAGGGCGCGCCACACCCCCAGGGCGCGCCCTGGTGGGTAGTGGGCCGCACAAGGACCCTCTCACTTACTCTCTCAACTCACATCGTCACTCACCTCCAGAAAAAAATTCCATGTAGCTCTCTCTCTCTCTCTCTCTCTCTCTTGTGTTCTTGGTCCCAAACCTGAGATTTTTGATCTCTTTGCTCGGAGATCCGTTTCCGAAACTGTTTTGGGGGATTGCTACTTGGTATGTGACTCCTCCATTGCTCCAATTAGTTTTTGCTTTAGTGGTTTATATTTTGAGTAATTAGCTACTCTTGGTGGTACTGAAAATGAGCTTGCGTGTTGGATTCTTTGAGTTCTAAGTAGTTTGAATGCTTGATATATCCTCTAGACATCCATATGAGTAGTTGCTATCAGTTTTGTGAAGTTTTATTAATATTATTTTGTGGCCCAAAAAATTTAGAAATTTGTTCATAGGAAAAATGGATATCTTTCGGAGGAGTTCCTTGAAGAGGAATGCCAAGGGAGTCCTTGGTGAATCCTCGAACAACGACCTCAACACTCCGCGAAGGACAGAGGTCCGACCGTGCGAATGGCCACACAATGCCTTCATGAACGAAGCCGGGTTCTACCAAGAATTCGCGCAATTTGTTGCAAACGCCAGATTGACCAACTTCCTCGCAGATGAGTGTGACCAACACAATATCCTTACGAAATCCTTTGTGCAAAATTTTCATTTCCTGAATAGGCTCGAACCCCCTGAGGTGCGCTTTGATTTATATTCTGAACATCATCAGATACCACTTGTTGAATTCTGTGAGATATGTTTGATTCCTTTTGATGGGGCATTAAGAGAGCTTAGACCGGCGGAGTTTGATGGTTTCCTGCGCACCTTAACTGTGGGAGAGGAAAGGGGCATGTCAAAAGCCACATCCACTAGTTTGCAATTTCCTTTTGTGCATTACTTTGCCTTATTCATAACAAAATGTTTGACTGCTAGAGAGAAAGGCAGTATACTCAGTGCCCCTGACCTTGCCATTTTACGCCGTGCACTTCATAATGACCACACCTATAACCTCGGGGCTATCATTGCACGCCGCTTGCACACTAATAGAACTGAGGGTAAAAATCCGTGGTGGTGTTTATGCTACTCATCTAGCGTGGCATTTTAATGTTCAGATATGCCCTCATGATTACTTGTTGCCTAGAGTTTACCTAGATCACCAGTCCATGGAGGACCACTACTTTATTGATGCTCCTATGCCCCCTCACCACATTCGTTATAACCTGGATTTTAGTGTGGATACCGTGATATTATTCCGTTTCATGTACCTGCTTTGTTTGACTCTCATGCTAGGAACGGATACACCGTCCTACCAGCAGACATCGTTGCTTACCAGAACGCATTGGCAGCGGCAGAGGATGAGGTCCAGGAGTGGGACGCTCAGGTGCCGTTGCCTCAACACTATCACATGGGACCGGATGACTACTACGGATGGTGATTACCAAGCAAGGCAAAAGCCTAATCTTGGGGGAGTACGTATTCTCACCGACATTATATTCATGTTCACACACTTCATTCTAGTTATCTGTGCTTATCCTCTTTCATTGTATTATCCATGTTACATTCATTTTCTTGCTTTCTTTGTGTGTGTTTGAAAAACTTTGAGAAAATCCAAAAATATTTCTCGCTTCTTTTCGGTTTTTCTTTCTAGTTTAAATTAGTTGTAGTATTAAAATAAAACCCAAACAGATTCTCGTTTCTTATTTTACTTGTTGGGAGCTTTCCCGTGTAAATAGTTTTTCTCGTTTTTGTTTTCCTTTATTAATTTGCTTCTTTCAAGAAAAACTAAAAACTCCAAAAATATTTCAGTGTGTTTCTCTGAAATTCTTTTCTTTTGTTGAGTCGTACTAAGGAGAAGACCACGATGAAAATGTTGAGTGGCTCTCATATGCATTATTGTTGATCTAACAAAGAGGCCATATTATTTTGTCTTCTCCTTTGAATAAAATGTTTGCAGATTCCAGCTTAGTCCACGGCACCCTTGCACTATTATTATTTTCATATCGTTCGGTCGTGCAAGTGAAAGGCAATAATGACGATATTTGATGAAGTGATTGTGGCAAAGAAAGGCGGGTATGAGCTCAACTTGTTTTTGTTTTTGTAAATATGTTTAACTCAGTATCCATGATTCAGCATATTATGATTAAACACGTTTATGATGACAATTACAGATTATAGTTGCTCATGCCATGCTTAAGTAGCTAGGAGTGAATAGTGATTTATCTTAGATGTCAACATGCATTAAAATGGTTGTGCTGTAGTATGATGATATGGTATCCTCCTTTGAATGTTTCGAGTGGCTTGACTTGGCACATGTTCACGCATGTAGTTGATTCAAAAGCAACATAGCCTCCACGATATTTATGTTCATGGTGTTTATATCCTACTCATGCTAGTATTCAATGTTAATTATTCACAACGCATGTTTATGACCGTTTTCGCTCTCTAGTTGGTCGCTTCTCAACCTATTTGCTAGCATTTGCTTGTACTAAGTGGGAATACTGCTTGTGCATCCAAATCCTTAAATCAAAGTTGTTCCAGATGAGACCACTATATCTACCTATATGCGGTATTACTTTGCCGTTCCAAGTAAATTTGCATGTGCCACCTCTAAAAATTCAAATGAACATCTGTTTTGTGTGCCCGTACCGCTCATGGAGTGACAGGGGGTGGTCAGTATATTCCATGCTAAGCGGGTTATTCTTATGATGAGTGTTTATTCACTCATCCTTGCACAAGAGGGGCCGGTAATCGGGATGTCCAGTCCCATGATTAAAATTGCAAATAATTAAACAAAACTCCCCCGAAAGTTGTTGGTATGGAGGGCACCCAAGGATTCGGCTAGCCATGGCTTGTGTTTGTTGGTGGAGGGGGAGTAAACTTCACTTTTACCGCTTGGGACCACCGATAATGTGTTTAGCATGGAAGATGTTGAAAACTCTTGGTTGTAACATTGACAGGAAAGGTATACCTCCCAAAATTATATTTATCTCTGATTTAAGCTTTGAGCTCTCGCACCTCTACAAATCCCTGCTTCCCTCTGCGAAGGGCTTATCTATTTAATTTTATGTTATTTTACTTTTATTATTGAGTCATCACCTTCTCAAGCAAGCACCAGTCCTGAGAGCACTATTGTCATCCTCATGCATTGTGTATAGTTAATGTTGTGTGCATCATGACTGGATCTCTTCTACCATGAATTAAAATGTTTAGTCGCTGCTTGAACTTTGGAGGTGCTCTGCATTTATGTTTTGCGGTCTCAGAAAGGGCTAGTGAGATACCATGTTGTCATATTATATCATGATTGTTTTGACAAAGTGTTGGCATTTGAAATATTTTATTATTGCTCGCTAGTTGATTATGCCATTGATATGAGTGAATATAATTTCTAAGAGTTATCTATTGCATGGTTAGTCATGATCTTTGCTGAAACCTGGGTATTATTTAAGCATATATATGGATACAAGAACAAAAGAGTTCATAAAAGTTTTTCTTTGTCACTTTCAGTTTGTCAACTGAATTGCTTGAGGACAAGCAATGACTTAAGCTTGGAGGAGTTGAGTTGATACGTCTCCGTCGTATCTACTTTTCCAAATGCTTTTGCTCTTGTTTTGGACTCTAATTTGCATGATTTGAGTGAAACTAACCCGGACTGACGCATTTTTCAGCAGAACTACCATGGTGTTGTTTTTGTGTAGAAATAGAAGTTATCCGAATTGGACGAAACTTTTTGGAGATTTATATTGGAATAAAAGAAAAATACTGGAGCAAAGACCCACTGGAGGGGGGACCCTGCTGCCCACTAGGTACCAGGGCGTGCCACCCCCCTCTGGCGCGCCCTGGTGGGTAGTGGGCCCCTTGAGGCTCCGCTGACCCTAATTCCAACGCTATAAATTCAGATTTCTCGAGAAAAAAATAGGAAAGAAAGTTTCATCGCATTTTACGATACGTAGCCGCCGCCACCTCCTGTTCTTCATCGGGAGGGCAGATCTGGAGTCCGTTCTGGGCTACGGAGATTCGCCTCCATCATCATCATCAACCATCCACCATCACCAATTTCATGATGCTCACCGTCGGGAGCGAGTAATCTCTTCGTAGGCTTGCTGGATGGTGATGGGTTGGATGAGATTTATCATGTAATCGAGTTAGTTTTGTTAGGGCTTGATCTCTAGTATCCACTATGTTCTGAGATTGATGTTGCTATGACTTTGCTATGCTTAATGCTTGTCACTAGGGCTCGAGTGCCATGATTTCAGATCTGAACCGTTTATGTTCTCACCAATATATTTGTGTTATTGATCCTACCATGCTAGTTATATGCACCTATTACGTGTTATGATCCGCATACCCCAAGGTGACAATAATTGGGATTCTTTTCGGTGATTGCCGTAGTTTGAGGAGTTCATGTATTCACTATGTGTTAATGCTTTGTTCCGGTTCTCTATTAAAAGAAGGCCTTAATATCTCTTAGTTTCCTTATGGACCCCACTGCCACGGGAGGGTAGGACAAAAGATGTCATGCAAGTTCTTTTCCATAAGCATGTATGACTGTATACGGAATACATGGCTACATTACATGATGAATTAGAGCTAGTTCAGTGTCTCCCTAGGTTATGACTGTTACATGATGAATATTATCCAACGTTATCACCGATCCAATGCTTATGAGCTTTTCACATATTGATCTTTGCTAAGTTACTATTGTTGCTGCTACTATTACGATTGCTACAAAATTATTGCTACCGCTGTTACTGTTACTGTTGCTACAATTATCAAATTCCCATTTTTGAATTCTTTTATCATGCCATCTTTTAACTTTTTCCTTAAACAACTTGGCATTTTCATAAGCTTGTGTCCTCCATTCAATAGCAACTAGAATATGTGCATACCCATTAGTGGAATGAAAATGTCCCATATAATCAAATCCCCAAACATCAAATGGTTCAATAACAAGTGAGTAATTCATAGGCATTTCCCGACGTCTACTAATATTACCAATTCTTTGACATTCATCACAACAAAGGACAAACTTACGTGCATCCTTGAAAAGAGTAGGCCAATAAAAACTAGACTGTAATACCTTATGTGTGGTTCTGTCTCCAGCGTGGTGTCCTCCATATGCCTCAGAATGACACTTCCGTAGGATTTATTCCTGTTCATGCTCACGTACACATCGTCTAATAATACCATCTACTCCTCCTTTATAAAGATGTGGGTCATCCCAGAAGTAATGTCTTAAATCAAAGAAGTACTTTTTCTTTTGTTGGTATGTGAAACTAGGTGGTATATATTTAGCAACAATGTAATTAGTATACTCTGCATACCAAGGAGTATTACGAGAAGCAATTATAACAGCTAATTGTTCATCTGGAAAACTATCATCAATAGGTAGTGGGTCATCAAGAACATTTTCCATTCTAGAAAAATTATCAGCTATGGGAGTCTCAGCTCCCTTTCTATCAATAATATGCAAATCAAATTCTTGTAGCAAAAGAACCCACCTAATGAGTCTCGGATTAGCATCTTTCTTTTCCATAAGATATTTAATAGCAGCATGATCAGTGTGAACAATTACTTCAGAATCAACAATATAAGATCTGAATTTATCACATGCAAACACAACTGCTAAAAATTCTTTCTCAGTAGTAGCATAGTTTCTTTGAGCACTGTCTAGAGTTTTACTAGCATAATGGATAACATTCAATTTCTTATCAACTCTTTGTCCTAGAACATCACCAACGACATAATCACTAGCATCACACATAATTTCAAAAGGCAAGTTCCAATCAGGTGGTTAAACAATAGGTGCAGAGGCCAAAGGCTTTCTTAAGTATTTCAAAGGCTTCTACACAATCATCATCAAGAACAAATGGAACATCTTTTTGCAAAAGATTAGTAAGAGGCCTGGAAATTTTAGAGTAGTCTTTAGTAAACCTTCTATAGAAACCAGAATGACCAAGAAAACTTCTTATACCTTCTATATCTTTAGGACATGGCATTTTCTCAATTGCATCAACTTTAGCTTTATCTTCCTCAATACCTCGTTCAAAAATTTTATGCCCAAGGATAATACCTTTATTTACCATAAAGTGGCACTTCTCCCAATTCAAGACAAGATTTGTTTCTTCACATCTCTGCAAAACTCGATCAAGGTTGCTTAAGCAATCATCAAAGGAAGTCCCATACATGAAAAAATCATCCATGAATACCTCAACAATATTTTCACAAAGATCAGAGAATATAGCAGTCATACATCTTTGAAAGGTAGCAGGTGCATTGTGATAACCCACAAGTATAGGGGATCACAACAGTTTTCGAGGGTAGAGTATTCAACCCAAATTTATTAATTCGACACAAGGGGAGCCAAAGAATATTTGTAAGTATTAGCAGTTGAGTTGTCAATTCAACAACACTTGGAGAACTAAATATCTACAACAGAGTGATCAGTAGCACAGTAGTATGAAAACTTTGCACAAACGTATTCATGAGGAGAAGGTACTGGTCACACTTATCTTCCAGGAAGGGAAGTATATCGACATTGTTCGCCAAATGATAAAAGTCATCGAGAATTCCCGCATCCCTTAAGAAAGTGTTGCACGACCATGCGCACGGCCGTACTTCAGGTGCACGAGAAAGGTGATATTTGGGATTCAGAGCCTCAGGAGTCCGGCTCGAAGATCCTCTTAACCTCCACTTGAGCATTTTCTTTTTCTGAAATTTTCTGAAATTTTTAGTGGCTCAAATTAAAAGTGAACCAAAACTCAACGAAATTGATAGCAACTACTCCTACAAGTGTCTAGAACTTATATCATGTATCAAAACTACTTTGGACCATATAAATTTAACATGCAAGCTTAAAAACATTGTCACCACAGCAACAAGAATTTGCAATATATAAAGCACTAGAACAAAAACTAATTGGACCATTCGAGGAGTCACATACCGAAGAATAATATCCCAAAACAGTTGCGGAAACGGAGTTTCGAGCAAGGAGATCTAAAATTGCAGGCAAAAGAGCAAGAACACCAAAATGAGCGATCGGTCACACCGAGTTTGCTTGACCAACTCTCTATTTGCTCTTTGCTGAAATCGGTTTCACCGAGTTCAAGCAATCGGCTTCACCGAGATGAGGTTTTGCCCTAGCCCTAGCACATCGGTCCCACCGAGTTGTTCCAGTCGGTCCCACCAAGATTCCTAATGCTCACATTTTGAACTGAATCGGTCTCACCGAGTTCTTCTATTCAGTCTGACCGAGTTGGGTCAAATGTGTGTAATGGTTGGATTTTGTGTGGAGGCTATATATACCCCTCCACCCCCTTCTCCATATGAGAGAGAGCCATCAGAACGTGCCTACACTTCCAGCCTACATTATCTAAGAGAGAACCACCTACTCATGTGTTGAGATCAAGATATTCCAATCCAACCACAAGAATCTTGATTTCTAGCCTTCACCAAGTTGCTTTCCACTCAAATCATCTTTCCACCATATCCAAATCTATGAGAGAGAGTTGAGTGTTGGGGAGACTATCATTTGAAGCACAAGAGCAAGGTGTTCATCACCAACACAACATATATTACCTTTTGGAGAGTGGTGTCTCCTAGATTGGTTAGGTGTCGCTTGGGAGCCTCCGACAAGATTGTGGAGTTGAACCAAGAAGTTTGTAAGGGCAAGGAGATCGCCTACTTCATGAAGATCTACCCGAGTGAGGCAAGTCCTTCGTGGGCGATGGCCATGGTGGGATAGACAAGGTTGCTTCTTCGTGGACCCTTCGTGGTTGGAGCCCTCCGTGAACTTGTGCAACCATTACCCTTCGTGGGTTGAAGTCTCCATCAAAGTGGATGTACGATAGCACCACCTATCGGAACCACGCCAAAAATCTCCGTGTCATCATTGCGTTTGCACTCTCCAAACCCTTCCCTTTACCTTCATATGCAATGTTTTACTTTTCGCTGCTACACTCTTAGAATTGCATGTTTTGGTTGATTGCTTGACGTGTGTTAATTTCTAAAATCTACCCACAACTAAAATTGGGAAAATGTTAGATTTTTATTTGGTCAAGTAGTCTAATCACCCCCTCTAGACCTACTTTCGATCCTACAAGTGGTATCAGAGCTTTGGTCTCCATTTGCCTTAATTTCCATAGCTTTGGTGATCATAGCCTTGGTTTCACAACCTAGGAGAGTATGGCGTCTAGCGAGGGAAATTACCACCGTAGAGGTCCTTACTTTGATGGTACTAATTTTGCTAGTTGGAAGCATAAGATGAAAATGTATATTCTTGGTCATAACCCCGCCGTTTGGGCTATTGTGCGCATTGGCTTGCAAGGTGATTTCTTCGAGGATGGAAAAGAACCAAATCGTGAAGCGTCCGCGGAAGAAATGAAGATATTGCAATACAATGCTCAAGCTTGCGATATTCTCTTCAATGGATTGTGCCCCGAAGAATTCAACAAAATCAGCCGCCTTGAGAATGCAAAGGAAATTTGGGATACTTTGGTTGATATGCACGAAGGTACCGAGTCCGTCAAGGAATCCAAATTGGATGTGCTTAAAAGTCAACTTGACAAGTTCAAGATGAAGGATGGTGAAGGAGTCGTTGAGATGTACTCTAGGCTTGCTCTCATCACAAATGAGATTGTCAGCTTAGGAAGCGAAGAGATGACCGACAAATTCATCATCAAGAAGATCCTAAGAGCCTTGGATGGAAAATATGATACCATGTGCACCTTGATCCAAATGATGCCCAACTACAAAGATCTCAAGCCCACGGTAAGTCATTGGTAGAATTGTTGCTCATGAGATGTCACTCAAGGATAAGGAAGAGCTCCACAATAAGTCAAGTGGTGCTTACAAAGCTTCATGTGATGCTCCTACAACATCAAGTGAGAAACAAGTTTCCAATGAAGAGTTGAGCTTAATTGTGAGGAACTTCAACAATTTCTACAAGAATACAAGCAAAGAGAGAAGCTCCAAGTCAAGATCCTACAATGACAAAAGATCTTCTAGTCGTGATCGTAATTGCTACAATTGTCGAAGACCCGGACACTACTCCAATGAGTGCACGTCTCCTTACAATAAAAGAGAAGATTCACCAAAGAGGAGAAGTAAAAGAGATGAATCACTACCAAGAGAGAGGAGTAGAGATGATCGTTATGAACGAAGACCCTCTCATAGAAGCAAGGATTCGGAAAGGAAGGACAAGTCATCAAAGAGCTACACAAGATGAAGACATCAAGCTCACGTTGGTGAATGGGTATCTGGTTCCGACTCCGACAACTATTCCGAGAGAAGCTATCACTCCGACTCCGAATATACTCAAGATGAAGGTGTTGCCGGACTTGCACTTGTGTCATCCAACTCCCATGACATATTTGACTCACCAAATGAAGGAATTGGAAGATGCTTCATGGCTAAAGGCCCTAAGGTATCACACCCTGAGTATGTTGATTTCAATAGTGATGAAGATGATTTGCTAGGTGATGATGATTTACTTGTGGACAACACTAGTGATGAAAACTATGATGAAATTGCTATTAATCATGCTAATCAAGATGAAATGAATGACAATGATAAGAAGGAGATTGAGCATCTAACTAAAGAACTAAACACTCTTAAGTTAGCTCATGAAACAACTCTAGAGGATCATAGAGAGCTCCTAAGGACTCATGAGAAGCTACGCTTTGAGAAGCTAAATTTTGAGCAAGAGCATGGGTTCCTAAAAGCAATCAATGATGATCTTCGAAAGAAGAGTTCCTCTTACATTGCCAAGCATTTACTCTTGTCTACTTATATGCCACAAGTAAAATCTAGCAATAAGAACAAGAAATATTCTTCCTCTAGTAGTAACAATAATCATGTTAAATCCAATGTTGTTGCTTCTAGTAGTTCTCTTGATTCCACTAATGATTCTCTTAGCCAAGTTACACTTGAGCAAGAAAATAGCTTATTGAAGGGAATTATAGAGAAAGGTGTTTACAAGAGCCTTGCCGGAAGTAAGCAATTTGAGGAAATTGTATGCAAGCAAGGAAGGCACCGGAAGAATCAAGGTGTTGGTTTTGAACGAAAGTTCAATGCTAATGGAGTTGAGTGGGAAGAAGATCAATATCCCAAGACGAAGTTTGTTCCTCAACAAGAGAAGTATGACCCCACTTCTTTCAAGGGAACACAAGCTCAAGATGATCTTCCACCACAAGACCACAAGCTAAAAGGCAAGGACAAGCTTCAAGAAGAGATTGATTCATTTGAAGAAGCTCCCAAGGCCATGGTCAAGTGGGTTCCCAAGACTACATCAAGCTCTAATTCATCAAGTACGACTACAACTCCAAGGATTCCCATCAAGTTGATGTGGATCCCAAAGAAGAAGAACTAGAGAGTTCTTAAGGGTGACTCCGCCAACATACTTCACTGACATTCATTTTGGCAAGGATAAGTGCAATCAACTTTCATATCCTGCACTAGTTCATGGAGTCACAAACCCTCTTGTTGGTAAGACAAGGGACAAGGTAACCTAATGCTTTCATGGACATCATCATATGTGTATTTCACTCTATGTCTATGGATATCCTTGTATGTTCCTAGTGGGACTAACCGATGTAGGTATTGAAAGTGCAACACTCCAATGGATTGCTCCAAAAGATCTACATCAACATTGAGCATCCACATCTTCAACACCTACATGAAATCATCATCGACAAAACCCAAGGTTAGTTCATCCCTCTTAGGGGTAATATCACATCTAGGGGGAGCTTTGCTCTAAAAATTGAGCTAAAGAAACTCTAATGATGTGAACACAACAATGCTTTATGTAAAAGTGGTAACCCCACTTGTGCTTAAATGATGAGTATGACCTATGATCAAATGTTCTCATTTGACTCCTAAGTCAATATACTCATATATAGATGACTTAGTCATCGCCAATTGCTTGATAGATGCTAGAGTGCATGTGCATGCTTTGCCACATATTTTGTTTGCTATCTTATTGTGTGAGCATGTTGGTTGCATAATTTTCTCCATTCGAGGACATCCATTTGTTGTTTTGATTGTTTGGTTTTTTCTTTTGCCAAATGGATGGACAAGAATGCCTAAGTACTCTCTCTAGCTATCTATGCTTTTTCTCGTCTCAAACTCTATTCATGCTACATCACAAAGTTTGAAGAAGTCACTTTCGGACCCTCCGGGTGAGGAGCACTCGGAGCCACTGATCCGTCAAGGGCTTAACTTCCAAAACCTCTTAATGATTTTTGGTCAGACCAACTTATCCAACTCGGTCTCACCGAAATTAGTAAGTTGATCTAGGTTTTCATCTCGGTGCCACCGATTAGAATGATTCTGTCACACCAAGTTGCAGCAACTGCTAGCAGTTTTGCATCTCGGTGCCACCGAGACGTTCCACTCGGCGCCATCGACAGCGCCTGGGTATTTATATCTCGCGTACCCGTACGGTTGAAAATTACTTCAAACCGCACGAGCTCGCGCCCCAGCACTGCCGCCCCCTTGGTCTCCGGATTGTCGCCGTCTTCGAGTGACCCTCCGCCACTGGTCTCCGCCGCCGTCAACGGGATTCTTCACCGCCATTGCCGCCGTAGCAATCCGTCACCAAGTTAGGGTACGGATTTGACACTTTGTGCTTTCCATTGCTCCAATTATTGCACAAAGTATAATGCGTTTGTTCTTCCCACGTATGAGATCAATCTATCCAGTAAACAAATTCCTTAGAATAGATTTGATGCAAAAACTTAGGGTTAGGTTTCCGCCGAACCCATCTCGGACCGACCGATCTGAGGATTTCGGTCACACCGATTGGCCCTGGCCATTGCACAAGTACAACCCGGTCTGACCGAAGTGTACTGATTGGTGAGACCGAAATCACTTTCTCGGTGAAACCCTAGCATCTCGGAGTCACCGAACTGCATTTCGGTCTAATCGAAACTGCATCTTTAGACTCTGTTAGTGCTTCGGTGTCACCGAGTTTGTCAAATCGGTAGCTCCGAAATGCTTTCTGCAGAAAATTAAGTTAAGTTTTTATCTTAATTTTTGCAAAAACAAGCTGTACTTTGTGATGCTCATCTACTCTATCCACACCCTACTATTCACAGGGACAGTTGCAGCCATGTCAGAGGCCAGTGATAGTCAGAACAAGTCTGAAGAGCAGCTCAATCTCAGTGAGGGCACTAGTCCCTCTGGTAGCTATGATGAGGGGAGTAGGAGCACTCCCAGCAACTTGCCTAAGGCAGCAACTAGGAAAAAGAGGAAAATAACATCTGAAGATGAAGATGAAGATTTTGTGATTGAGGAGGAAGTGACCTCCAAGAAGAAGGTGCTCAAGAAGGAATATGGCACTGCTGCTGCTACAAAGCCAGGCCTTTCCAAGAAGGCTCCTGCTAAGAGAAATCCTATGTCTAAAGCTAGGCAATCCACTGTAGCTCAAAAGCAAGCACAGCCAGCAAGTGGTGCTGGAAAGGAGAAGAAAGAGAGGAAAAGAGGAAGATGGTGCAAACTGGTAGATCCAATGGCAGAATTTGAGAGACACTCTTCGGATGAAGAAGAAGAAGAGGAGGAGGAAGAGCCTGCTGCACCTCCTGCCAAGACACAGAAGCTAATGGGGGATGCCATCAGGACTGGGGCTGCTCCTTCTAAGCCCAAGTCTGCCCCCAAGCCCTCAGCTCCAGCTCAAGCACCCAAGACAACAACTCCCAAGAGATCAACAAGAAATATATCAGCTGCTGAAAAGAACAAGGCCCCAGTGCCTGAAGTTCAGGAAGATGATGAGCCACTAGTGCTCAGGAAACTCAAGCCCAAGATTCCAGATCATAATGATGATCATCCTGTGGCAGAAAACATGAAGTTGAGAAAGGATGCAGGTATGAGATTATGGAGGAAGACTGATCCTTATGCCACTAGGAGAAGGACTGCTGTGGACTATCGTTTTCATACCAGAGAGCAGCAGGACTTCTATGAGACTGTCCTATTGGACAAGAAACCCATTGTCTATGACATGAAATGGGTGGACTGGGAATATATTGATGAGAATGAAGATTACTTTCCTCATGTGCATGAAAGTTTCAGGATGAATGGTGTTGACAAATTTGTTGGACAAGAACTGACAAAGTGGAACAATGAAATGATTATGCAGTTCTACTCCACTGCCCACTTCTACCCTGATGGTAAGATAGTCTGGATGACAGAAGGCACCAGATATCAGTCAACAATCTCTGAATGGGCCAAGTTGATCAATGCTCCTGATGAAGCTGAAGATGATCTTGATGTGTACAGCAAGCCTAGGAAGGATCACAACTCCATGGCTAACATGTACAAGCCAATCCCTGATGCAGCTTTGGAGACACACAAGTTTGGTTCCATTTATTATCTGATTGCTGGATTGAACACCATGAACACCATCTTGAGGTACACTCTATTGCCCAAGTCAGGAGATCATAGGATGATTCGTGGTCACTCCATCAACCTGCTTCACTTGTTTGATGTCCCACAGAAATTTAAGGTGATGAGCTTAATAGTAGAGACAGTGAAGAGGACAGCAGCAGACCAGAAGAGGTCTTGTAGATATGCCCCTCACATTCAGACTTTGATCAACTCCAAGATGGGGACTGGGACATATCTACTAGATAGAGAGCATCTTCCCCTGAGGCAAGACTTTGAGGACAACGAGGTTGTCCTGGATGCTTCACATCCTACTTGTGCAGATGCCCAGGAGAAGATAGAGAAAGCAAAGGATGCAAAAGCAGCAAAGGCAGCAAGTGCCCCAGATGCTTCAGTTGCAAATATCAAGACCAAGCAAGATCAACTCAGTTATCTGCTTGAGGCCACTGTGAGAATTGAGAAGAGCTTGGCCACCTTGTCTGAAAATCAGGAGAGTCTTGAGAGGATTATTGAGACTAAGTTTCATGACCTAGATGTGAAAGTCATTGAGATTCAAACAATAGTGGAGAAGCTTCAAGAGGATGCAGAGGACAGGGATGATAGACCTACCACAGACACATTCTAGAGAGTGCCAAGGGCACAAAGATCATCAGCTGTGCTAGTTGCCAGAGACTCCAGGACTACCACTTCAGCACCTGCAGCCACTGCCACAGTTGCCCCTCTAGTGTCAACTCCTCTAGCTCCACAGACTTCTGCCGAGGCATTTGCAGATACCCTCCTCTCCACGCTGTGCGCTGTCTACGCACACCAGAGCAACAAGCCAGAAGACCCCTTCATGAGCTCCCGAAGATCGTGCTTAGAGTGCCATATAGCACTATACGTTTTCGAACTTTTTGGTAACTTGTTGCCAAAGGGGGAGAAAGTGTATAGATCATAGGCTTCGAGAGAGAGAGAGAGAGAGAGTGCCTCTTGCTTTTTGTTGGTTTCATTTGCTACTTTGGTTATTTTGGTTGTCTTCCTATGCTACAATTTGTGTTATGCTCGTGAGATACTTATGTGATCATGCGTTTGATCATATTATGCTTAATGTGTGCTTGTATGATTATTTCCATGAATGTTTGTGTATGATCAATCACTTGTTTTCTTGGTGATGAGCGCATGTTATGTAACTCTTATCATTTTAAGCACTCCACCAAGATGTATGTGACATGGAAGAGTGACCCATGATCCTAATCGATTGTGCATTTGCATTCAAAAGCAAAATTTAAATAATGCACAAATTTAGGGGGAGCTCTTTCTTATCACATACTTGTCAAAGCGACGATGTACTTCATTCATATTATCATTTGTCGAAGCTTTGATCTATATGTTGTCATCAATTACCAAAAAGGGGAAGATTGAAAGTGCAACTAATCCCCAGGTGCTTTTGGTAATTCATAACAACATATAGCTCATTGAACTAGTATCCATTCGAGTTTAATATTTCAGGAAGTTCAATGAATGGCATGGCATGGACTAGAGATGTGGACCCCTCAAAATGCTAAGGACACATATTGGCAAAAGCTCAAGACTCTTCATTTATATTTTAGTGATCGAAGATCACATTGAGTCCATAGGAAAGCCAATACTATTAAAAGGGGATGAGATTTTGCTTAATGGTCTACTTGCTCAATATGCTTAGTGATATTTCTCCAAAGCCCTCAACCACTTTCTCATTTCCAAATATGTCCAAAACCCAAAGTCAATCTCGGCCCCACCGAAATCTTCTATCCGGCGCCATAGAGTTCATTTGACATAGCCACTGCCAGAAACCCTAACACTTCGGTCACACCAATACGGATCTCGGTCTCATCGAGATGGCCCTGCAAAATCTCTGTTTCCCTTTGTAACATTTCAGTCTCACCAAAATGAGTGATCGGTCACACTGAGTTTGCTTGACCAACTCTCTGTTTGCTCTTTGCTGAAATCGGTCTCACCGAGTTCAAGCAATCGGCTTCACCGAGATGAGGTTTTGCCCTAGCCCTAGCACATCGGTCCCACTGAGTTGTTCCAGTCGGTCCCATCGAGATTCCTAACATTCACATTTTGAAATGAATCGGTCTCATCGATTTATTCTATTCGGTCTGACCGAGTTGGGTCAAATGTGTGTAACAGTTGGATTTTGTGTGGAGGCTATATATACCCCTCCACCCCCTTCTCCATATGAGAGAGAGCCATCAGAATGTGCCTACACTTCCAGCCTACATTTTCTAAGAGAGAACCACCTACTCATGTGTTGAGATCAAGATATTCCAATCCAACCACAAGAATCTTGATTTCTAGCCTTCCCCAAGTTGCTTTCCACTCAAATCATCTTTCCACCATATCCAAATCTGTGAGAGAGAGTTGAGTGTTGGGGAGACTATCATTTGAAGCACAAGAGCAAGGAGTTCATCATCAACACAACATCTATTACCTTTTGGAGAGTGGTGTCTCCTAGATTGGTTAGGTGTCGCTTGGGAGCCTCCGACAAGATTGTGGAGTTGAACCAAGAAGTTTGTAAGGGCAAGGAGATCGCCTACTTCGTGAAGATCTACCCGATTGAGGCAAGTCCTTCGTGGGCGATGGCCATGGTGGGATAGACAAGGTTGCTTCTTCATGGACCCTTCGTGGGTGGAGCCCTCCGTGGACTCGCGCAACCGTTACCCTTCGTGGGTTGAAGTCTCCATCAACGTGGATGTACGATAGCACCACCTATCGGAACCACGCCAAAAATCTCCGTGTCATCATTGCGTTTGCACTCTCCAAACCCTCCCCTTTACCTTCATATGCAATGTTTTACTTTCCACTGCTACACTCTTAGAATTGCATGTGTTGGTTGATTGCTTGACTTGTGTTAATTGCTAAAATCCACCCACAACTAAAATTGGGAAAAGGTTATATTTTTATTTGGTCAAGTAGTCTAATCACCCCCCTCTAGACCTACTTTCGATCCTACACTGGTGCACCCCTGGGGTTTGTTCAGTTCTAAAAATTCTTAAATAATCTAGAAAAAATCATACTAAATTTTCAGGGCATTCTGAGAACTTTTATTTTCGGGTCATTTTTTATTGCACGAAAAATTCAGAAAACAAGATAATCATGGCATTTCTACTTTATTAACTTTAAATAACAGAGAGTAAATAGTGTGTACAGTAGGTGGTGCTTACTAAATTCATCGACCACATGCCCCTAAAAAAGAATCCATTAATAAGGTTGATCAAGTCTTATTAACAAACTATTTTCGAGTAACATGAAACTGAAGAACCTTCATATAACACTAAGTTACCCCAACAGGGATATGCATTTCCCCTATAATAAGAGTCTCATATTTCTTTTTGACTAAAGGGAGAGGAATTTTGAAACCTCCAATAGTAATTGTCGAAGCTTTTTTCATTAACATTGTTGCCATTCACTTGAAATTGTTTCTCCGGAAAGTGCACCATGTGCTCATTACCATTGATATGAAAAGTGATCTTGCTTTTGTTGCAATCAATAACAGCCCCTGCAATATTCAAAAAGGGTCTACCAAGGATAATCGACATATTGTCGTCATCGGGCATATCAAGTATAATAAAGTCTGTCAAGATAGTAACATTTGTAACTACAACAGGCACATCCTCAAAAATTCCAATAGGTATAGCCATAGATTTATCATCCATTTGCAAAGATATTTCGGTAGGTGTGAGCTTATTCAAATCAAGTCTTCTATATAAAGAGAAAGGCATAACACTAACATCGGCTCCTAAGTCACATAAAGCAATTTTGACATAATTCTTTTAATGGAGCATGGTATAGTAGGTATTCCTGGATCTCCTAGCTTCCTAGGTACTCCATACTTAAAATAATAATTTGCAAGCATGGTGGAAATTTTAGCTTCAGGTATCTCTCTTTTATTAGTGACAATATCTTTCATGTATTTAGCATATGGGTCCATCTTTAAAATATCAGTCAAACGAGTACGCAAAAAGACTGGCCTAAGCATTTCAGCAAAGTGTTCAAATTCTTCCACATCCTTATTCTTAGGTGGCGTAGTTGGAAAAGGCATAGGTTTCTGAACCCATGGTTCTTTTTCTTTACCATGTTTTCTAGCAATGAAATCTCTTTTATCATAACGTTTATGCTTAGGAGGTGGGTTATCAAGATCAACGGCGGGTTCTATTTCAACATCATTATCAGGTTCTTTATCATTGTCTGGTTGAGCATCAACATGAACATTATCATTATCATTATCGCTAGGTGAATGTTCATTATCAGATTGTCTCTCAGCATCAGAGATAGAAGCATCATTAGTATCCTCAGAAGGTTTTTCTACCTCAGGTTCACTAGAAGCATGCAAAGCCCTATCATTTTTCTTTTTCTTTTTCTTTTTCTTTTCGGATGGACTAGGTGCATCAATATTAATTCTCTGAGAATCTTGTTCAATTCTTTTAGGATGACCTTCAGGATATAGTGGCTCCTGAGTCATTCTACCTCCTCTAGTCATTACTCTAACATCATGATTGTTTATATTACTATTCATCTCATTAAGCAAATCATTTTGTGACTTAGCAACTTGTTCTAAATGAGTTTGGACCATGGAAGCATGTTTTCCTAGACCTTTAACATCATTGGCAATTCTAAACATCAAGTCACTCAAACGATCTATCATGTAAGCATTGCGTTTTAGTTGTTTCATAACATACACATTAAAATGTTCTTGCTTAACAATGCAATTATCAAATTCATCCAAGCAATGACTAGTAGATTTATTATAAGGAATATCATCTTCATCAAATCTTACAAGAGAATTTACGTCTACTACCTATGTCGGGATGTCGAGCCCATGTATTTCTTCAATTGGTGGTAAATTCTTAACATCTTCCGCTTTAATACCTTTTCTTTCATAGATTTCTTTGCCTCTTGCATATCTTCAAGACTGAGAAATAGAATACCCATCTTCTTCGGAGTTGGTTTAGGTGGTGGTTCAGGAAGTGTCCAGTCATTATCATTCCTCAATATATTATTCAATAGTTCTTCAACATGTTCAATAATTCGTTTCCTAAAAACACCACCAGCACAACTATCTAGGTAGTCCCTAGAAGCATCGGTTAGTCCATTATAATAAAAATCAGAGAATATAGCAGTCTTACATCTTTGAAAGGTAGTATGTGCATTGTGATAAACCACAAGTATAGGGGATCACAACCGTTTTTTAGGGTAGAGTATTCAACCCAAATTTATTGATTCGACACAAGGGGAGCCAAAGAATATTTGCAAGTATTAGCAGTTGAGTTGTCAATTCAACCACACCTGGAGAACTAAATATCTGCAGTAGAGTGATTATTAGCACAGTAATATGATAGTTTGATAGCGGTAGTAGAAATAGCAACAGTAACAGTTTTGTAGTGATTGTAACAGCAACAACAGTAGTAACTTAGCAGAGATCAATATGTGAAAAGCTCGTAGGCATTGGATCAGTGATGGATAATTATGTTGGATGACATTCGTCATGTAACAGTCGTAACCTAGGGTGACACAGAAACTAGCTTCAATTCATCAATGTAATGTAGGCACGTATTCCGTAAATAGTCATACGTGCTTATGGTAAAGAACTTGCATGACATCTTTTGTCCTACCCTCCCGTGGAAGCGGGATCCATAAGGAAACTAAGGGATATTAAGGCCTCCTTTTAATAGAGAACCGAAACAAAGCATTAGCACTTAGTGAATACATGAACTCCTCAAACTACGGTAATCACCGGAAAGAATCCCAATTATTGTCACCTTGGGGTATGCGGATCATAACTCGTAATAGGTGCATATAACTTGCAAGATAGGATCAATAACACACATATATTCATGAAAACATAAAGGGTTCACATCTGAAATCATGGCACTCGGGCCCTAGTGACAAGCATTAAGCATAGCAAAGTCATAGCAACATCAATCTCAGAACATAGTGGATACTAGGCATCAAGCCCTAACAAAACTAACTTGATTACATGATAGATCTCATCCAACCCATCACCGCCCAGCAAGCCTACAAAGGAATTACTCACTCTCGGCAGTGAGCATCATGAAATTGGTGATGGAGGATGGTTGATGATGACGACGGTGTCAAATCCCCCTCTCCGGAGCCCGGAACGGACTCCAGATCAGCCCTCCCGATGAAGAACGGGAGGTAGCGGCGGCTCCATATCGTAAAACGCGATGATTCCTTCTCTCTGATTTTTTTCTGGACGAATAGGTACTTATGGAGTTGGAGTTAGGTTTGCCGAAGGTCTAGAGGGCCCACAAGCCTGCAGGGCACGCCCTGGGGGGTAGGCGCCCCCCTGAGCTTGTGGATCCTGGTTGGCCCCCCTCTGGTATAATTTTCCACCATTATTTTTATATATTCCACAAAAAATCTCCGTAAATTTTCAGGTCAATCCGAGAACTTTGATTTCTGCACAAAAACAACACCATGGCAATTCTGCTGAAAACAGCGTCAGTCCGGGTTAGTTTCATTCAAATCATGTAAATTAGAGTCCAAAACAAGAGCAAAAGTGTTTGGAAAAGTAGATACGATGGAGAGGTATCATCGACCGACATGAACCCACCCTATCCGGGTGGTGTTTGAGTGTGCGATCAATAAGGAGAGAGAGGGGGGAAAGTGCATGCGTGAGAGACATAGGGTGACATGCCCATGCTACTTGTGAGCTGCATTGGGATTTCCCCAAGGAGGAGAGGATGATGCAGTACAGTAGAGATAAGTATTTCCCTTAGTTAAGAACCAAGGTTATCAATCCAGTGGGAGAACCAAGCAACACCTCGTTAGCAGTACCTACACACAAAATAAAAAAATACTTGCACCCAACACAAACAAGGGGTTGTCAATCCCTCGGCGCTTAATTGCAAGGATTAAATCTCGTAGTGATAGATAGATGAATAAAACACAAAATAAAATAAAGTAAATAAAATTCCAGCAAAGTATTTTTTGATTTTGATATATGAAAAAAATATAGACCCGGGGGCCATAGTTTTCACTAGAGGCTTCTCTCTTGAAAATAGCATACGGTGGGTAAACAAATTACTGTTGGGCAATTGATAGAAAAGCGACTAATCATGACGATATCCAAGGAAATGATCATGTATATAGGCATCATGTCCGAGACAAGTAGACCGACTCCTGCCAACATCTACTACTATTACTCCACACATCGACCGCTATCCAGCATGCATCTAGAGTATTAAGTTCATAAAGAACGGAGTAACGCCTTAAGCAAGATGACATGATGTACACAAAGTAAACTCACGCATGAATAAACCCCATATTTTTATTCTTAATGGCAACAATACAAATACGTGTCTTGTCCCTTTCTGTCACTGGGATATAGATCACCGCAAGATTGAACCCATCACAAAGCACCTCTCCCATTGCAAGAAAAATCAATCTAGTTGGCCAAACCAAATCAATAGATCGGACAGAAATACAAAGCAATAATAATCATGCATAAAAGAGTTCAGAGAAGACTCAAATAATATTCATGGATAATCTAATCATAAACTCATGATTCATCAGATCCCAGCAAACACACCGCAAAAAGTGATTACATCGAATAGATCTCCAAGAACATCGAGGAGAACATTGTATTAAAGATAAAAGAGAGGGAAGAAGCCATCTAGCAACTAGCTATGGACCCGTAGGTCTGTGGTAAACTACTCACACATCATCAAAAGGGCAGCAAGGTTGATGTAGAGCCCCTCCATGATCGATTCCCCCTCCGGCAGAGTACCGGAAAAGGCCTCCAGATGGGATCTCGCGAGAACAGAAGCTTGCGGCGGCGGAAAAAGTGTTTTGGGTGTCTCTCTGTTGATCGATTCCCGATTTTAGAAAATGATATATAATGAGATATAATTGCATATAAAACATCCAAGATTGATACTGTAATAGCATGGAACAATTAAAAATTATAGATATGCTGGAGACGTATCAAGCATCCCCAAGCTTAATTCCTACTCGTCCTCGAGTAGGTAAATGATAAAAACAGAATTTTTGATATGGAATGTGAAGGGGAACGTTGCATGAAAATCAAAAAAATTCCTAGAAACACCCAAGATCTAATCTAGGGGAGTGTGTCTACATATCCTTGTAGACCGAAAGTGTTAGCGTCGTAACATGGTTGATGTAGTCGTACTCTTCACGATCCAATCGCGATCCAATCCGATCTAGTACCGCACGTGCGGCACCTCCGAGTTTAGCACACATACGGCTCCGCGGCGTCCTCTCCTTCTTGATCCAATAAGAAAGGGAGAGGAGGTAGATGATATCTGAACCAACACAACGGCGTGGTGGTGGTGGTGGCAGCAGAATTCCGGCAGGGCTTCGGCAAACGTTGACAGAACGTGGAGGAGGAGTAACGGGAGGGAGACGGGGCAAGCACAGAAGAGTTGGCTGCCCCTTGTGCCTCCCCACTATATATAGGGGTGAGGAAGGGGCTTGCCAGCCCTAGCCCCCCTCCCAGGCAGGGGGGCGGCGGCCAAGGGGGGAGAAGTGCCCTCCAAGCCAAGTGGAGGCCCTCCCCCTTAGGATTTCCCCTCCCCATGCGCATGGGCCTTGTAGGGGCTGGTGCCCCTACCCCTTTAAGGCTAGGGCACCCCATACAACCCATTCTACTATATGGGACGTGGTCGAACCCTCCATGGACTTCCAGACCCCTCCGGAGTCCTCCGTAACCTTCTGGAAGCTTCCCGGTACAATACCGGAAAAAACCGAACTTTTTCCGGAACCCTGATAACAACTTTCCATATATGAATCTTTACCGCCGGATTATTCTGGAGCTCCTCATGATGTCCCGGCCATCTGGTACTCCGAACAACCTTTGGACTTTCCACTATTAATATCTCAATACTACCCTAGTGCTACCGAACATTAAGCGTGCGACCCTACGGGTTCGAGAATCATGTAGACATGACCGAGACTCCTCTCCGGTCAATAACCAATAGCGGGACCTGGATGCCCATATTGATTCCTACATATTCAATGAAGATCTTTATCGATTGAACCACGATGTCAAGGATTCAGTTAATCACGTATGCAATTCCCTTTGTCCGGCGATATGTTACTTGCCCGAGATTCGATCATCGGTATCTCCATACCTGGTTCAATCTTGTTACCCGCAAGTATCTTTACTCATTTCCGTAATACAAGATCCCATGAATAAACTAATTAGTCACATGCTTGCAAGCTTCTTGTGATGTTGTATTACCTAGAGGGCCCAGAGATATCTCTCCGTCGTACGGAGTGACAAATCCCAGTCTCGATCCGTGCCAACCCAACAAACACCTTCGGAGATACCTGTAGAGCACCTTTATGATCACCCAGCTACGAAGTGACATTTGGATACACACTAAGTATTCCTCCAGTGTCAAGGAGTTGCACGATCTCATGGTCTAAGGAACAGATACTTGACATGAAGAAAGCTCTAGCAAATAACTAAGTGATACGATATGTTGCTAAGCTTACGGTTGGGTCTCGTCCATCACATCATTCTCCTAATGATGTGATCCCGTTATCAAATGACAACTCATGTCCATGGTTAGGAAACCTTAACCATCTTTGATCAACGAGCTAGTCTAGTAGAAGCTTACTAGGGACACGATGTAGTTTATGTATTCACACAGGTATTTATGTTTCCAGACAATACAATTCTTGCATGAACGAGAAACATTTATCATGAACGGGAAATATGATAATAACCATTTTATTATTGCCTCCAGGGCATATTTCCAACGGTCTCCCACTTGCACTAGAGTCAATAATCTAGTTCACATTGCCATGTGATTAACGCCCAATGAGTTCTAGGGTTTGATCATGTTTTGCTTGTGAGAGAGGTTTTAGTCAACGAGTTTACAACATTCAGATCCGCATGTACTTTACGACGTAACCCTTTACGACGAACTTTTTATCACCTCCATACCGAGAAAAATTTCCTTAGTCCTCTTTAGGTACCTAAGGATAATCCTGACCGCTGTCCAATGATCCACTCCTGGATCACTCTTGTACCCCCTTGCCAAACTCATGGCCAGGCACACATCAGGTATGGTACACAGCATGGCATACATTATAGAGCCCATGGCTGAGGCATAGGGGATGGCCTTCATCCTTTCTCTTTCTTCTGCCGTGGTCGGCTTTGAGTCTTACTCAACTCCACACCTTACAATACAGAAAAGAACTCCTTCTTTGACTGATCTATTTTGAACTCCTTCATAATCTTGTCAAGGTATGTGCTGTGTGAAAGTCTTATCAAGCATCTTGATCTATCTCTATAGATCTTGATACCCAATATGTAAGCAGCTTACCCAGGTCTTCCTTTGAAAAACTCCTTTCAAACAACCCTTTATGCTTTCTAGAAATTCTACATCATTTCCAATCAACAATATGTCATCCACATATACTATCAGAAATGCTGTAGAGCTCCCACTCACTTTCTTGTAAATACAAGTTTCTTCATAAACTTCATATAAACCCAGAATCTTTGATCACCTCATCAAAGTGTATATTCCAACTTCGAGATGCTTGCACCAGTCCATAGATGGATTGCTGGAGCTTGCATACCTTTTTAGCATCCTTATGATCCACAAAACCTTTGGGCTGCATCATATACAAATCTTCCTTAAGGAAAGCGGTTTTCACATCCATCTGCTAGATTTCATAATCGAAAAATGCAGCAATTGCTAACATAATTCTAACACACTTGAGCATCGCTACGGGTGAGAAAGTCTCATCGTAGTCAACTCCCTGAACTTTCCAAAAACCTTTTGCGACGAGTCGAGCTTTATAGACAGTGACATTACCATCAGCATTTGTCTTCTTCTTAAAGATCCATTTGTTCTCGATGGCCTGCCGGTCATCGAGTAAGTCTACCGAAGTCCACACTTGGTTCTCATACATGGATCCTATCTCAGATTTCATGGCCTCTAGCCATTTGTCAGAATCCGGGCCCATCATCACTTCCTCATAGTTCGTAGGCTCATCGTTGTCTAACAACATGACTTCCATGACAGGATTACCGTACCACTTAGGGCAGTACATGTCCTTGTCAACCTACAAGGTTTGGTAGTGACTTGATCCAAAATTCATGATCATCATCATTAGCTTCCTCTTCAATTGGTGTATGCATCACATGAACACCTTTCTACGATGCGCCTTTTCCAATTCAAGTGAAGGTTCAATAACCTCATCAAGTTCTACCTTTCTCCCACTCACTCCTTTCGAGATAAAACTCCTTCTTTGGAAAGGGTCCATTCTTGACAACAAAGACTTGCCTTGGGATCTGTGATAGAAGGTATTCTATGAAGACACACTTATCCGCTTTGGGTTCGAGCTTACCAGGCATAAGTGTCGCATCCCCAAACTTTAAGAAACGACAAATAGGTTTCTTGCCAAACCATAGTTCATACGGTGTCGTCTCAACGGATTTGATGGTGCCCTATTTAAAGTGAATATTATTGTCTCTAATGCATAGCCCCAAAACTATAGTGACAACTCAATAAGAGACATCATAGAACGCACCATATCCAATAGAGTACGGCTACGACGCTCGGACACACCATTACACTGTGGTGTTCCAGGTGGCTTGAGTTGTGAAACACTTTTCACATTGTCTTAAATACATACCAAACTTGCAACTCAGATATTTACCTTCACGATCATAGCGTAGACATTTTATATTCTTGTCGCGATGATCTTCAACTTCACACTGAAATTGCTTGAACTTTTCAAAAATTTCATACTTGTGTTTCATCAAGTAGATATACTCGTATCTACTCAAATCATTTGTGAAGGTAAGATAATAACGATATCCACCGCGTGCTTCAATACTCATCAGACCACATACATCGGTATGTATTATCTCCAACAAGTCGCTTGCCCGCTCCATTGTACCAGAAAATGGGGTTTAGTCATCTTGCCCATGAGGCATGGTTCGCATGTTTCAAATGATTCATAATCAAGTGATTCCAAAAGTCCATCAGTATGGAGTTTCTTCATGCGTTTTACACCAATATGACCTAAGCGGCGGTGCCAAAAATATGTGGTACTATCATCATTAACTTTGCATCTTTTGGCATCAATAATATGAACATGTGTATTACTACGATCGAGATTCAACAAGAATAAACCATTAACATTGGGTGCATGACCATAAAAGATATTATCCATATAAATAGAACAACCATTATTCTCTGACTTAAATGAATAATCGTCTTGCAATAAACAAGATCTGGATATATTGTTCATGCTTAACGCAGGCACCAAATAACATTTATTTATGTTTAAAACTAATCCCGAAGGTAGAGGGAGCGTGCCGATGGCGATCATATCAACCTTGGAGACACTTCCAACGCGCATTGTCACCTCATCCTTAGCTAGTCTCCGTTTACTTCATAGCTTCTTTTTCAAGTTACAAATAAGAGCAGCCGAACCAGTATCAAATACCCAGGCGCTACTACTAGCACTAGTAAGTTCCACATCAATAACATGTATATCAAATATACCTTTGCTGATGTTGCAGCCTTCTTATCTGCCAAGTACTTAGGGCAGTTCTACTTCCAGTGACCATTCCCCTTGCAATAGAAGCACTCAGTCTCAAGTTTGGGTCTAGCCTTGGGTTTGTTCACGGGAGCGGCAACTGCCTGGCCATTCTTCTTGAAGTTCCCTATCTTTCCCTTGCCTTTCTTGAAACTAGTGGTCATATTGACCATCAACACTTGATGCTCTTTCTTGATTTCTACCTCCGCGGCCTTAAGCATCGTGAAGAGCTCAGGGATCGTATTCTCCATCCCTTGCATATTATAGTTCATCATGAAGCCCTTGTAGCTTGGTGGCAGTGACTGAAGAACTCCGATTCAGGCGGTTGTAGTACCCAGACATTTTGAGTACGTGCTCACTAACTGAGTTGTTCTCGTCCATCTTGCAGCTCAAGAACTTGTCAGAGGTGTCATACCTCTCAACCCAGGAGTAAGCCTGAAATACCATTTCAGCTCTTGGAACTTCTCATATGCTCCGTGGCGCTCAAAACGTCTTTGGAGCACCGGTTCTAAGTCGTAAAACATGGCGCACTGAACTATCGTGTAGTCATCACTTGTAGTGTGCCAGACGTTCATAGCGTCCAGATTTTTGGGAGCGGGTGGTTCACCTAGCGTTGCATCAAGGACATAAGCCTTCTGTGCAGCAGTAAGGATAATCCTCAAACTACAAACCTAGTCCGTATAGTTGCTTCCATCATCTTTCAACTTTTCTTTCTCTAGGAACGCATTAAAATTCAGGGGAGCTACAGTGTGAGCCATTGATCTACAACATAATTTGTGAAAACACTAAGACTATGTTCATGATAATTGGTTCATATAATCAAATTACTAGTGAACTCCCACTTAAATCAACATCCCTCAAGCTGTCTAAGTGTTACATGATCCAAATGAACCAACCCATGTCCGATCATCACGTGAGATGAGGTGGTCATCAATGGTGAACATCTCCATGTTGATCATATCTACTATATGACTCATGTTTGACCTTTCGGTCCTCCATGTTTCGAGGCCATGTCTGTACATGCTAGGATCATCAAATTTAATCCAAGTATTCCAAAATGGAAAACTGGCTTACACCCGTCATATGTGAATGTAGAGTCTATCACACACGATCATTACGAGGTGTTTCAAAATGATGAACTTTTGCAATGGTGCATACTTCAGGAGAACACCTTTTATCTTGAAATTAGGTGAAGGGATCATCTTGTAATGCTACCATCGTCCTAAGCAAAATAAGTTGCATAAAAAGATAAACATCACATGCAATCAATATGTGACATGATATGGCCATTATCATCTTGTGCTTTTGATCTCCATCTCCAAAGCACCGGCATAATCTCCATCGTCACCGGCATGATACCATGACTCCATCATCATGATCTCCATCATTGTGTCATCATCATGGTTGTCTCTGATACATCTCCAACGTATCTATAATTTTTTATTGTTCCATGCTATTATATTATCTGTTTTGGATGTTTCATATGCATTAATATGCTATTTTATATTATTTTGCGGACTAACCTATTAACCTAGAGCCCAGTGCCAGTTTCTGTTTTTTCCTTGTTTTTGAGCCTCACAGAAAAGGAATACCAAATGGAATAAAACTTCACGATGATTTTTCTTGGACCATAAGACACCCAGGGGACTTGGAGTCCAAGTCAGAAGAGCCACGAGGCAACGACAAGGGTGGAGGGTGCGACCTAGGGGGGGCGCCCCCTACCTTGTGGGACTCTCGGTAACCTCCAGACCTAGGTCTTCCTCCTATATATTCACATATATTCCAGAACCACCAGAGGCATCCACGAAAACACTTTTCCACCGCCGCAACCTTCTGTTCTCGTGAGATCCCATCTTGGGGCCATTTCCGGCATCCCACCGGAGGGGGAATCGATCACGGAGGGCTTCTACATCAACTCCATTGCCCTTCCGATGACGCATGAGTAGTTTACCTCAGACCTAAGGGTCCATAGCTAGTAGCTAGATGGCTTCTTCTCTCTCTTTGATTCTCAATACAACGCTCTCCTTGATGTTCTTGGAGATCTATCCGATGTAATCTTCTTTTGCGGTGTGTTTGTTCAGATCTGATGAATTGTGGATTTATGATCAGCTTATCTATGAATATTATTTGAATCTTCTCTGAATTATTTTATGCATGATTTAATATCTTTGTATTTCTCTTCAAATTATCGGTTTGGTTTGACCAACTAGATTGATTTTTCTTGCAATGGGAGAGGTGCTTAGCTTTGGGTTCAATCTTGCGTGATTTCACCTAGTGACAAAGTAGGGGTAGCGAGACACGTATTGCATTGTTGCCATTGAGGATAAAAAGATGGGGTTTTCATCATATTGCTTGAGTTAATTCCTCTACATCATGTCATCTTACTTAAGGCGTTACTCCGTTCTTTATGAACTTAATACTCTAGATGCATGCTGGATAGCGGTCGATGTGTGGAGTAATAGTAGTAGATGCAGGCAGGAGTCGGTCTACTTGACATGGACGTGATGCCTATATGCATAATCATTGCCTCGGATATCGTCATAACTTTGCGCTTTTCTATCGATTGCTCCACAGTAATTTGTTCACCCACCGTATTATTTGCCTTCATGAGAGAAGCCTCTAGTGAAACCTATGGCCCCCAGGTCTATTTTCCATCATATTACTTTCTGATCTACTATTTTGCAATCTTTTATTTTCAGATCTATATACCAAAAAACCCAAAAATATTTTATCTTTTGTTTATCTATCTCTATCAGATCTAACTTTTGCAATTGACCGTGAAGGGATTGACAACCCCTTTATTGCGTTGGGTGCAAGTGTTTGATTGTTTGTGCAGGTGTTGGTGATTTGTGCGTTCTTCTCCTACTAGATTGATACCTTGGTTCTTAACTGAGGGAAATACTTACCTCTACTGTGCTGCATCACCCTTTCCTCTTCAAGGGAAAAACCAACGCAAGCTCAAGAAGTAGCAGTCTCCACCAACTATTGCTTCTACAGCTAATGCTAATGCATAGCGATAAAGTAAAGCAATTACATGGCGTTTAATGATCGACATGCAAGTCATACAATAAATTAAAGACAACCCTATGGCTCTGATATGTCTCCAACGCATCTATAATTTTTGATTGTTTCATGCTATTATATTATCTGTTTTGGATGTTTTATATGCATTAATATGCTATTTTATATTATTTTAGAGACTAACCTATTAACCTAGAGCCTCGTGCCAGTTTCTGTGTTTTCCTTGTTTTCGAGCCTCACAGAAAAGGAATACTAAATGGAGTCCAAACGGAATAAAACTTCACGATGATTTTTCTTGGACCAGAAGACACCTAGGGGACTTGGAGTCCAAGTCAGAAGAGCCACGAGGCGGCGACAAGGGTGGAGGGCGCGCCCTGGGGGGGGGGGGGAGCGCCCCCTGCCTTGTGTGCCCCTCGGGACTCTCCTGACCTAGCTCTTCCTCCTATATATTCACATGTATTCCAGAACCTCCAGAGACATCCATGGAAACACATTTCCACCGCCGCAACCTTCTGTTCCCGTGAGATCCCATCTTGGGGCCTTTTCCGGCATCCCGTCGGAGGGGGAATCGATCACGGAGGGCTTCTACATCAACTCCATTGCCCTTCGGATGATGCATGAGTAGTTTACTTCAGACCTACGGGTCCATAGCTAGTAGCTAGATGGCTTCTTCTCTCTCTTTGATTCTCAATACAACGTTCTCCTTGATGTTCTTGGAGATCTATCCGGTGTAATCTTCTTTTGCGGTGTGTTTGTCGAGATCCGATGAATTGTGGATTTATGATCAGCTTATCTATGAATATTATTTGAATCTTCTCTAAATTCTTTTATGCATGATTTAATATCTTTGCATTTCTCTTCGAATTATCGGTTTGGTTTGGCCAACTAGATTGGTTTTTCTTGCAATGGGAGAGGTGCTTAGCTTTGGGTTCAATCTTGCGTGATTTCACCCAGTGACAAAGTAGGGGTAGTGAGACACGTGTTGCATTGTTGCCATCGAGGATAAAAAGATGGGGTTTTCATCATATTGCTTGAGTTAATTCCTCTACATCATGTCATTTTACTTAAGGCGTTACTCCGTTCTTTATGAACTTAATACTCTAGATGCATGCTGGATAGCGGTCGATGTGTGGACTAATAGTAGTAGATGCAGGCAGGAGTCGGTCTACTTGACACGGACGTGATGCCTATATGCATAATCATTGCCTTGGATATCGTCATAACTTTGCGCTTTTCTATCAATTGCTCGACAGTAATTTGTTCACCCACCGTATCATTTGCCTTCATGAGAGAAGCCTCTAGTGAAACCTATGGCCCCCGGGTATATTTTCCATCATATTACTTTCCGATCTACTATTTTGCAATCTTTTATTTTCAGATCTATATACCAAAAAACCCAAAAATATTTTATCTTTTGTTTATCTATCTCTATCAGATCTAACTTTTGCAATTGACCGTGAAGGGATTGACAACCCCTTTATCGCGTTGGGTGCAGGTGTTTGATTGTTTGTGCAGGTGTTGGTGATTTGTGCATTCTTCTCCTACTGGATTGATACCTTGGTTCTTAACTGAGGGAAATACTTACCTCTACTGTGCTGCATCACCCTTTCCTCTTCAAGGGAAAAACCAACGCAAGCTCAAGAAGTAGCAGGCTCTTGCCGGTTGCCATACTCATCAACATGCAAGTCGTGAACCTATTACAAAACATGATCATCTCATACATCAACATATATCACATCACGTTTTGGCCATACCACATCACAACATGCCCTACAAAAATAAGTTAGATGTCCTCTACTTAGTTGTTGCAATTTTTACGTGGCTGCTAGGGAAAACTATAAGAACCATTCTTATCTATGCAAAACCACAACGGTGATATACAAGTTGCCTTTTAACCTTCTACAAGGACCACCTTTGTCAAATCAGATTCAACTAAAGTAGGAGAGACATACACCCGCAAAGCCACTTTTATGCAATACAAGTTGCATGTCAAACAGTGGAACTGGTCTCATGTGCATGGACATGTAAGGTTGGTCCGAGCTGCTTCATCCCACAATACCGCCGAATCCAAATAAGAAGGGAAGTAAGCAATCTGAACATCAATGCCCACAACAACTTTGTGTTCTACTCGTGCATATACATCTACGCTAGACCTAGCTCATGATGCCACTGAAGGGGAACGTTGCATGAAAATCAAAAATTTCCTACGAACACCCAAGATCTAATCTAGGAGATGTATAGCAATGAGAGGGGAGTGTGTCTGCATACCCTTGTAGATCAAAAGCGTTAGTGTCGTAACACGGTTGATGTAGTCGTGCTCTTCATGATCCAACCGCGATCAAATCCGATCTATTACCGCACGTGCGGCACCTCCAAGTTTAGCACATGTACTAATCGACGGAGTCCTATCCTTCTTGATCCAACAAGAAAGGGAGAGGAGGTAGATGAGATCGGAACAAACACGACGGCGTGGTGGTGGTGGCAGCGGAATTCTGGCAGGGCTTTGCCAAGCACTGACAGAACATGAAGGAGGAGTAACGGGAGGGAGACGGGGCAAGCGCGGAAGAGTTGGCTGCCCCTATGCCTCCCCACTACATATAGGGGTGAGGGAGGGGCGTGCCAGCCCTAGCCCCCCTCCCAAAGTAGGGGGGCGACGGCCAAGGGGGGAGGAGTGCCCTCCAAGCCAAGTGGAGGCCCTCCTCCTTAGGGTTTTCCCTCCCCATGCGCATGGGCCTTGTAGGGGCTGGTGCCCCTGGACCTTTAAGGCTACATCACCCCCTACAGCCCATGCTACTATATGGGACGTGGTGGAACCCTCCACGGACTTCCGGATCCCTTTGGAAGCTTCCCAGTACAATACCGAAAAGAACCAAAGTTTTTTCGGAACCCCGATAACAAGTTTTCATATATGAATCTTTACCTCCGGATTATTTCAGAGCTCCTCATGATGTCCTGGATCCCATCCGAGATTCCGAACAACCTTCAGACTTTCCACCATTAATATATCAACACTACGCTAGCGCTACCGAACGTTAAGCGTGTGACCCTACGGGTTTGCGAATCATGTAGACTTGGCCGAGACTCCTCTCCGGTCAATAACCAATAGCAGGACCTGGATGCCCATATTGATTCCTACATATTCAACAAAGATCTTTATCAGTTGAACCATGATGTCAAGGATTCAGTTAATCCCGTATGCAATTCCCTTTGTTTGGCGATATGTTACTTTCCCGAGATTCAATCATCGGTATCTCCATACCTAGTTCAATCTCGTTACCGGCAAGTCTCTTTACTCGTTTTCGTAATACAAGATCCCATGACTAAACTCATTAGTCACATGCTTGCAAGCTTCTTGTGATGTTGTATTACCGAGAGGGCCCAGAGATATCTCTCCGTCATACGGAGTGACAAATCCCAGTCTCGATCCGTGCCAACCCAACAAACACCTTCGAAGATACCTGTAGAGCACCTTTATGATCACCCAGTTACGAAGTGACATTTGGATACACACTAATTATTCCTCCAGTGTCAAGGAGTTGCACAATCTCATGGTCTAAGGAACAGATACTTGACATCAAGAAAGTTGTAGCAAATAACTAAGCGATACGATCTGTTGCTTAGATTACGGTTGGGTCTCGTCCATCACATCATTCTCCTAATGATGTGACCCCATTATCAAATGACAACTCATGTCCATGGTTAGGAAACGTTAACCATCTTTAATCAACGAGCTAGTCTAGTAGAGGCTTACTAGGGACACGATGTAGTTTATGTATTGACACGTGTATTTATGTTTCCGGTCAATACAAGTCTAGCATGAATAATAAACATTTATCATGAACGGGAAATATGATAATAACCATTTTATTATTGCCTCTAGGGCATATTTCCAACACTACCTAACATGTTCAAGATGTAATCTCTATTTTGTGGCATGAATATTAAGATCCGAATGATTCAAAGCAATAGTCTATAATTTGACATAAAAACAACAATAATAAGGCATACCAACAAACAATCATGTCTTTCAAAATATCAATGCAAAAGAACGTTATCACTACAAAATCATATAGCCTTGTCATGCTCCATCTTCTTAACACAAAGTATTTATCCTGCACAACCCCGATGACAAGCTGGGCAATTGGTTCACACTTTTTAACGCGCTTCAGCTTTTTCAAATCTCACGCAATACATGAGCGCAAGCCATGGATATAGCACTATGGGTCGAATAGAGTATGGTGATGGAGATAATTTGGGGAAGAAAAAAAGGAGAAAGTATCACATTGACGAGGCTAATCAATGGGCAATGGAGATGCCCATCAATTGATGTCAATGCAAGGAGTAGGGATTGCCATGCAACGGATGCACTAAGAGCTATAAGTGTATGAAAGCTCAAAAATAAAACTAAGTGGGTGTGCATCCAACTTGCTTGCTCATGAAGACCTCGGACATTTGAGGAAGCCTATCGTTGGAATATACAAGCCAAGTTCTATAATGAAAAATTCCCACTAGTTATATGAAAGTGAAAGCATAGGAGACTCTCTATATGAAAAACATGCTGCTACTTTGAAGCACAAGTGTGGTAAGGATAGTAACATTACCCCTTCTGTATTTTTCTCTCATTTTTTTGTTGGGCTCTTTTTGGCCTCTTTTTTTCTCTATTTTGTGGGTTTTTTTTTGCATCTTTTTTTTCATTTTTCGTCCGGAGTCTCATCCCGACTTGTGGGGGAATCATAGCCTCCATCATCCTTTCCTCACTAGGGACAATGCTTTAATAATGAATATGATGATCATCACATTTCTATTTACTTACAACTCGATACTAGAACGAAATATGACTCTATATGAATGCCTCTGGCGGTGTACCAGGATGTGCAATGATCTAGCGTAACATGTATAAAAAATGATGAACGGTGGCTGAGCCACAAATACTATGTCAGTTATGTGATCATGCAAACCAATATCACAATGATGATGTGTGTCATAATAACGGAACGGTGGAAGTTGCAAGGCAATATATCTCGGAATGGCTATGGAAATGCCATAATAGGTAGGTATGGTGGTTGTTTTGAGGAAGTTATAAGGAGGCTTATGTGTGATAGAGCGTATCATATCACGGGGTTTGGATGCACCGGCAGAGTTTGCACCACATCTCGAGGTGAGAAAGCACTACAAAAAAAGACACATCCGTGACATTATGGGCCAAACGAAAAAACAATTTGTCATGTTTATGACACTTCTATGACGATAATTGTGACAAAACCACGTATCATCATAGATGTGGTGGGCTCCTAGTTCTATGACAAAAAATCATGATAGAAAATTGACTTTTCGTCCTGGGCGGGCCGGGGATGCAGCTCCATGACATTCTTTGGGCCGTCAATGACGGAAAAAATTGTGGTAGAAGCAAGGGCGAGGAAAATTTCGGGGCGTTCCCGGTTACGGTGGGTGGTCGGTGCCGAGCGATCGATGCACAGAGGTTTTGCGCGTTTCTCTCGTACACGTACGCGCGTGTGTGCGAGGCATTGGGCTCTAACTGAACCTGAGCGATTGCACTATCTACATTACTGAACCCGAGCGATCGATCCCTTGGCTGTTAACTGAACCTGAGCGATTCCTTCGCTACTGCTGCTAACTGAAGCCGATCGAACCAGCTGCCTCTTGATGAACAATGACCGTTGTTGGGGGTTGGATGAACAGTTCCTGGTGGGGGTTGGATGAACAGGACCCCGTGGTAGTAGAGGTCGTTGCTGCTGGATGAACAGGACCCCGATCGAGAGGAGGCCGCCACACACCCGAGCCGGTTGGGGGTGGATGAACAAGACCCAGTGGAGGGCTGGTTGAACAGTAGCCGATGGAGGCTGGATGAACAGGACCCCGTGGAGGGCTGGTTGAACAGTAGCCGGTGGAGGCTAGTTGAACAGTATCTGGTGGAGGCAGGAGGAAGGTCGCGGTGGATGAACAGTAGCAGGTGGAGGCTGGAGGAAGTCGACGGTGGATGAACAGTAACCCATGGAGGCTGGAGCGAGGCAGTAGATGGTGGATGAATAGTAGCCCGTGGAGTCCCGTTTTGCGGTACGCCACACCCCTCCCGATGAACAGGACCCCGTTTCGATCGTAGGCGCTCCAACACAAGTCTGTTTCCTCCGTTTTGTAGTACGCCACACCCCTCCTGATCAACAGCACCCCGTTTCGACCATAGGAGCTCGAACAGAAGTCCGTTTACTCTGTTTTTGTGGTACGCCAGACCTCGTTTCGGCTGTTCCATCCAAGGTGGTTGGCTCCCGATGAACATGACATATTCCGACCCAGTCGGTTGCCTCCCGATGAACACGACGCTGTTTCCTCCGTTCCGACCCAGCCGGTTGGCTGCCGATGAACAGGACGCTGTTGCTGCCGTCCGTTGCCTCTCCATGTACACCAGCCCTGGCCGTACGTATGCGCGAGTACGCGTTCGAGACCCAGCCCGTATGTACGTACGTGGCTGTATTTTTTGGCATGTGGTTGTACGTACGTGTACATAGTTTAGAAGGGACTGCCTGAACTGCTACATCGGGGGCTCTACTACTACACGTGCCGCTGCTTGCTCGGCCACGGTTCATCATTGCAGAGAGACCGATCGACCAATATGTACGTACACGCCCGCGACCAGACAGACAATGCTACGTACGCTTCGACCGGGTGGGTCCCAGCTGTCAGGGAGGATAAGGACGCACTTCCTTCCATGCGAAGATATAGATGGTGGGTCTGAGCTATCAGGGGGAGGATTCATTTTTTTGCGCGTAATAAGGAGGCACTTCCTTGCATGCAAAGATGTAGCTGGTGGGTCCGTCTATCAGCCTCACCACGTACACTACTCTTCCGATGGCTGTCGTTCGTTGACCATGTTGACCACGTCGCACGGACAGCACCCAAGCGGTGGACGACGGCGAGGCCTAGGAAGGGAACGATGCTGAGCCAGGGAAGACGAGGCAGGTGGATGCCCACGCGGAGGGGAGTACGAGGGTTCACTGGTTCAGCTGTGGTGTAAGGCTGCCGTCGCCGGAGAATAACAGGGGGTGTGGGTGAGTAAAGGGAAGGCCTAGCCAGTGGTAGTATGGTCGGGCGGTGAGGCCTGTGCGGCAGCACAGCCGGCCATGGGAGGCTGGAGCAGGCGGTACGGCGGGCGCAGGTTTGGGCGGCTGGAGCAAGAAGACCAAAGGTTGAAGATGCAGCTCGGCCGTTGGATTAACATCCAACAGTCACTGCAGCTAGGATGGTTTATTGACTAAGTTGACAAAGCCCTACGTACGCGTCAACTTAGTAGGCCCACAAGTCAGCCTCCAAATCTGGTGGGCCCCAGCTAGCAGGGGGAATCATTTTTTTTGCGCGTAATAAGGTGGCACTTCCTTGCGTGCGAAGATGTTTTCTGTTTTTTTTAATTTATTCTTTTTCGAGTTAGAATAAAAAGAAAACAATTTAGCATCTTTGGTACAATCTATATTTTCACGAAATGGATCATAATAAAGCTGGTGGGTCCCAGCTGTTAGGGAGAGGAAACTTTTTATTTCCACGTAATAAAGGAAGCACTTCCTTGCGTGCGAAGATGTAGCTGGTGGGTTAAACCTGTCAGGGGAGAAATCATTTGTTTTCGCATAATAAGGGGGCACTTGCTGCGTGCGGCCATGGGCCATGTGGGTCCCTACTATCAGCCACTCCACGTACATGCCTCTTCCGATGGCTGTCGTTTGTTGACAAAGTTGACCACGCCGCGCCGAGAGAACCAACGCGGTGAACGATGGCGAGTCCTAGGAAGGGAACGACCCGGAGCCGGCGAAGACACAATAGTGGATGCCCACGCGGAGGGGAGTATGAGGGTTCACTGGTTTGGCTGCGGTGTGAGGCTGCGTCGCCGGAGAATAACAGGAGGTGTTGGTGAGTAGAGGAATGGCCTAGACGGCGATGGGAGTAGGGTGGGATGGTGAAGCCTGCGCGGCAGCACAGCCGGCCATGGGAGGCGGTAGCAGGCGGTACCGCCGGCGGTGGTTTGGGCAGTTGAAGCAAGAATATCCGAGATTGAAGAAGCAATACAGCCGGTGGATGGACATCCAACGGCCACAACTGCTAGAATCGTGTGTTGACTATAAGTTGACAAAGCCTTCCGTACGTGTCAACTTAGTAGGCCCACAAGTGAGCATCACATCTATGGCAGAGAACATATAGCCCATTTGCGATTTGTAATAATGTACAACCCCATTTATAGTTTGTTAAAATTACATCCCATTTTCTAGCCAGGACAGCAATTAATAATTTCAACCAACCGCTCAAAATAGAATTCAACAAAAAATCCCACATTTTGATGGGATCCAAAATATTTTTATCCTGAAATTTTGAGTCAGATTAAATATAATTTCAAAATAAATTTGTATTGGGTAAAAACTAACGAAATATTGCGCGCGCAACAAGTAATGAAATTAAAATTTTCAAAATCCAAAAATAATATTTTTGAAACTAATTACCTGTTTGGTGTGTTTTTTATATTTATAGTCCAGTTTTTATAATTACATCCCATTTATTATTTCTTAAAGCCCATTTTCTTGTTAGGCCTAATGCGTCCCTCCTAGGAAAGATTTGCAGCCCAGCGGGGCGGAGAATAACAAGTTGACCTGGGTTGGGTATTCCGCAACAAAAGTATAGCTGGGCTAGCCATTTTCACCTTGAAAAATTAATATCTGGGCTGGATATTTGGTCGACATAAAATAATAGCCTGGGCTAGACGGGCCACAACCCGCCCAGTTGATACCCTACTCCTCTGAACAACAACAAAAACATCGCTAAAGAAAAACTCTGCTCATGCCTCAAAAAACAAATACTGCTCGAGCTGCTGGGTCCCAACAGTCGGCCACTCCTTGTGTAATTCTCTCATTTATTGACTACATAGGTTGACAATGGTGTGGGACCGTGATGTCAGGAAATCAGGAGGAAGCAAAAAATAATATAGTTGTATATATAATAAGGAGGCACTTGCATACGTATGGCTATGGCCCTGGTGGGTCCCTACTGTCATCCTTTCCAAGTAAGGTCATCTCCTGATTCCTCATGTTCGTTGACCATGTTGACAACGCAAGACGGCGGCACCACGGCGAGCGCAACAACTCGAAGGATGACGGAGAGGGCCTCGTGGGCCCTACGGATGGTCTGATACAGCGCCCGCTGGTCGTTCAGGAAGCCAGGATCGTCGGACCCCTATGAGCACCTTCGAGAGACTGAGCCGGCATGAAACGGTAAGGCCGCACTTGGGAGCTCTGGATTGTTTCACACCTGTATTAAGGATACAAGTGTAATTTACTCATCACCAGAAACAACGCGTAAAATATAGGCGTAATGAAACCGACGGCCCGAGGTCTGTAACGAAAACCGGCGAGTTATGCGTGTAATTTGAGAAACCAGTGTATATTTTACCAGTCGAAAACGACCAACCAAGCGCTTCGCCCAAGACCATCTGCTTTTATTTACAAGCATCAGTTTTACAAGCGGTTTTCGTTGGAAAATGACGATCCAATCAGGGCCTAAGATGATGAGTTGGACGGAAGATCATATGGTTTGTCCTCTAACCTACCCGGCTTGTCGTATAGGCTATGAATGAAACATAAGACGATGAACTTCTTAAGCATAGAAACAACGGAAGAGGATGATCTTCTTAACATGCAAATCACTGGCATTAGATCAACATGCAAAACAATAAGAAGCATTATTCTCAGGAGGCACGGTGAACAGCTCATGATGCCGCATGCCACAACATTCCAAGCTCAACTTTGCAATCAAACTCACAAGGCCTGGCATTTCATAGACAACATTCAAACCAAACTCTTAAAATACCTTACATAAGTCAACATTCATGACTATGCATCTCATCAGAGTAAATATTTACTTCTGAACTGAACACACGAATAGGAAAAAATGATCGACGCTGCTCACAGCAAAGGGCGTCCCATTCCAAAATATCAAATGCATGTCTTCTGGCTTACATCAATGAGCAAAATTTGACAAGGTTTTCCAATTCCAAAATATTAAATGAATGTCTTCTTGCTAGCATCAATGATTAAACTTTGACAAGCTTTTACCATTCAAAATATGTAATGCCTATGATTGTGGAACGGACAGGGTTTGTCATCAGTTTGCACATTGAAATGGCACATGGAGCCGGAATAACCAGCGTATCTTTTTGTGCAGTTCCATTGAAATCAAACAATGTCTTGCGTAGCACGGTGGATTTCGTATTTATATGTTGCAAGGCCTTGAAGACGTTGGCGGCTCCATTCAAGTAGATAGTCCGGTGGCTCAAGGTGACGATGAATGACTAGAGAACCATTCGATGTATTGTGCATGATGAAGTATTATGGAGGACACGAACCATCTGAACATTTTGTGCAGTTCCACTGAAATCAAGCTGAGCATCCCTGTCTGCATAAATACAGAAAAAGTGTGATGAATATAATAGTGGTACTAGTTGATTAAACATACGTCACAACTATAATCATCTTCATTATCTTAACAGGAAAAGATAGCAATACAATAGCTTCAATTAAACATTTATTCAAAACAATACAACAATATAATTAGCACAACATAACAAAGCACGATCATGTGTATGAAGGCTGATACTGACCTCATTTGTTACAGCTGCGTCGGCCACTAACTTGGTCATACATTTCCTTGTGGAGTGAATTTTGCACCCCACGTGCTGTTGAGTTGAGTTTCCCTTGGTCTGCAGACTAGTCATGTCACCAGCGTCTACTAATACTCTAAAGCTTATCGATCATTCCTTCTGTAATGTCATGCAAACATTGACTGCTTCTTTCTGCAAAGTGGAAAGACCAACTGGGCCCAATAATGCAACAGTTTTCCTTAAACACATTGGCTCCTTTTGTGCAGTTCAACTAAAATCAAAGTCGAAATAGAACCGAGCAGAAGTTTTGATATCCCTGTATGCACAAATAGGTATAAAGGAAATAATTACTGAGAAATAATGGTTGATGACTTATACTCCAGAAGAAAAAAAATCTACCTTATCTTAATGGGAAACAAAGCAAGATAGTAGCAATTTTCAAACAGTGTGATTCATTCATATTAGCTGAGACATTCTCTTAACAATACCTTGTTTCAACATGTATAAAGAACGACAAAGAAGAAAAGTACCATTCCTAAAACAGTGCAACTGATTCATATTAACAGAGACATTATCTTAACAATACCTTGGTTAAACATGTAGAAAGAACTACAAAGCAGGATAGTACCATTTGTAAAACACTGTAACTGATATATAATAACAGAGACATTATCTCAACAATACATTTCTTAAACATGTACTCCCGCCGATCCCTAACAGAAATGGTACTCCCGCTGATCCCTAACAAGTGTTGCAGTTTTGAACTAAGATTCAGTAGTTAATTCTAAGAGTGGCATTGCTTAATTTTACCAGTGGCATTAGATTAACAAAAAGCATAAACAGTTCCAGGGGAGAGTGGGCGCAACAGCACCATGTGCTTCCATCTACTTATAAAGGGGGTGATGCAGAGTTTGTTGTAACAAAGCAACAAGCATCATGTCTGGGTTGGTCCCATTTTTGTTCACTTAATGGGAAAAGACAGCAATACAAGAGCTTCAATTCAACATTTATTTAAAACAGTACCACTACAAGTAGCACAACATCTCAAAGCATAGTGCACAATCATGTAGATGAAGGCCGGTACTGACCTTTCATGAGGCAGACAAGATCAAATACAAATCTTCCAACACGAATTGGAAATCCAATCTCGTTTTGTGTAGTTCAACTAAATCAAGCAAACTTGCCGGTGTGACATTTAAGTTGAACTGCACATAACACTCTTAAAACAAAAGTGTTTTGCGTAGTGAAGCAAAAGGTCGCAATAGCAATGAGTTGAATAGATATCCCTGTTTTCAAAGGTAAAAAAGAAACAATTACTGGTCGATAAAGGAGGATGAATCATATGGCCACAAAAAGAAGCATCTACCTTATCTTGATGGAAAACAAAGTAGGACAATAGCATTTCTAAAACGGTTGCATTGATTCATATTAATAGAGGCATTCTCTTAAAATAACATTCGTTAAAAATGTAATTTACTTTTATCAGTGGCAATGCTTCAATTTTCCAGCGGCATTCTTAGATTAACAACAGCAAAATAGTTGTATGGGACATGGGACATGCCAGCACCATGTGCGTCCACACGTATAAATGGGTGATGCAGAGTATGTTGCCAAGCAGCATATCTGTGTTGGTCCCATATTTGTTCTCTTTGAACCTTTTTCCTATGTGAGGGCAGCAAATCTAGTCCTACACAAACTACCTGACCCCCCAGTTTCTTTCCTTTTTCAACAAAGAGATCGGTTCCTTACCGATGTGTGTACTGGGTTACCCCCTTTTTCCCTTTTCGACCAACAGAGCGGCTGGATAGCCAATCTATACTACTTTCCCTCCCTCCTTTCCTCATTGAACCACATCCTAGATTCATGCTCCACCCCCTTCTTTCCTCTTTGAACCAAGACCTAGATTCGACTACAGAATCAAAAAAGATCCACATGCAGCTAGAGCAATGACGGTTTCAAAGAAAGTTATACCTTAGGGTCGTCGGGATGTGGCTAGGCGTGCGGCGGGAGGCCGGATCAGCCCACACTACGTACGACAGCGAGGAAGAAGGGGTCGGAGGCCCTCCCGCATAGGCATTGGGTGAAAGAGAACAGCACAGCCGGCAGTGGATTGCCTCCCTCGCCGAAGGCGACAGAGTGAACGCTGCACCTCCTCCCCTTCCAAGTGCGATGGGATCCGGACGACTCCTTCACTAGCTGTGAGGGGGGGGGGGGGAGAGAGAGAGGCCAACACAGTCTTGTTTAGATCTGATGAAGAGGGTGAGATATTGTGAATAGAGCAAACCCTAGCAAAGGAACGCTGAGCCTCCAGCGTGTATATATATGTAGTGCAGCGAGAGTGTGAAGAGTGCAAACCCTAGCGAACAAGCGCTAAGGCTCCAGCTTATATAGTACTAATATAGTGGAGTGGTTTTCTTTTTCTCTCCATAACAATCGGTTTAAATTGTGTACGAAATGAAACTCTTTATTTAATGTACCAGTGAAGAAAACTACGATCAACTAACAATCCACACATCCTGGTCACACTTCCTGTCGTTCATGTGCGGTACACTACCCTCCGTTAAGTGAACAATCACACACGTGCCAAATTATCGAAAAGGTGTGAGAGTGTGTACAAATAAAGAAATTTAATATCAATTAGTTTGTATGTACAGTTTGCCCTCTCTCAATAATTATGGTTTGTTGTGTTCGGCTTAAACTTGGTAAAACTTTACAAAGTTTGACTTCAGTCAAATCTAATATACAGAGTACATAAAAACGGAGGGGGACTACCTCCATTCGGGTTTTTTGTCCACACCATATTTTTAATCAAAGTCTGACCACATATTTAGTTAAAAGCTGGACAAATAAAATTACAGGGTAGCTGAAGACAAAGTTGTGAGAAGGCTTAGAAATCAATACAAAACTTTTTCTCTTAGTACCAACGTTGATGCTTCTTCGAGGAAACATTTGGTTCATATCCAATTGTGTGATAAAATTGCACCAACATAAGCGACTGCTCCAAGATGAACTAATGAACGATATCATCTTTGTGGTAACAAGCAAAGAGCACTGATGGAAGACAGCCCGTTCTTCATTGAACATCGATCAACTTCACCATCCGGTGCAACCATGAGACGCAACCATGAGCATCGATAGGTCATCGTGGTGATGCATCATCGATTTTGGCATCAAGTTTGGGTCATGCACCAATGAAGTTTGATAATCTTCACTGTTGTTTGTTTGTTCTCGATAATCAAGCTCGAGAAAGGAAGAACCACTTGGCAGAGGACAGTGAGGCTGAGCAATAGTGGCCATCCAATTTTGTGCAGTTCCACTAAAATTGAGGAAGACATGCCCGAGTATGGAGATACGCATCCCTGTTTGCAAAAATATAAAAAAATTGATATTTAAGTAGTGTCGTTACTTTGTTTTAGCAGTGGAACAAGATTAAGAGCGTCATCTTAATTGTCAATAAAAATTAATGAAACATACACCAAAAAATAGAAGCACCATGATTATCTTGATGGGAACTAAAGCAGGATACCAAAAAAAACTAAAGCAGGACAGAAGCATTTATCGACGCCTCTACATGGGCATTGCTTCATTTTACCAGTGATAGTTTTAGATTCGCAACAGCAATAGCAGCATATGGACAATGACTGCACAACCACCATGAACTTTTTGTCGAAAAAAACATGTATACCTCCACCAATGCATAAATGATAAACCAGGACAACTTTTGGAGTGGCCTTTCCTCTATAATAGTAAAAAATAGGTGATATTGGACCAGCCGATGAACCCTAGCTACTGTACATGGGGAGCTGGGGAGTAGTGGTATAGAAGAAAACCCGCATGCAGAGTACAATGAAGCAAGAAATCCAAAAGAAGTTATACCTCAGGTGGGCGAGATGTGGCTTAGGCTGGCGGGCGGGATCTGCCCACACGAGGGCAGCGAACAAGGGCGTGGAGGACCTTCGTCCGTGCCGGTGCCGGCTCAGAGAGGACGGTGCCCATCGGCTTCCTCCATCACCGACGGCGACAACGTCAACACTGGACCTCCTCACCTCCCGCAGCGGACGGGATCCGGCCAGATCTTTGACCACCGGTGAGGAGAGAGATAGAGTGGACACTGTCATCTTGTTTAGATATGGAGAGGGTGAGAGAGCAAAATGAGGCGGTACTAAGTTTGTGTGTGTGTAGGGAGAATGAGACATCGATGATGTGTACGAGTAGTCGCGAGAGTCGTCACTATGTGTGTGTGCGCACACACACACATAGACATGCATATCGGTGTTTACGTAAAATTCTTACTTTCATCTCCATCTCCAATCATATTTGTCCAAATGGCACATTATTTACATTATTAATTATGCAGCAATATTTACGTACGTCCAACATCTCTCGTTTGCGGGCATCCGGACCGCTGCCACGCCCGCTCGTGACCGCCCTGGCCAACCCGAACCCTCTTCATCACCCGCGCGCGCTTCCCGCCCGAAATGGTCTGTGCTGCATTCATGCCCGGCCAGAGCGGACGCGACCTCTCACTGGCGCCGACATTGAAGCAGCGCGCCGGTCGAGAGAGCGCCGCCTGCGCCGCTTCCCGGTGCACGCGACTCCTCCACGTTCAAACGTCACCACAGCCCGCCGCAACATGCATGTAAAAAAGTTCTTGGGAGTCCGTGCTACAGCTAGCTGTCCTCCCCCTCCTCGTCTATCTCTTCCAGTAGTGCTAGTACTCCATGGCGCGATCCATCGACAAGTAGGCGGGAAAGTTTGCGTATACTCGGTTTGCGGTGAGTGGCATGCCGAGCGACCGTGTGGGGTGGAGGAGGGTGAGACACGAACGCGGCAGACGTGATTTAAACATTGGTTTTGCTCGATGGCATGATCCAACGAAACAAAACGTTGGTTTCCAAAAGAATACTGTACTGCATGTGGGAGAAGCGGATTCAACGAAGAGTGATGGTTTGCTTCTTCCATCCAACTAACTACCGGGTCTATGTGATTTGATGGCTCATTGGTCACTATTACTATGGCGGTAGAGCATCTGCACTCTTATTTATTTATTTATTCGGTGATAAAACTAACTTTCTCCACTCTTACACCGGAGGAGTACGAAACACGGCAGCCCAGTGACTACATGGCCCACCTCCCACTATCACCATATTCCTTGGATAGCCCACATGCCAAGAAAAAAATTACTATACACCAGAGTGTATAGACTATTTTGCCCCTGGATTTTCTTTTGAGGAAATGCTGGGTAGTTACGCGCATGCAAAGTACACAATTCTCGCGAACAATTACTCCTCTCTCCATCTCTCTGGATGCAGGCTCACTAGATTTATCTGCATGCAGCTCTCTCTCTCTCTCTCTCTCTCCGGTTTTGCATGCAAGCGACGCGACTCTCTATGTGTGTGTGTGTGTGTGTGTGTGTGTGCAAGCATGCCTTAAGCATGGTTAATAATATAGCCGGTTGATGGCTAACATGTTGCCATGTCATCTATAGCCAATGTAATAGTCAACATGTATAGTAATGGGCTACAAGAAAGTACTACTCCCTCCATTCCCTTATACAAGAAAGTACTATTGCCTCGATTACTATTAGTGGCCTTGTATAGATGCAAAATGTATTTTTCGTAGTGGCCAATGTAATAGTCAACATGTATAGTAATGGGCTACAAGAAAGTACTACATTTTACCACATGACCCACCATACACTCTTACGTACTACCTCCATCCTGGTTTATTAGTCCCCTATGTAATTTATGCATGATACTAGTATATGATACTCCCCACTATGAGTAGCCTTATACGCATACAAAAAAAGACCGGAGGGAGTACGAAGCTTTCAAATTTTGTTTCATGTATGTATCCTGACTCCAAGGTTGCCTCGTTACAACATTCCATCAAATACAAAGGAAAACTAACACGCATGCGGATGCATCTCAATGATTCACAGATCATAGCCAATATTTACTTCACAACTAAAGACAAAAGTTGTGAGAGTGTACAAAAAAACTACTGATGGGGTCTCTACGCCTTAAACCCTAAACCCTAAACATGATTTAATTTCCTGGCTAGGTAGAACCTGTCGAAGGAAAGAAGCCTGGCACCCTCGGATCATACGATGCTTTTGTGCAGTTCCACTAAAATCGAGCTGAGCATCCCTGTTGGCAAAGATAGAAGAAGTGTGATTAGAATAATAGTAGTGGCACTAGTTCATGAGACATAAACTCATCACAAATAGAAGCCAGTAGAAGTAGAGAAAGATCCACATGGAGATGGAGCTACGTGGGGAGCTGCGGCAGTGGAGCAAGCCGGCTCCAAAAGGAAGGTGTACCTGGGACGTCGGGGTGTAGCTAGAAGGGCGGTAGGAGGCGGCATCAGCCCATACCGTGGGGACCCCTGATCGGCACGCACCGACGGTGGGTTTTCTTCCTCGCCGCTGTCAACCGCGTCTATGCAGAATGTCGTCCGCTTCCCCCGGCGGCGAGATCAGGCCGGCTCCGTGACTAGCGGTGTGGCCACCGTCGTTTTATGCTTGTGAAGAGAGCAACCTAAGCAAGCAGGCTTGTAGCTTAGGCTCCTGCTAGTGTATATATAGTGGAGCGGTTTCCTTTTTCTCTCTATCTCAACCTTTTTATATTGCGTACGTGTCATTGAAGATTGAAATGATGGTTGCTTCGTACGACTAACTTACTGTGTGATTTGACTGCTCCTGAGTGGCCCCTACACGTACTCCCCCTACGTGTATGACCGTTCCTGAGTCTCACTTGTACTTATCTCTATTTTTTTGCGTGACACATAGACAAGATGCGCATAGAGGAATTTTGTTACTGCACGTTGTTACGTACCTACTCCCTCCTTCCGGTTCACTACTAGTAGTCCCTCCATCCTCGTTTATTGGTCCCCTTTGTACTCAATTCATGGGCTCGTTTTCCTCAAGAAATTGTCTTTACCAATGTATTAATATCGGAAATGCATGCGTGAACAACGAATGATTAAACCTTGCATGCAACATTTTGACAAAGCATTGACATATGAACATGTGAATGTGAGGTTCTACAACCTCGTGCATGCATGCAACAGTCACACGTACACATGCACGAAAAAACTTGTGTGACACCCTAATGCATGCATGTCCGAGCACACGACAGAACACACACGGTCATGCTCAAGTGCTCAACCTACACTTGCATGCACACACATACTTAGCCAGGGTGAGCTAGTGACCGTATAGACACCGGAAAATGTATATATGGCCCGCAATGAGTGTATTATGAAGTCCACTGACCGTATTTTTACAAATATATAGTGACAGCCAGTGTATTTATCTCATTTCAAATTAAGCCATATTAACCGAAAAGGAGGCAGTATGGACTAGCATTACTTTGTTGTGTCCCGTCAACTTGCAGAACAAGGAGAATCTTGCACACGGTGGCTCGCAGGACAAGGAGAAACTTTTGACTAATGCAAGCTCTCCCTCGCTTAGGCGGTGGACGTGCAACAGTTAATTCGGTGTCAGATTGCCGGAGGCATACACTGTACTAGTAATCATTGTTCGACTTCCCGAAGAGGCGAAGAGCCAAGCGCAAAGTTTACTACAGTAGTACTCCGAGTAGTATTACGTACTACTAGTACTACTACTTACTATACAGGTACTACTAAGAACCGCATTATGGAGCGTATGCACTCTTATTTTATTTTAATCTGTGATAAAGCTATCTTCAACACATTTGCTTCTCTTCGAGGGTTCTCGCATGTGATAATGGAAGTTGATTGCATGGAACACTCGCCACAATTATCGCTTAATTCTGGCTCCTATCCTGTTAGAAATAGGAGCGCTCAGTAATATTTTCTCTTTTTTTTGTTATTCAACATGTAAATAGGTCAACAAACCTTGCGGCGCATCTTTGTGCGAACCGTGCTTGCTGCGCTTTGAATGTGACCGAGAGCTGGCTTGATGAAACACCTCGCTTCCTTTTTTTGCGGGGTACCTCGCTTCCTAGTGACCAGTCTCTTGGTCCTAAGAATGCTTATATATGAATAAATCTCTCTCATTTACCAGCAAAAAAATTAAGCCATATTAACCGGAAAGGAGGCAGTATGGACTAGCACTACTTTGATGTGTCCCATTAACTCGCAGAACGAGGAGAAGCTTGCAGGACAATGTGAAGCTTGCTTACGCCCTCTCTGTCTACCTCAAGCGCGGTGGCTCACAGGACGAGGAGAAGCTTTTGACTAATGCAACTACCCTCGCCCAGGCGGTGGACGTGCAACAATTCATTCTGTGTCAGATTGCCAGAGGCATACACTGTAGTACCATCATTGTTCGACTTCCCGAAGAGGCGAAGAGCCAAGCGCAAGGTTTAGAAGTACGAGTAGTATAGTACTACTAGTATACAAGTACTAGGAACCGCATGGTGGAGCATCTGTACTCTTATTTTGTTTTAATCTCTGATAAAGTACACATTTATTCGAGAAAGTGCGGAAAACGGCAGCCCAATAGTACTATTAAAAAACATCGAACATGTAATGATGACATCGATCAACCATGCTCAAATATATCTTGGCCTCCGTGCGACACCTAGCGACGGGTTGGCCATTTTGCCGTCAATTGAGATCGGTTTGCTCACACTCTGGTCCCACATGTCAGTGATATGCCAAGAGGAAGCGCGTTGACCGACAGGCCATACACGGACTTGGTTTTGCACCTTCATACTAGTATGAGCGGATTCAAAGAAGAGCGTATTGATGGTTGCTTCTTCCGAGCAACTTACAGTGGGAAAGGTGGGGCTTATGATTTGACTGCTCATTACTCACTATTAGTGCGGTGCAACGACCGGGCTGAGTCTCCCATGCGGTTGTGCACTCTAATTTGGTGCATGGCACATGGACCCGGATGCTGAATGGCTTCTGGCAATGCTATCAAGCTTCCAACATTTGTTTACATAATTGACGTATACAAATAATTTTCTAGCAACAAGAAATTGTACAATGCTCTGAAGCTTTCAGCTTTTGTTTCATGTGTCTTGCGAGCTGGAAGGTTGTCTCGTTACAACATCAATCAAACACTAGAAAGGAAACTAACATCCATGCTCTTTCGGAAAAAATAAAAAACTAACTTCCTTGCTAATGCATCTCAATGATTAGCAGATCAGAGCTAATATTTACATCACAACTGAAGGCAAAGTTGTGAGAAGGTGTTAAATTAAAATCGATCCATGCTTTCATTGGCAGCAAATTCCCCCCACCTCTGTCTAAATCAACAAGGCATGTTGGGAAAAAAGTAGCTGTCAGGAGCCTGCAACATTCCGATCATTTTGTGCAGTTCCACTAAAATAGAGCTGAGCGTCCCTGTTCCAAAGATATTGAGTAAGTGTGATTACAATAATAGAGGACTGTTGATGAAACAATAAACACACTAATAGAAGTCGGTCACCTTTGCAGTCTCTCTTAAGACTAACTAGTTGGAGAAGATTAAGCAAATAGTTGGAGAAGTTTGGCCTCGGAGTTGGATGAGGAGGATAGAGCAAAACCAATCTCCCTTTGTGCAGTCCCACTAAAATGTAGAAACGTTGCCCGTGTGACATTTCAGGAAAACTGCACAAAACACTCTTAAGAAAAAAGTGATTTGTGCAGTTCACCAAAAGGTCGCAATAGCAACGAGGTGAAATGGATAACCCTATTTGCAAAAAAGAGGTAGAAAGGAAACAATTACTAGCCAATAACAGTTGATGACACATACAACGACAAAAAAGAAGCATATTCCTTGTCCTAAGGGAAGATAACAGCACGGTTGTTTATCTAAAATGGTGTGAGGACGAGATTGCAATATGGAAAGTAGGCCGATCGAGCTACGTTTTGGGCAAAGAACTAGGGAAGATCCACATGCAAGATTTTCCACATGCAGCGATGTGGGAAGATGGGCAGTGGAGAAAGGATGGAGGGGAGGAAGTTGTACCTAGAGGTCGTCGGGATGTAACTAGGAGGGCGGCGGCGGGCGGGATCTGCCCATACTGCGGTAGTGAGCAATTGGTGAAGGCCCTACCGAGCCGGAGCTTGGTTAGAGAGAACGGCGGGTACCATAGATCGAGACGTGCTTCCTTGACGCCGTCGAACAGAGAAACGATGCACACCCTCCCTTTCTGCCGGCGGATGGGATGCGGCTGGATCAGTGACCAACGGTGAGAGAGAGAGGCCACCGCCGCCTTGTGTGAGATAGTGTGACGAGAGATAAACCCCGATAGGCAGGCTCCATTGTATATAGTGGAGCGGATTTCTTTTTTCTCGATAACAATCATTTTATATTCTGTACGTGCCATTGAGGAATATAACTTTATATAAAACTAACGCGTCAAGTTGAACTTTGTTCCGTGTATGCGTGGTACACGACCCTCCTTCAAGTAAACAACCGCTACATGCGTCAAATTATCACGTGGGCTGCCTTTTCGTACAGAAATGAGCTCCACCGTGTCCCCGCGTGGGTGTGGCCGGGAATGAGATGTGAGTACGTGTGTCGTGCATGCACCTCTTCTCTACGAGCAGGTACATACATGGGTGTGTGTGAGAGAGATAGTTTGTGCAAAGCAGAGGCAATGTGTCGATGATATCTCTGTCGGCGTTCTGGGATCGGGGGTACCCAGACTTGCCTACCTGCGGCCCAGCACGCGGACTCATCGACGGACCGGTATGGCCTAGCTACAAGATCCCCAGGACAAGACCCTCGCGAGGGCCCCATCCTCGCGAGGCAAGCAACACCAAGACCTCCCGTGGAGCAGCTCCTCGAGCCTGCCTCCCGAGGAGCGGAGATTTCTATGCAGGTACCCCGCCTCATGAGGGCGCGATGACGTGAGCCATGACGACTAAGGCCAGGCGTGCGACAGCGGGCGCAGAGGGGACAGTTTCCTCTTCGGTGCTAAGGGAGCAAGATAGGCGTAGGTTCCCGAGGAAGCCCCCAAAGCTTTCCATTCCGGTGCAATGAGACCAAGACCACGAGCTCGGCAGGACGGATGTCATTGCCGAGCCCACCGCTGCGTCATAGCCAGAAGCTTTGCAGACGAAGACCACCTTTCGTCAGGATAAGATGTACTCCCTGTCCCCTTTCAAAATTGGCCACTGTGGGATCCCTTCCGCCTAAGCTATGAGGGAAGAGGACCAAGGCCACTATAAATATGGGCTAGCCACCACCGTAGAAGGGATTCGATCCCCCAGACCGATCCATCCTTACCACCCGAGCCCTAGTGAGGCAGCTCGACCACTGTACTAGTTCATCCTCAACCTCCTCGTGAGCCAATCCACCAAAAGTAGGAGTAGGGTTTTACACCGCAAGGTGGCCCGAACCTAGGTAAATCTCTGTGTTCATCCCCTCCTTATGATCGCGCGCACCCGGTGAGATCAAGCCCTGGGTATGACGAGCTGAGCGTGGTTGTGAAGCGAGATCCTTCGTTCACGCCCCAGAGTTTGAACCTTCTTGGGTCTGCGGAGCCCTGATTCCGACATTTGGTGCGCCAGGTAGGGGCGTGTCGAAGCTCCGCCTCTTCATCAACCGCTCTCCGTTCTCACTCCGCCGTGCCCATGGCTGAAGCTCGTCGTGTCTGTGCCGAGCGTCAGGCCGCTCGCGTCGCTCAGACGGCCCTGGTGGGCCGCAGCGCCCCTCGTCGCTCCGCTTCTCCGGTGGTTAACGCTGCTACTGACCCTGCTGCTCATGAGCAGCAGGATTCTTCGCTGCCTCCTTCTGCGCCGCGCGACGGCCGCACGGCCACGCCTTCTCTCACCCCCGTCACGGCGTCGTCTTCCCATGCTCTCCGTGGGCCGGTGAACGCGCAGGCCGCGCTCCTCATGATGCAGGAGCTGCTGCGCTACCGCCCCACTAACGAGGCTACGACGCCTGGCTGGGCCGCATCACCGAGCTTGTCAACACCGCCGGCGAGGCCCCAGCGCCCTCCCATTCGCTCCGCCCTCCGCCATCTCGTGCGGGTGAAGTGGCTCATGGCGCTCCTCCACCTCCACCTCCGCCCCGGCGCAGCGCCGACATCGACCCGGGACGCCACTTGCGTCAGCGCGACCCACCGCGTGCAACCTCGGCTCCAGCGCGGGATGAGGCCAGCTGCCAGGTTGTGCAGCAGCCGCATCATGACGCAAGCGCGCTCCCAGGGCCGCCGCGCCAATGTCCGGACCGGGCCGCGCTGGAGGCCGCCCTGCCAGGGCATCAAGATCGTGCCCCTCTCGCACGGGCCGTACCCATGAACACGGCGGGCTACCGTGCCTTCTCTCGTGAGCTGCACCACGTCGTCTGGCTGGTCAAGTTCAAGCTTGACCTGCCCCCGCGCTATGATGGCACCCATGCCCCTGCGGAGTTCCTCCAGCTCTACGAGCTGAGCATCGAAGCGGCGAACGACGACGATAAAGTCATGGCAAACTGGTTCCCCATGGCCGTCAAGGATGGTGCGCGTTCCTGGATCATGCACCTCCCCAAGGGAGCCATCTCCTCATGGGATGAGCTCCACGAGCGTTTCATCGCCAACTTCCAAGGGACCGGCGACCGTGTCCTCACCGTCAACGACCTGCGGCACATGAAGCAACAGCCAGGCGAGACCCTCCGGAAGTACATGCAGCGCTTCAACCAAGTCCGCCTTAAGGTCCCGAAGGCGTCCGCCAAGGCCATCATCTCCGCGTTTACAGAGGGCATAACCGACGTCAAGATGAGTGAGGAGCTCGCCATCCATGATGACCTTTGCTCCAATCTGGAGCTATTCAACCTGGCTGACAAGTGCGCCAGGGCTGAAGAAGGCCGCCTCTCCCTCCTCAAGCACCCTGAGGCTGACCCTGAAGACAAGAAGGCCAAGGCCAAGGAGGCGAAGCGCAAGGGCCCCACCGTGCTGGCAGCTGAGCCTGAGCAGAAGCGCGGCCGTGATGGTGACAAACCAGCCAAGGACAACCGCCCATACTACATCTTCCACAATGTTCACACCCACAACACCAACGACTGCCAGGAGCTCAGGGCGATCCACGACGAGCGCTTGGGCCGCCGCCCCAAGCGTAGCGACCGAGGCTACGGCCGTGGAGGAGGCCGCTGGGATAGCCGCAACCCCCGTCAGGACTGGCGCGACCAGCCTCATGAGGATTGCTGGCGTGATGAGCCTCGTGAGGGCCCCTGGCGTGACCAGCCTCGTGAGGCCCATCCTCAGGGTAACGCCGGCCTCCCTCCGCTGCCGCCGCCGCCAAGAAGGAATGGCGACAATCATCAAGACGATGGGGCTGGGGGCTTCCAAGAAGCTCGCGCGATTGCCTGCATCCTCGGCGGCGCCCAGGCACCCGCCTCGAACCGCATCTTCAAGCAGTTCTCTCGCGAGGTGAACGCGGCCCTCCCAAAGCTTGAGGTCGTGCGCCCCCTCAGGTGGTCGCGGTACGCCATCACCTTCGACTACAAGGATCACCTCAAGTGCGCGGCCACTGCCGGCACGCTCCCCATGCTCTGCACGCCCACCATCAGCAACGTCGCAGTCACCAAGACCTTCATCGATTGTGGCGCCAGCCTCAACATCCTCTCTATGGAAATGTTCGACATGCTCCAAGTGCCTTATGACCAGCTACTGCCCACCAAGCCTTTCTCAGGAGTGACTGATGGCTCCACCACGCCCCTGGGGCAGGTGCACCTCCCCGTCATCTTCGGCAAGCGTAACAACTACCACACCGAGCTTATCGACTTCGACGTCGCCCACATCGGCCTCCCGTACAACGCCATCCTCGGGTACCCTGCCCTCGCCAAGTTCATGGCGGCAACCCACCATGGCTACAACGTCCTCAAAATGCCAGGGTGCAGCGGTGTCATCACGGTCGCCTGCGATGAGAAGGACGTGGTCTGTTCTCTTAAGCATGCCTACCGTGTCGCTGCAGCTGAGAACTCGGGCGGAGTCCTGCCTCCCGAGGCCACCACTGCAAAGAAGAAGTAGCTCCTCCCCAAGGGTCGTCCGGAGACCAAGAAGCCCTCTGGTGGCGCCTCAGGCCCCGCGCCTGCTATCGGGGCACCCCTTCCTCCCGCAAAGGAAGGCGCGCCCGGCGCTTCCCTCAGGATGGGCTCGGGGGCTTCCATCTAGAGAGCCTCTTACCTGACCAGTGCGACGAGGGAGGTGCTTGGGCACCACTTGGAGGCGTGCTTTGATGCGCGACCCCACAAGCAAGGAGCGAGGCGCGAGGCGCCAAGGACGCGAGAATTCATCACCAAGGAGATCGAGGAGCTTCAGGAGGCGCAAGCCATGCATGGCGAGCGCCGCCCTGCACCACCAAGTGCAGCTGCCGCCCCCGACATGGGCGATGAGCTGCGTGTCTGCATCAACATCCCGGGTCTTAACAGGGCCACCTCTTAGGGCCTCTTCTGGCCATCGCGCGTCAGCCGGAGTGGGGGCTACCCATGCAACTACGTCCGCATGCCTTTTGGCCTCGTGAACATGGGCACTACGTACCAGTGCCTCGCGCAGGCTGCGCACGAGTCTCACGAGGCCCGATATCAGGCAGTGATGGCATAGGAGGCCCCGGACCCTCGCGAGCCTCCGGGCCTTGTGGGCCTCTTGAGCCTTCGTAGCCCCCAGGTTCGTGAGGATCAAGCTTCATTGACTGCCTCGACGCTTCAGCAGCATCATTGCCAGGTGACCTTTTGGTTTGTTCAATTAAGGGCGCCCCTCGGGCTGCATTATCCTCAAGCCGTCAGGGCCTGTCCCTGCAGCTGTATCGTTTTGCACATGTATCAGAACTGGCTCTGCCTTTGATGAATTTCCTAAGTATTCCAACCTGCGTGCCCGGTGCTTCGTCACCATGAATGTCGCTGCACCCTCACAACCCCGCCCTCGCCTGCCTCATGATTAAGGGCTGGCATGGCGTCAGTGCTTGGGTCCGTCCCTGCAGCGTTGATAAATCCAAGCGACCGAGCTCTGTCTCACGGGCCAGCTCCCATGAACGTCACCTCCCGGGGTCCTTGGTGCCTTGTCCTCGCGTGAGCTAATCTAGAGTGGGTGAGTTAGGGCGCGCGGCCTGGTTCGTACAACCGCAGTTCGGCGCTTCGGCGTCGTGGGAGCCGCGCGCCGGGTGTCCTTCCTCGGGAGAAGACTGGGCACGGCGTCTGTGCTCGGGTCCGTCCCTGCAGCGTTGACAAACCCAAGTGACTGAGCTCTGTCTGGCGGGCCGGCCCCGTTCACGTCACCTCCTGGGATCCTTGGTGTTCGGCCTTCTCATGCGATGGCCTCCGGAGGTTCATTCGGCGTAGGTCACCCCCATCACACAATTTTTGTAAGCACGCTCCGTGCCAGAAGATTCAGGTGCAACCCGCCTTGAGGTAGGGCCTCATGAGTCCCACGCTGGCTCACGAGTGCCCAGATACACCTCCTCTAGTTATGTCGTGCCATTCACGCGTACAAACGAAATAGGGTTGTACACGCCCGGAGACTCTAACACAGAGCTCCCATCCCATGCCAAGTGGAAGCCCCATGCTCCGCGCTGGCGGACAACATGGTCGAATAGCGACTATGCCCATGCCCAAGTGGAAGCCCCATGCTCTGCGCTGGCGGACGACACGGTCGAGCAGCGACTATGCCCACGCCCAAGTGGAAGCCCCATGCTCCGCGCTGGTGGATAAACAACTGAGGGTGCCCTAGGGGCTACACCAACCTCAGGATGGCCTCTCGGCTCTTCACGCGGCCCTGTCATGCAGCATTCCCCTGGGATGCACACGCGAGGGGGCTGTACACAGGGGCTATGCTCAGGCCAGGCCTGGCACACGCCACCTCACCAGGTCCATGGTACCTGGTCTTCTCACGCCCCTCCCAAGCGAAGGCTGGCGAGGAAAGGTATGAAGGGCTCCGGGCTCCGGATTAACCTCGCCGCCACCCATGTTTCCTTCATGAGGGCTGCTCGCACGTCAAGGGGGACCCCTGAGCATCGCGACTCAGGGGCCTCACTGGTCACGTAGCCCCTCGCCCCTTGGTTTCGTCCTGGCATCCGGACGCCCCAACGGCGGTCGAGGTATGCACGGGGCTGGGCCCTGCCGACGTAGAGCACAAAGGCAAACAAGAAGGAAACCAAGCAAGAAAAGGAAATCACGGAGTCCAAACAGTTATTACACGCACCAAATGTTCCGCAAATTCAAACAAAGTCTTACGCCTCCACGAGGCATGATAAGTGTCGCAGGGTAAAATCTAGGAGGAGGGGTCATCGTTGCCATCCCCGCCGCTTGTCCCAGTCACGGCGAGCTCGTCGTCAACATCGCTGCCATCATCGCCGCCACTTGCCTCCACTACAGGGGGCTCGGCGTCGGGGATGCAGGTGAACTTCTTCAGCAGCGCGTCCACATGGCCCTCCACGGCCGCCGCAGTGGCGGCACGAGACTCAGGAGCAACCGGGCCAACCACCGCGTCGAAGTCGAAGCCGGGATCCTGGAGGTAGAGGTGGCTGAAGACACGCGTCACCGCCGCGGAGAAGAGAGAGCGACACTCGTCTTCCAGGATGGAGTCCACCTTGGCGGCAGCACCTTCGAGCTCCTCGACAAGCCTGGAGGAGAGCCTTGTGTAGCCACCCTCGGGAGGCACGAGCGGATCCTTGGAGCCTCCCCTGCAGATCGACTGCAGCCCCTGGCGAGCCCTGAGCTTGAGGGAGGGGAAGGCGTCGCGCTTCGCTGGGCGTGGGACGTCCCTGGCATCCAGCTGGGCCGTCACCTCGGAGACACGCTGGGCGTTGGACGTCTGGGCTTCGACCACCTCCTCCTTCAGCTTGGTCAGATGCTCGCATTACGCGGCTTGATCAACAATCACCTTGGACAACACGGAATCGTGATCGGCGAGCTTCGCCTCGCGGGCTTTGAGGTCCTCCTCCCGCTAGTGAAGCTGATGTGCGTACGCGGCTTGCTCCTCCTGAAGGGCCTTCAGATTGGCCTCTGCCTCACCGCAGTGCTTCACAGCAGACACTGCCTTGGCCAGCACCGCGTCGCGAGCCGCCTTGGCTTCGGCGGCCTCCTTCCTGCTTTCCGTGGTGGAGGCTTCGGCCCGACCCAGGCCGTCCTGGTGGTTGTGTCGGCCTGGAGCTACCCCGAAACAAGCCCCAGGCGCTCCCTCGCGAGGCACCTGTCGGCGTCTTGGAGGCCAGCTCGGATCCGTCCGAGTGCGGTGTAGGCTTCATCCAAGGCCCCGGGCCTGATCAGGGGGCCGTAGTTCGCGAGCGTGTGGGCTTGACGAGGAGGAGGCGCTGGCACGTCGGCTGGCACTATGGCCAAGGAAGTAGTGGCATGGTCGGCTTGGTGCACCGAAGGCTCCAGGCTCTCCTCGGGCACGACGAGGGCGGACGACTTCACAGCCTCCAGGCCCACGCGAGTTGGCTCCTCCTGAAGCTGCGTCGCTGCGCCCTCAGGGGCAGATCCTGCCGGAGGGGGGCGAGGAGTCGCCCCCTCCACCAGCACCGGGGTTGCCGCGGCCGCGACAAGGAGTGTTGCCTCATGAACCCCCGCGTCCTCTGCGGTCGGTCTCCCAAGCGGCGTCGATGAGGTGCCACGGGCAGGCGGTACGCCCGTGTGCTCGGGCGCGATGCTGCCCGAGCGCCCAGGGATTGCGTTGGGCTGGCGCGACGCACTTCTGCGCCTGCCGCGACCGTGACTGGAGGCTGACGGCGCCCTCAGGATAGGGGGCTCCTTCGGCTCAGTACCTGCCTTCTTCTTCTTCGTCACGTCGCCGCTCCTGGACATCAAGAGGGGAGTGATGTGAGCACAGTCGCAATCTATGCTTGACCAAAAGCAAGGTAGGTTACTTACTCCTCAGGCGCGACCCACTTCCTCTTCTTCTCCTTCTCGGCAAAGGTCGGAGTGCCCCTCTCTCCTTCGGTGTGGCCTTGGCCGCGTCCAGGGGGCGAGCGGGATGCTCCTCAATGGGCCCCGTCGTGGCGTTGCCGCCTGGAGAGGTGAGGAGGTCGCCCCGAGGGGTCATGGCCGGTGGAGCCGTGTCCGCCCCAGCAGCAGCCGCCTCGTCCTTCGGTTGTGATTCAGACAGGGACGGGACCGACGTCTCGACCGCCCCACTGGAGCGTGGGGATCCCTCCGGAGGGGCGCAACCATGCCTTTTCCTGAGGCCTCCCGGCTAGATGCTCGTGAGGTCCGGGGAACGGGCCCTGACCGCCTGAGGACCCTGGCGGAGCGCGGGGAGTCCATGACCGGAGAATCCACGGCGTCGTCATCATCCTCGAGGTTGTGGAGAAGCTCGCACTGCGATGGAGGGGACGCCCCCGGCAAGCTGTCATCCTCGGTCTCTTTGGAGTCCTCCTTGCCGCCACTGTTGCCGGAGGACAGCTCCACATGGGAATCAGGATCGATAGGCGGGTCAAGCCCTCGGTCGTTGAAGGCGGGCATGGTGGCAACCAGGGCCTCCCGATCATCGCGGCGGTACAATGGGGCATGTGCCTCTGGTATGTCCACCGGGATGCCGCCTAATAGGGCGACCAAAGCCGCCTTAAGCTCTCCACGCGTCAGGCTGGTGGAGCGCAGCCTTACATCGTCACTCGTGCCCTGGTACTCCCACAGGGGCTTTGAGTGTGACTGGAGCAGCGCCAGGCGTAGCGTCAAGAACTCCTTCACTATCATCGCCCCGGTCAGCTGCTTGGCCTCCTTATCCGAGGCTATCTGCTCCAAGATGGTTCTCGCCCGTGGATCGGTGAGCTTCACGGAGCCCCACGCTGGGATCTTCTCAAGCAGCTCCACGGGAAGCTCCAGGAGCGGATTGAGGCCCTTGGTATCCAGGAAGACCCAGCGGTGTCGGAAGCCTTCCACCTTCTTCCCGGCCTTCAGGAGCACATTCCCGCTCTGGACTGCGATGAAAGAGACACACGCGGACTGCTACTCCCGGTCATGGATTCGCAGGCTGAAGTAATGGCGGAAGAGGGCCACTGAGGGCCTCACGCCCACAAAGGCCTCGCAGTAGAAGGCGAAGACGGACAGGAGCAGGATGGAGTTGGTGTTAGGACCGAGAGTATATCGACCAGAGGGGGGTGAATGGGAGATTCAAATTTTCTTTCGAAAGCTTTGAAACTTAACCCAAACACAGCAGCGGAATAGAGTGTCAAAGAATATATACTAAATCACTCTTCCTTGTCAGAAGCATATTCTTCGAGAATAGCATTAATAACGGTATGAGCTTGATAGATCACAGGTTTAACTAAATGAGGGTTATGCAACAAGCAAACAAATGTAACATGATAAGACACAACATGACAGATACTGAATGAAATGCTACTCATAGATATCACCAGTGAAACAAAGGTACATGAAGGTAACGAATTAATATAGGTGAAGATGGTAAACAGAGAAGAGAACAGACACACGGTGATAAGTATAAAGAAGGACTGATCTAGAAATCTATCGGCACAGATCACGAATAAGAACTACTGAAGGAAATGCAGTAGAATAGAAATGACCAGTGGTGCTCGAAGGGGACAGAGGGATTTGGTAGACCAGTTCACCCTTATGCCATAGGGCTATGTCTGGTTGGAGGGGCTGTGACTTCACATGGAAGATAAACTCTCTTAACCCTATTCTCCTTCAACACTGAGCTGACAGACTCAGGTTGATTTCACTCGTGGTAGATCCTTGTCGGCAATCTCCAAACCTTCGGTCAACCTTCACAAACCACAATCACTCTTGGTTGCTGAAGATCAGGCTCGGTGAAGACAACAACTCTTCATCACTTGAAGCAGAAACCTATCCGTCTAGAGAGTGCGCAGCTCTCAAGAGTAATAGGTACAAGAACTCTCACACTGAACTCCTGTGATGCTAAACCACTATCTAAGTTTGGGCTCTTGGTTTTTCTCTTGGTGGATCTTAAACTCAAATCACTCGGAGAGAGGTTGCTCAAATCAATCTTCTCAGAAATCTCAAGTGGAGCAGCCAACGGACAACGTTGGAGCGTGGAGGCTATTTATAGCCGCAGCCTTCCCTGATGGGAAATGACCAAATTAGACATCGAGCTCAGCCAATGGCCGAACGACACGATTCCAATGGTCGGATTTGAGCACAACGGTAACATTTCTTGCGGAGCAAGGAATGCTAACTTCTCGGTCCAAGGCAAATCTCCCGCAGTGAAGAAGATCACGGTTTCTTGCTGGCAAGTATTTGCTCAGAGCTCAAAGAGATTTCTCTCGCAACTTTCATAGGTTTTGGGCTAAGCATCACAGCGGATCTAAGCATCGAGAACCTATACCCCTCTTAATAGTACGGAGGTCCTATGACTCAAATGAATGAAAGAAGAACAACTAAATGAATGCTACGTCTTCACATAGTCTTCGACTTCCATTGCTGCAGTCAATTTCTTTGGACGACGGTACCGAATCAAAAGCTTTGCCTCAGCAGTAAACTTTCGAGGGGTCAATTTCTTCTCATCAATCTTCTCGACTCTATCACTTCAACAAGTATAGCTCATTCTTCTCTGCAACGCAGATGTGCTTTGGTGAAGTTCCTCGAACTCAGCACCTGAGACAGCATATTCTTAGATTGTGTATGGACTTTTTCTCTCTGTATGCACTAGCAAACAAATTAGTCCATACCTGTTTCTGTCAACAATCTCCAAAACACAAGGTAGGCAGATATTGCACCAACAGTTGGGCTGAAGATGGAGGGTCTAGATGTCGTAGTGCTTGAAGATGGCGGTGAAGAATTTTGAGAAGGGCGGGACAAGCCCAGAGAAGACACTATGGAGGAAGAAGGGGTAGACCATTTTTGCCAAGGTGCTCTGCTCCGCAGAGCCGCACCAGATTAGGGTCTTGCCCCACTCGTGGGTGTCGCCCGCCTTCAGCGGGAGCATCGGGGCGAGGTCCCCCTCCTTGGCAATGGTGGAGGTTGTGAGCGCCGGCGGGAGAGATGAGGAGGCCAAGAGCTGGGCCTCAGACTTTGACTTCCCAGCGGACGCCATCTGAGGAATCCTTGAGGTTGGGGGAGCGATAGGAAGGATGACGCTCCGCCAGGATCTGGAGGAATTTCTCAGGAAGGAAAGGGGAACTTGGCAAGGGAGGAAAGGTGCAAGGAAGAAGAGCAATGATGGCTCTGCAGCAAGCGCCAGGCTTTTGTCAACCTCGGTAGTTGCCGAGGTGACGTGAGGAGTGGAGGCACCCGCGTCCCATCGTACGCCACGCGTCAAGCCTGGCCCACGGGTGATTGGGGCCCGCGACGCTTTGCCCTTCGCTCCTTGCGTTCGCCTCGAAGCCAGGCCGGGTACGCCTTGGGCCCGAGGGCTACTGTCGGCATTCTGGGATCGGGGGTACCCAGACTTGCCTGCCTGCGGCCCAGCACGTGGACTCATTGATGGCCCGGTATAGCCCAACTACAAGATCCCTAGGACAAGACCCTCGTGAGGGCCCCGGCCTCGCGAGGCAAGCAACGCCAAGACCTCCCGTGGAGCCGCTCCCCGAGCCTGCCTCCCGAGGAGCAGATATTTCTATGCAGGTACCCCGCCTCATTAGGCCGCGATGACGTGAGTCATGACGACCAAGGCCAGGAGGGCGCCAGCGGGTGCAGAGGGGACAATTTCCTCTTCGGTGCTAAGGGAGCAAGGACAGGCATAGGTTCTCGAGGAAGGCCCCAAAGCTTTCCATTCCGGTGCAATGAGACCAAGACCACGAGCTCGGCAGGATGGATGTCATCGCCGAGCCCACCGTTGTGTCATAGCCAGAAGCTTTGCAGGCGAAGATCACCTTTCGTCAGGATAAGATGTACTCCCTGTCCCCTTTCAAAATTGGCCACTATGGGATCCCTTCTCGCCTAAGCTATGAGGGAAGAGGACCAAGGCCACTATAAATATGGGCTAGCCACCACCGTAGAAGGGATCCGATCCCCCGGACCGATCCATCCTTACCACCCGAGCCCTCGCGAGGCAGCTCAACCACTGTACTAGTTCATCCTCAACCTCCTCGTGAGGCCAATCCACCAAAAGCAGGAGTAGGGTTTTACACCGCAAGGTGGCCCGAACCTGGGTAAATCTCTTTGTTCATCCCCTCCTTATGATCGCGCGCACCCGGTGAGATCAAGCCCTGGGTATGGCGAGCTGAGCGTGGTTGTGAAGCGAGATCCTTCGTTCACACCCCAGAGTTTGAACCTTCTTGGGTCTGCGGAGCCCTGATTCCAACAATCTCAAACAAAAAATGTAACATATGCAATGTGTGTGAAATAGAGGCCTGGATATATAATATATTGAGGGGGCAATCCATGAGAAGAGAGTGGAGGGATCATCGGCGTGAGATATCAATAGAATCGAAGAGAGGGATGAAGTGTGTGGGTGCGCGATCGATACAGAGTGCCATCAAATTTGTGTGTGCCCACGTCAAAGATATAGGGTGGCTGGCCTACTGGAACGTGAGAGGGGAGAGGTGCAATTTGTCTCTGTGCCATGGATACCTACCTACAACGTTCGACAATAGGTGTGTATGGGGGGTAGAGACCTAGTTATATAGAGAGGTAGACCGACTGGTATATGTGTGGAGAAGGAGAGAGACCTAGCTATGTATTGAGGGAGATCGATCGGCATCCATGCATATGTGTAGGAGAGGAATAATGTTGGGAGAGAGACAGAGCTAGAGTGTCGGAGGGTTGGTGGTGGAGTTGCTTCTCACAAATGGTGGGAGAGGCCTGCTAGACAAATGGAGGGTACGACTGCAATATCAATAAGAGAGGGGATGCCTGCCTGTCTATGCACGTGCGTGTGAGAGACGGGCCGGGAGGCATGCACGGATGATGAGGGGGGACGATATGGCTGTGGTAAGCAGACATAACTACATAGGAAGATCAATCTTCATGTGTCAGAGAAAGGGAGAGACATAACTAGTGAGGTAAGTCGATCGTGCATTGGGAAAAAGAGTTATAGTCGACCTAGCTACATGTAGGGAGACCGATTGGTATACATGCATGCATGTGTTAGAAGAAAATAAGGCCCGGAGATACGGATAGACAGAGAGGGATGCGGCTAGGAGGTGGTGTGAGAGGCCTACTATATCAAGGGGGGAGGAGTGTGTAACAGTGTAAGTATGAGATCGATGAAAAGAGGGGCGGGAGTGTGCACGTGTGTCGAACCGTATTAGACACAGGGGGATATGGACAGTGAGAAGAGAAGAGGGAAAGTGTGTGTTTGTGGTAGGTACACCTGGCTAGAAAGGTATATCAATCGGTGTGTGCAGGAAAGAAGGAGCCGTGGGGCCTACACACACCATGGGTGAATGACCTAAAGAGATATAACGAATGTGCGCAATGGGGAGAATGCTGAGGGAGGGTGAGAGGGAGGCGGGCGTGTGCATGCATGAGAGGAAGTTAGCGCTAGCTACAAAGAGAAGAGGATTGTGTGGGTGTAAAAGACGAACATAGATCATAATACATTATAAAAGTGGATTCTGATATTTGAACAAGATATCATAGTGTTTTAAACTGACGCATGCATGAATATAATGGTGATACACATGGTGTGGTTATGAACATGTTATACTACATATAATATATATAACATTTTTTTGAATTTGTGATAATGTGTGGCTTTTGCAGCTTAGGGCTAAATACTTGTCATAATGTAGGGGGCGGGGCACTATACTTTGTGTAATAAACATAGTGTACATATGACACATGGTTTAGATTATGAAGATCTAGCTAGTATATCAAATGTACTATTATTTGGAATCAACATCAAGTGTGTTCAAAATTTTGAATTCGAGTTCATATATATAGTACACATATTCATATCTAACTCTATACTAATCATGTGGTGTGTTGTTAAGATAATATATAAATGATGGTTTAACTTGGTAACAATCATGATGGTAGATTCTTATTCAAATAGAGAAACGAATTCAAATATAGTTCGAATTGCAGCGGTAGTATATACATTTGGAATGCACTAAAATGTTCGTATGAGTAGGTTACATGCATTATAAAGGTAGCAAAAAAATTAATTGGACATAACATGGATTCATAGTTTTGAATAGCATTTATACAGTAAAATGGGACAAGACTCTCCCTTTGTGTGGTGCGAATAGTTTTTGTTTTTATTTTTTTCATCGAGGGAAGTGCAAATTGATTTTTTTAGGATAGTGCGAATTGATTTGGTACGTACATTATTACACATTAGGCTTGTCCCAAAATTTCAACCCACACCTTGTTATCCCGAAAATTCAGATATCGCTTTGTCTGTTTGTGGTCCGAAAACTCACGCCTTGCTATCCCGAAATTACAACGCGCGCGAAAACTCCCTCCAGCTGCCAAATCCCAACACATGAAATCCCCCTTCTAACCCTGAGCCGAAACGGCCGCTAGTTCAAATCGGTGGGGGTACTTTCGTAACACACCCTACATTTTGGGCAAGCACGTCCCTAAGTCATGGTCCCCCCTCCCATCACCTCCTTTTCGCCATTAGAAAACCCAGGCCACCATAACCTCTCTGCTCCAGCCGCGAAACCCCACCCTCTGCCGTCCGCCACCCCACCGCTGCCCAGCCGGAGCCTTTTCCCCGACGATGTCATCCACCGCAACAGCTCGACGTCCCTCATCCACCGCCCTGGATGAGGATCCGTCGTTGATCTCGTCATCCCGCCGGTTTAGCCGCCCCGTCCTCCACCTCCAAGGAGCTGCTCTGACGATTGCCTCGTATATCATGGCTGCTCTATCCCCACAGCGCCGCCTTAACCTGCTCCACCGGAACCGCAGCATCCTCACCGACTCCTCAGACGAAGCTGAGGCCTACTCGGCGCCACTAAAGAGGTTGTACACTCATTGCATTGCACCTTCTCCTTAACTTGACCTCCCGGTGCCGCCGGTGCTCAATCCCGCCCCCCAGGGCGCGACTACCTCGTAGTCGGTGCCGCCGATGACATCTCCATGGCGGCTCTCCCCCAGTGTGAGGCTCCCTCGGCGGCGGCGGCCATACCAGCCGAAGCTGCTGTTGCTGCTCCGGCTCTCGCTCGCTCGCGTTGCTGCTCTGCTGCTGCTGCTCCGGCTCTCACTTGCTCGCGCTGCTGCTCTACTCTTCCCCTTGCTCGTGCTGCTGCTCTGCTCTTGCTCTCGCCCGCGTTGCTGATGCTGCTACATGGGCTGCTGCAGCTACACGGGTTGCTGCTCTGGCTCTAGTTCGCGGCGCTGCTCCAGGCGCTACTGCTCCAGCTGCTATCTGCTACTGTGTTCCCTGTCGATCGCCTGCTGATTTAGATCATTGTTTCTCTACTACTAGTGCTCGAGCAGCCTAAACTACATGTGAAGTGCATCTCTGCTACCAATGCGTTCAGTTCCGACAGTAACATTCAGATTCCACAGTAAATTTTAGTTTCGACAGTTAAGTTCAGAGTCAACAGTTTTTACCTCAACTGTTGTAGTCAGGTGTTTTTTGGTGATGTACATTTTACATCTACCACTTTTTGGTAATGTATTTTACATCACCTATTGGAGATGCTATTAGAATCCTACTTGAGATTAACGATGTCTGTCTTGTGCTGCTTCAGCCTCGACGTCTTACGGCTCGCCGGAGCTGCTCCAATGACGGAACCATCCATCACAACAGAGAAGTACCCTGGACGCCGTCTACAGACGCCTCAGATCTTCCACCACACCTCCGACAGCCACCTCTGCCGCAAATTCTTCAGCAACCAACCCAATGATGCTGAGGTCAACACGGCTACACCAAAGAGGTTGTACACTTCTCGCATCACTTGTTACTCTACATTCATGTCAATCCATTAGGGTTATTTTGGTTCAAAGGAAAAGGTGAAGGAAAAACATACCAATAGGAAATTTTCCTATGGTACTCTACTATTCAATTATTCATGCATTTGGTTGAAAGGAATGGAGCAAAACATCCACCTGGACCTACTTTTCCTATGCATGAAAACAAGACTAAGTGCATTAGTGGCAGAATAACATTCTAACTGTACACACTTTCATATGGTTTCACTTTAATTTGGCCATGTTTCTTTGCATTCCTCTGCTCTTCCAGTTCCAGTGAACCAAACACCCAAGTTGACAGAAATCCTGTGTTTACAAATGCTCTGTTTCCCACGTGCATTCCTATCCTATTCCGGTGTTTTTCCTATCCCTGCGTTTTTAGAATCCTACAAGCCAAAGGAGCCCTTACAGAATTAGTTCAGTTACAGATAGGTGTCGAAGAAACTTTGTGTGGTTTGTCCTGCTCCTGCCGCGATGTCGTCCACCTCACCTGAGCTGCTCCATCGACAGAAGCATCCACCATACCAGACATCACGACTCCCGACCATCTTTTGCCGCCTCAGATCTCCTTCCCTGCCGCCGGCACCCACCGCAACTGCATCACCATAATCGACTCAGCAGATGAACCCGAGGAGTACATGGGTCCACAAGAGAGGTCGCACTCTTTTGTTTCTGCTTATGTTATGCATTGTTTAATATTACCTGCTACTTTATTGTCCTCTTCACCTCTTAGACTCCAAGTCAGGTCCGAATTAATGTTCAAACTTGAGTTTTAAAATACTTGTGAGGCACATATCGAGGCAACAATGAATAGTATCTCTGCCTATTATCTGGTTCACCTAGGGTATGTCTATGTTGTTCATCTTGGGTGGGAAACAAACAGTAAAGCAATCATCATCTGTACTTTTATTAAAGTAAAGCTATCATTAGCCTGCTATCATTATTTTTGGATCTATCCACTAGTTGTTACCATCACTCTAGATTTCTGCATGCTCTCCTTACATAATCTCACTATATTTTTTTCGTATGCATGTTAGATATTGTACATAGTCATGCTGAACATGTAGAGAAAAAGAGAAGGGTTTTGCACGGCAATACAATGTCATGCAGACAGCGCTCCATGGTGGGTGCAATGGCAAACCCTCCCCCTCCAGATTGTAATCTAGAGGAAGATATCTGTTCTGAGGCGGATTCAGACGAAGCTGACCACTCCTATTTACCCCCCGAGGTGTTTGCTCTAACTTGGCATGATGATGTTGGTCATATCATGCATATGTTGCCTTGCAGTGCCTACTTTCGACATCATATATGTCATCTGCTTAGTTTAGACATGTTCTGTAATGCCACCTGTTTAGTTTCTATATCATATATATGAATTATGCAATCTCATCTCTTTTAGCCAGCCATAATATATGTGAAATATGCAATGCCATCCTATTTAACCAGGCATCATATATTTGAATTATATCTTGCCAATCCTTTTCTTCATTATATTTCCATTTGTTGAGAATGTTTGTACATTCAACTACTCTTCCTGTGAATCATCCATTTGAGTGGGTGATGGAAAAATCTGGAGTGAAAACAAGGTCTTTAGAGCAGACAATGCTACCTGTCGAAGCAGATCTCTTGCTGGGTCCCGATAGCTCCTCAGAGATGGATTCAGAGACAGATGACCAGTCCTATTCCCCCACCGAGGTGTATGCTCTAACTTGGCACGATTGTACTACTCATATCATGCATATGGTGTGTTGCATTGCATAGTTTAGACATCATATACACAATATTCAACACCATGTTCTTAGTTCAGACATCATATATGCCAATGCCCTCTGCTTAGTATATAAATCACACGTGTGAATTATATCATGCGATCCTGATTACTTAGATAACATGTATGTGAATTATGCCATGCGAACCTGTTTACTAAAGGCATCATACAATTATCTCATGCCATCCTGTTTAGTTAGTCATCATATCTTTGAATTATGTCATGCTATGCTATCCAGTTTAGATAGTCATCATATATGTGAAATTATGTCATGGTATCCTTTTTAGTTAAACAATATACATGTGAACTATTTCATGCCCTATTTTTTCCACACTATCTATTGCATCTGTCTCTCATACAAGGTCTGTACATTCAACTACTTTTCTTGTTTATTAGCCATTTGAATTGGATGGGGTGATGGCAGTATCTAGCGGAGTAAAAACACGGTCTTCAAATAAAACAGTGCTACCTCTTGGTGGAGATAGCACCCCAGTTGTACATGCACGAGAACCAACCCTACCACAAATAACCCAGACTCTTGCAAATTGTACCCCTACTCCGATGGACAGAGAACCAGCTTCACCCAATCTAACCCCAACCATAGCAGATAATAACCCAGTTCCAGTTGACACAACACCATCTCCAGCACAGAGCTCCCAAACAAGAGCAGTTAGTATGACGGCTCCAGTGCCCAAAGCGCCAGTACTACCACGGCGAACCCCAACTCCACCAGTTAGTACACCTATTCCTGTGGACGAAGCACAACCAGCCATTCGTAGTTTAGCATCTATCGCATTTGATGTTGTTAAATCCTATGCGCGTATCTTCCTATCATGGAAATATTATACTGAAGATGAAGGAAAAAGCCAGTTGCAGGTGTTCGTCCAGGAGTTATGTATAAGTAATGTTACTCATGGCAAATACTTTGCTTTGTCCCATACATTCTACCTCCATGCTGGTTATAGTACAGCAAATGTTCCCATTTTTCTCTATAGAGATGGACCGATTTGGAAACTTAGGATAAGGTAACCTGTGCTAATACCTCTGCTATCTTCAAGAATGCTTGGTGGCAGTATCGGAATTACTTGAAGAAAACGTACTTCACTGGCAAAGAAACTCATCAAATTCCCTTACTTTCTCCTGAGACACATTTACGACACGATGACTGGGAACGCCTTGTTCTGTACTGGTCCCGAACCAAGAATGTGGTAAGGTCTATGAGCTCATTTTTTATTTTGAAGTACTATATGCCTGCGTCTTACTGTACTCTGTTCGTGTAGAACAAGTGCTTAAACATGAAGAAGAACTGTTCTCATTTAAGATTCCATTTCTATTGTGCATACTGCTTTGCTCTTGTATCACTGTATTAACTCATACAAACTTATTTTTAAATTGAAGGATCCAATCGAAACTCCAATGGCACAACAGGTATGTTTAAACATGTTTCTTTAACAGGTTTGCTCTTCTAAATTGCTCGGTTGATTTCAATTTCAATTGTGTATACAGTTGACTTCTCATATCATGCACATTACTAGCATCACAATAGAGCCAATAGTGTTGTTGTACATGTATACCCGTGTTACCCATCTGAAATCTTGTTGTGCCATGTAGTTTCCCACACTTGTATTCTTTTAATGCAGCTTTGTCTTGAACTGATATGATTTGAACCGTGTCTCTATTTTGATTTGGCAAGACAATGCAATGACCGTAGGACATAGATATATGTTTGTTTGATGCTTTTATTATGTACTTACTACTTGGCAATAGAAGACTTGGTAGTTTAGTCCTGTCCACCTTACTACTGAACTGGTTCATCGAAATGAGTTTCATATACTACATGCTAAACCTGTTATGTGGCTGCTTGTTTCTTCTTTTAGAATGCTGACAAAATATTTGGGAAGAGTGCCTTATTAAGCAATGGTAAAGGAAGTAATGTAGATAAGGTTCAGGATAGTGAGACATCCTTGTTGTTCTCGAACAAAGCTGATAAAACAGCTAAGAAAAACTATCTTGAAGATAGTGAGACAACCCCAAAGTCCTGTCTTGATGTAGTGTTCGAGTTGCTGGCCACTACCGCTGGCAGAAGCTCTTCGAACTCACTGTCTGAATCAGTTCGGTTTTTTGAGTCTCAACTACAAGCTGAAAGACATCGATCAGCTGTGCTGTGACAAGAAGCCGAAGGACTAAGGAAGTCCCTGGAGAATTCAGATGCATACTTTCTGGTGCAACAACAAGCATTGGAGGATTTTAGCGCCAAACAGGAGAAAGCTAATAAGCTTGCTAAGCTTATTGCCAGCATGGTGGATACCTAGGATAATGTTTCTTGAGCTCTTGTGAAGTTGTTTCAGTTATGGATTTATTTTGCTGCCGCTCGTTTATTTGCACTGGTGGCCAATTTAGACGCCCAGTGTATGTAATATGCTGCTTTGTTCCCTATATTTGCACTGGTGGCGAACTTTGATGCCCAGTGGATGTAATATGTGTAATAGCTGTAATAGCCTAGCATAAGTTGCTTGCTTATTTATTTTCTTATTGTCTTGTTTATTTGTTTCGTTGTAGTCACTGCAGTTCTTTTTTCGCGGTTTAATAGTGGCAACAATAAAATATTTTTTTAAACTAGGCCGTAATAACCACAGACCGTTGTAACCATGGTCCTGCGTGTAACCATGGTCCTGCTATGTAGTGACCATGGGCCTCCTACGGGCCGTAGGATCAATGGGCCTTCTACGGGCGTTAGAATCAATGGGCCTTCTACGGGCCATACTATTCATGGACCAATAAAGGACCGCAATATGGGCCATAAATGGGCTAGAGTGGAAATCGTCTATTTATGGCCTGATCATAATGGGTCGTTAATAGCTGATATGTATAACGGGCTTAAACGGGCCGTATTTGATGACGCTAAGAAAACAGCCCAACGGATTAACGGGCCACAAACAGGCCGACTGTAACCATGGGCTGAATTTGGCCCGCAAGCGGAACATGCCAGTAACGGACCGGAAGTAATCGAATGCTGGAAATGAGCCCAAGAATAATGGGCCCTTAGAAGGTCGAAAGATCACACGGGCTGGAAAGGGCCGAATGGAATAATGGGCCATTAATGGGTATAGAGCGATACACTATTCATTATGGGCCAGTGTCACCACGGGCCGTTCATGGGCCAAGAGTTACAAAGGGCCACATATGGGCCAAAAGATGTCATGGGCCATACATGGGTCGGAAGTTACAATGGGCTGGAATCATATTGGACGGCCCAGATGACGCTACTGGGCCTAATTTTTGGATAGGCCATAACGGGCCGTGAGTTAGCGGGCTATAAATGGGCTATATGCGAACAGGTCGTTAACAGAAAAAAAAGGCTTTCCGTGGGCCGGCCGGCTACCTTTTGACCAAGTCAAACGGGCCGGCCTTTTCACCTGAATGGGCCACTGTTGGGTCGTGCCACGTGTCGACGTATCATAGGCGCCTCCCGTCCAATGAGTGGATGACATCTGTCCCAACGCTGAGCCGACACGTGGTTCCTCTCGCCATTGAGAAATTTACACGTGTAAAATCCCCATTGGTCCGGGCTGTTAACGGGTTATCGGATCCAAACCGGAACCTGATAGCTTAACGGCGACCCGCTACGGTGGATGCCATGTGTCAGTTACCCTTGACGAAAGCACTTCCATGACGCGCCATTTATCGTCATGGAAGTGGACACTTCCGTGATGATAATTTTGGTATTGTCATGGAACACTTCTACGACAGCACATGTATGACTATCTTGATTCTGTCATAAAATCGTCATGGATGTACATGCATGACAGAAAACATGACCTACTGTGACAAACACGTATCATCACGGAAGTATATTTTTTTGTAGTGAAGGGCAATGCACGGTACCAAAGAGGCTAGCAAATTGCGAAAAGGTGAGAGTGCGTATAATCCATGGACTCACATTAGTCATAAAGAACTCACATACTTATTGCAAAAGTTTATTAGCCCTCAAAGCAAAGTAATACTACGCATGCCCCTAGGGGATAGATTGGTAGGAAAAGACCATCGCTCGTCCCCAACCGCCACTCATAAGCAAGACAATCAATAATAAATCGTGCTCCAACTTCATAGCATAACGAGAGACTATATGTGCATGCTTCGGGAATCACAAACCTTAAAACCAATATTCTTACTAAACCACAATTACTTACTAGCACAACCCACGTATTACCACCTTTATATCGCAAAACTATTGCAAGGAATCAAACTTATCATATTCAGTGATCTACATGAAAGTTTTTACCATATCCCTCTTGAATACCTATCATATTAGGACCAAATTCATAACCTGTACTAATTGCCATTACTATTATCAACTCTCAAAAAGATATAAGTGAAGCATGAGAGTGCAATTATTTCTTTAAAATATAACCACCATCGTGCTCTAAAAGATATAAGTGAAGCACTAGAGCAACTGCCTAACTCAAAAGATATAAGTGAAGCACATAGAGTATTCTAACAAATCACAAATAATGTGTGTCCTTCTAAAAAATGTGTGTCCAGAAAATATGATTGTGACAAACTAAAAAGCAAACTGAGCAAAGACTCATATAATACACGACGCTCCAAGCAAAACTCATATCATGTGATGAATAAAAATATAGCTCCAAGTAAAATTACCGATAGTTGGTAGAAAAAAGAGGGGATGCCTTCCGGGGCATCCCCAAGCTAAGATGCTTGGGAGTCCTTGAATATTACCTTGGGATTCCTCGAGCATCCCTAAACTTAGGCTCTTGCCACTCCTTATTCCTTCATCCATCATGATCTCACTCAAAACTTGAAAACTTCAGCACACAAAACTCAACAAAAACCTTCGTGAGATCCGTTAGTATAACAAAGCAAATCACTACTTTAGGTACTGTTGTAAAGCCATTCATAAAATATTATTGAATTATACCTACTGTATTCTAACTTCACCATGGCTTATACCCCCCGATACAATCCATAGATTCATCAAAACAAGCAAACATAACGAAAATAGAATGTGTCAAAAACAGAATAGTCTGTAATAATTCAAACAATGAACATAATTTTGTAACTCCAATTTGTTTGAAAAATTAGGACAAAGTGCGCAATTTGTATATCCATCATGTGTAAAAAAATCAGAATTTTATCATGTTCCAGCAAATTTTCACAATTCTGCTACTGGATGCAAAAGTATCTGTTTTTGCACAGAATCAAAGCAACTATCATCCAAATCATCCGAAAGGCTTTACTTGGCACAAACCCTAATTTAAACATAAAAACACAACAATAAATGTAGCATAATTGTGTGCACACAAAAAAAGAGAAAAATAACTAGAATAAATAAGATAACTATTGGGTTGCCTCCCGACTAGCGCTATTGTTTTACGCCCCTAGCTAGGCCTAACACATAGTTTCAAGTGTTGTCATCTTTAGTCTCCAATTCCTCAATCACAAATTGTCGGTGCAACAAACATGTGTGTTTGCTGACCTGACTTATGCACTGGCATACGACTGCCCATACATCAAGTACCAAGACATGACACAAGACAAGCCAGGGAAACCGCTCTTCGTGAGATCAAGCAGTGCATTAAGAAGACCAAAGTGACCAGAGAATCCCCCAAGAAGGCCTCCCTTGCCGGGCAGGCAAGCCCAGCAGGGTTGGTACAACACCTGGGACCAAGTACAGACTGCCCCAGCAAGGTTCCCGGGGCCGCCAAGACCACAAGACAGAACCCGGCAGGTTCCGTGCCGGCAAGCTTCCACCAGGACGCCACCGCTCCACCTCATCACACCCCAGTTACTGATCAGTGCGGTGTCGAGCTCTCAAGTGGCTAGGTGGATCCCATCGGGTACGTGGCAACCTGCTGGAGAAGAGATTAACTTTATTGACACCCGTCCTGATGGCGTGTCACGAAAATAAGAGGTAGATGGATAAGCGGCGCGGCAGGCTTGTCGGGCTTCAACCTCAGCATGATACCTAGCATTGCATTTAATGCACTTTGTCCTAACTGCCAGAGTTAGTTATGATAACACTGTTAGCTATCCAATCATACCATAATGACCGTTTTGCCACTTTGGTCGCCCCCTAAGCTATAAAAGGAGGCCCGGGGCAACCTAGCAAAGGGTTCGAATCTTTGATCCCTCAACACTTGTACTCGCGTAGTTGCTCTCCCCGAGGCACACTTGCTGGGCTTGAGCGCTCCGCGTCTTCGTTTTCCTCCAGTGCAATCCACCATAGTAGGAGTAGGGTTTTATGCTGCAAAGCGGCACGAACCTGGGTAAAAGTGAGTTGTCATCGCCGTGCTGTCCTGTTGTTTCTGCTCTTTGTGCAATGTGATCGTCCCCTCACCGAACCACAAAGGGGCAACCCTGCCCCATAGGTGATCTTGCTTCCCCCATGATATCTTTGGCACGCCAGGTAGGGGGAGATTGCTTGTGCGAATCTAGGACAGTAGCCAGCACATCGATCTTCATCACCTTCTATATCATCAATGGCTCCCAAGAAGAAAAGCAGTGTGGCAGCGCATCCTTCCGCTTCGAAGCCTTCCTCTCCTGCAACTGCGGGAGCCATGGATGCTGCAACCATGACGGGCGGGGCAGGCACCGCGGGTGATGCAACCAATGCCCTTGCCAGGGTTGGAATGGGGGTGGGGCCGCTGAAGCTGCCCAGCTCCCCCAACCTTCCGGTGAGCATGGCCACACCGGTGCCGGTCAAGGGGACAATCAGCTTTTGCCTCCTCGCCGCACCAGTGAGCGCAATCACCGCAGTGGCGATGCCCGTTCCGGCGCAAGCCAAGATCTTCTGGTCGCGCCTACCAGAGGGGCGACGTCAAGACATGCGCTCCGTCCCACACAAGGCGATCATCCCAAGACCCTGAGCTGCACCGTCGACCCTCAACGACCGCGTCCGCACGGTAAAGGCCCAGCTGACTAGGAGCATGGTCACCAAGATCAACCTCAGTCGCGCCAGACCGCGCTTGTGATTGGTCCAAGGCGGCAGGAGCACAATGACGCTCCTTCTGGTTCGACTAGAAGTCGAGCGGCGTCATGTTCTGCCTCCCACACCATGCCAGGGACGATGGCCGAAGCAATGGCAAGGGCTCAGCTACTGTTGAACTTTCCTCCAGCAGCGGACAAGATGGATGAGTGGAGAGCCACCATCCAAAGCCTCATCGGATTCGCTGAAGCCAACAAGTCGCGGCCAACTGAGGCCTCACAGCGCCTGCAGACGACACCAGCAGTTCACGTCGATGGCCGTGTGGAGTGGGCTACCGCCACGGTGTAGCCCCCTCCGCGGCAACCCTCCCAGGGGCAGGCGCGGTGGATCCGTCAAACTCAGCATGACGAAGAGCCTAACGAGATCTCCATGGCTTCGTCTGATCCACAAACTCGGCGAGATCAGTGCCATGTATTGAAGGACAGGAAGAAGGAAGACGCTCGCGCCACCATTGAGCGGCACCGCAAAGCACACCGTCAATCCGACTGGCGTAATGGCCCGGACGTTGATGAACCCGCGCCCAGTGCTGGCGGGTGCCCTGCCTTCACTCACGAGTTGTGGCAAGTCCGCTGGCTATCGTCTCGCACCTTCAAGCATGACCTGCCAGAGAAATACGACGGAAAATTGAACCCGGCAGAATTTTTGGGCATCTATACGATCGCCGTTCAAGCTGCCGGGGGAAGAGATGAGAAAGTGCTCGCCAACTACTTCCCATTGGCCCTCAAGCCTAATGTGAGGTCTTGGCTGATGCACCTGCCGGAGGATTCCATTTCTTCATGGGCAGACCTGTGCAACGAGTTCGTTGGCGCCTTTACAGGCGACCATCAAGAACCAGGACAGCCCAGTGAACTGTTGGCCCTTCTACAAAAAGAAGGGGAGAGTTTGCGTAAGTATCTGCAGAGATTCAGTCGGGTGCACCGCAACATTCCCAAGATACATCCGGCAGCTGTGATTGCCGCATTCCATACGAATGTGCGCAATCGAAGGATGCGTGCCAAGATGAATGTTCGGCTACCAAAGACCGTAAATGAACTCTACACATTGGCGGACAAGTGTGCTCGTGCTGAAGAGGGGAGAAGACTTCCAGGGGAGGAGGTTGGTGTCGATGCCGATTCAGAATACGACGACGATGCCACCATCCCTAGGAAGAGGAACAAAAAGCGCAACAAGAAACGTAAAGGGAAAGAAGTGATGGCCGTTGAGAGCTCCGGTGATCTTAGCGCCGGCAACAAAGCAAAAACCGAGGCACCCGACAAGGAAGTTGCTACTTGCGCTGATTGCCGGGTGGCTGAGAAAACTGGCAAATCCAACGGGCCATACTGCAAGATCCATAGGACCAAGGGCCATGATCTCCAAGATTGCAAACAAGTCAAACAGCTAGTTGAAAGACAGAAGGCTGAATATGAAAGGTGTGATAAGGACAGAGGCCAGGATGGCGCTAGAGGGAAAGGCCATGGTGGCCGCAGTGGTCGTCATGGCAAGGTCGATCAGCAGAAGGAGAAGCTCGCCAGGGGCCATGAGAAAAAGGAAAGTGAAAATGACAGTGAAGAGGAGGATGATGAAACCAGTGAACAGGAATTTCAGAAGGCTACCGAAGCAGTGTGCATTGATGGGGGCTCATCCTCGCACTCCTCTCACCACCAACTCAAGCAGTGGGCGCGTGAAGTAAATGCGGCAGAGCCGGTAGCAAATGCTTGAGAACCACTCAAGTGGTCCCGCACGCCCATCATTTTTGATGTTGAGGATCATCCAGATCGCACCATTGCGGTTGGATGCTTGCCGTTGTGGTTTCACTAACAACCGCAACCTCAAGGTCACAAGGATGTTAGTTGACGATGGAGCAGGGTTGAATTTGATTTCCCCTGACATGCTCAAGAGGAAGGAGCCAGCCAAAGGGAAAGATTACTTTGCCAGTGACGTTTGGCGGGGAACTAAACTTCAGGATTGAGAAGGTTGTGTTTGATGTTGTTGAACTTCCCCTGCCATTCAATGGAATCCTTGGTCGTCCAGCTTTGGCCAAGTTCATGGAGGTGTCCCATTACGCGTATAACACCTTGAAGATGCCGGGCCCTATGGGAGTCATCTCCATCCCATCAGATAAGAGGGATGCAATTATATGCGTCGACAAGATGTATGGAGATGCGGTAGCAGCAGAGGCCGTCAAGGCCCCAGCTCCTGCCAAGGAAGAAAAGAAGGGTAAGAAAGCTGGCAAGGACACCGACAAGGACCCCGGAAAGCACGCCTCTTCGGAGTGCGCTGCACCCGGTAGCGACCTGCCGGAAAGTTCGGCTAGCAAGAAATCCAAGGTTGCTCCCCCTGCAACGAAGAAGGTTCCGACGAGGTAGGATGGAACTGACGGTACCTTCACCATTAGTGCCACCCTTGATGACAAATAGGAAAGCACGCTTGTTGCCTTCCTGCGGGCGAATGTCGATGTGTTTGCATGGCAACCATCTGACATCCCCGGTGTTCCCAGGGAGGTAATCGAGCACCACCTTGTTGTCTGTCCTCATGCCCGTCCCGTCAAGCAAAAGGTCAGAAAGCAAGCCTTGGAGCAGTAGCAGTTCATTGCCAAGGAGATCAAGAAACTTGAAGCAATAGGTTTGGTCAGGGGAGTGTTGCACCCAACTTGGTTAGCAAATCTGGTAGTGGTGCGCAAGGCAAATGGTAAGTGGAGACTTTGTATTGACTTCACTGACTTGAACAAAGCATGTCCAAAGGATCCCTTCCCCTTGCTGCGCATCGATCAGATTGTTGATTCCACTTCGAGATGTGATTTGCTCTCCTTCCTTGATGCATACTCCGGCTACCATCAGATCTTCATGGCCAAGGAAGACAAAGAGAAAACCGCGTTTATTACCCCATGTGGCATGTACTGCTTTGTACGCATGCCTTTCGGGCTGAAAAGTGCCGGTTCTATGTTTGCGAGGGCTATGCAGATTGGTTTTGAGCCTCAGCTACACAGAAACATAGAGGCCTACATGGATGATATAGTGGTCAAAACCAAGGACAAGTCCACGCTTATTGAAGATTTGGAAGAAACCTTTGCGAATCTGCGAAAGATCAACTTGAAGCTCAACCCAGAGAAATGTGTGTTTGGCGTTCCATCCGGCAAGCTCCTTGGATTTTTTGTATCTCAGCGAGGGATAGAAGCCAACCCTAACAAAATCAAAGCAATAGAGCAGATCCAAGCCCCAAAAACCGTCAAGGATGTGAGGCGCCTGGCTGGCTGTGTTGCTGCACTGAGTAGGTTCATTTCAAAATTCGTCGAGCGTGCCTTGCCATTCTTCAAAATCTTGAAGAAGGCTGGCCCCATGAAATGGACTCCGGAGGCAGAGGTTGCACTACGGTATTTGGAAACCTATCTTTCATCTGTGCCAACTTTGGTCGCGCCTAGGCCACAAGAACCGCTACTGCTGTACTTAGTAGCAGCGAATCAAGTGGTTAGTGCTATGTTGGTAGCACAAAGGGAAGTGGGTAGCGAAGGAACCGAAGCAGCAGAGCCACCCAGTGATGAACCAAACCTATCCCCGGCAAGGCCTGACATTGACAACGAAAGGGAGTCACAGGCACACGCTGATAACCAGAAGGTGTTAGCAAGGAAGAAAATGGTGCACTGACCAGTCTACTTTGTCAGCTCCCTCCTACAGGGGGCTAGGTCAAGGTACTCTGCGGGTGCAAAAATTGAGCTTTGGCCTTCTCATGGCCTCGAGTAAACTGCGCCATTACTTCCAAGCTCATGAGATCATAGTTGTAACTCGCCTTCTGTTGCAGCGCATTCTGAGGAACCCTGAGGCTACCGGCAGGATAGTCGAGTGGGCACTAGAATTATCAAGTTTTGCTTTGAAGTTTGAAAGCACGGCAACTATCCAAAGAAGGGCGCTGGCAGAATTTATTGCAGAATGGATGCCAGCGCCTGATGAAGAGGTGCTAGAGACAACCCTCCCCGGCAAGGAGGCCCCCAAGGAGTGGGTAATGTACTTTGATGGAGCTTTTTCGTTACAAGGCGTCGGGGCTGGAGTGCTACTTGTCGCACCCACCGAAGAGCACCTCAAGTATATTATCCGAATGCACTTCCCCAGGGAAGATGCTACCAACAACACAGCAGAGTATGAGGGGCTGCTTGTCGGCCTCAGGATTGCGATGGAACTGGGGATAAAGAAGCTAGTCATCCATGGTGATTCTCAACTCGTTGTGAAGCAAGTGAATAAGGATTATCGGATCCCACTGATGGAAGCATATGTAGAAGATGTGAGAAAGTTGGAGGAGCACTTTGACGGGCTGCAAACAGAGCACGTGCCCCGTGCGGAGAAAAGCATTGCTGACCACTGATAGGTCTCCAACGTATCTATAATTTTTTATTGTTCCATGCTATTATATTATCTAACTTGGATGTTTTGTATGCAATAATATGCTATTTTATATCATTTTTGGGACTAACCTATTAACCTAGTGCCCAGTGCCAGTTGCTGTTTTTTCCTTGTTTTTATCTTTTATAGAAAATCAATACCAAATGGAACAAAACTTTTTTAGGATTTTTCTTGGACCAGAAGACAACCACAAAGCTTCGGGAAGAGGCCAGAAGACCCACGAGGGGGCCACAAGCCCTAGGGGCGCGCCCCGGGGGGCCCCTAGGCTTGTGGGCCCCTCGCAGACCTCCTAACCCTAATCCCAGCTCTATAAATACCCAAATATTCCCCTTACATCAGAGGGCACACCAAAAATACTTTTCTGCCACTGCAAGCTTCTGTTCTGTAAGTGCATCTAGTGCCCCTTAGTGATTTTGGTGTATTGAAGACTTATAGGTTAAGGGACTAATGCGTTTGTGAGTGTACACAGGTTCTATAAGTCTATGAGGAGTTTGATATTTACGATGAAAGTCGACCCCTAAAAATGAATGTCTTCAACTGAAGACTTTGGTTTTCTTGAAGACTTTGAAAGTGAAGAAATTGGTGTGACCCTGAAGACTTGATATTCATGTGAGGATTATGAAGCATGAAGACTTTGGTTTTCGTAGTTTCATTTTCTTCTTCTTGAGTCATAGGAAACACCGTACTGTTAAAGGGGGTCGAGGTAAAACTAAGGAAAAGTTTCCAAGTGATGCTCAACTCAAAATCCTACACCTACCCAATCCTTTCGAGTGAAGCCATTGGAAATCTCATACAGTTTAGTCAAGTTCTTCAGTGACAGAGACGAAGTTCTTCTGTTCTCTGAGGAATTTATTCTGACTAAGGAGTTAGGAATTCGCCAGTGCGGATTGCCTACAAGTGAGGAACATGATAGCCCTGAGGAATTTGATACTCAAATATCCGACCGTTGCTGTGCTACGCGCCAGCTGTCCAAATATCCTACCCACCTAACGGTCATATCATTGAAGGGCATTTATGTCTTATCATGTCTGGTTGCTCCCTAGGCTGTAAATAGCCGCCCCCCTTCAACCACTAGCTGGTTGGCTGCTCCGAGAGATAGATTGACACTTTTCATTTAGAGCATCCCATCCTCCGAGGACTTTGAGCGAAAATCATTAAGTGAGGAAAAACCCAAAAACCCAAACACCTACAAACCCAAAGTGATTGAGCATCACTGAAGAGATTGTTCGTGTGTGGAACCAACGCTTGTTACCTTTGAGGAATGTGCATCCTCCAGACGGTTAGGCGTCATGGTCTAGAGCATCCAAGAGGAAATTGTGGATTGCCGAGTGACCGAGTATGTGAAGGTTTGGAAGTCACCTGAAGACTTACCACGAGTGATTGGGCGAGGTCTGTGTGACCTTAGCTCAAGGAGAATACGGTGAGGACTGTGTGTCCGGGACTGTGTGTCCTCAGGTTTAAATACCTAGCTGCTCTAACCAGACGTACAACTATCATAGCAGTTGGAACTGGTCTACCAAATTATTGTCTTCACCGAGCTACTGGTTCTATTTCCTCAACCCTTTCATTTCCTCGCATACTTGCTATGTATTTGATCATTACTGTTTGAAGACTTTGACTGAAGACTTTCTCAATTTCCTCAGTTCAATTTCTTCAGTCAGTTTGTCTTCAGCCTGCTTATTCTGTGTTTACGCTACTCGTACTCTGTGCTTGTTTTCATTTCATCATGATGACTGTGCTACTGCTCTGTTATGCTTGCATCTGAGTACTTATTCCGCCGCTAAGTAGTTCGTCGCTTAGGAATTTCCTCACCTTGAAATTCCTCAGTGACGAATTTGTAAAAATCGCCTATTCACCCCCCCCTCTAGTCGATATAACGCACTTTCAATTGGTATCAGAGCAAGGTACTCCCTTGTTCTGTGTGATTTTGGTTTAACCACCTGGAGTTTTAGTTATGTCGACTGCAGGCATGATCAAGGTCTCGGCTGGGTGTCCTACCTTCGATGGGACGGACTACCCCTACTGGAAGAACAAGATGCGCATGCATCTTGAGGCAATAGACAACGATCTCTGGTACGTTGTAGAAAATGGCGTTCCCTCTGTCACTCCTTCCGTAAACGCTGCTGATGTGAAGAGATTCAAGCAACTCGACTCTCAAGCGAAGAATATCATATGTGGCCATCTGAGCAAAGGGCAGTATGGCAGAGTGAGTGCTTTGGAGACAGCTAAGCTTATCTGGGATAGGCTATCCAAGGTCAACGAAGGAGTCTCAACTCAACGTGACTCTCGAGTTGACGTTCTTCGCAATCTCTTCAACCGCTTCAAAAGACTCGACAACGAAAATGTTCAGCAAACCTTTGATCGCCTCACTGACATTTCAAACGAGCTTCAAGCACTAGGTGCCACTGACATCACCGACCATGAGGTGGTGAAGAAATTGCTGAGGTCACTCGATTCTTCATTCGATACACTGGCACTGATGATTCAAGAACGTGGTGACTACAAGTCACTTGATCCTGCTGACATTCTTGAGAGGCTGAACACTCATGAATTCCAACTAGCTGAGAAGAGAGATCTCTACGGACCGAGCTATGGTAGATCTCGTGCACTGAAGGTCAAGGCAGTCTCTGAATCTGAAGATGAAGATTCTGGTAGCAGCCTTGGTGATCCTGAAGAACTGAGTCAGGAGCTAGCAATGCTCGTGAGGAAATTCCAGAAGTTCTCTAGACGTGGCCGATTTGGAAAATCCTCAAGAGGTGATGACATGAAATCAGATTCCTCATCCCGTGACTACAAGAAGAGAACTTGCCATAAATGCAAGAAACCTGGTCACTACATTACTGATTGTCCTCAGTGGGAGAAGGAATCAAAGAAGAAGAAATACAAGGATGACAGTTCCGATGACTCAAAGAAGAAGAAGAAATCTTCAAAGTCCTCATCGTCAAAATCTTCAAAGTCTTCATCTCACAAGAAGAGCAGTTCCAAAAAGGCTCGGGCATTCATTGGCAAGGAAATGGACTCTGAAGCTGAAACTGAGGAACATGAGGAAGAGGAGGCATCTGAGGAGTCAGACTCTAGTGTGGCAAGCCTAGCCCTCGCTACTGCTTACGTTAGCAAGTCCATCTTCAACACTGAGGAAAATGGCTTCCCCAACACTGCTGATGACGGCAACGATGACTATGCTCCCACCTATTGCTTCATGGCAAAAGGTGCCAAGGTACTCAAATATCCCTCCTCTGAATCAAGTGAGGATGAATCTGATGATAACCTCAAACCCAGCTATTCCAAACTTGCTAATATTGCTGTTAAACAACAAAAGGCTTTGGAAAAGGTTCAAAATATGCTAGACAAAAGCGATGACCTGTTAGGTGAGGAAATGGATCGAACTCAAACACTGACTGATAATCTTCAGCAACTACAGTCTAAGTTTGACAACCTTCAAGGTCATCATGAAACTCTCTTGGCCGATCATGAGAAGCTTTCTTATGAATTTCTTCAAAGAAAGCAAGATCTTGAGAAGCTAAGGGTGAGTCATGAAGATCTTCAGAAGGAAAATGATTCATTACTTGCTCAACAGATCAGTTCCGCTCAGGAAGAATTTATTCCACCATGCTTGAAATGCATTGAATGTGAAACTGCTAATTCTTCACCTGAAAGTTCAAATGCTTCTATTGCTACAAATTCTTCAACTATCTCTATGGTCACAAATTCCTCATCTGAGGATACCACTAGTATCACTGACGAAAATGTAGGGTTGAAGGAATTGTATGTGACAGGCATGTACAAAAGCCTCAAAGGGCATCAGACTCTTTGTGATGTGCTCAAAAAGTAGATGTTGAGCAGGAACCCTAGGAAAGAGGGTATTGCCTTTGAGAGGAAACTCAATGCTGACGGAACCTACTGGAAACCTGAGCAGTATCCCAAAACCTCATGGGTTGCTGCGAAGGGACCTCCCGTAGATCCATCCACTTTATCTGGCTTTACTTGTGAATCCTCATATTCATCTGATGAGTCATTTGACTCCAACTATAAACTGTTCAAAAATCAGAATGGTGAAGTATTTGCTAGATATGTTGGATCTAACTGCAGGAATGGTCCCCCTATGAAGAAAATCTGGGTTCCCAAAAGGTGCCTTGAAAGTCTTCAGGTGAATGTCCTCATGACACCACCTGTGAAGAATAAGAACCCCAGATCAAATTCTTCATATGGACCAAAGTCTTCATATGGATCCAAGTCCTCTTATGGATCAAATTCCTCACATGGATTCAAGTCCTCACATGATCATCATCATGCTAACGCTTCTGTTTCGCAGGGAAAATCTAAGAGTTCTAATTATGTGCATTATTCTTCAAATCATTATATTCATAAGTCCTCGAAGAATTTCTCTGCTTACTCATATGTCTATGCTAATCCCTCTCCTGTGAAATGAAGCACTCTGGCTTCAATGCCACCTTTCTCTTATGGAGGTCGCAGAATGATGAACTCTTTGCCACCCCTCTAGATGTGGGTGGTGAAGAAAAAGAACTAATCTCTTATGCAAGGTCAGGTCTCCAGACGAACTAAATCGTCTGAAGAATTTGCTGGAGACCTGAAATGCTTGAAAGGACGCAAGCTAATCATGAAGAAATGATTTATTCATTTCTCACGTCCTCACATTGCTATATATACATATGTTGCTTTAATTGATGAAATATGTCTGATGAATTTGATGTCATATTCTTCACTCTGAAGTATATGAGTTCGTAAGACGCACTAATTCATCTGCAGGATGATTCACCCAAAGCTACTGAGTGGGTCCTCGATAGTGGATGTACAAATCACATGACCGGTGACAAGAGCTTACTGATGAACACTCCTTTATCTCCATCACACTTGAAGCATATCACCTACGCTGACAAAGGCAAAAGCAAGGTATTGGGTCTAGGTATGGTTGCAATCTCAAAGGATCGACACATGGATAAAGTCATGCTTGTCGAGTCCCTCGGATTCAACCTCATGTCTGTCTCAATGCTTTGTGATCTTGATATGGTTGTTGTCTTTGGCAAATATCGTTGCTTAGTGCTCATGGAATCTGACAATTCCAAAGTCTTCGAAGGCTTTAGGAGAGGAGACTATATTGTTGATTTCTCTGCAGGACCACAGCCTGCCACTTGTCTACTTGCTAAAGCTTCAGAAGGCTGGCTATGGCATCGACGACTGGGTCATGCTGGCATGAGGAACTTACACACGCTCGTGAAGAAAAAGCACGTCATTGGCATCGAGGGTGTCAAATTCCTCAAAGATCATCTTTGTGGGGCTTGTGAGGCTGGAAAGATGACCAGAGCCAAGCACCCCTCGAAGACTATCATGACTACTTCTCGTCCTTTTGAATTGCTTCATATGGATCTCTTTGGCCCTACTCATTATGCCACACTAACAAATGCAGCATCTCTATATGGCTTTGTCATTGTTGATGACTATTCTCGTTACACATGGGTGCATGTCATTACTTACAAAACTGAAGTGCAGGAAGTCTTCAGACGATTTTCCTCAAGGGCTTCGACGAATTTCGGTGTGAAGATCAAGCATATACGTAGTGACAATGGGACAGAGTTCAAGAATACTGGTCTTGATGACTATCTCGATGAACTTGGTATTACTCATGAGCTATTTGCCCCATACACTCCTCAGCAGAATGGCGTTGTGGAGCGCAAGAACAGGACTCTTGTTGAGATGGCTCGCACCATGCTTGATGAATACAAGACACCTCGTCGCTTCTGGCCTGAGGCAATTGATACTGCATGCCACATCATCAACAGGGTATATCTTCACAAATTCTTCAAGAAGACCTCATATGAACTCCTCACTGACAAGAAACCCAATGTGAGTTATTTCAAAGTCTTCGGTGCTAAATGCTGGATTAGAGATCCTCATCACAATTCTAAATTTGCACCGAAAGCACATGAAGGTTTTATGCTTGGTTACGGAAAGGACTCGCACACCTACAGGGTCTTCAACACCTATCACAACAAGGTTGTTGAAACTGTAGATGTGCGGTTCGATGAAACTAACGGCTCACAAAGAGAGCACCTACCTCCTGTGCTAGATGAAAAGACGCCTGAGGAAACCATCAAGTTCAAAGCTACTGAGGATGTCATTCCTACTGAAAAATCTGCTGAAGAAATCATTCCAGAACATGAAGAACAGCATGCTGGCGCACCTGAAGAAAATGGCTCTGAAGAAAATGCTGAGCCAAATCAAAGTCGTCAACCTGCTCATCCTCGCGTTGCAAATGAAGTACAGATTGAGAGAATCATCAACGACATCAACGCACCAGGTCCTCTGACTCGCTCAAAAGCCTCACATTTGTCTAACTTTTGTGGGCATTTTGCTTTCGTCTCTATCACAGAGCCCACCAAAGTTGATGAGGCATTTCTGGAGCCTGAATGGATTCAAGCGATGCAAGAGGAATTACATCAATTCAAGCTGAACAATGTGTGGGAGCTTGTCAAGCGACCGGACCCATGCAAGCACAATATCATCGGTACCAAATGGATCTACCGCAACAAGCAAGATGAAAATGGCCTAGTGGTGAGGAACAAGGCTGGTCTTGTGGCTCAAGGCTACACACAGGTTGAAGGAATTGATTTCGATGAAACTTTTGCACCTGTTGCTAGACTTGAGGCTATTCGCATATTGCTTGCTTATGCTAACCATCATAATATCATCTTATATCAAATGGATGTGAAAAGTGCATTCCTCAATGGTAAGCTTGCGGAAGAAGTATATGTTGCTCAACCCCCAGGTTTTGAAGATCCTAAGCATCCTGACAAAGTCTTCAGACTCAATTGGGCCCTCTATGGCCTCAAGCAGGCCCCTCGGGCGTGGTATGATACTTTGAAGGAATTCCTCATGAAGAAAGGCTTCAAACCCGGTTCACTCAACCCAACTCTTTTCACCAAAACCTATGATGATGAATTATTCGTGTGCCAAATATATGTTGATGATATTATCTTTGGCTGTACTAACCAACATTACAGTGACGAATTTGCTTACATGATGAGTGAGGAATATCAAATGTCCATGATGGGAGAATTGAAATTCTTCTTAGGTCTTCAAATTCGTCAACAACGCAATGGCATCTTCATTTCTCAAGAGAAATACCTCAAGGACGTTCTGAGGAAATTCGGTATGCAAGAATGCAAAGGCGTCAAAATCCCTATGCCCACAAATGGCCATCTATGCACTGATGAAAATGGAATAGACTTCGATCAAAAGGAATACCGCTCCATGATTGGCTCTTTATTGTACCTATGTGCATCTAGGCCAGATATTATGTTTGTGTTTGCATGTGTGCCCGTTTTCAAGCTACACCGAAGGAATCACACCATAAGGCTGTGAAACATATTCTTCGATATCTAGCTCACACTCCAACACTTGGATTATGGTATCCCAAGGGCTCGGCTTTTGATCTCATTGGATATTCTGACTCTGACTATGTTGGTGATCGTGTGGACCGCAAGTCAACATCAGGCACATGCCATTTCCTCGGACGATCCTTAGTATGTTGGTCCTCGAAGAAGCAGAACTGCGTATCACTTTCTACTGCTGAAGTTGAGTACATTGCTGCTGGTTCTTGCTGTGCTCAACTGTTGTGGATGAAGCAAACCCTCAAGGACTACGGCATCAATGTGAAGAATGTGCCACTCTTCTGTGACAATGAGAGTGCCATCAAGATTGCTCATAACCCAGTTCAGCACTCGAAGACAAAGCACATCGAGATTCGTCATCATTTTCTTTGAGATCATGTGTTGAAGGGTGACATCTCTATTGATCCCGTGAAGTCTGAAGAACAGCTAGCGGATATCTTCACAAAGCCCTTGGATGAGAAGAGATTTAGCAAGTTGCAGTGTGAGCTAAATATCTTAGAATCTTTGAATGTTCTTTGAAAAGGACACACATCCTAACACTTATGCAAATTGATGACTTAGATGTGCAACACACGAAGAAACGTTTTTCTTCAATCAATGAAGACTAACCCTCTAAGTGTGAAGAAATTAATGAAGAATTTGATTCTCAGAGCCCTACGACAATTGTACGCAGTGTCTGAAATCATCATTCTTACACGGTGGGTCACGCCACCACAAAAAGTTGAAAATCTTCAAAATTTGAGTTTTTCATCATTGTGCAAATTCTTCAAATTTTCAAATTCTTCAACTTTGCAAAATCTTCACTCTTTCCGACTGTGTTCTTTATTGACTATATATATTTGAGTTTTCTGTCCTCTACAGCATTCACTTATTGCTAATTTTTCAAGTTGTTTTTCTTCTAAGTGAATGTGATCGGACCCTTTCCCCCTCTATGCTAAACTCAATCCAGTCCGTTCACAAATTCTTCTTGTGCGTTCTATTTGAAACCCGTTCAAAGTCTTCACTGTGTCCTTGACAGCTGAAGAATTTGCGAACGAAACCTTAAAATATTCTTATCTGAATTTTCGGTTTTTGCCGCTCAAACCATTCCATATCCCTCGATAAGATTTATCTATTCACCCACGATCAAACACGATCTCCACTTCACAGTACGTGGGTGACACATGTCGTTAGGATAAGAAGGGTCAGGGGCATGTTCGTCCATTTTCTTCGGACGAGCGGTTTTTCACCTCTGCTATAAATACCCCTCGCCCTCCTCAGATCTCATTTACCCCGCTCGATCTTACTCCCTCGCTCGAGCTCTCAGACCTAGCGCCACCGCTACACTCCATCGTCGCCGGTGAGGAAGAGCTTCACTGCCTCGACCTCGTCGCCGTCGTACTCACGCCGGCCGCGGAAATCTTCACTCCGCCGCCGCCGTAGCTGTTTTCCATCGCCAAGTTAGGGCGTGGAAGATCTGAACGGACGAACATCTCCACTGCTACTCTCAGTTCGTCGTGTTCTTCGTCAAGGGTAAATAAAATTTATTTTTACTGCCCTTGTTGATTCTGATGATTTCCACAAAATCTTCAAAAGGTGTTTATTCTTCAACTTTCATGTTCTTAAACACCAACTTGCTTCTGTCCTTGATCAGTTTCTCTAAGCAATGTTTTTCTTCAAGATTCCTCAATTGTGTGGATTTTCAATCTACACAACTCTGGAACCTAAGTCAAAAATGCTTAGTGAAATTCCTCAAGACACCCCTGGTCAAATTCCTCAAACTTGATACTTTTGAAAAACTTCTGAGAACGCATATGACCTCTCCAAATTCTTCGCACCTATATTCTGTTCACAGGTACACATGTCTGCTGCTGAATCACTAGGTTCTCATCAACTTAACTCATTTGCATCATTTCTTGAAGATAAGTTACACACTTCCTCAGAAACATCCATTGTTCAAAATCCTCTAGTGAAGAAAATGTCTGATGGTAAAAGACCTCAGAAGGGAGGAAAGAGGCCAGAAACAAATACTGCTTTTGAGATCCCTGATGACATCTATGATGAATATTGTACTCCTGATGAAGCAACTCATGGCAAGGAGAACAAAAATCAGCGCAAAATGCGCATTTAGAAGATTGAGAGGAGATGGGCAAGAGAATGGAGGGAATATCGCTATGTCACTCCCAAGTACATGAAGAAATTCGCTGTTAACGCTCCATGTCCAAGACCTCCATTGGCTCCTGGCCAAGAAGCTGATCCCACTAGCATCAGAAGAGGTGAGGAATTTCCCAAGGAGTGGGCTAAGCGACAAGCCAAGCTAGCCAAAATGGCTAAGGAGGCAGTGAAGAAATTCAATAAAGATTCTGTTGCTGCCGCCGCTGAGGCCTCTGCTATCAAGCCTAAGAAGGCTATGCTGAAGAAATCAGCTGTCAAGACAAGTTCCTCAGCTGCAATGCCCTCATGGCCAAGCTCTTCAAAGCCCTCACGGCCTTCATTACTGAAGAAAAATGGAAATTTGAAAAAGCCAGGCAGGTGAAGAAGGCTCAGTACAAGAAGGAGCGTTTTCTGAAGAATAATGTTGTAAACATGTCTCCTGATGAACTTGTGAATCTGCAAAAGGAGATCAAAGCACTCAGTGATGAATTTGATGCTTATCGTGCAGATTGGCTAGGTGCCAAGGTCAGATTCGTCAGAATGGCAAAAGGATTTACTCCAAGTGTTGCAGCTTCATCGCAACCCAAATTTTCTCAGACTGGAATATCTGTTTAGTCTGCTGAAGAAAATGAAAGCGCCAGAGCTGATGAAGAAATTCCAGTCTCTGAAGAAAATGCCAGGGCAACCTCCAATATTGCGCCTGAAGAGCAATCCAGGCCAGTTAATACATCTGCTACTGCGCCTGAGGAATCTGAACAAGCCAGGGCAACTACATCAATTGTGCCTGAAGAAATTCAACCAATTTCCTCTGCTCCTCCTGCACCGATGACAAGCATCAACCTTCCTTCTGCATCAGAAGCGAAGAAAACCAAGGCTGCGGAGCGAGCAGCTGTGAAGAAAAGGAAAGCATCGGCATCTTCTGAGTCTTCTGCTCCCAAGAAAGTGAAGACTTTGAAGAGCTCAACTGAAAACCCAATTGATGCTATTCCAATATCAAGCATGCCATCAAAGGAGATCATTCCCTTTGGTGAGGAATATGAAATTCCAAGTAAATCTGATGAAGAAGATCCTTCTGCTGCTTCGACGGAGCAGTTGGATGAAGACATTGAAGTGGATAATATCCCTTCAACTCCGCTGGTATCATCGCCCATGCCTCAGTTCACAGCTGAAGAGGCAGGCGTCGAAGAAATTGAAGAAGATGAGGATGTGGATATTGGGTCTACAACACCTATTCTGAATGATGACTTTTGGGAAAGTCATCACCCAATTCACCTCTGACAACCCCGCTACATCAAGTTCCTCAATCCCCTGTGCCAACTGAAGAAATTCATACGGGCTCTGATGAACATCAAGCTTCACTTCATTCTATTCCTGAAGAAGTTCCAGCCACTAGCGCTGATGTACATATGTCTGAAGAAATGGAGGCCAAGGCTGCTGCTGAAATTCCTCAGCATGTGGCTCCAGTGGCTATACCTCAAGAGGCTATGAAGACTTCAACTGTTAATCTTCAGCCCAAGCCACAGAACCCTCACTCCAAGAAGCAGAAGTTTAATGCTGAAGATTTATTCAATGAGCACATATTCTTCACTGACTACAATCCCTATGACTCTGCTCGACTTCGTCGCAAGCGCTTCTGGACTGCAAGCCAGATGAACTTCTATTCCTCATTGTTGTTTGATAAGGATAAGATCTTTGAACATGAGCAAATTCCTCATGTAGATATGGAATCGCTGCCCTGCTTCACCCCAGTCCTCAGTGTTCTTCATGACGCTGGGTTACTCAATTTCTGCACCGACATCTGCGATTGGAATGAAGAACTCATTCTTCAATTCTTCGCCACGCTGCATATCATTGGAAATGTTGAGGATGTCAATTCATGGGTATTGGACTGGATGACTGAAAATACTCATTTCAAAGCACCGGCCTCTGAATTGCTTCATGCCGTCCCAGTCAGTCCTCCCAATGAAGGTGTAAGGCTTCTCTATGATGAACCTGAACTGTCTGATCATCTGATGCAAGTGCTGATGAAGCCTTTGAAGCCAGGCCAAGCTCCAAGGACCAAATTCCTCATCAAGGAATTGCTCTATGTGCCAAGGACAGTTTATCGCATTTGACCAAAACCCTCCGTCCAATCAAGGGCCACAACTCTGATGACGAAGAGGTTGTTGGCATTATGAAGAATCTGCTGTTCAATATCATTCATGGTATTCCTATCAACTACCACGATTTCTTCATGAGGACTTTGGCCAATGCTGCTCTGTCGCCTTTTGAGTTGAAGCCTTATGCTCCCTGGATCATGAGATTCATCATATCAAGGTCTTCAATTCATTATAAGGCTGACTTTCAAAATCATCTCAGCTATTTGCCCCCTATTGAAGTCCTCAAACGGACTATTTCCTCAGCTGACGAGAAGGGCAAGGCTGCTGTTATTGATGAAGGTACTCGTCCTTTGGATGGACAGTTTCGCAAAGCTACTTCCTATTCCACCAATGATGACTCTGCAACTCAAGATTCTACCGCCAAAGCTTCAGAACATAATCCTCAAGCCACAGCTCCGCGTGTAATGACTGATTGTGAACTTCTCCTTAGTCTTCATCAGAAAGTTGATCGAAATCACAAGTGGGTCAAGCGTCAGTTTGGTGCAATTCTTCAGAACATGACAGTCACTCAAAATACTGTGAAGAAGAATCACTACTACTTGCATGAAGTTTTTGACCGCACTTGGGCCATTCTGTCTAATCTTCATAGTGCTGAAGAACTCAAGGAGATGGGATTCCAACAGGACTTTGACTGGTCTCAGCCACCTTCGAAGAAATTCAAGAAAGTCAAAGTTCCTCAGCTTGTTGCCAGTTCATATTCTTCATCGTGCGAGACGGATGAAGCTGAAGACTTGAACGACACTGCGGCAGGCCCTACCTCAACGGACGACCCCAACAATGCTGGCGCTCCTCCATCGACATCATGATGATATTCTTCAGGGGCGTTAGTCCTCATTTTTCGTCCCTTTTGGTCATTCGATGACAAAGGGGGAGAAATTTGAGTTAGTCTTCAAGCGGGTCTTATATATGGGCTATATTTCTGTTAAGTTACAACTCTTGCTTTTCTGAGGTGTTTGCTCTGATGAGTTGTAAACTTAAGTCCTATGGTGGTCTGATACTTTTGCTCTGTTTTTCTGCATGCTATTTCCTCAATACCATAATGCACGCATGCTAAATTTTGTCAGACACCATATTTCATCATGCATTTCAAATTCTTCATATCATATGTTAAATGCGTGTATGAATTTCAAGATATAGGAGGAGATCTCCATGATATTACTCAACAATGTGCATTTGCTATTTCAAAGCAAATTCCTCAAATATGCACATCTTCAGGGGGAGTTCTTCTATATCTTGCAATCAAATTCCTCATTATCAGTATTTACAATTCATATGTTTATCCCCGTTGAATACTTAACCTATATTGTCATCAATCACCAAAAAGGGGAGATTGTAAGTGCATCTAGTGCCCCTTAGTGATTTTGGTGTATTGAAGACTTATAGGTTAAGGGACTAATGCGTTTGTGAGTGTACACAGGTTCTATAAGTCTATGAGGAGTTTGATATTTACGATGAAAGTTGACCCCTAAAAATGAATGTCTTCAACTGAAGACTTTGGTTTTCTTGAAGACTTTGAAAGTGAAGAAATTGGTGTGACCCTGAAGACTTGATATTCATGCGAGGATTATGAAGCATGAAGACTTTTGTTTTCGTAGTTTCATTTTCTTCTTCTTGAGTCATAGGAAACACCGTACTGTTAAAGGGGGTCGAGGTAAAACTAAGGAAAAGTTTCCAAGTGATGCTCAACTCAAAATCCTACACCTACCCAATCCTTTCGAGTGAAGCCATTGGAAATCTCATACAGTTTAGTCAAGTTCTTAAGTGACAGAGATGAAGTTCTTTTGTTCTCTGAGGAATTTATTCTGACTAAGGAGTTAGGAATTCGCCAGTGCGGATTGCCTACAAGTGAGGAACATGATAGCCCTGAGGAATTTGATACTCAAATATCCGACCGTTGCTGTGCTACGCGCCAGCTGTCCAAATATCCTACCCACCTAACGGTCATATCATTGAAGGGCATTTATGTCTTATCATGTCGGGTTGCTCCCTAGGCTATAAATAGCCACCCCCCTTCAACCACTAGCTGGTTGGCTGCTCCGAGAGATAGATTGACACTTGTCATTTATAGCATCCCATCCTCCGAGGACTTTGAGCGAAAATCATCAAGTGAGGAAAAACCCAAAAACCCAAACACCTACAAACCCAAAGTGATTGAGCATCACTGAAGAGATTGTTCCTGTGTGGAACCGACGCTTGTTACCTTTGAGGACTGTGCATCCTCCAGACGGTTAGGCGTCATGGTCTAGAGCATCCAAGAGGAAATTGTGGATTGCCGAGTGACCGAGTATGTGAAGGTTTGGAAGTCACCTGAAGACTTACCACGAGTGATTGGGCGAGGTCTGTGTGACCTTAGCTCAAGGAGAATATGGTGAGGACTGTGTGTCCGGGACTGTGTGTCCTCAGGTTTAAATACCTAGCCGCTCTAACCAGACGTACAACTGTCACAGCAGTTGGAACTGGTCTACCAAATTATTGTCTTCACCGAGCTACTGGTTCTATTTCCTCAACCCTTTCATTTCCTCGCATACTTGCTATGTATTTGATCATTACTGTTTGAAGACTTTGACTGAAGACTTTCTCAATTTCCTCTGTTCAATTTCTTCAGTCAGTTTGTCAGCCTGCTTATCCTGTGTTTACGCTACTCATACTCTGTACTTGTTTTCATTTCATCATGATGACTGTGCTACTGCTCTGTTATGCTTGCATCTGAGTACTTATTCCGCTGCTAAGTAGTTCGTCGCTTAGGAATTTCCTCACCTTGAAATTCCTCAGTGACGAATTTGTAAAAATCGCCTATTCACCCCCCTCTAGTCGATATAATGCACTTTCATGTTCTCATGAGATCCCATCTTGGGGCCTTTTCCGACACTCTGCCGGAGGGGGATTCGATCACGGAGGGCCTCTACACCAACCTTGCTGCCCTTCCAATGATGTGTGAGTAGTTTGCCATAGACCTACGGGTCCATAGCTAGTAGCTAGATGGCTTCTTCTCTCTCTTTGATCTTCAATACAATGTTCTCCTCGATGTTCTTGGAGATCTATTCGATGTAATCTTCTTTTGCGGTGTTTTTGTTGAGATCCAATGAATTGTGGATTTATAATCAGATTATCTATGAATATTATTTGAGTCTTCTATGAACTCTTTTATGCATTATTAAGATTGCTTTGTATTTCTCTGCGATCTATCGATTTGGTTTGGCCAACTAGATTGGTTTTTCTTGCAATGGGAGAGGTGCTTTGTGATGGGTTCAATCTTGCGGTGTCCTCACCCAGTGACAGTAGGGGTAGCGAGGCACGTATTTGTATTGTTGCCATTAAGGATAAAAAGATGGGGTTTTACCATATTGATTGGATCTATCCCTCTACATCATGTCATCTTGCTTAAGGCGTTACTCCGTTCTTGTTAACTTAATGCACTAGATGCATGCTGGATAGCGGTCGATGTGTGGAGTAATAGTAGTAGATGCAGGCAGGAGTTGGTCTACTTGTCATAGATGTGATGCCTATATTCATGATCATTGCCTTAGATATCATAATAACTTTGCGCTTTTCTATCAATTGCTTAACAGTAATTTGTTTACCCACCGAATGCTTTCTTCAAGAGAGAAGCCTCTAGTGAAACCTATGGCCCCCGTGTCTATTTTCCAGCATATTATTTTCATATCTATAAAACCAAAAACCCAAAAATACCTTGGTGCAATTTATTTATATTTACTTTATTTTGCCTTTTACTTATCTTTTATACCTATCTCACTCTTGCAAGTGACCGTGAAGGGATTGACAACCCCTTTTTCGCGTTGTGTGCAAGTGTTCGTTAGTTTGTGCAGGTGCATCTATTGGGGACTTGCTTGTATCTCCTACTGGATTGATACCTTGGTGCTTAACTGAGGGAAATAGTTATCTCTACTTTGCTGCATCACCCTTTCCTCTTCAAGGGAAAAATCAATGCAAGCTCAAGAAGTAGCAACCACTTGTCAAAATGCACTGCTCGGAAGCTTCCTGTGGAACCAGGAACTTTTGTACTCCATCTAACTCAACCGTCAGTTTCCCCATCAGCGTTGGCTAGAAAAGAAGAAAATTAAACACCAGCAAGCATTTCCCAGCAGAGCTCCCTGGAGTCGCTAGTGAGAGGGTTGCCGGGGGGAACCCTATGTTGGTTGGTGAGCTGCATCCTCCAGCAGAAATTCAAGTTCTCACTGTTGAGGATAGCGCTCCCACAACAGAGGAGATGCCTTTGGTCCTCGTCGTCAAGCCACAAGGTCCGGCATGGGCACAACATATAGTCCAATTCCTACAGATAGGAGAACTTCCCGATGGCCTAGAGGAATCTGAAAAAGTAGCCCGCCAATCGAGTATGTATCAGTTTGTGGATGACACTCTACACAGAAAGAGGCCGAACGGTGTGAAGTTGAAATGTATCAGTCGGGAAGATGGACTAATGCTGTTGGCAGAAATACATGAGGGCGTGTGTGGCTCACATCTAGGATCAAGAGCACTTGTCAGGAAAGCTTTCCGGCAAGGATTCTACTGGCCCACTGCCCTCCGAGATGCAACTGAGCTCGTCACCAAGTGTGAAGCCTGTCAGTTCCATTCCAAGAACATTCATCAACCTGCTCAAGCCCTTCAAACAATCCCTTTATCCTGGCCTTTCGCGGTCTGGGGGCTCGACATCTTGGGCCCCTTTCCCTGTGCTATCAGGGGCTTTGAATTCTTGTACGTAGCAATCGACAAGTTTACAAAGTGGCTCGAGGTGGAGCCAGTGAGGAAGGTGACAGCGCAATTAGCTATCAAGTTCTTTAAAGGATTGGTGTGCCATTTTGGAGTACCCAACAGGGTGATCACCGACAATGGCACACAATTCACAAGGCGCGCCTTCATGCAGTACATCCAAAGCCTTGGAAGCAAGGTCTCTTTCGCCTCTGTTGCCCACCCTAGGAGCAACGGACAGGCCGAAAGGATGAACACTGAAGTGATGCGTGGGCTCAAGACAAGAACTTTCGATAGGTTACGAAAGTGTGGCAAGCGCTGTCTTGATGAGTTGCCAGTGGTTCTATGGTCAATCAGGACGACACCAAATCGAGCTACTGGCCAGACTCCCTTCTCCCTAGTATATGGTGCAGAAGTAGTACTCCCCACGGAACTCACATACGGGTCACCTCGAGTACTTGCCTACGATGAAGTAGCGCAAGAGCAGCTGTGGCATGACGATGCCGTGCTCCTCGAGAAGGATCATCTCCGGGCAGCTGTACGTGCTGCACAATACCAGCAAGCCATGCACCGCTATCACAACTGCAGGGTTCACACCCGGAGCCTTGAGGAAGGTGACCTTGTCCTTAGGCATGTTCCGTCTGCCAAGGGTGCAAACAAGTTGACACCAAAGTGGGAAGGCCCTTATCGGGTAGTACGTGTCACCAGACCTGGCGCAGTCCGTCTGGAGACCGAGGATGGCATCCCAATGCAAAACTCATGGAATATTGAGCATCTTCGCAAGTTCTACCCGTAAGGCGCGGTTGCCGGGCCTTGCCCCGGTAACTTGTTTTGTACAAGCATAGTCCCCGGGACTTGTAACCCTTTGTACAAAGCCAGGCGTTGGCCCTGTGCATAGTTGAATAAAATGAAGCGTTTTCACAAAACTTGCATACATGATTTCCTGTTTGCTTAAGTATGATGTTATTGTGATTACACTAGTTTTTCGATGAGATAACTAACATGCTGTGAAAGGCCATGTGTTGTCCCCCTTTCTCTTTTTCCTCTGATGACAATAGAAGGATTTCCGCACGGATAACTTTCCCGGGAAGGAGGATAAATGCGAGCCCGTGCACTCGGTCCCCGACAACCTCTCCTTATCTAAGATGATAAGAAGGACAACAAAGTGAGATAAGTTCACTTCGTTACATCACATCATTCCGTGTTATGCTTACGTATGAGAAACTTGCACGTAAGGTAACCTTGCTGCCTCTGCCATTCGCGCTCCTATCTTTGACTCGAGTCCGCTCGGCAAGGTTGGTTGTAGCTGCATTTGGAGAGGTTGGCGAGGGGCCGGCCTTCGTCCGCGCTCGTAACCCGTTTTCGAGTTCACTAAATGAGGTTTAGTAGCAGCTGCGCTCAAGGCCGGCAAGATGTCTTGCCGGAAAATTTGTTTACTAAGAGTATTGAAGGCTCATCCTTCAGTATGTTTAAATACACGCACAAGTGTCCGACAAGCTCTTTTTTCAAAAATACATAGGCAAACAAGTACATATCATACGGGTACTAACATGGATGAAGGATTACATAATTTTGATTTAAATTTGGCAAGTGCCTACATTTTTTCTAATTTAAAAAGATAAGTGCCTCGTAATGCCTTTCTTGTCCCTCTCCTCCTAGGAGTTACATTGAGAAGGAAAGAGGGCAAAAGGAGCGCCTGGGCAGAAGCCCAGCCTGACCCCGTCAGGACCAGCGGGACACAGCCTGACAAGATTGGGAGGGCGCCTCCTCGGCAAGGAAGAAGAGGCCGGGGATGAGGAGAGCGGCTAGGCAATGCCCTGGTCACCCCGCCAGGACCAGAGAGACGCGGCTCAGTAGGGACACCGGCAGGGAAGACAAAGACGGAGTCCACGAGCCTGCCAGGGTCCAACTAGAGGTGGCGGTGACGACCAGGCCAAGCACCCCCGGCAAATCGCTCTGCCGGGGTCCAGCTGCAGATGATGGTGCTACCGGTGCCTAGCTGACGGTGACGGTGCATCCGGTGTTCAACCGAAGTCCGAGTCGTCGTCTTCATGTTTGACGACCGAGGGCTCGCCGCCGCCGTCTTTGCCGTCAGTGTCCTCCTCGTCGCTGTCACTCGAGGAGGAGCTTTCGTCATCGCTCGAGCTTTCCACGCAGCACCCTAGGCGAGCACCTGAACGCCCGAAGACCTTCATGGAGAGCATATCGGACTCCACCAACTTGCAGTGGAGAATGTGCCCTTCCGCCAGATAATGGGCACAGGCAAAGGTTTTCCAGCCGCGCCTGAGAAGCATGACGTGCGGTGCGGGGAACTCGACGTCCGCCCACATAGCGCCATTGCAGCAGTCACTCATGCGCAGCCGCAACCTGAGCGGCTGGTCGACCTCCATCAGCCTAGCGAAGGGACAAGGGAGCCGCATGCGGCAGCGGGGAGGATCGCGCAGTTTGACAATGAAGTCCAGCGCCCTATCCCCCACATGGCCTTCTATTGGCGTTGGAGCAGCTGGAGGAGGAGCGGCGAGTGCACCACTTTGCCCACCTTGACCACGGGTGCTGGATCGACCACTACCGCGCCCTGCGGCTTCACCTTGTGCACTAGATCCGGCCTCTGCGGCCGCAGCAGAGGCAGGGGCGGGGTGCCGAGAGGAAGTTCTCGTTGCTACCGTCGGAGCATGGGCTCGGCCCCTTCCCCTCGCCATGGTAAAAATGGAAGCAAGGAAGGAGAAGGAAGAAATGATGGATGAGCATCGCCACCCCCCATCACATCTCCTTTTATAACGGAGTAAGAGGGGGAGGCTGGCTCTCCACTACTCTGGGGCAACCGCCCCACTCCTCCAACCCAGCCTCCTGCATCCCTGATGGCATCCTGATTCATTGGCTGCCCCACTATGCCAATCTGGGGCGCTGTGTATTCTCCCAAAGGCACACGTTCCCACGCCCTGCGCGTCCGCCACCAACCCCGCGCAATGCATGCGGCATGTGTGGCGGAAACGGCAGCTGTGGTGGCTGAACTTAAGGTAAAATGGTAGTTACCACAGTTCACGCGCGACCGTCATAATGGGTTCCCGTGGGCGTGAACGCTCTTGATTTACAACATGAACAACGCATGCCTCATGGATACAAAGATACTACGGGACCCCTGGAAACTGACCCAAGTCCAGGTTAGTGAAGAAGCAAAGAAGATCTAAAAAATACAAGTACCAACCCCGGCAAGATCTGTGTGTACGCCTATGCATTGGTTGGGCCTACCCCAACGATGCCCGGCGGCACATGTGGACCAGGCCCGGGGGCTCCTGTCGGTGCAACAAACATGTGTGTTTGCTGACCTAACTTATGCACCGGCATACGACCGCCCATACATCAAGTACCAAGATATGACACAAGACAAGCCAGAGAAACCGCTCTTCATGAGATCAAGGAGTGCATTAAGAAGACCAAAGTGACCACAGAATCCCCCAGGAAGGCCTCCCTTGCCGGGCGGGCGAGCCCAGCAGGGTCGAGACCACGCCTGGGACCAAGTACAGATTGCCCCGGCAAGGTTCTCGGGGCCGCCAAGACCACAAGACACAACCCGGCAGGCTCCGTGCTGGCAAGCTTCCACCAGGACGCCACCGCTCCACCTCATCACACCCCAGTTACTGATCAGTGTGGTGCCGAGCTCTCAAGTGGCTAGGTGGATCCCATCAGGTACGTGGCAACATGCTGGAGAAGAGATTAACTTTATCGACACCCGTCCTGCTGGCATGTCACGATAATAAGAGGTAGATGGATAAGCGGCGCGGCAGGCTTGCTGGGCTTCAACCTCAGCATGACACCTAGCATTGCATTTAATGCACTTTGCCCTACTGCTAGAGTTAGGTATGATAACATTGTTAGCTATCCAATCATACCGTAATGACCGTTTTGCCACTATGGTCACCCCTTAAGCTATAAAAGGAGGCCCGAGGCAACCTAGCAAAGGGTTTGAATCTTTGATCCCTCAACACTTGTACTCGTGTAGTTGCTGTCCCCGAGGCACACTTGTCGGGCATGAGCACTCCGCGTCTTTGTGTTCAGTGCAATCCACCATAGCAGGAGTAGGGTTTTACGCTGCAAAGCGGCCCGAACCTGGGTAAAAGAGAGTTGTCCATCGCTGTGTTGTCCTGTTGTTTCTGCTCTTTGCGCAATGTTATCGTCCCCTCACCGAACCACAAAGGGGCAACCCTGCCCCATAGGTCATCGTGCTTCCCCCATGACACAAATCCATACTTCCTAGGAGTTTCTAAACAAAAAATTTTAACGATCATACTCCTGGGGATAAAGTTGAGGAATTTATTTTTGTAGAGGGTTCCTTTATTAGATCAATAAAATCGGGGTGAACTCTTATCATTTTAAGATTTTCGCTTCCATTACTGGATGTAGCACCCTTATTCTTAGGAACATACATAAACTTGCGATTCTTACTGGCAGGAGTTTTTTCAATAGTTTTAACGGACGAAAAAGCGGAACCCAAATTATAAATAATTTATTCCAACTTATCAATCCTAGCGGGACTTTGCTCCACCCGCTCATTAATTATTGGTTCTTTCTCTTTTAGTATCTTAAGAGTATTCCCTACCTTTGATCCAAATTTAGTGACGTGGTTATGAATCTTTTTATCCACATTTTCAATGTGCTCTAAGATAGGTATTTTATTTTCAATAGCGTCTAACCTTTGCATAACATGTTCCAAAGTCAAAGTTGTTTCGTTAATAATGATAGGTGGTGATCCCACTAAATTTCCCATAGCATTGAAAGCATCCATAGGGTGACTACTCAAGAAATTCCCTTCGGTAATAGTGTCTAGCACAAATCTAAACCAAGTAGTAACACCCACTATCGGTGTTAGAACCGGCGGATCTCGAGTAGGGGGTCCCGAGCTATGGATCTTGGATCAATGGGGAACAAGGGACTAGGGACACGATGTTTACCCAGGTTCAGGCCCTCTCTAAGAGGTAAAACCCTATGTCCTGCTTGATTATATTGCTTGTGTATATGAGGATTACAGAGTCGATCTACCACAAGATCAGATGAACTAAACCCTAACTAGTAGGATGATGGTTGTTCTTCTGCCCTACGGACTAAAACCCTCTGTTTTATATAGACACCAGGGGTCCTAGGGTTACACATGGTTGATTACAAGGAAGGAATAAACATGCCGAATCTTCCATGTTGACTTGGGGTACACACCAAGGCACAAAAGGTCTTCTGTCCGGACACAGTGCGGCCCATCCTGTCCGTCCCATGAGAGATAGGCCAGCAGCCCGAGGACCCCTAGTCCAGGACTCCCTCAGTAGCCCTCGAACTAGCCTCCAACGTTGGTCTTTCATAATCCCCACATCTGCAGTCTCCGGCTTGCAGGCGAGTTCCCTTCCTCTTGAGTATTCGGAACAATCTTCTCCAGCTAAGCCTTCAAACGGTACTTAGCCACATGCCAAGCCATGCTGTATCCGGAATCCAAACTATCGACTTTACTTAGCCTCAAAGGCCAACCGCTCAAGTGTGAACAGTACTTTTAACTGACAATTTTTTGCGAAGGTTCATGGCCGGTCATCAACATTGAACCATTGCGAGAGCTCGATGCGCGGCTCGAGGTGGTCCTTCTATTGGCATGTCCCATCAAGGTGGAGATTGTGTCCCGCTTTTTAGGGTATTTGATCAATGATTTCCAGTACCCCACCCGCGCAAAACGCCACGAGTATATCGAGAAGTGGCAAGGCCAGCGGTGCATTTAAAGGACTCTAGGTATCACGCCTGCTTATAAAAAGTGATAAGTGGCAGTCATCCCCTCACGCCTTCTTCTTCCTCGCCTTTCCCAATCCATAGAGCTCAAGCGCTCCAATCCAACTTCCCTCAAAGACCTCTTCCCCCCGAGGTCGGCAATGGCTGGATCTGGAGCGAAGGGCAAGTGGGAGGCCTCGTGCGTCACCAATGACGACATCGAGGACGTGAAGCGAGCGGGCTACCTCTCCGCCAACATTGTTCATCGGGCTCCAGAGGAGGGCCAGGTCATACCGACGCCACGCCCCGGTGAACGGGTGGTGTTCATTCCCCACTTTATCCGGGGACTTGGCTTCCCTCTCCACCCTTTTGTCCGGGGACTGATGTTCTTCTATGGCTGGACTTCCATGATCTGGATCCGAATTCTTTTCTTCAAATCTCGGCTTTCGTCACCATCTGCGAGGCCTTTCTCCGGGTCCAGCCACACTTCGGCCTATGGCTAAAAGTGTTCAACGTCAAGCCGAAGATCGTCGACGGCCATCAGGCGGACTCCGGGGGGGGGGGCGATGGTGAGCAGGCTCACCCGAGTCGGGCGGCCGGAGGGCACGTTTATCGACACCGTCAAAGTCTGGCAAAAAGAATGGTTCTACGTCACAGAGCCTCGTGACAAGGCCTGGGTGGCCTCTCCGGAAATTCAGATCCGGACCCCCAGAGAGGCTAACCTCATGGACCAAGAAGGGTCATGAGTGGGGGTCCGCTACAGAGGTGGAGGCGCTGCAGAAGCGCGTCTCCAGTATGATAAAGGCAGGAGCCAAGCTGACCAACGTGTTCCAGATTATGCTCCATCGCCGCATCCTTCCTTGCCAACTCTGGGCCACCCTAATGTGGTCCTGGAAGCCCGAAGACCCCCGCACTGTGAAGCGCTTCTTCGGCAACACCCACAAGAAGCTGTGGAAGGTGTTGTTCAAGCGGCAGAAGATGTGGCCGGCCAAGGAGGAGGACATCGGCCTTGACGCCGAGCACCCCGCTAAGGAGGTAACAAAAAATCATCCGTTTTGTATTCGGATTTGCAATTCTGCTAGGGCCCTTACCTTTTTCTTCTCATTTCCGCAGGGCTGGCTCAAGAGGGCCGCGCTTATTGCCAGCCCGACCCCACTGCCCAAAGACCCCAGGTCATCTCAACTGGAGGAGATGTTGACCGTGGCGCCCTATAAGGCGCCAGAAAAGAGGGAGAAGAAGAAGAAGAGTGAAACGAGGGAGGACAGAGAGGGCCTTCGCCCAAGAGTCCATCCGGACACAAAGTCCAGGGACACCCAAGCCCTTTCCGCACACGAGGGGGGGGGGCAGGAAGAGGAGGAGGAGAGAGATTCCTCCCACACCAGGAAGAGGGCGGCGTCGGTCGACGCCGAGGAGGAGCAGCCTCCCCATGCCTCGAAGAGGAGCAAGGCCAAATTGGTCTCGCTTCATGACAACTCGGATTCCGATAAGGAATCCGCAGCCTCCAAGAAGGTCCCAGAGAGGATTCCCCGGCTCGAGCCCCACGCCAAAAGGTGAGGATCCGAAGACCTTTCAAGCGCCGGTTCTACTAGCTTGTTACTGATAGCATGTACGTTTTCATGTTGCAGCCCGCTGCGCGATCTCCCCACCGACCAGGTCTCGGAGGGGACCTCTCCACCAGCTGACCTGGCAGAGAGTGGGAATGTGTCACACTCCGCGCCCCCTCCGACCGTTGGGGAGACCAGGGAGGTGCTGTCCTGAAGGACCCCCCCTGCGCCGCGCATGGGGGGCGATGGCGATGTCGTAATGGCCGAGGCTGACACTTCGGCAGCCGAACACCAGGAGAGGAAGCTCGGCCAGTCTGCGCCCTCCCAGAAGACGGCTCCGGAGCCCCCAAGGCCCTCCGAGGCGTCACATCCTCCTTCCACTGAAGGGAGAGCCGGGTCCCCGTCGCCCGCGCCGAACACCGGAAATTGGGTTGCGGCAGAGTGGCCGGACATGATGGAGGGGGCTGTGAATAGCTCATCCATAGTTACGGAACACCGCACCCTGATGGGCGTGGTTTTGCAAAGTGTTCGGTCCATTAATAGCGGACTGAAAGAGGCTTTTGCTGGCCTCCTGACAGGCTTTGAGGTAAGCAAAGTAATGCTCTCTTAATGAAAATGTATGTTGTGAACGGAATTTGAGCAGTCCTTGTAGGTAGCAGCCCCCGAGACTCTGGCAGGTTTTGAAAAAACCGGGCAGATGATCGAAGACCATCTAAACAGTAGTTTAAATGTGATGCTTGTTTTATCTTTACAGGCTTCGGCATTGGCGGCTACTACCAACGCTGCGGAGCTAGCCGAGATGAATCGGAGACTTAAAAGCTCTGATGAGGAACTCGACCTCGTCAACAAGCGGTTTGACGAAGCACGAGGTTAGTCCGTTCGAGACACAGTGCTTTGAATTTTCCTTGTCAAGCAGGGTATTCAGGATTATCCCTAAGTAAGAGATGATTACTGATGATTGCAGCCATTGCCGCGGAGGTCGAGGGCCTCAGGGCCGAGCTGATGAAGGCCAAGAAAGAAGCGGCTGAACAGAAGGCGGCGGCTGAGCGAGCGGCTGCCAAGCTCATGTTGGTGAAAACCGACCGTGAGAAGCACGAGGCCCGAGTGGCCGAAGTGCAACAGGAGCTCAAGGATGCCATCACTAAATGTGAGGACCTTGAGCAGAAGAATAAGGATCATTCCACCGATCTTATGGAGATGAAGGCAGAGATCAAGGAGGCGAGGACGGAGACGTGACGCATTCGGGAGGAGCTTCGCCAAGTGAAGCAAATTGTAGATGGTAAGCCATACTTACTGCAGAGTGTCTTTGGCGGCCACATATTCGCGTTGCTCACACAGGTCTGGCGTTCCGCAGGCGCATTTGCAGAGCTCCTAAGAAGTGCGGCACATGCAGCCAGGCACTCTGTGGCTCGGGAAGACGATGCCGTACACAGGCTGTTCTAGGCGCAGTTCCAGGCGCCCGAGCATCCCCCCTCCTAAGCAACCAGATGAAACAACTGGTGGAGCTGCACTGTATGGCGGAGCCAGCCATGAAGGACATTTGTGTCCGGCTGTGGCCCTCAAAGCCAATACCAAGCACTTACTTCGGCTTGGTGCAGAAGCTGCGTGACGCCGCCTCTTGGGTTGATGTTGTTAAGCGCTCCGTGTGCATTGAAGGGCTCGGATGGTGTTCTCAAAGACGATGGTGCACTGGCCAAGGATTAAGCCAGTCGATATGGCCACCGGGCCTCCGCCCGCCCGAAAGGAACACAGGCGCCCTGACTAGTACTTCTCTGTCATAATGGATGGTGCTCGGGCAATAGAGGCACAATTTTCGAAGGATGTACTCCTTGAGTAATTGTGCCGTTATGTATTAAACTGTGGTTGAACCTTATGCTTTATAATGCGGCTGTTTTTGTATGGTTTATCATACTTGTATGCGTTTTTATTTTGACTCCTGTGCAGCCATTTTATTCTGAAAGTTACCAGTCATCGGCTTTAGTCCCCATGTAGATGCTACGTGGGGTGTTCCATCCTCCATACTGCGACCATTAGTCGACATCTCGATGCCCAAAGGTGGTAGTGTATGAAAGGAATGAGGCAATCGGACTATGCGGTTTTATTACTTTCACTTAGCCCTAGGAGCTGGACTGCGGGGACTGGTGACCACCCCCAGTGTGTTGTGATATGTATCACTTGATTTGTTCGAAGATAAACCCTTTGTGTCACATGGTGCAATCACCAACGATTTTTAGTTTAACACTTGTCATCGGATCGCCGACCAGTTCTCGCGTATTATGACAGTCAGCTTTCGACTTTCTCCACTGAGGTGCTTGACCGAACTAGCCGGAAGCACAATCGCAGTGGTTCTCCCTTTACCTTCTTAGCCGAACATGCGGAACGTAAGAAGGTAAGCACAGGAACGGGGAAACCCAACTATTGACCCAAGACATAATTCGAAACCGATGCATATAATGCAATATCCGAGACGCCGAACACATAAAGAAAGAAAAGTGTCGGACTTGAGGAATAGGGCGAGTATTATGGTGGAGTCCCCGGTCTATTACCCGTTTGCTTCCTTAAGAAAAAATTGTGCCGAACTAGTTTATGGTGGCATCGAAGAGCGGAAGGAAGGTGCGATATGAAAGACTGCAAGAGGTCCGTAAAGAGTGGTATTTATTTCCAAAAAGCTCATGACGTCTATCCGTACAATTCGAACTGCCAAAGCATCTGTTACAGGCACTTTATATATATATATATATATATATATATATATATATATATATATGAAAAATAAAAAGTTTTATAGATGAAAGGTTTACACAAGGCCTTGAAGCTTGGGTTGATATCGCTACTGTGCCCTGCTGCACATCTGCGCCTTTGCTTCTGCTGGGGGGAAACTCCGTAGAGGGGTTGAGAATCAGCCAACGGCCCCTTGACTAGGAGCCTCGAGAGGTCGCCGAACTATTCTAGCTTAATGCCAGATTGGTCCGTGATGGTACCTGTTCGTCATCCATGCCTGGGATTACCCCCTTAAAGGTGGTGTTACTAGGCTTGATCCTTTACGGGTCAATGCCCATTTTCCTCACTATATCTGCATAAATCAGATTGAGGCTACTGCCCCCATCCATGAGTACTCTAGTGAGGTGATACCCATCGACAATGGGTTCGAGGACCAGGGCCGCCGACCCTCCGTGACGGATACTGGTCGGATGGTCTCTGTGGTCAAAGGTGATCGGGAATGCCAACCATGGGTTAAATTTCGGGGCTACAGGCTCTACGGCATAAACTTCCCAAAGTACACGTTTCCGCTCCTTCTTCTGTATATGGGTGGCGTAGATCATGTTCACCGTCTTGACCTCGGGAGGGAATTTTTTTCTGGCCTCCATTATTCAGCCTGCGGGGTTCTTCGTCATCCTCGCTGCGGGGGCTTTTGCTTGCATCCTCGGCTGTGATCTTGCCAGCCTGTTTGATTACCCAATAGTTGTGGTTGGTGTGGTTGGCAGGCTTGTCAGACGTGTCGTGGATCTGGCAGGGTCTGTCCAGAATTGTGTCCAACTTGGTGGGTCCATCCTGGTTCCCCTTAGAGGGTTTCTTCCGCAGTCCTATTTTGGAGTTGCGGAATCCGGCATTCATTGCCGTGTCTTCGGCCTCGCTGTCATTATGGCGATGCTTATTTCTGTTGCACCGTGATTCCTGTTTCCGTCCCGGACTTCCGAGGTGCCGGGGTCTTCTAAGTTGGTGCTTGTGCAAGCCAACCAACTGTCCTCCCCCGCGTGAAAGCGGGTCATGTGAGAGGTAAGCGCTGCCATCGTCTTTGGTTTATCCTGGCCAAGCTGACACGCTAGCCATTCGTCCTGGATACTATGTCAGAATGCGGCTATTGCTTCTGCATACAGATAGTCGATGATCTGGTTCTTTTTGGTCAAAAACCGATTCCAGAATTGTCGGGCTGATTTTCCGGGCTATTGGACTACGTGGCTCAGGTTATCGGCATCCGAGGGCCGGACATAAGTGCCTTGAAAGTAAGCTCGGAAAGCATCCTCGAGCTCTTCCCAACTCCCTATAGAGTTTTCGGGGAAGCTGTTTAGCCAATGCCTGGCCGGCCCTTTGAGCTTTAAGGGTAAATATTTTATGGCGTGGAGGTCGTCCCCACGAGCCATATGAATGTGGAGAAGAAAGTCTTGGATCCACACGGCTGGGTCTGTAGTCCCGTCATATTGTTCGATGTTTACGGGTTTAAACCCATCGGGGAATTGATGCTGCATTACCTCGTCGGTAAAGCATATCGGGTGAGGGGTGCCCCTGACCCGGGCTGCATCACGCCGTAGATCGGCGGCCGTGTTGGCTCGGTGCTGCGCCTGAATTCTATCATTTCGGTCGTGCCATGATTGGTATCTGTCCCATCCAGCCAGGGCGTAATCCCGAGATCCGTAAATGGATCATGTCCGTCCTACTCTAATGGCGAGGGCATGGCAGAGATCATATTGGTATTCTGGCTATGCCGACTCCTTCCCTTTACGGCGAGGGGGAGCGGGCGGGTCTTCGGCCTTTCCAGCCGGCGTGTCCCCTCCTCGAGGGGGGGTGTCGGGCTGGTCTGCCTGAGTGTACCGTGGTGGTGCGGGCGCAAGGGCCTCATCGTCGAATTGTGGCAGCAGCTTCCGTTTTGGGTAGCTTTTGGTTTGCTGTTGGTGGCTGTTCCCCTCTTTGGCCGCTAGGAATTTTGTCCACCTATCATTGAGGGTATTTTGTTCGGCCTTCAGCTGCTGCTGCTTCTGCTTCAGGCTCCGCGCAGTGGCTATGAGCTGCTGCTTGAACCGCTCTTGGTCTAATGGATCTTCTGGAACGATGAAATCTTCGGCTCCAAGGCTGACCTCCTCTTCAGAGAGAGGCATATAGTTACTATCCTCGGAGTCATTGGGGTCCTCGGGGTTATGCCGACCCTCACGCCCTTCTGAGCCATCAGGCTGTTGCTCAGGGCGGGGTCACCGAGGTCCTCTATATTGTCCAGAGTATCGTCCTCTCCGGTGCCCGTGTTGCTTTCCCTGCCTTGAAGCCCCTTGGATCGTCAACGTTGTTTTTGGCGTTTGGGGGCTCCTCACCAGGCTTGTTACTATCTCTTCTGGGGGTGCCATTCCCATTATTAGTGCCATCGCCGTCGTCCTTGGGGGTGTCCACCATGTAAACGTCATAGGTGGAGGTGGCCGTCCATCGGCCGGTGGTGGGAGGGGCGGTGTGGGTCATGGCTTCGCTGTCGTCATCCATGTCGCCGGCTTCCTCGGAAGCATAGTACAACATGTCGGTTAAGTCTTCGATAGTGGCTACTAAGTGGGTGGTGGGTGGGACGTAAAATTCCCTGTGGCCCGCCTCAAGGCTCCGTTGAGCGTGAGCCGAGGATGGGCCATCGACTATAGTCATCATCTAGATCCGATCAAGCACCTCGTTGAACAGGGCGAGGCTGGCCGGATTGGTGTATGAGCTTTCTTCGGAGCTGACCACTGTCGTACTGGCGGGGCAAGGGGTGGGTCCGGCCAGGGAGGAATCCTGGTCTCCGGACACCGCACTTGCATCGAGGCTCGAAGCCGAGTCTGTTGTAAGGGGGCGAGTCCGGCTGGGGTTGGCTCCCAGTCTTCGGACGCCGAACTCCCGTCGGGGCTCAAAGCCGGATCTGTGATAAGGGGGAAAGTTTCGGACGGGGTTGATTCCCGGTCTCCGGACGTAAGGGTTGTATCCGAGCTCAAAGCCGTCTGTGCGGTAAGGGCTGATCCAGAGATCGGATCGGGGAGAGGCCCCAAAGTTGATGCTTTGGATGTCGTGGGCGTCCTAGGTAAAGCTGAGAAGCCCATGAAGATCAGATCGCCCCAAGCGTTGGCGACGTACTCGAAGTTACCAAACCTAATCAGATGCTCAGGGGCGAAACTGTCGACCGGGTTGAGATGACCGGTCGGGTTGGCATGCAGAATGATGCTGCCAAACACAAAAAGTTGCCCGGGGATGAAGATGTCTCTGGTGCTGATGCCGTCTCCAATGATCAGGCGAGCCATCGATCCTTTGGCAGTCCAACAATGGAACTCTCAATGAAAGCACCAATGTCGGTGTTAGAACCAGCGGATCTCGGGTAGGGGGTCCCAAGCTGTGGATCTTGGATCAATGGGGAACAAGGGACTAGGGACACGATGTTTAACCAAGTTTGGGCCCTCTCTAAGAGGTAAAACCCTACGCCCTGTTTGATTATACTGCTTGTGTATATGAGGATTACAGAGTCGATCTACGATGAGATCAGATGAACGAAACCCTAACTAGTAGGATGATGGTTGTTCTCCTACCCTACGGACTAAAACCCTCCGGTTTATATAGACACCAGGGATCCTAGGGTTATACATGGTCGGTTACAAGGAAGGGATAAACATGCCGAATCTTCCATCTTGACTTGGGGTACACACCAAGGCACAAAAGGTATTCTGTCCGGACACAGTGCGGCCCATCCTGTCCGGCCCATCCTGTCCGGCATATGAGAGATAGGCCAGCAGTCCGAGGACCCCCTAGTCCAAGACTCCCTCACCCACATAAAGAAGAACGGTAGTAGATTGCTTACAAGTTGATCTATTTTGAGCATCACAAATCCTATACCAAGCATCTTTTCAATTCTCCCCTTCCCTTTGTTTAAAATTGAGAACTTCATTTTCAGGGGTACACGTAACAAGAGAAGAACTAGCCATAACGATAAAGCAAGCAAACAAGCAAAAAGGCAAATGAAAAATAATTTTGTATTTTTGTGAAAATGTTTTAGAAGTTGGGGAGATGAAAATGAGAGGCACATAGCAAATAATGTAAATGCAAGGAGATGAAAGTTTATGCGATGGTACTTGATAGATGTTGATGATGTCTCCCCGGCAATGGCGCCAGAAATTCTTCTTGCTACTTGTGAGCTGCGTTGGGATTTCCCCGAAGAGGAGAGGATGTTGTAGTACAGTAGATATACGTATTTCCCTCAGTTAAGAACCAAGGTTATCAATCAAGTAGGAGAACCAAGCAACACCACAAAATAACAAATACTTGCACCCAACGCAAACAAGGGGTTGTCAATCCCTCGGTGAGTAATTGCAAGGATCAAATCTCATAGTGATAGATAGATAAATAAAACACAAAATAAAATAAAGTAAATAAAATTGCAGCAAAGTATTTTTGGATTTTGATATATGATAAAAATATAGACCCGGGGGCCATAGTTTTCACTAGAGGCTTCTCTCTTGAAAATAGCATATTGTGGTAAACAAATTACTGTTGGGCAATTGATTGAAAAGCGAATAATCATGACGATATCCAAGGCAATGATCATGTATATAGGCATCATGTCCGAGACAAGTAGACTGACTCCTGCCTGCATCTACTACTATTACTCCACACATCGACCGCTATCCAGCATGCATCTAGAGTATTAAGTTCATAAAGAACGGAGTAATGCCTTAAGCAAGATGACATGATGTACACAAAGTAAACTCATGCATGAATAACCCCCATCTTTTTATCCTTAATGGCAACAATACAAATACGTGTCTTGTCCCTTTCTGTCACTGGGATATAGATCACTGCAAGATTGAACCCATCACAAAGCACCTCTCCCATTGCAAGAAAAATCAATCTAGTTGGCCAAACCAAATCAATAGATCAGAGAGAAATACAAAGCTATAGTAATCATGCATAAAAGAGTTCAGATAAGACTCGAATAATATTGATGGATAATCTGATCATAAACTCACAATTTATCGGATCCCAATAAACACACCGCAAAAAGTGATTACATCGAATAGAGCTCCAAGAACATCTAGGAGAACATTGTATTGAAGATCAAAGAGAGAGAAGAAGCCATCTAGCTACTAGCTTTGGACCCGTAGGTCTGTGGTAAACAACTCACACATCATCAAAAGGGCAGCCAGGTTGATGTAGAGCCCCTCCGTGATCGATTCCCCTTCTGGCAGAGTACCGGAAAAGACCACCAGATGAGATCTCGCGAGAACAGAAGCTTGCGGCGGCGAAAAAAGTGTTTAGGGTGGCTCTCTATTGGTTTCCTGGTTTTAGAGAATTTATAGAGGCGGAATTAGGTCAAACGGAGCAACGAGGGCCCCACACGGCACCAAGGCGCGCCTACCCCCCTAGGCACGCCCTGGTGACTTGTGGGCCCCCCTTCGTCTTCTGACCCTCTCCAAAGCTTCTAGGGTATCTTATGTCCAGAAAAAAAATCATCGAAAAGTTTTGTGGCATTTGGATTTCGTTTGGTATTGATATCCAGGAAAACCAAAAACAAGAAAAAAAAATAGCAACTGGCACTTGGCACTAAGTTAATAGGTTAGTCCCAAAAAATGATATATAATGACATGTAATTGCATATAAAACATCCAAGATTGATACTATAATAGCATGGAACAATAAAAATTATAGATACATTGGAGACGTATCAGCCCACTAGATAGAAAGACGATAACAACCTTTGGACGTTGCGGTCTCGCCCAGATGTCGTGTTTTCACCTGTCTGCCCGCCCTTTGGACGTTCCGCCTGGCCAGATGACGTGTTTTGGAAACTCTAGCTGGCCGGATGTTGCGGCTATATGTTCTCGCTGTTCGGGTTGTCCCTGGCTTGTGAATTATCTCGTCGATTCGCGTAGCTTCCTTCCACTCGTGTGCTTTTGGATGGGGTGCACGATTCCGATGGTTCAGGTCATTTGTCATGAGGGGTCCAGTCGAGCTTTCTATTGATCCGGTCGTTGGGTTGCCCTGACCAGCAAACGAAGATCATGGGCCCCGATCATTGTTGTCTGGCATTGATAAATATATAAGGCAATTTGAAACACAATATAAATATAATCACTAAAATTCACCAGAAGCATACTTTAAATGGTTCACCTAAGTTATGGGTTGTTATTTTTCCATCACAATTATTAGATGAGGAGAGTAATACGTCTATGTCGTATCTATAATTTTTGATTGTTTCATGCCAATATTCTACAACTTTCATATACTTTTGGCAACATTTTACATTATTTTTTGGACTAACATATTGATCCAGTGCCTAGTGCCAATTCCTTTTTTTTGCATGTTTTGTGTTTCACGGAATATCCATATCAAACGAAGTCCAAACGCGATAAAAAGTTACGAAGATTTATTTTGGAATATATATGATTTTTTGGAAGAAGAATCAACGCAAGACGGTGCCCGAGGTGGCCACAAGGTAACAGGGCGCGGCCAGGGGGGCTGAGCGCGCCGTGTTGCCTTGTGACTCCCTCATAACTCAGATTGAGCCCTTCTTTCGCGGCAAGAAAGATAATTTCCGGATAAAAATGCCCTAAAAATTTCAGCCCAATAGGAGTTACGGATCTCCAAGAATTTAAGAAACGGTGAAGGGCCAGAAAAGAGGAACGCGAAACAGAAGAGAACAGAGAGAGAGATCCAATCTCGGAGGGGGTCCTGCCCTCCGGGAGCCATGGCACCCATGGACCAGAGGGGAAACTCTCCTCCCGTCTAGGGGGAGGCCAAGCAAGAATAAGAAGGAGGGGGGCTATCTCCCCCTCTCTTCCGGTGGCGCCGGAGCGCCGCCGGGGGAACCATCGTGACGGCGATCTACACTAACAACTTCACCGTCATCATCACCAACTCTCCCCCCCCTCTATGCAGCGGTGTCACACCTCTTCTCCCCGATGTAATCTCTACTTAAACATGGTGCTTAATTCTATGTATTATTATCCAATGATGTATGGCCATCCTATGATGTTTGAGTAGATTCGTTTTGTCCTATGGGTTGATTGATGATTGTGATTGGTTTGAGTTGTATGTTTTATTTTGGTGCTGTTCTATAATTCCCTCTGTGTCTCACAAGTGTATGGGATTACTGTTGTAGGGTGTTGCAATACATTCATAATTTTCATATAGTGGGTGGCGAGAGTGACAAAAGCTTATACCCGAGTAAGGAGGTTATTGCATACTGGACTAAAGGGGACTTGTTACTTAATACTATGGTTGGATTTTACCTTAATGATCTTTAGTAGTTGCGGATGCCTGCTAGAGTTCCAATCATAAGTGCATATGATCCAGGTACGAAAAGTATATTAGGTCGTGCCTCTCCCTCATATAAAATTGCAATAATGATTACCGTTCTAGTTATCAATTGCCTAGGGACAAATCCTTCTCTTGTGTTACAAAAAGCTTTCTACTAAACAACTAACTTTTATTATATTGCAAATTACTTGTAGTTTTATTCTTGCTAAGTACATCTAGTTTTATCCTTGCAAAATTATCCCACTGCACCCACAAAGTATTTGTAGTTTTATTACTTGTTTCTAGGTAAAGCAAACGTTGGTGTGCGTAGAGTTGTATTGGTGGTCGATAGAACTTGAGAGAATATTAATTCTATCTTTAGCTCCTCGTTTGATATGAAACTCTTAATTATCGAGAAAGGCTACAATTGATCCCCTATACTTGTGGGTTATCAGAGAGGTCAGAGCATAAAAATTCCACAGTACATTCACCTGGTTAAACAAACAGCTTATGTGTCGACACGGAAAGCTATGGGAATGGTCATCGTCAAGGTCAATACCAACATAGTACAAACATAGTCATTTACAGAAACTTGAGGAAAAAAATCCTTTACTGCCCAGAAGAGGGCCCGAGAAGAGAGTAGAAATGCAATATGAGCATAAGCATTTCTAGTCAATTGAGGAAAAAATCTTTAAAATAGTTCGCTTAACTTCCATGCTGTTCTGCCCTCTCTCCTAGCCTTTTACCCTAGGCGCCTGACCGACGGGTGTGTATGCTTCACGTGCTTATTAATCACACTCTTTGCTAGACCGTCGATTGTCTGGTTGGTTCGCCTGATTTCTTTTGCTCATGTGATCCCGAGTGGGGGTTCTCAATTCGAATGCTTCTGGTCATTTGTTGTATGATATGCGTTTGGGTTGAAGAAGCGTCTCTCTCGAAACAATAGCATACGGTGGGTAAACAAATTACTATTGGGCAATTGATAGAAAATTGTTATGATGTATTCATGGCAATGATCATGTATATAGGCATCACGTCCGTGACAAGTAGACTGACTCCTGCGTACATTTACTACTATTACTCCACCAATCGACTGCTATCCAGCGTGCTGATACGCCTCCGTCGTATCTACTTTTCCTAATGTTGTTGCTTTCGTTTTGGACTCTAATTTGCATGATTTGAATGAAATTAACCCGGACTGACGTTGTTTTCAGCAGAACTACCATGGTGTTGTTTTTGTGTAGAAATAAAAGTTCTTGGAATTGGACGAAACTTTTTGGAGAATTATTTTGGAATAAAATAAAAATACTGGAACCAAGACCCACTAGAGGGGGGGGGTGAGCTGCCCACTAGGCACCAGCGCGCGCCACCCCCCTCTGGCGCGCCCTGGTGGGTAGTGGGGCCCACGAGGCTCCGCTGACCCTAATCTCGATCCTATAAATTCCTATTTTTGGAAAAAAAAATAGGAGAGGAAGTTTCATCGCATTTTACGATACGGAGCCACCACCACCTCCTGTTCTTCATCGGGAGGCCAGATCTGGAGTCCGTTCGGGGCTCCGGAGAGGGGGGTCTTCCGTCTTCGTCATCATCAACCATCCTCCATCACCAATTTCATGATGCTCACCACCGGGAGTGAGTAATCTCTTCGTAGGCTTGCTGGATGGTGATGGGTTGGATGAGATTCATCATGTAATCGAGTTAGTTTTGTTAGGGCTTGATCCCTAGTATCCACTATGTTCTGAGATTGATGTTGCTATGACTTTGCTATGCTTAATGCTTGTCACTAGGGCCCGAGTGCCATGATTTCAGATCTGAACTGTTTATGTTTTCACCAATATATTTGTGTTCTTGATCCTACCATGCAAGTTATATGCACCTATTACGTGTTATGATCCACATAACCCAAGGTGACAATAATTGGGATTCTTTCCGGTGATTACCGTAATTTGAGGAGTTCATGTATTCACTATGTGTTAATGCTTTGTTTCATTTCACTATTAAAAGGAGGCCTTAATATCCCTTAGTTTCCTTATGGACCCCGCTTCCACGGGAGGGTAGGACAAAAGATGTCATGCAAATTCTTTTCCATAAGCACGTATGACTATTTACGGAATACATGCCTACATTATATTGATGAATTGGAGCTAGTTCTGTGTCACCCTAGGTTATATTTGCTACATGATGAATATTATCCAACACAATTATCCATCGCTGATCCAATGCCTACGAGCTTTTCACATATTGATCTTTGCTAAGTTACTTTGTCGTTGCTACTGTTACAATCACTACAAAATTGGTACTCTTACTTTTGTCACCGTTACTGTTACTTCCATACTACTTTGCTACTAAATACTTTGCTGCAGATATTAAGTCTTTCAGGTGTGGTTGAATTGACAGCTCAACTGCTAATAGTCGTGAATATTCTTTGGCTTCCCTTGTGTCGAATTAATAAATTTGGGTTGAATACTCTACCCTCGAAAACTGTTGCGATCCCCTATACTTGTGGGTTATCAAGAACTTTTTCTGGCGCCGTTGCCGGGGAGCATAGCTCTATTTGCTGAGTCAGTTGGGATTTATATCTGTTGATCACTATGAGGAATCTAAAAGATACCAGAACCAAGATTTTTCCCTCTACAACGAGGGGAGGTAAGGAACTGCCATCTAGCTCTACACTTGATTGACCTTCTGTTTTGAGTAAGCTTGCGATACCTACACCTGCTACTAATCCTGATATGTTGCAAGTAATTGATGATGCTACTTCTATTATGAATGATGCTTATGATGATACTAGTACTTTGCTTGATAATACTGTGCCGCTGGGTGAATTTCTTGATGAACAACTTGCTAGAGCTAAAGATATTGAAAATGCTGAAACTGATGATATTTCTGAAACTGATGAAATTATTGAAACTAAAAACTTTGAAACACCCATTAGACCTAGCACTCCTAGATATGAATTGCCTGTTATACCTGAGGGTTATGTTATGGATGGAGAGGTAGCTAGGGACTTTCTTGCTTGCAAGGATAGAGAGGATCTTAAGAAATTACTAGTCAAGTTGTAAGAAAAATCTTTGAATGCTAGAATGCAATATGATCCTAAGTTCGCTACTTCACCTATCTTTGTTACCGATAAGGATTATGAATTCTCTATTGATCCTGAGTTAATTACTTTGGTTGAATCTGATCCTTTCCTTGGTTATGAATTTGAAACTGTTGTGGCACATCTTACTAAATTAAGTGATATAGCCACCCTATTTGCTCATGAGGAAAAAATTCGCTACTACTATATTCTTAAGTTGTTTCCTTTCTCGTTAAAGCCTGATGCTAAGATATGGTTTAATTCTCTTGCTCCTAGTTGTGTGCGTAGTCCCAGGATATGATATATTACTTCTCTGAAAAATATTTTCCTGCTCATAAGAAACAAGCTGCCTTATAGGAAATATTTAACTTTGTGCAAATTGAAGAAGAGAGTCTCCAACAAGCTTGGGGAGGCTTCTCCAATTACTTAATGCTTTGCCCGATCATCCTCTCAAGAAAAATGAAATACTTGATATCTTTTATAATGGACTAACCGATGCTTCTAGGGACCACCTAGATAGTTGTGCTGATTGTGTTTTCAGGGAACGAACTGTTGAACAAGCTGAAATACTATTGAATAATCTATTAAGTAATTATAATGATTGGACTCTTCCTGAGCCACCGCCTAAGCCAACTTTGAAGAAGAGAGGTATTCTATTTCTCAGTCCTGAAGATATGCAAGAGGCAAAGAAATCTACAAAAGAAAAAGGTATTAAAGCTGAAGATGTTAAGAATTTACCACCTATTGAAGAAATACATGGTCTTAATATCCCGACACAGGTAGTAGAGGTATATTCTCTCTATATATTTGATGATGGTGCTAGTCCTTATAATAAATTTGCTAGTCAATGCTTGGATGAATTTGATAACTTTATTGTTAAACAAGAAAACTTCAATGCATATGTTAGTAGAAAATTGAAAAGAAATGCTTATATGATTGAACGCTTGGGTGATTATATGTTTTGAAATGTTAATGATCTCAAGGTTTTTAGTAAACATGCTTCCATGGTAAAAACTCAAGTAGAACAAGTTCTCAAGGCACAAAATGATTTGCTTAATGAAATGAACAATAAGATGAATGATCATGTTGTTAGAGTTATGACTAGAGGTGGTAAAATGACTCAGGAACCTTTGTATCCTGAAGGCCATCCTAAGAGAATTAAGCAAGACTCTCAGAGAATTAATGTTGATGCACCTAGTCCATCTAAAAATAAAAAGAATGATGATAGGACTTTGCATGCTTCTTGTCGTGGTTTTGTCACGGCAGATGTCCTAGTGAAAGGACTTAAGGGTGAAGCCATCGCAACGGTGATGAGCCTGTCGGAGTTGAGCAGGACGAGAGACACAGTTTACCCAGGTTCGGCCCCTCACGGTGGAGGTAAAAGCTTACTCTTGCTCTTGTTGCTTATTGCTTGAGTATCGATTACAAGGGAGCGGATTCGCTTGACCTAACTATCGTTTCACTATAACCTGTCTATTCTATGCCGGAGACTCGACTTTATATACAGGTCAAGGTTATGATTGTTATATGATGAATATTATCCAGCATTATCACCGATCCAATGCCTACGAGCTTTTCACATATTGATCTTTGCTAAAATACTACTGTTGCTGCTACTCTTACAACTGCTGCAAAACTACTACTGTTACCGTTACCGCAACTATTGCTATTGTTACTATTGCTATCAAATTACCATACTACTGTGCTACTGATCACTTTGCTGCAGATATTTCGTATCCAGGTGTGGTTAAATTGACAATTCAACTGCTAATACTTACAAATATTCTTTGGCTCCCCTTGTGTCGAATCAATAAATTTTGGTTGAATACTCTACCCTCGAAAACTGTTTCGATCCCCTATACTTGTGGGTTATCAAGACCCTTTTCTGGCGCCGTTGCTGGGGAGCATAGCTATATTTGCTGAGTCACTTGGGATTGACATATGTTGATCACTATGAAGAATCTCAAGGATGATAGAACCAAGATTGTTCCCTCTAAGACGAGGGGAGGTAAGGAACTCTTATCTAGCCCTGCACTTGATTCACCTTCTGTTTTGAGTAAACTTGCAACACCACCACCTGCTATTAATTCTGATATGTCGCAAGTAATTGATGATGCTACTTCTGCTATGAATGATGCTAGTACTTTGCTTGATAAGACTGTGCCATTAGGTGAATTTCTTGATGAACAACTTGTTACAGCTAAAGAAATTGAGAATGCTGAAACTGATGAGATTACTGAAGTTGATGAAATTATTGAAACTAAAAATTATGAAACACCTATTGGACCTAGCTCTCCAAGATATGAATTGCCTGAGATACCTGAGGGTTATGTTATGAATGGAGAGGTAGCTAGGGACTTTCTTGCTTGTAAGATAGAGATGATCTTAAGAAATTGCTATGCAAGTTGAAAGAAAAATCTTTGAATGCTAGAATGAAATATGATCCTAAGTTTGCTACTTCGCCTATCTTTATTACTGATAAGGATTATGAATTCTCTGTTGATCCAAAGTTAATTACTTTGGTTGAATCTGATCCTTTTCATGGCTATAAAACTAAGACTCTTATGGCACATCTTACTAAATTAAATCATATAGCCACCCTATTTACTCATGATGAAAAAATTCGCTATTACTATATTCTTAAGTTGTTTCCTTTCTCGTTTAAGGGTGATGCTAAGATATGGTACAATACTCTTGCTCCTGGTTGTGTGCGTAGTCCCCAGGATATGATCTATTACTTCTTTGAAAAATATTTTCCTGCTCATAAGAAATAAGCTGCCTTACGGGAAATATTGAACTTTGTGCAAATTGAAGAAGAGAGTCTACCACAAGCTTGGGGGAGGCTTCTCCAATTACTTAATGCTTTGCTTGATCATCCTCTTAAGAAAAATGAAATACTTGATATCTTCTATAATGGACTAAATGATGCTGCTAGGGACTACCTAGATAGTTGTGCTGGTTGTGATTTCAGGGAACGAACTGATGAACAAGCTAAGGAATTATTGAACAATATATTGAAGAATGATAATGATTGGACACTTCCTGAACCACCGCCTAAACCCACTCAAAAGAAGAGGGCTATTTTATTTCTCAGTCCTGAAGATATGCAAGAAGCAAAGAAAAGTATGAAAGAAAAAGGTATTAAAGCTGAAGATGTTAAGAATTTACCACCTATTGAAGAAATACATGGTCTTGACACACCGTCACAGGTGGTAGAGGTAAATTCTTTTATAAAATTCAATGAAGGTGATATTACTTATAATAAATCCCCTAGTCAATGCTTGTATGAATTCGATAATTACATTATTAAGCAAGATCATTTCAATGCAAATGTTATGAAACAGTTAAAACAAAATGTTGATATGATTGAACGTTTGAGCGACTTGCTGTTTAGAATTGTTAATGATGTCAAAGGTGTTAGTAAACATGCTTCTATGGTTCAAAGTCAGTTAGAACAAGTTGCTAAATCTCAAGGTGAATTGCTCAATGAAATGAATAATAATATGAATGATCATGCTGTTAGAGTAATGACTAGAGAAGGTAGAATGACTCAGGAGCCACTTTATCCTGAGGGACACCCTAAAAGAACTGAACAAGACTCTCAAAGAATTATTGTTGATGCACCTAGTCCTTCTAAAAAGAAAAATAAAAATAAAAATGATAGGACTTTGCATACTTCTAGTGAACCTCAGGTAGAAAAACCTTCAGAGGATGATAATGATGTTTCTATTTCTAATGCTGAAACTCAATCTGGTTATGATCATTCACCTAGTGATGATGATAATGACAATGATGATGTTCATGATGATGCTCAACCAGACAATGATAAAGAACCAGATAATGATGTTGAAATAGAACCTGCTGTAGATCTTGATAACCCACCTTCTAAAAATAAACGTTATGATAAGAGAGATTATGTTGCTAGAAAACATGGTAAAGAAAGAGAACCACGGGTTCAAAAACCCATGCCCTTTCCACCTAAACCATCTAAGAAAAAGGATGAGCAAGAATTTGAACGCTTTGCTAAAATGCTTAGGCCAGTCTTTTTGCGTACTTGTTTGACTGATATTTTAAAGATGGCCCCGTATGCTAAATATATGAAAGATATTGTCACTAATAAAAGAAAAATACCCGAAGTTGAAATCTCCACCATGCTTGATAATTATTCTTTCAAGGATGGAGTACCTAAGAAACTAGGGGATCCAAGAATACCAACTATACCATGCTCTATCAAAAGAAGTTATGTCAAAACTGCTTTATGTGATTTAGAACCTGGTGTTAGTGTTATGCCTTTCTCTTTGTATAAAAGACTTGATTTAAATAAACTCACACCTATTGAAATATCATTGCAAATGGCTGACAAATCAACTGCCATACCTATCGGTATTTGTGAGGATGTGCTCGTTGTTGTTGCAAATGTTACTATCTTAACAGACTTTGTTATACTTGAGATACCCGAGGACGACAACATGTCAATTATCCTTGGTAGACCCTTTTTTAATACTGCAGGGGCTGTTATTGATTGCAAAAAAAGCAAGGTCACTTTTCATATCAATGGTAATGAGCATATGGTGCACTTTCCTAAGAAACAATTTCAAGTGCATGGTATTAATGTTATTGAAAAGACTCCAACAATTATTATTGAAGCTTCCAACTCCCTCTTCCTACTGCCAAAAAGAAATATGAAATACTTATTGTTGGGGATATGCATATCTCCGTTGAGGTAACTTAGTGTTTTACGAAGATTCTTCGAGTTCATGCTAATCGAAAGTGCTTGTTAATAAGACTTGATCAACCTTATTAATGGATTATTTTCGAGAGGCATGTAGTCAATGAATTTTGTAAGCATAACCTTCTGTTCTTACCTTTTCTTTTCTGTTATTTTTAGTTAAATGCAATAAAAGCCATGTTTATCCTATTTTCTGAATTATCCGTTCAATAAAAAATGGCCCAAAAATAAAAGTGCTCAGAATGACCTGAAATTTTAACATGATTATTTTCTGAATATTTGAGAATTTTTGGTACTAAAAACACCACAGGGGGGGTGCCCGAGGTGCCCACTAGGCACCAGGGCGTGCCACAACCACCTAGCGTGCCCTGGCGGGTAGTGGGCCCCACAAGTATCCCCTCACTCACTTCTTTAGCTCACTTCATCACCTACCTCCAGAAAAAAAAATCCCTGTAGCTCTCTCTCTCTCTCTCATGTTCTTTCTCTCAAACCCATGAATTTCGATCTCCTTGCTCGGAGCTCCGTTTCCGAAACTGCTTTAGGGGATTGCTACTTGGTATGTGACTCCTCCATTGCTCCAATTAGTTTTTGCTCTAGTGGTTTATATTTTGAGTAATTAGCTGCTCTTGGTGCTACTGAAAATGAGCTTTCATGTTGAATTCTTTGAGTTCCAAGTAGTTTGAATGCTTGATATAGCCTCTAGACATCCATATGAGTAGTTGCTATCAGTTTTGTAGAGTTTTATTGATATCATTTTGTGGCCCAAAAATTTCAGAAATTTGTTCATAGGAAAAATGGATATCTTTCGGAGGTATTCCTCCAAAAGGAATGCCAAGGGAGTCATTGGGGAATCATTGGACAGCGACCCCAATACTCCGCGAATGATGGAGGTCCGGCCGTGCGAATGGCCGCACAATGCTTTCATGAATGAAGTCGTGTTCTACCAAGAGTTTGCCCAATTCATTCCAAATGCCGGGCTGACCAACTTCCTCGCAGATGAGTGTGACCAACACCACATCCTTACGAATTCCTTTGTGCAAAACTTTCATTTCTTGAATAGGCTCGAACCTCATGCGGTGTGTTTTAATTTATATTCTGAAACCCGTCAGATACCACTTACTGAATTCTGTGAGATATGTTTGATCCCTTCTGATGGGGAATTAAGAGAGCCTAGACCAACGGAGTTTGAGGGTTTCCTCCGCACCTTAACCGTGGGAGAGGAAAGGGGCGTATCGAAAGCTACTGCCACTAGTCTGCAATTTCCTTCTGTGCATTACTTTTACTTTGCCTTATTTATTACAAAATGTTTGACTGCCAGAGAAAAAGGAAGTATACTTAGTGCCCCTGACCTTGCCATTTTACGTCGTGCACTTCACAATGACCACACCTATAACCTAGGGGCCATCATCGCACGCCGCCTACGCACTAATAGGACTAAGGGTAAAATTCATGGTGGTATTTTTGCTACTCGCTTAGCGAGACGTTTCAATGTTTCTATACGCCCCATGATTACTTATTGTCCAGGGCCTATTTAGATCACCAGTCTATGCACCACTTTATCAATGAGCCTGAGCCCCCACATCACATCCGTTATAATTTAGTTTTTAGTGAGAACACTCATGATATTATTCCATTGCTTGCATTTGCTTTGTTTTATTCTTATGCCAGGGACGGATATACCATCCTACAAGAGGACATTGTCGCCTACCGGAATGCACAAGCAGCGACAGAGGAGGCACCCCAGGAGTGGGACACTCAGGTGCCTCCGTCTCAGGCTCTCAGCACTTTCACATGGGACCGGACGACTACTACGGATGGTGATCACCAAGCTAGACAAAAGCCTAAGCTTGGAGGAGTACGTACTTCCACTGACATTACATTCATGTTCACACATTTCATTCCAGTTGTCGGTGTTCATACTTTTTCATTGTATTATCCATGTTATATTCATTTTCTCGCTTTCTTCTTCTGTGTTTGAAAAACTTTGAGAAAATCCAAAAACATTTCTCTCTTCTTTTCGGTTTTTCTTTCTAGTTTAATTAGTTGTAGTATTAAAAGAAAACCCAAAAAGATTTATCGTTTCTTCTTTTGCTTATTGGGAGCTCTCCCGTGTAAATAGTTTTTCTCGTTTTTGTTTTCCTTTGTTAATTTGTTTTCTCTAAGAAAAACTAAAAACTCCAAAAATATTTCAATGTGTTTTTCTAAATTTCTTTTCTTTTGTTGAGTCATACTAAGGAGAAGACCACAGTGAAAATGTTAAGTGCCTCTCATATGCATTATGGTAGATCTGACAAAGAGCCCATATTATTTTGTCTTCTCCTTTGAATAAAATGCTACAGATTCTAGCTTAGTCCATGACATTCTTGCACTATTATTATTTTCATATCATTCGGTCATGCAAGCGAAAGGCAATAATGACGATATTTGATGAAGTGACTGTGGCAAGGAAAAGCGGGTATGAACTCAACTTGTTTTTGTTTTTATATATATGTTTAACTCAGTATCCATGATTCAGCATATTGTGGTTAAACATGTTTATAATGACAATTAGAGATTATAGTTGCTCATGCCATGCTTAAGTAGCTAGGAGTGGATAATGATTTATTTTAAATGTCAACATGCATTAAAATGGTTGTGATGTAGTATGATGATATGGTATCCTCCTCTGAATGTTTCAAGTGGCTTGACTTGGCACATGTTCACGCATGTAGTTGATTCAAAACCAAAATAGCCTCCACGATATTTATGTTCATGGTGTTTATATCCTACTCATGCTAGTATTCAATGTTAATCATTCACAGCGCATGTTTATGACCGTTTTCGCTCTCTAGTTGGTCGCTTCTCAACCTATTGCTAGCCTTCACCTGTACTAAGCGGGAATTTTGCTTGTGCATCCAAATCCATAAACCAAAGTTGTTCCAGATGAGTCCACTATATCTACCCATATGCGGTATTACTCTGCCGTTCTAAGTAAATTTGCATGTGCCACCTCTAAAAATTCAAATGAACATCTGTTTTGTGTGCCCGTACCATTCATGCAGCGACAGGGGGTGGTTAGTATCTTCCATGCTAAGCGGGTTATTCTCATGATGAGTGTTTATTCACTCATCCTTGCACGAGACGGGCCGGTAATCGGGATGCCCAGTCCCATGATCAAAATTGTAAATAATTAAACAAAACTCCTCCGGACTGTTGTTGGTATGGAGGGCACCCGAGGATTCAGCTAGCCATGGCTTGTGTTTTTTGGTGGAGGGGGTAAACTTTACTTTTACCGCTTGGAAACCGCCGCTAATTTGTTTAGCATGGAAGATATTGAAAAATCTTGGTCGTAACGTTGACAGGAAAGGTATACCTCCCAAAATTATATTTATCTCTGATTTAAGCTTTGAGCTTTGGCACCACTGCAAATCCTTGCTTCCCTCTGCAAAGGGCTTATCTATTTACTTTTATGTTATTTTACTTTTATTATTGAGTCATCACCTTCTCAAACAAGCACCAGTCGTGAGAGCACTATTGTCATCCTCATGCATTGTGTATAGTTAATGTTGTGTGCATCATGACTGGATCTCTTCTACCATGAATTACAATGTTTAGTCGCTGCTTGAACTTTGGAGGTGCTCTGCATTTATGTTTTGCGGTCTCAGAAAGCGCTAGCAAGATACCATTATCGTCATTTTATATCATGATTGTTTTGACAAAGTGTTGACATTTGAAATATTTTATTATTGCTTGCTAGTTGATTATGCCATTGATATGAGTCAATATGATTTCTAAGAGTTATCATTCGCATGGTTAGTTATGATCTTTGCTGAAAACTTGGGTATTATTTAAGAATATATATGGACATAAGAACAAAAGAGTTCGTAAAAGTTTTTCTTTGTCACTTTTAGTTTATCAACTGAATTGCTTGAGGACAAGCAATGGGTTAAGCTTGGGGGAGTTGATACGCCTCCATCGTATCTAATTTTCCAAACGCTTTTGCTCTTGTTTTGGACTCTAATTTGCATGATTTGAATGAAATTAACCCGGACTGATGATGTTTTCAGCAGAACTACCATGGTGTCGTTTTTGTGCAGAAATAAAAGTTCTCGGAATTGGACGAAGCATTTTGGAGAATTATTTTGGAAGAAAAGAAAAATACTGGAACCAAGACCCACTGGAGGGGGGCCCCAGCTGCCCACTAGGCACCAGGGCGCGCCACCCCCCCCCTAGCATGCCCTGGTGGGTAGTGGGGCCCACGAGGCTCCGCTGACCCTAATCTCGATCCTATAAATTCCTATTTTCGGAGAAAAAAATAGGAGAGGAAGTTTCATCACGTTTTACGATATGGAGCCGCCTCCACCTCTTGTTCTTCATCGGGAGGCCAGATCTGGAGTCCGTTCGGGGCTCTGGAGAGGGGGATCTTTGATAACCCACAAGTACAGGGGATCGCAATAGTTTTCGAGGGTAGAGTATTCAAGCCAAATTTATTGATTCGACGCAAGGGGAGCCAAAGAATATTCGCGAATATTAGCAGTTGAGTTGTCAATTAAACCACACCTGAAAGACTTAATATCTGCAGCAAAGTATTTAGTAGCAAAGTAGTATGGAAGTAACGGTAACGGTGGCAAAAGTAACAGTAGCAGTTTTGTAATGATTGTAACAGTAGCAACGGCAAAGTAACTTAGCAAAGATCAATATGTGAAAAGCTCGTAGGCATTAGATCAGCGATGGATAATTTTATTGGATAATATTCATCATATAGCAGTTATAACCTAGGGTGACACAGAACTAGCTCCAATTCATCAATATAATGTAGGCATGTATTTCGTATATAGTCATACGTGCTTATGGAAAAGAACTTGCATGACATCTTTTGTCCTACCCTCCCGTGGAAGCGGGGTCCATAAGGAAACTAAGGGATATTAAGGCCTCCTTTTAATAGAGAACCAAAACAAAGCATTAGCACTTAGTGAATACATGAACTCCTCAAACTACGGTAATCACCGGAAAGAATCCCAATTATTGTCACCTTGGGGTATGCGGATCATAAATCGTAATAGGTGTCTACAACTTGCAAGATAGGATCAAGAACACATATATATATTCATGAAAACATAATAGGTTTAGATCTGAAATCATGGCACTCGAGCCCTAGTGACAAGCATTAAGCATAGCAAAGTCATAGCAACATCAATCTCAGAACATAGTGGATACTAGGGATCAAACCCTAACAAAACTAACTCGATTACATGATAAATCTCATCCAACCCATCACCGTCCAGCAAGCCTACGATGGAATTACTCACTCCCGGTGGTGAGCATCATGAAATTGGTGATGGCAGAAGGTTGATGATGACGATGGCGATGGATTCCCCTCTCCGGAGCCCCGAACGGACTCCAGATCAGCCCTCCCAATGAAGAACAGGAGGCGGCAGCGCCTCCGTATCATAAAACACGATGAATCCTTCTCTCTGATTTTTCTCTCCATGAATAGGTATATATGGAGTTGGAGTTAGGGTTGTAGTCTCAGGGGCCCCACAAGCCTGGGAGGCGCGCCCCCAGGGCTTGTGGCCTCTGGGTGGCCCCCCTCTGGTATTTTTTTCCGCCAGCATTTTTTATTTATTCCACAAAAATTCTTCATAAATTTTCAGGCCAATCCGAGAACTTTGATTTCTGCACAAAAATAACACCATGGCAATTCTGCTGAAAACAACGTCAGTCCGGGTTAGTTCCATTCAAATCATGCAAATTAGAGTCCAAAACAAGTGCAAAAGAGTTTGGAAAAGTAGATACGATGGAGACGTATCAACTCCCCCAAGCTTAACCCATTGCTTGTCCTCAAGCAATTCAGTTGACAAACTGAAAGTGATAAAGAAAATTTTTACAAACTCCGTTTGATCTTGTTGTTGCAAATATGTCTAGCCAATATTCGGGTTTTCAGCAAAGATTATGAACTAACCATATTCACAATAACATTTAGGTCTCACATTTACTCATATCAATTACATAATCAACCAGCGAGCAACAATAAGATATCTCGGATGACAACAATTTTTCAAAACAATCATGATATAATATGACAAAATGGTATCTCGCTAGCCCATTCTAAGACCGCAAAACATAAATGCAGAGCACCCCTGAAGTTCAAGGACTGACTGGACATTGTAATTTATGGCAAAAGAGATCCAGTCACACTCATACTCAATATCGAATAAAAACAAGGCATATAAATGACAGTGGTGCTCTCCAGCTAGTGCTTTAATTAGACGATGATGACTCAACAATAAAAGTAAATAGATAGGCCCTTTGCAGAGGGAAGCAGGGATTTGGAGAGGTGCCAGAGCTCGAAGCTTTTAAAACAGAGATGAATATAATTTTGAGCGGTACTCTTTCATTGTCAATGTAACAACCAAGAGATCTCACTATCTTCCATGCTAGACACATTATAGGCGGTTCCCAAACAGAATGGTAAAGTTTTTACTCCCCCTCCACCAACAAGCACACTCCACGGCTAGTCGAATCCACGGGTACCATCCATACCAACAACAGTCCTGGGGGAGTTTTGTTTCATTATTATATTTTGATTTTGATTTTGATCATGGAACTAGGCATCCCAATTACCAGCCACTTTCTTGTGAATGACAAGTGAATAAACACTCATCGTGAGAATAACCCACCTAGCATGCAAGATACTGACAGCCCCCAGTCGCTACATGAGCGATTCGGGCATACAAAACAGATTATTATTTGAAGATTTAGAGTTTAGCACATGCAATTTACTTGGAACGGCAGGTAAATACCGCATATAGGGAGGTATGGTGGACTCATATGGAACAACTTTGGGTTTAAGGAAGTTGATGCACAAGCAGTATTCCCGCTTAGTACAAGTGAAGGCTAGCAAATAGATTGAGGAGCGACCAACTAGAGAGTGACAACGGTTATAAACATGCATTGAGGTACATTGAATGCAGGCATGGGTAGGATATAAATCACCATGAACATAAATATCGTGGAGGCTATGTTGGTTTTGATTCAACTACATGCGTGAACATGTGCCAAGTCAAGTCACTTGAATCATTCAAAGGAGGATACCATCCTATCATACTACATCATAACCATTTTAAATGCATGTTGGCACACAAGACAAACCATTATCAACTCCTAGCTAATTAAGCATGGCATGAGTAACTATAATCTCTAATTGTCATTGCAAACATGTTTCATTCATAATAGGCTGAATCAGGAACGATGAGCTAATCATATTTACAAAAACAAAATAGGTCGAGTTCGTACCAGCTTTTCTCCATCTCAATCATTTCATCAAATATCGTCATTATTGCCTTTCACTTGCACGACCCAATGATGTGAATAATAATAAGAGTGCACGTGCTTTGGACTAACCTGGAATCTGCAAACATTTATTCAAAGGAGAACACAAGGTAATATGGGCTCTTTGTTAGATCAACAATATTGCATATGAGAGCCACTCAACATTTTCATCGTGGTCTTCTCCTTTCGACCCAAAGAAAAGAAAAGAATTTCAAAGAAACACACTCAAATATTTTTGGAGTTTTTGTTTTTCTGAAGAAAGCAAAACAAAAAAAATAAAAATGAGAAAAACTATTTACACGAGAAAGCTCCCAACAAGTAAAAGAAGAACGAGAAATATTTTTGGGTTTTCTTTTAATACTACAACTAAATAAACTAGAAAGAAAAACCAAAAAAAGCAAGAAATATTTTTGGATTTTATCAAAGTTTTTCAAACACACAAGAAGAAAGCAAGAAAAATAAACTAACATGGATAATACAATGAAAAAGGATGAACATCGACAAGTAGAATGAATGTGTGATGCATGAATGTAATGTCGGTGAGAAATACGTACACCCCCAAGCTTAGGCTTTTGGCCTAAGTTAGTCTAGGCCCACGGCTGGCCCGGATAATACCCAGAGTTGTAGTTGGGGTTGTACTCAATTGCAGCCGCCACCGCTTGGCGGGCTGCCTCATGGAGGCGGGCGGTCTCCCTCGCCCTGTCATACTCGTCTGCCTCCTCCCTAAGTATGAAATATATTCATTTTACCTGAAAGTCAAAGAAGGTAGGAGCAGGAAGCATAACATAGACAATGTGCTGCCTGTCAAAGATTAGTCTGTGCTAAAAAGGCAACTCGCTTCTCTCAAGAAACTGGAAACATTCCATAACATCATAATCAAGGAAAGCAGGTGGCAACTGAATGTCATTTTCTTTTATTGGAACCCCAAGATGATGAGCAAAACATGTGGTATAAATTCCACCAAAGAAGTCCCCAGCTAAAGCATTATTATGTAACCGCCTTGCAATGATAGCCCCCAAGTTAAATCATTTATCATTCATTACCGCGCTCTTGAGGATAATAAGATCGGATGCACAAAGGTGGTTATGGTCATGTTTACCATTAATGCATCTACCTATAAAGAGAGTGAAATAATGTAATGCAGGAAAGTGAATGCTCCCTATAGTAGCTTGTGTTATGGTTCTAGTTTCACCTACAGTAATGCTAGCTAGGAACTCAGCGCAATCAGATTTACAAGGTTCAGTATATATGCCCCATTGCGGAATTTTGCATGCATCATTAAATTCTTCAAGGTCCATGCTAAATGATTTATCATATAGATCAAATAAAACAGAGTGTGTATTGCGATGGACTGAATACTCAAATCTTCACACAAAGGAATCAGTACGGTTGTAGTACTGCAAACACTTATCTAACACGAAGTCCGTAAGGTCGGCGTTAGGCACGTACATATCAAATTCCTCTTTGAACCTGCACGAGTCATGAAATGATCTGACGGCCATTCACATGGCCGCACTTGAGCTTCCCTCGGTGGTTCAAGGTCCGGCTCACGTATCGCGAGCCTCGAGGCTTTCTTCTTCGAGGAACCACATTGGAACATTTTCCTAAACATTTTCTTCCTTTGAAAAATTTCTGAAATTTTTAGTGACTCAAAATAAAAGTGAACCAAACTCAACAAAACTAATAGCAACTACTCCCACAAGTGTCTAGAGGCTATATCATGCAATAAAACTACTTTGGACCATATAAATTTGACATGCAAGCTCAAGAACATGGTCACCATAGCAGCAAAAAATTGCCATATATAAAGCACTAGAACAAAAACTAATTGGACCATTGGAGGAGTCACATACCGAAGAACAATCCCCCAAAATAGTTTCGAAAACGGAGCTCCGAGCAAGGAGATCGAAAATGGCAGCAAGATGAGCAAGAACATGGGTTTGAGGAATGGTGTGATTTTTTCTAGAGGGAGACGAAGTGGATGGGAGGCTGGAATATGTGAGGGGACCCATGTGGGCCCCACAAGCCACAAAGGCGCACCCGAGGGGTGGGCGCGCCCTGTGGGCTTGTGGCCCATAGGTGCACCCCCCCTGGGGTGTGTTCAGTGCCAAAAATTCTTAAATATTGCATTAAAAAATCATACTAAATTTTCAGGGCATTTGGAGAACTTTTATTTTCTGGTCATTTTTTTATTGCACGGGTAAATCAGAAAATAGTAAAATAATAGCATTTCTACTTTATTAATTCTAAATAACAGAAAGTAAAAAGTGGGTACAGAAGGTTATGTTTACTAAATTCATCCATCTCATGCCTGTCAAAAGGAATCCATTAACAAGGTTGATCAAGTCTTATTAACAAACTTCTTCCGAATGACATGAAACTGGAGAATCTTCGTATAGCACTAGGTTACCTCAACGGGGATATGCATGTCCCCAACAATAAGAATATCATATTTCTTTTTGACAGTAGGAAGAGGAAATTCAAAACCTCCAATAGTAATTGTTGAAATTTTTCCAATAGAATTGATACTATTCACTTGAGGTTGTTTCTTCGGAAAGTGTACTGTATGCTCATTACCATTAACATGAAAAGTGACATTGCCCTTATTGCAATCAATAACAGCCCCTGCAGTATTCAGAAAGGGTCTACCAAGGATGATCGACATACTGTCGTCCTCGGGTATATCAAGAATAACAAAGTCCGTTAAGATAGTAACATTTGCAACTACGACAGGCACATCCTCACAAATACTGATGGGTATAGCAGTTGATTTATTAGCCATTTGCAAAGAGATTTTAGTGGGTGTTAACTTATTCAAATCAAGTCTACGATATAAAGAGAAGGGCATAACACTAACACGGGCTCCCAAATCACATAAAGCAGTTTTAACATAGTTTCTCTTAATGGAGCAAGGTATAGTTGGTATTCCTGGATCTCCTAGTTTCTTTGGTATTCCACCTTTAAATGTATAATTAGCAAGCATGGTGGAAATTTCAGCTTCCAGTATCTTTCTTTTATTAGTAACAATATCTTTCATATACTTAGCATAAGGAGACATTTTCAGAATATCAGTCAAACGCAAGCGCAAAAAGACATGTCTAACCATTTCAACAAAGTGCTCAAATTCTTCATCATCCGTATTCTTTGAATCTTTAGGAGGAAAGGGCATGGGTTTCTGAACCCATGGTTCCCTTTCTTTACCATATTTTCTAGCAATGAAGTCTCTCTTATCATATCTTTTATTCTTAGGTTGTGGGTTTTCAAGGTCAACAGCAAGTTCTATCTCCACATCATTATCATTACTAGGTTGAGCATCAGCATGAACATCATCATTATCATTATTACTAGGTTCATGTTTATAACTAGATTGTGTTTCAGCATCAGGAATAGAAATATCATTTGGATTCTCAGGTGTGTGTACAGTAGGTTCACTAGAAGTGTTGGGGATATAACCCCGCGATATAACCCGCCCAATAAGGGCCGGGTTAGACCGTTGGTGACTCATGAAGTTAAAGCCTCAGACGCGGCCAAGCGACCAAGGCACAGGACCAAGAAGGGTGGCTCACAAGATGGGTCGGCTTAGGCCCAAAGACAGAAGGCGGCCCGGAGGTGTATGCCGCCATGTGATGACTTGTCTTGTAAGGAAAGGTGGCTTAGAGTAGAGCTCGGTCACCGATTGTAACCCGATCCGGACTCTTGTAAGCCGGCGGCCTCGACCTGTATATAAAGGTGAGTCCCCTGAATAGAATAGACAGGTTACAGTGAATCGATAGTTAGGTCAAGCGAATCCGCTCCCTTGTAATCGATACTCAAGCAATAAGCAATAAGAGCAGGAGTAGGCTTTTACCTCCACCGTGAGGGACCGAACCTGGGTACACTGTGTCTCTCGTCCCGCTCAACCCCGACAAGCTAATCACCGTTGTGATGGATCCACGCTTAAGTCCTTTCACTAGGACATCCGCCGTGACAAAACCACGACAGTTGGCGCCCACCGTGGGGCCAGCGCACGATGGTTTCGAGTTCTTGAAGGGCTCTTTCTCATGGATCAAGGGATACGCCGTTGGCAGGATGACCAAGAGTCGTCGCGGCAAGCTCTACATCAACGACACTGGCTGGGGCCCCGAGGCCGACTCAATCGAGTACGGGTACCGGGTCCCCTTCGGCGGAATCCACGTCTTCATCGGCAAAACTGGCGGATCAGAGCCTGAGCCAGACATCTACACCGACATCGTAGAGCCAGCTCGGTGCACGCAACCCGCCCGGGTCCAGGCCGGGCGGAGGCACGCTTTCGTGGGCTTCACGCAAGGGGTCAAACTTGGTGAAGATTCCGCATCTGGGGGAGAGACTCTCCTCTACTCAGGTGATGAGTCCTCAACTGGAGAGACAGAGTCAATCTATCAGCTTCAGGACGGCGGGCTCGGGGGCAGTTCCGATGGCAACAACATTTCGGACACCTATGAGCCTCCGAGCCGAGCCGCCATCTTCATGGCAAGCACGGTGCCGACTCTTAATTCTTCGATGGCTGGTGCAACTGCAACAGCTGACCCGGTGGCTGGCGCGGCTAGCTCAGTCAGGCTGCCAGTTCAAGTTTTGTCTGAGTTGATGGGAACTTTGACAATCCTGCTGGTGACTGAGGTCACGGCGGAGAACCAAGCTGAGCATAACGCAGAGATCGCAAAGCTTAGGGAGCAGATGACCAAGGCCCAGGAGGATATCAATGCAGAGAACACTCGGATGGCAATGGTACAAGCTCAGAACAATGCTGAGTCGGAGCGCTTGAAAGCAGAGGCTTGGCGTTTAAGTCTGGATTAGAACGCCTCCAATGCAGTCCTTCGGAGGAGGCACCAGTCCCATTTGCCTTTAGTCTATGAACCCATGAATCTGTTTAACATGCCGGGGGCAGGACCAAGTACTCCACCAGTTATACCCCCGACTACAGAGGCGCCTGGGAACAGGGCGGCAGCTCAGCCTCGTCAGCCAGAGCCGCCTCGCAGAGGCTAGACCCCGCCTCAGCGTTACACAACACCGTCGGGTCACTTCTCCAACCCGGTGGATAACATGGTAGCAGCAACTATGAGTCTCAATGCGTTCCCGATTACTGGTGAGTAGCCCATTGCGGTGGAAGCACGAAACACCATTGAGCTACTTCAAACGGCGATAGCACAGCATGAGAAGTATTCATATAGTCGCGATCGTATGCACTCAACTCCCTTACCGAGCCGTAGTTATAGCCGGCATGTTGAGTCGCCCGCAGTCTCCAGCAGTGAGAGACGCTGCAACCCGCCCCAGATTAACCCGCCCTTAAACCCACGAGCAGATGCTCTTGTAGAAGATGTAAGAGCCCATCGCGGAGTAGAAGCAGCAAACCAGGAGGCTTATCAACAGCCACCAATGATTTCTTCAGCTGTGGTGGGTGTTGGGTCAAGCGCGTGAACCATTGGAGTCCCGTGTCTGGTGCCGGCTCTACAAAACGAGCGTTTGCCCAAGGATTTCAAGGGCCCTCGTAAGGTGCCTAATTACACACCGTACCTCCCCCCAGAGTCTTGGATTGAAAGTTAGGAGCTGGCCATGGATATGTTAGACGTCAGTAATGTGGTGTGTGCCAAGTATTTAACCATGATGTTGGAAGGGCCGGCTCGCACATGGCTGAAGAGTCTGCCTCCTAACTCCATCAATAATTGGGCGGATTCGAAGGACAGCTTTATCAAGAATTTCCAAGGTACTTGTAAACAACCTTTGACAATTGTTGATTTGGAGCACTGTGTGCAACGTGAGGGCGAATCGGCTCATCATTGGGCTCGCCGGGTGGCGACCATCATTCATTCTTCGAACAGTATTGGGGCGGCTCAGGCTGTGTTGCTTTTGGAACAGAACTGTCACTTCGACCCCCTCAAGCAGAAGCTACGGCGGCTTAAGTGTAAGTGTACGGATATGGGCAAGCTTATGGATGTGCTTACCAGGTATGGCGACTCTGATACTACTAAAGATCCGAGTTTTGATGATGATAAATCTAGTAAGGGTAAGAAAAACGGCGGTGGCAAGGGCCAACAGCAACACGCCCCAGCTCAGCAGGGCAATCAGAATAACCAAGGCGCCGGAGGGATTGTAAATATTCTGACGACGGGTCAGATTTCGTGGCTAACACCAACGCCGGGTCAAAGAATCAACATTGTAATGGCAATGGAAAGCCATCACAGAGTCTTGAGGAAATGCTTAATGGTCCTTGTCCAAAGCACAGTTATCCTAATAAGCCATCCCATCACGCCTGGAAGGACTGTTATATCATGAGAGAGTTTAAAAATCAGACGTTTCACTAGCATCACGGAGGGCCGCCCGGTGGGTCAGGATCCGGGTCTCAAGGCTTCGGCTTCGGCGGTGGCGGCTCAGGTGCTGGATATCCGGGTCAAGGTAACCACGATTATCATAATTAGCAGTCTGGTCAAGGTAACCAGCAACACAACAATCAGGCAGGGTATCAGAGTAACCCGAAGCAGCTTAATAGTGGCCAATATCACGTCTTCACCACGAATACGTGCAAGCATGACTGGAAGGTCCATAAGCGAGCAGTCAACACAATTGAGCCGACAGTGCCTCGGTATTTAAGGTGGTCAAAGCAGGTAATCACATGGAGTAGGGCGGATCACCCACCCCGGGTTGATGATCCGGGTCATCTAGCCCTGGTGGTTGCCCCCCACGTGGGTGGTTATAAATTTACAAAGGTGCTTATGGATGGTGGAAGTAGCATCAATATATTGTACTATGATACTTTCCTTCGGATGAGTCTGACCGACAAGGACCTCAAGCCGTCCTCCATAGTATTTCATGGAGCGGTGCCTGGTAAGTCGGCATACCCTGTTGGGAAGATATCACTGGAAGTGGCTTTTGGTGATGAGTACAATTATAGAGCAGAGACACTGTGGTTTGAGATGGTCAAGATCAAGAGTCCATGTCATGCCTTGTTTGAACGGCCGGCTATGCTAAGTTCATGGCTCGCCCTTGTTATGTGTATTTGCAGCTCAAGATGCCAGGGCCAGAGGGGACAATCACGGTTCATGGAAATCGCAAACTCGCCCTAGAGTGCGAGGAGGGAGACGCAGCTTATGCGGAGTCGGCTTGTGCCACAGAGGAGCTCAAATATTATAAGGATAATGTTGACCCGGCTGATATGACCCCTCTAAAGAAGCCCACCACTGAGAAAGATCCATTGCTCAAATTTAAGTCGGCAAAGGACACACATCAAGTTGAGTTTGTCCCTGGTGATTCTTCTCAGCAGTTCACCATTGGGACATGGATGGATCCTAAATAGGAAAGCGCACTCATCGAATTCATCCATGAGAATCGGGACATCTTTGCATGGAAACCTTCTGACATGCCAGGTGTACCAAGAGAATTCGCTGAGCACCGCCTTAATGTGGATCCTAAGAAGAAGCCTGTTTGACAGTTCCTCCATCATTTTAACAAGGAGAGGCGTAAGGCCATTGGTGAAGAAGTGGCCCGGCTCCTAGCTGTCGGGTTCATTATTAAAAAAATCACCCTCAGTGGTTGGCTAATCCAGTGCTAGTACTTAAGAAAAATAGCACTTGGCGTATGTGTGTGGACTACATAGATCTCAACAAGGCTTGCCCAACTGATCCTTTTGCTCTCCCCCGCATTGACCAAATTGTGGATGCCACGGCGGGTTGTGAGAGTTTGTGCTTTTTGGACGCTTATTCTGGTTATTATCAGATCAAGATGGCAGTGGAAGATCAAGAAAACATAGCTTTCATCACCCCCTTTGGAGCTTTCTGTTATGTGTCTATGCCTTCATCGGAATCAGGGCTCCACAGACACAAGAAGGTTCGAACTTTGGGGCATGAACGAAGGATCTCGCTTGACAACAATGCTCAGCTCGCCATATCCAGGGCTTGATCTCACCGAGCCCGTGGGATCATAAGGAAGGGATGAACATAGAGATTTACCCAGGTTTGGGCCACCATGCGGTGTAAAACCCTACTCCTACTTTTGGTGGATTGGCCTCACAAGGAGGTTGAGGATGAACTAGTACAGTGGTTGAGCTGCCTCGCGAGGGTCTTGGGTGGTGAGGATGGATCGGTCCGGGATCAGATCCCTTCTACGCTGATGGCTAGCCCATCTTTATAGTGGCCTTGGTCCTCTTCCCTCATAGCTTAGGCGGGATGGGATCCCACAGTACACAATTTCAACAGGGGACAGGGAGTACATCTTATCCTGACAAAAGGTGGTCTTCGCCTGCAAAGCTTCCGGCTATGATGCAGTGGTGCACTCGGCAATGACATCCGTCCTGCCAAGCCCATTGTCTTGGTCTCGTTGCACCAGAATGGGAAGCTTTGGGGCCTTCCTCGGGAACCTGCGCCTGTCCTTGCTCCCTCAGCACCGAAAAGGAAATTGTCCCCTCTGCACCCGCAGGCGCCCGCCTGGCCTTGGTCGTCATGGCTCACGTCATCGCGGCCTCGTGAGGCGAGAGGCTTGCATAGAGTTCTCCGCTCCTCGGGAGGCAGGCTCGGGGAGCTGTTCCTCTGGAGGCCTTGGCGTTGCTCGCCTCATGATGCTGGGGCCCTCGCGAGGGTCTTGCCCTGGGGGTCTTGCAGCTGGGCCGTACCGGGCCGTCGTCGAGCCCGCGCGCTGGGTCGCAGGTAGGCAAGTCTGGGTACGATCCCAGGACACCGACAGTAGCCCCCGGGCCCAAGGTGTGCCCGGTCTGGCTCCGAAGCGAAGGCAAGGAACGAAGGGTGAAATGCCGCGGGCCCCCAATCGCCTGCGGTCCAGGCTCGAAGCGTGGCACATGACAGGACGCGGATGCCTCCACTTCCCCACATCGCCTCGGCAACTGCCCGGTCTAACAAAAAGCCTGGCGCGCGCCACAGGGCCATCATTGTCCCACAGCGCACTTGCCTTGTGCTCCTTCCTTCCTCCGCGAGCTCATGTTTTGCCCATCGGATCTCGCGTCTGCTTCAGCCCGCCGTGCCGCCATGGCTCCCAAGAGGAAAAGGGGCAAGGCCTCGTCGGCGATGAGCCGCCAGGTGAGACCGAAACCCGCGCTGGGCCGATTCACCATGCTTAATCTCGAAGGACTGGACAAGGTCCGACAGGTGATCACCGCTGACTCCAACGAGTGGAAGGCGACAAAGATCTGGCCTGCCTCCAGGTCCGCAGCCGACCTGGAGGTCACCAACATCTCACTTCACCTTCGTGCCATCTTTGTCGGCCTACTGCCGCCGTTTTTGAATTTCTTCAATGCCATGCTCATGCACTACCAGGTCCACGCATTGCATCTCGACACTGAGTCCATTGTCCTCCTCTCCGCCTTCACGTTCTTATGCAAGGCATTTGTGGGCATCGCCCCGTCTGCGGCTCTACTCCACCACTTCTTCTGCCTTCATATGATCGCCGGCCAGTGGCGCTCAGGTTGCGTGTCGCTCTAAGAGGTGGATGCGACGGCAGGCGCGGGTGTTGACGTTGAGCTCCATCCGAAAGCGGAGGGCTTCCAGAGGCAGTGGGTGTATGTTGATGCCGCCGTTTACATCCCCCTGCTCCAGACTTCGACGGCCCCGCGAAGCCAAGCTCTGGTTGGGAGCACGCGAAGCTTGCTGACCCGCGGCTCGCGCGTATTATGGCCAGGCTGGCTGACCTGAGGAAGGCGTGCGTGATGATGGCGATGGTGGTGAGGGAGTTCATCCGGCGGCGAATCGCTCCTCTCCAGCGTCATTCCCACCCAATGTGGGCCTTCACCGGCCATGAGGACACCAAGAGGCTACAGGAGGCTTCCCTTTCCTCCAGTGTGTTGTGCGGGATACTCCGCCTCCTGACCGGCAGAGAGGCTACCGCGCTTCCTCAGGAAGGGCTTCCCCTGTACAATTATTCGAACGGGGGAGCCTATGCCAAAGCGATGCCGCGCTTCGACGAGTGGGGGCTGCTCCCCAAAGGCCACACGGGGCCTCACGACAACCCCCTCCTGGTGGCACCCGGCACCGGGGGTCCCGAGGCTGAAGCCCCTAGAGCGACCGCGAAGGAGCATGCCAGGGCGCCTGCCCCACAGCGGTTCACCTACGTGGCTCCGGTCGGCGAGGAAGGTGCTCTTCCTGAGGACGCGTCCATCGTCCCAGGCGCGGGGGACTGCACGACGAACTCCGGCGCGCGACTCTCGGCCTTCGCGCTCCCCGGAGGAGGGGGAAGCACGGTGGCCGCACCAGTTTAGCCCCGCAGGCCTTGAAGAAGAGGAAATGGATCGCCACGGATGAGTAAGTCTTTTGCTTTCCCTGATCTCTGCTCATCAAGCCCTCCTGAGCCCCTATTTCTCAGGTTTCCGTCGGGCGGAGGGGCGAAGGAGCTCCCGTCGCCATCCTCCGGAGCGCCGGAGCACCCCGCGACCGAGCTTGCGCCCACTGGAGGGGTCACGCTCCTCCTAAGGCGACCCCTGGCAGCCCACGGCCCTGAGGCCCCGGCGGCCCCGATGAGGGCAGCGTCAAGCTTATGTGGGTGGCGCCGCCACTCATCCCGATGTCACCTGGCGACCCTTGGGGTTGGCACAAGCCAACGAGAGGCCCGATGTCAATCTCACGCGGAGCCACGCCTCGGGCCACGAGAGTGGGCGCCGAGCTGGCCAGCCCCGGGTTCCCGTCCAATGCTGTCGGACCTTTCGGAGCCCCCGCTGCGACCGGGGGCGCGGAGCAGTTCCCTGGCTGAGCGTTGGAGCTCGCGCGTGGTCGGGGTGCTGTCCGGCACGGCCTTCTTCAGGATGCGAGGGGCGCGCTGGACCGGCTTGAGGCCGAGCTTGGCAACGTCGACGCCCACCTCGAGGCCAAACATCATCGCCTGGCGCACGAGTGGCGCCGGCTCGAAGTGGCTGTGAACTTCAACCACCTTCAGCATGAAGCCACTCACGCAAAGGATGAGGCGTCCACCGCCGCGGCCAAAGAGGCCCGCGACCACGCTTTCAAGCAGGCCGAGGCCACGGACCGGTGGCGCGAGGACGCCGAAAAGCACGAGTAGGAGCTTTTGGCCTCCATCACGACCCTGGAATGGTAAGCCCGAGAGCATGGGGTCACCGTGCTCATCCCTACAAAAGGGTTGCCGAGCCGCGAAGTGGAGCTCCGAGCCCTAGGGGAGGCGCTGGAGCTGGTGGCGTCGGAGCAGGACCTGGAGCGTGATCGGCTGGAGATGATAGAGTGCCAAGTGATGACTGCCAAGGCCGCTCTAGCCTCCCGGGAGGTGAGGGTCCATGAGGAGGCCAGCGAGTGGGTCGCGGGGGTCCGCCGGGCCCGTTCCAAGGACTATCGCGCGAATCTGAAGCTTCAGGAGTCCCGTTTCTGCAAACGGCGCGGTGAGCTGAAGGGCGAGGCCGACGGGCTCAAGAAGAAGTTAGCCGAAGCAGAGCGGCGCGAGAAGGCCGTGTTGGGTGCCTAGGCCGCAGCTGAAGCGGAGCTGTCTTCCCTCTATGAGCAGGTGGCAGACGTTGCTTCCCTTGTGGAGCAGGCGTCGGACGAGGCGAACCGAGCCAGGGGACTGCAGCACACGCGCTCCCAGATGTTCCAGGCCCTTGAGCAGAGGGCATGTCTGGCTCTGAGCAGCATCTGCATCAAGAGCGTATCCAGCCCACTCATTGCTAACGATGCTGGCTACCTCGGCTTCTTCACTAGTGTCGTGGAGCGTCTTGAAGGAGGGGCTGAGAAGGTAAGCCACCTCGTCGAAGAGAAAAGTCATAACCTTCTTGCGCGAGTGTCCTCATGCGTCTTCAGCCACCTTCTTCGCTTCAACCCCGACTTCGACTTCAAGGCCGTGATAGCACCCGTGCCCGAGGTGATTCGGGGCACCCTGGGATACTGGGTGGAGGACCATGTGGATGACCTAATTGCGGAGTTCACCCCCATAGGCAGCAAGGGCCAGCTTGAGGTCGAAGGGCGTGGGGTTGATAGCAGCGACGACGACAGCGCGTCCCCTTAGGTTGTCTTTTTCCTGTTTGCCTATCAAGATTTGAACATGACCCCGCAGGGATGTAAAAGTACTTTGGAAGAAACTCCCTTATGATGTATGAAGTAACGCTGTACTCCCTTAAGTCGCTTTCCCTTTACTTGTTGCGTGCCCGCAGCGCCTAAGCAGAGATGGATCGTTAATGTTACGCTGGACCACGATGCCCGGCCGAGGCCAGGAGACGGATGCTCGCTAGGGACCTCGGGCAATGTGTGCCTGTTGGCTTGCTCGAGAGCATCGCGCGAGGACTCAGGCACCAAGGCCTTGGTGGGGTGTGCGTAGAGGCAGGCCCGCGGCTGAATTGGGCTAACTTAAACGCATGCACCGGCCCAGCCCCCGCTCGCGGGACGATCGGGAGGCGGGCGTCAGGCAGCCGTTGCTGCTCTTAAAAAGCTCGAGGAATAGAAAATATCACATAAAAACCCCATCCCCTTCCGAATAAAGAAGCAAAAACTTCAAATTTCATTTCGAGAAGTGGCAAATTGGTTACAAGAGCGAGCGAAAAAAGAAGCCGCGTCCGGCGCCTATGCTAGTCTTCCCACCAGTGCGGAGCATGGGACCTCCACTTCGCATGGGCATAGTCGGTGTTCGACCGTGTCGTCTGCCAGCGCGGAGCATGGGGCTTCCACTTGAGCATGGGTGGGAGCTCCCGTGAGGCCGAGGGGCGGCGCACCGGGAGACTCCGGGGCGTGTACAACCCCACTCTCCGCAGACCCAAGAAGGTTCAAACTCTGGGGCGTAAACAAAGGATCTCGCTTGAGAACAACTCTCAGCTCGCCATATCCAGGGCTTGATCTCACCGAGCCCGCGGGATCATAAGGAAGGGATGAACACAGAGATTTACCCAGGTTCGGGCCACCTTGCGGTGTAAAACCCTACTCCTGCTTTTGGTGGATTGGCCTCACGAGGAGGTTGAGGATGAACTAGTACAGTGGTTGAGCTGCCTCACGAGGGTCTCGGGTGGTGAGGATGGATCGTTCCGAGATTGTACGCTGATGGCTAGCCCATCTTTATAGTGGCATTGGTCCTCTTCCCTCATAGCTTAGGCGGGAAGGGATCCCACAGTGGCCAATTTCGAAAGGGGACAGGGAGTACATCTTATCCTGACGAAAGGTGGTCTTCGCCTGCAAAGGTTCCGGCTATGATGCAGTGGTGGGCTCGGCGATGACATCCGTCCTGCCGAGCCCGTGGTCTTGGTCTCATTGCACCAGAATGGGAAGCTTTGGGGCCTTCCTCGGGAACCTGCGCCTGTCCTTGCTCCCTTAGCATCAAAAAAGGAAATTGTCCCCTCTGCGCTCGCTGGCGCCCGCCTGGCCTTGGTCGTCATGGCTCACGTCATCGCAGCCTCATGAGGCAAGAGGCTTGCATAGAGTTCTCCGCTCCTCGAGAGGCAGGCTCGGGGAGCTGTTCCTCTGGAGGCCTTCGCGTCGCTCGCCTCACGAGGCCGGGGCCCTAGCGAGGGTCTTGCAGCTGGGCCGTACCGAGCCGTCGTCGAGCCTGTGCACTGGGACGCAGGCAGTCAAGTGATGAGGACATCACTCCATCGGATACACACAAGATTCCACTGGATATACAAGGACCAATCACTAGAGCTCGCGCGCGACAATTGAATTTTGAGGTGAGCTCATTCCTAAGCACTTCTTTATATGTTTCTGAGAATAGATTGCTACCTAATGATTATATTACGATTAGGAACCATAGAGAGCACCAAGAGATACTTGGAGAGCAGCTTGGAGGTGGAGAGGACCAGCAAGGGTGTCCAAGTCAAGCTGGAGGCCCAAACAAAGTCTGACTTCGTTTCAATTTCAGAGTTCAGGAGCAGTCTGCACTAAAATGGCTGTCCAGGTCACATACGGGCTCGGTTTTGGATGTTCTATATATGCACAGAAAGCTGAGAAGATAACCTTTCCAATGGAACCGGTCCCATGGCTAAATTCATCCTTTATCAATGGGAACATCAAAACAATGGATGTCCAGAATTCTGTTTTGGTGCTGCGCCACTATTTTTGGCCTTTGGGCCGTGTATCTTTTTGGGCCCAATTAGGGGCACGTCCAGAGGGTCCTTGGCTGACCCTAGACTATATTTGCAGCCGCCGGCGCTCAAGTTAGGGTTGGGTTTTGCTGAGATTATTCTGTCAACAACAATTTCGCCATTTGTAGGTTTGTGAGACCCCAACTTTGTGAGATTAATCATCCATCTGCAATTTGGTTGCATTCTTTCTCATTCTTGCTTGTGTTCTTTGATTCACCAGCAGGGATTATCCTTCTTGGCGAGGTCGACCGTGCAACACCGGTCGATAACCAGAGGAGACGTGGTGCTGCGATTGCGGGGTTTAGAACATGTTGTCCGGGAGCCTGATCGAGTTGTGTCAAGTTTCCACCAAATCGAGAGTTATCAGAACCTTTCGGAAGATCGGGATATCCTTGTTCACATCAAGTGGTAATCAGACCTTCAGGTGCACCGTCACGTTCGCCCTTCCCTAGTTAGTTTTTGATTTCGCCTTCATCCTAGAGTCCATAGAAAAGCCCAAAAAAAATAGTTGTTAGGTTCTGCCATCCCAGATTTCCAGACCACGTTTAGCCTTTTTCATAAGCCTATTTCAGAGTCCGTAGTGTTGAGTTTGTGTCCTAGTTCATGTTTTTGTTGTTGGTTTAGTACATGTTTTAGTCTAGTTGTGTTTCCTCCATTTGATCACCTGCCACCATCATATACACGTACCCAGATCACCACGCAACTCTAGAACACTTTTCCATCCTCTGAATCAGAATTTTTTTTCTACAAGATATCTACGGACAAATTTACATCCATTCTCCCCAACTTTGTCAGGGTTAGTGAAATCAGTTTGGCAAAATTCGGCTTGGAAAACTGTTTGTTTCAGCTCCAAAGTTTCTGCATGAATTTTAAAGATTTTGCAGAATTTCCTGAGGCCACATCTTAACGCAGTTTGAGCTGATACTTGGTGGTATTCCTATTCCTGTGCTCCTAGTTTCAAAAAAAGAAAAAAAAGAGAGAAAAAAATTATGTTTTCTTCTAGTGCTAAAAGACAAAACAAGGAGCACGGAGAGAGGATACCCTTGTTATATTTCTGAATTGCTGAATTTCGCCGTATCTGTGAATCATTCCGTTTATCATATTCATACTTGCCCCTTTGCTCCTTCCTTGTTATCACTTCTGTTCTAGGACACCACTAGGCCAGCAACTAAGGACAAGTAACTTGGGACTTTTATCCAGCCTTACTATCTGTCACTGAATTGTGTACCACTCATATATTTGGCCGTCCTAGCTCCACATACTACTTCTGGACATCATAGGTTCTTGACCCTTGCAATTGCGGACTACGCTTTTCCGGTATCCTTTGCTTTGCTAGTAAGAACCTTGTAAGAGCTTGGTAAGACGCTTCCATTTGCTTTGTTGAGAGGCACCACTGCAACTGCATAGTAGTTGATAGGGATAACCTTCACTGTGTGTTCCTGTTTTTGTGTTTGCAATGGCAGGTACCGGCGAAAATGGTGATAGCACTCCCAAGGATTTCAAGGAATGTGTCAGCCAGGAGCAACTACAAGCTACTGTAGAAAAGGTTCATGATGGGATGAACGAGGCAATCAAGAAAGTTGTTACTGATGCGCTCATTGAACTCAACCTCGGCAACAGCATCAAACGGTTGGACAAACGGATATCCATGTTAATTGACAGGTTTACCGAGTTGGAAACTTGTTTAACAACCAACAACGATGACGTGTCTGGCAACAACACCAGTGGACAAATGCCAGAAGACACGGTGTATGATGCTAACGGGAACATAGATCAAGCAGCTACACAACAAGCAAGATTGCGCCAACGTCTTCGCCGTAACACTCAAGGTATGGGTAGTACAGTTAACCAACACCGTCATCAAGGTAATAATAATCATGCTCCTGATGATCCTTATGCTAAGATTAAGTTAACAATACCAAAATTTTCGGGTCGTTATGATGCCGAGGGCTACCTTGATTGGGAGATGACGGTAGAATAGAAGTTTAATTCCCACATTGTTCCTGGGCAACATAGAGTTCGACTAGCTACTAGTGAGTTTAAGGACTTTGCTATTATTTGGTGGAATGGGCTAGCTGGACAGGGTGCTTTACCTGATACATGGGAACGACTTAAGGTAGCTATGCGTGATCATTTTGTTCCTCCTTCGTATCATAGAGATTTGCGTAACAAACTGCAGCGTTTAGAACAAGGAGACAAATCAGTACAAGATTACTATGTTGAGCTTCAAAAGGGTTTGATGCGTTGTGGTATAGTGGAGGGGCTTGAGGATTCCATTTGTCGTTTTTATTCGGGTTTGAGGCGTGATATTCAGGACATTGTTGATTATAAAGAATTTCATAATGTCAACCAGTTGTTCTAGTTTGCTATGCTTGCAGACAAAGAATTGCAGGGACGTGAGTAGCGGCAAAGGGGCAATGTCCACGCCTCCTACACTCCACACACGACGGCTCCTTTGGGGCTGCCTAAGCCATCCTCTTTCCGGGTGCCCCCAACAGTGGGCAAGCAACCTTCTGCCTCAGCCAGTGGCGTTACTCCAGCACCTAAACCACCTGCTGCACGTCCTACATATTCAGGTAAAAAATCTATGCAGGTTCCCGCCAGTAGTACTTCGTCTGTCGCCTCAACGGGACGCACTTCCAACATTCAGTGCCACCGCTGCCAAGGACGTGGCCATGTGCAGAAAGGTTGACCAAGTCAGCGGGCATATGTGGCAACCGAAGATGGAGGTTACATCAGCACCTCTGATGTGGAGGATGATGCTAGTGATGATGATGTCGCTGCCATCGATAATGATGCGGGTCATGTCCTTGGGGGCGCTGACACTTTGGGCTACATGACTATCATTGTTCAGCGCGTGCTCAGCACACAAATTCAGCAGCCTGAGAAGCTACAACGCCACAACTTGTTCCAGATTTTCTTCGTCATCAAGAACCGACGAGCGCGTGTTATCATTGATGGAGGAAGCTGCAACAATTTGGTGAGTTCTGATTTGGTCAAGAAGCTTGGCTTGACCACACGACCACACCCTCATCCATACCATATTCAGTGGTTAAATGACTCTGGAAAAGCTAAGGTAACACAAACATGCAGAGTTCATTTTTCCATTGGTGCTTATGCTGATTCTGTTGATTGTGATGTTGTTCCTATGCAAGCTTGTTCACTTTTGTTGGGTCGCCCTTGGGAACATGAAAATGATGCTACACATCATGGTAGAAGTAATAAATACACTTTTGTGCATAAAGGGAATAAAATTACTTTGGTACCTTTGACCCCTATTGAAATTGTACAAGCTGATAGAGAGAGAGTTGCTAGTTTGAGTGATGCTAAGTTTGAAAATCAGGAAGTTACTAATTCTGTTTTTCCAACTAAAAAGGATAAGCCTGCACCTATTTCTACTGCCGAGGGAATTAAATTGAAGGGTGGTGTTATGCTTGCAACAAAATGTGACCTTGCTGAAATTTCTGATGATGATATTTGCTATGCTTTGATATGCAAATGAGCATTATTTTCGCTTGATGATATTGCTAGTTCGTTGTCTCCGACTGTCACTAACCTTTTGCAGGAGTATGAGGACATTTTTCTAGATGAGATACCCCCGGGGCTGCCACCTATGAGAGGGGTAGAGCATCAGATTGATTTGATTCCGGGTGCAACTTTGCCAAACCGTGCTGCCTATCGAACCAACCCCGAGGAGACTAAGGAAATTCAGCGACAAGTCCAAGACCTTTTGGACCGCGGGTATGTACGTGAAAGCCTTAGCCCTTGTGTCATTCCTATCCTTTTGGTTCCTAAGAAAGATGGTACTTGGCGTATGTGTGTTGATTGTAGAGCCATCAATAATATTACTATTTGGTATCGTCATCCTATTCCTAAGTTAGATGACATGCTTGATGAGCTATGTGGTTCTATAATTTTCACAAAGATTGACTTGCGTACTGTCTACCACCAAATTAGAATGAAACTTGGAGATGAATGGAAAACAACTTTCAAAACTAAATTCGGGTTGTATGAGTGGTTGGTCATGCCTTTTGGTTTGACAAATGCACCTAGCACTTTCATGCGCTTAATGAATGAGGTTTTAAGAGCTTTTATTGGCAGGTTTGTGGTGGTTTACTTTGATGATATCTTGATTTACAACAAGTCTTTGGATGACCATATGGACCATTTACGTTTTGTTGTTTTTAATGCTTTAAGGAATGCACGTTTGTTTGGTAACCTCGAGAAGTGCATTTTTTGCATGGATCGAGTCTCTTTTCTTGGCTATGTTGTTAGTCCATAGGGAATTGAGGTGGATGAGACAAAGATTGACGCCATAAAGAGCTGGCCGGTACCCCAAGCTATCACACAGGTGAGGAGTTTTCTTGGTCTTGCAGGTTTCTACCGCCGTTTCATCAAGGATTTTAGCACCATTGCTGCACCGCTGCATGAGTTGACCAAGAAGGGTGTGCCATTCCATTGGGGGAAAGCACAAGAGGAGTCCTTTGGAACTTTGAAGGACAAGCTTACGCACGCGCCATTGCTGCAACTCCCTAACTTTGGTAAGACTTTTGAGCTAGAATGTGATGCTAGTGGGGTCGACATTGGTGGTGTTTTGATGCAAGATGGTAAACCCATTGCATACTTTAGCGAAAAACTACATGGTCCTGTTCCAAATTATTCCACGTATGATAAGGAATTGTATGCACTTGTCCGTTATTTAGAAACGTGTAGTCATTATTTGTGGCCTAAAGAATTTGTTATTCATTCTGATCATGAATCACTTAAGTATCTTCGCTCTCAAAATAATTTGAATCGTAGACATGCTAAGTGGGTTGAATTTATAGAATCTTCCCCTTATATCATCAAACACAAGAAAGGGAAGGATAATTTGATTGCTGATGCTTTATCTAGACAATACACTTTGTTGTCTCAACTTGATTGTCAAATTTTTGGACTTGAGTCAATAAAAGAACAATATAGGCAAGATTCTGACTTTCAAGATGTTTTGCTCCAATGTCGAGAGGGACGTACATGGAATAAATTTGTCCTTAAAGATGGGTTTTTGTTTAGAGCTGACCGTCTATGCATTCTAGTTGGTTTCATTCGTCTTTTGTTGTTACAGGAGGCACATGGAGGAGGATGATGGGTCACTTCGGTGCGAAGAAGACGGAGGATGTTCTGGCCACACATTTCTTTTGGCCAAAGATGAGGAGAGATGTTGAGAGGTTTGTGGCTCACTGCACCACATGTCAAAAAGCTAAGTCCCGTTTGAATCCACATGGTTTATATATGCCTCTTCCTGTTCCTTCTATTCCTTGGGCAGACATTTCTACGGACTTTGTTTTAGGGTTGCCTAGGACCAAGAGGGAGAGGGATAGTATTTTTGTTGTGGTGGATCACTTTTCTAAGATGGCACACTTTATACCATGTCATAAGAGTGATGATGTTGTTTATATTGCTGACATCTTTTTCAAAGAGATTGTTTGTTTGCATGGTATGCCTTCTACTATTGTTTCAGATCGTGATGCAAAATTCTTGAGTCATTTTTGGTGCACTCTATGGAACAAGTTGGGTACAAAATTGTTGTTTTCTACAACTTGTCACCCACAAACTGATGGGCAAACTGAGGTGGTGAATCACACTTTGGGCACCATGTTGAGGGCTATTTTGAAGAAAAATTTAAAGATGTGGGAAGAATGTTTGCCTCATGTGGAGTTTGCATACAACCGGGCGACACATTCTACCACCAAGGTAAGTCCTTTTCAGGTAGTGTATGGTTTCAATCCTAGTGCTCCTATTGATATCTTGCCGTTACCTACAAGTGAGAGGATTCACAATGATGCCAAAGAATGCGCTGATTTTATCTTGAAAATGCATGAGAAAACAAAGCACAATATTGAAAAAATGAATGAAAAGTATAGAATTGCTGGTAGTAAAGGTAGACAAGAAGTTAAACTAGAACCGGGTGATTTGGTTTGGTTGCACTTGAGAAAGGATAGGTTTCAGGATTTAAGAAAGTCTAAGTTGATGCCTAGAGCTGATGGTCCTTTCAAAATACTTGCCAACGTAAATGATAACGCATATACACTTGAGTTGCCTCCCGAGTTTGGGGTTAGTCCCACCTTTAACATTTCAGATTTGAGACCATATTTGGGAGAAGAAGATGAGTTTGAGTCGAGGACGACTCCAATTCAAGAGGGGGAGGATGATGAGGACATCACTCCATCGGATACACACAAGATTCCACTGGATATACAAGGACCGATCACTAAAGCTCGCGCGCGACAATTGAATTTAGAGGTGAGCTCATTCCTAAGCACTTCTTTATATGTTTCTGAGAATAGATTGCTACCTAATGATTATATTATGATTAGGAACCATGGAGAGCACCAAGAGATACTTGGAGAGGAGCTTGGAGGTGGAGAGGACCAGCAAGGGCGTCCAAGTCAAGCTGGAGGCCCAAACAAAGCCTGACTTCGTTTCAGTTTCAGAGTTCAGGAGCAGTCTGCACTAAAATGGTTGTCTAGGTCGCATAAGGGCTCGGTTTTGGACGTTCTATTGGGTACCCCCGATCCCAGGACGCTGACGGCTTTTTGGGCTTAAGAGTGCCCAGACGACTTATCAGCATTGTGTTCAGAATTACTTTCACAAGCAGATTGGCCGGAACGTTCATGCTTATGTGGATGACATCGTGGTTAAGTACAGAAAGAAAGAAACTTTGCTTGATGACCTAAAGGAGACCTTTGACAATCTCAGGATGTACAAGATGATGCTTAACCCGGCCAAGTGTGTTTTTGGCGTACCAGCTGGCAAATTGCTAGGTTTCCTAGTTTCAGAGCGGGGCATTGAGGCTAACACGGAGAAGATTGAGGCTATAACTTCTCTTTCTAAGCCGGTGTGTATCAATGATGTTCAGCGCCTGGTGGGTCGCATTGCAGCCCTAAGCCGGTTCATAAGCCGCCTTGGAGAGAAAGCGATTCCCCTGTATTGGATGATGAAGAAAACTAATCACTTCGTCTCGAGCGGTGTGTCTAATGAAGCATTTGAGGCACTTAAGAAGCAGTTGGCTGAGACGCCCATCTTGGCTGCTCCTATAGACAAAGAACCTTTACTCCTATACGTGGCGGCTAATAATAAGGCCGTCAGTGTTGTAGTTCTCGTGGAGCGCAAGGAGGCGGGTAAAGAGTACCCGGTTCAGTGGCCGGCTTATTATGTCAGTGAAGTCCTTACGGAGTCCAAGCAAAGATACCCACATTGGCAGAAGCTAGTGTTTGGGGTGTTCATGGCCAGCCGAAAACTCAAGCATTATTTCCTTGGACATCAAATCACAGTGGTCAGTTCTGCTCCGCTTGGTGACATAATTCAAAATAGAGAGGCTACTGGCCGGGTTGCTAAGTGGGCAATTGAGCTTGGACCACATCATCTAAAGTATATGCCTAGAACAACCATCAAGTCTCAAGCTTTGGTGGATTTCATAAATGATTGGACAAAGCTGCAAACACGTGAGGAGAAGCCTGACAATACATATTGGACTATACACTTTGATGGGTCCAGGCAGTTGGAAGGCTCAGGGGCTGGAGTTATCTTGGAATCTCCACGATGTGATAAATTTTGTTATGTCTTAAGACTCATGTTCCCTTGTACCAACAATGCAGCTGAGTATGAAGCTTTGCTCCATGGACTCCGAATGGCCAAGGAGATGAACCGGAGCCGGGTTAGATGTCTGGGCGACTCAGACTTGGTAGCTCATCAAGTCTCAGGAAAGTGGGATTCTAAAGACCCACTTATGGCAGCTTACTGTCAGGCAGTTGATAACATTGCTGGTCACTTTAAAGGGTACCAAGTGGATCACATAGACCGGTGTAAGAATGAGGTGGCTGATGTACTATCTCGGCTTGGATCATAGCGTAAGCCGGTTCCCCCAATGTGTTCCTGGATGTGTTGCATAATCCTTCTGTTAAATTACCTTCAGAGGAAGATCTTGCTATCCCTGACCCGGAGGGACAGTTGGTGGCGGATCTTCATGCAATCCCTGACTGGACGATGCCTTATCTGGCTTACCTGACCCGAGGCAAGTTACCAGACGATGAAAATCTGGCACGGCAGATCACAAAGCGATCCAAGTCCATGACTATTGTCAATGGCGAGTTACACAGATGCAGTGTGACCGGTGTGTTCCAACGTTGTGCTTCTCCTGAAGAAGGACGTGAGATTCTACACGAAATTCATGCAGGTGATTGTGGTCATCATGCCGGGTCACTATCTTTGGTGGCTAAAGCTTTTCATCATGGGTTTTTCTGGCTGACGGCTCACGCTGATGCAGAAGACATTGTCAACAAGTGCAATGGATGTCAGAAGTTTGCAAGGCAAGCTCATGTGCTGGCTCAGGAGTTGCAGATGATACCCACCACTTGGCCATTTGCGGTTTGGAGGCTTGATATGGTTGGACCGTTCAAGAGGTCTAAAGACAAGAAGACCCATCTTTTGGTGGCGGTTGACAAGTTTACCAAGTGGATTGAGGCAGAATTAGTTAGCAACTGTGAAGCAGCGACTGCAGTTTAGTTTGTTAAAAAAACGGATCTTCCGCTTTGGTTATCCTCATAGTATCATCACTGATAATGGCACAAATCTGTCTAAGGGTGCTATGAAGGAATTCTGTCAAAGAGAGCACATCCGCCTTGATGTATCTTTGGTGGCTCATCCTCAGTCCAATGGTCAGGCAGAGCATGCTAACCAGGAGATATTACGAGGGATAAAGCCCCGGCTTATGGTTCCTTTAGAACGAACACCAGGCTATTGGGTTGAGGAGCTTCCTTCAGTTCTTTGGAGTATCAGGACCACCCCCAACAGATCAACAGGCTATACGCCCCTCTTCATGGTTTATGGTGCAGAGGCAGTTCTCCCAAGTGATATTCGTCATGACTCACCCAGGTTGGCAGCTTACATTGAAACAGACAACGAGACGGCGCGTCAAAATGCTCGTGATGCCTTGGATGAAGAACGTGACCTCGCAGCAGCTCGCTTGGCGATTTACCAACAAGACTTGCATCGCTATCACAGCCGCAGAGTTAGAAGCCACACGTTCCAGGAGGGCGACTTTGTGCTCCGTTTGATTCAAGATCTGACAGGCATGCATAAGTTATCACCCCCTTGGGAGGGGCCCTTTGTGGTTAGCAAAAACCTGAACAATGGGTCATATTATCTCATTGACATTCGTGAACCCAATAAGTCACGTACCTCTGAGGAGGAGACCAACAGGCCTTGGAATATTGCTCATCTTCGTCCTTACTACACTTGAGCCACTGGCTCCAATCTTTGTACATACATGTCATGTATATATTTTTATGATCAACATAATAAAGCTGGTATCCCCGAAACTCGGGGCCTCTGTCGTTTCATCTCATATTTTCTGTGCATAAGTCTTTATTAATTGATTATAAGGGCACTAGGGGGCTTCCAACTCATTGAGTTTAGCTTACAAAACCCTTTTGACCCGGCAAAATGCCACATTATTGGTTAAACCTGCCCGTATGCTTGATGCTACTCCGAACAAGATGACCCGCCGTACACTTGACAAGTCAATCTTTATAGACTCTGAACTTGTCAGGTTTAAACTAACGGCTTAAGTCATGTGAGAGCCCAGCTTACTGATAGCAAGGATAAACCAAGGCTTTTAAGCCAAGCTTCTTTGAAGCAAGATTTGATCCTTAAAAGGCCAGTCTTTTTGGTTGAGCCTTAGCAGCCGACTTATCAATATTGGGATATAAATGTCTCCTTTTCTGTCTTTACAGATATTTTTATCTTTCTATTCATATGTACATGCAGACAACAAGACCCTGGATCAAAGGCGATCCGGGTTAACATTGCTCAAAATTGAACTTGTTATGGCCATGAGCTGCAAGATAAGTCCCCGGATCAAAGACAGTCCAGGTTAGCATTGCTCAAAATTGAGCTTATTATGGCCATGAGCCGTAAGGCGATCTACTCAAGATCTTTTACTGACCATGGATCATTGGGTTATTAACCCGCCCTGGCTGATTGACTATAAGTTGCCAGTACAAGAATTGACAGACCCCTTACAGATTATGTATCCAAACATCCAAACTGCGCCTGAATTCAAAGATGGTGCAAAGCAAAGCAAAGTTGCATGTATAACTTGATCAGGCATACAAAGAAGCTTGATCATCCAGTTGTTTCATTATCAGTTCGAAAACATGCACGAAGGCATGACAAGACAATTAACTATTTTAAGCTAAGGCTATTACAAGGCTACAAGATGAGCCCAATTTTTTTTTCATAAAGTCTGTAAGGAGTTAAATTACTCCTTTGAACCAGCCTCAGAGCCGTTCGGGTTATGCCCAGCCGAGTTAACATCATCCTGGCGTCTTGGAGTAGAGGCTTCCGGGTTATCCCGTGCCGGCTCTTCGTCGCTTGCAATCTGAAGATTGTCTGACGTCCAGTCGATACCAGTTAAAGCTTCGATGATTGTTTCATCATTCATGACAAGAGAAGGGTCAATGTCAGAGGCAAAAATATGCTTACGCCTTTGAGGAGTTAAGTCCACAACGTCAAAGGAGGGCGCCTTGATGCGAGTATTGTTGCTATCATAAGCCGGCTGGTACTTTGTCAGATCCAGCTCTTGTGTAAGTTGACACACCAAAGGCCGCATTTCTTTGACACATCTGGCAAAATCTGCTTTGTCGAAGACAGACCCATCATCTTTATATTCTGGACACCCGCGAGCCATCTCTATTGGGTCCAGCTCTGATTGGTAAGCTTTTGCTTGGCTTAGTGCGGTGATGGCTCCTAAACGGGCAGCTGACAGTTTCAGTTCTTCAACTTGCTTCGGCACTGTGGACAATTGATCCAGCCCATCTTTCATAAGTGGTGGCGGCTTCTTACCATTGGATACAGCTACAAGCGTCTGAAGACTGCCAGCGTATAACTTTTCTGTTAAAGAGTATCTGACTTTCAGCTTTGTCACCACACTTTGTCCAAGGCTGGCACTTCTTGCACCTATTACGCATTCAAAACAAGAGTCGCCAAGCGAGTTAGTATCATATTTCTTAAATCGTCGGGCGAGTTATTTCAATTACTTACAAATCTTACTTACCAAAGATGGTGCCAGTCATTTGAGAGACATGATGCTTTAAGCCATCCAACTCTGCAGCCACCGGCTTAAGTTGGTTCTCAGCATCTTCTACACGCTTCAATAAGTCGGCTTTTTCAGTTTCCAAAGTAGATCTGTCAGCATCAAATTTGACCTTCATTTTTTCTAAGTCCTCCAAAGAAGACTTCAAGCTTGATTCAGCTTTGGCGCATTCTGCTTATTCAGACTTTAAGTTCTTTCTTAAGCCGGCCAAATCTAACTCGCCCAGGCTTAGTGCTTCCTGCAAAATTAAACAGAAGGTTACCATCCAAAGAAAACACTATGACTTTGTGGTTGGATTAAGACAACTTTTGATACAGATGTTAGGGCAGGACTATTTAAGTCCCAAGCACATTGCAAGCAATATCCTTGGCACTTGGGGGCTAAGGTACGTCGTTTTCTTTCAAATTATATTGAAGAAGACCTGGCTTACCTTATAAAGCTAAGCCGGCCCTTGGGGGCTACAGGCGATTTCTTCTAAGTGGTTGTGATCAAAGACCCGGCTCACCTTATAAAGCTAAGCCGGCCCTTGGGGGCTACACGATGTTTTCCTTTTCAAACAAGGTTAAAGAACTGGCATATCACTTGCATGATAACCCGGCCCTTGGGGGCTACAATTTGGAGTCTACATATTTTTTCTCAAGTCTTCACCACACTCAATTTTTTTCCTATGGTTAGGACTCGGGGGCTACAAACAGGGACATAATAGGGGAGAAATTATACCTCATACTTCTGCTTCATTATATGTACCAAGCTGGCCTCCATGTCCCGGCTTGTATTCAAGCGGCTCAAATAGCCTACATATACCTCTTCCGCACTAAGTGCCTCATAGTTTGGCAGTTAAAGCTTTGTTTTGCCCTTTTCCAACAAGGGCGACTCTTCTTTTGCTGAGTGCTTAGCTAGCACGATGGAGGTCTTGGGTGTTTTCTGACTCGCCCCAATAATGGCAACATCATCAGTATTTTCCTCAAGAGGGGCTTCTTTAGTGGTCTTGACAGGAGTTGAAGAAGGAATTGGACTTGGCGGGTCACGATTATCCACTGGGTTAGCTTCAATATCCATGGCCTCAGAGGTCGTCACGTCAGCCTGTGGAAGCGGGTCATCTTGCTTGTTATGATGCTCTTCAGGCTATTCGATGTTGGCCTCAGGGGTTACCAGCACCTGTTCCTCCGACTCAGGGACTTGGGGTGCCTTCGAAGAGTTTCCAACCTTTATTTTCTTCTCCTTGGCTTTCACCCTGTGATCACATTGGAGTGTTAAGACATATATGACAATAAGTTTTAAAGTTATAAGTAAATGCAAGGACTCACCCTCAGTTTACAATGAAGATAGGTAGCTGGGTTTGAGATGAGCCACCTGAACACGATGGCGACTCCTAGTAATTGGAGTCGGAAGGGTTAAGAGGATATCTCATAAGACTAGCTTTGGGTAAAGAAGAAGTTGGACGGTGTGGCACCTCAGCAGGCCGCTAACGGGCAGAGGGTTCATGAGTTAACCGGCCATTAAATCACCTGAGCCGCCACTACGAGTCTGGCGTCTTAGGTCATGCTAAGTTTTCTTCAAAATAAAGTGTGGATCTAAGTGAGCATCTGGATGAGAAAACTTTACTTTCCAGACAACCCGCCGTATTTTCTCTGAAGGTGCGGGGTCTGAGCCGGAAGAGACAGGAATTACCTCAATGTCGTCAACCCGACCTGTGGCAACCTCATCCTGAGAATAAGAGGTGTCAGCTAATTCAATACAGAGTCGACCAAGAGAGTCGAGTTCTACCTCTGACTGATTGTCAGCATCAGCTGACTCGCCCATAGCAGCCAGCTCAGCTGCGGCAGCTGCCTTGTTCTTCTTTGACTTTGGGTCGGTCCTGACCTTGGCCACAATAGTCTCTATCTTTCTTTTCCAGAAAGCAGAGTCGGGTTGTGTAATGAAGAGGGAATTAACAAATGAGATACAAAATAAGTCAAGGATATTTAGGCCGGACATAAACGGGTACTTACAGCTAGGGCCGGGTTGAGTTTGAAGAATGGTAACAATCCTATCTTATTACAGTTTTCTTGAGTCTCCCCAATTAAAGAGTTCACAGTTTGAAATATTTCTTCAGCGGTGAAGTTATCAGAGCTATACCGCTGAGGGTCATCTGACTCGCCAGAATATTCACACATTAAGCCGGGCCGACGACTTAAGGGAAGAATTCTCCATGAAACCTAGCCAATGGGCTAAGTCAATTCCGGTTAACCCATTGGCCAACAAGGCTTTTACTTTTGGATAGTACTGAAGTGCCTCAGTATGTTCATCTGACAGAAGCTTTCTTGGTGGGTCAAAATTGATAGGAAGGCGGTCAGCCGTATAACCCGGCAGAGGGTTCTCAGTAGACGGGGCAGTGTTCTTGCAATAAAACCAAGTTTTTATCCATCCTTTGGGGTGGCTTGGTAAGGTGGCTGCAGGAAAGCCGCTGTCTCTGCGTCTCTGGATTGAGACCCCGCCTAATTCTTGACTCGGGCCATTGGTGCATTCAGTCTGGCGGTTTATGTAGAAGAATTCTTTGAAGAGAGCAATAGTGGGCTCTACTTGCAGATAAGCTTCACAGAAAATTTGAAAGTGGCAAAAAAGTTTGTCACTGAGTTTGGGCCTATATCTTGAGGATGAAGATTGAAATAGTGCAAGGCGTCCCGAATTTTTTTTGACACGGGCGGTGTAAAGCCTCTGAGAATATGGTCAGTGAAAATTATCACCTCTCCTTCACCAGGATTGGGGACATTTTCTCCTTTACTAACTCGCCAGCCAATCTCCTCCTGAGTCGCCAAGAGACCTTGGCCCACATAATCCTTAAGGATTTCTTCAGTAACTAGGGAAGGGCCCCAGTTGGAGAGTGTGGTTTTTGTCATGTTGAGCCGCCTAAAGGACGATGGAAGCTGTAGAACTAGAATATGGCTGGTTACTTGATAAGTAAAGGATTCAAGATCATTGTGACAAAGGTAAAGCAGCATGAAGATAAACTGCCCTGAACAATGGCGGGTTAATTAAAAAAGACAATTTCTGAAATGTTGGCGAGTTACAGCTATATTGGTAAGCCGCCCAAGATACAAGGCGAGTTATCTAAAATTTCAGGATTGTTGAAAATTCTGCTAAGTGTGGAGCAAACAAGTTTCACAATCAACGGCTATATTTATGGATCTATGGGCAGTTCAAAAAAGAAAAATAATTGCTAAACCTAAAAGGTGGCGTTGGAAGAACTAGCAGTCTACGCATTGATTCTAGAAAGCATACAAGTTGTTCAAGGTGTAAGATGGTGTCAAAACTGCTACCACAATATTTCTATGGTATTTTTCTGGATCAAAAATAGTTTCTATTCAAAGAAATGATAAACTGAAAAGGGGATGAACGTCGACGAACTCCATGAACTCAGGTGGCCTAGTATAGATCTGAGAATGAAGAAAAGTGGTACCTGATGGGGATGAAGGAAAGCAGAGGCGCGCCACTGAGTCCTGACGATGACGGGGTGGTGTTACGACCTCGAGCGAAGAAGGCTGGCACAGGTCGACGGGCGCGGCGGAGCTCCGGTTGCGAAGAGACTCGCGAGGAAGGAGAAGTGGAGAAGATGAGGTAAAAGGTAAAAGGAGGGCCCTCGTGCCTATTTATAAGGGAAAGGTGATAGTAAATGGCTGGTGCAAGAATCGAAGAGGTATAATAAATTTCACAACAAAGGGACGCCTCGATTCTCGGAATGACAGATTTATACAAAGATTCGTTATGATGTCATGAAGGGTTTCCCGAAATCACGAAGATGATGTCATCTTTTTATGGCGGGTTATGAAGATTTTTCAAGGCTGCAACTAAGAGAAATGAAGAGAAGACTCGCCACACGGAAGGGTTGAAGATTGACATGAACAAGTTCAAATCAATCTGGGGCCTAATGTTGGGGATATAACCCCGCGATGTAACCCTTCCAGTAAGGGCCGGGTTAGACCATTGGTGACTCATGAAGTTAAAGCCTCAGACGCGGCCAAGCGACCAAGGCACAGGACCAAGAAGGGTGGCTCACAAGACGGGCCGGCTTAGGCCCAAAGTCAGAAGGTGGCCCAGAGGTGAAAGCCACCATGTGATGACTTGTCTTGTAAGGCAAGGCGACTTAGAGTAGGGCTCGGTCACCGATTGTAACCCGATCCGGACTCTTGTAAGTCGGTGGCCTTGACCTGTATATAAAGTCGAGTCCCTAGCATAGAATAGACAGGTTATAGTGAATCGATAGTTAGGTCAAGCGAATCTGCTCCCTTGTAATCGATACTCAAGCAATAAGCAACAAGAGCAAGAGTAGGCTTTTACCTCCACCGTGAGGGGCCGAACCTGGGTAAACTATCTCTCTCGTCCTGCTCAACTCCAACAAGCTCATCACCGTTGCGATGGCTTCATGCTTAAGTCCTTTCACTAGGACATCTGCCGTGACAAAACCACGACAAGAAGCATGCAAAGTCCTATCATCATTCTTTTTATTTTTAGATGGACTAGGTGCATCAACATTAATTCTCTGAGAGTCTTGCTCAATTCTCTTAGGATGGCCTTCAGGATACAAAAGTTCCTGAGTCATTTTACCACCTCTAGTCATAACTAACAACATGATCATTCATCTTATTGTTCATTTCATTAAGCAAATCATTTTGTGCCTTGAGAACTTGTTCTACTTGAGTTTTTACCATGGAAGCATGTTTACTAAAAACCTTGAGATCATTAATAGTTCAAAACATATAATCACCCAAGCGTTCAATCATATAAGCATTTCTTTTCAATTGTCTACTAACATATGCATTGAAGTTTTCTTGTTTAACAATAAAGTTATCAAATTCATCCAAGCATTGACTAGCAGATTTATTATAAGGAATATCACCTTCATCAAATCTATAGAGAGAATATACCTCTACTACCTGTGTTGGGATATTAAGACCATGTATTTCTTCAATAGGTGGTAAATTCTTAACATCTTCAGCTTTAATACCTTTTTCTTTCGTAGATTTCTTTGCCTCTTGCATATCTTCAGGACTGAGAAATAGAATGCCTCTCTTCTTCAGAGTTGGCTTAGGTGGTGGCTCAGGAAGAGTCCAATCATTATAATTGCTTAATATATTATTCAATAGTATTTCAGCTTGTTCAACAGTTCGTTCCCTGAAAACACAACCAGCACAACTATCTAGGTGGTCCCTAGAAGCATTGGTTAGTCCATTATAAAAGATATCAAGTATTTCATTTTTCTTGAGAGGATGATCGGGCAAAGCATTAAGTAATTGGAGAAGCCTCCCCCAAGCTTGTTGGAGACTCTCTTCTTCAATTTGCACAAAGTTAAATATTTCCTATAAGGCAGCTTGTTTCTTATGAGCAATAAAATATTTTTCAGAGAAGTAATATATCATATCCTGGGGACTACGCACACAACCAGGAGCAAGAGAATTAAACCATATCTTAGCATCAGCCTTTAACGAGAAAGGAAACAACTTAAGAATATAGTAGTAGCGAATTTTTTCCTCATGAGCAAATAGGGTGGCTATATCACTTAATTTAGTAAGATGTGCCACAACAGTTTCAGATTCATAACCAAGGAAAGGATCAGATTCAACCAAAGTAATTAACTCAGGATCAACAGAGAATTCATAATCCTTATCGGTAACAAAGATAGGTGAAGTAGCGAACTTAGGATCATATTGCATTCTAGCATTCAAAGATTTTTCTTACAACTTGACTAGTAATTTCTTAAGATCCTCTCTATCCTTGCAAGCAAGAAAGTCCCTAGCTACCTCTCCATCCATAACATAACCCTCAGGTATAACAGGCAATTCATGTCTAGGAGTGCTAGGTCTAATGGGTGTTTCAAAGTTTTTAGTTTCAATAATTTCATCAGTTTCAGAAATATCATCAGTTTCAGCATTTTCAATATCTTTAGCTCTAGCAAGTTGTTCATCAAGAAATTCACCCAGTGGCACAGTATTATCAAGCAAAGTACTAGTATCATCATAAGCATCATTCATAGTAGAGGTAGCATCATCAATTACTTGCGACATATCAGGATTAATAGCAGGTGTAGGTATCGCAAGCTTACTCAAAACAGAAGGTGAATCAAGTGTAGAGCTAGATGGCAGTTCCTTACCTCCCCTCGTTGTAGAGGGAAAAATCTTGGTTCTGGTATCTTTCAGATTTCTCATAGTGATCAATAGATATAAATCCCAACTGACTCAGCAAATAGAGCTGTGCTCCCCGGCAACGGCGCCAGAAAAAGGTCTTGATAACCCACAAGTATAGGGGATCGCAACAGTTTTCGAGGGTAGAGTATTCAACCCAAATTTATTGATTCGACACAAGGGGAGCCAAAGAATATTTGCGACTATTAGCAATTGAGTTGTCAATTCAACCACACCTAAAAGACTTAATATCTGTAGCAAAGTATTTAGTAGCAAAGTAGTATGGAAGTAACGGTAACGGTGACAAAAGTAAGAGTACCAATTTTGTAGTGATTGTAACAGTAGCAACGACAAAGTAACTTAGCAAAGATCAATATGTGAAAACCTCGTAGGCATTGGATCAGCGATGGATAATTGTGTTGGATAATATTCATCATATAGCAGTTATAACCTAGGGTGACACAGAACTAGCTCCAATTCATCAATATAATGTAGGCATGTATTCCGTATATAGTCATACGTGCTTATGGAAAAGAACTTGCATTACATCTTTTGTCCTACCCTCCTGTGGCAGCGGGGTCCATAAGGAAAATAAGGGATATTAAGGCCTCCTTTTGATAGAGAACCGGAACAAAGCATTAGCACTTAGTGAATACATGAACTCCTCAAACTACGGTAATCACCGGAAAGAATCCCAATTATTGTCACCTTGGGGTATGCGGATCATAACTCGTAATAGGTGTCTAAAACTTGCAAGATAGGATCAAGAACACATATATATTCATGAAAACATAATAGGTTTAGATCTAAAATCATGGCACTCGAGCCCTAGTGACAAGTATTAAGCATAGCAAAGTCATAGCAACATCAATCTCAGAACATAGTGGATACTAGGGATCAAACCCTAACAAAACTAACTCGATTACATGATAAATATCATCCAACCCATCACCGTCCAGCAAGCCTAAGATGGAATTAATCACTCCCGATGGTGAGCATCATGAAATTGGTGATGGAGGAAGGTTGATGATGATGATGGCGACGGATTCCCCTCTCTGGAGCCCCCAACGGACTCCAGATCAGCCCTCCCGATGAATAACAGGAGGCGGCGGCGGCACCGTATCGTAAAACGCAATGAATCCTTCTCTCTGATTTTTCTCTTCGCGAATAGGTATATATGGAGTTGAAGTTAGGGTTGTAGTCGGTCCAGGGGTCCCACAAGCCTGGGAGTGGTGCCCTGAGGGGGTAGGCGCGCCCCCAGGGCTTGTGGCCTCTAGGTGGCCCCCCTCTGGTATCTTTTTCCGCCAGTATTTTTATTTATTCCACAAAAATTCTCCGTAAATTTTTAGGTCAATCTGAGAACTTTGATTTCTGCACAAAAATAACACCATGGCAATTCTACTGAAAACAACTGCAGTCCGGGTTAGTTCCGTTCAAATCATGCAAATTAGAGTCCAAAACAAGGGCAAAAGAGTTTGGAAAAGTAGATACGATGGAGACGTATCAATCTTCCGTCTTCGTCATCATCAACCAGCCTCCATCAGCAATTTCATGATGCTCACCGCGGGGAGTGAGTAATCTCTTTGTAGGCTTGCTGGACGGTGATGGGTTGGATGAGATTCATCATGCAATCGAGTTAGTTTTGTTAGGGCTTGATCCCTAGTATCCACTATGTTCTGAGATTGATGTTGCTATGACTTTGCTATGCTTAATGCTTGTCACTAGGGCCCGACTACCATGATTTCAGATTTGAACCATTTATGTTTTCACCAATATATTTGTGTTCTGGATCCTACCATGCAAGTTATATGCACCTATTATGTGTTATGATCCGCATACCCCAAGGTGACAATAATTGGGATTCTTTCTAGTGATTACCGTAATTTGAGGAGTTCATGTATTCACTATGTGTTAATGTTTTGCTCCGGTTCTCTATTAAAAGGAGGCCTTAATATCCCTTAGTTTCCTTATGGACCCCGCTGTCACAGGAGGGTAGGACAAAAGATGTCATGCAAGTTCTTTTCCATAAGCACATATGACTATTTATGGAATACATGCCTACATTATATTGATGAATTTGGGCTAGTTTTGTGTCGCCCTAGGTTATGACTGTTATATGATGAATATTATCCAACGTTATCATCGATCCAATGCCTACGAGCTTTTCACATATTGATCTTTGCTAAGTTACTATTGTTGCCGCTACTGTTACAACTGCTACAAAACTACTATTGTTATCGTTACCGCTACTATTGCTATCAAATTACCATACTACTGTGCTACTGATTACTTTGCTGTAGATATTTAGTCTTCAGGTGTGGTTGAATTAACAACTCAACTACTAATACTTACAAATATTCTTTGGCTCCCCTTGTGTCGAATCAATAAATTTGGGTTGAATACTCTACCCTCAAAAATTATTGCGATCCCTTATACTTGTGGGTTATCAAGTGCATCTATGGTATTAAGTTCAGGACAAATAGAGTAACGCCTTAAGCAAGATGACATGATGTAGACAAAGTAAACTGAAGCAATATGTTAAACCCCATCATTTGCCCTTAATAGAAACAATACGATACGTGCCTTGCTACCCCTTCTGTCACTGGGTGAGGACACCGCAAGATTGAACCCATTACAAAGCACCGCTCCCACTGAAGATAAATTAATCTAGTTGGCCAAACCAAATGGATAGATCGGAGAGAAATACAAAGCTATAGCAATCATGGGTAATAAAGTTTAGAAAAGACTCAATTAATTTCTATGAATAATCTTATCATAAACGCACAATTCATCGAATCCCAACAAACACACCACAAAAGAAGATTACATCGGATAGAACTCCAAGGAGATCGAGGAGAATATTGTATTGAAGATCAAAGAGAGAGAAGAAGCCATCTAGCTACTAGCTATGGACCCGTAGGTCTGTCGTGAACTACTCACGCATCATCAAAAGGCAGCAAGGATGATGTACAAGCCCTCCGTGATTGATCCCCCCTCTAGCAGAGTACTGGAAAAGGCCTCCAGATGGGATCGCGGGGCACTGGGTTAACAATGCATCAACCCAAACAATGAAAAATTATAGATACGTTAGAGACGTATCAATGAGCGTCTATTATAACATGCCACCCATAACTTTCTTAACTTCTAGTTGTAGTTGGTCTTTGTGCGGTTGCTGACAGTTAGGGAAAAAATTATCAAGAACGGAATCTCATGTTATCAAAAGTAAATCACCAAGATAAGCTATGGGAAATAATCGTCAAAGCAACAAGAACGTAGTAAGAGCATAATCACTTTCTGGTAGTTGATGTTTTTAAAAATAGTTCGCTTAACTTCCGGTCTGTAGTTGGTCTTTGCACTAATTGGCGCAATAGGTAATCTAGTTGTGAGAAAGGCCTTGAGTTTTACTGGTTAGGAAATGGGTTGGTGTGCCGGTCAATTAGGGTTCGAGACTCACTACCATCTTAATTAATTTTGGCCCTAGTTTCTTCTAGGATAACTATTTTTATGTATATAGTCAATTGAATACAATGCTATATTTTTTGCGCGATCCATGCATGATCATATATTTGTGTGAAAAAATTTATATGTTGATTTTACACATACTTCACATGTTAATGAATGATTCATCAAAAATATTCAATTCTGAGCCCAGGCTCATGTGCACCTGGTGTAAATTCAAAACAAATACTGAAAGATTCAAAGAAATCATTTTTTTGCATGGAAGATGTTTGAGTGTGTGAGGTGCGTGCTAAATTTCAAAGCATTTGGACACGTGAGTAGCTCTTAGCAAAAAAAAACGGGTCCGAACAATGCACAAACAATAAACTTTTCCACATACCCCAAATTTGTCTTGTTTGCTGAGAGCTACTCAAACATCCAAAGCTCTGAAATTTGGCACGAAAATCACGCACTCAGTCATCTTTATCCACAAAAAAACTCAGAATTTTTAAATTCATTTAGTACTCCCCCCGTAAAGAAATTTAAGAGCGTTTAGATCACTAAAGTAGAGAACTAAACATTCTTATATTTCTTTATAGAGGGATTATTTTTTAGTGATTTTTTGTTCACTCCAGGGCTCATCTGAGCCCGAGAGCCAAAACGCCGCTCCCATTCATCACCTCTTTTTTCATATCAGAGTCCTCTCCATTTTATCCCAAAAAAAAGAGTCCTCTCCATTTTATTTATACCTTCTCTTTTTTTAGAAAAAGGAGGATCATCCTTGGCCTCTGCGTCAGAATGATGCATGCAACCATTTTATTAAGCAAAATATCCAAAAGGTATGTGGTATAGTACAAGCTCACTCGAAGCTTAAAAAGCAAAAAAATGTAAAAGTTGCCACAACAGGCAAAAATTAATAGGACGAGATGACCAAACACCTAGCCTATTATTGGACCGCCATCCAGACCGGTTGTAGATATCCCGCTACCAACTCCCATCGGGTAGACCCAGTAGCCAAAAGCTCCCTAGCTTTCGTAGGAGTAAGTAACGACCACGTACGGATCCAAGTAGTGGCCCTGTAGATAACCTGCTAAAAATTTATACGAGTTTGTGAGTTAAAGACCATATCATTTCTGCAGTTCCATATAGCCCAAAGTAATGCGCATACTCCTATCCGAATATGACTCGCGGTGTTTGGCTCCACTCCATTTAGCCACGTCGCAAAAAACGTGTGATTACTATTTGGAGGGGTGATATTAAAGGCTATATGAATTGAACGCCATAATAGTTTGGCTAGTGGATAATCGAGAAAGAGGTTGTCTGTGTATTAAACGTAGGTGTGTAATACCCTAACTTATGCACAGACAAGCAGTAGCTCCCCCACCAAGTTAAAGCCTTAGTAAAGGCCTCCAAGTCAAAGGAAACAGTTCTTTGAGAGATCAAGCAGCGCATCAAGAAGACCAAGATAAACTATAGAGATGAAACATCAAAGCAATCCCTGCCGGCAAGGCCGAGCCAGCAAGATGGAGACCCGACAAGCTTCGCGGCAAGCAGATCCCCGCCAACCACCAGCGCTCCACCTCATCAGCCAGCTGCTAGCTGTTCGGTGAGGTGTCGAGCCCGCAGGCGGTACGATGGAGCTCGCCCGCACATGTTAGCTCGCTGAGGAGCAAATTACCTTTATCGACACCCGTCTGAATGGCGTGTCAAGCTAATAGGAGTTAGTTGGGCAAGCGGTGCTCAACCCTTGCCGGGGCTTCTCCTTCACACGACACCTAGTGATGCATTTAATGCATTTTGTCCTAGCTAGCAGAGTTAGGTATGTTAGCACTGTTGCTACCTAATCATCATGTAATAACCCTTTGCCACTGTGGTAACCCCTTTATCTATAAAAGGAGGGACAGGGCAACCTTTACGAGGGTTCAAACCCATTGTAACCACAAGCATACGTACTCGTGTAGCTACCCTCTCCTCGCGCCTTGCTGGGTGAGAGCGCTCTGTGTACTTCTGCACACACTCATCCAATACACCAAAGCAGGAGTAGGGTTTTACACTTCTTAGTGGCCCGAACCTGGGTAAATCTTGTTGCGTCTCCTGTTGTTCCTGCTCTTTGCGTTTAGTGCACCCCCTCACTGAACCACTAAGGGGTCGAGCTACCCCATAGATCGCCGACATCTTTGGTGCGCCAGGTAGGGGGCGTCACCGGCGTGAACCTGGACAGCAGGCGACGTGTCGATTTCATTGAGTTCTTCATCATCATCACCACCCATGGCGCCCAAGAAGAAGGGCTCTATGGCTGCTAAGCCCTCCACATCCAAGCTTCCATTGCACTCGTCTGCGGGCGGCATAGGCGGCGCCGTCACCGCGAATGGTGCGAACGCCATGGTGGGCCCGACCAGCGCTGGCCGCGCGGTCGTCGTGCCCGCTGCAACGGGAGTGGGCATTAGAGACACCGTAGGCGGACGTCTACTCTAGCCCTTTGGCGAAGATAGCAACGGCGGCGTGGGCGATGTGGGCGTGCAACTCCCGCCTCCCCAAGGTACCGGCGAGCGCATCCACCGGGGCAACTCCGCTCGCTCGGGTGCAAGCCGAGATCTTCCCACCGCACCGACTCCAGTGGCTGCGAGGAAGACGACATCGAGGCATACTCCACATCCATCACAAGATGAGCGTGATGTGACGCCGAGTGGCGTTGTTGTGCCTCCACAATGGTGTCCGCATGGCAAGTCACCCGCCGACCAAGCTCCAAGCCCTCAGGCACCGCTCCCACTGCGCCAACTCGTTACCACCCCCGCTGTTCGACGACAAGATCGCAATGACGCTCCTGCTGGCTCTGCCAGGAGTCGAGCGACGTCGCGCTCTTCCCGCTCCAACATGCCCTTGATGGCAACAGAGGCTATGGCGCGAGCCCAGATGTTGTTGAATTTTCCTCCAATGACCGATAAGATGGATGAGTGGAGAGCTACCATCCGGAGCTTGATTGAGTTTGCCGACGCAAACAGATCCCAGTTGGCGGAACCCTCACGACACCCACCAACCGTACCAGAAGTCCAGACTGATGGTCGCGTAGCAGGCAGTGCACCCATGGAGCAATCACCTCCACGGCAGCAACCCCAGCAGCAATGCCAACACTCGCAGCGAGCCCAGCGGAATGTCCAGCCTGACGATATGTCGATGGGCTCCTCAGACCCGCAGATGCAGCAAGATCAGTGGCAGGTGCTGTTGGACAGGCGAGAGGAGGATGTTCGCACCACCATCCAACGACGCCGGAAGGCGCGCCGTCAATCAGACGAGCGCAACGGTCCAGTCGTCGATGAGCCAACGCCCGTTGTTGGCGGGTACTTGCCTTACGAGGTTGGGTGCCCTGCTTTCACACTTGAGCTATGGCAAGTCCACAGGCCGTCCGTCCTCGCGTTCAAGCCCGAAATGCCAGAGAAGTACGATGGCAAGCTCAACCTGGCAGAATTCCTGGGCATTTACACGATTGTCGTGCAAGCTGCCGGAGGGAGGGACAAGAAGATTCTAGCTAACTATTTCCCATTGGTGCTCAAACCCAATGTGAGATCTTGGTTGATGAATTTGCCAGAGAAATCCATTTCTTCGTGGTCAGATCTTTGCAATGAGTTTGTTGGTGCCTTTACCGGAGGACAGAAAGGTCCAGGGTTACCCAGCGACTTGCAAGTGATCCCGCAAAAGGAAGGAGAGGATCTGCGCAAATACATCCAGAGATTCAGTCGAGTACACCGCAGCATACTGGATATACACCCTGCAGCTGTGATTGTTGCATTCCACACAAATGTGCGCAACCGCAAGATGAGGGAGAAGATGCATATTTGGTTGTCGAAAACCGTCAACGAGCTTTACACTTGGCGGATAAGTGCGCACGTGCTGAAGAAGGGAGAAGACTTCCCGGGGAGGAGGCTAGCGTTGAAGTCGATTCTGATGACGATGATGCTGCCACCCCGAAGAAGAACGGTCGAAGGCGCAACAGGAAGCGAAAGGGAAAGGCAGTTATGGCTGTGGAAGGGTCCGGCAACTCTAGTCCCGCCAAGAAAACCAAAATGGAAAGCACCAGCAAGGAAGCAGCTACATGCACTGATTGCCAGGTTGCTACAGCGGGAGAGAAAGCTGGCAAGTCTAACGGGTCGTTCTTCAAGATTCACCGTACCAAGGGTCACGACCTCCAAGAGTGCCGCCAAGTCGAACAGCTAGTTGAGAAATAGAAAGCTGAATATGAGAAGCAGGACAAGGAGAAGGGCCAGGAAAGTACAGGTGGATCCGGCAAGAAGGGTCGCAGCGGTCGAAGCGGACATCGCGGCAATGCCGGCCAGAAGAAAGAAAAGCCTGCCAGGGGCAGAGAAAAGAAAGAAGAAGGTGAAGAGAGTGAGGAGTAAGATGATGAAGAGTCTAGTGAGCATGAGTTCCAGAAGTCAACTGAAGCCATGTGCATTGACGGGGGTGCATCTCTGCACTCCTCCCACCGCCAGCTTAAGTAGTGGGCATGTGAGGTCAATGCAGCAGAGCCGACAGCAGATGCACAAAAGCCCCTCAAGTGGTCTCGCACACCTATTTTTTTCGATGCTGAGGACAACCGTGATTGCACAATGGCGGTCGGGTGTTTGCCATTGTTGGTTTCCCCAATGATACGCAACCTCAAAGTCACGAAAATACTAGTTGACGGTGGGGCTGGCTTGAACTTCACCTCCCCTGAGGTGATCGAGAGGCTAGAAATCCCTGAGGAAGAGATCAAGAAAACCGGGACGTTCCAAGGGATCAACCCGGGAAGGAGCCAGCCTAAAGGGAAGATCACGCTGCCGGTAATGTTTGGCGGGGATCTAAATTACAGAACAGAGAAAATTGTATTTGATGTAGTTAAGATCCCCTTGTCGTTCAATGGAATTCTTGGTCGCCTAGCCTTGGCCAAGTTCATGGCAGCATCCCACTATGCCTACAACACGCTGAAAATGGCAGGGCCTATGGGTGTCATCACCATCAACTCTGACAAGAAGGATGCAGTAATATGTGTAGACAAGCTATACAGAGATGCGGTTGCAGCAGAGTCCGTCAAGGCAATGACTCCCGCCAAACAGAGGAAGAACAAGAAACCCGACAAGACATTGATACATCTCCAACGTATCTATAAATTTTGATTGTTCCATGCTATTATATTATCTTATCTTGGATGTTTTATATGCATTAATATGCTATTTTATATCATTTTTGGGACTAACCTATTAACCTAGTGCCCAGTGCCAGTTGCTGTTTTTTTCCTTGTTTTTGACTTTTACAGAAAATCAATACCAAATGGAGTCCAAATGGAATGAAACTTTTTGAAGATTTTTCTTGGACTAGAAGACAACCACGAGGCTTCGGGAAGAGGCCAGAAGACCCACGAGGGGGCCATAAGCCCTAGGTGTGTGCCCCGGGGGGGCCTAGGCTTGTGGGCCCCTCGCAGACCTCCTAACCCTAATCCTAGCTCTATAAATACCCAAATATTCCCCTTATGTCAGAGGGCACATCAAAAATACTTTTCCGCCGCCGCAAGCTTCTGTTCTCATGATATCCCATCTAGGGGCCTTTTTCGGCACTCCGCCGGAGGGGGATTCGATCACGGAGGGCCTCTACACCAACCTTGCTGCCCTTTCGATGATGTGTGAGTAGTTTACCACAGACATACAGATCCATAGCTAGTAGCTAGATGGCTTCTTCTCTCTCTTTGATCTTCAATACAATGTTCTCCTCGATGTTCTTGGAGATATATTCGATGTAATCTTCTTTTGCGATGCGTTTGTTGAGATCTGGTGAATTGTGGATTTGTGATCAGATTATCTATGAATATTATTTGAGTCTTCTCTGAACTCTTTTATGCATGATTAAGATAGCTTTGTATTTCTCTCCGATCTATCGATTTGGTTTGGCCAACTAGATTGGTTTTTCTTGCAATGAGAGAGGTGCTTTGTGACGGGTTCAATCTTGCGGTGTCCTCACCCAGTGATAGTAAGGGTAGCGAGGCATGTATTTGTATTGTTGCCATTAAGGATAAAATGATAGGTTTTTTACCATATTGATTGGATCTATCCCTCTACATCATGTCATCTTGCTTAAGGCGTTACTCCATTCTTGTTAACTTAATACACTAGATGCATGCTGGATAGCGGTCGATGTGTGGAGTAATAGTAGTAGATGCAGGCAGGAGTCGGTCTACTTGTCACGGACATGATGCCTATATTCATGATCATTACCTTAGATATCGTCATAACTTTGCGCTTTTCTATCAATTGCTCAGCAGTAATTTGTTTACCCACCGTATGCTTTCTTCAAGAGAGAAGCCTCTAGTGAAACCTATGGCCCCCGGGTCTATTTTCAGATCTATAAAACCAAAAACCCAAAAATACCTTGCTGCAATTTATTTATATTTACTTTATTTTGCCTTTTACTTATCTTGTATACCTATCTCTATTAGATCTCACTCTTCCAAGTGACCGTGAAGGGATTGGCATCCCCTTTTCGCATTGTGTGCAAGTGTTTGTTAGTTTGTGCAGGTGCATCTATTGCGGACTTGCTTGTACCTCCTACTAGATTGATACCTTGGTTCTTAACTGAGGGAAATACTTATCTCTACTTTGCTGCATCACCCTTTCCTCTTCAAAGAAAAAATCAATGCAAGCTCAAGAAGTAGCAGGAAGAATTTCTGGCATCGTTGCCGGGGAGGTTCTACATCAAGCCTACCAAGTACCTATCATAAACTCTTATCTCTTGCACTTACATTATTTGCCATTTGCCTCTCGTTTTCCTCTCCCCCACTTCTAAAACATTTTCAGAAAAACACAAAAATATTTGCCTTCTTTCCGTTTGCCTTTTTTGCTCGTTTGCTATCTTTGCTTGTGTTGCCATGTGCCTTCTATTAGCTTGCATCTTTGGTTGCTAAAAATCTATTGATATGGATCCACTTAAAGTTTTCTACTTGGATCATCTTGGATCCATTTGTGCTCGTGCTGAAACCCCAACTAGTTTAGTTGAGGGAAAATCATTAGATGAGCATGCTCATTTTGTGCGTCATCGTTTGTCTCAAAAAGGGGGACTCTTATGGAATCAAATAAATTGTTTGCTATGATATGCTTTGAATCTATGTGAAATTTATGATTTTACTTGTTGCTCGGAGAACCCTAAAAAACACCTTCCCTACCTATGTGAGTTTAATGATAATGAAATCCTATCTCCTTACGCCAAAGGTGTTTATAGTTACTATGATATCGAACAAATTGAAGAATTTGTTGCTTTTAAGGGTGCTTATGAAGTTGCTTCTTTAATTGAAAAGTATGATATTACTCTCTACAAATCCAAAATTTTTGACATACTTAAATATTGCTATGAAAACTATGCTCATAATGCCTATGTTAAAGAATTTATTGAGAGAATGTCCGCTGATTTGGAAGAAAATAATGATATGCATGAATCTATAGATAATTGTGATTCCGTTGATTTGATTGAAATATTCCCCCTTGATGAACATGATGCTTGCTATTCTTATGGCCATGATGCCAATATTAGTTATGCTTATGGAGATGAACTTGCTATAGTTCCTTATGTTAAACATAAAATTATTGCTATTGCACCCACACTTGATAGCCCCTTGAAGGAAAAGCATGATTGCAATGATGTTATTATAAATTATATGAATGTCGACTATGCTAATGATATGCAAATCTACAAGCTTGGGGATGATGATTTTGTTATGTCCACTACTTATTGCAATGATCATGATTGGGGTGATAATGCTTCTTATGATCTTGAAAATTTATTTAAGCCTCATGATGAATATGTTTGCGATAATATTGAAAGTGGGTTTGGAAGAGTGTCAACTTTAGCTAAAAATAAACCCACATATTTGGAGAGTGTTAAATCTTATGATTTTTTTTGATAAAAGTGGGTTTGGAGAGGTCATGACTTTAGTTGATGTTAATCCCACTATCTTGGAAGATTATAAAACTTTTATGCATGTGGATCAAGAAGAGGAAATTTTATATGATAGCTATATTGTAGAATTTGATTATGATCCTACATGTAATTATTATGAGAGAGGAAAATATGGTTGTAGAAATTTTCATGTTACTAAATTACCTCTCGTTATGTTGAGATTGCTATTGTTTCTTTCTTCTTCCTTGCATATGCTAGTTTTTGCTTGTCTTGATAATTTGTTTGTTTATAAAATGCCTATGCATAGGAAGTATGTTAGACTTAAACTTGTTTTTCACATGCTACATGATGCTCTCTTTCTGCTTCAATTTTTTGTCTTTCTCATTAAAATTATCAATGCCTAGCTAAAAGGCTTTAAAGAAAAGAGCTTGTTGGGAGGCAACCCAATTTTATTTTGTGTTTTTGTTTTTTGCTTCTGTTTTTCAACAAATACACAATATTACTTCTGTACTAATTATGTTTTAGTGTTTTAATTAGTGTTTGAGCCAAGTACGAACTTTGGGATGGTCTATGGTGATAGTTGATTTCACCTTGCTGAAAAACAGAAACTTTTGCGCTCATTTCTGGAATTTTAGAAAATCACAGAAGCGTGATTTTGATCTGAATTTTTTACACAAGATTGATATACAAATTTACTAGGTTTTACTAGTTTTTCAGAATTTTTGGAGTTATAGAAGTATACAAAATTTTCAGATTACTATAGACTATTCTGTTTTTGACAGATTCTGTTTTCATTGTGTTGTTTGCTTATTTTGATGAATCTATGGGTAGTATCGGGGGTATGAACCATGGAGAAGTTGGAATACAGTGGATATAACACCAATATAAATTTAGAATGAGTTCACAATAGTACCTAAAGTGGTGATTTTCTTTATTATACTAACGGAGCTTATGAGTTTTCTGTTGAGTTTTGTATTGTGAAGTTCTCAAGTTTTGCGTAAAGATTTGATGGACTACGGAATAAGGAGTGGCAAGAGCCTAAGCTTGGGAATGCCCAAGGCACCCCAAGGTAATATTCAAGGACAACCAAGCATCTAAGCTTGGGGATGCCCAGGATGGCATCCCCTCTTTTGTCTTCAATCCATCAGTAAATTTACTTGAGGCTATATTTTTATTCACCACATGATATGTGTTTTGCTTGGAGCATATTTTATTATATGAGTATTTGATTTTTAGTTTTCCACAATCATACTTTCTGTAAACACCTTTTGAGAGGGACACACATTAATTGTGAATTTATTAGAATACTCTATGTGCTTCACTTATATCTTTTGAGCTAGATAGTTGCTCTAGTGCTTCACTTATATCTTTTTAGAGCACGGCGGTGGTTTTATTTTGTATAAATTGATGAACTCTCATGCTTCACTTATATTATTTTGAGGGTCTTAAAAATAGTATGGCAATTTTCTTAGGTTATGATTTGGTCCTAATATGATGGGTATCCAAGAGGGATATAATAAAAACTTTCATAAAGAGAATTGAATATATGGGAAGTTTGATTCCTTGCATTTGTTTTGAGATATAAAGATGGTGATATTAGAGTCATGCTAGAGAGTAATTGTGGATTAGTAGAAATACTTGTGTTAAAGTTTGTGATTCCCGAAGCATGCACGTATGGTCTATCGTTATGCGATGAATTTAGAGCATGATTTATTTTTTATTGCCTCCCTTATGAGTGGTGGTCGGGGACGAGCGATGGTCTTTTCCTACCAATCTATCCCCTAGGAGCATGCATATTAGTACTTTGCTTTGATGGCTAATAAAGTTTTGCAATAAGTATGTGAGTTCTTTATGACTAATGTTGAGTCCATGGATTATACGCACTCTCACCCTTCCACCATTGCTAGCCTCTCTAGTACCGCGCAACTTTCACTGGTGCATTAAACCCACCATATACACTTCCTCAAAACAGCCACCATACCTACCTATTATGGCATTTCCATAGCCATTCCGAGATATATTGCCATGCAACTTCCACCGTTACGTTTATTATGACACATACCATCATTATCATATTGCTTTGCATGATCATATAGTTGACATAGTATTTGTGGCTTGGCCACCGTTCATATTTTTTATACATGTCACGCTAGATCATTGCACATCCCAGTACACCGCCGGAGGCATTCATATAGAGTCATATCTTTGTTCTAGTATCGAGTTGTAAGTAAATAAAAGTGTGATGATCATCATTATTAGAGCATTGTCCCATGTGAGAAAAAGAATGATGGGGGCTATGATTCCCCCACAAGTCGGGATGAGACTCCGGACGAAAAATAAAAAAAGGAAAAATAAAATAAAAAGAGAGGCCAAAAGAAAAAAAAGAGAGGAAAACAAAAACGAAAAAAATGAGAGAAAAGAGAGAAGGGACAATGTTACTATCCTTTTGCCACACTCGTGCTTCAAAATAGCACCATGTTCTTCATGATAGAGAGTCTCCTATTTTGTCACTTTCATATACTAGTGGGAATTTTTCATTATAGAACTTGGCTTGTATATTCCAATGATGGGCTTCCTCAAATTGCCTAGGTCTTCGTGAGCAAGCAAGTTGGATGCACACCCACTTAGTTTTCTTTTGAGCTTTCATACACATATAGCTCTAGTGCATCCATCGCATGGCAATCCCTACTCACTTGCATCGATATCAATTGATGGGCATCTCCATAGCCCATTAATTTGCCTAGTTGATGTGAGACTTTCTACTTTTTGTCTTCTCCTCACAACCTCCACCATACTCTATTCCACCTATAGAGCTATTGATACGTCTCCAACGTATCTATAATTTTTGCTTGTTCCATGCTGTTATATTATCATTCTTGGATTTTTTACAATCATTTTATAGCAACTTTATATCATTTTTTGGGACTAACCTATTGACATAGTGCCCAGTGCCAGTTGCAGTTTTTTGCTTGTTTTTTACTTCACAGAATATCAGTACCAAACGGAGTCCAAATGCAGCGAAACTTTTTGGAGATTTTTTCTGGACCAGAAGACACCCAATGAGCCAAAGAAGTACCAGAGGGGAGGCCCAGGCGCGCCCAGGGGGTTGTGCCCCCCTCGGTGACCTCCCGCACCGCCTCTTCGCCCTATAAATTCCCAAATATTCCAGAAACCCTAGGGGAGTCGACGAAACACAATTCCAGTCGCCGCAAGTTCCAGAACCACGAGATCCAATCTAGACACCATCACGGAGGGGTTCATCATCCTCATTAGTGCCTCTCCGATGATGCGTGAGTAGTTCATCATAGACCTACGGGTCCCGTAGGAAGTAGCTAGATGGCTTCCTCTCTCTCTTTTGATTCTCAATACAATGGTCTCTTGGAGATCTATTTGATGTAACTCTTCTTTGCGGTGTGTTTGTTGGGATCCGATGAACTTTGAGTTTATGATCAGATCTATATCCATGAATATTATTTGAGTCTTCTTTTGATCTCTTATATGCATGATTATTTATAGCCTCATATTTCTTCTTCGAATCTTTGGTTTAGTTAGGCCAACTAGATCGATTTTTCTTGCCATGGGAAGAGGTACTTTGTGATGGGTTCGATCTTGCGGTGTTCTTTCCCAGTGACAGAAGGGGCAGCAAGACACGCATGTATCGTTGCTATTAAGGATAACAAGATGGGGGCTATTCCTACATGAATAGATCTCGTCTACATCATGTCATCATTCTTATTGCATTACTCTGTTTCTTCATGAACTTAATACACTAGATGCATGCTGGATAGCGGTCGATGTGTGGAGTAATAGTAGTAGATGCAGGCAGGAGTCGGTCTACTAATCTTGGACGTGATGCCTATATATTGATCATTACCTTGGATATCATCATAATTATTCGATCTTCTATCAATTGCCCAACAGTAATTTGTTTACCCACCGTGTGCTATTTCTTGAGAGAAGACACTAGTGAAATCTACGGCCCCCGGGTTTATTCTTTATCATATTTGCTTTGAGATCTATTTTTATTCGCTTTTGTTTTCAGATCTATTATTCCAAAAACCCAAAAAATACCATGCTGCACTTATTTATTATTTATTTTATTTCATGTTTTATCGAGATCTATTTATCCAATCTACACAAATTTTATCCTGTCAACTTGACAATTTCTGGCGCCGTTACCCGAAGAGGGATTGACAACCCCTCATAAGCGTCGGGTTGGAAGTATTTGTTCTTTGTGTGCAGGTACCGTTTACATAGTGTTGCTTGGTTCTCCTACTGGATTGATACCTTGGTTTCATAACTGAGGGAAATACCTACCGTAGCTATACTGCATCATCCCTTCCTCTTTGGGGAAATACCGACGTAGTTCAAGCGACATCACTATATCCATGGCTCACGCTCATGTATTGCGTGAAAGTTGAAAAAGCTTGAGAACATTAAAAGTATGAAACAATTGCTTGGCTTGTCATCGGGGTTGTGCATGATAAATACTTTGTGTGATGAAGATAGAGCATGACAAGATTATATGATTTTGTAGGGATAACTTTCTTTAGCCATGATATTTTGAGAAGACATGATTGCTTTATTAGTATGCTTGAAGTATTATTGTTTTTTTGTCAATATTAAACTTTTGTTTTGAATCTTATGGATCTGAATATTCATGCCACAATAAGAAAAATTACATTGATAAATATGTTAGGTAGCATTCCACATCAAAAATTCTGCTTTTATCATTTACCTACTTGAGGACGAGCAGGAATTAAGCTTGGGGATGCTTGATACGTCTCCAACGTATCTATAATTTTTTATTGTTCCATGCTATTATATTATCTATCTTGGATGTTTTATATGCATTAATATGCTATTTTATATCATTTTTGGGACTAACCTATTAACCTAGTGCCCAGTGCCAGTTGTTGTTTTTTCCTTGTTTTTGTCTTTTACAGAAAATCAATACCAAACGGAGTCCAAACGGAACGAAACTTTTTGAGGATTTTTCTTGGACCAGAAGACAACCACGAAGCTTCAGGAAGAGGCTAGAAGACCCACGAGGGGGCCACAAGCCCTAGGGGTGCGCCCCTAGGCTTGTGGGGCCCTCGCAGACCTCCTAACCCTAATCCCAGCTCTATAAATACCCAAATATTCCCCTTACGTCAGAGGGCACACCAAAAATACTTTTCCACCGCCGCAAGCTTCTGTTCTCATGAGATCCCATCTAGGGGCCTTTTTCGGCACTCCGTCGGAGGGGGATTCAATCACGGAGGGCCTCTACACCAACCTTGTTGCCCTTTCGATGATGTGTGAGTAGTTTACCACAGACCTACGGGTCCATAGCTTCTTCTCTCTCTTTGATCTTCAATACAATGTTCTCCTTGATGTTCTTGGAGATCTATTCGATGTAATCTTCTTTTGTGGTGTGTTTGTCGAGATCCAATGAATTGTGGATTTATATGAATATTATTTGAGTCTTCTCTGAACTCTTTTATGCATGATTAAGATAGCTTTGTATTTCTCTCCGATCTATCAATTTGGTTTGGCCAACTAGATTGGTTTTTCTTGCAATGGGATAGGTGCTTTGTGATGGGTTCAATCTTGCGGTGTCCTCACCCAGTGACAGTAGGGGTAGCGAGGCACGTATTTGTATTGTTGCCATTAAGGATAAAATGATGGGGGTTTTACCATATTGATTGGATCTATCCCTCTACATCATGTCATCTTGCTTAAGGCGTTACTCCATTCTTGTTAACTTAATACACTAGATGCATGCTGGATAGCGGTCGATGCGTGGAGTAATAGTAGTAGATGCAGGCAGGAATCGGTCTACTTGTCACGGATGTGATGCCTATATTCATGATCATTGCCTTAGATATCATCATAACTTTGCGCTTTTCTATCAATTGCTTAACAGCAATTTGTTTACCCACCATATGCTTTCTTCAAGAGAGAAGCCTCTAGTGAAACCTATGTCCCCAGGGTCTATTTTCCATCATATTATTTTCAGATCTATAAAACCAATAACCCAAAAATACCTTGCTGCAATTTATTTATATTTACTTTATTTTGCCTTTTACTTATCTTTTATACCTATCTCTATTAGATCTCACTCTTGCAAGTGACCGTGAAGGGATTGACAACCCCTTTTTCGCGTTGTGTGCAAGTGTTTGTTAGTTTGTGCAGGTGCATCTGTTAGGGACTTGCTTGTACCTCCTACTGGATTGATACCTTGGTTCTTAACTAAGGGAAATACTTATCTCTACTTTGCTGCATCACCCTTTCCTCTTCAAGGGAAAAATCAACGCAAGCTCAAGAAGTAGCAGACTTCTAGCGAGGCTTCCGGGAAGCGCACCTCCTCGGAGTGCTGCGCACCCGTCGAAGAATCACCGGAAAGCTCTACCGGCAAAAGATCCAAAGCTACTCCACCTACGACAAAGAAGGTGCAAGCAAGGGAGGACGACAAGAGTGGTACTTTTACCGTTGGTGCCACTCTAGACAGCAAATAGGAAAGAGCGCCCATTGCCTTCCTGCAGGCGAATGTAGATGTGTTTGCATGGCAACCATCCGACATCCCCGGTGTTCCCAGGGAGGTAATTGATCACCACCTTGCTGTCTGTCCTCATGCTCGGCCCGTCAAGCAAAATGTTAGGAAGCAAGCTTTGGCACGACAATAATTCATAGCTGAAGAGATCAAGAAACTTGAGGCAGCAGGCTTGGTTAGAGGAGTGTTACATCCGACTTGGTTGGCAAATCCAGTTGTCGTGCGCAAGGCGAATGGGAAATGGAGACTTTGTATTAATTATACTAATCTCAATGAAGCATGTCCGAAGGATCCTTTCCCCTTGCCACGCATTGATCAGATTGTACACTCCACTGCCAGCTGTGATTTGCTCTCGTTTCTTGATGCCTACTCCGGGTATCACCAGATATTCATGTCCAAGGAAGATGAGGAGAAGACCGCATTCATTACTCCATGTGGCACGTATTGCTTTGTATGTATGCATTTCAGACTAAAGAGTGTTGGTTCAACGTTTGCAAGAGCAGTTCAGATTGGTTTTGAGCCACAGTTACACAGAAATGTGGAAGCTTATATGGATGATATAGTAGTCAAGACCAAGGATAGATCAACCCTCATTGGAGATTTGGAAGAAACCTTCACAAACTTGCGCAAAATAAACATGACGCTCAACCCTGAGAAGTGCGTATTTGGTGTTCCATCCGGCAAACTCCTCGGGTTCTTTGTGTCCCGGCGTGGGATCAAAGTGAACCCTGACAAGATCAAGGCTATTGAGCAGATTCGAGCACCCAAGACCGTCAAGGATGTGGGGCGTCTTGCCGGTTGTGTCGCAGCTCTGAGTAGGTTCATTTCAAGGTCTGCTGAGTGCGCCCTGCCGTTTTTCAAGATATTGAAAAAGGCGGGTCCAGTAAAATGGACTCCGGAAGCAGAGGCTGCGCTGCAAGACCTGAAAAGATACATGTCCTCTGCACCAACTCTAGTCGCGCCTGAGCCACAGGAATCATTGTTGCTATACTTAGCAGCAACGGATCAAGTGGTCAGTGATGCGCTAGTTGCGCAGAGAGATGCTAGCGATGAAGAAGCAACAGCAGCAAAGCCATCCCATGACGAAACAGAGTCCTCCCCAATAGGTCCAGATGCCGGCAAGACAAAAGCAGTACAAGAAAAAGAAGTTGATCAGCAGGTCATGCTAAAGAAGAAAGTGGTGCAGCGACCTGTGTACTTTGTTAGCTCTCTCTTGCAGGGGGCTAGATCAAGGTATTCGGGCATGCAAAAACTGCTCTTTGGCCTCCTCATGGCCTTGAGAAAGTTACGTCACTACTTCCAAGCGCATGAGATCACTGTGGTCACTCGCTTCCCGTTGCAACGCATTCTGAGGAATCCAGAGGCAACTGGTAGGATAGTACAGTGGGCATTGGAGCTGTCAAGTTTTGCACTCAAGTTTGAGAGTACATCAACTATTCAGAGCAGAGCATTGGTAGAATTCATTGCAGAATGGATGCCAACACAAGATAACGAGACCCAGGAGTCAGCCCTCCCCGGCAGAGAAACTAAAAAGGATTGGATCATGTACTTTGACGGTGCTTTCTCGCTGCAAGGCGCCGGTGCCGGAGTGCTACTTGTCGCACCCACCGGAGAGCATCTCAAGTACATGATTCAAATGCATTTCTCCAGGGAGGAAGCCACCAACAATACTGCAGAGTATGAGGGACTGCTTGCTGGCCTCAAAATTGTGGTAGAGTTGGGAATCAAAAAGCTGATCATCCATGGAGATTCATAGCTTGTGGTGAAGCAAGTGAATAAGGATTATCAAAGCCCGTTGATGGAGGCGAATGTGAATGAAGTGAGGAAATTGGAAGAGCGCTTTGATGATTTGCAAACAGAGCACATTCCCCGTGCAGAGAACAACATTGCTGACCAACTGTCAAAGTGTGCTGCCCAAAAGCTACCTATGGGACCAGGAACTTTTGTGCTCCATTTGAATCAACCTACAGTCACCCCATCAACGAGAGCTAAAAAGAGAAGAAAGTTAAGCACCGGCAAATATCTCCCGGCAGAGCTCCCTGAAGCCGCCGGCAAGGATATTGCTGGGAACAATGATGCGCTTGCCGGTGAGCAGCAGCCTCTACCAGAATCTTAGATTCTTGCCGTTGAGGCTAGTGCTCCTGAAGTCAAAGAGATGCCTTTAGTCCTTGCAGTCGAGCCACAGGCTCCAGCATGGGTGCAACAGATAGTTCAATTTCTCCAAACAGGAGAACTTCCCGATGATCAAGAGCAAGCTAAGAAAGTAGCCCTTCAATCGAGTATGTATCAGTTTGTTGACAACATTCTATGCAGAAAGAGACCGAACGGAGTGAAATTGAAGTGTATTTGCCGGGAAGATGGACTAAAGTTGTTGGCGGAGATACATGGAGGCATATGTGGCTCGCACATAGGATCAAGAGCCCTTGTCAGGAAAGTTTTTCGGCAAGGTTTTTATTGGCCCACTGCCCTCCAGGATGCAACTGAGCTAGTAACAAGATGTGGAGCATGCCAGTTCCATTCAAAGAGCATACATCAACCAGCACAAGCCCTCCAAATAATCCCTCTCTCCTGGCTTTTTCGGTCTGGGGGCTCGACATCCTGGGCCCCTTTCCCCGTGCTACCGAGGGCTTTGAGTTCTTGTACGTTGCCATCGACAAGTTCACAAAGTGGCATGAGGTAGAGCCAGTGAGGAAGGTGACTGCACAGTCAGCTATCAAATTCTTCAAAGGACTGGTTTGCCATTTTGGGGTTCCAAACAGAATCATCACTGACAACGGCACCCAGTTTACAAGTCGCACCTTCATGCAGTATATCAAGAACCTTGGAAGCAAGGTATGCTTTGCCTCCGTTGCTCACCCAAGAAGCAACAAGCAAGCAGAAAGGACGAATGCTGAAGTGTTGCACGATCTCAAGACAAGAACGTTTGACAGGCTGCACAAGTGCGGGAGGCGCTAGATTGACGAGTTGTCGGTGGTTCTTTGGTTGCTCAAAACGACGCCAAATCGAGCTACTGGCCAAACACCCTTCTCCCTAGTCTATGGTGCAGAAGCGGTGTTACCCACGGAACTCATATATGGGTCACCTCGAGTACTTGCCTACGATGAAGTAGAGCAAGAGCAGCTCCGGCATGACGATGTTGTGCTCCTTGAGGAAGATTGTCTTCGGGCGGCTGTGCGAGCTGCATGCTACTAGCAAGCCTTGCACCGCTATCATAGACGCAAGGTTCATGCCCGAAGCCTTGAGGAAGACGACCTTGTCCTTCAGCGTGTTCAGTCCGCCAAAGGAACAACCAAGTTGACGCCAAGGTGGGAGGGCCCTTATCGGGTAGTACGAGTCACCAGACCTGGCGCAGTCCGTCTAGAGACCGAAGATGGAATTCGTGTGCAAAACTCATGGAATATCGAGCATCTTCGTAAGTTCTACCCATAAGGCGCCGTTGCCGGGCCTTGTCCCGGCAACCCCTTTTGTACAAGCATAGTCTCACAGACTTGTAATCCTTTGTACAAAGCCAGGCACAGACCCTGTGCAAATATGAATAAAGCTAAGTGTTCCACAAACTTCCATGCATATTTACTTACTTATAGTGCATAGTACGATGTGTTTTACGCTTGCTTAAATGAAACGACTAACATACCGCCAAGGTCTTCACGTTACCGTACTTCTCCTTTCTGTTTTCTACAAATGTAGAAGGATTCCCCGCGTACATGTTTCCCGGGGAGTAATGAAGATGGAGTGTTGGATTGGCGTTCGTTTCATTTCATACGATAAGAAGTACAGCAAAGAAAGTTAAGTTGAAAAAATTTCAACCAAGATTTCATTTTTTACATCTTGGAGATTCCCCTTACACGTCTCTGTATTCATACAAAAAACCTGCACGCGAAGGAATCCTGCCGCGTTTTGTCTCGTGCCCTAGCTCTGCCTCGAGTCCGCTCAACAGAGTCTGTGCAGTTGCGTTCAAGACCGGCAAGTTGCTTTGCCGGTGGTCACACCCTGGCAAGCTTCCAGACAGTGTAGGGTACTAAATTGAAAATCATGCGGAGACGGAGACGGAGACAAGCAAGGGGGATAATATTCATTTATCTGAGCACATCAAATATCATACATTTGTTGAAAAACGGAAAGTGCTCGATAATGCCTTTCTTGGCCCCTTCCTCCCAGGGTTTACATCAAGTGCAAGGAGGGCAAAAGGGGCGCCTAGGCGAAGCACCCCCGGAGAATCGCTCTGTCGGGGACCAGCTGCAAATGATGGTGCTGCCGGTGCTCAGCTGGCGATGATGGTGCTGTCGGCGTTCAGCTGGAGTCCGAGTCGTCGTCTTCGGACTTGACGACCGGAGACTCGCTATCGTCATCTTCACCATCTGTGCCCTCCCCGTCACTGTCGGTCGAGGAGGAGCTTTCGCCGCCGCTCGAGCTTTCCGCGCAGCACCCTAGACGAGCACCTGAAGGCCCGAAGAGCTTCACGGAGAGCGCATCAGACTCCACCAGCTTGAATTGGAGGAAGTGCCCCTCCGCCAAGTAGTGGGCACGAGCGAGGGATTTCCACGCTCGGGTGAGGTACATGACGCCGTTGGCGGGGAACTCCACGTTCACCCAAACGGCGCCATTGAGGCAACCATTCACGCGTAACCACAACCCGAGCGGCTGGTCCATCTCCATTACCCTGGCGAAGGGACGAGGGAGCCGTAGCCTGCTCCTTGGAGGGTCATGTAGCTCCACGATGAATTCAAGTGCGGTGTCCCCCGTATGGCCTTCCGCCGGGAGCGGGGCCGCTGGAGGTGGAACCACCAACGCTCCGGTCCGGCCTCCTCGACCACGAGCACCGCGTCGACCATGACCTCACCCTGCGGCCCCGCCCCGAGCGCTGGAGCCGGCCTCCGTGGCCGTAGCCGAAGCGGAGACATGGTGTTGAGGAGAAGCTCTCGCTACCACGATGGAAGCGTGAGCACGACCCCTTCCTCTCGCCATGGTGGTGGAAGATGCAAGAGGAATGGAGGAGAGGGAGATGGATGAGCATCGCCTCCCACGCCCTTCCCCTCCTTTTATAGGAGAGGGCGCGGGGGCTGGCTCTCTACTACCCTAGGGCAACTGCCCCGCACCACCAATCCCACGCCTTGCGCTGCTAGCAGGCGCTTTACTCCGTCGACCGCCCAGTCTCGCCAATCCCACGCCCTGCGCTGCTAGCAGGCGCTTTACCAGGGTCGAGCTACCCCATAGATCGCCGGCTCCACGCCGACAGAGGTGTTTAATAGTTTCATCTTGATCACAAAAGTAGCATCGTTGACTACCCTCCCATTTTGCTTTGCCAAGTTATCCTTAGTCAGAATCATCTCCTTGTGAAAAAACCACATGAAGACTTTGATTCTTAAAGGAACTTTTATCTTCCAAATATGTATCGATTTCGGGATTGGACCAGAGTCAATTAAGTCTACATACATAGATTTCACTGAGAAAATTCTGTTCATAGATAGTCTCCGGTGAATAGTATTTGGCTCATCAGAGAGGTGAACGTCCATCAACCTCCGCACCAGATGTAGCCATACATCCCATCGGTCTCCTACTAAAATCTCCAGAATTGAATGTTTAGAGGAGTACTAGATTGTAAAACTATAGCAACATAAGCTTCCTTACGATGTACAATATTGTACAGAGACGGATATTGTGTGGCTAAAGGCGTCTCCCCTAACCAAGTATCCTCTTAGAATCTAGTCGAGTTGCCATTTCCAATTGTGAATTTTGTCCTATGAAAGAATGCTACTTTCGTTCTCATTAACCCCTTCCAAAAAGGTGAACCATTGGGTCTAATGGTAACCTGGGCCAAGGTCTTAGATTGTAGGTACTTATTACGCAAAATTTGCACCCACATGCCTTCGGTCTCAACAAAAAGCCTATACAACCATTTACTGAGCATGCATCTATTCTTTACCTCTAAATTCTCAATCCAAAGCCCACCCTGGTCCTTCGGTCTACAAATGATATCCCACTTAGTGGGCCTGTACTTTCTCTTTATTTCATCGCATTGCCAAAAAAATCATGATCATAGAAGTCTAACCTTTTTCGTACCCGTACAGGCACTTCAAAGAAAGACAAAAGGAACATCGGCATACTTGTGAGCACTGAGTTTATCAGTACCAACCGACCACCATAAGACATAAGCTTACCCTTCTAATGATGTTAAAATCACCTCCAACCAAGATAGGTAGCCTCTCGTCCCCGTAGACCCGCACAAGGTCAGCTAGGAAATCCGGCTTAAGTTACGTTGTGTGCCACCATAGACGGCAACTAGCGCCCATCCAAACCCATCAACTTTCGAGTGCACTCTGAATTTGACGATGAAGTCACCAAGTACTACATTCACCACTTCTAGCGTCTCGCACTTGACCCCAAGTAAAATCCCCCTGGATCTTCCTCTTGGTGGTAGACAGTGCCAGTCAACACCACTAGATATGGTGTTGAGAAATTGTGACGTAAAATTATCCCTACTCGTCTCGAGTAAGGCAATAAAGTCCAACTTATGTTCTAATGATGCTTCTACAAGGAACCTTATTTTAGCCAAGTCTGCTAGACCTCTCCTATTCCAAAAGATTCCTTTCGTTTTTCATTGTGAAATTTTTGCTTGAACCGTGCTCTCGCGCTTCTACGCACGGCGGATATAGGATAAGCCTTCCTCTTCCACGACCGTTTTGGCTTATCCTACACCACCTTCTAGTCCGCTTGACCAAGGTCCATTTGCGCGCCAACTTCTGGTTGTAGGGGGCCGTATACCCCTATGAAACCATCTCAGCATCCTCCTCCTCTAACACACTAGTGAGTACTAAGTCCTCACACAAGCACGTGCCCCAACCCCTAGAGCATTCATATCACTACCATTCATTGGTTTTACGGCAGCAATATTACGAAGCATCTCCATGGCTCTATCAGCTTCTAAGTCAAGCAAGTCATTTATTGATTTAGCTACTTCTTTCTCACTGTTACCCAGTGAAACACCCACCTTATCAGCATTACTAATAATATCATCATCAGAAAAAATGAAGAATGGAGAAACTCGTATTGACTGTCACCTGTAGTGGCTTCGATGTCACGAAGCTTGGCCGCCCACATGGCGCGCCCCAACTGCAGGTCATCAGCATCCGGTTTAGCCTGAATCCAGTGACTCACCCGTCTGTGACTGTACATCGGGTCCAGAATCCCTCCAAAGGCTATAATGTCATCTATAGTAGGATCGGGTGGGGTATGGCCACCTGCCAGGTGCCCAACTGGACCCACCACCATCGAGGCCGCAGCCAGCGCCCTCACACGTGCTCGCGCGCTTGGCAGGCGCGGAAAAGTGAGGCGGGTCCGGCTGTCCGAGGCTGCCAACAGAGGAAGCCGCGAGAGCGGCTGCCTTCGCCGAGGCCCCCTCCCATCGGTCGTGGCGATGGGAGACGCCCGGGCCGACATCGTCAACCGCGGGCTAGGGGGCTCAAGGCCTCCTGCCTGGTGGCTCCCACCACCCCCGCCTGAGATCCGTACCGCCGCCGAGGCGACTGGTGGAGCTGATTCGAGGTGCCTCGCCCCAGGTCCTCGTCAAAAACCTGTAGTCCTGGCGCCCTTGGTGAAGCCATCGGCGAGATCGATGGCAGCTCCTGCTCCTCGGGATCCCCCATCTCGGTACGAACACCCCATAGGCGGCTGGGAGCAGATGATGCTCCAAAGGATCCAAACCTCAGATCATTCATTGGAGTCGACGGGGGTGCTGCCCCCTTGTGTGCAGGTGCCTCGGCTAGATGAGCAGACTGTCCCGCAGCCCTCGGAGCGTCGTCGCACTTATCATGCTTGGTACCCTTATCCTGATTCCCATTGCCGTCACTGCCCTCAGCCATATCCACATCGTTGTCCTTGGCCACCTCATCAACATAAGGGTGGTCCTCAATCTCGATCTCAAGATCATAACCCTTACCCTCATAGGTCCATCTCACTAAATTCGAAACAAACTCAATGTCCACAACACTGACAAGCAAACGAGAAATTCCCTGAGCGCGAGCGAATGGCATATCCACCTGCTTCGTCTTGCTTATCAGCGAATCCAGACTCCAGGTAACCAGAAAATCATTCGGAGGCGTAGACGGTGCCCCTGAGAATCTGACCATACCTTCTCTTGAAGATTGGAACCTTTTTTGCCTTTTAGGGGGGGGGGGGTGGGGGCTTAAACACTAATCCTCTTCTATCACAACTAAAGTAGAGTATCAAAAATTCCCTGATAGTAGGTGGTACTCCCTCCAGTCCTTTTACTTTGCATATTAGATTTGTGGTCAAACATCGCAAAGTTTGACCAAATTTATATTGAAAAATGTCAACATATATAATACCAAATATATATACTATGAAACTACTTTTCATAACGAATCTAACAATGTTGATTTGGCATTGTGAATGTTGACAAGTTTTTGAGCACTGCTATAGGGACGACAAACTTCTGCCCGATCATCACACGATGGGTCTAATCAGCCGTTAGATTGCATTAATTTGCTAATCACTGCCGTTCAAATTAGGCATCGTGCCTGAATCATCTGTGGAGCATCGTGTGCAGAGCACTTTCGTAAGTTTTTCTATAAGTTTGATCAAAGTAGAGATACTTTGACTTCGGACTAAAAAGGGCCGGAGGGAGTATAGCACATGGGATATGGGATATGTGTGCTAATCAAGAAAATTCTGTTAGTTGCTGCCAGTGTTATAAGATAATCAAGAAAATCACTATCGGGCCGATTGATCGCCTCAGCCACCTCAGCCACGTTCACCCCACGCAGGGCGAGTACTAACGGCCACGCAATAATAGCCGTTGCTAATCCAAGACTTGGCACGACCCTACTGGCCAACACGCCACCCCTTGCCGAAATTTAAAGTAAGCAAAGCACGGCGGGGGGTCCATAGGACCGTAACCTCAAAGACACAAACGTAGAAAAAGGTGCAGTAAACCGTCCTCCCCTGCCCCTGCACAGACCCCACCGCCCAATCCAAGATCCAGCCATCCAGGAATAGGAAAACGCGCGGCTGCAGGATGTGCGGGCGGGCGCACGGGATCCCTCCGCGGGACGGCCACCGAGCGCCACGACGTACGCGAGCGTGGGTGGCTCGGATCCTCTGTACGGCGGAGCCAGCTGTGGCCCGTGCCGTTGCGGCTTATTCTGTGGGACCGAGTTGCCATCGTGGAGTATGCCCGAGAGGGGGGGCCCGAGGGATGGACGGTCGTGGGGGGCCAGTCTTCTCCGCCCAGCCCAGTCCACCCGCCGCGACCGTCCGCTCTGCGCGTCGGCTTGTGCCGCCGCTTCGTTGCCAGCCAGACCACCAGAGCGTTCCTAGAGCAACCAACAACATCGCCTTTACAGAGAGGTGTTTGGGGGTGGATACAAGAACGGTGTTCGACATCTTCACGCAAAGGGAACCCAAGGGTGCAAATCAGGCGACCACGATTGATCGGTTCCAAGCACAGCAAATGCTCCTAGACGCCAACAAAATAAGATTTGAGCTTTGTTGCCCTTGCAAGACATCGTCGGCGCTGCCTTTGTTAAAAACTAGATCGGTATCGCGCCTTGGCGCGAGGGTGCCATCCTCAACGTTTTGGTCCATCAAATATGATAATGAGTTAGGAATACTACTGATTTTGGAGTGTTAAAAGCTTTCATAAATGGGAAATAAAGTATTTACATAAACTGCATTCAGATACATATAAAAATTGGTTTCTTTGTCATACTTAGACATGATGACACAATCATAATATACACATGAGTTAAATAATAAGTCTTGGCAGGTACAAAAGATTCGGAAGTCCTAATTAAAGTTTCCCCTAAATGAGTACGTTCGTTAAGAACATATATGTGGTTAATAAAAGCATTTTATTACTGTATATATGAACATATATGTGGTATATTTGTACCAGAAACATAAGAAGAGGCACCTTATATTATAGTGCTTGCCAATGTTAGGGATCAACGCTGGTCACGGCTTCACGTCAGAGAGTGATGCAGCTGGCAACGTCCTCAACTTCTGCTGCAGGGCGACCCTTCTTGCGCGTCCGCTTGCTTGATGGCATCCTTTGACTACAGATCATCCAAATCCCCTGTTAGATTCAAAGTCTTGTTAGATTCAAGTACTCCATTCGTCCCAAAATCCGTCCCCAAATAAGTGACTCGACTTTGTACTAACTTTGTACTAAAGCTAGTACAAAGTCGAGTCACTTATTTTGAGACGGAGGGAGTATTTTTTACATTGGGCACTTGTTAGATTCAAAGTCTTGTTAGATTCAAGTACTCCCTCCGTCCCAAAATCCGTCCCAAAATAAGTGACTCGACTTTGTACTAACTTTGTACTAAAGCTAATACAAAGTTGAGTCACTTATTTTAAGACGGAGGGAGTATTTTTTACATTGGGCAATTGCATATGATTTTATATGACCCGTGTATCAAAAATCTATTACATGCTAGGACAAAAAATGCCAATGCTATTCTGGACTTTATTTATCATGGCAGTGACAATCCAGAATAAAATACCAAACAACGAGAATCACTGTACCTTGTTGAAGTTAAATACAATATCAAGCTCACATACATTCTTGAAGCACCTGTTAAATGTTTCAACAAAAACTGCGACATGAAGATTAGTTGATCTCCTCGAAGAGGTCATAGAAGAATCTTAGTGACAAACAGAGGAGAAAGAAGATAAACAATTCAATAAATGTTAGATGTAAAAAAGAATGCATGCTAGCATTGTGGTAGTGCAGTGACATTTTTTTAAAACAGATAGTCATCTGCAGTTACACACATAAGTGTTTAGCAACAATCATAATTTGCACTGGAATACATAATACAAACAAGTAGTGTATGAATATTCAGCTGAAAGAACCAGTCATGGGATAAACAGGAACCGGCATCACTACCGGTCCAAAGATTGCATCAGCCTCAATGAAATTGCTCACACCCTTCGGCCTTGCAGACAACACTGCAAGAAGAGGCTTTGTATCTCAACCACATCATATATACAAAGGTCAAAAAGAAAAGGAAAGCAAATTGTGTGTACACATACACTGGAAGACACTGTGGACCAGTTCCTAATGATTCTCTGGGTCCTACAGCCATCGGTTAATCCGTGAGCAGGAGAACAGAGAAAAACAAAGTGTAGAGCTTAGTCTCTGAGGCATTTCATCAAGCACGAAAAGATCTAAAGATGAAGCAGTTCTGGATTTGGGTTGGGAAATTGGCCGAGCAATTATGACCAGGCTACAGCAATAAGTCCTTGCCAACGTGTAAATTATCCAGTCAATAGTAAACTTTCGTAAATAACCTGCCCTATTTAAAAAAAAAAATTAGTAATCTGTTATTAATCCAGGACAAAGTGAAATGGCAAGGTATTCAGAAACATCCAGCCGACAGTCGCAAATTGGAGACTTGAATTAAAGAAGGATCTTCAACTACTTCAACACAAGATCAAAGACAAGCATTCCACCTTGTTCAAGCAATGGCTGTCAGATAATTTTTAAATGATTCTCATGTTGCCCAAAACTGAAATTGGATAAGGGCTCTGCCCCATTAGCTTAGATCTTTTTTCTTTTGCTTCTGTTTTCTCCTTTCCCTTTGTAACATACTGTTTTTTTAATGCAAATATACCATAGAACTATTGTTCTACATTTTGCGGTTCAAAAAAAAGTGAAATTACCTAAAGGGCTATGTCCATCTTCTTTAGTCCTATTCACACTAAGAGAAATAACAGAAAACTTGTAGACATGACAAAAAAATAGATCTTCTTCAGTCCTATTCATATGGTTCATATGTACCAATGCATGGTTTTTGTATATAAATAGAAATTTTGAAGGCACATGTTCTAGTTTTCTTTATTTACTGGGAGACCATAGAGATCACATGCCTATAGTTTGTCGTGCAAGATTCTGCAAATTAATAGCTAGAGCGACATTTCACTACAACAATCAGTGGATCGTGTATTTGACTAAAGTAGTTCCATTACAGTGTCTCTATTGTATCTCAAGAATTAACTGGATGTCTGTACAACAAATATCACTCATGAGCGTAACTTCCACTCTAATTCTTCACCAACTTATCGAAGATTATTCTAAAAAACCGAAGCGGCAAATCTTGTTATTGTACATATGAGATAGTTTAAGTCCAAAGACTACATCAGGCGGTGGCATCTTTGGCATGTCATTGTCTAATGAAAGCGACATTTCCATCAGTTCTACTAACTTGTCACCAACTTCCTGAAGATTATTCCAAAACCCCAAAGCGAAGAGTTATTTCATTACTGGAAATATGAGGTAACTGAAGGGAATACAAATATAGACTATCCTAGGCGTCAAAGTGTTTGATATGTCATCATGTAATGCCAGATGGCGCAAGCCATTTATTTTAACTGGATTATTTTCATATCAAGGAAATTTTTGCACAGCTATTGGTTTTATATAGCATTTAGTAGCACCGGGCAGAACATACCTTAAATGCCGCAATGGCCATTCAACAGCAGGAACAAACCACACAGATGCATGTTATTTCCTTGATCACAGTGGCTAACCTTCACATCACCTGCAAGAGAACCATTAAAATATGGGTCCAGAAATCAACATGGGTTAACGGCCTAAAGAAAGAAAAATATGCGTGTAACTTTGCACAACATATTGAATTAAAGATACGATAACATCAACCTACAAATACGACTATGTATGGATTAACAACACTAACCACTGTATGCCTGAGTGAAAAACCAAAACTGAATCAGCAATGTAATTTTTTTATATATAGCTATCAGGCTACAAATTACAATGCACGAATCGTCAATGCTAATGTCGGTGTACTAAGTATTGGGCCACTAGTACCCCGTACTTGTGCACGGGCAGTTGTAGCCATCCTTGCGGCAAGGCTTGCCAGGATCAGCTCGAGGTCTATTCAAGCCATCAAGGAAATCATCAAGTCAGAGATCTAAGGATCAGCAGATAAGCAGGACTGAAATCCGAAGGCCAGCCTCCCCGGCAAGATCCTTGCCGGGATGACCTTTGGGGCCCGGCAAGGCTTGGCGCCCGGCAAGGCTTGGTGTCCGGCAAGGCTTGGCGCCCGACAAGATTCGGCGCCTGGCGAGATTCTACTACTATGCCACCGCTTCGGCACAGTAACGTGTCTGACATTCTGGGTCCTTCTCTGGATGCGTGGCGACGCGCCAGTGGGGGAGAGCTTGAGCGGTGCTGATGGGATGGCCCCTTTTTTCATCCCCAAGAAAGTGAGGACACCTAAACGGACACCTCACGGTGCATTAAATGCGCTTGTCCTAATCCGTCAGGGGTTAGGTATGATACCCTGTAGCTACTTTACACCTCAATGTATATACATTTTGCCACTGTGGAGACCCCTTTGAGCATATAAAAGGAGGCCCAAGGCAATTGCTACAGGGGAGGAGAACTTCTGGCCCATTCTGCATGCGTAGCTGCTCTTTGAACGTACTGTTCATTGTGAGCGCTCCTGAAGGCTGGGCTCAAGAACATCAATAAGAACACAAAGCAGGAGTAGGGTTTTACGCTGGTCAGCGGCCCGAACCTGGGTAAAAACCTCACGCGTCGATCACTAGTTCTGCTCTTTGCGTATACCTCTCCCCCCGCCGAATCGTAAAGGGGTCTCTCGGGATCCCATAGGTGTCGTACCCCGACATCTTTGGCGCGCCAGGTAGGGGGATTGAAGGTTGCGTGAACCTGATCTGGTGGTCGGCGCCCTAGTTTCTTCATCATCTTCGTCATCATGCCGCCCAAAAAGAAGAGCGCTGCGACAGCGCAACCGTCCGGGTCCGTTTTGCCTGCGCCTTCGCAAACAGGCGACGGTGTGGGTGCAGAAGGAAGAGGACTAGAACCCCCGCGGTGTTCTGGTGACCCAAGCTAAGCAAGCGGTATCGTTCGCAGTGGCAGTGGTAACTTGCACGCCGCTGGATCTAGAGATGGTGCTGTGTTGCCTACGGGTGGCACAACTAACTCTAGGAATCGAAGGGCGCCTGCTGGAGCTCCCGCGCCGGCGCAAGCCTTGCGACCTACTCAGGTCGTGCAAGATGAGCGACATCATGGCGCTGGTGGTTCGGGGCGTCCCCACGAAAAGGTTTCTGCGCATAGATCCCAAGATGCGCGGGACCAGCATGCACACCGAGCTGCCGGCGGAGGTGGTGCGCGGTCGCGTGACCGTGGCGGTGCTCCTTCTAACTTGATTAGGAGTCAGAGCACCTCACGTACCTCGCACTTGTCGCCGCCGCCTACGCCAGCGGAAGCCATGGCACGTGCACAGCTGCTCCTCGATTTTCCTCCCGCTCCGGAAAAGATGGAGGAGTGGCGAGCTACTATCCAGAGCCTTATCGGCTTCGCCAACAAGGATGGATCGCAAGAGGCAGGGCCCTCGCAGCGGAGGCCCATTGATCCGCGCGTGAGCCGATGTAGAGAAAACCGGAGGTGGTGCGACCACAGTGCACTCCCCTCCGCGGCACTAGCGGCGGCCGACAACTCAGCCAGTCGACCGCCATGAAGAAGTTTCCACGGCGTCGTCCGATCCACGGATGCGCCGCGATCAGCGTCTAGTTCTCAAGGAACGAGGCAAGAAGGACGCTCGAACTACCATCGAGCGGCGACGGGAAGCGCGCTATCAGTCTGATAAGCGCGCGGGGCCGGTTGTTGGCGAGCCTGCGCCAGGGAACGTAGGAGACTTGCCTTACGAGGTAGGACCTCCGGCGTTTACCCGTGAGCTGCGGCGAGTCCAGTGGCCCAATCTCCGAACCTTCAAGCCAGAGGTCCCGGAGAAATATGACGGCAAGACCCATCCCTCGGAGTTCCTGAGCATCTACACCATTGCGGTGCAAGCTGCCGGGGGCCGAGATGACAAGATACTTGCCAACTACTTCCCGTTGGTGCTCAAACCCAACGTCAGGTCGTGGTTGATGCATCTGCCGGAGGATTCTATTTCTTCCTGGTCAGATCTGTGCCATCAGTTTGTTGGCGCCTTTGTTGGAGGCCACCAAGCTCTTGGCCAAGAGAGTGATTTGCACATCATCCCTCAGAAGGAGGGCGAGTCCCTGCGCAAGTTTATGCAGAGATTCAGCCGGGTGCAGTACAATATTCCTGACGTTCATCCTGCCGCTGTCATTAGCGCATTCCATCAGAACGTGCGTAACCGCAGGATGCGGGAAGAGCTGGCAATGAACAAAGTCAGGAGTGTTGCCGAGCTTTACGCTTTGGCCGACAAGTGTGCTCGAGCTGAAGAAGGGAGGAGACTCCCTGGCGAAGTTGTTGGTGCGGCGGGCGAATCAGAAGAAGAAGATGCCGCGGCTCCGTCAAGGAAAGGCCGGCGGCGAAACAGGAAGCGCGGAAGCAAGGCCGTGCTTGCTGTCGAGGAATCCGGCAACCCTGGCGCCGCCAAGAAGGCCAAGGTTGGCGACCCCGGCAAGGATCTTGCCGGGTGCCCTTCCTGTCAAGCCTTGGCGGCTGCTGACAAGCCGGAGAACTCCGGCAAGCAGTATTGCAAGATCCATCGCACTAAGGGCCACGATCTCCAGAACTGCCGGCAAGTTGAGCAGCTTGCCGAGAAGCAGAGGGCTGAATACGAGAGGCGAGACAAGGAGAAGTCCCAAGATGGTGCTGAGGGGTCCGGCAAAAAACACGGTGGCCGAGGAGGTCGCCGCGGCAAGGCCAAGCAGCAGAAGGATCGGCCCGCTCGGGGCCGAGATAAAGAAGGAGATGATGATGAGGAAGATGATGAATCCAGTGAGCAGGAATTCCAGAAGGCTACGGAGGCTATGTGCATTGATGGGGGTGCCTCGCTGCATTCTTCCCACCGCCAACTTAAACAGTGGGTACGGGAGGTTAATGCGGCAGAGCCATCCCCCGATGCATGTAGGCCTCTGAAGTGGTCCAGCACGCCTATCATCTTTGACGCCGAGGATCACCCTGATCGCACAACTGCAGTCGGGTGTTTGCCATTGTTGGTTTCCCCGACAATTCGCAACCTCAAGGTGACAAAGATGTTAGTTGACGGCGGGGCCGGCCTAAACTTAATCTCACCAGATATGCTCACAAAGCTTCAGATTCCCGACGAAGACCTCGAGGAAACGGGTACGTTTCAAGGGGTCAATCCGGGAAGAACCCAGCCTAAGGGCAAGATCACGCTGCCGGTAACATTTGGCAGCGAGTTTAACTTCAGGACCGAAAAGGTGGTGTTTGATGTCGCCAAGATCCCCATGTCATACAATGGGATCCTTGGTCGGCCAGCGCTGGCTAAGTTTATGGCGGCATCACACTACGCGTACAATGTGTTGAAGATGCCCGGGCCGTTGAGCGTCATTACTATCCATTCCGATAAGAAGGACGCGCTCATCTGTGCCGATCAACTTTACCGGGAAGCAGTTGCAGCACCTGTCGTCAAGGCATCTGCTCCTGCCACTGGAACTCCCGGGGGGAAGAAGAAGAGCGGCAAGAACCTTGGCGTGAACTCCGGCAAGCGCACCTCCTCGGAGTGCTGCGCTTCCGTCGAGGACGCACCAGAGAGTTCCACCGGAAAGAACAAGAAGTCCAAGGCTGCCCCGCCGGAAACCAAGAAGGTGCCTGCCAGGGAGGACGGAACGGGGGGAACTTTCACCATAAGTTCCACCCTAGATGACAAATAGGAAAGCGCGCTCGTTGCTTTCCTGCGGGCGAATGTCGACGTGTTTGCGTGGCAACCGTCTGACATCCCCGGCGTTCCCAGGAAAGTGATTGAGCACCACCTTGTTGTCTGTCCTCATGCGCGGCCCGTCAAGCAAAGGGTGAGGAAACAGGCCTTGGAGCGGCAAGAATTCATTGCCGAAGAAATTAAGAAGTTGGAGGCGGCAGGACTGGTCAAAGGAGTGCTTCATCCAACCTGGTTGGCCAACCCGGTTGTAGTGCGGAAAGCGAATGGGAAATGGAGGCTTTGTATCGATTATACAGATATTAATAAAGCTTGTCCAAAAGATCCTTTTCCCTTGCTGCGCATCGACCAGATTGTAGATGCCACCGCTGGTTGTGATCTCCTGTCCTTCCTTGATGCCTATTCAGGGTATCATCAAATTTTTATGGCAAAGGAAGATGAAGAGAAGACCGCCTTTATCACCCCATGTGGTATGTATTGTTTCATACGAATGCCTTTCGGGTTGAAAAGTGCTGGTTCAACATTCGCCAGAGCAATCCAGATTGGTTTTGAGCCACAACTCCATAGAAATATGGAGGCATATATGGATGATATAGTGGTCAAAACTAAGGATAAAGCAACGCTCATTCAAGACCTAGAAGAAACATTTGCAAACTTGCGCAAGATCAACTTGAAGCTCAATCCTGAGAAGTGCGTGTTCGGTGTTCCTTCCGGCAAGCTCCTCGGATTCTTTGTATCTTGCCGGGGAATCGAAGCGAACCCCGACAAGATCAAAGCCATTGAGCAAATTGAAGTGCCGAGACGCGTCAAGGATGTGCGTCGTCTTGCCGGCTGTGTTGCTGCTCTAAGCAGGTTTATTTCCAAATCTGCTGAGCGCGCCCTGCCCTTCTTCAAAATTTTAAAGAAGGCAGGTCCAATGAAATGGACTCCGGAAGCGGAGGCAGCGCTGCAAGATTTGAAGAAATACCTTTCTTCTCCGCCGACGCTAGTCGCGCCTAAACCACAAGAGCCGTTGCTGCTGTATCTGGCGGCAACAAATCAAGTGGTTAGTGCTGCACTGGTGGCGCAGAGAGAAGCTGATGAGGAAGCAACACCAGCGGCAGGACCGCCAAGTGACGCGGCAAGATCTTTCCCGGCAAGGGTTGATCCCGGCAAGACAGGATCTGCGCAAACAGAAGAACCCGTGCAGAAGAAGAAGGTGGTGCAGCGCCCAGTTTATTTTGTTAGCTCCCTTTTACAAGGAGCTAGGTCAAGATATTCTGGTGTGCAGAAGTTGCTTTTCGGCCTCCTTATGGCCTCAAGAAAGCTGCGCCATTATTTTCAAGCACATGAGATCACCGTCGTCACTCGCTTTCCGTTGCAACGGATTTTGCAAAACCCGGAGGCAACCGGCAGGATTGTGGAGTGGGCGTTGGAATTGTCCAGCTTTGGCCTCAAATTTGAAAGCACTTCGACAATTCAGAGCAGGGCCTTGGCGGAGTTCATTGCAGAATGGACCCCGACGCCAGACGAAGAAGTTCAAGAAACAAGTCTCCCCGGCAAGGAAACCGATCAGCAATGGGTTATGTACTTTGACGGGGCTTTTTCGCTGCAAGGCGCCGGTGCTGGCGTGCTGCTTGTCGCACCCACCGGGGAGCACCTCAAGTACGTAGTCCAAATGCATTTTCCCCGGGAGAGTTCAACCAACAACACTGCAGAATACGAGGGCTTGCTTGCCGATCTCAGGATCGCGGCAGACCTTGGTATCAGAAAACTCATCATTAAAGGCGATTCACAACTTGTCGTCAGGCAAGTTAACAAGAACTATCAAAGTCCATTGATGCAAGCCTACGTAGATGAAGTGAGGAAATTGGAAGAGCGCTTTGACGGTCTCCAAATGGAGCACGTCCCTCGTGCCGAGAACAGTGTTGCTGACGACCTGTCAAAGTGTGCTGCCCTCAAGTTGCCTGTGGAACCAGGAACTTTTGTGCTCCAATTGATTCAACCATCCGTGGCGCCATCGATGCGGCAAGAAAAGAGAAGAAAGTTGAACTCTGGCCAGTACTTCCCGGTAGAGCTCCCCGGAGCCGCCGGCAAGGAAGTTGCCGGGATCGACATGCCTGCCGGGGAACAACAGGCTCCGGCAGGGCCTCAGGCCCTTGCTGTCGAGACGAACGTTCCCCCGGCGGAGGAGATGCCTTTAGCCCTAGCTGTCGAGCCTCAGGCTCCAGCATGGGCACAGCCCATCGTCCATTTCCTTCAGATAGGTAAACTCCCTGAGGAACAGGAAGAAGCGGAGAGAGTAGCCCGTCGGTCTGTTATGTACAAGTTCGTCGATGACGTCCTATACAGAAAGAGACCAAACGGTGTGAAATTGAAGTGCATTCCTCGGGAGGATGGACTAGAGCTGTTGGCGGAGATACATGGGGGTATGTGTGGCTCTCACATAGGGTCAAGAGCGCTTGCCGGAAAAGCATTCCGGCAAGGTTTCTTTTGGCCTACCGCCCTCCAGGATGCGACTGCACTAGTAACCAAGTGTGAAGCGTGCCAGTTTCATTCGAAGAAATTACATCAGCCAGCTCAAGCTCTTCAAACAATCCCTCTCTCCTGGCCATTTTTGATCTGGGAGCTCGACATACTGGGCCCCTTCCCCCGTGCTACCGGGGGCTTTGAGTACTTGTACATTGCTATCGACAAGTTCACAAAGTGGCCGAAGGTGGAAGCAGTGAGGAAGGTGACAGCGCAGTCGGCTATCAAGTTCTTCAAGGGAATTGTTTGCCGTTTCGGTGTGCCTAATAGGATCATCACCGACAACGGCACGCAGTTCACAAGTCGCACCTTCATGCAGTATGTCCAAGACCTTGGCGGCAAGATTTGTTTTGCCTCTGTTGCTCACCCGAGAAGCAACGGCCAAGCAGAGAGGGCCAATGCTGAAGTGCTGCGCGGTCTCAGGACCAGAACTTTTGACAGGCTGAAAAAGTGCGAAAGACGCTGGATTGATGAGTTGCCGGCGGTTCTTTGGTCAATCAGAACGACACCAAATCGAGCCACCGGCCAGACGCCCTTCGCTCTGGTCTACGGAGCAGAAGCAGTTCTCCCCACAGAACTCATATACGGATATCCTCGAGTGCTCGCTTATGATGAGCTCGAGCAAGAGCAACTGCGGCAAGATGACGCTGTGCTCCTTGAGGAGAATCGTCTTCAGGCTGCTGTGCGAGCTGCACGCTACCAGCAAGCTTTGCGCCGCTATCATAGCCGCAAAGTTCATGCCCGAAGCCTTGAGGAAGGCGACCTTGTTCTTCGACGGATTCAGTCCGCCAAGAATTCAAACAAGTTGACGCCAAAGTGGGAAGGCCCTTATCGGGTAGTACGAGTCACCAGGCCTGGCGCTGTCCGCCTGGAGACCGAAGATGGCATTCCAGTGAGTAATTCCTGGAATATCAAACATCTTCGCAAGTTCTACCCATAAGGCGCGGTTGCCGGGTGTAGGAGATATGCCCTAGAGGCAATAATAAATGTTATTATTTATCTCCATGCTCATTATTATGTTTATGTTCCATGCTATAACTGCTGTGGTTCCCGAGCCCGTATATCCATAAAGGCTCTGGGGAAAACCCATGTGCACGTGTGGAATAATAAACGGTAAAATGTATTCCTAGTCATGCCTCTAAGACTAGCTCAAGTGTTGCATGATGATTATGTTTTCCCAATCATGGGCATGTCTATGCCAGCAACTTTGAGGGCACAATGTTAGAAGAACATTTGTGTTGAATCGACCCGATTGATGTTATGCTATGAGATTCATTCGTCACAAGTTGATGGTTAATAACACAGAGATGGTTAACGTTTGCATAATTCCTCAGACCATGAGAGTATCGAGTTTCTTCATGCTTGATTCATGAACTTTGGGGTTTGTTAAACGTCATCCGTAACTGGATGGCTATTACGGCGGCTTACGGGTTCATGGGAAAGTATGTCAAGTAACTTGATAGCTCAAGATTGGGATTTGCTCCTCCAACGATGGAGAGATATCTCTGGGCCCTCTCGGTGTTACGGTATCCATCATCGTCTGGCCAGACACTTTGTGATTTGATCACGGGGATGCCGGAACACGGTAACGAGAAAAGAGAACAATACCGGTAACGAGGTAACTAGCATAGTGGACAAGTTGTTGATCCACGGGAATGCCAACATGTCTCACCTCGGGTATTTGTAACATATCGCGAAGCAACAGGAATAGCACACGGCAAATGGAGGTTCACTCGAATATTCATTCGTGTGGGTATAGGGGTCAATATGGGTGTCCACGGCTCCGATGCTGATCATTGATCGGAAAGTGTTCCGGTCATGTCTATACTTCACCGAACCTATAGGGTCACACGCTTAAGGGTCATCTATCTGTTGAACGCTAGACAGGGAGTCTGAGAGAAAGTCACCGAAAATGTTTCGGAGACAACGGAAGAGTTCCGAGAGAGAGAACACCGAAAGAGTTTCGGTAAAACCGAAAAGTTGTTTCGGAATATATTATTTGGTCAAAAAGGGTTTCGGCACCGCCTGGAAATTTTCAGAGGATGCCAGAATTGGTCTGGGAACTTCTGGGAATTTTCGGAGAGAAAAACCGGAAATGTTCCGAAACTGCCGTAACCGCTGTTAATGCTTTCCGCTGATGAAAACCACCGCATCGAAAATGTTTCGGATCATGCCCAGAATAATTTTAGAGGGTGCCGGAAATGTTCTGGGACCTTCTGGAATTTTTCAGAAAAAGTTTCGCGGAAAACATCTTGTCTCAGCGCGAGGGGACAAGATCCCACGAATCGGGGGTTGCATGTTTGGTGGCTTTTTGTCTAGGGAGCATGCATGTTTCATGGAGACATGTTGGTGGCTTGTTGGGGGGGCCCCCCCCATGGGGAGACAAGGTGTGGGCCGGCCCAAGGGCTGCCATGGTGGTGTCCCCTTGGTGCCCCCCTTGTGTTACCATTATGCCCTTTCATGTGTGACATGAAGCTTGGGTATTTTGGTATTTCAACATCCCACCCCACCCCTTGCCTTGGCCTATAAAAGGAGGAGAAGGGGCTGCCATTCTCCCCATCCCTTGCTCTCATACACATGCCAAGATGTTATCTGGCTTCTCTCTCCCTCCCACGAAAAGAGTTTCGTAGAGCCGAAAGGCTGTCTGGGTTCCGGCAGGAACTAGTTCTGGACGGCGAAGCCCTGCCGGATAGGTGACACCGTATGTGTGCAACTCTGTAGAGAGGTCGTAGTGTCGATCTTAGTGCCCGAGGGGCTGTTCGAGAGTGCCTCCCGAAGGGCTGTCCAAGTGACGGTCCGAGTTCTGTGAGTCCTCCCGAAGGGCTGTCCGAGTGACCGTTCGGGTTTCGAAGGTCCTCCCGAAGGGCTGTCCGCGACATCGTCCGGTGGACTGTTCGACCGCCTCCCGGAGGGCTGTCCGAAGGGAAGACGAGGGTATACATCCTCGCGGTTGGGAGGTTGTAAATCCTAGCTGCGGGGATCTGCACCGCCGATCGTCATCGACTCTACTTCCGCTGCGCTACGAGTCGGTAACGAAAATGATCAAACCTTGTATGCAGTCTCCATAGTGGTCCTGGGCTGGTGCGTAGGGCGGAAAATTTTTGTTTTCTGCTGCGTTACCCTACAGTGGCATCATGAGCCATGCTATGCGTAGATGCAGGTTGCGATCTAGAATACATAGAGATGTATGGGTGTTGCACAATATAATTAGGTAGTAGATGAGTTCTATTACTGAAAATTATTTGTGCGGGTAGCAGATGAAATCTGTTACCCGATGTTCTTGTTGCTTCCCTTGAATTTGCGTAGTCCTGATCTTGACAGCATTGTGGAATCTCACAAAGTTCTGGCAATCCGCGATCCTTTCATGCTGCTCCTGAGTATGCTGATTGACAGATCAACGAAGTGCTAACAGTTCTTTGGGTTCCACTTTAGTTAAAGAAAGATGGATGTTTCGCAGACGAAAGGGCAATGCAGATATGATCTGCACGGGGGTCATGCGTATGACGAAGTTCAGTATGGGGCTCGAGATTTTATTATCTCATGTTTCATACACCCCGCATTGTTAATCTAGCGACTTGAATTATCATACTTGATGATGGACGTTGGTAGCTTCGGTTTGTTTCGAAACCTTAGAAGCCACGTAAAACAAGTTTTTGCATGATCCAATTAGAGGCGTCTAACTTGGTTTTGCAGGAGGGTTTGCATGTGCATATGATGTGGTATAGCAGTGCTCATAATAATTTGATTATGTATGAGATGACTATATAATGTAAATTTATTAACATGACCTGCGTGTCATGATTCGGCATGATGGCTGGAGCCATATGATTGCACTTTAATGACCTGCGTGTCAACCTTGTTGTAATGCATTATTTTATTAGCTATAAAGATAGCAATATTATCTGGTGCATCGACATGGTGGTGGAAATCTTCGCGAAGGTGAACACCGACGCGAATGCCGAAGACGAAGAAATACAAGACTTCTCAGTCAGAAAGGGCTATACCATATCATGCTATTATGAATTGCCTGAGATGTTTATCCCTTATGATGCACCCTTTTTGATTGCGCGGTAGTCGCTTTTATTAGGGTGATCTCTCACAAAAATATCAAGTAGTTAGTGTTCTCCCAAGTGTAGCACCGTCACGGCACCTAACTTTTCGGGGCATCACATGAACACATGGGTGCGAACGATTAGGGAAGTGTGAGGCGGGTGAGTTGAGACCTCGCAGCAAGATCACTTGGTTGTCTTGACGTTCTGGAGGAGCGTCCTGAGCTCGGAACACGCCCATCGAAAGATGAACAAGAGTCACATAGAGATGTGATTGGCAAGTTGGCCTACCGATTGCAATTTTCGTCACTTGAGATGGACACATCCTTGGCGTTGAATTGTAATATGGATCTTGAATCGCTCACAATCAATTATGAGAGATATTGATTTGAGTGAGAGAGCACTGTTGAATTAACCTGTTTAATTCTCGGTGCAATTAATTTTGAACAGTGTCTAAAGTGTGATTTGCATAATAGTTGTAGAATAATGGCTCGCGTTTCCACCTTCCCTATTAAAATTGAATAGCTGTTAAATATCTGGTTAAAACTTTACGGTTGGTAACGTAATGTGAGGATTGTCCTCAAGAGTGCCGAGAAGGACTTTGTCCTATCGCATACTTTGGTATTCTCTCGCTTATGCTATGGATCATGTGACTCTCGTCCTTCGATCCAAAAGCTACAATTCCGTTTCAGTCAAGTGCAATACATTTGCTTCCATAGACCTGAACTTCGAAAGTTTGGATAGTTATGTGATATTCATGGAATCTGAAAATCATTTTCAGAGACAGACAAAGGCTAAAAGATATGAGATATCCAAAGCAATGTTTGTTTGCAAACTATTAGTAAAGGAGTTTACTATGCATTAGACTGATAAGAGAGGGATCCAGTAGAACGCCTATCATCTGATGAAAGGTGAATAAAACAACAACTTAAAGATAATGGAAGTGTCCGAAGGGTGTTAGTGAAACTTTCACGCCTAGGAAGTCCAGGGCTAATGCCACTCTTAAGTTGGGTGCTTCTGAGAGTAGGAGAAATACTAAAAGTTAAACTGTTAGAAGTATAAAGGCAAAAAGAGAGAAGACTGGAATATCCAGCTCAAGTATGAATGTCATACAAGTTTTTGATGTATAGAAGGCTGGTCAAAGATATAGTTCTTGGGAATTATGATTAAATTGTTAATCACTAATTCTTGGGTATTGTGAGTTAATCACAAATATACCCGCTCGATTGCATTCTGTTGCAACTCGATGTAAGAACTACTATGGCCTGAAAGACTAGCCAAGAATGAGGTTTTGGTATACACAGGGAACATAGTAAAATGTTACTATACCTTCCATCGGTGTATTACCGTCTGTATTTATTTTCATAATTCATTTAGAGTTTCATAAACTCTAGCCCATTGCATAAGGTATCTTGCAAGAAGGTTGTTCATAAGAGAACTTTTGATGTTCGAAGTTATGAATAACATAAGGGCCATACTTTCATTGAGAATGAGATGTATGTTATGAATAATGATATTAATATATTACCTCTGGATTTACTTTAATAATTCATTTTAGAGTTTCATACACTCTAGCCCATTGCAAAATGTTTGTTGCAAAAGGGTTGTTCATAAAAGAACAATTGTTGTTCAGTATTATGAATAACATGAAGGGCCATGCTTCCATCCAGATGGGACGTAAATTATGAATATTGATGGTAATATGATACATCCATAACACTGACGCTAAATGTCGCAAGACTAAAAGAATACCACACAAGTGTGGCACTGCATTTGGTCACATTGGAGAAACCCGCATGGAAAATTCCATTATGATGGATTTTGAAGTCATTTGATTTTGAATCATCTGACACTTGCAACTTTTCTCCGAAAAGTGAAGTGACTAAAATACCGTTCACAGGCCATAAGGAACGAACAAAGAACGTATTGGTGATCATGCATCATGATGTATGTAGTCCAATAAATGTTGTTGCAAGTAGTGGATTTATCTATCTTCAGAAATGACTCAAGTAGATATATGGATATTTACTTGATGAGACATAAGTCTAGATCTTTTGAATTCAGTCAAAAGGTTTTCGACAATGAAGTAGAAGTTATTGTAACAAGAAAATTATGTTTCTACAATTGGATTGCAGAAAGGAATATTTGAGTTACAAGTTTAGCGAATGTCTGATGAGTTGTGAAAGGGGTTTCATAACTTGCACCTCCCGGAACACCACTGCAAGTGGAAAGTCCGTGAAGATGTAATCGAACCATTTATGACATGGTAAGATCAAATATGACATAAATAAATTTGCCATTATCCCTTTTAAAGTGATGCTTTAGAGACTGCGGCTTTTACACTGAAAAGAGCTCCATCAGGTCTGTTGAAATGACGCCATGGTATGGTACGCCCAACCATGTTGTATCTTTTCTTAACATTTGGAATATGGGGCTTGTGTAAAAGGTTACAAACCTATTCCAAATCAGACAAGTGCTACTTTGTAGGTTATCCCAAGTAATTGGGTATTCCTCCCTCACTATACCGAGGCAAATAGGTTTGCCACAAAGAACGGTATGCTTTTTGAAGAAAATGGTTCTTTCAAAAGGTGAGTGGGAGAATAGTGCAGCTCGACGAGATAAACAGTATCTTCGTCATCAGGTCAAAGGAAAGAGACCTTGGAAGTAATTCCAGAGTTTCCTACTGCGACTGATACGAAAGTCTCTACAATAAAATGTATGGACTTCGATCGAACTTGCAGCTGAACCACGTGGGCAAGGCTCGTGCAAACCTCTCAGGTGCGCAAACGAGATATTGTTGTTAGACAACAGTATACCTACGATACACAAGGAATTGTTGATGGGCCCTGACTCCGGAATTGGCTAAATGCCAATACAATCCGAGATAGTTTCCATATAAGTGATTCAAGATTAAAACCTTGATACACCTTTCGGAAGACTTAGAGTCTGACGAATATTTATGGAACTATAACTGATACGAATAAAAATGTTTTATCCATAAAGCTCGACTTGTTGCAATATACAAGTTCAAGGAGTTGACTACGATGAGGTTGCTTCACCGTAGCGATGCTTAAAGTCGGTTCGGGTTGAACTAGCAATTAATACATATTTCATATCATGAGATATAAAACAATGGAAGACAAAAGGATTTCCATCTGATGGAAATGAAACCAAGGACTTGCATGTGTTACAGTCCAAGGTATTTTGTCAATCCAGAGGATGCTAGTAAGGGTGCAAACTTCAGAGTTCCAGCGATGGATAGAAGATAGCAAAGTGGAGTTGGAATCTTCATGTTTTGATGAAATGGTCAAAGGAGTTTTGACTTCATCAATGGATAACGAAGATGCTTATAATTCAAGAAAGTAAGTGGGAGCATAATAATATTTCTAAAAACCTTGTGTGCTTGACACATTGGTAATTGGAATTAAATTTCTTGACACGAATTAGGACTTCATTTGGAAATAGTTTTTCAATGAAGTGCTTGGGCTAAATAGCCTTTATATTAGGCATGATGATCTATGGAGATAGATTTACCTAATAGGGCTGAGCAAAGATACATATTGACAAGATGCTAAAACCTTTTAGCATTAAAAATGTCAAGGAGTGATTCTTGCCGAAGTCACATGGAAAGAGTTTTTGCAAGACTCGGTGTCCCAAAACACTGATGAGCAAAATACATGATGGAGATTCCATACACTCTTGTGTTTGGATTAATCATGTATTCCATGGTATGTAAAAACAACCAGATATGTCCAATACTCCCAAAGTTGTTGCGAGTATAGATACCAAAGTGATCAAAAGTACTGATCATGGGACAACAGTGAAAAAGGGTCATTGAGTACTATAGTAGCACTGATGACATGTATTCTCGCAAGCAGAGATCATGAAGAGTTCGTTGTAAAAGGTTACATCGATACAGTCTTCATCCATGCTCCAAGCGATTTTCGATTTAAGTTAAGGGTTTTGTGCAATACACAATATGGTGGCACGGTAGTTGGAAATTGTTCCAAACAAGTTACTGTGGCGAATTCTATAACAGAGGCGAAGTATGTTGCCGCTTTTAAAAGCGACAAAGAAGATGTTGAATCATATAGTTCATTCATGAACTTAGTATGGTTCCAAGATGGCTTTTGTCAATGGGACACTACTGCAAATAGTTGCTCCATAACTCAGTCTGAGAAATCCAGGTTCGACCTGTGATTCACATACATACAAAGCCAAGTCCACACAAAATATGAATTTTGTGAAAGCGTGAAAACGTGAGGATATGCAAAGATACACACGGAGCTGAAGTCGTCAGATCCGTTGGACATCAGGCTATACCACAAGCGAAGCATATTTACACCGGTGTGCCACAGGTGTGAAGTGCATTAGCATTAACTAGATTATTGACTCTAGTGCAAGTGGGAGTCTGTAGGAGATATGCCCTAGAGGCAATAATAAATGTTATTATTTATCTCCATGCTCATTATTATGTTTATGTTCCATGCTATAACTGCTGTGGTTCCCGAGCCCGTATATCCATAAAGGCTCTGGGGAAAACCCATGTGCACGTGTGGAATAATAAACGGTAAAATGTATTCCTAGTCATGCCTCTAAGACTAGCTCAAGTGTTGCATGATGATTATGTTTTCCCAATCATGGGCATGTCTATGCCAGCAACTTTGAGGGCACAATGTTAGAAGAACATTTGTGTTGAATCGACCCGATTGATGTTATGCTATGAGATTCATTCGTCACAAGTTAATGGTTAATAACACAGAGATGGTTAACGTTTGCATAATTCCTCAGACCATGAGAGTATTGAGTTTCTTCATGCTTGATTCATGAACTTTGGGGTTTGTTAAACGTCATCCGTAACTGGATGGCTATTACGGCGGCTTACGGGTTCATGGGAAAGTATGTCAAGTAACTTGATAGCTCAAGATTGGGATTTGCTCCTCCAACGATGGAGAGATATCTCTGGGCCCTCTCGGTGTTACGGTATCCATCATCGTCTGGCCAGACACTTTGTGATTTGATCACGGGGATGCCGGAACACGGTAACGAGAAAAGAGAACAATACCGGTAACGAGGTAACTAGCATAGTGGACAAGTTGTTGATCCACGGGAATGCCAACATGTCTCACCTCGGGTATTTGTAACATATCGCGAAGCAACAGGAATAGCACACGGCAACCGGAGGTTCACTCGAATATTCATTCGTGTGGGTATAGGGGTCAATATGGGTGTCCACGGCTCCGATGCTGATCATTGATCGGAAAGTGTTCCAGTCATGTCTATACTTCACCGAACCTATAGGGTCACACGCTTAAGGGTCATCTATCTGTTGAACGCTAGACAGGGAGTCTGAGAGAAAGTCACCGAAAATGTTTCGGAGACAACGGAAGAGTTCCGAGAGAGAGAACACCGAAAGAGTTTCGGTAAAACCGAAAAGTTGTTTCGGAATATATTATTTGGTCAAAAAGGGTTTCGGCACCGCCTGGAAATTTTCAGAGGATGCCAGAATTGGTCTGGGAACTTCTGGGAATTTTCGGAGAGAAAAACCGGAAATGTTCCGAAACTGCCGTAACCGCTGTTAATGCTTTCGCTGATGAAAACCACCGCACCAAATTGTTCGGATCATGCCCAGAATAATTTTAGAGGGTGCCGGAAATGTTCTGGGACCTTCTGGAATTTTTCAGAAAAAGTTTCGCGGAAACATCTTGTCTCAGCGCGAGGGGACAAGATCCCACGATCGGGGGTTGCAGTTTGGTGGCTTTTTGTCTAGGGAGCATGCATGTTTCATGGAGACATGTTGGTGGCTTGTTGGGGGGGCCCCCCCATGGGGAGACAAGGTGTGGGCCGGCCCAAGGGCTGCCATGGTGGTGTCCCCTTGGTGCCCCCCTTGTGTTACCATTATGCCCTTTCATGTGTGACATGAAGCTTGGGTATTTTGGTATTTCAACATCCCACCCCACCCCTTGCCTTGGCCTATAAAAGGAGGAGAAGGGGCTGCCATTCTCCCCATCCCTTGCTCTCATACACATGCCAAGATGTTATCTGGCTTCTCTCTCCCTCCCACGAAAAGAGTTTCGTAGAGCCAAAAGGCTGTCTGGGTTCCGGCAGGAACTAGTTCTGGACGGCGAAGCCCTGCTGGATAGGTGACACCGTATGTGTGCAACTCTGTAGAGAGGTCATAGTTTCGATCTTAGTGCCCGAGGGGCTGTTCGAGAGTGCCTCCCGAAGGGCTGTCCAAGTGACGGTCCGAGTTCTGTGAGTCCTCCCGAAGGGCTGTCCGAGTGACCGTTCGGGTTTCGAAGGTCCTCCCGAAGGGCTGTCCGCGACATCGTCCGGTGGACTGTTCGACCGCCTCCCGGAGGGCTGTCCGAAGGGAAGACGATGGTATACATCCTCGCGGTTGGGAGGTTGTAAATCCTAGCTGCGGGGATCTGCACCGCCGATCGTCATCGACTCTACTTCCGCTGCGCTACGAGTCGGTAACGAAAATGATCAAACCTTGTATGCAGTCTCCATAGTGGTCCTGGGTTGGTGCGTAGGGCGGAAATTTTTTGTTTTCTACTGCGTTACCCTACACCGGGGGCCCCCGGCAACCACCCTTTTGTACAAGTCTTGCCGGCAAGGCATGTGATCCTTTGTACAAAGCCAGGCGCAGACCCTGAGCGCAGATGAATAAATTTAAGTGTTGTACATTTCCTTATTGATTCCCATGATTCATATTCATATATGCATGTTTGTCTAAGATGTTGTATGACACCTGATCCCGGTAAGTTCTAACGAACCGCCAAGGTTTCATCCCCTTATTTTCTCTTCTTTCTTTTTCTCAAAGATAGAAGGATTCCTCGCGTGCACATTTGCCGGGGGGGAAGGGAGATATGAATACCAGTTGGTGACGTTCGGAATCGATGCTTGCCGGAGGAAGAACAAAGCCAGAAAGCTAAGTCCTAAAAACTTAGAACAAGTTTTTCTTTAATTACCAAGTTATTTCCTTGGACGATTCCGATTCTTGTATGGAAAATCTGCACGCGAAGGAACCCTTGCTGTAATCGGTTGCGCCCTTATTTTGTTTCGAGTTTGCTCAACGATTTAAGTGGCTACACTGAGAACACCAAGGAGTCTTGCCGGCCACTGCGCCTCCGGCAGGCTGCTGAAGTCCCGCACCCAGCGCTCGCGGCAGGTTGCGCGCCGGCAGGTTTTTCAGTAAGCGTAGGATGAACTCCATACATAAAGGGATCAGACAAGGAAAGTAGCAAGCATGAGCCTAAACATAGTCAGATTATATTGCATCCATGAGTTGCCGCAGTTCTAACTTGAGACTTAATTGTCTTTTACATGAGATGATGGCGGCAAGAATAAAAGAGAAGCACTCAATCCCTGCGCTGGCCTTCGATCCTTTTGATGGAGTCCACCTTCTCAAGGATTGGCGCGATGCACTTTTCAAGCGCCTCAACATCTGCATCCTTTGGCAGATGGCCGAGTGCGCTGCAGAGGTCGATGTCGGGATTGCTGTGCACCACCTTGATGAGCACCTTGCGAAGGACGGCCCGGCAAAGCCGGCGAGTCTCGTTCGCCAGTTGGGTCGCCCGGCTGGACTGGAGCGCCCTCAACGCGTTGATGATGCTTTCAAAGAACATCGTCAACCTGGCACTTGGAGATATTCTTTCCTCGGAAGAATATATGAAGTTTGACAAGCCCATGGTTGACAGTTCTGCGGTAAGCTTCTCCGCGGCAGCGATGAGACGGCCAGCCCAGATCTCCACTCCCTTCTCGTACTCGTTTTGGGCAGCGGCGGCGCTCTTGAGCAGGTTCCTCTCTCCTTGGAGATCCTTGAGTAGAGCCTTCTCACGAGCCTTGCCAGCCTCGAGAGACTTCTGCAGCGTGGTCAGCTTCAGCTCCAGAACCGCAATACTATCAGCTGCGCAGGAGAGCTGCTTGGTCTTGTCGGACAGGGCGACTTGCATCTCCGCCAAGGAGTGGAGGGTTTTTTCCCTGTCCCCCTTGAGCGTCGAGAGCTCCTTGCCGTGCTCTTCGAGATCTGTTTCCAGCCTCTTCACTTTGTCGCTCAGCTCGTTCTTGGCGGCCTCTGCAGTTTCGGCAGCATCGACGACCTCCTTGAGCTTGCCGGCATGACTTGCAGTTAGAGCTTTGAGCGCCTCCTTGTGCTTCTGCTCCAGCTCCTGGGTCCGCCGCGCGACAAGATTTTCAATATCCTCATCCTTGCTGCGAAGCTTGGCGGCGAGCGCCTGCTCGCGTGCGGTGAGATCTTCTTCGTAAGCATCAAGAGCAACGCGGCGCCCCGTCAGGAGAGCATCTTCGGCAGCAATCCTTTGAACAGCTTCATCATGTGCCTTCTCCATATCTGATTGCTTCAGGAGGATCTCATTCCACTGCTGGCTCACTTGTTCTCGACCGGCAACCAGCTCTTGGAGGGCCTCGGCGTGCCAGATTTGCATTTGTGCGACGCGCCTTTGAAAATCCGCTTCGGCTGCCTCAACAACTGCCATTCTGGAGTCCGCCTTCTCTTTTCGGGCACGATGGAGAGCCTGGAGTTTGCGGAAGTTCTCGCCCATGGCCTGAAGGAGATGATCCTCTTCAGACTTGCCGCTGCTAGCGCTGGGATCGTCAACGACTTCGAGCCCGGCAGCGGCAATAATTTCCTCGAAAATTTCTCCTTCGGCTGGTGCCTCGGTGCTTGCCGTCCCTGGCAAGTTGATGAATAGATTCTCGCCAACCTTGAGATACTTGTTGGATGAGGGGTCTTCAGATGTTGATGGCTGGTCTTCAGTGGCCGCCTCACCAGTGACAGGGGGCTCTGTGGCCGATGCAGCGCCTGGCGCTCCTGCGGCAGGAGTGCTGTCAGTGCGGTCCTCGACCTCCCTGTCGCCCTCTTCAGCAGGTTCTTCGGCGATTTCCTTTTGTGCTGTCTTGGCGGCCTCCCCGTCAGGAGCATCACCAGCCCCGGCAACGTCATCCTTGGTGGCCTCGCTGGCAGTGATCCTGTCCGCTTCGGCGGCGGCATCCCTGGCGGTCTCCTCGATGACGGCGTCGACGTCCATGTGTTCCATCACAGGGAACTCTGAAGGGCGAAGGAGGAAGGCAGAATAAGATCGAGTTTTGGATTTTGAAGTGACTAAAGATAAAGAGATAAGAAAAGAATAACAAGCACTCTGAGGCGATCGAGTACCTGCGTCGGGCTGTCGAGAGGTGGCTTCGCCTCTCCCGGCAACTCCGGTTGCCGGGGGTGGGTTGCCGGAGTCCGTGCTTGTCGGCTCCTCCTCAATCCGGACAGGCTCGTCGGCAGGATCTCTTGCCGGGGATGTGCTTGCGGGCGGAGCGGTCGATGAAGGAGGCACAATGGGGATATCTTCTCCTTGTTGCCGTACTTCTCCTGCGAACCCAAAGATATCAGCGGCAAGAATGAAAGCCTCGGCACCAGCCAGCAGAAAAAGGGACGATGAACTTACGCTGGGGGCTGTGCTGGGGGCTGTGTTGAGGACTGGACTCCGGGCTGACAACGACAGTTACCGGCACGCTCGTGGAGCCCGCCGGGGGCTCGTCGCCCGTAGAAGTCCTTGACCTCTTCGCCATCCTCTCCAGCAAGGTTTCTGTGTCACTGCGGAAACAATGCAAGCAAGTCAGTAAGATTGATGCAAATTGGAAGGTAGAAGCTGTGGCAAATACTCACTCTTCTTCCTCTCGCTCTGGACTAAAGCCGGAGATGTCGAAGTCGACCTCCGTTGCGGTGTCTGAGTGGGGAGGCGGAGGAGGGGTCCTAGGCCGCTTGGTCGTGGCAAGCGCTGGGGCAGCCTCCGGCGCGATGGTACGAGGCCCTCCTGCCGCCCCAGCGGTGGTCGCTGGTGTGGGTCTCGCGCGCCGCGCGGGCTGTTGACGAGCCCCCTGCCGCGGTCCGGTCTTGCCGGCCACTTTCTTGCCGGGGGATTCACCGCTCGAAGTAGGCTGGCTTGCCGGGACGCCTGATGCGGCTTTCCGAAGGACACGCTTTGTCTTCTTCGGGGGCGAGGGCTCTTCTCGCATCTCCTCTTCGGCCGTGTCTTCGCTGGATGAGCTCTCAGCGACTGCGCCGCCTTCTTCCCCGGCAACCTTGTTCTCCTCGGCAGGCTTTGCCTCCACTACCACCTCTGCATCGCTGGCTTCCCACTCTGTGAAGCCAACGCTGCCGGCCTCCGCGGCAAGATTCGCCTCCTCCACTCTGGTAGCGATGTAGGCTACCTCCTGATCAGTGGTGGCGCGGATAAGATCTGACTCTTGCCGGACAGGCTTCTCCGTCAAATTGTCAAAGAACTTCTGCGCTTCTTCCTCGCTTGGCTCGACCCAGGTCGGGTCAAGGCCATGGGCGTTGAACATCGGCAAGAAGGCAATGATTGACCCCAAGGCAGAGTTGTTGCACAAGGGGACGATTCTTGCCGGCAGCCGGTGCTTGTCTTCGCGCTGGAATAACTTTTGACGGAGAGCGCCAAGCTGCATAGCGGTCAGATTGTTGTTCAGCCCGGGGCGCAGTCTCATGACATCTGCCGCGTTCTTGTACTCTCAGACTGGCCTCCCCCTGTTCTGCAGAGGGGCGATGCGGCGGCGGAGAAAGTCGAAGCCGATCATCTCCATTGTCAGCCCGGCAGCCTTCAAGCGAAGGATCCTGGTAGTGGCGATTGTGAGCTTCTCGTCTTCTGCGGCGAGATCGCCCCAATCCTTGCCGCGGACCACCTTCTGTCGCCGGGGATGACAAAAAGGATGAGGATCTACTTCCTGGATCCAGCACCATTCGGCCCGCCACTCGTCCCATTTTTCGCGGTAAACTCCCTCTGGGTATATCTCTTTGTTCCAAGCCCTTGGAATCCAGACAATAGATCCAGAGAGAGCCTCTTCTTTTTGGATACGAGGGTAGAAATAATGGCGGAAAAGAGCAGAATTGGGGATCACGCCAGCGAAATTCTCACAGAGATGGGCAAAGATAGACATGCAAAATACGACATTCGGCGTGAAATCAAGAAGGCGGAAGCCGTATGTGTACATGATGTCATTGAAGAAATCGGAAAAGGGGGGACAGAGCCCGCAATAGAAATATGCAGTGAAGAAGGGGTATCTGTCCGATCCACCTTTGGAACAAGCACCTGGGATTACACGTGTGGCGGGGTGAGCTTGCGTTCCCTTCACCCACATGCATTGGTATCGCCCCTTCAAAGTTTCGGCGTCGAGCGTCGGAGGGAAGACGACGAGCCTCTTCCGCATCTTCACCAGTTCGCTCTCCGGAACTTTGGCTTTCGCCTCCTTGTCCGTGCCCTTGCCTTTGCTGGCCTTGGGCGGCATGGTGACTGTGAGGACGGAAGCAGGGGGCGGAGCGAGCGCGGGAGCAGCGGGCGGAAGAGGAAAAAGCTTTCGCTCTGAGCTCGAGAAGAGAAAGGTGATGGCGATGGCCAGATTGGGAAGAAGAGGGGGGTAAATAGGTTTGCGCCTCCGCAACTTCTCCTTTTTTATGGGGAAGGAGCGGGGCCGCCTTGTTTATCCCCCAATATGAATGCGCCTCTATAGGCGCGAGACAGTTTGCAGCCTTTTTGGCACGCTTCCCACGTCGCGCGCTCCGTGCGCGTAGTGGGGGGCACAGTAAAACGAGATATTTACGAGCAGTTAATTCCCTGCCACGCGTGCCCGTGCACTGTTTGGGCCTAGCCCAACAATGCCTCGCACTCGTGTATGGCCTAGGCCCGGGGGCTCCTGTCGGTGTACTAAGTATTGGGCCACTAGTACCCCGTACTTGTGCACGGGCAGTTGTAGCCATCCTTGCGGCAAGGCTTGCCAGGATCAGCTCGAGGTCTATTCAAGCCATCAAGGAAATCATCAAGCCAGAGATCTAAGGATCAGCAGATAAGCAGGACTGAAATCCGAAGGCCAGCCTCCCCGGCAAGATCCTTGCCGGGATGACCTTTGGGGCCCGGCAAGGCTTGGCGCCCGACAAGATTCGGCGCCTGGCGAGATTCTACTACTATGCCACCGCTTCGGCACAGTAACGTGTCTGACATTCTGGGTCCTTCTCTAGATGCGTGGCGACGCGCCAGTGGGGGAGAGCTTGAGCGGTGCTGATGGGATGGCCCCTTTTTCCATCCCCAAGAAAGTGAGGACACCTAAACGGACACCTCACGGTGCATTAAATGCGCTTGTCCTAATCCGTCAGGGGTTAGGTATGATACCCTGTAGCTACTTTACACCTCAATGTATATACATTTTGCCACTGTGGAGACCCCTTTGAACATATAAAAGGAGGCCCAAGGCAACTGCTACAGGGGAGGAGAACTTCTGGCCCATTCTGCATGCGTAGCTGCTCTTTGAACGTACTGTTCATTGCGAGCGCTCCTAAAGGCTGGGCTCAAGAACATCAATAAGAACACAAAGCAGGAGTAGGGTTTTACGCTGGTCAGCGGCCCGAACCTGGGTAAAAACCTCACGCGTCGATCACTGGTTCTGCTCTTTGCGTGTACCTCTCCCCCCGCCGAATCGTAAAGGGGTCTCTCGGGATCCCATAGGTGTCGTACCCCGACAGCTAATCTCTATGTGCTTCAGGTATTGAACAAGCAGAAAAATAATTAGTGACATGAATATAAAAAATTGGTCAGTAAAGATTAGATGAAAATGAAAAAGAAATAAAGAAAAATAGGAATCAACCTGGACACAATGTGGATATTTAATCTCAGCAGGACAGTAAACCAATTCCAACTAATTTCCTTTTTGGCATAAATATTAGTGGAGATCGTCACACTAATTAGAAATCAAAGTTGTTAAATGACGAGATAAAGTTCAGCAATGCCTTGAAAGGTTTCATGAGCATCATCAATATTCACTACTAACTGAAACAACAATGTATGAAACAGAAAAGACATTTTCTCTAACCTAAAACAAAATTTCTATGTTGAGACATACATTTTTGACACACGGGTCATATAAAATCATATGCAATTGCCCATTGTAAAAAATACTTGAATCTAACAAGACTTTGAATGATAATCTGCCCGATTAACATGCCCTGTTGCATGCACTGCCAGCCTCTGATCTCCCAGCAGGGCCCGAGATCTCTGAATAACACGGTATATAATATAGTGAGTAGATACCAACAAACATACCCACATATACACACAGGAATTGTTACACAGAAAGAAATATTGCATGGAAGGTCATGATTCACACGAACTATGTCTTTCATCCAAAATAGCCTGACTGTAAATATTAGGACAATATCAAAAATTAAGATGCCTAAAATAAAGCTTTCTCCATTCGTAATAATATTTCTCCTAGAAATATTACAGTCAGGCTATCTTGGAATAATTACATGACAGGGGGCATCAACACATCATTATACCAAAATAAAGGAGAAAAATATAAGAACAAAAAAATTATGTTCGAGTAATTACTACCTGAAATTATCATGGTAGTAATTTCAATTGTCCCTTGGTGCTCAACTATTGCCATTCTACAATGGATTCATGACCAAAGATCCCTTGCCAACAGAACCGAGAGCAAACCTGAAAAATGATAAAAGCATTGGCAGTACTTCCAGCAACATAAATCACACTATTGTTGCATACTCTGTTCTAACTTTCAGACTGCTCTCCCATACATGACTAATTCAGGCAATTAGATGGGAACTTAACTAAATAAAAACATGACCTAGCAGATTGTAGAACCTGAATTAATATTACGACAAACTAAATGCAAACGAAGTTATATTGGCAGCAGAACAGCTACAGTGGTTCCAGTTTCAGGTCAAAGCATTAGTAAGTTCATGACCATAAGTATGTGACTGCTAATACAATTTTCAACATAAGGGAAAAAACAGAGATTATGTCAATTCTACCATTGTACATCATTGGCTGCTGGATGGCAAGTGATACTACTGTCCGAGACGCGAAGAGGACCAGCAGGACATCGATTAATATGCTTAGGAATATAGGGTGTGTTCAATGTACTATGAACAGAACAACATGGCATTTGAACAGCTCTATGCAGCAGCAATCAACCTACATGGCAACATCTGAATAATATCAGAGGACACCATTTTCAGCGTCAGCTCCATCTCGTTGCTCGGCCAGTGGACATCATTGCCCAAAGAAGGGTATAAACACAAAATTAAGAGAGGCCTGCCTCTCTCCAAGAGATGGTAACCGGGCCACCGCGAGCATGTCGTAAAGGGCGGCGTCCTCCACAAGCTGTTTCACATGGCGCTAGATGTGCTAGCTGGAATGTAGTAGTAGTAGTAGTAGTAGTAGTAGTAGTAGTAGTAGTAGTAGTAGTAGTAGTAGTAGCAGCAGCAGTAGTAGTAGTAGTACAATGGTGCTTGCTTTTCTTTGCTTCCACATGGTTTCAATACGCTATCAATCAACTACTCCTATATTATATAGTACTACAACAGTTTGGGCACCAGTCTTCGGTAAGCATGCCAAAATCTTAGAATCAAAGATTTCTTACAATGGTAAAAAAATGGAGAGATTTAATTTCTTACAATGCCTCCTCTGCTCAATTAAGAGTGCCTCCTCTGCTCAATTAAGAGAGGGGCAAGGAGAGTGGAGGGAAGACAAGGAAGATCTTACCAGCGATTAGGCCGTTTTCAGAGAGGAAGGGGCGCCGTGGATGGGTCCTTGCAGTCACCACCGAGTTCACGCTGTCGCTGCAGTAGAAATTATCATATTGAATTAACTGAATTCACCCAAAAACATATCAAACATTTAACCTAGTTGCTTTGCAGAATTAATCATAATTTCATACTTACCACAAAAGAAAGGGGCATGTCAGATGCATCCCTACACCATACTATCATCTAGCTAGCATGGGGCATGGCAAGAAGCCAGGAATCAAAATGTTAGTAGACATTATGGACAATCTATCTACTTTAAATAACAGTATGGAGTGAGTAAATAGATAAACAAATTATCTTATACACGAAAAGAAAGATTGCATCCACATATCTAAATTAAGCTCAATGCTTTCGACAGATGGATTCTTCTTATGTAACAGTACAACCCAACCACTGAGGATCCAATGCACAACAAGGCAGAACAGAAAAATCAAGGAAAATGTACAATAAACATTAACGGGGGCCAACAACATAACAACAGAGGGGGAAAGCACTACAACCTGACCATTAGTACTATCGATGCCAATGACCATGGCCTCAAGGACATGAATAGCATCAAACATTGAGCGAAATAGAAAATCCCCCGAAGCAAGAAGATTAATATTGACTCGCACATCTTACTGCCGCCTTTCTTGTGCTTCATGCCTAGCTACAATTCCTAGCAGTTATTTTCCAGAAACCATCTTGTTATCAGAGAAAACCCCAAAGACTGCAAAAGTACAAGCAGAACACGAGAATGTGAATGAAGTTACAAATTTTATATACATTCATGCCATTTAACTAAGAAAACATGATCAATCATACTAGAAGGAGACAATTAAAGTCAATATCAAGTACAAAAGACTGTCATTATTTAAGCTGAATATGCTTAAAGCCTCTCTCTGATCTAGCCAAAGCAGGAGAACATCTAATATAACAAAAATAGCAGGGTGAGGTGTTTTTATAATCATCACGTAGAACTAAAAAGTATCACTTCCATACAACCCAGAATATAAAATTAGATGGAAAAAACATGCATGGACATTCAAAGCTATATGTACTGCTAGCAAAACATTTTGTTAAATAATAGGAAAAAGGAGATGCCATATCAATGGATAGATATATGTCTAAGAATTTTTGGCTTAGAGGCCGACGATGCAGTGTTCATAGGCCTAGAGGCAGCCTTAGAGGCGCCAAATACTCACATTGTGGATGCCCTTACTACATAGAGCCTAACTAAGAATGCAACAACCAGTCCTAGGCTAGTGCCTTTTCCTATACATCTTAAAAACTACAGCCACATCTCCCATAATTTATGGGATGATGCAAATCTGCCACTTGGCCATCGTTTACACATTCTTAAATCCGAGACATATTTTAAGTCTGCAAGATCCCCAAGTCACAACAGGGAAACAAATATATGTTCACAGTAGCCAACAAGCATCAGTGCATTTCCTATATGTTCCCCTTCATTCTAACTGTAAACGGTCAAATCTGGCATCATAATTCAAAACAACTGAAAGCTAGCTAGCTATTGCTTTCAAACTTAATAAAGTAGCTTAAAAACCACATTTAGAACCTATGGTGTAATTAAATGCGGCTATCAATCTTCACATGTATGATGGTGGTTAACTATGCAGTATGGAGTATGGACAAAAAATTAACCAGCACACCCTGAGTGCAAAGAAGAAGGAACCAGCAAGGCGAAAGTAACAAGGGGCAAGGGCGAGGCATGTGAATATGCTCGGAAGTGTGGCATGGGGGCGGCGACGAGGGCATCGGCGGCGGTGGTGGCGTCCGGTTACCAGCAACCTTGGGGGGGCCCGCAGATGCTTTGGCCGGTGATGTAGCAAGTGCGGCCTACTGCACCCCTGCCCCGTCTTAGCTAACTCGCAAATATAGAATATATATCATAGATGAAAATGTAGAGAGGTGGCAGGCTGATAAAATAAGTTTAACCCAACATTTAGTATGACTCAAAGAGTAAAAGATACTCTCGTTCTTATAAGATGTTCTAGCATTTTCTAATCTGGATTTATATAGGCACATTTTAGCTTCTTTGTTCACTCATTTATATCCAAAACATGAGATATAAGGGATCATATCCACTGAGGCTTTCTTTTATATGATTGAATGCTTCCTCAAAAAAATGTATGGAGCTAATTAGACGTGTATTCATTCAAGCAATCTATATTCCAGATTGTACTTGGCTGTGATACAAAGACAACTTGGGAGTGACGTCTTACCGATGCCGAAGACGACGGTGAAGCTGACGCCGATGGTTCAACATGTCCTCTTCTTCCTAGACGTAGCGCTGTCACGTGAGGCACAATGAGTATCAATTACTATAAAAATATATAGTTCAATCCTAAATACTCCCAACAGGCTATGGGAGTACATATAGGCAACAGTGAAGGAGCTATGCAGGAATCAACAACAGGCTACATGAGTACATATAGCCAACAATCACATATATGCACATCAAGCCTGCAGCGACCTCTTGCAACAGATAAATTTAGGATGTTACAATTTAACATAAAGGAGAGTAGCATTGTACCACAGATAGAACAATCATCCAATGTTTGTTTCCACTGTTTAGGATGTTAAAACTCCTCGAGGGCAGTTACATTGAAAGACGAAGTAGGCGAATCAGTTAAAATTTCCTGTTTTAAAAGCTTCTACTACAAAATGAGCTGAACTGTTTTTTCAATCAATTAGTTGAAGACCAACAGAAGTACAAAGTAGATAGAGACACATTATCACTTCTAGAACAATCAGTTGCCATATATGAGACTGCATCAAGTGCAATTATAATAGTTCACACGCTGCACAAGGCAATCACTTTGGAAACAGATCAGAAGATTCAGCATAATTAAACTGAAAATTCTACACTATGCACACATAATACAAGCAATTTTGTACTGACAGTAAAGTTCCAATGACGAGAGCATCGTATAATATGGATATAGGAAGGGTTAGTTTATACCTTGGTGGATCCAAGAGAGGAAGTGAAGACATCATCGATGCCGGCGAACTGCAGCACCTTCTTGGGGACGCGGGCAGCCACGATTCCAGACCCCCTGGGGGCGGGTACCATGCGCAAGGACAAACGACGAGATCCCTGAGCTGCCGGCCAAATCCTTCCTCCGCCCGAAATTCCTCCGCTTTGCTGCCGATTCCACGCTACAGGAAGAAGAACCAGAAGGAGGGAGGAAAGAAACCCGGTCAGAACCCAATCCGGCGCAGAAAGAACAAGAAATCCATGGTGGGAAGCGAAGGAAACAGAGGAATGGAGCCAACCACGGGAACATCGGAATGGAGCCAACCACGGGAACATCCCCATGGCACCTAATTCTAATCAACGGAAAGGCAGCCACCACCTAATTCTAACCAAAGCAAAGAGGATGGATTCGATTTGGGGATTCTTCCACCAATCTATCTATCTATCTATCTATCTATAGATAGCCTCTCCTCCCCTGGATTCGATTCGGTTGGGTTCCTCTCCTCCCCTGGATTTGATTCGGTTGGGTTCCTCTCCTCCCCGAGCGGATGTGAGAGGATAAGGGGGAAGAAGGGGAGGCACGCACCGTACTGGCGATGGGACGGTGGGGGGCTGGCCGTTCTTGTTCCCCCAGTAGCCCCTCCTGACGGGCACGATGGAGAGCTTGGCGAGGAAGATGGCGCCGCGGATGGCCGTGGCCACCTCCTTGGTGCACTTGACGCCGAGGCCGACGTGGCCGTTGCTGTCGCCGACGACGACGAAGGCCTTGCAGCGGGTGCGCTGGCCGGCGCGTGTCTGCTTCTGCACGGGGGTGATCTTCATCACCTCGTCCTTGAGCCCCGGGCAGAGCGTCTCCACGATCTGGTGCTCCTTGACGGGGAGCGAGTGGAGGTAGATCTCCTCCATCTTGGTGAAGCGGCCCTCCTTGACAAGGCGGCCGAGCTTGGTGACGGGCGTGACGCGCGAGCTCGACGGCAGGCCCTCGATGGCAACCGCGGCGCGAGCGGAAGAGGCGGCTAGGGTTTCGTGGGAGTGGGCGGGGAAGACAGGAGCGGCAGGAGAGGAGAGTTCCAGCGCTCGCTGCCTCGCTCTCACGCCCTAGCGTTAGTGACATTTTTTCAACCAGGCAAAATACCGAAAATGCCCACGGGGGGCACCGGAATTACGCGCGGTGGCACACCGGGAGGAAACTATTCATTGATACGGCTCTCCTCTTCGATCCGACGGACGAGATCGTCCACGCGCGAGATCCAACGTCCAGATTCGCATCAAGAAAATGATCCGACGGCCCAGAGTCGCTGAGCTCTGAGGAGCCAGGAGGTCTCCTGTCATTCTTATCTCTCGATAATTTCTTGTTCCCTTAAAAAAAATCTTGTTGAAGTTGTTTGCCATGTTCTCATGCAAAAGGAAACAAAAGTAGAGAACAACGAATGATAATGCGCATACGTATTCCTTGCACACCTTTCCAACTCACCTCGAGTAAGTGGTTTGCCATGCCATGCTTTTTTTCCAAGCACATATACAAAGAAGTGACAGAAGGGCTCCAGCCGCTAGGGTTTCTTGTGCCTCCCGCTGGCGCCGGTCTGCCTCATCTTCTGTGGCATTATGGCGAAGCGCGGTGGATTCCGGCCCTTGCCGGCGGGAGGTCTTTGTTTTTAGATGTTTTTTTAAGTTTTATTAGGGTTTGTGTTCTGCTTGAAGCGCTGAGGCGGTGGCGGCTCTCCGAAGATGAAATAAAGTTCTCCCCGCTTAACCCCTGGCCCGGTGGTGCTTCTAGCGTCGTCGGAGGGCGTGTGAAGATTTTTCTCCGACGGATGTTGCCGGATTCAATCGACGTTTGTCTTCGGCACATGGATCCGATCTTCTCCATCTGTGTTTGTGTGTTTATAGGTTGGATCCTTTCAATCTACGCTTCTTTTCATCAACGGCAGTTGTTGTTCCGGTGCACTGACCCTGTAGGGTCTTAGCATGGCGACTTCCTGACTGTTTATTACAACAAGGTTTGTCTGACTCTGACGAGGAAAGAGCATGATGGCAGTGCGTTTTCGGCTCGCTCCAGTGCTTATAGTCGTCGCTAGGTGGTCTACATACCTAGATGTAATTTTACTTCTAATGTTCTTTGTACTATCTAAACAATTGATGAATACATCAAAAGATTTCCGGGAAAAGGGATACATAGAAGTGCCCTTTTTTTGCGGAAGTATTGAGTTTACATTTACAGCTATCTTTGTTGATCATGCGTGGTTAAAGTCTCAAAAGTACAACATAAAAGAATGCCACATGGCCGGTATATGTAAATAAATATAATAAATATAATAACCGTCGGGTCACGAACAATTTTTCTCCGCCCCACGTGCGACTCCAGGTGTCTACCCACGTCTAGGGTTTCCACGCCTCCTGCTGGCACTTCTGTCAATCTGCCTCATCCCTTATGGCCTTAGAGTTGTATTCTGCTCAGGAAAGTGAGGTGGTGACAGCTTCTTAAAGATGGAATAAAGTTCTTTCGCTTAGCCCCCATCCCGGCGGTACGTCTCGTGTCGACGAAGGGCGTGTGGAGGTGATTTTTGGGCGGATCATACGGGATTAGACTTGTGTTTGTCTTCGGTAGATCTACGTGGATTTGGTCTTCATTCCTCTGTGTTTGTGTGTCTACAGGTTGGATCTTTCCAAACTGTGCTTCTTTTCGTCGACCATGGACGCTGCTCTGGTGCGCTAGCCCAACGACTTCTCGGCTGTCTACTATAATATGGTTTGCCCGACTCGGGTGAGGGACGGTCGTGCACCGTCGGCTTGCTCCGGTGATTATAATCATCGCTGGGTGGGCTATGTACATGGATGTAATTTTTTATTACTTCTTATGTTCTTTGTACTAGCATGATATTTGATGAACAAATCATTTTTTTGTAAAAATATAATAACCACCGAACAAAATGAATCCCATATACCTATCGTACTCCCTCCGTTTTTTTGCGAAAACATCAGATCTATTATAAAGATTCACCAGAAGTACAAAGCACCCCAAACATAATAAAGATTACATCGAGGTCCATGGACAACCGAATGACCATTGTCGCCGCCAGAACGAGCCGTCGACGCGCTGCTGTCGCCACTCCCATACCGGAGCCGGCCTGACCTTGTCGATGACAGTCAGGAAGTCTTCGTGCACGTGCCCCTAAGGACCAGCTTTCGGTAGCCGCAGTCATCGCCATTGAATCCTTGAATCGATCTGAAGAATCTGACACCAAATCTAGCCGTTGCATACGCACGACGAGAAACTCTAACCTCGTCGCTCCGAGGAGCTGGGGGGAATCTAGAACGGAGCTCCGTCTAATCCGTCCCGACGAACGAACTTGAGGAGGATCGGAGCCCGAAAGACTGACTCGAAGAAGAAGCGCTGCCATCCGTCCGAGCGCCGCCCTTGTGAGAATTAAAACCCTACCTATCTAAGCCGAGGCACCAGGAATACCCTCCCCGCCGTCGGCTGCCTGAGCGGTAGGCAGAGGGGAGGCGAATCCACGGGCTCATCGGTGGAGATCGAAGGAAAGAAAACTTTCCCTAGCCATTTGCGAGAGGAGAAAGAAAAACTTGGCTCTTGGGTGTGAGAACCCTCGGCAGAATCACGTGTCCCCTCCGTTTTTATTTACTCCACATATTAGCTTTAACGTAAAACAAACTATATAAAGTTTGATCAAGTTTATTGAAAAAAAAATCTAAATTTCACAATAAAAAATATATATGGTATTAAGGTTAAAAAACAAATATATATGTTATGCAAATATATTGAAAGATGATTCTAATGGTATTGATTTGGCATTGTGAATGTTAATAATGTTTTGTATAAAATTGATCAAAATTTTAAAAGTTTGACTTGAGAGAAAGCTAATATGCGAAATAAATGAAAACGGATGGAGTACGTTAGCATGCATTTTGCGGTGCGAACGATGGGGTGCCCATACGCCATTCCGCGCCAATCCAACCGCTCATTAACATAGTTCGCCGTCGGATCCTCGCACCCTACGGCGCAGATCCGCGGACGCCCGCGGAGGCGAAAGCAACCCCAGAACAACCAACCAGGCAAACCACCCAAGCACACCCGGTGGGACCCTACCCACCAGCGCTGCTACTCCTACAGTTCCCAGTTTCGCCTCCATTTCAATTTCAACCCTGTCTCCTCTCCATTCACTCGCCACTCCTCGCTGCGCTGCGCAGTTACACCCACCAAACGCACACGAGGGGAGGCAGTGATCGGCGTCGTGGCGGCGAGATGGCGGCGGCGACGACGATGACGTGGCACGAGGAGCTGGCCACGCTCGTCGGCGACACGGGCGTGCGCCTCCCTGCCGCCGTCGGGGGCGCGGCGCCGGCGCCCAATTCGGCGGCGGCGGTCGGGGGCGGCTGGTACGGGGAGGAGGAGGAGGGGAAGGTGGAGGAGGGGTGGGCGCAGCAGGCGAGGGGGTTCGCGGAGTCCACGGCGGAGATGCTGCGGGAGCTGGGGCTCGGCGTGTGGGACGTCGCCGCGCAGAGCCTCGCCGGCGCCGAGGACAGCGAGCTCGCGCGGCGGCTGCGGCGGCCGGCGGCGGCCGCGGGCAAGCGCCTCAGCTTCATGAACGAGTACCTCCCCGAGGACCGCGACCCCGTCAGGTGCTGGGTCGTCGTTGCCGCCGTCGCATTCGTCGCGCTCCTCGGTAACCGCCGCTGATCTCTCATCCGCCGCTCTTCTCCACCTCGCGTGCACGTCTCTCTCTACCTCCGGCCGAGCGTGTAGAGCGTGCTGTATCCTCGCGCATCATGATGTGCGCTTTATGCGCAGTATTTCCTGGTTTGAGGGGATGGATCTAACTGACTAGTAATTCTGGGGGTTCGAACTAGAGTACTGTGCTGCTTCTTTTTGGCGAGGGTTTGCTTCGGATTACAGAATCAGTCTCACTCGTTCTCTACCGGCTTTTGTTTTTCCGAATGTTGACGAGAAAAGGGTTCCAATGTGGGATCCATGCCTACTACCTAGTGTGCTTGGGCAAACATTTGTTGACGGGGTAAAAAGCAAAGCAGTACACCATGGGTGGGTGCTGCAACACTTGTGTGCCAAACAGTCTAGTCCTGAGTATAGGAGGACTTTGGGTTGGTCCTGTGCCAGTCTTCCTCTCCAATTCATACCGGACAATTGTTAATGCTCTCTTAAATGATTAGTGAATGAGCTTCCGTTGTTTCTCTAAAAATAATAAATATACGGAAATGATAAATCCTGAACGTTCGGATTTTAAGCATGGCAACCCGAACGTTTTTCATGGCAACTTTAGTTCACGCGAGGTTGGCAAACATGGCATTTTTCTGACAAAAAAATGAACTTGGACAAAGTTGCCATGTTTTAACAACTAAAGTTGCCACCTTGCGTCAACTAAAGTTGCCATAAAAAAACGTCCGGGATGATATGATTAAAATCCGAACGTTCAGGATTTATCGGGTCCTAAATATAAAAGTCACCATGGTCTCTTTTAAAATTCTGTTAGATTTGCCAAGTCAACCTAATGAATAATGGTACGGGCAGTCAATTGTTTTACTATTGTGTGAGCCTAGCTGCTTACTTTGGCTGTATGGGTTCTATTGCTAATTCTATTGGGTTATTGTAGTGTCATGTCTTGGTGCGAACATAAAGCTTCTTGCTTGCTAAGTGGCAGGTGTTGTTCAGTGTCTAAACGCTAGGCATTTTGTTCAATTTTCTAAATTCATGGTGATATCACCATTCTTGTTAACCTGTTAGGCAAGGAAAATAAAATTATACTGTAGTATAGAACATCTAACCACAGTGCCATTGCAAATGCTTATACGTCATTGCACAAGTCACCGGAAGAAGTCTCTTGTATGACAGAAGAAGTCTCTTGTATGACGGAAGAGGTCTCTTGTATGACGGAAGAGGCCTCTTGTATGAAGTGTTTCAGTCAACAGCGAAATTTTATGTGCATGTAGAGTAAACGCACTACTCCTAATTTGATTACTTCATTGGTGACACTATTTCTGCGCAGTATTAGGTGTAGGGGGTGGGGATGATACCCCAGTGGAGCAACCGAAGAAACTTTACATAAGCCCCCCAAATGCTAAAAGATTTCAACTTCCTGATGGACGGCACCTGGCTTACGAAGAAAAAGGAATTTCAGCTGACAGGGCAAGATTTTCACTGGTTGCTCCCCATTCTTTTCTTTCGTCAAGGCTAGCAGGTAAGAACAGCTGTTACATTGCTTCTGGGCTATTGTATTGCGCCATGCTGCTGTTTTTATGCACTGTGCTCCTTTATATGCAGGAATCCCTGGAATCAGCTCATCTCTTCTAGAGGAATTTGGGGCACGACTTGTGACCTATGATCTTCCTGGTTTTGGTGAAAGTGATCCTCATCCAGGCCGAAATCTGAATTCTTCTGCATTAGACATGCTTCACTTGGCCGATGCCCTTGGGATTGTGGACAAGTTCTGGGTTGTAGGCTATTCTGGAGGTGGCATGCATGCTTGGAGTGCTCTGCGCTACATTCCTGACCGGGTGGCAGGTAGCCTACACCAGATGCTATTTATGTTCTTTTGGAGTGTTCTATTCATAAGCCTGTCCCATTCCAAATATGTATCCTCCCCTTACTTTGATAAATAGGTTATAATGCTGATATCACCGTTAGTTGGTTTTATTTTTTGTGATTGTGCCTTCTGAGTGTCTGGTATCGACATCATACTTTCTTATGCTTGTCACTTAATGTTTGTCATAGTTTACATTCAGGCGAGTTTGTTACCGGCACGACTTGAGAAAAAGCAGTATTTCAGACACTCTAAAGCAAATTACCATTCTTTTGATTTGATAAGAATGTAATGGTTACTGAATCAGATGACCAAACATCGTCTAATACTGTCTTCGAGAAAAATCTTGTTTTTTCATTCGTTAAACAAAACAATGGGATATGCTTCTAATTTAGAGCACCACATGCCTGGTCCTTCTTTGGAATTTAGTTTTGTCAATACATGGTAATGATTATTTTTACTTCCATGTCTATCACTATTCCATCTTAAGCTGTAAAATTATGTTCAGTCAAAATCATTTCTGGGTTATATTCCAAGAACATAGATCTTACATATTTTATTGAAGTATGTGTGATATTTTGCGCTTACTATATAATTCTTGTCGGTGACACGTTGCCGTAAATCCAGGTGCAGCAATGTTCGCCCCTATGGCAAATCCGTATGACTCCAAAATGACCAAGGATGAGAAACGTAAAATTTGGGACAGATGGTCAACTAAAGGGAAACTAATGCACATTTTAGCTCGGAGATTTCCATCACTATTGCACCTCTTCTATCACAGAAGCTTCCTTTCTGGAAAGCAAGGACAGCCTGAGAGTTGGTTATCATTGTCAATGGGAAAGAAGGTATGCTGTTATCAGTGTTTCGTACAATCGTTTTTTAGACAAAAGGTTTCGTACAATCTTCAGGTGTAAATCCTATTTTTTCATTTTTTTGGAAATATGGGAATTGGTACCATTATGTGCCATTATTTGCTGTACTATCCCCGCCCTTATCTATAGGTGAATCAGATGCAGGATTTGTAGTGGGGTATCTTGTAGACATGGAAAATCACATTTTATTGTAGTGGGGTACCTCAGACGATGATACAAGAGTAGGCCATGTGTTGTAGTTAGGAAAAGAGAAACCTGTGAATCTGTGATCTATATAGGAAAATATAACATCACATTTGAATAAAATTGTAACTCAGCTCTCCTTATCTAACCAACATAAGACCCTATAGATATAGCATTTTTAGCTTTAGTTCTTGAGTGAATTAACATATAATTACTGCTAGTGGCATCGGTTTGTCATGCCTGCACTGCAATGCCCTCTGAATCACATTATTTTGTCCTTGTCATACCGTAATTGCAGCATCAGTTCCACAAAGGGTGGCAACATTCTCACCATGTTTTTGCTGCATGGAAGTACCAGTAACTGATTCATTTGATGCTGTTTATGCCACCTTAGAATCATTATGTCCAGGCCATTCGTGTGACGAAGCCTGAAACTAGTACTGATTTTACAAGCTTGAGCATTGATCCTTTTGCATGCCAAATACTAATCCTTTATGCATTACTCAGGACAAAACTTTACTGGAAGCTCCTATGTTCAACGCATTCTGGGAAAAGGATGTTGCAGAGTCTGTGCGCCAGGGAGATGCGCAACCATTTGTAGAGGAAGCTGTACTGCAAGTATCTGATTGGGGATTCAGCTTGTCAGACATTCAAATGCAGAAGAAAGAGGATCAGGGAGTATTTGAATTTATCAAGTCTCTGTTCAGTCAGGCTGAGCGAGAGTGGGTGGGATTTCTGGGCCCAATCCACATTTGGCAGGTTCGCAGTCTGTTTCCTAGAAATAATTGTTGATTTTGAATCGAGTTGGCATATTCGTGCACAGTTGTAGTTTATTCCAACCATATGGATATTTCAGCTTGATTTCTATTTGAATGGGATTGACTTGTGGTTAGTAGAAAAGAGAACGAAACACACTAGTTTTGTCATGCACACTAATGCATGACAGGGGGTAAGCTTCCGGTGTAGGGAGGTTGGGTGAATGAAATGGCAGTATATTTTACCGTTTCTAAATATAAGTCTTTCTAGATATTTCAATATGGACTACATACGGATGTATATAGACATATTTTAGAGTGTAGATTCACTCATTTTGCTCCGTATGTAGTCCATATTGAAATCTCTAGAAAGACTTATATTTAGGAACAGAGGGAGTAATTGATAAATGAGCATTATTATACAGAAATCATCACTGTGTGTCATCATAGGAACAGTAAACCGCTGGTGTCCGATATATGGCTTGATGAGTCACATTCTCCTCAGGCTACATGTTTTGCATCCCCATTTGGCTGAGTTCTTCCTGAAGCACTAAACTCCATTCAATCTTTTAACAGGGAATGGATGACCGGGTGGTGCCCCCGTCGGCGACCGAGTTTGCCCGGAGGATGGTTCCAGGAGCCACTGTCCACAAGCTTCTCGACGAAGGCCACTTCTCATACTTCTGCTTCTGCGACGAGTGCCACCGGCAGATATTCTCCACCCTGTTTGGCACCCCGCAGGGCCCACTCAATCCTGCACCGGAATCCAGCGAAGTGGCCCCAGAACCGGCGGAAGAAACAAGCCCTGCATACGACGAAGAAGTTGCAGAGCAGGAAACATCAGGCCTGGCCTGACCATGTTCAGCCTCAGGATCATGAGTATAGATACAAGAGTACAACAAGACGTTACTAGTAGGAATCTCAGAGAAAAGATAGGCTTTTCCTTCCTTGCCGCCAGTGGAGAAAATGCTGACCGATAATCGGTGGACTCCTTGTAGAGCGCCGAGTGTAAAACGAAGCTCTGTGTCTGGGGTCTGGATGGGGGGCTTGCACCGATTGTGCCGGTTCAGTATAATGTACAGAAAAGCCTTGAAAGGTCTGCAAAAGAAATCACCTGCTTGGTGCGTTCTCTCTCGATATTGACATTCGATTGGCCTGTGACGACGCGACGCCCTTGCATGCCTATTCTGCGCATTTGCTTTGCTTAGTATGCCGTGTAATGGGATGGTTGGTTGTATTGCTCTCTCAGCTATGCTATGCTATGCAGAAGTAGTCTTTGCTGTGCCAGCCTTCCTGATTCCGGAAATGTAGCATTTGCTTCCTCTGTAATGTGTTGCCTTTTCCCATTTTCTGAAAATACGCAATAGGTTATTGATCTGGAAAACACTAGACATTACAATGAAAATATAACAAGACACAGAATGAGCAGTATTAGATTTGCGTCGAAAACAATACCTGCCATCTTCTTCCTTCAATTGTACACCACACGTCGGTGCTTGAAAAAGCACTGGCATTAAGTGAAAGACACACCTACCAGGCTTTGAGAACTATTGCCCACTCGCTGCTAGAAACGAAATCTAATAACCGATGAAGAAACGTTAACTAGGCATCATCCCACGCAGTGCAGGCTTGCAATCGTTCACCATAGAAAGGGACCAAGAGACATCGATGAAGAAATAGGTTCATGCCACTGAACAACTCTCGAAAGATGAAGTCAATGTCGCCGCAGCAAGAGACATCTTTCGGTTGATTGACACACCAATTGTCAAGATCTAAAGTACCATCAGATCCGAAAACAGCTACCATCACAGTCCTTTGTTAACAACGGATTGGGCGTCGACAAGATAGAAAGGGACCCGATAGACCTTATTCAAATGCGCCATTGCCACCACTACCTCGCCGATGGTGTCAGGAAATCAGAACCTGGATGAAATACAAACCTATCTAATAATAAAACTAAAGAAAAAGAAGGGATGGTTCTCCACTCATCTGATCACCGACGAACCGCCGAAAAGGAGAAAGCAGGGGGATCGAGACGGTGGAGGAGACCTTAGTGGCGGCTATAGTTGCATGGGTTTTGCGTGTATATAAAAACACAGCAAAAAGCGAAACGCACCGCTCTCGCGCGCCCTGGTTTCCCCACCTGGGCCGAAGACCACTAGGCTACCCCGGGCCCGTTGTGGCTCGCTCATAAGAGAAAAAAGGGGTCAAATGGGCCTGAATGTCCGATACCAGACGAACCCAGCGCCCTGCCTAGCCTGTCTTCCTCAGTTCATCCCGACACGGCGCACGCACAGAAGAACGGACTGCTAACCCTACCGGACATCTGGATCGGAGCAGAGCGCCGCCCCGAGCGTCGGCGCGCCACCCCCGCCCCGCAGGCACGGCCCCAAGCCACCGAGCAGCGTCCCCGCGCCCGCACGCTACCACCTCGCGCTCGCCTCGTCCTCGGCTGCTCGGCACTTCGGCAGGCACGACCAGGACTGCGCTCGGAGCACGCTGACCGCCGTCCATCGCAACGGCCCGGGTCGCAACAGGCAGCACGCAGGGGCCAACGCCAGTCCACTGGGCCTAGCGTGAGTGTTCCAATTCCTCATTTTCTGAAATTTCCTCATTCGAGAATAGAGGATGATCCTTAATTTTGTTTGATTCATTGTAGCATTCAATCGAAAGTAAGAAGCAATTTGTTGACGTATGTTGTTGGTCTGTAGGTGTGAAAAATGAAGAGTAAGTTATTGCTACTAAGAACAATTTGTAGTTTTGTTGTCGCTATTGTAAACTTTCATGTCCATATTGTTGTGCCGCAATATTTTTTCTTGCCTCCGCATACCATTTAGAAAATCTTGGCTCTGCCACTGTGGTTGGAGAATATCTTTTCCACAGATTATTGCGGGCTTGAACTGTTCTCTGCACAATCCTTGCGTTCAAGATGAGCCCTTAAGGTCTCATGTCTCTCTGGCGGCAACAAGCCACTTTGTGGTTTGCCGGAAACGGCAAAGCTGGCTGATGGTGAAAATGCCATTGGAGAAGGTTAAAGAAATGCCATTGGAGTGAACGCCTCTAGATCGACGCTGATGCCCCCGTAGCCCCCACCCAACCTCGACCTCCAGCTCGCCGCCCAGCCGAATCTTCGCCTTGACAAAAACCACCAGCCGCAATGGTTGGTGTTGGCCCACCTAATTTTTGAATGTGAGTAAACATGTATGCAGATGCATTAATGTGTTAAAATGCTCGCTGTATAGATGTGTTAACATGGAATGTGATCTGAAGATGGCAAACCGAAATTGTTGGTCAAAGTCTTGTCTTAAAGGACCGGAATACACCTTATATTTTCCCCAAAGAAGTGTCATGTACTATAACCTATTTCTTCTGTGAACTGAAGTGCTGAAACATATAAATTTCCACATCATATGCTAATACTCTGGATGGTGGCCATCATAGTTAACCCCAAGAGGCCAATATTATCTTATTCCATGGATACTGTGCATTCAGCTGTCGAGTCATTGCTGTCAATTGGACGAAAATATTGATACTGTAATTTGTGTTTAATGATATATTATTTGCTAAAACTTTGTCTGCTCTGCTGTTGTTGATCTTCTGCCTGTCTGGGTCATAAAGGTTAGTTTGATCATTTGAGTGCTGTGAATAACTTGGTGCTTACTGAGTGGCGAGTGATTTAGTGCTGTCAATGAAGTCTATTACTTCTTTTTAATTGAGTCTTAATTCAATATTAAAAAGGATGAGCTGCATTCTACATGCTAACAATGTGAGCGATCGTAAACCATTTTACACTCAAATATCCTAGTTACCCGAGAACAAATCTTTCTTCATGTGTTATCGACTTCATGACCTTAAGTCAACTTTTTTGTGTGTAGCAGTTGTTAAATTTGCAAAGGTCAAATTCTGTCATGAATACCACACAGAAAGTTGATCCAACGGAATCAGCTGCTAAGATTGCTCAACAAGCCTCGCAGTTCAAACGATGGGGACGTAGACATCCATTTGTTCGATATGGTCTTCCACTCATTTCGTTGACAGTGTTTGGTGCGGTTGGTCTAGCTCATCTTATACAGGGAAGGTAAGGCATTTACCATTCTGCACGGCCAAAATACAGGAAATCAATCGGTCTATAATTGTATCCAGGCATCCTTTTGTTTCACATATTTGACGGTGGCAGCTCATTTGTATTTTGCAGCAAAGAAGTAACAAAGGAAAAGGAGGATATGGAATGGGAGGTCGTAGAGAAAACAAAAGCTCTGAGCCGAACAGGACCGGTGGAAGGGGCCTATAAGCCTAAGAAGCTCTCACTAGAGGATGAACTGAAGGTAATGTTCTGTTCATATGCGAAAGAAACAAGGTCTGCCATTTTTTTTCATGATTGGTCTGGCTGATGAGCTTCCCCCCACCCCCCCCCCCCCCCCCCCCCCCCCCCCCCCCCCCCCCCCCCCCCCCCCCCCCCCCCCCCCCCCCTTTGTATATCATAGGCTTTGCAGCAAAAGGTGGACATAAACAGCTACGACTACAAGAGAATTCCCAAACAAAATGAAAACAAGTGAAGTAAAGCACCGTTTATCATGCTAAGGAATGAGAGATTTTCTTAAAAGCTCTGAAGTGGTTTCTTCGTATTGTTACTTCATAAGTTCCTTGGGATGCTGTCGAAGTGTCAAAATGAGATTACGGAGACATTATCATCAGAGAACTCTGTGCTTCATCAGCCACCAGCAGTAGAGACTTAGGTCGATGATCCTTTTGAAGGCTTGAACCGTAGGAATCATCTTTGTAGCGATAGGAGATGGACATTTTCACAGTCCGCCCAAGTGAGTTTCTTTTTTTGAGTTGATCGAATACTGCCTTCCTTATCAATGGGGCCAATAAATTGTAACAGAGAACTCTGACGTGTGAACAATCAGATTTTGTATGCCATTTCTTGGAAGCTACTCCCTCGGTCCCATAATATAAGAGGAGCCGGACCCTCTAACATCCTCAAGGGAAGTCACAGAGCTAGAGTGGTGTTCTTGTGTAAAAAAGAGAAGGAAAGTCAGGGAGCTTATGAAATTGAAATATTTCTTAAAAAAAAAGTGAAATGAGTTTAAAAAAAATTGAAATGAGTCTTCTAAAATTGAACTTGGAATGTCACAAATTGAAATTGATCTTTTAGGAATTGAAACGTGCCGTTTGAAAATTGAAATAAGCATTGTTCATGTGCTAAGAGTGAAAGGAAGTCAGGTTACTATAGCTTACCTGTATTCCCTTTGAATGTTAGAGGATCCGGATCCAATATAAGAGCGTTTTTGGCACAGCCAACGTGTGATTGTGAACAATCAGATTATGTGTGCCATTTTTTATATATATTTTTTTTTTTTGATATCAAGCCATTTTTTATATTATTATGGGACGGAGGGAGTAATCAGTTGTATCACGAGCACTAGACAAAATGGGAAGAAAGTTCTTGAGACTCCGAGGCCCGTATTCGGCTGTCAAATCACCCCGGCTCGATTTGAAACTTCATGGCACAAACGTTTCGTCCCAACTCCTAAGGGAAAAGCAGAAACCTAGTGGACTCATCTAAAAATGAAAATACCTAGTGGGCCAATATGCAAACTGCACCCCTAAAGCTGTATTCTCCCACCCGATGGCCGACGCGATGGCCGCCGCCGCCGCCGGAGAGACTCCGCCGCTGCAGGCGGACTACTTCTTCGGGAGGCCATGGACCGATCTCAACGAAGGACTCTCCTACACCGACACGTTCCGCGGCGCTGGTCAGCCTCCTCTCCCCAGCTCTCTTCCTGTTTTTCTTTTTCTACTTCCTCTGATTTATCCACATCCGAGCAGATGCGGAAACCACCACCACCACCTTGATCGACTTCTACTCTGAGAACTACAAGAGCTCGGCGCCATTGCCAGGGTACGTATCTGATGCCCGAGCTCACTTGTTAATCTCCGTGGCTTCCTTCTTCTTTTGTATTTGGTTTCTCTGGACTGGAGGCTGGAACGCCGTGTTGATTTGATTGTGGTGGTTGCACGCCTCTGCAGGTGGATTCATAGGATTCGCAATGGACAGGTAGCATACGCAGCAACCGGTAGTTAATTAGTCATGATGTTTTTTTTTGTGTGGGTAAATTAATCATGCTGTTTGCAATCAATCGTTTTTTGTTGTTATGAATTTCTAGCTGTTAGGTTTATGAATCCTTCATGCTGATGCTTTTTCTCTTTGCCCTTTTGAGCTTCAAATGCATGTATAAGAAAATTTATGTGGTATCCTGTAGCTAATTAGTAGTATGTTTCTGCATTGTAAGCCACGCGGGTTGAAATACAAATGAAGGCATTGAGATTTTTTTGCAGATAACGGTTGATGGCCAAGTTGTCACTGATCCAGATATGATTCTCAGGTATCCTCTTATGCTGTTTGCAGTACACATTTGCAACAAGAGTGTTATCATTCTTATTTTCCTTCATCGTTTCCTTTATGTTAGTAGCTACCTTTCGAAACTAATATGTATTTCATTTGGATCCCCTTTTTCAGGGAGGGTTCTAAGTTGGTATATCATCGCCTCGCATGGAAGGAGCCATTTGCACCACATTTGCTTCAAGTGCTTTATGAAGATGATGACATGGTATGCACTTCAACCTGGTATTCTTGCTAAATTGCACATAAACACATTCTATCTAACTTTCGTTCAGCCTAGCTGGTTGGCAAGGTTCAAGTTCTATCTGTTTTTCATCTATTTTTTGTGAGCCACATACTTTTTTCCCATTGTCATGTTTGTCTGTTATAGCTATGGTAGTTGCAAATCTTGACTGATTTTCAGCAAGTATGAATCTCCCTTCATTCCTATGTATGTTTATTAAAATTAGTTGTAACACGTAAAGCTATATAATCATAGCCGTAAATCAGCTCAGGAATATTTTTTCAGGTCGCCCTTAATAAGCCTTCTGGTTTGCAAGTTCTTCCAAAAGGACTCTTCCAGCAGCGCACTGTTCTAGCACAACTTCAGTGGAAAGAGTGGAAGATGCCCCCATCAAGCTGCTCGAAGAGAAAAAATGTGCAGTTAAATCCTGTACCTGTTCATCGATTAGGAAGGGGCACGTCAGGTTTGTAGCGTTTTATTTGGTTCACTCTGATCAGTTGAGATCTAGCAGACGTGAATTTTGTTCCTTGCCTGTGAAACCAGGAATCTAGGATAAATACATATTTGCTGTTCCTGGCATTACTTTGACAAAGAGCTCTTTTTTTACCATAACGTGATAAAGTGCTCTTCTGCAATGAAGCCTCATTTTCCTACCAATATTTTGGTTAAAAAATGTGTCTCACAGAAATGTTTGTTACCGCTGCATTGCCCATATGTAAAGTCTTCCCTATTGCTGATGACCTGCATGTTCCATGTTAGGTCTACTGCTTTGTGCCAAGACAAAGCTTGCCAAAGTTGGACTTGCATCTTATTTTGCAGAAGGTGCTGCAAATGCAGAGAAGAAAAGGTGTACAATCTTCTCTTTAAAATTTGGAAAGCGTATCTGTACCGTTAGCACCACCGGTTAAGTGATTAATTTAATTTATAGGGATGGAACTGAGGTTTGCAAAGAACGGAAAATTTCAAAATTCTATCGAGCATTAGTAACTGGTATACTTGAACATGACGAGGTGCTGTCCTTTACCCACTCACGCGGTCACGCCTATGAATTACACTATCCTAACTGATATCTTGCTTAGAAAACGTGTATAATGGCCATTCTTGTAAACAAATGTTTATTGTATGACTTTTTTCTTTGCACCTGCAGGATGTGGTTACTCAACCCATAGGATTGATTCATTACCCTGGAGTTGCAGAGGGACTTTATGTGGCATGTTCCTCAGGTACTACAAGTTTACTGAACCAAGAACGGGCTTACTAAAATCGACAATATAGGTTATATCGAACAAACCTTGCTTGATTTATTAATGCATCTCCAATTCTCCAGTGCAGAGATGCTTATAAAAACGATTAGAGACGCCGCGTTAGAAAGCGTCTAGCGTAAGAGCCTCGATCTCCAATCCAGGCAATTTTTTTTCAGGCATTAGGTAGTAAATTTTGATTTAAGCGTCCATTAACTCCAATGCAAATTTCGTAAGCGCCTGTATATCCCTAGAACAACCAAGTCTCGGCTGCATTTGTTTTATCGGTTTTAGTGGAAGTCTCCAGAGCTCTCAGCTTCTGTAGCTAATTAAGGGCTCTCAAAAAGAAAAGAAAAATGTTGCTAGTTAAAGCTGCATGCAGGAGATGGCATTAGTTAAGGCAGACATGCAGCGCACAAATCTAATATGCCAAGGAGTACCAGCATAGTACTTGTATCCCGCTAGATGAATACAGTTGAGATCGTAACAAACAAGCTAACGAATCAAGTGGAGATCACAGCGTAGTGCTCGTCGAGCGAGAAATTCCACCTGCATGAATAGCTCGGAGTGTCGGTCTCCAGTTGCAGCAGCGATGACAATGCTGATACTGGGAATAAGGCCGAAACTGGCAAAAATGACCATGATTAGTGCCTGCTGTTAGTGCTGTATGGGACATGGCCTTACGTGGTTTTATCTTGCATTATTAATTCTCAGGGAAGCCAGCCATGAGCAAAGTGTGTGTTCTTGAGAGACTTGCGCACCAAAATCAAACGCTGGTCCAGGTATGGGGTTTTGTGTCCTGCTTTTACATATTCATTCATTTATGTATGCACATCATCCCCTCGAATTGCTGATGTGTATAAGGCTTAGATTATGGTTTCTTATATATGCCACTGTTTCTTTTTCTTGACTGGTGCAGGTTGAAATTCATTCAGGACGGCCTCACCAAATACGGATACACCTTGCATACATTGGACACCCTCTTGTTGGTAAGTCAAAACACTTTTGTTATTGTGATGGCCATAATTGTACTTGAGCTCTTTCTTCCAGGCTTAGCTAAAAGCATTTTTGCATACCATTGCTAAAAAAATATCTAAATAAAGTGCATGGCAGACCCTATTTTCATTAGATAAATTCCAAAGTTCAGACTCTGCATGTTTTTTTTCCCCAGATGATCCTCTCTATGGTATTGGTGGGCAGCCTAAATTTCTTGGCCTGGAATCTACTAGTACAGATATTTCTTTTGCATATGACGGGTAATTCTTTCATCTTTTAGTTGTGCTGCGTACGGCCATGTATGATCCCCCCCTGTTCTTTTATCTAGTTTAACTAACCTTAGTAACAATTTTTAGAGGTTACGAGAGGCCTTTACAGCCTGTTCCCGGAGACTGTGGGTATCATTTACATGCTCATTGGCTGGTCCTTTCTCATCCAACTACGAATAAGGTATTGAGAAATGAATCTTTCTAAATTGGGTAGTGTTCTCTGCCTAACATGTGCAATAGCTTATTGGCCTCAAGAACTGTATTATTGAACGAGGAATGAATTACAACTAATTTTGTGATATATTTCTGAATAAGACATGATTGTAGGGGTTAATATTTCAGTAAAACTATGAGTAAATCTTAACAAATGACAGAGTATTTTGTTTCCCTAAAAGAACGAAGAATTAGGTTCACTCCTGTATAACTGTATAAGAAAAGTAATTCTGGACGGAGGGAGTACTATTTTGTTAGATTGTTAGACTGAACAAAGCAGGTAGGATATGCTACCAATCATATTACCAAGATGGCAAGATGCAAAATGATGTTAAAAGAAGCTTCAATGGTTCCTCTGAGAGTCTAAATTCTTATACTAGCTACGCAGTGACTGCGTCTGTGGGGGTAAGTGGCCGGACGTGCAGCAGGTGACTGCAGATCTACACGAAGACATGGTCATGGGTGTTGTCTAGTCTCACGTACAAAACAATTCTTTCGTTCTATCAGTGCATGAGTAAGCAAGCTTTTGCATTATTTATAAAAAGGAAATAAATAGTCCCCATTAATGGTGAGAAACAGAGAAAGATTGATACTGCTTATTTTTTTCGATGCAGTTTTAGTCATGCAAGAAATGCATTAATAGTTTCAATCTAACATTAGAATTGTAAAATAACGTAAGTTTGCCGTTCAGTTTGTTGGACAGTTTCTGGTTGTACATTGTGAGAGTATGTGATTTGGTTGGCAGAATGAACTATGCAATTGGCTGTTTGATCATCTATTCATCCTTTCTTACATAGGAATGTTGCCACGATATATTTCTTGTTAGTCCCTTTCCTTTTGGGTTTACTGAGCAACAAACTCTGATGACTGAACACCAAGTGTGCTTTTCCCTTACATTTTTGTGGTTGGCTTTGCAGATGGTGAAGATAACTGCCCCTCTGCCGCATATCCTACAAACTCGAGAGGAGCGTTGCGATCCGCAAGTTGATATTTGAGCTCATAACTTTAAATTTGAAAGTATGTGCATCCAATGAGTTGAGCAACAAGCCCGTGGAGATGGAGGCTATTGGACGCTAACGTCCGCATATGAGGTGTTGAGTGTATTTTGCAGAGTGTCAGACTGAGTTTTTGCGTGTGGGGCAGCCTGGACAATACAGGAAATGGTATTGCTGAGTTTAAATGGTCACTGGACGCTTCTGAGGGGAAACCATGAGGAACATTTGTGTTTGATGAACACACACACGGAGGGAGTAGAACAGAGTAAACATTTCAGGTCACTGCATCTGAAGATGCATTCACACAGCCAAAGGATGGACTAACTGCTGTGTGTGTGTGTGTGTGTGTGTGGTGTGTGTGTGTGTGTGTGTGTGTGTGTGTGTGTGTGTTCGTGTTGTATATATGGCCGAAACCAATTTTGCACTTATTATGCAAATGTATGCACATTTTGGCTAAGATAATCATCTGCAAGCATGTAGAAACTAGATTACCATGTATTCTGAACCAAGTTTGTTTCTTATTTTATTTTTTGCGTATGAACCAAGTTTGAATGCGACAGCCCAGTAGCCCTACTTCTGAATCGAGGATCATTCAGATTTGATTCCTGAAACTAGAACAAACATAAATGAATTCATCTCTGTTCTCTGAACATGAATCTTATACGGCGGATTTACCAGTCGCGTACACGGAGTGACGGAGTTATGACCGGCCTTGCGCCGAACGCGTGTTCGCAGCAGCAGAGTTACACGAAACACAGGACACCAGCACAAGGGAACTGCGCGGCGACACCATCTCTCTCTCAACACCAATGGAAGGCTCGCCGGCGACGCGTCTCCCTGAGGCCGACGCGCTCCCCGATGGCTTCGTCGAGAGCTCCTCCGCCGACCAGGCCCAGCCAGTCTCCCCCGCCCCCGCCGCCGGCGATCCCCTGCATCCCGCCCTCGGCCCTGATCACGAGGGCGCCGCCCGCGCCGACGGCGAGGAAACCCTAGGCGCTCCATCCACCCCCGCCGACGCCGCCGATGCCCTGCGGAGCCTCTCTATGGCCGCCGCCGCTTCGGAGCCGGAGCGTGCCCCCGAGCAGCAGGGGTCCGCCGCAGACATAGGAGGTGATCTCCCTCTCTTCCACGCACTGGCAGCTTCCTGATCTGATGTCATCTAATTTCGACATCAAATCGTCAGTTACAGTTTAGGGTGAATGAGGCAACTTGAGCAGCTTCGCCCATCGCCATTGAAGTCTGTAATATGTTCGCTCACCTTGTTTTGATGCTCTTCGCACAGGTGCCAAAGATGCAATGAAGGAGAGCTTTGTGGTAGAGCAAGCAGAATCAGTGGCCAATCCAAAGGTTGCCAATGCAGAAATGGATATGGTTTAGATTTCTCTGCTTGCTATATTGGTGTTGGTGGGAAGATAAGTGTGTGCTAAACTGGATTGATTCCATGACTTTGTAGGATAGTGGCGAGCCAAAGCGTAAGGTCGTGAAGTGGAACAGTAAGCTAGAGAAGGACAGGGAGTTGTTGCAATTTGCCCAGAGGTACCATGGAGTGGTAGCGGAGAGGGATGCAGGCAAGTTTCTATTATCCAAAATGTGACCCAGATGCTTAGTTCTCCAACAGTTGAATGTAATTGATAAATCCGTTGGTTACTCTCAGTTAAGGATCCACTGTCAAAAACCCCAAAGCTGTCCTTTTGTTTGGAATGAAGTTATCTAATAACCATGTTAATATATAACGTGTGGTAATTTGAAAACTTCTGGATTCTTCTCATTAAACAAAAGAAAACCTATGTAACTAAATACTGATTACTCTGTTTTTTTTTCCTTTGTATGCACACTCGTAAAATCCTTCCTACCTTAAAATGTATTCTTTTGGTCTTTCATCAGAAATTATAGCATGGAACATCTGGTGGACCAGTCACATTTAGCAAGAAGAACATAGCGAAATCTCCTTTCTGCTTCTTCCATGGACAATTGTCCACTCTATATAGGAAAGATGCATTATATGATCATTCCATCACTATATAAATGTATTCATTTATTTGAATTTGGGTTAGCAATGAACACCCCCCAAACGGAGACAGCTCAATTGTGCATATTTCATTAAAGGATTTAAAATTCATTAACATTTTTGTTGAAAACATGAAAATCACAGTTAAGATTCTTTGTAGCTCCTTTAGATGGAAGGATTTTCAACCCCTAGAAATTTTTCCTATAGAGGCACATGGGATCAGAAAACAAAAAAACTGTGAACACCAAAATTCCTATGGTTTCCATAGGCCATACACCCCAATTCCGTAGAATTCCTAGCCAAGGCTTAGAGATCTAGAATTTTTTCTGTGTCTGGCAACTGTGGGCTTTGACAATGCATCTAATAATCCCTAAAGAAAACTCATGTATTTTTTTATGGTGCAACCAGATAATCAAATACTCCCTCCGTCCCAAAATTCTTGTTTTAGATTTGTCTAAATACGGATGTATCAAGTCACGTTTTAGTATTAGATACATCCGTATCTAGACAAATCTAAGACAAGAATTTTGAGACGGAGGGAGTAGTTTCTATTACTTGTTCATGTGTTTTCAATTCATGCAGGATTCAATATGTCATGACATTTAGTTATTGTGTATTTTTCTGTTCCTGTGTTTACCATTCATGTATTCTTTTTTTCTTTCTGAGAAAATGCAAAAGCTTTGCGTTTCATTGCATTGATAGAGAGAAGAGTCATTACAAGCTCCAAGAAGGACGCACCCGGCGTACAATAGCCCAAGCAAGGCCACACCCAATGCACAACACAACGCCCCTAGACGCTAGTCGCCGCTTCCTTTAGGAGCAAAGCCGCAAGCCCAGACATGCCCGCCGGAGCCCACTGCCTAGCCTCCGACTTGATTGTGTTGAGGTGACGGTCGGGGTTGAGCCGAGCATTGTTCAAGATGATTGCGTGATGATGCTTCCAGATGCACCAGACCACCAACTGGATGACCGAGGACGCGCCCTTCCGAGCCGAGGACCCGAGGTAGTAGGAACCCGGAGGCAAGTTTCTTGCCACCAATCCACAAAGTCCGCCCCCTCGGCTGGGCCAATAGCAATCGACCTGAACCAGGAGAGCACTTGCCAGAGAGGAGGTGGGCCATTGTCTCCTTGGACTGGTCGCATAGCACAAAACTCGATGTCTGCTGCAAGCCACGACGCGCAAGACACTCTGATCTGTTCAAGCGAGCCACAGGAAGAACTTGACGAGCGAGGTCCGACCGCGCCCTCAAAGAGAGCGTTACAGCAACTCTTGGACATGTACTGCGCATCCGCCGTCCAACGCCACTGGAGGGCGTCCGTGTGGGGAGCAAGCTGCACCACGCGGGCCAACCGGCAGATGGCATAGAGCCAGCGCCCCACCCCACCCCCGATATCCGAGAGCCAGCATCGATGCGATCGGGCATCCCGAAGAGTCAGGGAGACCAGCTGGTGCAGCTTGGGCTCGATGCGATCGGGCATCCCGAAGAGTCAGGGAGACCAGCTGGTGCAGCTTGGGCGCTATCTCTGAGATTACCCGGCCATCAAGCCAGCAGTCCTCCTAGAATAAGGCAGTAGCTCTGTCGCCAACCACCATCTTGGTGGATGCTGTGAACACTGCATGTTCATCCCAGGAGAACTGGAGTCCGAGGCCTTTCCAGGGGCGGTTGGGATTAGTGAGCATCCTCCAGAGCCAGTGGACCCGGAGACTGATCGCCACCCTCCTAAGGTTCAGAACACCCAGGCCGCCCAGACAAAGGGGCCTACACACCCAATGCCAATTGACGTGGCAGTGGCTGCCCTGCCAACCAAAAGGAACCCCCTGAGGATCTTATCAATCTACTTCTGGGACCGCTTGACTAGGACCGACCTGACCAAGGTTAGGCGCCCAACCTTCGCCATCATCGATGCCCTCCAAGTACGGAGGCGATCCGTGATCGTGTCAACCAATGGCTCGAGAGCTGCACTTGACAACTTCCGGAGGGCGAGGGGGATCCCGAGGTACTTGGTCAGGAATGGAGCCAGCTGGCACTCCATACCAATGCAGCCTCGGGCCACCTCGTCCGAACAACCTATGGTGGACACCAAGCATTTAGCGAAGTTGTTGTGCAACCCCGTGTGCCTGCAGAGCGCTAAGAAGCTGCGAACAGCGAGCAACTCCCCCCTATCCAGGTGACTGAAGATGACCACGTCGTTCGCGTAAAGCGAGGTGCGAGGAGCGTGACTACGGAGCACCCCGAACTCCCTGGCCCTGGTCAAAACAACCTGTTGAGGGTGTCGATCACCAACACGAACAACATGGGGGATAGCGGGTCACCATGTCGCAACCCCTTGTGGTGCCATATCGGCGGCCCGGCTCACCATTGAGCATCACCGTTTTGCTGCTTGAGGACAGCAGGATGGCAACCCACTCGCGGAACGTCCAAGCAAGGCCCAAAGCCGATCCTACGCAGTACCTCGAAGAGCAATGCCCAAGACACCAAGTCGAACTCGTGAGAGATGTATTCAGAAGAGGCCCAAAATTATTTTGACCGCAGTAGAAATCATTGCCTGGAAGTGTATTGGTTAGAAATCATATTTCCATAGAGTGGCAGCAGAGAGGGACGCAGGCAAGTTTGTATTATGTGAAACCATGATCCCGACTACATGCCTGTTTTTTCAACAGTTAAGGGTTCACTGTCCAAACACTACAGCTTCACTTTTTTTGGTTGGTATAATGTTCTATAATATACATGTCATTAGAACAAAGCAAAATAGATATAACTCAAATACTCAATACATGATTACTCTGGGTTTTTACTCATGTATGCACATGGTACTCTTAAAATCCTTCCTACCTACTAAGATGTGCTGTTTGCATTTTGTCTCTTGCAGCCATTGCAGTTAAAGAAAAATTAGAATCTCTTTGTAGAGAATTTCAGCGTCAAAACAAAATGTTAAAGGTATGTTCAGTTAGTTCTGAGATGTGAAACTAGTATTCATAAGTATTTTGCACTTCTTTTTTCAACTGATATATTTTAGGTCTGTGGTTCAGGAAGAGTGCCAAAGGGTGTCAACAGAGGGGCAGAACTTTCGGATGGAGATGTCCGACAAATTCGAGAATGCTATGAAGGTCAAATACATTACATGAGAGTAATCTGAAATAAATATTTATGAATGTCCTTTTTAATTTCATTACCTTAAATACAAAGCCTGTTTTACGTTCCTGGCCAGCTTGATCCCTGTCTTTGACTTAGTCATTAAATGGAGTACTTTTTATCCTTTATTTACCATTATATTTATGATATTTTATAGGCTGTCAGTGTCAAGCTTGAGGAGCAGAAAAATGAATGCATTGCTCAGTTTGAAGAGAACAATTCGTAAGACTACTAAGCTTAGGCATGTCTTCAGTTTTAAGAGTTTCAATAATTGAAACAACCTCGATTCACAACAAAGTTACATACGTAATGATGGCTGCTATTTTGTAGGCTGAGAAATAAACTCAAAGACCTTGCTGATCAATATAATATCATTCAGCAGAAATATGCTCATCAGGTATGCTTGACCAGTATCTCCAAGGATCCAATACTGCCACAAGCCCACAACAATGATTTATGTGTTGTTTATTGTACTTTCTATTAACTTTTGTTTCTCGTTGGCTCATCACACATGCAGCTGAAAGAAAAGACGCTGGAACTTGAGCTTGCTGATCTGAAAATTCAACAGCATCAAGCGAAAGCAGCTCAAGAACATGCCCAAATGGTATTGTATGCTGAGCAAGTTTCTCAACTTGTCACTACTGAGAAGAACCTGCAGGTGCAGCTAGCTGCTGATGGTGAAAAATTTCAGCAGTTTCAGGTACTTTTGCAGAGAAAATCCTACTCTTAATTCTTAATTCTATTGCTCCAGTTTATCTTAATGGTGGATTTCCCCTCCCCCAGTAGATGAGCACATAAACAGCATTCCAGCTCATCCATTTTAATGGGGATTATAGGTGTAAATGTTGTGTTCCATTATATCGTTTCAGGATGCCCTGTCAAAAAGCAATGAAGTGTTCGAAACTTACAAGAAGGAGATGGAACAGGTTTTTACCCATCTCACTTCACACTCATCACTGTATCTGCTATCTGCTTTGAACTTTTGTTCTTATTAATTGCTCTGCCTACAGAACTTAAAATTTATTTTGTTATCTCCACATTAGATGGTGAAGGCGATAAAAGACTTTAGGAAGCAAAATGAAGCCCTGAAGAACAAGTGTGAGAATTCAGATGTTGCTCTTGTGAAGCTTATTGAGGAGGTAATGCATACATTATACAAACTAGTCAGGATGTTCGAAAACAAGCGCACCTACCTGATCTTATTTGTTTGAAGCTAATAGCCGCATGCTTTTGATAGCTCATATTAATCTCCTTTAATACCATACCCGTGTGTGGTATCACCTTATTTATTTTTTATGGTTACGCAGTTTCATCTACCTTAGCTTGCATACTAGGAGAATTTTGTGCAAGTTGGTACGCATGTTGCTAACTTAGAACCTATTTTTGGTCATGCGTGCAGCGTGAGGTGATGAAGAAGCAACTAGACAAATATAAGAATCAAAAGGACAAACTTGAGTCCCTGTGCCGGTCGCTACAGGCAGAAAGGAAACAGAGCCCATCTGTCAGTATTCCTAATGACGCCTCTAACCAAGAAGATGTTACAAATCAGAAACAAAGCCCATCTGTCAGTATTCCTGATGACGCCTCTAACCAAGAAGATGTTATAAGTCAGCAGCCAGAGTTATAGCGTTTTGGTGCTTCATGGTGCTGCTGCTCTCTATGGTATAACTCGGCGAGATTTTCTGAATCCTGGCAAACAGATATATGCGATACTTTTACCCTGCTTTGCTTGTGATTCTCTGGGAGCTGTGGTATGTGTATGTCACACACCCAACCGAAACTATTTGCCTAAATATCTCATCGTTTGAGCAATTTCAGAGTGGCTTTGGTTTCTCCGTGCAAAGAGCTGTCGAGTTCAAGTTTGTAACCAGACCAGCGTTACAATGTGTTCCTTTTTCGTGTGATTGGATGGTAGAACCTCGGTCTTTTAGAAACAAACCGAATGTGTGCACTGGTGAACTGATCAACATTCTGTGTTAAGCAAGTTTTATACTTATATTAGTGAGTTGTGTTTTGTCACTGTTAAGTGAGTTTTATACTTGGTACTCCCTCCGTAACGCTCTTATATTTCTTTATAGAGAGAGTACTTCATATGGAAGAAATCAAACAATATATACTCCTGGTCTCTAGGGAGATAAAAAGAAAATGTTGTTACATTGTTATTTTGCTTGAAAAGCCAAACACATTCGACTTATATAGGAAAACTAGCTAACTACCTGTTCGTTCGTACAGATAAAACAAATTAGACCATCTCGAGTCGCAAGTGATGCCAAGCTTAGACTACATGGCACGGTCATAACTTTGCTGGTATATTTCAGTGACACTTGCAGGCAACTTTAGTTGGGCATGTTTTTTTTTTGGCCAATTCTCCCAGAATCTTCAGCCCCCATTCCTTTGCAATCATAACTAATTAGACCCTAACTAGGACTATCAAATGGATGGGGGTTGAAGATTATAGGAGAAACTGAGGAGGGGGGCGATTCTCCTAGAACCGACCAAAAGAACTGGCCCATAAACATCAGGAGGGGAGGAGCCGAGGAGGATGTTAACGGGGCCGCCCATTGGGATCCCTGTTCCAGTGAATAATGCAGCGGACACCACACACAATGCCTATGTAAACAAAATGTACCATCTATATGAACAATATATGACACAGATATACTTCAGTCAGTACAAAAAAACTGTGGTCTTTGTCCAAATGTAAATGAAAATCAACTCATTGCCAAAATAATACAAGGGTCTAGGGTTAAACAGAACAATGGCTTATGGCCAGGAAAAGGAAAAAAAAAACACCACAACTCCAATGGGCTTCTCTTCTAATAAAAGTGCAGCTAGGAGTACATGGGTTCGCATGCAGCTTCAACGAAGCAAACATCTTGCCATGCCACACAAGTTGTTACCCTCCCTGAGATAGACCAATCATATAATCCATGAGCAGAAACCTGCACTGAAGTGAGAACATAAGCAACGGTTTGACAGATGATGAGACGAGGTCAGGTGATTTTATCTCATGGAGAAAAAGTTTTTTTTTTTTTGCGGAAGGAGAAAAAGTTGATATTTGGGCCTTATGAGGTATTGTCAGATCACAAAGAATCTAAAAACCTTCCATAAAATAATTAGGTCAAATGATATGCGCCTAACTTAATAACACATGCTATTTGTAAACTGCTAATCTGAAGTGAATTTTAATGGATAATGTAAGAGCAGAACGGAATAATTGTGTAGAGATATGGTGATTCATTTTGGAGCAAGATCTGCGAAATGATCAAAAAGTTAAGGCATGATGATGTGGCTTACATCCTCAATCGGTAGCAACTTTCTTCCTTGCTGCCCTTGCATTGTCATACTCAAACTTGAGCACATCTTGAATATGTGAAGTATCCTTGATATAAAACCACCTCCCAATTGCGCTCTCCTCAATCATTGGGAAGTATTGAGCAAGGATGGTGTTGGAGATCCAGTACCAGATAGCACCAAATACAAGGCCAACTACTGCTCCCGCAAAAACCTAATGAACCCATCAAATTGAAATATCTGTCAGTTTTTTCAGTGGTAGTCATGACATTTCGCCAAAATAAAAGAAACAAAAGAAACAATGTTCCAAACAAGCAGGTATGCAGGGAGACCACCAACTTTTCTAAAGGATGATGCCATTAAACTTTCAAGTACATATCCAAACAAAATATAATTGTCCTATGGTTCAAATTCATATGCAGACAGATAGGTCCAACAGATTAACCATATGAATTTCACATATTGAGGCCATAAGAATAGGGCTTTAGCTGTAATTTGTGTTTTCAGAGAACTAGTCTTGAGTTTTAGATCCAAATGCTTCAACTGATGGATTTCAGCCAATTGAAATTCATATGCAAACAGTTATGCAAATTCCTATGATCTCATAGTAAAATTCCCATGGTTGAAATTCAATTGTAGGATTTTCAACCAACTGAAACTCATATGCAAATAATCCCTATGATTTAAACCATATGAACTTTTCCTATGAAAAAGGCCCTTTGGATCAAAGGAATGAAAGCGCCAAAATTCATACGGATTGCTTTCCACCCAATTGCATACGATTGATTCATAGAAAGTTTAGATCACTTGTTCTATCCTTTCATTCATGTAGGATGTCAATTGGTATTGTTTTTTCTGTCCCAGTGTTTTGACAAATTCTGCATTTCGAAGGGGTATTAAATTATCTGATTGTAATGCCCATTCATTGGCTAGAAGTGCATCAATAATCAAAATCCCATCGCGTCTGCGCAGATCGGATCCGAAATTCAGGGGCTCTGACCTGCGGGACGGTGTGGTAGCCGAGATACACCCTGGAGAGCATGGTGAGGAACGCAAGCGGCCATGTGAAGGCGGCCATGACGCGGCTCGCCGGCGACCTCCGGAGCACGAAGAGCGAGAGGTAGGTGGCGAAGAAGAAGGTGTACTGCGCGTGGCTGGACGGCCACCCGTGGGAGTCGCAGGTCTCGAGCAGCTCGCACGAGGCCGGGCGGGACTGCGCGACGGAGTGCTTGATGAGCTCGTTGAGGACCTGCGAGGCGAGGAGCCCCAAGGCGAAGCAGATGCCCTGCAGCTCGCGGCGGAACATGAAGTGGGAGACGAAGCCGCCGAGGCTGATGAAGACGGGGATTAGGGAGACCCACGCGAGGAAGAGGCCGACCCTGTCGCCCCGGTGGTAGCGGACGTGGGTGAGCGTGATGGCCTTGAGCGCCGGCGGCACCGACGCGGCCATCTCCTGGTACTCCCCCGCGCCGGACATGGCTCCGCCGCAGAGCTCGCTTTCTTTTTCCTCTCTTCTTCGATTGGGGTATCGCGTAGGGGATCTGCGCGTTGCGCTTTTCGGGCGGGGCGTGAAGACGCGTGCGCGGAGCGGACGTGCCAGAAGAAGTGGGGCGTGGACGGTGGACGCGTGGGGGGTGGGGTACAAGGAGAAGCCTAGAGCTACGGATGAATCTGATGGTCCAGATTGAGTTGGTTCAGGCGCCATTTTCAGCAGGTCTCTTTTCCTTCTGCATGGAGAAAACTTAGGCTTAGTTTGGCAGCACAGTTTTTGAAAAATCGAAGTATCCTAAAACCACAGTTTTCTTATGTGTGGGGAACAAATACTCTGTTTTTTAAGAACCATAGTTTTTCTCAGTTTTGTCAAGTCCACCGAAGCGTTTGGCTGATGTTATTTTGCTGCAGTTTTTGCTGATAACTACATGGCCGGATGTGCTAACTCATCAACACTTAAAAAGCAACACTACCGGATTAATCAGCGTGTGCTAGTGTACGACCGGATTAATCACCTGCAGCTACATGGCCATGCACGAGGTCAACCTCATGTGTACGAGTGTGCTCCAATGACCAATCTACTACTCCCTCCGTCCGGAAATACTTGTCGAAGAAATAAATGAGGGAGTATTTAGCAAGCTAGCTTTGATCAAGATGTGCAGAAATTTTCATTTACAAAATATATAACAGATAGATGAGTCGGGGGCGGCGGCGATTGGATTTTCTGATCAGTACGTAGATGGCGGTGTCAACAGGCTGAGCACTCTCCCAAAATGACTTCGCTTGGTTCAGTTTTAAAAAAAGTGGTCGGGGCCTCTTTTTTAAATACCGCAGAAAAACTACCGTATCAGAGATATCAGAGTATATTGAACTACAGTAATTTTTGAGCCAAACACTTCAAAGTATTTAATACCAAGGTTTTTTAAGAAACCATGGTAGTCCTAAAAAAACTCCAAAAATACTTTACTCCCAGACGCACCCTTATACTCCTATAAAAACACGAAAGCACGAAGTTTAAATCCAACTAAGAATCTTAGTTGTCTATTTTAAAAAAAAAGGGTTTTCTCCTACCTCATTTTTATTAAAAACGAGGCAAGCAAAATACATGATTGCTTACAACGCTTGGATTATAGCCAAAGTAGTTGAGTCTGATGAGATTCACAAGCAGACAACCAACAACATGAGAAAAGGAAATTCAGCAACAAAAGCTATCTATTACATAATCATCAGCATCAGTTGGAATGGGCTCTCAGATAAAAGCTGTGTTGATCAATCGCTGCGCCCACATTATTCTTCACCAGGCGATTGTTAGGAGCTCTCCTCTTCTTCAATCCAGCAGTAGCAGGCAATCCTTCATTATTTTTTATTGAGAATCAAAGCATATAATCATCCATCTCTGAAGGAGCACACTTACTCTCCTCAGAAGAATTCGAATATCTTTTCACACAGCTCCCTCAAAACACAAATCATTTCTCATAGTCCATAAGCTCCAAATGAAAGCGACACAAGCCATACCTATAACAGATTTCTTATTATCTCTATCCCACAAAGCAGATAATTCATTTATATTGTCAAGAGAGATAAAAGTGAAAAGCTTCAGCAATATCTTTCGAAACATGTCTTGCAATAATGCAACCAAAAAGCAAGTGATCTACATATTCATCCTCATTATAAAAGAGACAAGTTAAATCATCTAAGTGTTCTCTTTTACTCAAATTGTCTCTTGTAAGGATTTTGATATGAACCATCAACCAAACAAACACTATATATCTGTGTGGAACAGTTATTTTTTCAAATTTGACCCAACCAGGGGTAGAAACCCCACCCCATTTGATTTTGTTGTAAAAGAATATAGTAGGATAAATTCGATAATCTTCAAGAGTCCAAAAAGGTTTATCGACATCATCAATAGGTATAAAGTTAGGGTTTTCTATTTTCATGCCCCTGGTTGCTTAGTTGTGCTCAGTTTGGCATCTAACATTGCTCACTTTTCCTCTCCCTCCTTCACCCCCTACTCACAAAAGCCCAGATGGAGCACTGTCGTCCAGTAAAAGCCTTTGACCATTACCTCTTGGCGAGTGGGGCGTGTTATATCGTGGTAGGTGGGGTCGGGCCACTGATACGTCTCCAACGTATCTATAATTTTTTTATTATTTCATGCTATTATATTATCAATCTTATATGATTTATATGCAATTTTATATCATTTTTGGGAACTAACCTATTAACTCAGTGCCCAGTGTCAGATTCAGTTTTTGCCTATTTTATTGTTTCGCAGAAAACAGTACCAAACAAAGTCCAAACACGATGAAACTTTACGGTGATTTTTTCTGGACCAGAAGGGACCCTAGAAGCTTTGGTAGGAGGCCAGAAGACATACGGGAGAGCCACAAGCTTAGGTGGAGCTCACACGGCGCGCCCCGGGGGCGCCACCTGAGCTTGTGGGTCCCACGTAGTTCCGTTTGACCTAATTCCACTTTCATAAATTCCCATAAATCCCAAAACCACCAGAGAGCCACCCGAAACAATTTTTCCGTGCTGCATGCTTATGTTCTTCCGCGATCCCATCTGGAGGCCTTTTCTAGTACTCTGTCAGAGGAGGAATCGATCACGGAGGGCTTCTATCATCAACCTTGTTGCACCTCCGATAATGTGTGAGTAGTTTACCATAGACCTATGGGTCCATAGTGATTAGCTAGATGACTTCTTCTCTCTCTTTGGTCTTCAATACAATGTTTTCCTCGGAGTTCTATCCGATGTAATCTTCTTTTGCGGTTTGTTTGTTGGGATTAGATGAATTCTGGGTTTATGATTGGATTATTCATTGAAAGTAATTGAGTCTTTTCTGAACTTTATTATGTATGATTGTTATAGCTATGTAATGCTTTCCGGTCTATGGGTTTTCTTTGCCAAGTTGATTCGTTGATCTTCAGTGGAAGTGGTGCATAGTAGTAGGTTCAATCTTGCGGTGTCCTCACCCAGTGACAGAAGGGTAGCGAGGAATGTATTGTGTTGTTTCTACTGAGGAGAAAACGATGATGTTTAATCATATTGCTTGGTTTATTCTGTCCACATTATGTCATCTTGCCTAAAGCGTTACTCTGTTTGTCATGAACTTAATACCATAGATGCATGTTGGATAGCGGTTGATTGATGGAGTAATAGTAGTAGATGCAAGCAGGAGTCGGTCTACTTGTCACAGACGTAATGCCTATATACATGATCATGCCATGAATATCGCCATAACTATGCGCTTTTCTGTCAATTACCCAACAGTAATTTGTCTACCCACCATATGCTATTTTTATGAGAGAGAAGCCTCTAGTGAAAACTATGGCCCCCGGGTCTATTTTAATCATATTATAAAAAACAAAAATACCTTGCTGCAATTTTATTATTTTTATTTTACTTTGCAATTTATATATCTACTACTATCAGATTTAATCCTTGCAATTAACAAGTACAAGGGGATTGACAACCCTCTTGCCCGCATCGGATGCAAGTATTTGCTCTTGTGTGTGTAGGTACTGCTAAAGGTTGTTTGCGTGAGTCTCCTATTGGTTCGATAACCTTGGTTATCTACTAAGGGAAATGCTATCCGCTACTATATTGCTTCACCCTTCCTCTTCGGGAAAAATCTCAATGCAGTTCACAAGTAGCAGAAAGAATTTCTGGCGCCATTGCCGAGGAGATTTATCAAACAACTACATGTTCCTACATTCAGACTATCATTTACTTGTTCTACTTTTTATTTGCCTGCTCTTTTTCATCTCCTTCCACTTCTCTAAAGAATTCAAAAACATTAAAATATTTTATTTTGCTTGTTTGCTATCTTGCTTGATTTGCCACTATGTCTCTGATGGAAATATGCCCTAGAGGCAATAATAAAATGGTTATTATTATATTTCCTTAATCATGATAAAGGTTTATTATTCATGCTAGAATTGTATTGACCAGAAACTTAAGTACATGTGTGGATACATAAACAAATATTGTGTCCCTAGTAAGCCTCTACTAGACTAGCTCGTTGATCAAAGATGGTTAAGATTTCCTAACCATTGACATGTGTTTTCATCTGATAACGGGATCACATCATTAGGAGAATGATGTGATGGACAAGACCCATCCATTAGCTTAGCATATGATCGTTCAGTTTATTGCTACTGCTTTCTTAAATGTCAAATACATGTTCCTTCGACCATGAGATCATGCAACTCCCGGATACCAGAGGAATGCCTTGTGTGCTATCAAACATCACAACGTAACTGGGTGATTATAAAGATGCTCTACAGGTATCTCCGAGGGTGTTTGTTGAGTTGGCATGGATCGAGATTGGGATTTGTCACTCCGTGTATCGGAGAGGTATCTCTGGGCCCTCTCGGTAATACACATCATAAGAAGCTTGCAAGCAAAGTGACTAAGGAGTTAGTTACGAGATGATGTATTACAGAATGAGTAAAGAGATTTGCCAGTAACGAGATTGAACTAGGTATAGAGATACCAACGATCGAATCCCGGGCAAGTAACATACCGACAGACAAAGGGAATTACGTATGTTGTCATAAGGTTCGACCGATAAAGATCTTCATAGAATATGTAGGAACCAATATGGTCATCCAGGTTCCGCTATTGGTTATTGACCAGAGAGGTGTCTCGGTCATGTCTACATAGTTCTCGAACCCGTAGGGTCCGCACGCTTAACGTTCGTTGATGATATAGTGTTATATGAGTTATGTGATTTGGTTACCGAATGTTGTTCGAAGTCCCGGATGAGATCACAGACATGACGAGGAGCTCCAGAATGGTCCGAAGGTAAAGATTGATATATAGGACGATAGTATTTGGTCACCGGAAAGGTTTCAGAAGTATCGGGTATTTTATCGGGGTGCCGGAAGGGCTTCTGGGAGGCCACCAGCAAGCGGTGGGCCTTATGGGCCAAAGGGGGGAAGCACACCAGCCCACAAGGGGTCTGGTGCGCCCCTCCACCCCTTTCCCACACACCAAAGAGGGAGGGAAGGAAGGGGGAGGCGCCCCAAAGGCAGCAAGCCCCCTTTCCTCCCCCCATGCACAAATATGGAAGGGGGGATTCGGCCAGGGCAGGCACCCTAGGGCAGCCGCCAGCCACTTGGGGCGCCCTAGGGGCTGCCTCCCCTCCCCCTCCACCTATATATATGAGAGGAGGGAGAGGGGCAACACACACCACGATTCCTTAGCCGTGTGCGACGCCCCTCTCCCTCTAGTTCATCCTCGGTCATATTTTCGTAGTGCTCGGCGAAGCCCAACAGAGATAGCATCACCACCACCGTCACCACGCCGTCGTGCTGCCGAAACTCATCCACTACTTCACCATTTTGCTGGATCAAGAAGGCAAGGATGTCACCGAGCTGAACGTCTGCTGAACGCGGAGGTGCCGTATGTTCGGTACTCGATCGGTTGGATCGCGAAGAAGTTTGACTACATCAACCGCGTTAATAAACGCTTCCGCTTACGGTCTACGAGGGCACGTAGACACACTCTCCCCTCTCGTTGCTATGCATCTCCATGGATAGATCTTGCGTGTGCGTAGATTTTTTTTGTTTTCCATGCAACGTTCCCCAACAGTGGCATCATGAGACAGGTCTATGCGTAGATGATATGCACGAGTAGAACACAAAGAGTTGTGGGCGGTGATAGTCATACTGCTTACCACCAATGTCTTATTTTGATTCGGCGGTATTGTGGGATGAAGCGGCCCGGACCAACCTCACATGTCCATGCACATGAGACCGGTTCCACCAACTGACATGCAACTTGTTTTGCATAAAGGTGGCTGGCGGGTGTCTGTTTCTCCTACTTTAGTTGAATCAAATTTGACTATGACCGGTCCTTGAAGAAGGTTAAAACGACAAACTTGATAAATCACCATTGTGGTTTTTTCGTAGTTAAGAACGGTTCTTGCTAGAAGCCCGTAGCAGCCACGTAAACTTGCAACAACAAAGTAGAGGACGCCTAACTTGTTTTGCAGGGCATGTTGTGATGTGATATGGTCAAGATATGATGTGATATATGTTGATGTATGGGATGATCATGTTTTGTAATATAGACAACCGGCAGGAGCCTTAGGGTTGTCTCTTAATTATTGTATGAAATGCAAGGGCCATGTAATTGCTTTACTTTATCGCTATGCGTTAGCAATAGTTGGCGAGACGACCCCGACGCAACGATGGAGATCAAGGTGTCGAGCCGGTGACGATGGAGATCATGACGATGCTTTGGAGATGGAGATCAAAAGCACAAGATGATGATGGCCATATCATGTCACATATTTTGATTGCATGTGATGTTTGTCCTTTATTGCATCTTATTTTGCTTAGAACGGTGGTAGCATTATAAGATGATCCCTTCACTAAATTTCAAGATAAAAGTGTTCTCCCCGAGTATGCACCGTTGCCAAAGTTCGTCGTTTCGAAGCACCTCGTGATGATCGGGTGTGATAGACTCTACGTTCACATACAACGGGTGTAAGATAGTTTTGCACATGCAGAATACTTGGGTTAAACTTTACGAGCCTGGCATGTACTGAGATGGTCTCGGAACATTGGAGACCGAAAGGTCGAACGTGAGTCATATAGTAGATATGATCAACATAGATGACTACCCCATCTCACGTGATGATCGGACATGGGTTAGTTGATTTGGATCATGTAGCACTTAGATAACTTGAGGGATGTTAATTTAAGTGGGAGTTCATTAGTAATTTGATTAATTGAACTTAAATTTATCATGAACTTAGTCTTAATAGTTTTTGCATATCTATTGTGTAGATCAATAGCTCGCAATATAGCTCCCCTAATTTTGATATGTTCCTAGAGAAAACTAAGTTGAAAGATGATAGTAGCAATGATGCGGACTGGGTCCATGATCTGAGGATTATCCTCATTGCTACACAGAAGAATTATGTCCTTGATGCATCGCTAGGTGACAGACCTATTGCAGGAGCAGATACAGATGTTATGAATGTTTGGCAAGCTCGATATGATGACTACTTAATAGTTTAGTGCGCCATGCTTTACGGCTTAGAACCGGGACTTAAAAATGTTTTGAACACCACGGAGCATATGAGATGTTCCAAGAGCTGAAATTGGTATTTCAGACTCATGCCCGTGTCGAGAGGTATGAGACCTCTACTTTGCCTACAAGATGGAGGAGAATAGCTCAGCCAGTGATCATGTGCTCAGAATGTCTGGGTACTACAATCGCTTGAATCAAGTGGGAGTTAATCTTCCAGATAAGATAGTGATTGACAGAGTTCTCTAGTCACTATCACCAAGCTACTAGAACTTCTTGATGAACTATAATATGCAAGGGATGACAAAAATGATTCCCAAGCTCTTCGTGATGCTGAAATCGGCGAAGGTAAAAATCAAGAAAGAGCATCAAGTGTTGATGGTTAAACAAGACCACTAGTTTCAAGAAAAAGGGCAAGGGAAAGAAAAGAAACTTCAAGAAGAATGGCAAGCAAGTTGCCACTCCCCTGAAGAAGCCCAAAGCTGGACCTAAGCCTAAAACTAAGTGTTTCTACTGCAAAGGGAATGGTCACTAGAAGCGGAACTGCCCTAAATACTTGGCGGATAAGAAGGATGGCAATGTGAACAAATGTATATTTGATATACATGTTATTGATGTGTGCCTTACTAGTATTCATAGTAGCCCCTGGGTATTTGATACCGGTTCAGTTGCTCAGATTAGTAACTCGAAACAGGAGTTGCAGAATAAATGGAGACTAGTAAAGGGCAAGGTGACGATGTGTGCTGGAAGTGTTTCCAAGATTGATATGATCACCATCGCACATTCCCTCTACCTTCGTGATTAGTGTTAAGCCTAAATAAATGTTATTTGGTGTTTGCATTGAGCATGAACATGATTAGATCGTGTTTATTGCAATACGGTTATTCATTTAATTCAAAGAATAATTGTTGTTCTGTTTACATGAATAAAACCTTCTATGGTCATACGCCCAATGTGAATGGTTTATTGAATCTCGATCGTAGTGATACACATATTCATAATATTGATGCCAAAAGATGCAAAGTTGATAATGATAGTGCAACATACTTGTGGCACTGCCGTTTAGGTCATATTGGTGTAAAGCGCATGAAGAAACTCCATGTGGATGGACTTTTGGAATCACTTGATTATGAATCATTTGATACTTGCGAACCATACCTCATGGGCAAGATGACTAAAACTCCGTTCTCCGAAACAATGGAGCGAGCTAATGACTTATTGGAAATAATACATACCGATATATACGGTCCAATGAGTGTTGAGGCACGCGGTGGGTATCGTTATTTTCTAACCTTTACAGATGATTTGAGTAGGTATGGGTATATCTACTTGATGAAACACAAGTCTGAAACATTTGAAAAGTTCAAAGAATTTCAGAGTGAAGTAGAGAATCATCGTAACAAGAAAATAAAGTTTCTACAATCTGATCGCGGAGGCGAATATTTGAGTTACGAGTTTGACCTTCATTTAAGAAAATGTGGAATTGTTTCACAACTCACGCCACCTGGAACACCACAGCGTAATGGTGTGTCCGAAAGTCGTAACTGTACTTTATTAGATATGGTGTTTTCTGTCTCTTACCAATTTGCCTTTATCATTTTGGGGTTATGCATTAGAGACAGCCACATTCACGTTAGATAGGGCACCGTCTAAATCCGTTGAGATGATATCGTATGAAGTGTGGTTTGGCAAGAAACCTAGGCTGACGTTTCTTAAAAGTTTGGGGATGCGACGCTTATGTCAAAAAGGGCTTCAGCCTGACAAGCTCGAACCCAAAGCGGAGAAGCGTGTCTTCTTAGGATACCCGAAGCAAGGTAGTCAGAGTCGGGATTCGGAGTCGGATCGATTTTCCTTCGGCAGAATCGAGTTGTAGTATCGAGTCGTGGAATTGAGGATTCTACTAGATATACTTAAATAAGATATTTTGTATCCACGCCAGAAATTTATATGGGTTCTATAGAGTTTTAACACTAAATATAGAGCAAAAAACATACACATCAATGCTAGTTGTATTCCGCTTATTTTTATGGCTAACCTACTATCTAGCTTGCATGTATGGAACATATATAAGAGGGAAATATATAGAACATTTAAGTCTTCAATGCACAAAATTTACTTTGGAGGTTCTTTTAGAGTATGTGAATAGCCGATGACTTGTATAGCTCACCTGAAGTGTTGAGCCTTGAAGGGTCTTGCTCATCTTCTTCGATCAATCTTGATGCATCCTCCTTCTCACACCAATTCCATTCGTCGACAAGCCTGATCCTCAGTTTTGACCTAGGGTTTCTGAGAGCTAGATCAAAGGTGTCGGTGGCTGAGCGTTTGAGTTTGCGAGGGGAATAAAGGGCCATGAGGCATGTGAAAAGGGGTTTGGATGATGGCATACTATTCTTTTGCACTAAACAAAAGCTTAGACAAATTACTAGAATCGGACATAGTCCATAGCATAGTCGGGATTCTACAGTTTTGTATAGGATTCTATGATTTGGATCATGACTCAACATGGATTCTACCAGATCCGGATTCATAGTGGGACTTGGATCGACATGCTTCCATAGGGTCGTGAAGTCGTAGGATTCTAGGAGTCGAGTCGGGATTCTGACTACCTTGACCCGAAAGAAACTATTGGGTATACCTTCTACCACAGATCCAAAGGAAAAATCTTTGTTGCTAAGAATGGATCCTTTCTAGAGAAGGAGTTTCTCTCGAAAGAAGTGAGTGGGAGGAAAGTAGAACTTGATGAGGTAGTTGTACCTTCTCTCGAATTGGAAAGTAGCCCATTAGAGAAAACCATTCCCGTGATGCCTACACCAACTAGAGAGGAAGCAAATGATGATAATCATGAAACTTCAGATCAAGTTACTACTGGACCTCGTAGGTCGACCAGAACATGTTCCGCACCAGAGTGGTACGGTAATACTGTCCTGGAAGTCATGTTGTTGGACAAACGACGAACCTACGAACTATGAAGAAGCTATGACAAGCCCAGATTCTGACAAATGGCTTGAGGCCATGAAATCTGAGATAGGATCCATGTATGAGAACAAAGTGTGGACTTTGGTGGATTTGCCCGATGATCGGCAAGCCATTGAGAATAAATGGATTTTCAAGAGGAATACGGACGCTGATGGTAATAACACTATCTACAAAGCTCGACTTGTCGCAAAATGGTTTTCGACAAGTTCTAGGGGTTGACTATGATGAGACTTTCTCACCTGTAGCAATGCTTAAGTCTGTCCGAATCATGTTAGCAATTGCCGCATTTTATGATTATGAAATCTGGCAAATGGACGTCAAAACTGCATTCCTTAACGGGTTTCTTAAAGAAGAGTTGTATATGATGCAACCGGAAGTTTTTGTCGATCCTAAAGGTGCTAACAAAGTGTGCAAGCTCTAGCGATCCATCTATGGACTGGTGCAAGCATCTCGGAGTTGGAATATACGCTTTGATGAGGTGATCAAAGCATCTGGTTTTATACAGACTTACGGTGAAGCCTGTATTTACAAGAAAGTGAGTGGGAGCTCTATAGCATTTCTGATATTATATGTGGATGACATATTGCTGATTGGAAATGATATAGAATTTCTGGATAGCATAAAAGGATACTTGAATAAGTATTTTTCAATGAAAGACCTCAGTGAAGCTGCTTACATATTAGGCATCAAGATCTATAGGGATAGATCGAGACGTTTAATAGGACTTTCACAAAGTACATACCTTGGCAATGTTTTGAAGAAGTTTAAAATAGATCAGTCAAAGAAAGAGTTCTTGCCTGTGTTGCAAGGTGTGAAGTTGAGTAAGACTCAAAGCCCGACCACGGCAGAAGATAGAGAGAGAATGAAAGCCATTCCCTATGCCTCAGCCATAGGTTCTATAAAGTATGCCATACTATGTACTGAATCTATTGTGTACGTTGTCATGAGTTTGGCAAGGGGGTACAATAGTGATCCAGGTGTAGATCACTGGATAGTGGTCAAAATTATCCTTAGTTACCTAAGAGGACTAAGGAAATATTTCTCGGTTATGGAGGTGATAAAGAGTTCGTCGTAAAGGGTTACGTCGATGCAAGCTTTGACACCGATTCGGATGACTCTGAGTCTCAATCTGGATATGTATTGAAAGTGGGAGCAATTAGCTAGAGTAGCTCCATGCAGAGCATTATAGACATAGAAATTTGCAAAATACATACGGATCTGAATGTGACAGACCCGTGACTAAACTTCTTTCACAAGCAAAACATGATCACACCTTAGTACTCTTTGGGTGTTAATCACATGGCGATGTGAACTAGATTATTGACTCTAGTAAACTCTTTGGGTGTTGGTCACATGGCAATGTGAACTATGGGTGTTAATCACATGGTGATGTGAACTAGATTATTGACTCTAGTAAACTCTTTTGGTGTTGGTCACATGGCGATGTGAACTATGGGTGTTAATCACATGGCGATGTGAGCTAGATTATTGACTCTAGTGCAAGTGGGAGACTGATGGAAATATAACCTAGAGGCAATAATAAAATGGTTATTATTATATTTCCTTAATCATGATAAAGGTTTATTATTCATGCTAGAATTGTATTGACCGGAAACTTAAATACATGTGTGGATACATAAACAAATACCGTGTCCCTAGTAAGCCTCTACTAGACTAGCTCGTTGATCAAAGATGGTTAAGATTTCCTAACCATAGACATGTGTTGTCATTTGATAACGGGATCACATCATTAGGAGAATGATGTGATGGACAAGACCCATCCGTTAGCTTAGCATATGATCGTTCAGTTTATTACTACTGCTTTCTTAAATGTCAAATACATGTTCCTTCGACCATCAGATCATGCAACTCCCGGATACCGGAGGAATGCCTTGTGTGCTATCAAATGTCACAACATAACTGGGTGATTATAAAGATGCTCTACAGGTATCTCCGAGGGTGTCTGTTGAGTTGGCATGGATCGAGATTGGGATTTGTCACTCCGTGTATCGGAGAGGCATCTCCTGGCCCTCTCGGTAATACACATCATAAGAAGCTTGCAAGCAAAGTGACTAAGGAGTTAGTCACGAGATGATGTATTACATAACGAGTAAAGAGATTTGCCAGTAACGAGATTGAACTAGGTATAGAGATACCAACGATCGAATCTCGGGCAAGTAACATACCGACAGACAAAGGGAATTACGTATGTTGTCATAAGGTTCGACCGATAAAGATCTTCGTAGAATATGTAGGAACCAATATGGGCATCCAGGTTCCTCTATTGGTTATTGATTGGAGAGGTGTCTCGGTCATGTCTACATAGTTCTCGAACCCGTAGGGTCTGCACGCTTAACGTTCGTTGACGATAGTGTTATATAAGTTATGTGATTTGGTGACCGAATGTTGTTCGGAGTCCCGGATGAGATCACGGACATGACGAGGATATCCGGAATGGTCAGGAGGTAAAGATTGATATATAGGACGATAGTATTTGGTCACCGGAAAGGTTTCGGAAGTACCGGGTATTTTATCGGGGTGCCGGAAGGGGTTCCGGGAGGCCACCGGCAAGCGGTGGGCCTTATGGGCCAAAGGGGGGAAGCAGACCAGCCCACAAGGGGTCTGGTGCGCCCCTCCACCCCTTGCCCATGCACCAAAGAGGGAGGGAAGGAAGGGGGAGGCGCCCCAAAGGCAGCCAGCCCCCCTTTCCTCCCCCATGCACAAATATGGAAGGGGGGATTCGGTTAGGGCAGGCACCCTAGGGCAGCCGCCGGCCACTTGCGCCCTAGGGGCTGCCTCCCCTCCCCCTCCACCTATATATATGAGAGGAGGGAGAGGGGCAACACACACCACAATTCCTTAGCCGTGTGCGGCGCCCCTCTCCCTCTAGTTCATCCTCGGTTATATTTTCGTAGTGCTCGGCGAAGCCCTGCGGAGATAGCATCACCACCACCATCACCACGCCGTCGTGCTGCCGGAACTCATCCACTACTTCGCTGTCTTGCTGGATCAAGAAGGTGAGGATGTCACCGAGCTGAACGTGTGCTGAATGCGGAGGTGCCGTTCGTTCGGTAGTCGATCGGTTGGATCGCGAAGAAGTTCGACTACATCAACCGCGTTAATAAACGCTTCCGCTTACGGTCTATGAGGGTACGTAGACACACTCTCCCCTCTCGTTGCTATGCATCTCCATGGATAGATCTTGCGTGTGCGTAGATTTTTTTTCATGCAACGTTCCCCAACAGTCTCAAGAAAACACTAAGTTGTGTGACTTCTCGAATACTAATAACAATCATTTTATTAGAACTCCAATTGCTCCTCCCGCCACTAGTGTGGAGTCATATGATATTAAAGCTGCATTGCTAAATCTTATCATGAAAGAACAATTTGCTAGAAATCCTAATGAAGATGATGCGTCCCATCTTAATACCTTCACTGAGTTAGTGATATGCAAAATAAAAAGATGCGGATAATGATATTGTTAAGTTGAGATTATTTCCTTTCTCGCTAAGAGATCGTGCTAAAACTTGGTTTTCATTCTTACCTCGCAATAGTATTGATTCATGGGATAAATGTAAGGATGCTTTTATTGCTAAGTATTTTCCTCCCGCTAAGATTATATCTCTTAGAGATCAAATCATAAACTTTAAGCAACTTGAGCAAGAACATTTTGCAGGATCTTAGGAGTGAATGAAATTAAGGATTAAAAATTGCCTCACTCATGGATTAAGCTTATGGATGATAATACAATTTTTTTATGTGGGACTAAACTTTGTGTCAAGAAATCTTCTAGCCTCTGCTGCAGGTGGTACCTTTATGGGAATTACATTAGGAGAAGCCCATGAAGCTTCTCGATAATATGATGACAAATTATTCTCAATTGCACACCGAACGAGCTCCAACTGGTAAGAAGGTAAACTCTGTTGAAGAAGTTTCTACTTTGAATAAAAAATGGATGCTCTTACGAAACTGCTCTAGTAAAAATGCTCATGTTGATCCTAATGATATCCCATTATCTACTTTAATTGAGCAAAGTAATGATGCTACTGATGTGAATTTTGTCGCTAGAAATAATTTCAACAACAATGCTTATAGAGGGAATTTCAATCTTGGACCGTATCCTAGTAATCCCTCTAATAATTATGGTAATTCCTATGGTAATTCATATAATAATAACAATAGGATACCTACTGAACATGAGAACAACATTAAAGAATTTATTAGTTCTCACAAGATTTTTAAGGCCATGGTAGAAGAAAAACTACATAAAGTTGATGATATGGCTAGAAACATGGATATAATTGCTCATGATGTGGATACTCTTAAAATTAAAATTTTGACACATAAAAATGATTTCACTGAATCTCTTAAGTCTATCCATGTCACCATGGATGAAAGTAGAAAAAGAACTGAAAGGATAAGAGCTAAGCTTGAATTCCTAGAAAAAGCTCTCGCACCCATTTTTTTATCATAATAATGATGAAGATATTAAAATTATTTGTGTGACACCTACTGAATCTTTGTTTAGTAATATAAAACTTGATGAAAAAGGAAGTGGAGATGGGTCAACCTTATCTAGAAGGTGTCCCAATTGTTCGGAGGGTGATGATCTTAATGATAAAAACAATAAAAGTGGGTTTGAAGAGGTCAATACTTTAGATAGTGATGTGCCCACTACTTTGGATTACAAGGAATTTAATTATGATATTTTCTCTTTGATTGAATGTATTTCCATGTTGCAATCCATGATATAAATTCATCTAATGCTTACAAACAAAATAAAGCTTTTACTAAACACATTGTAGAAGCAATGATTAAAGCTCATGAAGAAAAGCTAGAATTAGAAGTATCTATACCAAGGAAATTACATGATTAATGGGAACCTACTATTAAAGTTAAGATTAAAGATTATGAATGTAATGCTTTGTGTGATCTAGGTGATAGCGTCTCTACTATACCAAAATCTTTATGTGACGTGCTAGGTCTCACCGATATGGATGAATGTTCCCTCAACTTGCAATGGATTCAACTATAAAGAAACCATTGGGTTGAATTAGTGATGTTCTCATACTTGCTAATAGAAATTATGTACCCATGGATTTCATCGTGCTAGATATTGAATGCAATCCGTCTTGTCCTATAATACTTGGTAGGCCTTTCCTATGAACCATAGGTGCAATTATTGATATGAAAGAAGGAAATATAAGGTTCTAATTTCCATTAAAGAAAGGGATGGAACACTTCCCAAGGAATATAATTAAACTACCATATGAATCCATTATGAGATCCACCTATGGAATTACTTTGAAAGATGACAAAACTTGAAACAATGCATTATGCCTAGCTAGGGGCATAAAACAATAGCGCTTGTTGGGAGGCAACCCAATAGTTATCTTAAATTTTTGCTTTTTATTTCTTTTTTGGTGTGATGACATGATTATTGCTACTGTAATGATTGTTTTTTATCTTTTAGTTAGTTTTTGTGCCAAGTAAAGCCTTTGGGATGATTTGGATGATAGTTGACTTGATTTTGTGCAAAAACAGAAACTTTTGCGCCCAGTGCAGGTTTTTTTACTGGAACATGATCTTCATCTGAAATTTTTACACATGATTGATATGCAATTTTTCCATGTCTTCCTAATTTTTTTAGAATTTTTGGAGTTACATAAGTATGATTTTTGTTCAGATCATTACAGAGTGTTCCATTTTAGACAGATTCTGTTTTTTTATTGCATAATGTGCTTTACTAATGATGCTATGGATTATATCGCGTGGTATAAGTCATGGAGAAGTTAGAATATAGTAAGTATTAGGCAAGAATAATTATGAATCAATTTACAATAGTACCTAAGGTTTATGATTTGCCGATTCTACTAACGGATCTCACGAAGTTTCTGTTGAGTTTTGTGTGCTGAAGTTTTCAAGTTTTGGGTGAGATCACGAAGGATGAAGGAATAAGGAGTGGCAAGACCCTAAGCTTGGGGATTCCCAAGGCACCCCAAGGTGATATTCAAGGAAGACCCAAGCGTCTAAGCTTGGGGATGCCCCGGATGGCATCCCCTCTTTCGTCCACAATTCATCGGTATGTTACTTGAAGCTATATTTTTATTCATCACATGATATGAGTTTTGATTGGAGTGTCTTGTACCATAGTTTTATTTTGTTTGCTTGTTGGTTTTCCACAATTATTGTTTTCTGGACATACCTTTTGAGAGATACACACATTCATCATGATTTGTTAGAATACTCTATGTGCTTCACTTATATCTTTTAAACTATGCAATTGCTCATGTGCTTCACTTATATCTTTAGAGCACGGCGGTGGTTATATATTTTATATAAATGATTGCACTCTCATGCTTCACTTAAATCTTTTTGAGAGTCTCTTAAATAGGAAGTGGTAATGTGCACAGGTTATAAGACTAGTCTGAAAATGATAGGTATACAAGAGTGATATAATAAAAACTTTCATGTAGATCACTAAAGATGAAATGTGTGAATTAATTATGTTGATGTAGTAATGTGAAAGGGCATTGGTTCATGATCATTGGTTAGTAAAAATATCGATACTAAAGCTTGTTATGTATTACTTATTTAATTATCCGTCATGGTATGGTGGGGAGGTTTGAGAATTTTTATGTCTGATTGAAATCCTTTGTGTTGTTTGAATCGGGGGCGCATGATGGTTAAATCCTACCAACCTCCTCCCTAGGGGCATGCGAGCAATACTTTGCTTCAAGGGCTAATGAAACTTTTACAATAAATATATGAGTTCTTTATGACTAATGTGAGTTCATGGACTAATACAACACTCCCACCTATCCACATATTGCTAGCCTCTTAGGTACCGTGCATTGCCCTTTCTCACCTGGAGAGTCGGTGCAAACTTCGCATATATTGCCATGCAACTTCCACCGTTTTGTCTTATGACATGCGTGTTCTTCATCCTATTGCTTTGCATGATCATATAGAGCTGACATGATATTTGTGACAAAGCCATTGTTCATCATTGTAATACATGTTACGCTAGATCATTGCACATCCTGGTACACTGCCAGAGGCACTCATATATAGTCATACCGAGTTGTAAGTAAATAAAAGTGTGATGATCATCATTAGTAGAGCATTATCCCAGTGTGGTAAAAGAATGATGGAGACTGATGAGTCCTCCAAAATGTGAGGATGAGGTGTTAGGAAACGTAGTAGAAAACAAAAAAATTCGCACCTACGATTACACAAGATCAATATGAAGATGCATAACGGGTTGGGATCACGATCGTTACCGTCACCGAGTTGCAGTGGAAGAAGAACGTGTCAGTGTAGATCATACTTGGAGTCCCTCAAACTATAGACGAACGACCCCTCGTACCACCCACGAACAGTCCCTCGAACCGAAGACCGAAAGCACGACCTCTCTACTTGGTTGCAAGCGTGCGGTCTTCATGATCCGGTAGCGCTTTGCCGTCCAGAGCTAATTGTAGCCAGAGAATTAGAGGGAGGATATTAGAACTGCACTGGGCTTCTAATTATGAGGACAAAAGGATTAGCCACACTCTAATTAGTCAACTAGGACCAACTAGAACATGAACTAGAAGAACTAGAGGAAGCTCCAAAACTTGTGTGTTCAGTTGTGGACAATACCTCAAGTTTATATAGGTTAGAGGCAGAGAGGAGAGCTACCACCAAGGAGGGAAAGCCTCCTTGTGGCGCCATCCAAAGGGGGGAGGAGTTGTACTCCTTCCATAGTAGGATTCGCCCCCCCCCACAAGGAAAGGGGGGGTGCCTCCTCCAGTTGGTCCTTCGTGGCCCAAGTTGGCTTCCACCTCTTGGCCTTTTAAGGCCTGTTGATATTTAAATTAAATATAAAATGTTCTAAATACTTCTAGTCCATTTTTATATATTTTAACATCTCCAGAAACATTTTCCACCTATATATAATATATCGGTAATACCCGGTATTACCCGATATTCACCGAAACCCTTCCGGTGACCCCGGAACGCTTCTGTATCCTCTCGAAACTATTCCGAATATTAATGAAAAACTTCCACAGATATATTCTCATCACTTATGCTCTATTAAAAATTAGTAGATTGTGATTTCCTTAAGCTTGTGACCCCATAGTTTCGGTAAATCATAGACATGAATGAAACCGTTCGTTCAATGACCGGCAGCGGGACCGTGGACATCCGTATCGGTCCCTATGAGCACACGAATGATATTCAAGTGAACCTTTGGTTATCATGTGATGTACCCTTTGCTTCACGATACTTTAGAAAACCCAAGATGCATCAGTATCCTCCTGAGTCATCACTATGCTTGCTATACCAAAATGCTCGTTACTGATTTTGTTCTTATTTCTTGTTATTGTGTTCCGGCATCCCCGTGACAAAGTCACGTGTGTCTGGCCAGACGATGATCAATGCCGTAATATCGAGAGGGCCCTGAGAATATCTCTCCATCATCGGTGGAGCAAATCCCACTCTCGAGTTATCCGGTCACTTGTCAAACTTTCCAATGAAGCTGTAAGTTGTCGTTATGATCACCGTGTTACAGGTCACGTTTGAGCAACCACAAAGCCCATCGTACGGTAAGAAGTGACCACGATACTCTCATGGTCTAAGGTGTAATTTCACAAGTTAACACTTTGTGTTATTACAATTGAATGCAGACGATATTAACTCAATTCATACCAAACAAGATTGGGTCAGTTCAATATGATCGTTCTTCCAATGTCATAATCTCAATGTTAATTTAGGACTATCGTTACACTTACCAATATCCTAAGATCCGTAAAACATGACCAGCAACAACACTTGAGCTAGTCTTAGAGGCGAGACTAGGAACCTTTTATTTACCGTTTATCATTTCACACGTGCATATGAGTTTTCCACTGAATCTCATATTCCAGGATCATAGCAGTTATAGCATGAAATATAAACACTTAACTATGAATATGGAAATATAATAATACAATAGTGTTGCCTCTAGGGCATATTTCCAACAGTCTCCCAATTGCACTAGAGTCAATAATCTAGTTAGCAGTTTCAACTTTTACACCAATGGCAATCCGGTGTCAAACCATGCTTTTCTTGTGGTATAGACTTCATTCTATCGAACCTGACAACTTCAGATCCGTGTGTATCATTTACATTTCTATGCATCCATCATGCTTTCACATGAATTCATAATTTATGTGAAACAAACTTAGTATATACTGAATCACTGGCAAGACCTTTGATTCCTTAAATTGAGCCATAGAACTACTATATGAGAACAGTGTTCTATTTGCACAATCATCTAGAAACCATATAAGTTCATAAATGAACCTTTGATTCATTACCCTCTATTTTTGCTTCTAAAGTGACAATATACTAAGCCTTCCGTTATAGAATTCACCACAGTAACTTTCTGAAAGTTCAACTAATCCCCGGGTGGTTTTGGTAATTCATAACAACATATAGCTCATTGAACTAATATCCTCTCAAGATGAATATTTCAGGAAGTTCAATGAATGGCATGACATGGACTAGAAATGTGGACCCCTCAAAATGCTAAGGACACATATTGGCAAAAGCTCAAGACTCTTCATTTCTATTTTAATGATCCAAGATCACATTGAGTCCATAGGAAAGGCAATACTATTAAAAGGGGATGAGGTGTTGCTTAATGGCTTGCTTGCTCAAATTCTTAGTGATATTGCTCCAAATACCCTCAACCACTTTCTCCATCCAAATATGTCAAAATCCCAAAGTCCAACTCGGCCCCATCGATTCTTTCTACCCGGCGCCACCGAGTTCATATGACATAGCCACTGTCAGAAACCCTAATAGTTCGGTCACACCGATACGAATCTCGGTCTCACCGAGATGGCCTTGCCAACTCCTTGTCATCAGTTGCAATTATTTCGGTCTCACCAAAATTGCAATCGGTCTCACTGAGATGGCTTGACCAATTCTCTGTTGCCTTATTGCTTCACTTCGGTCTCACCGAGTTGATGCAATCGGCGCCACCAAGATGAGGTTTTCCCTAAGCCCTAGCACATCGGTCCCACCGAGTTGTTCTAGTCGGTCCCACCGAGATTCCTAACGTTCACATTTTGAACTAATCGGTCTCACCAAGTTCATCTATTCGATCTGACCGAGTTGGGTCAAATGTGTGTAACGGTTGGATTTTGAGTGGAGGCTATATATACCCCTCCACCCCCTTATCCATTTTAGAGAGAGCCATAAAAACGTGCCTACACTTCCAGCATACATTTTCTGAGAGAGAACCACCTACTCATGTGTTGAGATCAAGATATACCAATCCTACCACAAGAATCTTGATTTCTAGCCTTCCCCAAGTTGCTTTCCACTCAAATCATCTTTCCACCATATCCAAATCCATGAGAGAGAGTTGAGTGTTGGGGAGACTATCATTTGAAGCACAAGAGCAAGGAGTTCATCATCAACACACCATTTGTTACCTTTTGGAGAGTGGTGTCTCCTAGATTGGTTAGGTGTCGCTTGGGAGCCTCCGACATGATGTGGAGTTGAACCAAGAAGTTTGTAAGGGCAAGGAGATCGCCTACTTCGTGAAGATCTACCCGAGTGAGGCAAGTCCTTCGTTGGCGATGGCCATGGTGGGATAGACAAGGTTGCTTCTTCGTGGACCCTTCATGGGTGGAGCCCTCCATGGACTCGCGCAACCGTTACCCTTCATGGGTTGAAGTCTCCATCAATGTGGATGTACGATAGCACCACCTATCGGAACCACGCCAAAAATCTCCGTGTCTTCATTGCGTTTCCACTCTCCAAACCCTTCCCTTTACCTTCATATGCAATGTTCTACTTTCCGCTGCTACACTCTTAGAATTGTATGTGTAGGTTGATTGCTTGACTTGTGCTAATTGCTAAAATCTGCCCACAACTAAAATTGGGAAAAGGTTAGATTTTTATTTGGTCAAGTAGTCTAATCACCCCCCCTCTAGACCTACTTTCGATCCTACAAGTGGTATCAGAGCTTTGGTCTCCATTTGCCTTGATTTTCATAACTTTGGTGATCATAGCCTTGGTTTCACAACTTAGGAGAGTATGGCGTCTAGCGAGGGAGATTACCACCATAGAGGTCCCTACTTTGAGGGTACTAATTTTGCTAGTTGGAATCACAAGATGAAAATGCATATTCTTGGTCATAACCCGGCCGTTTGGGCTATTGTGCGTGTTGGCTTGCAAGGTGATTTCTTCGAGGATGGAAAAGAACTGGATCATGAAGCATCAGCGGAAGAAATGAAGATGTTGCAATACAATGCTCAAGCTTGCGATATTCTCTTCAATGGATTGTGCCCTGAAGAATTCAACAAAATCAGCCGCCTTGAGAATCCAAAGGAAATTTGGGATACTTTGGTTGATATGGACAAAGGTACCGAGTTCGTCAAGGAATCCAAGTTGGATGTGCTTCAAAGTCAACTTGACAAGTTCAAGATGAAGGATGGTGAAGGAGTCGCCGAGATGTACTCTAGGCTTGCTCTCATCGCAAATGAGATTGCCAGCTTAGGAAGTGAAGAGATGACCGACAAGTTCATCATCAAGAAGATCCTAAGAGCCTTGGATGGAAAATATGATACCATGTGCACCTTGATCCAAATGATGCCCAACTACAAAGATCTCAAGCCCACGGAAGTCATTGGTAGAATTGTTGCTCATGAGATGTCACTCAAGGATAAAGAAGAGCTCCATAACTAGTCAAGTGGTGCTTACAAAGCTTCAAGTGATGCTCCCACAACATCAAGTGAGAAGCAAGTCTCCAATGAAGAATTGAGCTTAATGGTGAAGGACTTCAACAAGTTCTACAAGAATAGAAGCAAAGAGAGAAGATCCAAGTCAAGATCCTATGATGACAAAAGATCTTCTAGTCGTGATCGTAATTGCTACAATTGTGGAAGACCCGGACACTACTCCAATGAGTGTATGGTTCCCTACAAGAAAATAGAATATTCACCAAGAAGGAGGAGTAGAAGAGATGAATCACCTCCAAGAGAGAGAAGGAGTAGAGATGATCATTATGAACGAAGACCCTCTCGTAGAAGCAAGGATTCGGAAAGGAAGGACAAGTCATCAAAGAGCTACACAAGACGAAGACATCAAGCTTACGTTGGTGAATGGGTATCTGGTTCCGACTCCGAAAACTACTCTGAGAGAAGCTATCACCCCGACTCCGACTATACTCAAGATGAAGGTGTTGCCAGTCTTGCACTTGTGTCATCCAACTCCTACGACATATTTGACTCACCAAATGAAGGAATTGGAAGATGCTTCATGGCTAAAGGCCCTAAGGCATCACACCCCAAGTATGTTGATTTCAGTAGTGATGAAGATGATTTGCTAGGTGATGATGATTTACTTGTTGACAATGCTAGTGATGAAAACTATGATGAATTTGCTAATAATCATGCTAATCAAGATGAAACGAATGACAATGATAAGAAGGAGATTGAGCGTCTAACTAAAGAACTAAACACTCTTAAGTTAGCTCATGAAACAACTCTAGAGGATCATAGAGAGCTCCAAAGGACTCATGAGAAGCTACGCTTTGAGAAGCTAAATTTAGAGCAAGAGCATGAGTTCCTAAAGGCTATCAATGATGATCTTCGAAAGAAGAGTTCTTCTTATCTTGCCAAACATCTCCTCTTGTCTACTTATATGCCACAAGTAAAATCTAGCAACAAGAACAAGAAAGATTCTTCCTCTAGTAGTAAAAATAACCATGTTAAATCCAATATTGTTGCTCCTAGTAGTTCTCTTGATTCCACTAATGTTTCTCTGAGCCAAATTACACCTCAGCAAGAAAATAGCTTATTGAAGGGAATCATAGAGAAAGGTGTTTACAAGAGCCTTGCCAGAAGTAAGCAATTTGAGGAAATTGTGCGCAAGCAAGGAAGGCACCGGAAGAATCAAGGTGTTGGTTTTGAACGAAAGTTCAATGCCAATGGAGTTGAGTGGGAAGAAGATCAATACCCCAAGACGAAGTTTGTTCCTCAACAAGAGAAGTATGACCCCACTTCTTTCAAGGGAACACAAGCTCAATATGATCTTCCACCACAAGACCACAAGCTAAAAGGCAAGGACAAGCTTCAAGAAGAGATTGATTCATTTGAAAAAGCTCCTAAGGCCATGGTCAAGTGGGTTCCCAAGACTACGTCAAGTTCTACTTCATCAAGTACGACTACAACTCCAAGGATTCCCATCAAGTTGATGTGGATCCCAAAGAAGAAGAACTAGAGTGTTCTTGAGGGTGACTCCGCCAATATACTTCACTCATATTCATTTTGGCGAGGACATGTGCAATAAACTCTCATATCTTGCACTAGTTCATGGAGTCACAAACCCTCTTGTTGGTAAGACAAGGGACAAGGTAACCTAATGCTTTCATGGACATCATCACATGTGTGTTTTACTCTATGTCTATGGATATCCTTGTATGTTCCTTGTGGGACTAACCCATGTAGGTGTTGAAAGTGCAACACTCCAATGGATTGCTCCAAAAAGACCTACATCAACATTGAGCACCCACATCTTCACTATCTACATGAAGTCATCATCGACAAAACCCAAGGTTAGTTCATCCCTCTTAGGGGGGGATATCACATCTAGGGGGAGCTTTGCTCTAAGAATTGAGCTAAAGCAACTCTAATGGTGTGAACACATTAATGCTTTATGTAAAAGTGGTAACCCCACTTGTGCTTAAACGATGAGTATGACCTATGATCAAATGTTCTCATTTGACTCCTAAGTCAATATACTCATATATAGATGACCTAGCCATCGCCAATTGCTTGATAGATGCTAGAGTGTTTGTGCATGCTTTGTCACATATTTCATTTGCTATCTTATTGTGTGAGCATGTTGGTTGCATGATTTCTCCATTCGAGGACACCCATTTGTAGTTTTGATTGTTTGGTTTTTATTTGCCAAATGGATGGACAAGAATGCCTAAGTACTCCCTCTAGCTATCTATGCTTTTTTCTCTTCTCAAATTCTATTCATGCTATATCACAAAATTTGAACAAGTCTTTTTCGGACCCTTCGGGTGAGGAGCACTCTGAGTCACCGATCCGTCAAGGGCTGACTTCCAAAACCTTCTTGTGAAATTTGGTCAGATCAACACACTCATATTCGGTCCCACCGAAATCACTAGATTGATCTAGGTTTTCACCTCGGTGCCACCGATTAGAATGATTCGGTCTCACCGAGTTGCAGTAACTGCAAGCAGTTTTGCATCTCGGTGCCACCGAGACGTTCCACTCAGCGCCACCGACAGCACATGGGTATATATACCGCGACCCGTCGTTTGGAAATTCCTTCAAACACTCGAGCCCGCATCCCCCATTGATGTATCCCCTTGGTCTCCAGATCATCTCCGTCTCCACCTGTGCACCGTCGTCGCAGGTCTCCTCCGCCATCAACGGAAATCCCCTCCACCGTTGCCGCCGTAGCTAGCCATCACCAAGTTAGGGTATGGTTCGAACCCTTTGTGCAAATTCTTTTATCCAATTCAATGCACAATTTTTTTGCCTGTATTCTTGCCACGATTGAAAGCTTCCCATCCACACAAAAGTTCCTTTAGAGTATATTTGATGCAAAATCTTAGGGTTAGGTTTCCGCCGAGCTCATCTCAGGCTGACCGAAATGAAGTTTTCGGTCCCACCGATTGGCCCTGGCCATTGCACTAAGTACAACTCGGTCTGACCGAAGCGTACTGATCGGTGAGACCGAAAGCAATTTCTCAGTGAAACCCTAGCATCTTGGAGTCACCAAACTGCAACTCGGTCTGACCGAAACTGCATGTTTAGACTCTGTTAAGTGCTTCGGTGTCACCGAGATTATCATATCAGTAGCTCCGAAATGCTTTCTGCAGAGAACTAAAATTAAGATTTTGTCTCAATTGTTTGCAAAAACAAGCTGCTTTTGTGATGCTCATCCACTCTATCCATATCCATCTATTCACAGGGTCAGTTTGCAGAGATGTCAGAAGCCAGTGATAGTCAGAACAGATCAACCTCAGTCAGGGCACTAGTCCCAGCAGCAGCTATCATGATGGTAGTAGAAGCACCCCTAGCAACTTGCCTAAAGCTGCTACCAGACAGAGGAAGAAGAGGAATTCAGACAGTAAGGATGAAGACTTTGTAATTGAGGAAGAAGTGACCTCAAAGAAGAAAGTGCTTAAGAAGGAATATGCTACAACTGCCACCACCAAGCCTAGCCTTCAGAAGAAAGCTCTTGTTAAGAGAGCTCCCATGTCCAAAGTCAGAAAGTCTACTGCTGCACATGAGACCATGGAGTTCACTCTTGAGCCAAGAGAAAAAGGTGAAGCTGCTGATGGAAAGAAGAAAAGGAAGGAGAGAGTCAAGAAAACCATTGCCAGTGTCATTGGTAGACCGTCCATGATGAGGGATGATGATGAAGATGAGGAGGAGGAAGAGCCTGTTGCACCCCCTGCAAAGACTCAGAAATTTATGGCTGATGCCATCAAGACTGGTGCTGCTCCCTCCAAGCCCAAGCCCAAGTCTGCCCCCAAAACTTCAGCTCCAAAGAGATCTACCAGGAATATCCCTGCTGTAGAAAAGAACAAGGCCCCAGTGCCAGAAGTTCAAAAAGAAGATGAAGCCCAAGTGCTTAGAAAACTGAAGCCAAAGATTCCAGACCACAATGATGATCATCCAGTGGCTGAGAACATGAAGTTGAGGAAGGACAATGGTCTGAGATTGTGGAGAAAGACTGATCCATATGCCACAAGGAGGAGGATTGTTGTTGATTACCGTTTCCACACCAGAGAACAGCAGGACTTCTATGAGACTGTCTTGCTTGACAAGAAGCCCATTGTGTGTGACATGAAATGGGTTGACTGGAAATACATTGATGCAAATGAGGATTACTTTCCCCATGTTCATGAGAGCTTCAGGCTGAATGGAGTTGATGGATTTGTTGGACAAGAACTCACTAAGTGGAATGATGAGATGATAATGCAGTTTTACTCCACTGCACACTTCTATCCAGATGGGAAGATAGTGTGGATGACTAAGGGCACCAGGTACCACTCATCTATCTCTGAGTGGGCTGAGCTCATCAATGCTCCAGAGGAAGAATAGAATGACACAGATGTGTATGGCAAACCAAGGATGGACCATAACACAATGGCTCACATGTACAAGCCTATTCCTGATGCAGCTCTAGAGACTCACAAGTTTGGATCCATCTACTATCTGCTTGCTGGATTGGGCACTATCAACTACATCTTGAGTCATCCTTTGTTGCCTAAGTCTGGAGATCACAGAATGATACGTGGCCATTCCATTAACTTGCTACACCTGTTTGATGTACCCCAAAAGTTCAAAGTCATGAGTTTGATAGTTGAGACAATCAAGAGGACAGCTGCTGACCAAAAGAGGTCATGTGGAGATGCTCCACATATTCAAGTGTTGATCAATTCCAAGGTTGGAACTGGAACATATCTACTTGACAAAGAGCATCTACCTCTTAGGCCAGAGTTTGAGGACAATAAAGTTGTCATGGATGCTACTCATCCTACATCTGTGGAGGCCCAAGAGAAAGTTGAGAAGGCAAAGGCTGCTAAAGCAGCAAAGGCAGCAAGTGCTCCAGATGCATCCATTGTGAATCTCAAGACTAAGCAAGATCAGCTCACATACCTGCTAAAGCTACCCTGAGGATTGAGAAGAGTTTGGCCAACTTGACTAAGAATCAGGAGAGCTTAGAGAGGATTTTGAGGATAAGATGTACAACCTTGATGTGAAGGTCATTGAGATTCAGACCATTGTTGAGAAGCTGAGAGATGATGCTGAGGACAGAGATGACAGAACTACTACAGATAGATTCCAGACAGTGCCAAGGGCACAAAGGTCTTCTGCTGAGCCAGTTGTAGACTTGAGGCATGCTCATTCTGCTCCTACCACCACAACCACAGTTGCCCCTCCAGTGTCAACTCCTCTAGCTCCACAGAAATCAGTTGAAGCATTTGCAGATGGACTCATCTCAATGCCGTGTACGCACACCGGAGCTACAAGCCAGAAGACCCCTTCAGGAGCTCCCGGAGATTGTGCCTATAGTGCCGTATAGCACTATACGTTTTCAACCTTTTTGGTAACTTGTTGCCAAAGGGGAAGAAAGTGTATAGATCATAGGCTTCGAGAGAGAGTGTCTTTTGCTTTTGCTGTTTTTTCATTTGCCTTGCTACTTGCTACTTTGGTTGGTTGTTGCTACTTGTTGCTACATTTGTGTTATGCTCGTGAGATACCTTGTGTGATCATGTGTTTGATCATACTATGCTTAATGTGTGCTTGCATGTCTATCTCTATGATTGTTTGTGTATGATCAACCATTTTTATCTTTGGTGATGAGTGCATGTTATTTTACTCTTATCATTTTGTGCGCTCCACCAAGATGTATGTGACATGGAAGAGTGACCCATGATCCGAATCGATTGTGCATTTGCATTCAAACACAAATTTTAAATAATGCACAAATTTAGGGGAGCTCTTGCTTATCACATACTTCTCAAAGCGACGATGTATTTCATTCATTTTATCATTTGTCGAAGCTTTGATCTATATGTTGTCATCAATTACCAAAAAGGGGGAGATTGAAAGTTCAACTAATCCCCGGGTGGTTTTGGTAATTCATAACAACATATAGCTCATTGAACTAATATCCTCTCAAGATGAATATTTCAGGAAGTTCAATGAATGGCATGGCATGGACTAGAAATGTGGACCCCTCAAAATGCTAAGGACACATATTGGCAAAAGCTCAAGACTCTTCATTTCTATTTTAGTGATCCAAGATCATATTGAGTCCATAGGAAAGCCAATACTATTAAAAGGGAATGAGGTGTTGCTTAATGGCTTGCTTGCTCAAATGCTTAGTGATATTGCTCCAAATACCCTCAACCACTTTCTCCATCCAAATATGTCAAAATCCCAAAGTCCAACTCGGCCCCACTGATTCTTTCTACCTGGCGCCACCGAGTTCATATGACATAGCCACTGCCAGAAGTTTGGTCACACTGATACGGATCTCGGTCTCACTGAGATGGCCTTGCCAACTCCCTGTCATCAGTTGCAATTATTTTGGTCTCACCGAAATTGTAATCGGTCTCATCGAGATGGCTTGACCAATTCTTTGTTGCCTTATTGCTTCACTTCGGCCTCACCGAGTTGATGCAATCGGTGCCACGGAGATGAGGTTTTCCCTAATCCCTAGCACATCGGTTTCACCAAGTTGTTCTAGTCGGTCCCACCGAGATTGCTAACATTCACATTTTGAACTAATCGGTCTCACCGAGTTCATCTATTTGGCCTGACCGAGTTAGGTCAAATGTGTGTAACGGTTGGATTTTGAGTGGAGGCTATATATACCCCTCCGCTCCCTTCTCCATTTGAGAGAGAGAGCCATCAGAACGTGCCTACACTTCCAGCATACATTTTCTGAGAGAGAACCACCTACTCATGTGTTGAGATCAAGATATATCAATCCTACCACAAGAATCTTGATTTCTAGCCTTCCCCAAGTTGCTTTCCACTCAAATCATCTTTCCACCATATCCAAATCTATGTGAGAGAGTTGAGTGTCGGGGAGACTATCATTTGAAGCACAAGAGCAAGGAGTTCATCATCAACACACCATTTGTTACCTTTTGGAGAGTGGTGTCTCCTAGATTGGTTAGGTGTCACTTGGGAGCCTCCGACATGATGTGGAGTTGAACCAAGAAGTTTGTAAGGGCAAGGAGATCGCCTACTTCATGATGATCTACCCGAGTGAGGCAAGTCCTTCGTGGGCGATGGCCATGGTGGGATAGACAAGGTTGCTTCTTCGTGGACCCTTCGTGGGTGGAGCCCTCTATGGACTCGCGCAACTATTACCCTTTGTGGGTTGAAGTCTCCATCAACATGGATGTACAATAGCACCACCTATCGGAACCACGCCAAAAATCTCCGTGTCTTCATTGCGTTTCCACTCTCCAAACCCTTCCCTTTACCTTCATATGCAATGTTCTACTTTCCGCTGCTACACTCTTAGAATTGCATGTGTAGGTTGATTGCTTGACTTGTGCTAATTGCTAAAATCTGCCCACAACTAAAATTGGGAAAAGGTTAGATTTTTATTTGGTCAAGTAGTCTAATCACCCCCCTCTATACCTACTTTCGATCCTACACTTTCTTGGACCAATTCCAACTTACTGTGCCACCATAAATCTTTTAATTGAAATCAAAATTCGCTTGGAACACCGATTGAAGATTTTGTTGATGTACTACTTACATCAAGCATGTATTGATGTAACCTCCTTATACCAATCTCTTCATTTTCTCTATATGCGAGGAACATGTCGTCAGTACTCAACGACATTTTCACTGTTGTCCTATGATCAACAATTTGACCTTTTTGGTAACTTTACTCACAACTTACTTGGAGTACTGGACTTATCTGGTTATTTACATACCATAGAATTAACACAAGTGTGATTGAAATCATGCATTTCACTCATCAGTATTCCAAGAAACCGATTCTTGCTGAGAACTCCTTCCATGTGACTTTGACAAGAAAACTCTTCTTGACATTTTTCATACTAAACTACTTTAGTACTTTGTCAATACGTATTTTGGCTAAGCCCGATTAGACATTACTATCTCCATAGATTATTATGTCTAATACAAGGACTATATTGCCCACGTCCTTTACTGAAAAATTATTTTCAATAAAGTCTTAATCTATGTCAAGAAATTTATATAAATTCCAATCAACAATGTGTCATGCACACATAGTGTTTAGAAATATCATCATGCTCCCAGTTACTTTCTTGTAAATACAAGCATGTTTGTTTCTATCGATGGAATCATATTATTTGATCAATTCATCAAAACAAAGATTCCAACTCCACTATGCTTGCTTCAGATCATTATTGGATCTCTTGAAGTTTGCACACTTACTAGCATCCTCTGGATCGAGAAAATTACCTTGGACCGTATCAAATATACAACCTTGGTTCTATTTCCATCTCATGGGAATCATTTTGACATCCATCTGTTATATCTCATAACTGAAATACTTAGTAATTTCTAGTTTAATCCAAACTGACTTACAGTATTATTATGATGAGACAATCTCGTCATAATCAACTCCTTGATCTTGTCATAAACTATTTGCAACAAGTCAAGCATTATAAAACATTTTTATCTTTGTCAATTTATAGATCCATCACTACACTTTACACTTTAAGTCTTTCAGAGGGTCTATCAAGTTCTAAACTTGAGTTATGTGTATGGATACAATCTTGGATTATTTTGGCGTATAGCCAATTCCAGAGTAAGGGCCCATCAACGCTTCTCTGTGTATCATAGGTTCATTGTTTGTTTGAACAATATTTCATCTGCATACACTGGTATAGCGAGGTGCTATACAAACGGTTTTTAACCCCTTTCTGTGATGACATTTTGAACCATCGCCAAGTGAGTGTGTGTGATAGGGGGTCCTTCCCACACGACCCAGAAACCGTCGGGGATAGGGAGCCATGATGCAGACGCCTTGCCAAATGTAATCGTATGCGATGTAGCACACACTAAATTCTTTCGCATGTGTGGGATCGCTGATTACACATTTCTAATGACGCAGTGAAACCAAACGGTGTGTCGTAATGAACTGTTTGGGAAACTGTATGTAAGGCACACGGGCCAACATATGAACTGTCTGCGATATGTACCCCATCACACACGAGTTTTCTGCGGAACTCGTCTGCCATGCAAGACTCAATCGCACACGTTTCCGAACAATTACCGTGTGCGATAATGTTCTATCACAAACAGTTCAGGAGCCCCTTCGCACACATACAAGTGCTGCAGACAGTTTGTGATTTGTTGTGTATCACCGACGGTTACGGTAAGAGTGACATGTGCTTTTCGTTTGGGACCCCACACGTTTCCTGAAAAATTTATGACTGGGACTGCATTTTACATTGGGCATGGTTTACTCCGAGCTCTCGTGTGCGATAATGTGATATCACAAACGGTGTCGGAGCCCCTACGCACACGTAGTAGTGCTGCAAATCGTCTGCGATCTGCTGTGTATCACCGACGGTTCCACTACGATTGATGTATGCTTTTCGATGTGGATCACACAGACTCATTTAGTTGAACCGTGTGCGGAGCAATTGCCAGGTTAAAACAAAAATATCCCATTTGAATCGGCATGCAAAAAGCAAATTCGCCACAATATGCAATTGAACAAATAGTGTCCATAGGAAGAACATTCATCAGATTTCGCAACAATTGCAATTGAACAAATGGTAGCTAAATTCCAATGATTTGTCAACATATATATGCATTACATAATTAATCATAGTGTACGAAATACGAAGACCTCATCAGATGGAAAACAATGGATCCATGCGTATATGTTTAGCGGCTAACTCTTACTCAATGTTTTAGGAGAAGGCATGCTGAAATCTTCATTATCACCAGTGGGATTGATGTAGTGATTCAGGAAGAAGTCGCTGATAAATCTCCGAACCATCAGCAATTCACCAGCGGGGAGCGGTTCAGGTGTCCTCGGTTCTAAGATGAGCTGTAGTATTTTTAAGATCAGAATGTGCCATATGAGTGGAGTAGAAGATATTAATTAAGATAGACTTACTGGTACTAATTCGCGAGCATCTTCACAACTATCAGCGGATTTGCAGATGGAGATCATGTGTATCCAAACATAGTATCCACAAAGGTTGGTCCCTGCTTGTTGCTGAGGACACTAAATTTTTTTGTACAGAATTAGTCATGTATTTGTCCTGTTAGGAACAACCTAAACGGTGTTAGATGTATTTTTTTCTTTGGACAGAAATAGAAAGAGGTTTATTTAGAAGCTTGAACATTTGACTAGCGTAAGAAAAGGTATTTACAGACTATTGGATACATTTTCTGAAAATAATGGATTTCGGTGTGTTACCAGAGAAACAATCTCGTGCTGCAGAGGTAGTTCCCTCTTGAACAGGTTCCTTGGTTTAGTTTTCCACAATGCGAGCACACTGCAAATTGATAACCCACAAGTATAGGGGATCGCAACAGTTTTTGAGGGTAGAGTATTCAACCCAAATTTATTGATTCGACACAAGGGGAGCCAAAGAATATTCCCAAGTATTAGCAGCTGAGTTGTCAATTCAACCACACCTGAAAGACTTAATATCTGCAGCAAAGTTTTTAGTAGCAAAGTAGTATGGAAGTAACGGCAATGGTGACAAAAGTAACAATACCAATTTTGTAGTGATTGTAACAGTAGCAACGACAAAGTAACTTAGCAAAGATCAATATGTGAAAAGCTCGTACGCAACGGATCATTGATGGATAATTATGTCGGATGGCATTCATCATGCAACACTCATAACCTAGGGTGACACAGAACTAGCTCCAATTCATCAATATAATGTAGGCATGTTTTCCGAATATAGTCATACATGCTTATGGAAAAGAACTTGCATGACATCTTTTGTCCTACCCTCCCATGGTAGCGGGGTCCTAATGGAAACTAAGGGATATTAAGGCCTCATTTTAATAGAGAACCGGACCAAAGCATTAGCACTTAGTGAATACATGAACTCCTCAAACTACGGTAATCACCGGAAAGAATCCCAATTATTGTCACCTTGGGGTATGCGGATCATAACACATAATAGGTGTCTACAACTTGCAAGATAGGATCAAGAACACAAATATATTCATGAAAACATAACAGGTTCAGATATGAAATCATGGCACTCGGGCCCTAGTGACAAGCATTAAGCATAGCAACATCAATCTCAGAACATAGTGGATACTAGGGATCAAACCCTAACAAAACTAACTCGATTACATGATAAATCTCATCCAACCCATCACCGTCCAGCAAGCCTACGATGGAATTACTCACTCCCGGCGGTGAGCATCATGAAATTGGTGATGGAGGAAGGTTGGCGATGATGATGGCGATGAATCCCCCTCTCCGAAGCCCCGCACGGACTCTAGATCAGCCCTCCCGATGAAGAACAGGAGGTGGCAGTGGCTCCGTATCATAAAACGCGATGAATCCTTCTCTCTGATTTTTTTCTCCACAAATAGGTACTTATAGAGTTGGAATTAGGGTCGGAGGAGCTCCAGGGGGCCCACAAGCCTGCAGGGCATGGCCCCCTCTAGATAATTCTTGCGCCAGTATTTTTTATATATTCCAAAAATATTCTTCATAAATTTTTAGGTCAATCCGAGAACTTTTATTTCTGCACAAAAATAACACCATGGCAATTCTACTGAAAACAACATCAGTCCGGGTTAGTTCCATTCAAATCATGCAAATTAGAGTCCAAAACAAGGGCAAAAGAGTTTGGAAAAGTAGATACGATGGAGACGTATCAACTCCCCCAAGCTTAACCCATTGCTTGTCCTCAAGCAATTCAGTTGACAAACTGAAAGTGACAAAGAAAAACTTTTACAAATCTGTTTGATCTTGTTGTTGCAAATATGTATGGCCAGCATTCAGGTTTTCAACAAAGATTATGAACTAACCATATTCACAATAACATTTAGGTCTCATATTTACTCATATCAATAGCATAATCAACTAGCGAGCAATAATAATAAATCTCGGATGACAACACTTTTTTCAAAACAATCATGTTACAATATGACAAAATGGTATCTCGCTAGCCCTTTCTAAGACCGCAAAACATAAATGCAGAGCACGCCTGACGATTAAGGACCGACTAGACATTGTAATTCATGGCAAAAGAGATCCAGTCACACCGATACTCAATATCAATTAATAACAATGCATACAAATGACAGTGGTGGTCTCTAACTGGTGCTTTTTATAAGAGGATGATGACTCAGCAATAAAAGTAAATAGATAGGCCCTTCGCAGAGGGAAGCAGGGATTTGCAGAGGTGCCAGAGCTCGAGCTTTTAAAACAGAGATGAATATAATTTTGAGCGGTATGCTTTCATTGTCAACATAACAACCAAGAGATCTCGGTATCTTCCATGCTAGAAACATTATAGGCGGTTCCCAAACAGAATGGTAAAGTTTTTACTCCCCCTCCACCAACAATCACACTCCACAGCTAGCCGAATCCACGGGTACCGTCCATACCAACAACAGTCCTGGGGGAGTTTTGTTTGATATTTATATTTTGATTTAATTTAGAGCATGGAACTGGGCATCCCGATTACCAGCCACTTTCTCGTGAATGACAAGTGAATAAATACTCGTGAGAATAACCCACCTAGCATGGAAGATACTGACAGCCCCCAGTCACTACATGAGCGATTCGGGCATACAAAATAGATTATCATTTGAAGGTTTAGAGTTTGGCACATGCAAATTTACTTGGAACGGCAGGTAAATACCGCATATAGGTAGGTATGGTGGACTCATATGGAACAACTTTGGGTTTAAGGAAGTGGATGCACAAGCAGTATTCCCGCTTAGTGCAAGTGAAGGCTAGCAAAAGATTGAGGAGCGACCAACTAGAGAGCAACAACGGTCATAAACATGCATTGGGATTAACCAACATTGGGTGCAAGCATGAGTAGGATATAAATCACCATGAACATAAATATCGTGGAGGCTATGTTGTTTTTGTTTCAACTACATGCGTGAACATGTGCCAAGTCAAGCCACTTAAATCATTCAAAGGAGGATACCATCCTATCATACTACATCACAACCATTTTAATTTTCATGTTGGCACACAAGACAAACCATTATACACTCCTAACTAATTAAGCATGGCATGAGTAACTATAAGCTCTAATTGTCATTGCAAACATGTTTCATTCATAATGGGCTGAATCAAGAATGATGAGCTAATCATATTTACAAAAAACAAAATAGGTCGAGTTCGTACCAGCTTTTCTCCATCTCAATCATTTCATCATATATCGTCATTATTGCCTTTCACTTGCACGACCGAACGGTGTGAATAATAATAAGAGTGCACGTGCATTGGACTAAGCTGGAATCTGCAAACATTTATTCAAAGGAGAAGACAAGGTAATATGGGCTCTTTGTTAGATCAACAATAATGCATATGAGAGCCACTCAACATTTTCATCGTGGTCTTCTCCTTACGACCCAAAGAAAAGGAAAAGAATTTCAAAGAAACACACTGAAATATTTTTGGAGTTTTTGTTTTCCTGAAGAAAGTAAAACAAGAACGAGAAAAACTATTTACACAGGAAAGCTCCCAACAAGTAAAAGAAGAACGAGAAATATTTTTGGGTTTTCTTTTAATTATACAACTAAATAAACTAGAAAGAAAATCTAAAAAAAAACGAGAACTATTTTTTTTGGATTTTCTCACAGTTTTTCAAACACACAAGAAGAAAGCGAAAAAGAAATAAACTAACATGGATAATACAATGAAAAAGTATGAACACCGACAACTGAAATGAGTGTGTGATCATGAATGTAATGTCAGTGAGAAATACGTACTCCCCCAAGCTTAGGCTTTTGGCCTAAGTTGGTCTAGGGCCACGGCTCAAAATAACCCTCTCCTCGATACTCCGGAGGGTCCTGAGGGTTCCACTGGTTAGTGAGCTCCTGTGGCGCCCACTGAAAAATGGGCTCCTGGTATGGGTCAGGAACTGGTGCTGGCTCAGGTGCTGGGGGTTGTGAAAGACCCCAAAGTCTGTAGATGTCCTCGGGCATAAGAGTGTACATGCCTGAACGAATATCGAACAAAGAAGAAGTAGGCAAAGCAATAGTCTCACAAGTACCCTGACTAAATACTAAGTTGTAGAGGAGTCTCTTGTCCTTATCATTCTTAATAAAATCGTGCGCTACCATACTATTATAGTTCAAATATCTAGTGGGTAGTAGCATCTCCTCCTCCTCCTCCTCATGCCTAATGGGTATCTCAAAATGTTCAGCAAGGCGAGAGGCATAGATGCCTCCAAAGATGGGACCCTTCGTGCAGTTTGTGTTTAACCGACGTGCAACAATAGCGCCCAAACTAAAAATTCTATCACAATATAAAGCATGGCGCAAAATAGCAAGGTCCGGGGCACTAAGGCCTCCGTTCTCCCCACGACCAATCAAACATCTCCCAGAAAATAATGAATAATAGCATAAAACAGGAAAATGTAAGCTAGCCACTCTCGCTTCCGACACCCCTCTCTCTTCCCCTACAGTAGTTTCAGCAATAAAGTCCTCCACGTCCCTAGGACGTGGTTCACTGACGCTGCCCTCATAAGGTAATTTGCAAACATTACAAAAATCATAGAGTGTCATTTTCTTAGGCACATCATACAAGTGAAATTCTACCATGGGAGGATCCTTCCTAGCATGAAAGTTGCACGAAGGTGTTAGTGAGCAGAAGGTATTGTTCACACTTATCTTGGAGGAAGTCGGTGATGCCTGCATTCTCCGCCAAATAATAGAAATCATCATAAATTCCGGCCGCCCTCAAGAATGCATCACTTGGCCATTCACATGGCCGAACCTCCGCCGTACACGAAAGGTTGTACTTGGGCTTCTTCTTCTCCTCATTTTCATTTTCATTTGAATTTCGGCTTGAAGAACCCCTTAACCATCTCTTCATTGTTTCTTTCTTTTTCTCTGAAAATATTATGAAATTTTTAGTGACTCAAAATAAAAGTGAACAAAACTCAACAAAATTGATAGCAACTACTCCTACAAGTGTCTTGAGGCTATATCATGCAACAAAACTACTTTGGACCATATAAATTTGACATGCAAGCTCAAGAACAAGGTCACCACAACAGCAAAAAATTGCAATATATAAAGCACTAGAACAAAAACTAATTGGACCATTGGAGGAGTCACATACCGAAGAACAATCCCCCAAAACAGTTTTGCGAATGGAGCTTGGAGCAAGGAGAACGAAAATGGCAGCAAAATGAGCTAGAACACAGGTTTGAGTAATGGTGGGATTTTTTCTGGAGGAAGACAAAGTGGATGGGTGCTGGAATAAGTGAGGGGGACCTACAAGCCACCTAGGCGCGCCCAGGGGGGTGGGCGCACCCTGTGGGCTTGTGGCCCACTGGTGCTGCCCCCTGGTGTGTTTTCAGTGCCAGAAATTCTAAAATATTCTATAAAAAATCATACTAAATTTTCAGGGCATTTGGAGAACTTTTATTTTCGGGACATTTTTTATTGCACGGGTAATTCAGAAAACAGACAAATAATAGTATTTTTGCTTTATTTATTCTAAATAACAGAAAGTAAAAAGTGGGTACAAAAAGTTGTGTTTACTGAATTCATCCATCTCATGCCCATCAAAAGGAATCCATTAACAAGGTTGATCAAGTCTTATTAACAAACTTCTTCCGAATGACATGAAACCGGAGAATCTTCGTATAACACTAGGTTACCTCAACGGGGATATGCATGTCCCCAACAATAAGAATATCATATTTCTTTTTGACAGTAGGAATAGGGAATTCAAAACCTCCAATAGCAATAGTTGAAAATTTTCCAATAGAATTGATGCTATTAACTTGAGGTTGTTTCTTCGGAAAGTGTACCGTATGCTCATTACCATTAACATGAAAAGTGACATTGCCCTTGTTGCAATAAATAACAGCCCCTGCAGTATTCAAAAAGGGTCTACCAAGGATGATCGACATACTGTCATCCTTGGGTATATCAAGAATAACAAAGTCCGTTAAAATAGTAACATTTGCAACTACGACAGGCACATCCTCACAAATACCGATGGGTATAGCAGTTGATTTATCAGCCATTTGCAAAGAGATTTCAGTTGGTGTCAACTTATTCAAATCAAGTCTATGATATAAAGAGAAAGGCATAACACTAACACCGGCTCCCAAATCACATAAAGTAGTTTTAACATAGTTTCTTTTAATGGAGCATGGTATAGTTGGTATTCCTGGATCTCCTAGTTTCTTTGGTATTCCACCGTTAAAAGTGTAATTAGCAAGCATAGTGGAAATTTTAGCTTCCGATATCTTTCTTTTATTTGTAACAATATCTTTCATATACTTAGCATAAGGAGACATTTTCAGAATATCAGTCAAACGCATACGCAAAAAGACAGGTCTATGCATTTCAACAAAGCGCTCAAAATCCTCATCATCCTTTTTCTTGGATGATTTAGGAGGAAAGGGCATGGGCTTGTGAACCCATGGTTCTCTTTCTTTACCATGTTTCCTAGCAATGAAGTCTCTCTTATCATATCTTTTATTCTTAGATTGTGGGTTATCAAGATCAACAGAAGGTTCAATCTCCACATCATTATCATTACTAGGTTGAGAATCAACATGAGCATCATCGTTAACATTATCACTAGGTTCATGATCATCACCAGATTGTGTCTCAGCATCAGAAATAGAAATATCATTTGGATTCTCAGGTGTGTCTATAACAGGTTCACTAGAAGCATGCAAAGTTCTGTCATCCTTCTTTTTCTTTTTATTACTAGGACTAGGTGCATCAATATTAATTCTATAAGAATCTTGTTCAATTCTCTTAGGATGGCCCTCGGGATACAAAGGTTCCTGAGTCATTTTACCACCTGTAGTCATAACTCTAACAACATTGTCATTGTTCTTATTATTCATCTCATTAAGCAAATCATTTTGTGCCTTGAGAACTTGTTCTACTTGAGTTTTTACCATGGAAGCATGTTTACTAATAATATTGAGATCATTAACAGTTCTACACATGTAGTCACCCAAGCAGTCAAGCATATAAGCATTACATTTCAATTGTCTACTAACATATGCATTGAAATTTTCTTGTTTAACAATAAAGTTATCAAATTCATCCAAGCATTGACTAGCAGACTTATTAAAAGGGATATCACCTTCATCAAATTTATAGAGAGAATTTACCTTTACTACCTGTGTCGGGTTATCAAGACCATGTATTTCTTCAATATGTGGTAAATTCTTAACATCTTCAGCTGTAATACCTTTTTCTTTCATAGATTTCTTTTCCTCTTGCATATCTTCAGGACTGAGAAGTAGAATACCTCTCTTCTTCGGAGTTGGCTTAGGAGGTGATTCGGGAAGAGTCCAATCATTATCATTACTCAATATTTTATTCAATAGCACTTCAGCTTGTTCAACAGTTCGTTCCCCGAAAACACAACCAGCACAATTATCTAGGTGGTCCCTAGAAGCATCGGTTAGTCCATTATAAAAGATATCAAGTATTTGATTTTTCTTGAGAGGATGATCAACCAAAGCATTAAGTAATTGGAGAAGCCTCCCCCAAGCTTGTGGGAGACTCTCTTCTTCAATTTGCACAAAATTAAATATTTCCTGTAAAGCAGCTTGTTTCTTATGAGCAGGAAAATATTTTTCAGAGAAGTAATATATCATATCATGGGGACTACGCACATAACCAGGAACAAGAGAATTAAACCATAACTTATCATCACCCTTTAACGAGAAAGGAAACACCTTAAGAATATAGTAATAGCGAATTTTTTCCTCATGAGCAAATAGGGTGGCTATATCATTCAATTTAGTAAGATGTGCCACAACAATTTCAGATTCATAACCATGGAAAGGATCAGATTCAACCAAAGTAATTAACTCGGGATCGACAAAGAATCATAATCCTTATCAGTAACAAAGATAGGTGAAGTAGCGAACTTAGGATCATATTGCATTCTAGCATTCAAAGATTTTTCTTTCCACTTGCATAATAATTTCTTAAGATCATCTCTATCCTTACAAGCAAGAGAGTCCCTAGCTACCTCTCCATCCATAACATAACCCTTAGGTATATCAGGCAATTCATATCTAGGAGAGCTAGGTCTAGCAGGTGTTTCAAAGTGTTTAGTTTCAATAATTTCATCTGTTTCATAAATATCATCAGTTTCAGCATTAACTCTAGCAATTTGTTCGTCAAGAAATTCACTCAGTGGCACAGTATTATCAAGCAAAGCAGTAGTATCATCATAAGCATCATGCATAGAAGAAGTAGCATCATCAATTACTTGCTACATATCAGAATGAATAGCAGGTGGTGGTGTCGCAAGCTTACTCAAAATAGAAGGTGAATCAAGTGCAGAGCTAGATGGCAATTCCTTACCTCCCCTCGTAGTAGAGGGAAAAATCTTGGTTTTGTTATGTTTCAAATTCCTCATAGTGATAAATAGATATAAATCCCAAGTGACTCAGATAATAGAGCTATGCTCCATGGCAACGGCGTCAGAAAAAGGTCTTGATAACCCACAAGTATAGGGGATCACAACAGTTTTTGAGGGTAGAGTATTCAACCCAAATTTATTGATTCGACACAAGGGGAGCCAAAGAGTATTCCCAAGTATTAGCAGCTGAGTTGTCAATTCAACCACACCTGAAAGACTTAATATCTGCAGCAAAGTTTTTAGTAGAAAAGTAGTATGGAAGTAACGGTAACGGTGACAAAAGTAACAATACCAATTTTGTAGTGATTGTAACAGTAGCAACGGCAAAGTAACTTAGCGAAGATCAATATGTGAAAAGCTCGTACGCAATGGATCAGTGATGGATAATTATGTCGGATGGCATTCATCATGCAACACTCATAACCTAGGATGACACAGAACTAGCTCCAATTCATCAATATAATGTAGGCATGTTTTCCGAATATAGTCATACATGCTTATGGAAAAGAACTTGCATGACATCTTTTGTCCTACCCTCCCATGGTAGCGGGGTCCTAATGGAAACTAAGGGATATTAAGGCCTCCTTTTAATAGAGAACCAGACCAAAGCATTAGCACTTAGTGAATACATGAACTCCTCAAACTACGGTAATCACCGAAAAGAATCCCAATTATTGTCACCTTGGGGTATGCGGATCATAACACGTAATAAGTGTCTACAACTTGCAAGGTAGGATCAAGAACACAAATATATTCATGAAAACATAACAGGTTCAGATCTGAAATCATGGCACTCGGGCCCTAGTGACAAGCATTAAGCATAGCAACATCAATCTCAGAACATAGTGGACACTAGGGATCAAACCCTAACAAAACTAACTCGATTACATGATAAATCTCATCCAACCCATCACTGTCCAGCAAGCCTATGATGGAATTACTCACTCCTGGTGGTGAGCATCATGAAATTGGTGATGGAGGAAGGTTGGTGATGATGATGGCGATGAATCCCCCTCTCCGGAGCCCCGCACGGACTCCAGATCAGCCCTCCCGATGAAGAACAGGAGGTGGCGGCGGCTCCGTATCGTAAAATGCGATGAATCCTTCTCTTTGATTTTTTCTCCGTGAATAGGTACTTATAGAGTTGGAATTAGGGTCGGAGGAGCTCCAGGGGGCCCACAAGCCTGCAGGGCACGCCCCCAGGGCTTGTGGTCTCTGGGTGGCCCCCCTCTGGATAATTCTTGCGCGAGTATTTTTTATATATTCCAAAAATATTCTTCGTAAATTTTCTGGTCAATCCGAGAACTTTTATTTCTGCACAAAAATAACACCATGGCAATTCTGCTGAATACAGCGTTGGTCTGGGTTAGTTCCGTTCAAATCATACAAATTAGAGTCCAAAACAAGGGCAAAAGAGTTTGGGAAAGTAGATACGATGGAGATGTATCACAAATGAAGATGAATTTTGACAACATCAATTATTGAACCAGATATGAATGCAAATTAATTTCAACATCATAGAATTCAATACCTATCCATGAATTGCCGAAGATGCGTCAGATCCTTAGCATTTGTTGACTCTCTGAGAGAATCCATGTAATAAACTGTGTTCTTGTTTGGAACAATGAATACCAATATCCAGTGATTGCTACATATTAAGAAAGCCATGAACTTACGAATTTTGTCGAAATCTAAAAGACAATCAGTGTATGCGTGGTTGTTTATTTGACTTATCGTTCATGGTATGGCCAGAGAAATGATTCTACATGGGAGGTGTTTTCGAAGATACGGGCGACCGTGTTAATGGCCCACTCCCGTTCATCCTTACCATGTAATGTTGTGCCATTTGCTAATGCAGGATCTATGAAATACACACTCTTCCTTTTTCTTCTCTACGTGTTCAATCCCCTGAGGGAAATAAAATGCAGTTAGCTATTTATCATTTACAACCTTGTATGGAGAAGTTGATCAGAGTTTGTTAAGTACTTACAAAATCAGGCATCTAACAAGAGTGGCATCGAGCTCGTTGAAGTTGAAGAAGAGATGTAAGTCCTCGAAACTCACACTGATGGAACCAGCATCATGTCAGAAATGATCTCTGTTGTAGTAGACAAGCAGAACATGATGACCTGCTAACATTTGATCCATGCAATATTTATGTAACTCGCGGCAACTGGAGCTGCACTCATCAAAGTACTCACCAACAAGAAATGGCTGGCCATGGACGTAATTACGTGCTTCAAGTATGTCTGCTTTATTTTTAGCAAGCAACAAAGCTATTTCTTCATCATCCATGCCGTCAAAAATAATATTACTCTCCGATTCGAACAACTTGCTGTTAATTTGGTTCTGGGCGATGAGTGCTTTAAGTAAGAGGCAATCGTTCTCTTTCCTCTTTGCTCTCAGGGCGCGCTTCCTCATGGGTGCAGCCTTTTTGCCCGCTTCCTTCTTGGTACTTGAAGCACTTTTGGTCAAAGGTCTAGTTGGCTGAAAGGCAGACTGCCGAGCAGATGGTAAAGCTTCGACGGACTGCTTAGCAGACAGTTTAGCTATGCCGAACTGCTGAGCTGGCGGTGCTGCTGTGACGGACTGCTGGGCTGTAGGAGCAGAGGCATCGGACTGCTAACCATGCGTTGAAGCTATGTTGGGTTTCTATGCAGGTGATGCCAACTTGTCGGTGTGCTGAGGAGGCCGTGCCAACGTGTTGGTTTGCTGAGCAGGAAGTGCTGACGCATTGGTATGCTGATCACGCGGCTGCGGACCGACGGACTGATGAGCAGTCAGTTCTAGACCTACAGACTGCTCAGCAGGCGGTTCCAAAGCATTAGACTGCTTAGCAGTCCGTTCCACCAGGTTGGTCTGCTGAGCATGTGTTGCAGCTGGGTCTCCCCCCGCTGCTTCAGCGGCTAGCATCTGAACCGGTGGTGCGTCTTCAGCAGTTGTAGGCCTTGCCACTGGCTGCTCTGGGGCGGACGATGACATGGCCTGTACGGCACAAAGTCGGGCGGGCTGATCACAGGTTGATGCATCAGCCATTGGATTACGAGTATTAGGTTCTTTGGGGGAAGCACACGAGAGCTGCTGTGGCAAGGAGAGCGTTACTAGTTGAGGGGCGACATTGGTTGCTCTTGGCGGGGCTTCAGGGATCTCATCCATGAAGTCTATTTCCTTTCGTGGCCACTGGATGTGATGTAACAGTGTTTCTCCCAAGGTCCTTTGCTCATCAAAGTCTCCTAGGACATTCTTCAGGGCAAATTCATTGAATCTAGGCTTTACTTCAGTCATGTAGCACTTCACACAGCCCGGCTTCAATGGCACATTGTCCAACAAGAGGCCCTCTTCCAAGAAGGGTGGGCAAACCGAGGCTGTTGCACATTTTAATGTACCTTCATAATGTGTAAGCTCGCCCTTCAGCCTGCCTTTCATTACAGATAGATCAGATATAGCATCATCATGAGCAGTTGCAGTCTCAGTGTCGCTGGGGTCAGCTGATGCACAACTACTCTTGTGCGGTGTTGTCGCGCAATAACCAGCATCCTCCATGCCCGCCTCCCTTGCCATCTGCTAGCTATCTGTCAGTGTTAGAGTCTTCTGCATCATCATTGACTCCTCAATTTCCTTTTGAACAGTCGGATACATGTCCTTCCTCAACCTTTCATACAATTCATTCTGCTTCATTTCTCTCCTCACTTTTTTCATGCTGAGCCTCTCTTCTTTGCTGAGTGTGAAAGCCCTCTTGTGCGGGACATTAACACCTATACCCCTTGCACGACCAGTGGGCTCTCTTGTTTCTAGAGCATCGGACAGAATGTCACATGGCCCTGATTTCTTGTAGAACCTTCCAGGGATCTCGAAAGCCTTTAACATCATGCGATACAGTTTTTTGTCATGTGATTTTTCAAAGTAATAAGTTCCGTCATCATGCCTCCTTGCACGTGCCCGCAAGTAGTCTCTAGCGCGTTCGCCCCTGATTTCACTAAAGGCCGGTTTCCCACCCGCAGCTACTGCTTCTTTGTCCTCCTGGTCCCATATCGGTTTCATGCCGTAGTATCCTGCCACACCCATACGGTGGGGGTTTGTGTTCCTCTTCTGAAGTTCCGATTGCTTGGCACTCTTCATAGCAAACTCTGTAGTTGCCTTGACCCTTTTGAATTCTACCCAGTCTGCCTTTGTAATTTGGGGGTATGTGGGGATTGGGTCCTTGCCTTCACTCAAGTACTTCTTGTACAGCACGTGCTTCCAGTTTCTCCAAGCATCCCTAGCCTTCTTTAGTGCAGCGTGTTCCACCTGCATTCTCCACTGCTCTGGAACGTTGAAGTGATCCATGATCTCCTGGACTATCCATTGACGTGTTTCTATGTCAGCCTTCCAAAACCCCGGCAGATTAATGTTGAGCCTTGCCCTGCCAACAAATCCACACACACTCCTGAACCTCGTGCGTGCTTTATCTGGTTTAGTTGGAGCCAAGACTTTAAAAATATCTTGGTTACTTCATATACACCTTTAGGCTGGTGTGTGGGCTTCCTTGGAGTGTTCCTCCATGTCCTGACCAGAAGGGTAATTGCTGCAGCTCTATCTCGTTCCAGATTACTTGATCCCTCACCATCTGCTGAAGACCTAAGGTTGTCGGAATTAGATGAAGATACATCGCCTCAAGCATGAGTGCTACCGCTGCTACTCGGCATCTACAGAGAACACATGCGAAACTCAGGAAAGGAGGATAAGCATAAAGCTAACAACTTGGTATCAAGCTGTCTAAACATGTCATGCAATAATTTAGAAATTGTACGGCTTATTTGTTAAGTTTGTGTGACTCGGGCGCCCACGATCTGTAAATCGACAGTAATTTATTGAAACAAATACAACTTATATGTACTAGTTAGGAAGGTAGATAACGAACAAATATACGCTCTCCGTTATTCTATAGCCAATTTGGGAACATACGGAATGAAATAGGAAGAGGGATTGCGAGGAAATATGCCTCACCGCGATGGAGAGCAGTAACTAACAGGTTTCTTTATGCAAACCCGGCAGGACCACATGAGAGGCGAGGGTTACAGGATCGATATGCTCAAGGGTGGCTGGCCGACAAACGAAGACGGCGAGGTGCGGGCAGCCGCGTGTTGGGAATGACAGTGGAGGTAGGGTTGATGCCAAAGAGCGGGCACACGGCCGGGTTGAGCACGCCGACATCGGAGACGGTTCTGCTATGGATCTGGGGGAGGGGGGAGCTGGCGATAGTGATTGGGTGGACTAATTGAGTGAAACACGGGCGGGCGGTGGGGGGGTGTTGGCGGCCTAGGTGAAAGGGTGAAAAAAATATCCTCGGTCGCCGCGCGAAAAGGCCTATGCAAACGGTTGCCTCTAAGCGCTGGTGTGCACAAACAACACAATTTCATTTGAAATGAAGACGTGCTAATTTTGAAATGAAGACGTGAGTTCATCGTTTCACCTCTAATTTTTTCCCACGGTAAGCAATCACCATTATACCACAGGTTTGATTTGCTGGCGCATTTTAGGTCTCGTGTGCTATATTTAAGACATTTTTTGGCATTTACCGTGCATTTTGGCATATAAATCAAATCCTAGCCGGAACTGTATGTGCTGATGAAAGGGATGAGGATTGCCGTATGATCTGGGAGCATCCAACGGTGCAGACATACGATCCATGGGGTTTGGGTTCTGGCCAATCAAAACGCACGACTCAGATCGCGCGCGCAGCAGGGGGGCATCGGCCACGGTTTGGTAGGCACGCGGTTTTCATGAGTGAACCGTGTGCTATTTGAAAACATTTACATGAACTAACAACATATTTTCATTTGAATGAAAACATGAGTTCATCGTTTCGCCTCCAATTTTTTTCCACGGTAAGAAATCACCATTGTACCCTGTGGTCCGATTTTCTGGTGCATTTGAGGTATCGTTTGCTATATTTGAGTCGTTTGCTATAGTCGCAACTACACGTGGGTGTTAGCAAGATCATTTGTGTGTCGCTTTGGGAGTTTTCATTCATTGTACGAGAAACGGGAAAAAATTTCAAATAGTTCGGCCGCAGGGTGCGGCCAGAGGCGTAGGCCTTATTGGTATTTTAATTACAGGAAATGCATATAGAGTCCGGAAATAACGAAAATCGGTGTGTCACCGTGTCGTGCTCTTAGGATCCCATGGAAATATTTTTGTCAAGTTTGGCACAAGTTTTGATGCTCACACCTTCCGAATCGGATCATCTCACAAGAAGGATCATAGTTTCCAAAAGGAGACGCGACACTTCGGACTCCAATCGTCGGTGACTACATCATTCCGCCTCGAATTTTTTTTCACGGTAAATAATCACGTATATACCCTAGGTTTGACTTTCTCACTACTGCAGGATGCTGCTAACGTGACACTACGATCAGAGACCCTTTGACGAAACTGTGTGCGATTCATTAATCGCAAATGGGGATGTAAAAAACCCGTCAAAAAAGATGCAAAACGTTTGCAATGGCGGAGAAATCAAACATGGTTCAGATTTTAGTTACGTGTGCGATGCGGGGCATACAGTTGATCCATATGAACTGTTTGCGATTAGACAGAACAACAGAAACGGGCAGCCATATCAATGTGTGTGCGATATACGGAATACAGTTCGCTTCGATGAACTATTTGCTATTAGGGAATGCAACAGAAATGGTCAGCCAGATCAATGTGTGTGTGATATACAGCATACGGTTCACTCGGACGAACTGTTTTCGATTAGGGAAGAGAACAGAAACGGTTCAACTTAACAAGATTGTCACGCCAGGATAATTAAGCTACATTAATCCTCCTTTAATGGTGCCATGTCATCAAGTTTGACTAAGTCAAATTGCCCTTGATAAGGATCCAAGCCAAATTCAAATTCCAATTTCAAGTGAAAAATTTAAATTCACAAATAAGAAAAACTAAAAAGTTCATGTGATGGCAAATAATCTGTAGTTAATTATGGTGGAGTAAAACTAGGTCACTTGTTTGCTTATTTAAAAGTTGTCACCCAAAAACAGTGACTAAAACAACCACTTTAATCCATTTGCATTCGATCAAATATCTAATGATTTCATGTATTACCCCAACCATTTTATAGCAGTGCTAGATATCGCCTAGTATTTATTCTGGCCAATAGCACTTTTTGCAAAAGTCATTTAGTGTAGGAATTAAATGGAAAATAGAGAGGAAATAAACAAACAGAAAATATAAAAAAGGGAAATGGAGAAGGGCCTATTCTACTGGGCATTTTGGCCCAACTAGCCAAATGGCCGGCCCAGCCCACCTCCCCTCTCCTTCAACCTGCTACAGGGAGACAGGGGATCGTGGCGCCCATCCACCAGCGATGGCCGGGCGTGGCGCCCATCCACCCCCTGGCACCCTACTAATACCCCCGAGGCGCCACCAAACCCTAGCTCCCCCATTGCCCTTCCTCCCTCGCGCCCCCGTCTGCTCTCCCTCGTCGACGTTGTCGTGCCCGTGGACGCCCGAAGCCACCGCCCGACGCCGTTGCCACCGTCGCCTCGTCAACGCCGTCCCCGGCCGCCTCCCCGACTCGACTACTGCGAGCCTCACCACCCGAACCCCGGCAATGAGGGTGAGCTCACCCTCTCCTCCTCTGTTCCCCTTTCTTCCACTCGCTGTAGACGCTGTAGGTCGCCGTCCCATCTCCCCTACCTGGGGCCATGGCCGTCGTGCCTGAGCACATGCTCGCCGCACGTCCTCGCGCCCTTGGCTGCCCACGGGCCTCTCTGGCCGCCCCTACCCCGCTTGTCCCCCACCCTAGCCGCGCCCAGCCGCGTCGCCCCGCTCGCCTCTGCCTTGCGCTGCTCCGCCTTTTGCTGCAGCTGCCACCTGACGCCATTGCTCGTCCCGCGCGGTAGCCGCCCCGTGAGCTCCGTCCACCATGGCCGCTGGAAATCAGTGTCCGCGCGTGCCCGTGCCCTGCTGCTGCTGCCCCTGTCCGCTACTGCTGTGTATTGCCGCTGCTAGCGCTGCTCCGCTGCTTGTGCTGCTGCTATGTACACTACTGCCGCGGCTTGCAGCCGCCGCCGGCGGCTGCTCGCCTTGCCGCCCCCCCGCGCACGCCCACACGCGCGTGCCCGACCCGCTGCCGCCTGCGCCCGTAAGCGTGCGTCCACCGCTACGCTGTTGCCGCTGTACTCCTGCTAGTAACTATAGCTGCTACTAGCTAGCTTTTCTAATTTTACACCGAGTAACCCCCTGGACTGCCCCTAAACAACGGCTAAACAACTTCTAACAGGAGCAAAAATATTATGGGGAGGTAGTACACTTGACAAGGCTCAAATGTGTCCATTGGACCAAATCCATTTGATGCATGGATTAAATCCTATGAAAATAGCAAAGTGCTATGTTCTGTTAACCGGAAACAAAAAGAAAACGACTGTATTGTCTTAGCTACTTTAGGGCTTTTGTTGAACAAACTATAGAGATCTGCCATGCCATCTAAGGGCATGGCATGATAGTACTCTTGTTATAGTGCAAAACACTTATCGTAAGTGTCTCCATTAGAACTATAGATCAATGGCAATCATCCAACAAATTTTGTAAATTATAACAGTTTCTCGAATTAATTTCAAATGGCACTTTTCAAACAAAGTTTTGAGCAAGGTAATGGACTCTAATAGAGATGCAAGTGCTACTATCTTATAGACCACACAGAATGCTCAATATTGATATAAGGCACTAACCCATAGGATGTACAGAACAATAGTTGTAGACTTTTGAAAAGAGCTAAGCAATGTTTAAAACTGATGAATTCTTAGACAACAAAATTTCAGGAATTTTCAGGATTTTGCTAAAACTTCAGAAATTCGTAGAAAATAAACTGTAACTCGGTTGAAAAAGTGTTATACATGAAAGTTGCTCAGAAAAATATGACGAATCCGAATACGCTCTTCGTTCATCTGTCATGTGCCCCTAGCATAGTGAACATGCAACCATCCCCCTTCGTTTCATCTGTCCGAAAACTACAAACTTCGGGAAAGCATTCCCGGATGTTTTCCCCCTTCGCCGGTATCGTGTAACACTGCGTTAGAACACCCCTAGATCTGCCTATAGTCATGTCATGCATCTGTGTGCTTTGTATTTACTGTTTCCCCCCCTCTTCTTCTCCGGTAGACCCCAAGACTGCTGCTGATGCCACTGTGATCGACTACGTCGACGACGACCCTTCATTTTCAGCAGAGCTTCCAGGCAAGCAAACCCCCCTTGGTCATTCCGATATCACCTATTCCATTCTATCTCAAGCTTGCATTAGATTTTGCTACTGTAATTGATTGCTCCTATTCTGATGCATAGCCTGCTTTTGTACCTGCTATTGTTACCTATCTGCTTATCCCAAACTGGTTAGTATAGGTTGGTTGGTGATCCATCAGTGACCCCCACCTTGTCCCTGTTGCCCGTGCTTCATCATCGATGACTCGATCAACGTGATCGACGACCAAAGACCGACACATCACTTCACCCCCTTAGTTGTACGACTCTGCATAGTTACTATCGAGTGCCGAGGGTGATACGTCGTAACGCACTCCTGATGATAACTCTGTAGTGTAGCTATTCAGTCGTGGTCATCGAGGGTGATTCCTCCTTCACCACTCCCGATACGACTCTGTCGTGCAGCCCCTCAAGTGTGAACCTCGAGGGTGATTCCTCCTACATTCACCTTGATGATTACATCGAGTGGAATCCACCGAGGGTGATTCCTCGGGGTTTCCCCCTTGATGTTTGGACACACGGTTACCTTGACATTACTTGAGACCTTTGTGAAAGTCGGGCGGGCCCGGAGAGCACCCGCATGAGTTACGGTGGCGGCTGGCTGTTTAGCGGTATCACCCAGGAGGGGGTGGTAGCTCCGGACTTGTCCCGACAGCCGTCACTTCTTTTAATTGTTAATGCACTAACAGATTTGGGTATTTGTTCTAAGTTGGCCATTGGCTTATACACACTAACCAGCACGCGGGAACAGTTATGGGCACTCGGCGTCGTGCTATCAGCCGAAGCTTTGTTAGACATCCAGTTCAGCATTGTGGGCCCGTCGGGCCAGTGCCATCCATGATGAGGTGGTGCTCGTCCCGGCTCGTCGCACAACGACCCGGAGTGCAACGGGCGATGGGCCCAAGACCCCGAAGTGCTTAGGATGTAGACCGGCGGGGACCTCTCTGGTGAGCCTAGATAGGGCTGCGACATGTTGATCTTCCGAGGCCGGGCATTGACCGAGGAAAGTGTGTCTGGCCAGAGTAATCATGCGTATTGGATAATGTGGTGCACCCCTGCAGGGAAGATTATCTATTCGAATAGCCGTGTCCACGGTAACGGACGTTCAGACTTGTATCCTGATCTATTACAACTAGAAATGGATACTTGAGATATGTGATGGATATGTGGCTCCGGGATTGCTTTCTCGCAGGGAGTCAAGGAAGGATCTCTGGGCAATAATGCTACAACATGTTTGTTAATTATAATCTGCTATTCTATACTCTTCTGAATGCTGCAAGATGCTTGGAGCTGCTTGAAGATGCTAGTCTTCGATAGGCTAGGCCTTCCCCTCTATTCTGGCATTCTGCAGTATAGTCCATAGATACAACCCTTCCATTTGATACCGATGCATACTTAGTATAGATCTGATGCTTGCGAGTAATTTGGATGAGTACTCACGGTTGCTTTGCTACCCCTTTCCCCCTTCTGATTCTTTCTTTTCGGTTGCTGCGACCAGTTGGTGGATCCCCGGAGCTAGATGCCACCCCTGTCGACTACTACTTCTACCCCGAGTGTGCCTACTACTACGTGGAGACCGCCGACGACCAGGAGTAGTTAGGAGGTCCCAGGCAGGAGGCCTTGCCTCTTCGATCGTTGTTGTTTTGTGCTTGCCTTCTTAAGGTAGTCTTGTTTAACTTATGTCTGTACTCACATATTGTTGCTTCCGATGACTTGTTTGTATTCAAGCTTCTGTATTCGAGCCCTCGAGGCCCCTGGCTTGTAATATGAAGCTTGTATTATTTTATTTGTGTCTAGAGTTGTGTTGTGATATCTTCCCGTGAGTCCCTGATATTGATCGTACACATTTGCGTGTATGATTAGTGTACGGTCGAATCGGGGGCATCACAAGTTGGTATCAGAGCCAACTGCCTGTAGGAACCCCCTTTCCAACTCCTTGGCCGAAGTTGAGTCTAGTCTTTGAAAAACTATTTTACTAACATGGTTGTGTGACTTACGGGCCCACGTCGCCAACTGGGTGGTATTAGGATCTTTTATTCCTCGTCTATACTCTGGGCATCTGATCTCTCTTCTATTCGGGTTAAATGATTTTGCTAAATCTAACATTAGGATCTCGTGATCACACCCACCCATAGAATTGTATTATGCCTTTCTTGAATTGAGGGCAAAGATCTGCTTCACAAAGTTCACTAACCGCAGGATCCTCTTATCGAGGGCACCCTGCGTCGTCCCCTGCAGATCCCTCGCTCCAGTGGTTATCTTTGACGATGATGTAGCTTTTGCTATGTCCCATTGTTGTATCCCTCCATCGTGTGCATGTGTGCCGCCTAATATGTCTAGGGTGTTTCTCTTATCCGAGCTCATACGAACAATGTGTAATTGGCTCCGCATATATATCTCTATGTCTTCAATGACTACTGCTTTGTACATACCGCACCTTTGCTCATTGTTCTGATTACATCATGCATGACTCCAAACACTTGCTCCACCCCTTGCTAAACTACCCCATTGCATTTAATCATGATGGTTAGACCCGCTGGTCATGGCCGCTCGAATACATGGCCGGAATGATACAGCAGTTTGATGATGAATCGCTATTTTATGGAAAATGTAATGGCTCAGTTTCCACATCCCAGTATGAATCAGCAGCCAGCCCCAGTGACACTGCAAGACTTTGCGCATCTCAACCCTATCATCTACCGCAGCTCAATTCAGCCCCTTGATGCTGATGATTGGCTCCGTGACTTCACTTTCGAGTTGGAGTCTGCTGATGTAGCCACTGCCAACTATGTCACCTTCGCGGCTTATTACGTAAAAAGGTCCCGCTGCTCAATGGTGGAACGGCCACAGTCGTTCCTTACCTGTTGGAACCGCCATCACTTGGCCGGAATTCCAAGCTGCATTCCGTGGGCCAATGTCGAACCACCATGGTTAGTCACAATGTCCCCGTTGAATTTGAAGGGTTGGAATTCCATGTTTCCCCCATTGTTTTGAATTCTTCCAATATTGACCTCATCCTGGGAATGGAATGGTTGAAAACACATACCGCTTCGATCATTTGCGCCACAAAAACCGTCCATCTACTACATCCTTCAAGTGAGATAGTAAGCAACCATGCTCATCTTGTTCATAATGCCGAAACTTGGATTAGTTCCTTGAATGTATTAAACGCTTCTTCTATTGTGAGGATTGAAAACACTGTAGTCGTTTGTGAATTCCAAGATGTCTTTCCAAAAAGAACTACCTAGTCCATGACCTTGAACTTGCTGCAGTTAAATTTGCACTAAAGTTGTGTCGACATTTCCTCCTTGGTAATCGTTGCGAGATCTTCACCGATCATCAAAGTCTGAAGTATCTATTTACTCAGCTAGATCTGGATCTCCATTAGCAGCGATGTATGGAAACAATTTCAGACTATGACTACGGTATTTCTTATACCCCTGGCAAGGCTGTTATCATGGCCAATGCCCTGAGTTGCAAGTCTTATTGCAACAACCACATGGCTTGTAAAGCTCAACCCCCGCACGATGATCTCACTTATAGAGAGCATCCGGTCTGCGTTCTCGATCAAGTTGAATGTCGCACCCATCAGAGGGCTATCAAATTTCTAAAAGTTCTGTGGTAAAATCTTTCTGAAGATGAAGCCACTTGGGAACTCGAGGAGCGTCTTCGAGATGAATACCCCGTCTTGTTTCCTTCTACCTCCTAAATCTCGGGACGAGATTTCTTGTAGTGGAGGAGAATTGTGATGCCCGGAGAATTAAGCTACAGTAATCCTCCGTTAATGGTGCCATGTCATCAAGTTTGACTAAGTCAAATTGCCCTTGATAAGGATCCAAGCCAAATTCAAATTCCAATTTCAAGTGAAAAATTTAAATTCACAAATAAGAAAAACTAAAAAGTTCATGTGATGGCAAATAATCTATAGTTAATTACGGTGGAGTAAAACTAGGTCACTTGTTTGCTTATTTAAAAGTTGTCACCCAAAAACAGTGACTAAAACAACCACTTTAATCCATTTGCATTTGATCAAATATCTAATGGTTTCAAGTATTACCCCAACCATTTTATAGCAGTGCTAGATATCGCCTAGTATTTATTCTAGCCAATAGCACTTTTTGCAAAAGTCATTTAGTGCAGGAATTAAATGGAAAATAGAGAGAAAATAAACAAACAGAAAATATAAAAAAGGGAAATGGAGAAGGTCCTATTCTACCGGGCATTTTGGCCCAACTAGCCAAATGGGCGGCCCAGCCCACCTCCCTTCTCCTTCAACCTGCTACAGGAAGACAGGGGATCGTGGCGCCCATCCGCCGGCGATGGCCGGGCGTGGCGGCCATCCACCCCCCTGGCGCCCTACTAATACCCCCGGGGCGCCCCCAAACCCTAGCTCCCCCGTTCCCCTTCCTCCCTCGCAGCCCCGTCCGCTCTCCCTCATCGACGTCATCGTGCTCGTGGACGCCTGAAGCCACCGCCCAACGCCGTTGCCGCCGTCGCCTCGTCGACGCCGTCCCCGGCCGTCTCCCCGACTCGGCTACTGCGAGCCTCGCCGCCTAAACCCCGGCAACGAGGGTGAGCTCACCCTCCCCTCCTCCGTTCCCCTTTCTTCCACTCGCTATAGACGCCGTAGGTCGCCGTCCCATCTCCCCTGCCCGGAGCTGCGCCCGTCGCGCCCGAGCACATGCTCGCTGCACGTCCTCACGCCCTTGGTTGCCCACGGGCCTCTTTGGCCGCCCTACCCCACGTGTCCCGCGCCCTGGCCGTGCCCAGCCGCGTTGCCCCGCTCGCCTCTGCCTTGCGTTGTTCCTCCTTTTGCTGCAGCTGCTGCCTGGCGCCGTTGCTCGTCACGCGCCGTAGCCACCCCATGAGCTCCGTCCACCATGGCCGCTGGAACTCAGTGTCCGCGCGCGCCCGCGCCCCGCTGCTGCTGCCCCTGTCCGCTGCTGCTGCGTACTGCCGCAGCTGGTGCTGCTGCTATGTACACTACTGCCGCGGCTTGCAGCTGCCGCCGGCGGCTGCTCGCCTGGCCGCGCCCCCCCGCGCACGTTCACGCGTGCGTGCCCGCACCCGCTGCCGCCCGCGCCCGCAAGCGTGTGTCCACCGCTACTCTGTTGCCGCTGTACTCCTGCTAGTTACTATAGCTGCTACTAGCTAGCTTTTCTAATTTTACACCGAGTAACCCCCGGGACTGCCCCTAAACAGCGGCTAAACAACTTCTAACAGGAGCAAAAATATTATGGGGAGGTAGTACACTTGACAAGGCTCAAATGTGTCCATTGGACCAAATCCATTTGATGCATGGATTAAATCCTATGAAAATAGCAAAGTGCTATGTTCTGTTAACTGAAAACAAAAAGAAAACGACTTTATTGTCTTAGCTACTTTAGGGCTTTTGTTGAACAAACTATAGGGATCTGTCATGCCATCTAAGGGCATGGCATGATAGTACTCTTGTTGTAGTGCAAAAGACTTATCGTAAGTGTCTCCATTAGAACTATAGATCAATGGCAATCATCCAACAAAGTTTGTAAATTATAACAGTTTCTGGAATTAATTTCAAGTGGCACTTTTCAAACAAAGTTTTGAGCAAGGTAATGGACTCTAACAGAGATCTAAGTGCTACTATCTTGTAGACCACACAGAATGCTCAATATTGATATCAGGCACTAACCCATAGGATGTACAGAACAATAGTTGTAGCCTTTTGAAAACTGCTAAGCGATGTTTAAAACTGACGAATTCTTAGACTTAGCAAACTTTCAGGAATTTTCAGGATATTGCTAAAACTTTAGAAATTCGTAGAAAATAAACCGTAACTCAGTTGAAAAAGTGTTATACATGAAACTTGCTCAGAAAAATATGACGAATCCGAATACACTCTCCGTTCATCTGTCATGTGCCCCTAGCATAGCGAACATGCAACCATCCCCCTTCGTTTCATCTGTCCGAAAACTGCAAACTTTGGGAAAGCATTCCCGGTTGTTTTCCCCCTTCGCCGGTATCATGTAACACTGCGTTAGAACACCCCTAGCTCTGCCTGTAGTCATGTCATGCATCTGTCTGCTTTGTATTTATTATTTCTTCCCCCTCTTCTTCTCCGGTAGACCCCGAGACTACTGCTGATGCCACTGTGATCGACTACGTCGATGACGACCCTTCATTTTCAGCAGAGCTTCCAGGCAAGCAAACCCCCCTTGATGATTCTGATATCGCCTATTCCATTCTATTTCATGCTTGCATTAGATTTTGCTACTGTAATTGATTGCTCCTATTCTGATGCATAGCCTGCTTTTGTACCTGCTATTGTTACCTATCTGCTTATCCTAAACTGGTTAGTATAGGTTGGTTGGTGATCCATCAGTGACCCCCACCTTGTCCCTGTTGCCCCTGCTTCATCATCGATGACTCGATCAACGTGATCAACGACCAGAGACCGACACATCACTTCACCCTCTTAGTTGTACGACTCTGCATAGTTACTATCGAGTGCCGAGGGTGATACCTCGTAACACACTCCTGATGATAACTCTGTAGTGTAGCTATTCAGTCGTGGTCATCGAGGGTGATTCCTCCTTCACCACTACCGATACGACTCTGTCGTGCAGCCCCTCAAGTGTGAACCTCGAGGGTGATTCCTCCTACGTCCACCTTGATGATTACATCGAGTGGAATCCATCAAGGGTGATTCCTCGGGGTTTCCCCCTTGATGTTTGGACACACGGTTACCTTGACATTACTTGAGACCTTTGTGAAAGTCGGGCGGGCCCGGAGAGCACCCGCATGAGTTACGGTGGCGGCTGGCTGTTTAGTGGTATCACCCAGGAGGGGTTGGTAGCTCCGGACTTGTCCCGACAGCCGTCACTTCTTTTAATTGTTAATGCACTAACAGATTTGGGTATTTGTTCTGAGTTGGCCGCAGGCCTATACGCACTAACCACCACGCGGGAACAATTATGGGCACTCGGTGTCGTGGTATCAGCCGAAGCTTTGTTAGACGTCTAGTTCAGCATTGTGGGCCTGTCGGGCTAGTGCCATCCATGATGAGGTGGTGCTCGTCCCGGCTCGTCGCACAACGACCCGGAGTGCAACGGGCGATGGGCCCAAGACCCTGGAGTGCTTAGGATGTAGACCGGCGGGGACCTCTCTACTGAGCCTAGGTAGGGCTGCGATGTGTTGATCTATCGAGGCCGGGCATTGACCCAGGAAAGTGTGTCCGGCCAGAGTAATCAAGCGTGTTGGGTAATGTGGTGCACCCCTGCAGGGAAGATTATCTATTCGAATAGCCGTGTCCATGGTAACGGACGTTCAGACTTGTATCCTGATATGTTACAACTAGAAATGGATACTTGAGATATGTGATGGATATGTGGCTCCGAGATTGCTTTCTCGCAGGGAGTCAAGGAAGGATCTCTGGGCATTAATGCTACAACATGTTTGTTAATTATAATCTGCTATTCTGTACTCTTCTGAATGCTGCAAGATGCTTGGAGCTGCTTGAAGATGCTAGTCTTCGATAGGCTAGGCCTTCCCCTCTATTCTGGCATTCTGCAGTATAGTCCACAGATACAACCCTTCCATTTGATATCGATGCATACTTAGTATAGATCTGATGCTTGCAAGTACTTTGGATGAGTACTCACGGTTGCTTTGCTACCCCCTTTCCCCCTTCTGTTTCTTTCTTTCCAGTTGCTCCGACCAGTTGGTGGATCCCAGGAGCTAGATGCCACCCTCGTCGACTACTACTTCTACCCCGAGTGTTCCTACTACTGCGTGGAGACCGCCGACGACCAGGAGTAGTTAGGATGTCCCAGGCAAGATACCTTGCCTCTTCGATCGTTGTTGTTTTGTGCTTGCCTTCTTAAGGAAGTCTTGTTTAACTTATGTCTGTACTCAGATATTGTTGCTTCCGCTGACTTGTTTGTATTCGAGCTTCTGTATTCGAGCCCTCGAGGCCCCTGCTTGTAATATGAAGCTTGTATTATTTTATTTGTGTCTAGAGTTGTGTTGTGATATCTTCCCGTGAGTCCCTGATCTTGATCGTACACATTTGCGTGTATGATTAGTGTACAATCAAATCGGGGGCGTCACAAAGATGTGTGTGATATGTGGCATACAGTTCACATATATGAACTGTTTGCGATTAGCCGAAAGAACACAAACGATTCATGTAAACAAGATGTGTGTGATACACAGCAAACAGCCCACTCGGTTGAACTGTTTGCGATGAGAAATTATAACATAGACGCATACTATAGTTAGTTCTTGTGCGATTCTGTTTGTACAAAAAACTTTGAAAAATGCAAATTAGTTGCTTGCGGTGGCTAGGAGTATCGCACACAATGCGTCTGCGAGTACTCGTGTGCGATGATTAGTAAGTTACACATACGTTTCCTTATGTTAATACGTGTGTGATAAATAACACGTGGCACCGCATACGGTATTCGGGTTGTGTGTGCTCCACTTAGTCTTCCCGCGCTCCACATGGGTGAATTGTAAAATCGACACCTCTTCCCTCATCGGTTTCCCGCCACCAGCTAATGGCTTGCTGCATATAACCCAGGCGGCAACGCACTGTCGTGACACTTTGTGCAGATCTAGTCCTCACCCATCTACCATTAGTTATTCCAAGCATGCCAGGCAACGAACAAAGCTTCGACGTCGACCCCTACCTGCGTTACATCTTCGGCGAGGAGAACGAGCCGGAGTAGGTCGGGGAGCAAGAGCTTCATCGGCCGGTGCAGGCACCATGGCCCATCGGCAGCGATATTAGCGGGACAGTCCTTGGGCGCACAATCAACATATTGCAGAGGAGGTGTGATGAGCACTTTGCCATCCACTGTGCAAAAGATCCAGAGCTGCTCGGCGACATGATCGACGACCCACTCGAAGAGCCACCGTCACCAGTGCTCATCGAGAGCCTGATGCCCCGCAAGGAATGGGCAGAGGACCTCTGCGATTCAGTCAAGACACAGCCAGCCTGCGGCTTCATCATTGCCCGCGGCGGCTGTGTCAACCTCGATCGCGACGATGTGGTGGCCAGGCTCGAGCGCATCCTTGGCGGAGTTGACGTCCCTGACGAAATAGAACATCGCCAACGTGATATCTTGAGGATGCAGGTGATGGACGGAATTTGCTACCAGGCAAGAGACATGGAAATGGAGCGGTTTCTCGTCACATTGCAGATTACAATGCAATAAGTAATTGCAAATCTGTTCACACTGATCAAACTAATATGTGTTCACACTTAGCACCGGGCTATAAAAACTACCCACTCAAAAATTACTTCACAGTTCCTCTCCTCATCACCCACAAAACTGGTCTTTCCTGTCAAGTCGTTCCGCCATGACCGGTAGGAGGAGTTTCGGGTGGACATATAACCAGGCAGCAAAGACCAAGGCCGCGGAAGCACTAGAGAGGTCCCGCCGCCAAGCGGCAGCCGCAACAGAGATGTCCCGGCGCGCCGCGGAGCCCTTGAACGAGCTCTCACGGGCACGCGAGGGCTCTCACAAGCGCACTCACCGTGTCGGCGATTGCGACGAGCAGGCGTTGCTGAAGTCCTTGGCCGGCGACGATGACATTCTCGCGGGCCTCATTAAGCAGCAGGAGCTGGTCGACGACTTGATGAAGCTGCTCGAGATCAGCGATGCCTTGGTTGAGAAGGCGACCGGCCTCGTCGAGCAACTCATGGGTGACAATGCGAAGCTCCTCAAGGCGCTCACCGAGAAGGAGGAGGAGGCCGCTGGCTGGAAGATGTTGCATGAGCAGAGCAGTGCCTCGGGGATGACACTGACAGCGGTCGTCGAGGAACTGATGGGTGACTTGAGGAAGCTGCGGATCGAGCGTGAGCAGGAGGTGGAGGAATCCGTGGCTGATTTCAAGCAAAGTCGTGAGGAATTGAAGAAGGAGCTGGAGGATGTCGTGGCCCGGCGATCCATCGAGGAGTAGAGACAGTAGCGACCCAGATCGTTGTCTGCGATTTCCTTCTTCTCTTGCCCACGTGTCTTCCAGGCTTTGCCGCATGTGGCATTTTAATTTATCCAGAATATGTAAGACAATTATTATCCGCGCCATTGTAAATTTATCGTCGTATTATCCATTGCCATTTTATTTGTCAGCGTATTTTCCGTTGCCCTATGTGGCATTTTAAATTAGGTCAGAATACGAGTTGAAAACGTGAACAAAGCAAATGCTAACGGTGAGCAGGGCCATGGGATCACAAGCAAACACCCTCCGTCCAGGTGCTTTAATTAACCGCATGTTAAATAGCGGCTCGACCGCCATTAATGGAGAAGTTGTGAGCGAAGCGGGCGGCTGGTGGATGGCGGTCAAAGAGCTCGCTTCCCAGTGAGCATGGGCGGCCTTGCTGCTCGCACGTGTCCCGTCGAGCCTGCGAGGTGGACAGGATGCACGCGTCCTATCGAGCCTGCGCGGTGGACTGCTCGCACGTGTCCCGTCGAGCCTGCACGGCGAACTTCTCGCGCTCGTCCCGTCTAATCAAACAGCTGCATGCATGCCATCGAGTATGGTTAAATTTTGGCACAAAATACAAAGATGACCAATGAACGAGGACGGAGGTAGTACTATCCCATAAGAAAAGAGGGACGCATGGCCGCACTTAAATGGTTACGGGAACACACGGTTCATATAATACAACTATTTGCGATATTAACGTGTCAGCTATTTGTTTCAAAAGGACTTCGTTGGCTATTAATGTGTGCACCTTGTCTCAAACTGGACGATTTTTTTTACCATGGCATATATGTGCCATGTCATGAAACCATGCCAAGTTTCATGTTTTTTGGGTGAGTTTTCAATTTACTGGGATTTAAAAACCGAGATTCTCAATGTTTCAGGATGACGAGAAGTTTGTAATTCATTCCCATTCCTTCAATGAGACCTAAACATGCACCCAATGACACATGTACGATTTTTCACCCATTTTGCTTCACTGGAGCATGTGCTTGTAGTTCAAATTTGAATTATGGACTACATTAAATGCCTAGAAAACTCAATTAATATATAAAATGGCCAAACAAACCCTGAACAGCTTCAAATTTCAGCACGACACTCCTGTTATTCTATGTTGCCTGTAGAAAACAAAGTTCAAGGTGAGAAGAGGCAGCGATTATCGTTTCACCCACAAGAGGGGCATGTTTCCCTACTGGAACCACGAGGGTTGCGAGAAGCTTCGGTTTGTAAGAGGCTTGTAATATAGCTTGGCCCAAATTGGATAATTATTTTACCATGACATATATGTGCCATGTACTGACACCATGCCAAGTTTCATGATTTCCTGGTGATTTTTGGATTTACAGAGATTTAAAAACCAAGATTCGCAATGTTTGTGGCCAAGCCAGAACGCCGAGACGGTTGAATTCATTCCCATTCCTTCCATGGGACCTAAACATGCACCCCAAGGACACATGTACGTTTTTTCTAGCCATTTTGGTGCACTGGAGCATGTATTTGTAGTTCGGATTTGAATTATGGACATAAAATGCCTAGAAAACTCAATTAATGAATAAAAAATGTCAAACGAACCCTGAATAATTTCAAAGTTCGGCGCGAATCTCCCGTTGTTACATGTTGCATGTAGAAGAAAATACAAGGCTAGAAGAGGGAGCGATTATCGTTTCGCCCACAAGGGGGACACGTTTCCCTATCGGAACCACGAGGCTTCTTTGAGAGAAGCTCCGGTTTGTAAGAGGTTTGTAATAAAGCTTGGCCCAAATTGGACAATGTTTTTACCATGACATATATGTGCCATGATGTGACACCATGCCACCTTTCATGACTTTCTGGTGAGTTTTGGATTTATGGGGATTTAAAAACCGAGATTCCAAATGTTTGAGGACGAGCTAGGACGCCGGTACGGTTGTAATTCATTCCCATTCCTGGCATGGGACCTAAACATGCACCCAAGGACACATGTATACTTTTTCTAGCCATTTTGGTGAACTGGAGCATGTATTTGTAGTTCAGATTTGAATTATGGACATTAAATGCCTAGGGAACTCAATTAGTGTATAAAAAGGCCAAACGAACCCTGAATGAGTTTAAATTTCAGCACGAATATCCTGTCATTCCATGTTGCTCATAGAAGAAAATACAAGGTGAAAAGAGGCAGTGATTATCTTTCGCCCACAAGGGGGACACGTTTCCCTACCGGAACCACGAGGCTTCTTTGAGAGAAGCTTCGGTTTGTAAGAGGTTTGTAATAAAGCTTGGCCCAAATTGGACAATGTTTTTACTGCGACATATATGTGCCATGACGTGACACCATGCCAACATTCATGACTTTCTGGTGAGTTTTGGATTTATGGGGATTTAAAAACCGAGATTCCAAATGTTTGAGGACGAGCCAGGACGCCGGTACGGTTGTAATTCATTCCCATTCCTGGCATGGGACCTAAACATGCACCCAAGGACATATGTATAATTTTTCTAGCCATTTTGGTGAACTGGAGCATGTATTTGTAGTTCAGATTTGAATTATGGACATTAAATGCCTAGGAAACTCAATTAGTGTATAAAAAGGCCAAACGAACCCTGAATAAGTTTAAATTTCAGCACGGATATTCTGTCGTTCCATGTTGCCCGTAGAAGAAAATACAAGGCGAAAAGAGGCAGTGATTATCATTTCGCCCACAAGGGGGACACGTTTCCCTATCGGAACCAAGAGGCTTGTAATAAAACTTGCGCTAAAATGGACAAAAAAATTCCTCGACATATATGTGCCATGTCATGACACCATGCCAAGTTTCATGATTTTCGGGGATTTAAAAACCGAGATTCTTCTCACAAAATGTTTTCAAATAGCACATGGTTCACTCACGAAAGCCGTGTGCCTACTAAACCGTGGCCGATGCCCCCCTGCTGCGCGCGCAATCTGAGTCGTGCATTCTGATTGGCCAGAACCCAAACCCCATGGATCGTACGTCTGCACCATTGGATGCTCCCAGATCGAACGGCAATCCTCATCCCTTTCGATAGCACATGCAGTATATGGGTAAGCACTGTGCACATGCGTCGTGCTAGCTCATGCTTCCTTCTCTACTAAGTTTTCTATATTAATTTTGTTATATATCCAAACACGCTACCGTTTCCCGCCACTCCTCTCATCGGTTTCCCGCCTCTTCTCCCATCATTTTCCCGCTGCCAGTGTCAGTGCTCATTGAAGGCTAGGCAGCGACACACCGGCCATGTAAATATCGCACACAGTTTCTAAAAGCACAAATGTGTGTGATAGGAGGGAGTAGGTCCCATAGGGTGACCAGCGTGAAACGCCTTAAAGGCAAGGAGGCAATTCCTATCAGCAAGGGGCTACTTCCCATCCGCTAGCCTAGTCGAATAGAACACAGAAGTTAAGCGTGCTCGGGCTGGAGTAGTCTAAGGATGGGTGACCCGATGGGAAGTTGCATATCTCAAGCTTCATTTAATTTGTAGACTATGTTTTTATTGGTTATTTTTTGCTCTAAAAAATCAAAGAATGATTGACTCTATAGTGACCTGTCATGGCGATTATATAAACCTTGGGATCCTTGTTTTGCTAATTTGTAGACTATGTTTTTATTGGTTATTTTTTGTTCTCAAAAATCAAAGAATGATCAACATCTGTAGGCCCACACAAATTATCCCTTTGACTCAACGCACGAGAAGGGTTTACTCTTTGCTCCATGTGCTATGTTAGAGCAAATCAAGTTTCAGCACATGCGTTGGACGGCACCCGGCCCCTACCCCCCCATCCGCCTCGAAGTTGCGTTCCCGACATCGTGCGTCTTTAACCTGGCCGCGGGGGGTACAATGTTTAGTTTGTAATGTTACTGATGTAGTTGGTGCCCCATCAAACTGGTGCTTTCGGGATTTGAACAAATCACACACCAGACCCATACAATGTTTTCAGGTCGCATGCAGGGTATAGGGGGCCGGGTGTTCTGATCGAGCATGTCTCCCTTGTGCGGTTTATAGACGCCGCACATATCTGTGGGCTCCCCGAGGTATATATATATTATCTTTGACCGATAACAAGGGGGCCTCACGCAATCTATCCCTTTGACCCAACAATGAGAAGGGTTTGACCATGATGGTTTCCTATTGCTATGTGTGCCATGTTAGACCAAATAAAGTTTGAGCGCATGTGTTGGACGACACACACCCCCGCCCCCTCGAAGTTGGGAAACCGACATCGTACGTATTGAACTAGGCTTGGGGTCGGGTACGGTGTTCGGTTTGTAATATAGTTGGTGGCCCATCGAAGTTGTGCATTCGGGATTTAAACACATCACACACCACCGTACCCATACATATTTTTGGGCCGCATGCAGTGTATACGGGGTCTTCTGATCGACCACGTCTTCCTTGTGCTGTTTTTTGTGACGACACGCATATCTGTGGGCTCCCCGAGTGTATATATATCATCCCTTTGACCGATAACGAGGGGTATGTGTTGGCCATGAATGGATTCCTCCTAGTTCGTGTTAGGGCCGGTCACCGTCACATGTTGTTCAACCAAAGCTCGAGCTCATGCGTTGCCAGGATTCCCTCCCACATGCTCGGATTGCTGGGCTCGACCTACACCATACCCTGCGTATCTCGTCCTTAACTACCTGGCCTTCATGGTTGTTGTCTGTATCGAGAGGTAGGCACCACATCTAAATTGTACATTATTCTATATTGAAAACACACATCACCCCTTCCAACGTACATCATTTTGGGCCGCATGCAAGAGGTGCTGGTTTTGTGGTCCCTCTCGTGCGATTTTTTATGATGGTTCAATCTGTTGGCCCAAGCGGTTTATCGACAACAACAGCTGTTGTTTGACCAAACGATAGATTCACTGGTCAGTCTTATGGTAGGTCATGGCGACATGCATGTATGACCAAAGTATCATTATATTCCGCCCCGCTGACACGAAGTGGGAGGTGGGTCAAGCACCCTAGCTAGCTACGACATTATGTCATTATAGATATATTCAAGGGTGCTTTCGGGTTTGCGAGGCAGGTGCCACCAAAGTTGTGCATTGTGTATTTAAAGTTTTAAACATCACACCCTATATTCCTACATATATTTGGCCACTTCCAGGTGGTTCTTGACTTCTGGCCCCTCTCATCGATCTTCGACGACGCGCCCAACCGTGGGCCTGCGCGGTCAAAGTTGTGCATTGGAATTTTGAACATCACAGACCACCCTTTTAACAAATATATATATTTGGGCCACATGCTGGTGTGGCTGTCTTCTGACCCTCTCTAACGTTTTTTTGCTGCAAAGACTCTGATGACGCTCAACGGACACGGGTATAATGTCTTAACCGTGTGCGATGCAAGTGCGTTGTGAATCACCACGACTGCGCAAGCGTGAGCAAAGGTGAAGGTACTGGCTCAACCGTGTGTGATGCAAGTGCGCTGTAAAATCACCACGACTGCGCAAGCATGAGCAAAGGTGGAGGTACTGGCTTAACAGTGTGTGATGCAAGTGCGCTGTAAAATCACCACCCGCGCAAGCTAAAGGCGGGTAGTTTATTTAGATTGAATTCCACGTCTGCGTCTGAAAATTAGGACGAACCATGTGCGATAGACCAGCTAGCTAGAAATCTAAAAACAAACTACCCGCCTTGAGCGTTGTAAAAATCGGCGGTTCTTATTATCATACATGCATATTCTTATTGGACCGTGCGTGATCTTGGGTACTCCCGCCCTGCATCAATTCGTTTACCCAAATTTTAGTAGCCGCCGTACTTCAACCGTCGCCCACACTCCTCCAGCATCGACCTTATAGTAAAATTGTAGTAGCCGAGGCATTTGAACCATCGCCCTCCCTCGTCCACCACCATCTCCACCAACATTACTAAAAATTTCAGTAGCTGCAGCGTATCCTCAAACACCCTCCCTCCACAGTCCCCCCACCCGGCCCCCTCCCCCCTTGAACCCTAGCTCGCCGCCGCCGCCAACCCCTGCCGGTCTGCCCGTTCCTCCTAGCTTAGATAATAAAGTCCAGGTTACCCAGCGATTCCCATACCGTCGCCCCACTCCCCTGAGTTTTTAGATGAGCCCTGCGGTGTCCCTCCCCGCCAGATCCACATCCCCTGCTCTAGAATGTCACAGCCTAAGATTGACCACATATCCCGGGGAGCCCGACGAGCATTCGGCCAAGAAGAGGTTTATCATGGCCTCTCCGGCGGACGTTGGCGAGGTGGCCGCCATTCGCCCCGATCTGTCGATCCCGGAGCAACACATCGCCGCGGAAGCCGGCGAAGACATTTACTACGTTGCCATGCCGAAGGCTTCATGTGAGCGGGCTAGCGTATTACTGTATCTCGGGAAAGCTGGCTATGACATCAAGCTCGTCGACAGCGATGGCTTCACGCGGGCCATGTCACAGGTTAAGTGGTCCATCCCCAACCCCTCTGGTTCAGCCACCGTCGATCTCTTCGACGGCCCTTCCGCTGATCTCCTCCGCCACGCGGTCAAGGATTTGTGATCCTTGCACGCCATCGAGCCCATTTTGTCATTTCTGAAGGACATGTTCTACGGCGGCGGCTTGGGATCCTCAATTGCCAAGTCAGATCTCATCGACCATGACCACAAGGAGGGCACCCACAAAGGTTCTTCCAAGCTGAAACAACCCATCTGTGACATCAGAGAGCGCACCATGGGTCTGTGCTCTTCCAACTAGAAGGATCCCGTCCATGACATGTGAGGCAACATCCTATCAGCAAATCTTACCTTTTCTAGCTTACCAAACCGCACCCTTTGTTGTAGTAGCATTTGCCGTGCGGTGTTTTAATTGTGCCGTGTTTAATTATTTCAGTTATGCAAAAATGTATTGTTCAATAGGGCTATGTGATGTTTAAGTATGAATTGTCCACTTCAGTTTCACGAATGGCTATATTTGCTTGTTTATAGTGAGTAGATGCCTTGTTTATCTGTATTTGGTTGTTAGGTTGGTTGAAGTGAGCATTTTTTCAGTTATCGAGCAGATGCCTTGTTTATATGTATTTGGTTCTTAGGTTGGTTGCAGTGAGCATTTGTCCAGTTATCAAGCAGATGCCTTGTTTATCTGTATTTGGTTGTTAGGTTGGTTGTAGTGAGCATTTGTCCAGTTTTCAAGCAGATGCCTTGTTTATCTGTATTTGCTTGTTAGGTTGGTTGCAGTGAGCATTTGTCCAGTTTTCAAGCATATGCCCTATTTATCTGTATTTGCTTGTTAGGTTGGTTGCAGTGAGACTCTGTTCAGTTTTCAATGGCTATATTTGGTTGTTATACTGATCATTTATACCTTGTTTATTTCAGTCATTCACAATGTGATGTTCATTATGTGCAAGTCAGAGTTGTGCCGCTCGACTGCATCAATACCAGTTTGAACGGCTATATTTGGTTCCAGTTATGCCTGGTGTAGTTGACACATGCCCTTTATTTCAGTTTTACACATTTATCCAGTGTGATGTTTAAGCATTACCTATGTTCTATTCATTTTCAACAGTACCAGTTTGAATTGCAATATTTGATGGCTGTTAAGCCTGTTGTCGGTAACATTGCCTTCCATTTTATATCTGCTTTAACAGCATGCTGAAACCAACACATTCAAGCTATCATTTGGAGATGATGTTGTTTACCTTTGCTATATTTGTTTGATGTTAAGGTTGCTGTACTTATCATGCCTTTCCACTACTTATGCAGGACAACAACGGGAGTGTGCACCTTTTTCCGCCGAGGTTAGTTTCATCCCTCGGCTTGTACTCCCCCCGTCGTTCCATAATGTAGTGCATATAGATCCAGTCCTGGGCACTTGTTAGCTTCTAATATTGACTTGTTGCTTGTAGGTACATATGTCCCTGGCAAGGATCCACGCATCGACCCTTTTTGCGTATGGGGCAATGAGATATTCATGAACAAGCATCAAGTGAGGAAACTGATAAGGATTATTAGCAAAAAGATACAAACGGTGGCAAGCAAATTATTTGTTTACACTCTATCCAACACAACAGTGAGCTGTAGGATGGTAACTACAAACTCTGCAGCCTTCTCTTTTTACTACCCATAATGAGTTGTTAGACAAGAAGGTCTGAATCTTTTTCGTTCGCAGTGGTTCCCGAAGCAGTTTACTCAAGATTACCTCGCAAAGTACATGATTTGTGGACACTCAATGAAGGTTAAAGTATTTCATCCAGACTACAATGAGCATCGAGAAGTCCTAATGAAGACAGTGAAGGATGGATGGGCAGCCAGCACAAGGGGTTGGCCTAGAGTCATGCACGCATTACGCATGGAGGAGGGCACAATATGGGCATTCCGCTTCACCTTCTCCAGCAACCAGAATGTCTTTTGCCTTTCTCTTTACAGTCTTTAGTACAACTGTTGTTCATCATTCTTTACTTGGTGCTTCTGTAGTTCTTCTGTATATGTACCTGTGCATCGAATTGTGCATTCGTGGTTGAACCTATATTTGTAATAAACATGGTTGGATATGAAATAAGTGATTGCCTACTGTCAAATTCAAAACATGTGATTTTTAAATTAGGGATTAATTAGGGATTACACTGTACACAGTTTGCGAAAGCGAAATGTCTGCGATAGATGTGGAGATCAGACATGTTTCTAGGATCCACTATGTGTGCTATCAATCTCTACTGCACACACGATCAGCCAAGAAAAAACGTGTGCGATTAACAACAGCATCGCACACAGTTCTCTCTTATTGAATGTTTGCGATAGTCACCTTATCACACACGCTTCGCAATTATGGACTGTTTGTGATGTTGTGGGCATCACAAACGTTTGGTCATAGAAGAACGCGTGCGATAGGTCGATCATCCGATGTGGGTACGACGGATGAATCATGTGGAATGTATTCAAGCTTCGCATACAGTTTTATAGCGACAACTATGTGCGCTCTTACATTGAATCGCATACAGTCAAGGAAAAGTAAATATGTGTGATTGTCTGCTTCTATAATCGTGAACCGTTTGTGATGGGTCACGCATCGTAAACATAGCACCACAGAATACCGACTGCGATGGCAATCTGAGCACAAACGAGTTGCAAGGATGGAGCATTTCGGATACTCGAGATATTAGAAACAGTTTAGTAGGGACAACTGTATGCATCAAGGCTCCCTATCCCTGACGGTTTCTGGGTCGTGTGGGAAGGACCCCCCTATCGCAGTCACTCACTTGGCGACGGTTCAAAACGCCATCGCGGAAAGGGGTTAAAAACCGTTTGTATAGCACCTCGCTGTACCAGTGTCTGGCCCATTTCAGGTCTCGTCTGCTATATTTAAGTCATTTTTTTGCATTTACCTTGCATTTAGTGCATATAAAATCAAAACTGTACTACAACTACATCTGGGTGTTAGTTAGCAAAGAAGGTGTACAAATCATCTGTGTGTCGCTTTGCGAGTTTTCATCCATTGTCCGAGAAGTGGGGAGAAGTTTCAAACATTTCAACCGTGAGGTGTGGCCACCGGCGTAGGCCTAGTTGGTATTTTAATTACAGGAAATTCAGATGGAGTCCGGACATCATCAAAATCGGTGTGTGCCCATGGCGTGCTCTCATGACCACATGGAAACAAATGGTGAAGTTTGGCACAAGTTTTGATGATCGCTCCTTGGAAACCAGAGCATCTCACAAGAAGGATCATGGTTTCCAAAAGGAGACATGTCAATTCAAACTCCAGTGGCCGGTGACTTCATCGTTTGGCCTCATAAAAAATTTCATGATACACAATCACCATTATACCACGGGTTTGATTTTCTAACGCATTTCAGGTATCGTTTGCTATATTTAAGACATTTTTTTAATTTAACGTGCATTTTGTGGATATAAATAAAATCACAACCGGAACTGCATGTGCTGTTGAAAGGGATGAGGATTGCCGTTCGATCATGGAGAATCCAATGGTGCAGACGTATGATCCGTGGGGTTTGGGTTCTGGCCAATCAAAACGCACGACTCAGATCACGTGCGCGGCAGTGGGGAGGCATTGGCCATGGTTTAGTAGGCACACGGCTTTCATGAGTGAACCGTGTGCTATTTGAGAACATTTACATGAACTAACAACATATTTTTGTTTGAATGAAAACATGAGTTCATCGTTTCACCTTGATTTTTTTTCCATGGCTAGAAATCACCCCTATTGTTCGATTTTCTGGTGCATTTGAGATCTCGTTTCCTATATTTGAGTCATTTTTTGCATATATATATATATATATATATATATATATATATATATATATATATAGTCGCAACTACACGTGGGTGTTAGCAAGATCATTTGTGTGTCGCTTTGCGAGTTTTCATTCATTGTCCGAGAAACGGGAAAAAACTTCAAACAGTTCGGCCGCACGGTGCGGCCAGAGGCGTAGGCCTTGTTGGTATTTTAATTACAGGAAATGCATATAGAGTCCGAAAATAACGAAAATCATTGTGTCACCGTGGCGTGCTCTCACGATCGCATGGAAAAAATTTGGTAAAGTTTGGCACAAGTTTTGGTGCTTGCACCTTCCATACCAGAGCATCTCACAAGAAGATCATAGTTTCCAAAAGGAGACGCGACACATCGGACTCGAAATCATCAGTGACTACATCGTTCCGCCTAAAAAAAATCATGGTAAACCCTCGGTTTGATTTTCTGGCCCACTTCAGGTCTCGTCTGCTATATTTAAGTCATTTTTTTGCACTTACCTTGCAATTAGTGCATATAAATTCAAAACCCTACTACAACTACATGTGGGTGTTAGTTAGCAAAGAAGGTGTACAAATCATTTGTGCGTCGCTTTGCGAGTTTTCATCCGTTTGTCCAAGAAGCGGGGAGAAGTTTCAAACATTTCGGCCGCGAGGTGCGGCCACCGGCGTAGGCCTAGTTGGTATTTTAATTACAGGAAATTCAGATGCAGTCCGGACATCATCAAAATCGGTGTGTGCCCGTGGCGTGCTCTCACGACCCTGTGGAAAAAATTGGTAAAGTTTGGCGCAAGTTTTGATGATCGCTCCTTCCAAACTGGAGCATCTCACAAGAAGGATCATGGTTTCCAAAAGGAGACATGTCAATTCAAACTCCAGTGGTCGGTGACTTCATCGTTTGGCCTCATAAAAATTTCCACGGTACGCAATCACCATTATACCACGTGTTTGATTTTCTGGTGCATTTCAGGTATTGTTTGCTATATTTAAGACATTTTTTTAATTTAATGTGCATTTTGTGCATATAAATAAAATTACATCCGGAACTGCATTTGCTGTCGAAAGGGATGAGGATTACCGTTCGATCTGGGAGCATCCAACGGTGCAGACATGCAATCCGTGGGGTTTGGGTTCTGGCCAATCAGAGCGCACGACTCAGATCACGCGCGTGGTTTGGTCAGCACACAGCTTTCATGAATGAACCATGTGCTATTCGCAAACCAGATTGCATATCTTCTGTTCATACATACTGGAGTGAGATCAATTGAGTGTGCTACCTCTATGGTATAATAATAATAATAAACAGTTCATGTTCATTGCCTGAGCTGACAACATATCAAGGTCAACATATTAGCGGTTCTTACATCAACAGAAAACCGGGCATAACTCACAAATTCAGTACACTCGACAGTTCTAAATTTAACGAATTAAGTTGCAGGGTAGGCATAAAAACTAGTCTTACGGCTTAATTCCCATGTACATGGGGGAACTGGGATCATTACGTTGACCCCGAATGAACTTGGGTTTCTGATGATTTTACGCTTCTCTGTTAGAGGGGTGCGTGATCCCTTAGCTGGCAACTCAGCAAATTCATCGTACTCGTCCTCATCGGCAACATCCTCGACACCCAGTACCCTCCTCTTCCCATGCATCACTACATGGCAGTTCTTATGCAAGGGGTCTTCCGCATAGAAAATCTGGGTAGCATCGCTGGCAAGAATGAACGGGTCCGCGTGATATGCCATCGTTGTCCTGTTAACACATGTCTTCCTGTAATCATCAACCTTTACCTGACTAAGAGGGATCCATGTGCACCTGAATAATGCCACCTTAACTTTCACATAGTTAAGCTCCCAAATCTCTTTGATGGTTCCATAGTATACCCTTTTATCAGCTTCATCTACAGTCATGCATTCTATTCGAACAGAGCTATTCTGATATGAGGTCTTCTCATCACGTTCCTTAGTGTAGATAGTGTAGCCATTTATGTCATATGCTTGGTACATCGACACCGTAGGTGATGGCTTTTGTGCCAACCACGTAGCAATGTCATCAATGGATCCTTGTGCCAAACGATTCTTCAGCCATTCGGCGTAGTTCTTAGTGTGCTCCTTCATCTCCGCATTTAACGGATACACCATTGGTAAGAAGCTTTGGCGTATCTCCGCCAAATGTTCTTCGGCATAAGCGCAGAGAACTGGGCTGTTAAGCAGTACCGTCAAATGGGCTGTCTCTGCCAATTCTCTGGGTGCAGCCTTTAGCGTGCCAGCAAGGACCGGCTTACCTTTCAGCCTTCCCTCGTGGCGAGAGAGGGGCAAACCTATAGGTCTTTGTTTCATGTATTCGGTGCAAAACTCAACCACCTCCTCCGCGGTATAACCTTGTAGGATGCCTGCCTCTGGATGGTTTCGGTTTCAACAATAGTGCTTCAGTATTCCCATGAACCGCTCGAAGGGATACATGTTGCGAAGAAACACAGGACCACAATAATTTATCTCATCGACAAGGTGCACAGTGAGATGGACCATGACATCAAAGAATGACGGTGGGAAAAACATCTCTAGGTTGGACAATATTCTTGCAATATCCTCTTGCATATGATCCAACTCTTCAGGATCTACAACTTTCTGCCATAGTTGGTTGAAGAAATCACAGAGCTCAATGAGTGTGTTTCTTATATCTCTGTCCTTCAGATTCCTGATGGCCACCAGGAGGATTTGTGTCAACATTACGTGGCAATCATGTGACTTCATGTGTCCCAACTTCATTTTACCTGAGCTCACATCCATGAGACTTCTGATGTTTGTGGAGTAGGAAGATGGTGTCTTAACTGACAACAAATATGTGAAGAACTGTGTTACGTCTTTTGTACTAACATTGTAACTCTGGCGAGTGTGGATGAATTTGTTATCATCTTCTGCTTCACTCTTGCGTTTTGATTGATCAACAAGCATATCGAGCCATGCACCGTCACCATCCTTTGTTTTACCTTTAATCTTGGGCAGAGTACCAAGGATGCTTTCACATACGTTCTTCTCTACGTGCATGGCATCAATGCAGTGACGTACCCATAGAATCTCCCAGTAAGGTAATTTCCAGAACACCGATTTCTTCTTAAACACTTGACCATTGGGTGTTTGTTTCGTCGTCAAAGAGTGCTTCTTGCCAAGCACAACATTAATTTGTTTATCCATGTTGTGGACCACCTCCCCAGCATAGGGTCTTGGGCCGACATCTACCTCTGCTGTACCATCAAATTCAACTTTCATCTTTCGGTATGGGTGATTTCTCCGTAAGAACCTACGATGACATAAATACACGGTTTTGCGCGAGTTGGGAAGAAATCTCCTAGCTGTCCTATCGATGCATGTGACACACCCTACATCTCCCTTTGTTTTCTGCACCAATGTGTTGCCTAATGCCGGCATATCTTGAATGGTGTGTAGCAGCATCGCATGTAGATCAAAAATCTCCTTTTTGTAAGCATCATAACATTTTATAGCAGGCACATTTACCCACACTGTCAGCAGTTTTTCTACCAGTAGCTGAAAGTAAATGTCGATGTCATTTCCAGGTAGCTTCAGGCCTTGGATAATCATTGACATCATATTGTATTTTTTCTTTATACACAACCAAGGAGCTAGGTTATATATGCAGAGAAGCACCGGTCATGTGCTGTGATTGGTGCTCATATCGCCAAAAGGATTCATCCCGTCAGTACACTCCCCGAGCCTTATACTTCTAGGATCCTTGGCAAAGTCTTCAAACTTGTTGTCGATTAATTCCCACTAAGCCACATCTTTCGGGTGCCTTATATAATTATCTGCAGTTCGCTCATCATGATGCCACCGCAACCTCTTTGCCTCTCTAGGGTTTGCAAACAAATGCCTCAACCTTGGAATTAAAGGCAAGTACCAAACAACCTTGAACGGGATTCCTGTCTTGATCTCGTCGTCCAATTTGTACTTCTCCTTTGCTCTCCTGCGCTTGTATCGTGCATGCTTGCATGTGGGACATGCACGCAAAGCTTTGTACTCACCACGGTGCAATATACAATCATTCACACAAGCGTGTATCTTCTGTACTTCAAGTTCCAATGGGCAAACAATTTTCTTCGCTTCGTTCGTGCTTCTGGGGAGCACATTATCTTCCGTAAGGATTTCTTTGAAAATACCTAACAACTCTGTGAAGCCCTTGTTTGATAGACCATTTGCTGCTTTAAATCTGAGAAGCGCCAAGGTGGCACTCAACTTGGAATATTTCTTTTTGCAACCTGGATACAATTCTTTCTTGGAGTCCGCATCAATGGTTGGCAGATCATTGTACCCAATCATATCCTTTTTTGGGCCCTTGAAATCTGTAATCATAGCAGCAAAATCTGGCATATCAAGATCGTCGTCGTCTGCGTCGCCATCTTGGTTTTCCGGTGGGTGTTTCGGCTTTCCGGTGTTCCATTGGTAGCTTGACGCCTCTGCCCTGATGTTAGATTCAACATCCATGTGACTTTGACCGGGGTTTGGCATCTCACAGCCCTGGGTATATTCATCCATGACTTGCTCTTCACCGTTTCTGGTCCAACGTGTATATCCATCCATGAATCCCCGAGAGAGTAAGTGCCACTCGACATCTGCAACTACACGTGACTCTGTATTGGCACAATGAGTACATGGACACATGATGTAAGCCTCATCACCAATTCTCTTCTTTGTACTTTCATCCAAATTCATGAACTCTGCCACGCCACTTATAAAGTATGAGCTTCTCCGATTCATCATCCATTCAGATCATTCCATCTGCACCACACGGAGGGTAATTAAAAATAAAACAACAACATTAATACACGGATTAACTGATGCCCAAAGATGCGTGCATAAATCACAAGGTTTTATTTTCATAATTACTGAGGGCGCTCTGATACGTCTTCGTCGTATCTACTTTTCCTAATGCTTTTACTCTTGTTTTGGACTCTAATTTGCATGATTTGAATGAAACTAACCCGGACTGACGCTGTTTTCAGCAGAACTACCATGGTGTTGTTTTTGTGCAGAAATAAAAGTTCTCGGAATGGAACGAAACTTTCTGGAGAATTTTTATATAATAAAATAAAAATACTGGAGCCAAGAACTACCGGAGGGGGGGGGTCCCTGGGGGAGCACAACCCACCAGGGCGCGCCCCCTCCTGGCGCGCCCAGGTGGGTTGTGCCCACCTGGTGGCCACGCTGACCCTATCTCCGACGCCATAAAATCCTATTTTTGGAGAAAAAAATCAGGGAGAAAGAATTATCGCATTTCACGAGACGGAGCCGCCGCCACCTCCTATTCTTCATCGGGAGGCCAGATCTGGAGTCTGTTTGGGGCTCCGAAGAGGGGGATCTTCGATCTTCTTCATGACCAACCCTTCTCCATCGCCAATTCCATGATGCTCCCCACCGGGAGTGAGTAATTCCTTCGTAGGCTCGCTGGTCGGTGAGGGAGTTGGACGAGATTCATCATGTAATCGAGTTAGTTTTGTTAGGGCTTGATGCCTAGTATCCATTATGTTCTGAGATTGATGTTGCCATGACTTTGCCATGCTTAATGCTTGTCACTTTGGGCCTGGGTGCCATGATTTCAGATCTGAACCGTTTATGTTATCACCATTATATCTATGTTCTAGATCCGATCTTGCAAGTTATAGTCACCTATTGTGTGTTATGATCCGTAAACCCCGGAGTGACAGTATTCGGGATACTTTCCGGTGATGACCGTAGTTTGAGGAGTTCATGTATTCATTATGTGCTAATGCTTTGTTCCAGTTCTCTATTAAAAGGAGGCCTTAATATCCCTTAGTTTCCTTATGGACCCAGCTACCACAGGAGGGTAGGACAAAAGATGTCATGCAAGTTCTTTCCATAAGCACGTATGACAATTTACGGAATACATGTCTACATTATATTTATGAACTGGAGCTAGTCCCGTATCGCCCTAGGTTATGACTGTTATATGATGAATATCATCCAACGAATTCACCGATCCAATGCCTATGAATTTTCATATATTGTTTCTGCTAAGTTACTACTGCTGTTGCTACTGTTACACTTGCTACAAAATCATTGCTATCATTGTTACCGTTAGCACTACTGTTACTACTACTATCAAAACTATCATATTACTTTGCTACTGATCATATTGTTGTAGATAATTAATCTCCAGGTGTGGTTGAATTCAACTCAGCTGCTAATACTTGCAAATATTCTTTGGCTCCTCTTGTATCGAATCTATAAATTTGGGTGAATACTCTACCCTCGAAAACTATTATGATCCCCTATACTTGTGGGTTATCAAGACCTTTTTCTGGCGCCGTTGCCGGGGAGCATAGCTATATTTGTTGAGTCACTTGGGATTATTATCTATTTATCACTATGAAGAATTTGAAGGATACAAAGACCAAGATTGTTCCCTCTAGGACGAGGGGAGGTAAGGAACTGCCATCACACTCTGCACTTGATTCACCTTCTATTTTGAGTAGAGTTGCACCACCACCACATGCTGTAATCCTGATATGTCGCAAGTTATTGATGATGCTACTTCTATGAATGCTACTCATGATGATGCTAGTACCTTGCTTGATGATGGTGTGCCACTAGGTGATTTTCTTGATGAACAAATTGCTAGAGCTAAAGATATTGAGAATGCTGAAACTGATGAAGCTGTTGAAACTGATGAAATACCTGAAACTGAAAATCTTGAAACACCTATTAGACCTAGCTCTCCTAGATATGAATTGCCTAAGATACCTTAAGGTTATGTTATGGATGAGGAAACAACTAGAGATTTTCTTGCTTGCAATGATAGAGATGATCTTAAGAAATTATTATGCAAACTGAAAGAGAAATCTTTGAATGCTAGAATGAAATGTGATCCTAAGTTTGCTACTTCACCTATCTTTGTTGATGATTAGGATTATAAATTCTCTGTCGACCCAGAGTTAATTACTTTGGTTGAATCTGATCCTTTCCATGGTTATGAAACTAAAACTGTAGTGGCACATCTTACTAAATTAAATGATATAGCCACCCTATTTGCTCATGATGAGAAGATTCGCTATTATTATATCCTCAAATTATTTCCGTTCTCATTAAAGGGTGATATTAAGATATGGGTACAATACTCTTGCTCCTGGTTGTGTGCGTAGTCCCCAGGATATGATTTATTACTTCTCTGAAAAATATTTTCCTGCTCATAAGAAACAAGCTGCCTCATAAGAAATATTTAACTTTGTGCAAATTGAAGAAGAGAGTCTCCCACAGGCTTGGGGGAGGCTTCTCCAATTGCTTAATGCTTTGCCTGATCATCCTCTTAATAAAAATTAAATACTTGATATCTTCTATAATGGACTAACCGATGCTTCTAGGGACTTCCTAGATAGTTGTGCTGGTTGTGTTTTTCGGGAACGAACTGTTGGACAAGCTGAGGTATTATTGAATAATATATTGAAAAATTATGATGATTGGACTCTTCCTAAACCACCGCATAAACCCACTCCAAAGAAGAGTGGTATCTTATATCTCAGTCCGGAAGATATGCAAGAAGCAAAGAAATCTATGAAGGAAAAAGGTATTAAAGCAGAGGATATTAAAAATTTACCCCCTATTGAAGATATACATGGACTTGACACACCACCACCCAAGTTGGTGGAGGTAAACTCTTTAATGAAATTTGATGCAAGGGATAATCCTTATAATATGCATCCTAGTCAATGCCTTTATGAGTTTGATAATTACATTAGAAAGCAAGATCACTTCAATGAAAATGTTATGAAACAATTGAAATATAATTCTGATATGACTGCTCGCTTGAGTGACTTGTTGTTTAGAATCTCCAATGATGTTAGAGGTGTAGGAAAACATGCCTCTATGGTTTAGACTCAACTAGAACAAGTTGCTAAATCTCAAAGAGAATTGCTTGATGAAATGAATAATAATATAAATGATTTTGCTGTTAGAGTAGCAATTAGAGGACGTAAAATGACTCAGGAACCACTATATCCTATAGGACACCCTAAAAGAATTGAACAAGACTCCCAAAGAATTAACACTGATGCACCCAGTCCTTCTAAAAAGAAGAAGAAAAAGAAAAATGATAGGACTTTGCATGCCTCTAGTGAACCTGAGATAGAAAAACCTGCTGATAATGATAATGAAGTTTCTATTTCTGATGCTGAAACTCAATCTCGTAATGAACATTCACCTAGTGATAATGATGATGTTCATGAAGATCCTCAACCAGACAGTGATAAACAACCATATAATGATGTTGAAATAGAACTAGCTGTTGATCTTGATAATCCACAACCCAAAAATAAAAGATATGATAAAAGAGACTTTGTTGCTAGAAAACATGGAAGAGAAAGAGAACCATGGGTTCAAAAACACATGCCCTTTCCACCTAAATCAACTAAGAAAAAGGATGATGAAGAATTTGAACATTTTGCTGAAATGCTTAGGCCAGTCTTTTTGCGCACTCGCTTGACTGATATATTAAAGATGGCCCCTTATGCAAAATATATGAAAGACATCATCTTTAATAAAAGAAAGATACCTGAAGTTGAAATCTCTACTATGCTTGCTAATTATTCTTTTAAGGATGGAGTACCTAAAAAACTTGGAGATCCGGGAATACCAACTATACCTTGCTCTATCAAAAGAAATTATGTCAAAACTGCTTTGTGTGATTTAGGAGCTGGTGTTAGTGTTATGCCTTTCTCCTTTTATAAAAGACTTGATTTGAATAAACTCACACCTACTGAAATATCTTTGAAAATGGCTGACAAATCAACTGCCATACCTATTGGTATTTGTGAGGATGTGCCCGTTGTTGTTGCAAATGTTACTATTTTAACTGACTTTGTTATACTTGAGATGCCCGAGGACGACAACATGTCGATTATCCTTGGTAGACCCTTCTTGAATACTACAGGGGCTGTTATTGATTGCAATAAAAGCAAGGTCACTTTTCACATCAATGGTAATGAACATACGGTGCACTTTCTGAAGAAACAATTCCAAGTGAATGGTATTAATGTTATTGAAAAATCTCCGACACTCACTATTGGAAGTTTTCAACTACCTCTACCTATTGTTAAAAAGAAATATGAAATGCTTATTGTTGGGGACATGCATATCCCGTTGAGGTAACTTAGTGTTTCATGAAAGTTCTTCGGTCTTATGCTAATCGAAAGTGGTTGTTAATAAGACTTGATCAACCTTATTAATGGATCATTTTTTAGAGGTATGAAGTTGATGAATTTAGTAAGCACAACTTTTTGTTTCCAATGTTTGTTTTCTGTTTTTCTTAGTTAAATAAAATAAAATGCCATATTTTGTCTGTTTTCTGAATTTCCCGTGCAATAAAAAATGTCCCAAAAATAAAAGTTCTCAGAATGCCCTGAAAATTTAATATGATTTTTTTCTGAATATTTAAGAATTTTTGATGCAAATAACATCAGAAGGGGGTGCACCTGGTGGGTTGTGGTCCCCATGTGGGCCACCTCACTTATCTCTTTAGCTTATGTCATCCCCTACCTCCAGAAAAAAATCACCATTGCTCTCTTTCTCGTGTTCTTGCTCTCAAACCCGCGGATTTCGATCTCTTTGCTCGAAGCTCCGTTTCCGAAACTGTTTTGGGGGATTGCTACTTGGTATGTGACTCCCCCATTGCTCCAATTAGTTTTTCTTTAGTGGATTATATTTTGAATAATTAGCTACTCTTGGTGCTGCTGTAGATGAGCTTGCATGTCGAATTCTTAGAGTTCTAAGTAGTTTGAATGCTCAATATAGCCTCTATGCCTCCCTATGAGTAGTTGCTATCAATCTTGTGAAGTTTTGTTGACAAAAATTTTGTGACCCAAAATTTTCAGAAATTGTACGCAAATATGATGAACTTCTTTGGAAGGAGTTCTTTGAGGCAGAGGTCCTTGGAGGCATCTTCTAGTAGGGGCTCAACCCGTCAATCTTATGTTGAACCAAGTGCAAGTTCAATACGAGATGCCGCCACCAAATCATGCTTATGGCCGCGCGATGATTTCATGATTATGGCAGGTATTAAAGAAGAATTTGAGCAATATGTTCACAATACCGAGCTCGGCCCCTACATTGGAGATAAGTGCAACCAGTATATAAGTCTCACAGAATCGTTTATGAAAGAGTTTAAATTTCATCCTCGTGAGTCTAGAGTCTCGTTTAAACTTTGTGATCGTTCAATTACCATGCCTCTAGACACGTTTAGTGGTGTGTGTAAAATTCCATTTTGGGGTTTGTTGGACGAACCACCAAGGTCTGAGTATGAGTCATTTTTGACTAGTCTTTGCTACGGTGAAAATAGAGGGGTGACACAGGGTAGAATAAAAAGTATTCATTTCCCATCAATTCAATACTCTGCACTGTTTAATGGAAAATGCATCATAGGCAAACAAGACTGTAGTACACTTTGTGCTCCTGACTTGAGCCTCAGACACGCTACTCTCACCGGTATTAAATGTTATAACCTTGGAGCGATTGTTGCACGCAGTTTGCAACACAACGCTGGTAGTGGAAATTTTTATGGTGGGATTTATGCTTCACGTTTAGCAGAGGAGTTTGGTGTATCACTTTGGCCTAATGATCCCATCCTTCCCACTCAGTACTTAGACTTTGAGGCCATGAAGCGCCATAAGTTCCTTAAGGGTGAAATCAATGATTATACATATAACCTGTTGTTCAATAAAGATTCCGTTGTGGACACCTTTTTGCCTGCGCCTGCTCTCTTTGATTATCACAACAAGGGAAGATACTATGTTCTTGAGAGCGAGGCCCGCGCACACAACACGGAGGTTGTGGCTGCTCGGTAAGCTGAGGAAGCTGCACCAAGAGCCTCCATGAGATATCACTCAGATTATTACGCAGACTATAGACGGTGATTACCAAGCTAGGCCAAAAGCCTAAGCTTGGGGGAGTATGTATTCCCATCGACATTACATTCATGTTCACACATTTCATTCCAGTTGTCGGTGTTCACACTTTTTCATTGTATTATCCATGCTAGATTTATTTTCTCGCTTTCTTCTTGTGTGTTTGAAAAACTTTGAGAAAACCCAAAAAGATTTCTCGCTTTTTTTTGGTTTTTCTTTCTAGTCTAATTTAGTTGTAATGTTAAAAGAAAACCCAAAAAGATTTCCTTGCTCTTCTTTTGCTTGTTGGGAGCTCTCCCGTGTAAATAGTTTTTCTTGTTTTTGTTTTTCTCTTTAATTTACTTTCTTCAAGAAAAACTAAAAACTCCAAAAATATTTCAGTGTGTTTCTCTGAAATTCTTTTCCTTTTATTGAGTCGTACCGAGGAGAAGACCACGATGAAATTGTTGAGTGGCTCTCATATGCATTGATATTGATCTAATAAATAGCCCATATTACCTTGTCTTCTCCTCTTGAATAAAATGTTTGCTGATTCCAGCTTAGTCCACGACACTCTTGCACTATTATTATTTTCATATCATTCGGTCGTGTAAGTGAAAGGCAATAATGACGATACTTGATGAACTGGCTGTGGCAGAGGGAAACATGTATGAACTCAACCTGTTCTGTTTTTGTAAATATGTTTAACCTAGTATCCATGATTCAGCCTATTATGATCAAACATATTTGCAATGACAATTAGAGATTATAGTTTCTCATGCCATGCTTAAGTAGTTAGGAGTGGATAATGATTTATCTTGGATGTCAACATGCATTAAAATGATTGTGATGTGGTATGATGATATGGTATCCTCCTCTGAATGTTTCAAGTGGCTTGACTTGGCACATGTTCATGCATGTAGTTGAATCAAAACCAACATAGCCTCTATGATATTTATGTTCATGCTGTTCATATCCTACTCATGCTAGTATCCAATGTTACTTATGCATAATGCATGTTCATGACCGTTTTCGCTCTCTAGCTGGCCGCTTCTCAACCTATTTGCTAGCCTTCGCCTGTACTAAGCGGGAATACTGCTTGTGCATCAAAATCCTAAAACCCAAGTTGTTCCAGATGAGTCCATCATATATCTACCTATATGCGGTATTACCCTGCCATTCTAAGTAAATTTGCATGTGCCACCTCTAAAAACTTCAAATAAACATCCGTTTTTGTGTGCCTGGATTGTTCATAGAGCGACAGGAGGTAGTCAGTATCTTCCATGCTAAGTAGGTTATTCTCATGATGAGTGTTTATTCACTCGTCCTTGCATGAGAGGGGAGGTAATAGGGATTCCCAGACCCGAAATCAAATTACAAATAATTAAACAAAACTCCCCCAGGACTGATGTTGGTATGGATGGTACCCGTGGATTCGGCTAGCCTTGGAGTGTGTTTGTTGGTGGAGGGGGAGTAAACCTATACTTTTATTGCTTGGGAACTGCCACTAATGTGTTTAGCATGGAAGATATCGATTACTAATGGTCGCGAAGTAAATAGGATGGGTGCATTTCTCAAAATTTCATTTATCTCTGTTTTAAAAATCTGAGCTCTGGCACCGCTGCAAATCACTGCTTCCCTCTGCGAAGGGACTATCTATTTAATTTTATGTTGTGTCATCATCTTCTCAAATAAGCGCCAGACCTGAGAGCACTATTGTCATCCTCATGCATTGTATGCAACTAATGTTGGGTGCATCATGACTGGATCTTTTCTACCATGAATTACAATGTTTAGTCGCTGCTTGAACTTTGGAGGTGCTCTGCATTTATGTTTTGCGGTCTCAGAAAGGGCTAGCGAGATACCACTGTTGTCATACTATATCATGATCGTTTTGATAAAGTGTTGTTAGTTGAGATGCTTTATTATTGCTCGCTAGCTGTTTATGCCATTGATATGGGTTAATATAATTTCTAAGAGTTATTATTAACATGGTTAGTCATAATCTTTGCTGAAAACCTGGGTGCTACTTAAGCTTATTTATGTAAACAAGAGGAAAAGAGTTCGTAAAAGTTTTTCTTTTTCACTTTCAGTTTATCAACTGAATTGCTTGAGGACAAGCAAAGGTTTAAGCTTGGGGGAGTTGATATGTCTCCATCGTATCTACTTTTCCTAACGCTTTTACTCTTGTTTTGGACTCTAATTTGCATGATTTGAATGAAACTAACCCGGACTGACACTATTTTCAGCAGAACTACCATGGTGTTGTTTTTGTGCAGAAATAAAATTTCTCGGAATGGAACGAAACTTTTTGGAGAATTTTTATACAATAAAAGAAAAATACTGGAGCCAAGAACCACCGGAGAAGGGGTCCCTGGGGGAGCACAACCCACCAGGGCGTGCTCCCTCCTGGCGTGCCCAGGTGGGTTGTGCCCACCTGGTGGCCCCGCTGACCCTATCTCCGACGCTATAAAATCCTATTTTTGGAGAAAAAATCAAGGAGAAAGAATTATCGTGTTTCACGAGACGGAGCCGCTGCCACCTCCTGTTCTTCATCGAGAGGCCAGATCTGGAGTCCGTTTGGGGCTCCGAAGAGGGGGATCTTCGATCTTCTTCATCACCAACCCTTCTCCATCGCCAATTCCATGATGCTCCCCACCGGGAGTGAGTAATTCCTTCGTAGGCTCGCTGGTCGGTGAGGGAGTTGGATGAGATTCATCATGTAATCGAGTTAGTTTTGTTAGGGCTTGATCCCTAGTATCCATTATGTTCTGAGATTGATGTTGCTATGACTTTGCCATGCTTAATGCTTGTCACTTTGGGCCCGGGTGCCATGATTTCAGATTTGAACCGTTTATGTTATCACCATTATATCTATGTTCTAGATCCGATCTTGCAAGTTATAGTCACCTATTGCGTGTTATGATCCGTAAACCCCGGAGTGACAGTATTCGGGATACTTTTCGGTGATGACCGTAGTTTGAGGAGTTCATGTATTCATTGTGTGCTAATGCTTTGTTCCAGTTCTCTATTAAAATGAGGCCTTAATATCCCTTAGTTTCCTTATGGACCCCGCTGCCATGGGAGGGTAGGACAAAAGATGTCATGCAAGTTCTTTCCATAAGCACGTATGACTATTTACGGAATACATGCCTACATTATATTTATGAACTGGAGCTAGTGTCGTATCGCCCTAGGTTATGATTGTTATATGATGAATATCATCCAACGAATTCACCGATCCAATGCCTACGAATTTTCATATATTGTTTCTGCTAAGTTACCACTGCTGTTGCTACTGTTACACTTGCTACAAAATCATTGCTATCATTGTTACCATTACCACTACTGTTGCTACTACTATCAAAACTATCATATTACTTTGCTACTGATCATATTGTTGTAGATAATTAATCTCCAGTTGTGGTTAAATTGACAACTCAGCTGCTAATACTTGCAAATATTCTTTGGCTCCCCTTGTGTCTAATCTATTAAATTGGGTTGAATACTCTACCCTCGAAAACTGTTGCGATCCCCTATACTTGTGGGTTATCATGCTCCATATTGTTATCCAGACATGCAATGACAAAAATTAATGGCCAGTCAATTTACACGCAGAGTACTACAACACTACCCTTAGGAATTGAATACCTTAATTAAGCCACTCACGAAAATAATACCTTAATTAATTAGCCGGGCGGCGACCTCCACCCAGCAGACAGAGAAGCACGATGTGGTGGCACGCCGAGACAGCAGGGTCGAGGAGCAAAGCTTAGTGCGGCTGCCGTGTGAAGTTCGACCTCCACTATCCCGCCATCGACCGCGATGGATGTGCTCCAATCACGCCGCCGCCGACCTTGATGGTTGAGCTCCTCCTATCTCCCGCCTCAGACCGAGGATTGACCTCCTATGACGCCGCCACCGCCCACCGACCGAGGATTGACCTCTTATCTGGTAGCCGCTGCCTAGGCCGCCGCCGCCATCTCTATCTGCAGAGCGGCTGTTTTATTTTTTGACGGATATCCGTAGAGCGTATGTTTACACGGTATCACTGTAACTCAATTATATGTACATGGTAGTACATCACATACGGTTATGTCATGACAACCGTGTCTCACCTAGGTTGTCTTCTCACACGGTTTGGTGCGGAAATCGTGTGTGAAGTTGTAATACCTAACACAAACGACATGTATAAACAGTGTGCCATATACAACATATAGTGCCATAAGTAGTTCCCGACCGTTAGCTTATCCCCATAGTTTCCCAATTTCCCCCAAATCCCTAGATAGCCTCCAAATTCGCTCGTGAGGCGCTGACATTGGGGGAATGCGGATGAGTGGTGCTGATGGTTTTGGTGCGGCTACTCCTGCTCGTATCGCCGCTCTCGGCAGCTCCGCCATGACGGCGGTCGCCGCCGAGCACTTGCCTAAGGTCATCAGAAGGTAGGTGTATTACGGTTCCGAATCATGCTGTCAGGTTCCAATCTATCCCAATCTTTTTTAGCATGTCCAAAGTAGCTCCCTGCTGAATTCGTCCTGAATGACCCCCCCCCCCCTATCAGGAAAGCTGTCGGTGCAACAAACCTTCATGTATGTTGCCCGGACTGTACACAGGCATGATGGCAAGGAAGCAAACTTCACTAGGCATCCAAGTCAAAACCAAGCCAGATAAAAAGCTCTTTGAGGGATCAAAGGGCGGATCAAGAAGACCAAGACAAGCCAAAACAGCAAGATATCACTAAGGGAAAGCCTCCCTTACCAGGCAGGCGAGCCTGGTCAGGTCGATGCCACCCCAAGGACGAATCCAATGTTTCGCCGGCAGGCTTGCCGGGGCCGCTAAAGGCAAACCTCCCCGCCAAGGCTCCACCGCTCCACTGCACCACAACGCAAGTCATCTATCAGTGCGGTGTCGAGCTCCCAGGTGATTAAGTAGCTGTCATTTGGCACGTGGCAACCATTTGGAAGGAAGATTACCTCTATGTGACACCCGTCCAGAGGCGTGTCAAGCAGACAGGTAGAAGATGACTAAGCGGCGCGGCAGGCTTGCCGGGATGCGTCCTCAGCGTGACACGTAGCAGTGCATTTGATGCACTTTGTCCTAACTACCAGAGTTAGGTATGATAGCACTGTTGGCTATCTAATCACTAGATAATGACTATTTTCCCACCGTGGTTACCCCTTAGCCTATAAAAGGAGGGCCATGGCAACCTAGAAAAGGATTCAGACCCTTGTTCCCTCATACGCGCGTAGCTGCTCTCCCCGAGGCGACCTTGCTGGGCTTGAGCATTGCGTGTTCATCATGGTCCTTCCCTCAATCCACCAAAGCAGGAGTAGGGTTTTACGCTTCCCAGCGGACCCCTGTCGTGTTGTTCCATGGCTTCTGCTCTTTGTGTAATGTGACCTTCCCCCTTGCCGAACCACAAGGGGCTGATGGCCCCATAGGTGATCGTGTTCCACCGTGACATCTTTGGCGCGCCAGGTAGGGGGAAGCACGTGCGCGAACCCGAGGTTGTGAACAACGCGTCAATCTTCGTCATCATCTTCTTCATCATCGGCTTCATCATCCATGGCGCCCAAGAAGAAGCCCGGCGCAACAGCTCATCCTTCTACCTCGAAGGCCCCCTCGCATGCAACCGCTGATACCATGGGTGCTGCTGCAGCGTTGGGGAACGCGGGTGTCGTAGGGGACATGAACGGCACAGGCGGCGCTGTCGTCATTCCCCCTGTGGCCGAAGCGGGAGCGGAAGGCGCCGGGGGAGGGCGACCTCAACAACATCCCGACGGCCTTGTTCCACAAGGCGCGGGCGGGGAGAATGTTCAGTCTCCACCTCCCCACCACGCTGGGGGGGCGCAGCTGCAGCGACAACGCCCGCTCTGGTGCGAGTCGCGACCCCCTAGTTGACCCTATTGCAGACACAGCTATGGGGCACACGCCTTGCCCATGGCAGGGTAACCAAGACGAAGCGCCGAACGGGGTCGTCAACCCCTAGGCGCACCCCTCTCGCCACCATACTGCTGTGGCGACTGGCTCGCAGCGACGACAATGTGGCGCCGCCACTACTGGTACTACCAGGAGTCGAGCAACATCGCGGTCTGCCTCGCCATCTATGCCAAGCACTGCTTTGGAAGCCATGGTGCGAGCCCAACTCTTGCTAAGATTCCCGCCAGCGTTCGATCAAATGGATGAGTGGAGAGCCACCATCCAGAGTTTGATCGGTTTTGCTGAAGCGGAAGGATCATAGCGGGCGGGCGCCGCAGCAAAAACAATGGCCCGAGCTGCTGACCGTGTTGAGGGGGCCACTCCAACGGTGCAATCCCCTGCACGACAGCCAGCGCAGAGGCTGCAATCAGAACCGTGTGACCAGGAGCCCGACGAGGCGTCAATGGCTTCATCTAGTCCTCGGGCCTGTCGAGATCAGTGGCAGGTCCTGGAAGATCGACGGACGGAAGATGCGCGCATCACGCCGCGAAACCCGCCACCAATCTGATAGGCACAATGGCCCAGACGTCGACGAACCTGCGCCCAGTGAAGGCAGATACTTGCCTTTCGAGGTTGGGTGCCCTGCCTTCACTCGCGAGCCGCGACAAGTCCGTTGGCCATCTGCCCGCATTTTCAAACCAGAAATCACTACTGCAGGATGCTGCTAATGCGACACTACGATCAGAGACCCTTCGATGAAACTGTGTGTGATGCATTAATCACAAACAGTGATGTAAAAAAACCATCAAAAAAGATGCAAAACATTTGGGATGGCGGATACATCAAACACGGTTCAGAATTTAGTTGCGTGTGCGATGAGGGGCATACGGTTCAGTTCAGTGAACTGTTTGCGATGAGGCAAAAGAACAGAAACGGGCAGTCAGATGAAGGTGTGTGCGATATACGGCATATGGTTCACTTGGATGAACTATTTGTGATTAGGCGGAACAAAAGAAACGATCAGCCAGATCAAGGTGTGTGCAATAGATGGCAAACAGTTCACTCGGATGAACTGTTTGCGTTGAGCCAAGATAACAGAAACCGTTCAATTTAACAAGATGTGTGTGATACGTGGCAAACAGGTCTGTAATCAGAAATGTATGCGAAGACCGATAATAACATAGACGATTGCTGCTAATAAGACATGTGTGTTGTGCGTTGGGATTGCATACAGAACAACAACATATATATATATACACACTTATAAGGACATGGTTGCATAACCAAATTAAACATCCAATTACATAGGTGACTACTACACACATGCCATTTGCACACACCAAAGTAAACTATTACATGCATAATTACATAGGTGGCTACTACACACATGACATTTCCACACACCAAAGTCAACTATATATTACATGCATAATTAACTAGGATAAATGATCATCTGATCATCATCTACTTCTTGTGACGCTTGCCGCTACTGCTCTACTTGTGGCTCGATCTGGCCTCGTCGATTTCGGTAACGCGGCACTTCCTCATGTCAACGATCCGCCTGTGCATCTCGTAGCGTGTGTACACGCTCTTGGCCACGAACCTGAGGTGAGGTTCATCCAGTTGCCGCATCTAGGCCCCGTGCCAGGATACGGGACATGTTCTGTTGGCATCCTGCTTCATCTTTTCATAGTATAGGTCGATGATGGCCGAGGCGAGTTCAACTAGGGAGTCCTTCTTTGTGCTGCCCCTGACCCTGTAGTGCTCATGAATTTCGACAAGGTTCTTGCAGGCCAAGCCCATAACCCTGAGCGCTTTTACATCGTCGGTGGTTTCCACCGTAGCGAACTTGTAGTCGGTGCTGTTGACAAACCTGGCGAAACGGTCGCAAGGCTCTGTGGCCATGCAGTAGTGGTAGATGAGGACATGATGGCACACGCACAACTGGGCGACGACAACCTTCTGATCTTTGCCGAGAAGACCGGCGGTGTACTGGAGGTCGATGCCGACCACCTTGTACTTGTCTCCAGCAAGCAACTGCTCCACGGTGTTGATGTAGTCCTCCACCACGGCCGGGTCGATGGTGTACACCACCGTGAGATCCGTCTCCCTCGCGTGGGTCTCGACTTTATGCTCACCGAACTCCATTGGAGCGCCGCTAGATATCCTCTCTGTATGTGTCATCGTGGGTGTGCTTGTTGTGTTGTGGGGCGAGATTGAAAGGTTGAAAAGACTAAGGTTATAATGGCCGCGAGAATTAATGGGGAAGCCGGACGGACTGGAATATCCGCACACCCGGATGGTAGTTGTAATTTGCAGCGCATAACTCCATTGTGCCACACGTAACTGCATCGTGGCGACACGCGCGGTGCAACCGCATGCATATGGGGCCCCAACATGATCGTGCGCAGGCCCCAACCGCTGGCAGAGCGCGCGCGCACAGACGCGAGCAGAGCGCTCCGTGGAGCCTCAACAGCGAGCAACCATAGATATGCATATAGCAGTTGAACACGCAAGGAAAAGCTGTCCACAAGCCGAGCGCGTGGAGGTACGCGAGCAGAGCGCACCGACGGATAGCAGAGCGCGCCGACGGACGCGAGCAGAGCACGCTGTGGCACCTAATGGTGAGCATAGCGCGTTGCGGCGCCTAACGGCGAGCAGAGCATGCTGAGGGACGCGAGTAGAGGCCGACACAGTGATACGTGGCAAATAAGACGAACTGTGCAAGCGATGGCGGAGACATCAAGCACGAATCAGATTAGAGTTGCGTGTGCGATACGTGGCATACAGTTAATCCATCCGAGCTGTTTGTGATGGAATAAGCCATGTGTTGTGGGCAAACGCTTGCTGGTATATAACCGTTTGCGATTGATGAATTCATCACCGACGGGTTACCTAATGTGGTCCGTGTGCGATGTGATATGCTCTGTCTGCAGAACATCTATGCTCTGTGTACAGAAGAACAACATATATATACTTGTAACAGGACATGATTGCAAGACCAAATTAAACATCCAATTACGTTATATAACAAATACCATAAATATTGCAAGGTTCAAATTCCAGCATTACAAGGCCCAAATTCAAAGATTACATGGTTCAAACTATTCAGACACATAAAATTCATCTTCTTCAGAATCTTTTTCATGCATTATTTCTGCGAAAGGATCAGCCACCGAGAAGTCATATAGTGGCTCGATACAGTGAGTTCCGAATAATCTGTCATATGAAGTTACAAACTGAAATTCAGCTTGTGTAGAGCATTTTCCATTTAGCTGTAGACGCCTGCGCTCTTTAGCAATCCATTCACTTCTGCGTAGTAAATATAGGGCAAACCTCATTACCTTGAGCAACCTTGCTTTCTCAACAAAGAACCTGGTGAATTTAATTTCTGGTGTGGTGCCTCGGTACTCGTTAAAAGTAATTTCTGTGAGATGAAGATCAAGGCATTCAATGGGATTGTTATATTCCCCAACATTTGTACTTTCGGGCCTGCTAGTATCTGCAAATGAAGACAACATATTAGTGCATAGCTGTAGATTTGAACACTTCGGGCCTCTTTGATTTGCAGGATTTCTAAAATACACGAAAAGAGTGAAATGCCACCTTCAATCTTTCATGATAAACTTTTATCACGAAACCATGTCGGGCGAAGGAATAAAACGCGTACAACACTAGCATCTAAAAAAATATATGTATTGAAATCCTCCAAATTTCCTTTAGAAATCATTCTACATTTCTCAATGTAATTATGGGTAAAAAGTAACAAAAAATTGAGCTCCATTGTGGTTAACAATTAACAGGAAAGGAGCATCACCTCGATGTATAGCTTCTTCGTGCAAGGAAAGCATCTAAGGAATCTGACAACTTCATCCAGATTGGGGCCGACAGATTGTAGTGCCAAGATCTTCACTGTGCGCAGAGGCCGGGTCAAGCTTGTGGGAATCATTTTCTGGATGACAGGCGAACATATAGATCAACAACAGTTAGATAAAATGTGCTGTCCAATAATATATAAGAAGGAGAAGAAGAAGACTGTTGTACCTGAACGGATAATGACCCAGTAACAAGTTCGTTGAATTCAGCACACGAATAGCCCAACACTGTCAATTTCGGTGCGTGAATGACCCTGATTCTTGCTGGACCTAATTTATCAAGTACATACAATCTCTCAAGGAAAGGTGCATTCTCAATGACAATATCGTGAAACACCTCAACTGACAGCCTTGGGCGGCGCCAGCAATGCACATAAATCGCATGGACATTTGTGGAGGTGATGTGGATGCTACTGAGCCCATCCATCGCATGAAGACGAAGGTACTCGAGCGCTGTACAGCCGATGAGCAGGCGCTCCAAATCCTCCTTCGAGATGCGGACGACAATGAGCTCGAGGTGCTTAAGTTTAGGGAGATGAAGAGTGTGCGCGACATCGATCCGGGGGAAAATGCACCGCCTGAATATAGCGCGGACGGTGGCAGCGAGCAAGGACGTCTAGCATGAAGGCTGAGCTCCTCGAGCCAATCCAGGGCTGGGGATAGGAACCAGTAGTGCAACCTGGGTTCGGTCTTATTGTGGGGATTGAGCCTGCCAATAGCAAGGCGTCTGACCGGCCCAGGGTGCGTGGCGAGGACGTGGGACAATGCATCCAGGCGTTGCTGCTCCCCGCTGCAGAACTCATGGTCGACGATGATGTCCAGGGGGGTGGTGTGCCAGAGGGGGCGCCACCGCCGTGAGAGGACAGTGGTCCGCACGCCATATTTGATGGGGAGGTGGGATATGATGGTTACCAACATCTCATCGGGGAGGCTGCTGATGAAGTCCACATTCGCCGGAGGCTCTTGCGGTTCTGGCTCGATCCGCCCCTGCTTGTTGGCCGGCTCGTCCTCCATCTCGCAGCAGGCGGCGATCCTCGGTGGCGGTGCTTGTAGATGAGAATGGAGGACTATTCTACGTACCTTCCTGAGGCGGCCGAAACAAAAGTCCAAAACCAGCAATAAATTGCAGCGCTCGCGGCGTGCGTGGCGGACTGCTCACAGTCGCCCCTCTAATCAAATAGCTGCCCGCGGTAGTAAATGGTTAATTGAACGCCCACGATTGGACTAATACGACTGTTTGCGATAATAACGTGGTGGCTATTTGTTAAAAAATTCCTAGGAAAATCAATGTATAAAAAGGCGAAACGAACCCTGAATAATTTCATATGTTTAGCACAGTTGCATGTTGCCTCTGTAAAATAAATCAAGGCGGGAAGATACAGCGTATGTCGTTTCCGCTGGCCGGAGCCTCATCTATGTACATAGCAATCTCGAAGAAAAAAAAGGCAGAAACATACATGTAGGACATTCAAAATCAATTCTCAAGATCTGGAAGAAAAAAAGGGTACACACATATATGTAGGACATTCAAAATCAATTCTCAAGATTTGGCTATGAATTATTAGCACGCACGCTAACCCTAGTCGGATTATTAGCAAAAAAATCATTTGTACAAAACAAACAATTAATCACTAACCATAGATACCATTCAAACAATCAATACACTACACGGATCTAACGAATCTTACTCTGATTTCATGGACTGGGTGAACATAACCAAGGGTTTCTGTTCCCAACAAGGGGGGGGGGGGACTAAACGGTTTTCCGTCGGAGTCGGAGTCGTTGCCGGAGTAGCTGTGGACCTCCGGCTCCAGCTGGGGAGGCACGACGACGGCGACGAAGTCAAGGTCGCGTTGCTACCCGCGCGAGACCTCGTCGGCGGCGACAGCAACCTCTGCGCCCAGCTTCATGCGTTGCGTGGGTGCTTCACCAGCCCCGGCGTCGCCACTCCCACCGATGGTGCGCTTCGGCAAAATCCTAATACACTCCATGCGGCGGTGACAACTGTGGACGGGGTGTGCGGCCGCCTATTATGACCAACGGATCGGGTGCGCCATTAAAATGGAGCAGTGGGAGCGAGGTGGGCGGCGGTCAAAGGGCTGGCTCACCTCCCGGTGAGCCTACGCAGCGGACTGCTGGCACGCCTACAGTCATTTCACACAGCTACTAGCACGCCCCACAGTGAGTGCGTAGCAAACACGCGCATGCCTCGGCCTCCCGGTCTGCCTGCTAGCATGCGTCTCGTCAACTCAGGCATGCTTGTACGGCACACGGGACGCGTGCACGGCACGTATTATATTGATTTTTTCTTTTTGATGATTAATTCTACCGCTTTATTGCTTAACCGAAGCATGACACTTACATTGTTGGTCTAACGCACACAGTTCGAATAAAATAGTTCGTTTGCGATATTGGTTGATAATTATTTATAATTTCCTATATGTAAGAAGATTATATCAAAACTTGTCTCAAATTTGAAAAAAAATTATCACAGTCTATTGGTGTCCATATGACACCACAATAAGTTTCATGAATTTCAACTTAGTTTTGGATTTATTGGATTTTAAAATCAAGATTCTCGATGTTAGAAATTTCTTGCATGGGGACTAAACATGCACCCAGGGACATGTACACATATGATTTTGGAATCCATTTTCGTGCACTATCACGGGTCTCATGTAGATCAAATTTGATTTTTGCACATTTGAATCCCTGGGAAATCAATCAATGTATAAAAAACGGACAAATGCTATCTATTTTTTTCAATTTTCAACACTAAACTCCTTTGGTCGCATGTTCGCTGCAGAAAAAGTTTGACATATGCATCTTTGGGCCACATGCACGTGGTGGTCCTAGGACACTCACTCGCGTGGGCTCGCGAGGTCGCCGTCCAGCACTATGATATGCGATGAGAGAGGTTAATTTGACCAACAAGGATGGTCATTTTTTGGTTTTTGTTATACGTACGGCAGGAGTATATATATAGGCCCAGTTCATTTGGCCGATTCTCCCAGAATCTTGAGAATCGACCCTTCACCTAGCTTCTCTCAGAATCTTGTACCCATATTTTTTTTACAATCATAGCTGTTCACACCCTAAGTAGCCCAGATTGTAAAAAAAATATGGGTTCAAGATTCTGGGAGAAGCTGGGTGAAGGGTCGATTCTTAAGATTATGGGAGAATCAGCCAAAAGAACTGGGCCATAGTACGCGTTGAAGAGGGTGGCCGGGGGCAATACTACGCGTCATATGGGACACTCAGTCGCATGCGATGCTTCCATCCGTGGGCCCGCGAGGTTGTCCTCCATCACTTTGACCCAACAAGGAGGTTTCTTTTTGGGCTGCATTGCGGTAGGAGTATATAGTACGCGTCAAAGAGGGGAGAAGGGGGCCGGGGCAGCACATACTAGACAAACGTCATGAATCAATCTCACTCCGTGTGGGGACTTTTCGGTTTCCGAGGCAGGTGCCCCAAAGAAGTTGTGCATATTGGGTATTAAAAACATCACCAACACATTGGGCCACGTGCAGACGATGGTTGTCACTCATTCGCCTGCGACTCTTCCCTCCATGGGCCCGCGAGGTTGTCGTCCATCTAATATATGACACAACAAGAAAGGTAATTTGACGAACAAGGAGGATTATTTTCGGGTTGTGTTACGGTACGTAGGAGTATATATTACGCATTGAAGAGGGGAGGGGGCAACATATATATACTACGTGTAACCTCGGTTCGTGTGGGGGACTTAAAGGTTTCCGAGGCAGGTGCCACATCAAAGTTCTGCATATATATTAGGTATTCAAACATCGCAACCACACATCTCCATACATGTGTTTGGCCCACAAGCAAGCGATGGCGGTTTTCCTCTAGCACTCACTCACGGGGTTATTGACGAGATGCTTTGTCCATCTCTGTGTGCCCGCTTGCTCAATCACTTCGACCGACAGCTATAGAGGTTAATTTGACTTATAATTAGGAGGGGGTTAAATTTTGGTTCTTCTTATATGGTTCGGTACATGCAACTATACTTTGCGCGCATGTGTACGCATGAATCCCTCCCACCAGGTCGAAGTGGGGGGGGGGGGGGGGGGGCGAGCACGCGACGCGTCATGAACCAGATCTTTGTGGGGACTGTGCGATTTTCGACGCATGCATGCGCCACATCAAAATGTTGTGCTTTTGGTATTCAAACATATATGCATGCATCACGCATGTCCATAAATATGTTTGGGGCATATACATGCAGTGGTTGTCTTTGGACACTCTCCCTCGCTTGGTTATCATCGACGGCCTATATATTCGTGGGCCCGCGTGGACGTCCATCACTTCGACCAATAACGAGAGTGTAACACCCCATGTCATTAACCACAGTAATCACTTTTGACAATGACAAGTCAGCATGTTTAACAGTGCATAATAATCATTTGCATCATATTGCATTTCAACTCCTAAGTCAAAATTCAAGTTCAAATGAAAGTGGAAAATAAAAGTTGTTCAACATAGAAACTAAAATGTTCAGTAAATAACAAATATTGCAGAGACTATTCTAAGATTGTAACCAACAATTAATGAATTAATTAGGTGGCTCTAACTTTACCAAAACAGCAAGGTTTAATATATTTTATTTATTATACAATTTGTGTGAACTCCAATTGTCTCCAAATCAATTTTTGGCAGTAGTAGATAATGCCTAGCATTTAATGGCACAAGTGCCATATTTTACAAAAGTCATTTTTAGGCCTAACTAATTACAAAACAGAAAATAAGAATAAATAAAAAGAAAAAGGCAAGAGGAAACAAAACAAAAAATAAAAAGAAAAGCAACCCCCCCTGGCCTAACTGGGCCACAGCCCAGTCGGACGGCCCACATAAATGGCCTATATGGCCTACCCCAGCGCCCCCCCACAAAACCCTAACCTTCCCCCCCCCCCGATCCACTTCCTCTCTCTCCCTCTCCTCTGGATCGAGATCCAGCGAGAGGCTCGACGCGCCCCGCCGCTCGCCGCCTCGTCCACCTCGCCGGACCGCGCCGCTCGCCACCTCGTCGGACTACATCGACGCCGTCCTCTCCATCGTCGCCTTGTCCCCGTCGTCCTCCCCACGCCCCACTGCCCCGTGCCCTACGACCCGCTGTGAGCCCCGACCTCTCCTCCTCTCTCCCTCGCGCGCACGCGCTCACGGCCGTGGCCACCTCCCCGCGGCTCAGCTGTTGCTGCCGTGACCCCGTTCGACCCGCTCCCGGCGCTCACACCGCCCGCTTCTGCCCGCGCCATAGCTCGGCTCCCGCTCGTGCCGCACCGCCCGCTGCACCGCCCGCCTCGCGTCAGCCCGTATCGCCGTCGCGCCCGCACGCACGCGCTCCCCGCGCCGTCCACCACCCGCGCTCGCGCACGTCGCGCGCTGCCCGCGCCCACTGACCTCGCCCCCGCACCGACGCCTGCGCTGCCTACAATCGCTGCTGCTCCCTCGCGCAGCCCGCGCTCACCCCGCTTCGCCGCCCCTCACCTGCTGCCTCTGCTCCACGCCGGTGCCTCGCCGTGGCCCCTTGCGGCCGGCGCGTAGCCTGCCTCGCCCGCGCCTGCCCGGGCTCGCCCTGGCCGCGCCCACGCGCCCGTTTGGCCTCAGGGCCACTGACGAATGGGCCAGTGCCCCCCTGGCCCAATGACATGTGGGGCCTAGCCCCAGAACGTTTTAAAATAAAAGAAAATGAAAATAAAATTAATGAAATAATTAATTAATTAATTAATTAAGTTAATTAATCCTGTTTAATTAATCTAATTAATTAGTTAGTTTAATTAAACAGTAATTAAATTAACTAAACCCTAATTAAACCTAACAGAGTATGACAGGTAGGACCCACTCGTCAGGTTGACCCAGCCAACTGCACTGTTGACTGCTGACGTCAGCATGATGTCATGCTGACGTCATCTATTACTATTCTGGATAATGTTGAATTTAAATAAGTAATTAAATTCCAGAAATTAATATAACTTTAGTAAATCATATTAAATAATCCGTAACTCCGATGAAAATAGTTTATATATGAAAGTTGCTCAGAATTTCGATACGAACCCGAGTACGCCCTCCGTATTCTGGTCAGATGCCCCTAGCTATATGAACATTGAACTTTTAGACCGATTTTGATAAATGAATAGTGCCCAGCTTTAATTAAATAAATTCGGATAAATTCCTAAATTAACTAACTCATTTAGTTAGGCAGTAGAGCACCCCGGCATATCATTTAGTCATGTCATGCATATTGTTTGCATTTTTCCCGTGAATTTATTGTTTCTCTCCCCCTCCTTCTCTCTCGATAGACGCCGAGACCGACGACGTTGTAGCCGGGTACGACTACGCTCCAGGCGAGCAGCCCATTGACGATCCCTCTCTCTTGCCAGAGCAACCAGGCAAGCCCCCCCTTGAGCATCCAGATATCGCCCATTCCATTTCTCCTGCTTGCATTAGATTTTGCTACTGTTAAATGTTGCTCCTATTCTGATGCATAGCCTGCTTTTGTAACCGGTTTATTGTTACCTTACCTGCCTATGTTAAACTGCTTAGTATAGGTTGGTAGTGGACCATCAGTGACCCCCACCACCTTACCCTTGTTGCCCCTGCTTGATCATCGACGACTTGATCAATGTGATCGTCGACCAGAGACCGACACATCACCTCACCCCCCCTTAGTTGTACGACTCTGCTTAGTTACTATCGAGTGCCGAGGGTGATACCTCGTAACGCACTCCTGATGAACACTCTGCAGTGTAGCTGTTCGGTCGTGGTCACCGAGGGTGATTCCTCCTTCTCCAGTTCCGATACGACTCTGTCGTGCAACCCCTCAGTGTGAACCTCGAGGGTGATGCCTCATACGTTCACCCTGATGATTTCATCGAGTGGAATCCACCGAGGGTGATTCCTCTGGTTTCCCCCTTGATGCTATGACCACACGGTTACTTTGACCTTTGTTACAGGTGGGTCGACCCTGATGGGTACCCGCAGGGGATCTATGTTGTCGGGTGTGCTGGAAGGGCACTCGAGTGTGATATTGTGGCGGAGTTTCAGAAACTCTGATCGTCTCTGTGTGTTACTAAATCAGCCTATCTGATTTGGGTGTTTAATCTGAGTGGGTCGACGTGCCCTATACGCACTACCACCACGCGGGATTATGGTTTATGGGGCCCTCTATGTCGTACGTTTCTCCCGAAAGTTCATCAGACGTCACGGTTCACCGTGCGGGCTGATTGTTCTGGATTGGGCTGGATACTTCACTAACGAGTTCAGTGTCACGCCTGCACCCCGGCCAGTCTCGCAACGCGCAGGGTGCCCAGGGCGATGGCCCAAGACCTCTGGGTGCATAGGTTAGTCCGGCGTGCTGACATCTCTGCTGAGCCTAGGTAGGGCGTTGCTTCGTGTTGATCTACCGAGGCCGGGCATTACACAGCAAGTGTGTCTAGCCAGAGTTGATCGAGCGTGTTGGGTAACAGTAGTGCACCCCTGCAGGGATGAATAATCTATCGATAGCCGGTCCTACGGTAAAGGACGCTCAGTTTGTATATCCCGATCTACTACTTGAACTGGATACTTGTTACTTAATTAAAGCTTCGAGATCGCTTTCTCGCTAGGAGTCGAGGAAGGATCTCTAGGCTTGCTTCAACATGTTTTCTTAATAAAATGCTATTCTACTCTCTTCTATTGCTGCAAGATGGTGGCTTCGTGAAGATGCTAGTCTTCGCTAGGAATAGGCCTTCTCTCTATTCTGGCATTTCTGCAGCCCAGTCCACATATACAGCCTTTCTCCTTTGATAATGTTGCATATGTAGTGTAGATCCTTGCTTGCTGAGTACTTTGGATGAGTACTCATGGTTGCTTTGTTACTTATTTTTTCCCATATTCCCCTACTTGATGATACAACAGACGATGGAGCCCCGGAGCCAGATGCCACCTCAGGAGCTTACTACCTAAGGAGGGCACGTACTACTGGATCGAGCCAGCCGACCAGGAGTAGGATCGGAGGCTCCTAGGTAGGAGGCCTACACCTTTCGATCTAGAGTCGTTGTTTGTGCTAGCCTTCTTAAGGCAAAACTTGTCTAACTATGTCTGTACTCAGATTATATTTGTATGACTGACTCATGTATTCGGATCTTCGTGATCCCTGGTCTGTAATATTGTGGACCTCTGTTTATTTGTGTTAGAGTTGTGTTGTGATATATTCCCGTGAGTCCCTGTGCTTGGTCGTGCATGATTGCGTGTATGATTAGTGCACGATTGAGTCGGGGGCGTCACAAGTTGGTATCAGAGCCGACTGTCTATAGGAAGCCCCCTTCCAATTCCTTGGCCGAAGTTGAGTCTAGAAACCGAAAAACTAATTTACTAACTTGGCTGTGTGCCTTACGGGCCCAAGTTGCCAACTGGGTGGTATTAGGATCTTTTATTCCTCATCTATACTCTGGGACTCTGATCTCTTTTCTATTCGGGTTAAATAAATTTTACTAACACCGACACTTAGGATCTCGTAAATCCCGTCTACCCGGAGAGCTAGATATCTGTGCGATTTCCCTATCATTGATCTGATTAGTCTGATAATCATTTTCCTTTCCATTGTTTTGTTTAACCTTTCTCTCCGAGTTGTATTATACTTCTCATTGTCATGCTGACGTGATAGCACCAGACGTTATCGTCGAAATTAAAGGGTTGGAATTCCTTGCCTCACCCATCGTCTTGAAGTCTTCCACCATAGACCTTATACTCGGGATGGATTGGTTGAAAGCTCACATTGCTTCGATCAATTGTGCCACTAAAGTCGTCCAACTTCTTCACCCCTCTGATGAGATAGTGAACTACACCGCCCGAATTACTCGAGATGCTGAAGCTCAGATATATGTTTAGAATGCTTTGAACGCCTCACCTCTGGAAGGGATCGAGAACGTTCCTGTCGTTCGAGATTTTCTGGATGTTTTTCCAGAAGAACTTCCAGGAATACCCCCGGCTAGAGCTGTCGAGTTTGTCATTGACTTGAAGCCTGGCACTGTCCCTATTGCCAAGCGTCCTTATAAGATGCCTCCGTACCACCTTCTCGAGCTTAAGGAAGAAATCGACAAATCACTTAAGATGGGCTTCATCCGTCCTAGTTCCTCTGCCTGGGGAGCACCGTCTCTCTTTGTCAAGAAGAAAGATGGTACGGATAGGTTGGTTCAAGATTACCGTCCTATCAACCAGGCAACCATTCAGAATAAGTATCCGCTTCCCCAGATCAGTGACTTATATGATCAACTTGCTGGATCATCGGTGTTCTCTAAACTCGACTTGAGGTTGGGTTATCACCAGATCCGTGTCCGTGAAGAGGATATTCCCAAGACTGCATTCGTCACTCGTTATGGCTCCTATGAATACACCGTCATGTCATTTGGCCTAACGAATGCTCCAGCTACGTTCTCCCGTCTGATGAATTATATATTCATGGATTACCTCGACAAATTTGTCGTGGTTTATTTGGATGATATCCTTATATATTCCAAGAATGAAGAAGAACATGCCGAACATCTTCGCCTTGTTCTGGAGAGGCTTCGAGAACACAAGTTGTATGCCAAGTACTCCAAATGCGAATTCTGGTTATCTGAAGTGACCTATCTTGGTCATGTGATTTCCAAGAATGGCATTGCTGTTAATCCCGAACGAGTTCAGGCTATTCTTGATTGGACTCCCCCGAAGAATGTTAAGCAAGTCAGAAGTTTTCTCGGACTCGCTAGTTATTGTCGTCGATTCGTTGAGAACTTTTCCAAGATTGCAAAACCATTGACGAATCTGCTTCACAAAGGTGTTAAATTTGAGTGGACAAAAAAATGTCAAGAAAGCTTTCAGACACTGAAAGATAAGTTAACATCTGCCCCAGTGCTAGCACCCCCGGATTCCCAAAAGGATTTCGTGATATACTATGATGCATCTCGTCAAGGATTAGGCTGTGTCCTAATGCGAGAGCGTAAAGTGATTGCTTATGTCTCTCGACAATTGTGTCCTCACGAAGAAAATTACCCAGTACACGATCTCGAACTTTCTGCGGTTATTTATGCCCTGAAGCTATGGCGACATTACCTTCTCGGTAATCATTGCGAGATATATACGGATCATCAAAGTTTGAAGTATCTATATACTCAACCGGATCTGAACCTTCGTCAACAAAGATGGCTCGAAACAATTGCCGATTATGATATGAATATCTCATATACAACTGGCAAGGCTAATGTAATGGCCGATGCTTTGAGTCGCAAGGCTTATTGCAGCAACCTTATGGTTCAGGAAGCACAACCTCTCCTTTATGAAGAACTTCATAAGTTAAACCTCCATATTGTTCACAGGGTTATCTCAATACCCTGGTTGTCGAACCAGATTTAGAGCACAACATTAAGATTATACAAAAGTATGACTCTGAAGTTGAAAGGATTAAGCGGTACCTCGAGAAAGGAAAGCCATCGGAATTCCATCTTGATAAGGATGGGATCCTATTTTTCCAACACCGTCTCTTCGTACCCAAGTTCAAGGATGAGAGGGAACACGTTATGAAAGAAGCTCATGACACTCCTCTGTCAATTCATCCTGGTAGCACAAAGATGTACCGTGACATTTGTTAGAGATACTGGTGGCCTAATATGAAGCGAGATATTGCTCGTTATGTTTCTGAGTGTGACGTTTGCTGCCGCATTAAAGCAGAACATCAAAGGCCTGCTGGAACTCTGCAACCCCTTGAAATTCCTGAATGGAAATGGGACAAGGTCCAAATGGATTTCATTACTGGTTTTCCCAGATCTCAGAAGGGTCATGATGCTATTTTTGTCGTCATAGACCGATTCTCCAAGGTTTCTCACTTTCTGCCAGTTAAGGAGACAATCACTGCTAGCCAGTTAGCAGACTTGTATGTTTCCCGAATTGTGTCACTCCACGGTGTTCCATTGGAGATCAGTTCTGATCGTGGTAGCCTCTTCACCTCCAGATTCTGGAATAGTTTCCAAGAAGCTATGGCAACTCATCTGTCTTTCAGCACCGCTTTTCACCCTCTGTTACAGGGTCAAGTTGAACGAGTTAATCAAGTGCTTGAAGATATGCTTCGAGCTTGCGTCATCTCCTTCGGTAAGAAATGGGAGGAATCTCTCCCGTATGCTGAATTCTCTTACAACAATAGCTATCAAGCTAGTCTGAAGATGGCACCGTTTGAAGTTCTATACGGTCGTAAGTGTCAAACCCCTCTGAATTGGTCAGAAACTGGGGAACGCTCACTCATCGGACCAGACATTATCCAACAAGCAGAAGAACAAGTCCGCATTGTCCGTGAACATCTCAAAACTGCCCAGTCTCGTCAGAAGAGCAACTATGACCGAAAGCACCAGGAAATGGTCTATCAACCTGGCGAGCAAACTTACCTCCGCGTCACCCCGTTGAAAGGCACTCATCGGTTCAGAATAAAAGGCAAGTTAGCTCCTCGCTACATTGGCCCGTTCCGTATTCTTGCCCGTCGAGGAGAAGTGGCATATCAATTACAATTGCCGCCAAATCTTTCTCAAGTGCATGATGTCTTTCATGTATCCCAACTCCGTCGTTGCTTCAAGGATCCTATTCGAGCTATGGATCATGAAATGCTTGAATTACGGGAAGATCTGTCTTATCCAGAATATCCCATCCGTATTGTTGATCAAGCTGAACGCCGGACACGTCAACAGTCAATCAAATTCCTCAAGGTTCAGTGGTCAAATCATTCTGAAGATGAAGCCACTTGGGAACACGAGGATCGTCTTCGCGAAGAATACCCCGCTTTCTTTCAGTCTTCCTCTTAATTCTCGGGACGGGAATTCTTGATAGATGAGGAGAATTGTAACACCCCATGTCATTAGCCACAGTAATCACTTTTGATAATGACAAGTCAGCATGTTTAACAGTGCATAATCATCATTTGCATCATATTGCATTTCAACTCCTAAGTCAAAATTCAAGCTCAAATGAAAGTGAAAAATAAAAGTTGTTCAACATAGAAACTAAAATGTTCAGTAAATAACAAATATTGCAGAGACTATTCTAAGATTGTAACCAACAATTAATGAATTAATTAGGTGGCTCTAACTTTACCAAAACAACAAGGTTTAATACATTTTATTTATTATAAAATTTGTGTGAACTCCAATTGTCTCCAAATCAATTTTTGGCAGTAGTAGATAATGCCTAGCATTTAATGGCACAAGTGCCATATTTTACAAAAGTCATTTTTAGGCCTAACTAATTACAAAACAGAAAATAAGAATAAATAAAAAGAAAAAGGCAAGAGGAAACAAAACAAAAAAAATAAAAAGAAAAGCAAACCCCCCCCGGCCTAACTGGGCCACAGCCCAGTCGGCCGGCCCACCTAAATGGCCTATATGACCTACCCCAGCGCCCCCCCACAAAACCCTAACCTTCCCCCCCCCCAATCCACTTCCTCTCTGTCCCTCTCCTCTGGATCGAGATCCAGGGAGAGGCCCGACGCGCCCCGCCGCTCGCCGCCTCGTCCACCTCGCCGGACCGCGCCGCTCGCCACCTCGCCGGACTCCATCGACGTCGTCCTCTTCGTCGTCGCCTCGTCCCCGTCGTCCTCCCCACGCCCCACTGCCCCGTGCCCTACGACCCGCCGTGAGCCCCGACCTCTCCTCCTCTCTCCCTCGCACGCACGCGCTCACGGCCGTGGCCACCTCCCCGCGGCTCAGCTGTCGCCGCCGTGACCCCGTTCGACCCGCTCCCGGCGCTCACACCGCCCGCTTCTGCCCGCGCCGCAGCTCGGCTCCCGCTCGCGCCACACCGCCCGCTGCACCGCCCGCCTCATGTCTGCCCGCATCGCCGCCGCGCCCGCACGCACGCTCTCCCCGCGCAGTCCACCACCCGCGCTCGCGCACGCCGCGCGCTGCCCGCGACCACTGACCTCGCCCCCGCACCGACGCCCGCGCTGCCTGCAACCGCTGCTGCTCCCTCGCGCAGCCCGCGCTTGCCCCGCTTCGCCGCCCCTCACCTGCTGCCTCTACTCCACGCCGGTGCCTTGCCGTGGCCCCTTGCGGCCGGCGCGCGGCCTGCCTCGCCCGTGCCTGCCCGGGCTCGCCCTGGCCGCTTAGGCGCACCGCTTCCGAGCGCCCGTTTGGCCTCAGGGCCACTGACGAATGGGCCAGTGCCCCCCTGGCCCAATGACATGTGGGGCCTAGCCCCAGAACGTTTTAAAATAAAAGAAAATGAAAATAAAATTAATAAAATAAATAATTAGTTAGTTAATTAATTAATTAGTGAATTAATTAAGTTAATTAATCCTATTTAATTAATCTAATTAATTAGTTAGTTTAATTAAACAGTAATTAAATTAACTAAACCCTAATTAAACCTAACAGAGTATGACAGGTAGGACCCACTCGTCAGGTTGACCCAGTCAACTGCACTGTTGACTGCTGACGTCAGCATGATGTCATGCTGACATCATCTATTCCTATTCAGGATAATGTTGAATTTAAATAAATAATTAAATTCTAGAAATTAATAAAACTTTAGTAAATCATATTAAATAATCCGTAACTCCGATGAAAATAATTTATATATGAAAGTTGCTCAGAATATCGATATGAACCCGAATACGCCCTCCGTATTCTGGTCAGATGCCCCTAGCTATATGAACATTGAACATTTAGACCGATTTCGATAAATGAATAGTGCCTAGCTTTAATTAAATAAATCCGGATAAATTCCTAAATTAACTAACTCATTTAGTTAGGCAGTAGAGCACCCCGGCATATCATTTAGTCATGTCATGCATATTGTTTGCATTTTTGCCGTGAATTTATTGTTTCTCTCCCCCTTCTTCTCTCTCGATAGACGCCGAGACCGACGACGTTGCAGCCGGGTACGACTACGCTCCAGACGAGCAGCCCGTTGACGATCCCTCTCTCTTGCCAGAGCAACCAGGCAAGCCCCCCCCCTTGAGCATCCAGATATCGCCCATTCCATTTCTCCTGCTTGCATTAGATTTTGCTACTGTTAAATATTGCTCCTATTCTGATGCATAGCCTGCTTTTGTAACCTGTTTATTGTTACCTTACCTGCCTATGTTAAACTGCTTAGTATAGGTTGGTAGTGGACCATCAGTGACCCCCACCACCTTACCCTTGTTGCCCCTGCTTGATCATCGACGACTCGATCAATGTGATCGTCGACCAGAGACCGACACATCACCTCACCCGCCCTTAGTTGTACGACTCTACTTAGTTACTATCGAGTGCCGAGGGTGATACCTCGTAATGCACTCCTGATGAACACTCTGCAGTGTAGTTGTTCGGTCGTGGTCACCGAGGGTGATTCCTCCTTCTCCAGTTCTGATACGACTCTGTCGTGCAACCCCTCAGTGTGAACCTCGAGGGTGATGCCTCATACGTTCACCCTGATGATTTCATCGAGTGGAATCCACCGAGGGTGATTCCTCGGGTTTCCCCCTTGATGCTATGATCACACGGTTACTTTGACCTTTGTTACAGGCGGGTCGACCCTGATGGGTACCCGCAGGGGATCTATGTTGTCGGGTGTGCTGGAAGGGCACTCGAGTGTGATATTGTGGCGGAGTTTCAGAAACTCTGATCGTCTCCGCGTGTTACTAAATCAGCCTATCGGATTTGGGTGTTTAATCTGAGTGGGTCGACGTGCCCTATACGCAGTACCACCACGCGGGATTATGGTTTAGGGGGCCCTCTACGTCGTACATTTCTCCCGAAAGTTCATCAGACGTCACGGTTCACCGTGCGGGCTGATTGTCGGGATTGGGCTGGATACTTCACTGACGAGTTCAGTGTCGCGCCTGCACCCCGGCCAGTCTCGCAATGCGCAGGGTGCCCAGGGCGATGGCCCAAGACCTCTGGGTGCATAGGTTAGTCCGGCGTGCTGACCTCTCTGCTGAGCCTAGGTAGGGCGTTGCTTCGTGTTGATCTACCGAGGCCGGGCATTACCCAGCAAGTGTGTCCGGCCAGAGTTGATCGAGCGTGTTGGGTAACAGTAGTGCACCCCTACATGGATGAATAATCTATCGATAGCCGGTCCTATGGTAAAGTACGCTCAGTTTGTATATCCCGATCTACTACTTGAACTGGATACTTGTTACTTAATTGAAGCTTCAAGATCGCTTTCTCGCTGGGAGTCGAGGAAGGATCTCTAGGCTTGCTTCAACATGTTTGCTTAATAAAATGCTATTCTACTCTCTTCTATTGCTGCAAGATGGTGGCTTTGTGAAGATGCTTGAAGATGCTAGTCTTCGCTAGGACTAGGCCTTCTCTCTATTCTGGCATTTCTGCAGCCCAGTCCACATATACAGCCTTTCTCCTTTGATAATGTTGCATATGTAGTGTAGATCCTTGCTTGTTGAGTACTTCGGATGAGTACTCACGGTTGCTTTGTTACTTCTTTTTTCCCATATTCCCGTACTTGATGATACAACAGACGATGGAGCCTCGGAGCCAGATGCCACCTCAGGAGCTTACTACCAGGAGGGTTCAGAGGGCACGTACTACTGGATCAAGCCAGCCGACCAGGAGTAGGATCGGAGGCTCCCAGGCAGGAGGCCTACGCCTTTCGATCTAGAGTCGTTGTTTGTGCTAGCCTTCTTAAGGCAAAACTTGTCTAACTATGTCTGTACTCAGATTATATTTGTATGACTGACTCATGTATTCGGATCTTCATGATCCCTGGTCTGTAATATTGTGGATCTCCATTTATTTGTGTTAGAGTTGTGTTGTGATATCTTCCCGTGAGTCCCTGTGCTTGGTCGTGCATGTTTGCATGTATGATTAGTGCACGATTGAGTCGGGGGCGTCACAGCGAGAGAGGTTAATTACCAGGGTGGATTCTTCTTCTCTTGGTTCGCGTTACCGTATAGTCGTACGTCGATCATGGTGAGATTCAAGACCTAAGTTGGAGGGCTCGCATACACATGAATCCCTATATATATAGTATACATGCGTCGTGAACCCTCACTCCTTGTGGGGACTTTCTGGTTCCAAAAGCACGATGCCACATCAAAGTTGTGCATTGGGTATATTCAAACACCACATGACACTTTATGTTTGGGCCACATGCATGCAGTGGTTGCCTTCAGGCACTACCTCGCATGGTTATCGGCGACAAGCTAGCCTATTTTGTGGGGCCGCGTGTGGAACATCAATGCATGACTTTGACCCAACAAACAAGAGAGCTTATACGACCAAGGTGGTGATTATTCTTGGTCAGTCTTACAATACGCCTTGGTGAGATGCCCCCTCCCACCGACTCAAAGTGTTTGTGTGTGTGTGGGGGGGGGGGCACAGTACTACTTCGTACTAAATGAACCTCCGTGGGGTCGGGGATGTCCGGTTAATTTGCGATGCCACATCAAATTTGTGATTTGGCTATTTAAATATTATACCACATCGTTTTCACACACACACACACACACACACATCGGGCCACCCGCAGGTGTGGTTCGTATGTGGTCTCACCCATCTAACGCCAGAAGAACACATCTGTGGGCCCGCACACGGTCCACATTTGATCGGAAGCAAAGGGGGGAGGGGGGGGGGTTGACCATGATGTACTCCTTTCGGTTTTGTGTTACAGTAGGGTGAGAGTCAGACCTAGCTATTTGCGGGCATGCATTCATAGCTAGGATTCCCCTCCAGGCAACACGAAGTGTGTGTGTGGGGGGGGGGGGGAGGGGGGGGGCTAGCAATAATAACATGCGCTTTGTGCGACAGGTGCCACATCAAAGTTGTGCATTGGGTATTTGAACATCAAACCACCCTTTTCATACATATATTTGGTCCACATGCAAGTGTGTTCGTGTTCTGACCCTTTCCCACATTTTTTGGCCAAATTTATAAACAGCAGATGAGTCGGACGCAGCAATCGTCTGCGACCCTAGGACTACCTGTGTGCCGAGCCCCTGCCCCTGTCCCTGTCACCCACATGATCACAGTAGATTGGACTCCACGAGGCTTCCCTCCCCCTCTCGAAAATATCTACTTCCTCGCAATCTCGAAAATATGTACCGCGTAGATGGTTTTTCTGTTTGATAACACACGATTAGTATGTCTGGACCGTGTGCGATGTCTATTACTCCCGCTCGGCTTCAATCAGTAGATCCAAATTTTTAGTAGCCCCGGCATTTTACTCCCGCCTGCATCCCTCGCAATCTCAAAAATATCTGCTCGGCTGGAGTGTTTTTCTGTTTGATAGCACACGATTATTATGTTTTAACCGTGTGTGATGTTCGTTACTCCCGCCCCGCTCTGCTTCAATCCCTTGATCCAAATTTGCGGTTGCCCCGCCATTTTACTCCCGCCTAGTAAAATTTTCAGTACCCGCGGCATTTCCTCAAACACCACCTTGGACCCCCTCCACACACACCCCAAATCCTTCGCTCACCCTAAATCCCCCGCTCACACAGATACACACCACCCCTCCCTCGCTCCAAACCTAGCTAGGTCGCCGCCGCCACGCCGCCTCCATCGTCAACCTCTGCCGGTCTGCCCGTGCAGTTTACCCACCAATATACATACCCTTGCCACCCTGAGTTTCTTAGATGATGCCTGCGAAATGCCCCCTTTCCCAGAGATCCCCATCCCCACCCCCTCCCCCACTCCAGAGCGTCGCAACCTAAGCCCGGCTACGCTTCCTGGGGAGCTCGAGGAGCAAATGGCCCAAAAGAGCTTTACCGTGGCCTCTTCGCCCGACGTCGGCGAGGTGGCCGTCGAGGAAGCTGACGACGATGACTGGACCTGGATTGAGCCTTTCAATCAGCGGTCTAGAGTATTCTGGCATGTCGTGGTCGCCGGCTACGACATCGAGGTCGTCGACACCGATGGCTTGACGCGGGTTATGTCACAGGTTAAGTTGCCCACCACCAACCCTTCGGGTTCGACAGCCATCGATCTCATCGATGGCCCTGCCGTTGATCTCCTGTGACTCGTTATGAACAATTTGCCATCCTTTCGCCATGGAGCCCCTTTTGTCATTTCTGAAGGACACGTTTTGCGATGCTGGCTTGGGATCCTCAGCTGGCAAGTCAGACCTCATCGATGGCGACCACGAGGAGGAGCCAATCTGTGACAAGTGAGGAAACCCATGATTTGTTTTCTCGAACCCCTTTTGTAGTGAGAACATGTCCAGTATTTATTGCTATATTTGGTTGTTTGCATTACGCCTTGTTTATTTCTATGGTTTATGGTTGTTCGGTTGTTTGTAGTTAGCATATGTCCAGTTTCAATTGCCATCTTTGGTTGTTCGTAGTATGCCTTGTTTATTTCAGCTATTAACAGTGTGATGTTCTATATGTGCTAGTATGAACTGTGCAGTTCAATTTCATCAATACCAAATTTAACAATAGCTCTATGAATGGCTATATTTGGTTGCTGTTAAGCATGTTGTACTCCCTCCGAATCTTTTAGTTCACATATAAGATTTGTCTAAAGTCAAGCCTTGTAAAGTTTAACCAACTTTATAGAACAAAATACCAACATTCACAATATGAAATAAATATCAGTACATGTGTCATGACTTAAATTTTCATATTGTATAACTTTAGCATGGTAGATGTTGATATTTTTTCATATAAATAAGGTCAAACTTTATGAAGTTTGACTTCAGACAATTCTTATATGCAGAGTAAAAAGGACAGGAGGGAGTATTTAACACGCCTTTCCATTTGATTTAACAATGGCACTGTTTGGATACTCTAACTTAGCTAGTGGTTAGAGTTAGTTTCTAGCTCATGACAGTTAAAAGGGAGAGAGAGAGAGATTGGTGGAATAGTTGATTGTATTGCTTGAGCCTCGTGTGCATATATATATATATATATATATATATATATATATATATATGAGTACATGGTCATCTTGGAGTACAAGTCAAGGTAGAATAAATCCTATGCTATCCTATGTTTCCTAAATAACAATGATACTCAACAGTGACTAACCCTAAACTAAGTCTAGCCAAAGAGGTGTTTGGATGACAGTGTTAGATTGATAATAAATGCACTAGGAGAACTAGCCCCAATCAGCACCTCTTGGGTGGGATAGTTGTTTTGGGTGGGTTTGACGCAACTAGCTCAAACTAGCCATCATGTTTGGATACTTTAGGGCTATTTGAGCCCAAACTCGCTCAAACTAACTCTAACCCATGGATCCAAACAGGGCCAATAACTAGTGTACTTAGACCTGCACAATACAAGTTTGAATGACTATGTTTGCTTGTTTTTAAATATTAGGCCTGTTGCAGTTAATAACACACCTTTCCACTTCTTGTTTTTAAATATTAGGTTTTTAACAATTTGGTCTTGCACATGTAGGTCTTGCTGTCAGAGGTTTTGACCCACTGTTTGACCCTTTTTGCATATGTGGAAATGAGTTGTCCATGAATATCAGTCAAGTCAAGAAACTCAGAAAGATTGTTATGATAAAGAAATTAGCGACTAAAACCAACAAGATCTTTGTCTGCACAACGAAGAAGACATCAGTTCACTACAGGATGGTACTAACTATTATACCTTGTCTTTTTAATTCCTTTGCGCCATTTCAAATCTAGAGAAGATATTTATGCATATCCTTGTTTTCAGGCCTTTCCGAAGCAGTTCACTGATGATTACCTCTCAAACCACCTGTATGGTCAGGAGGCGAGGAAGGTATTCATACAACACCCACGGTTCAATATTGAAGTGTTCCTAAAGAGGACGAAGGATGGACAGGCACTGGCCTAAAGTTGCAAAGACCTTCAACATCAATGAAGGCTCAATATTCGCCTTCCACTTCAATAGTTTTCCAGATGAGATCCATCTTTCTATGTACCGTCTATGATGCTAATTTCGAAAGGTTATAGATGTTGCATGTGAAACTTGGTGCTGGTGCAGTTGTGTAATGGGGTAGCTGAGTGCCGAAGCTATATGATGTTGTACTCTGACGTATTTCAATTATGAAATCCTGCTTCCTTAATATGAAAATGAAATATATTGTGTGCTTAATATGAAATGTCAGTTAGATTAATAAATGGATTATTAATAATAGGGCAATTAGCCTGCTAATGGCCAATTAGCTTGCTAATTGGGTTTTTATATTGCAAACGGTTATTGAGAAAACACCGTGGGCGATGACCTCAGGCAATGCACACAGTTTCTAGGAATAAACCGTGTTGGATCAATGAACAATCACACACGACATCCTCTTGAAAACTGTTTGCATTAGGCCACCTTGCGCAAACGTTTACCACATAAAAAGTGTGTGTGATGGACAACCTTTGCCACACAATTTATTCTACACACCGTGTGTGATGCATTCAATAACGCAAACAATAAAATTGTTAATATTGTGTGCAATGGCAACGCTATCACAAACAATTTAATGGGGAAAATTGTGTGTGATGTACCTGCGAACGGAAACGTTTTCCTTGGAGTGACTGCGTGGGATGTATATACGAACGGAAACGTAATTCTTGGATTAACTGTGTGGGATGTACATACTAACGGAAACGTATTCCTTGGATTGACAGTGTGGAATGTATATACAAACGAAAACGTTTAGCCGGGACTGACTGTGTGGGATGTACTTACGACCAGAAATGATTTGGCCTGTATAATTGTATTTTTTTAGCACAACTGTATGTATAACCATATTTGATCGCTCGCCCGTCGCACACGACCTCATTTTGCCGAGCGTGTGTACCAGGAGGGCCTATCCCCAATGGTTTCTGGGTCATGTCGGAAGGACCCCCCTATCGCAGTCACTCAGTTGGCGACGGTTCAGAACACCATCGTGGAAAGGGGTTAAAAACCGTTTGTATAGCACCTCACTGTACCTGTGAATACCAGAAAAGTATGATGGAAGACTGAACCTGGCAGAGTTCTTGAGCATCTACACAATTGCTGTTCAAGCCACCGGAGGAAGAGATGAGAAGGTGTTCGCCAACTACTTCCCTTTGGCACTCAAGCCAAACATGAGGTCATGGCTGATGCACCTGCCGGAGAATTCCATTTCGTCCTGGGCTGACCTGTGCAATGAGTTTGTTGGTGCCTTCACGGGCGGCCACCAAGAACCAGGATGGCCCAGCGACTTGCAGCTCCTTCCATAGAAGGAAGGGGAAAGTTTGTGGAAGTACATGGAGAGCTTTAGCCGGGTGCACAGGAACATTCCAGATATCCACATGGCTGCTGTAATTGCCGCGTTCCAGTCAAACATGCGCAACAGGAGGATACATTCCAAAATGAACGTCCGGTTGCCCGAGACTGTGAATGAGCTCTACACCTTGGCGGATAAGTGCACCCATACAGAGGAGGGGAGGTGACTCCCCGAAGAAGAGGATGGCATCGAAGTTGACTCAGAGGATGACGATGATGCCACTAACCCGAAGAGGAAGAATAAAAAGCGCAACAAGAAGCGTAAAGAGAAGGCAGTACTTGCTGTTGAGGGTTCTGGCACCCATAGTACCGGCAAGAAAGCCAAGACCGAAGCCCCCGGCAAGGAAGTTGCCGCGTGCACTGACTGCCGGGAAGCGGCGGCGGCCAAAAAAGCCGGGAAGACAGACGAGTCGTACTGCAAGATCCACCGAACCAAGGGCCATGATCTCCAAGAGTGTCATCAGGTTGAGCAACTTGTCAAGAAGCAGAAAGCTGAGTATGAGAAGCGCGATAAGGAGAGAGACCAAGAAGGTGCTAGCGGGAAGGGCCGAGGCGGCAGAGGAGGCCGCCGCGGAAAGACTCCTCAGCAGCATGAAAAAGCCTGCTAGAGGCCGTGAAAAAAAGGAAGGTGATGATGAAACTGATGAAGGGGATGACGAGGAAACCAGTGAGCAAGAGTTCCAGAAAGCAACCGAGGCCCTGTGCGTTGACAGAGGCACATCTTTGCACTCCTCTCACCGCTAGCTCAAACAATGGGCACGTGAGGTCAATGCCGTGGAGCCAGCAGCAGATTCCCGGAAGCCGCTCAAGTGGCCCCGCACGCCTATCATCTTTGATGAAGAGGATCACCCTGACCGCACCACTACGGTAGGGTGTTTGCCGTTGTTGGTTTCACCAACAATCCGCAACCTCAAGGTCACAAAGATGTTAGTTGATGCTGGGGCAGGGTTGAATCTGATTTCCCCCAAAGAGATTAGCAAACTTCAGATATCAGATGAGGAACTCAAGGTTACTGGCACGTTTCAAGGAATCTACCCCGGCAGGAGTCGTCCTAAGGGAAAGATTACGCTGCTGGTGACATTTGGTGGAGAACTAAACTACCGGACCGAGAGAGTTGTGTTCGATGTGGTCGAGCTCCCCTTGCCGTACAATGGGATTCTTGGTCATCCAGCTCTGGCAAAGTTCATGGCGGCATCTCACTATGCCTACAACACACTGAAAATGCCAGGGCATATGGACGTCATTTCCATCCCGTCAAACAAGAAAGATGCAATCATATGCATGGATAAGATGTACCGGGATGCGGTCACTGCTGAGGCCACAGAAGCTGCAGCTACCGCCAAGGAAAACAAGAAAGGAAAGAAGGCTAGCAGGGATGCCGGCAAGGAATCCGGGAAGCGCGCCTCTCCAGAGTGCGCTGCACCCGTCGAGGATTTGCCAGAGAGTTCCACTAGCAAGAGATCCAAAGTTGCCTTGCCTACTGTAAAGAAGGTCCCGGCAGGACTGGATGGCGCTAATGGTATGTTCACCATCAGCTCCACCCTTGATAACAAATAGGAAAGCGCGCTCGTCCTGCGGGCGAATGTCGATGTGTTTGCTTGGCAACCATCTAACATCCCCGGTGTTCCCAGGGAGGTAATCGAGCACCACCTTGCTGTCTGCCTTCATGCCCGGCCCGTCAAGCAAAAAGTCAGGAAGCAAGCTTTAGAGCGGCAGCAATTCATTGCCGAAGAGATCAAGAAACTTGAAGCGGCTGGTTTGGTCAGAGGAGTGTTGCATCCGACGTGGTTGGCGAACCCGGTGGTGGTGCACAAGGCGAATGGGAAATCGAGGCTTTGCATAGACTTTACAGATCCGAATAAGGCATGCCCGAAGGACCCATTCCCCTTGCCGCGCATCGATCAGATCATGGATTCCACTTCCGGGTGTGATCTGCTTTCCTTCTTAGATGCATACTCCGGATACCATTGGATGTTCATGTCAAAGGAGGACGAGGAGAATACCGCGTTCATAACCCCATGTGGCACGTACTGCTTTGTGCGGATGCCCTTCGGATTAAAGAGCGCTGGATCCACTTTTGCAAGAGCAGTGCAAATTGGGTTTGAGCCTCAGTTGCACAGGAATATTGAAGCTTACATGGATGATATAGTGGTCAAAACCAAGGACAAATCAACACTTATTCAGGACTTGGAAGAGACCTTTGCAAATCTGTGCAAGATCAACTTGAAGTTGAACCCTGAGAAATGCATATTTGGCGTTCCCTCCGGCAAGCTACTTGGCTTCTTCATATCTCACTGGGGGATAGAGGCCAACCTCGACAAGATCAGAGCAATCGAGCAGATTCAAGCACCCAAGACAGTCAAGGACGTGAGGCGTTTAACTGGATGTGTTGCCGCACTGAGTAGATTCATTTCCAAGTCTGCAGAGCGCGCCCTGCCATTCTTCAAAATTCTGAAGAAGGCAGGGCCAATGAAGTGGACCCCGGAAGCAGAAGCAGCGATGTGAGACTTGAAGGCCTATCTTTCCTCTGCTCCCACCTTGGTCGCTCATAAACCACAAGAGCCGTTGCTGCTATACTTAGTGGCAACCAATCAAGTGGTTTGCGCAGCGCTAGTGGCGCAGCGGGAATTGGATGAAGGAGCAGCCGCAGCTACTGTCCTCCCCGGAGAAGGAAGTGAACCAGTTACGGCAAGGTTGGGTACAGATCAGGAGAAAGAAGAGCAAGATAACGAAGGCAACCCCAAGACCACGGCAAAGAAGAAGGTAGTGCAGCGTCCAGTATACTTTGTTAGCTCCTTGTTGCAGGGGGCTAGGTCAAGGTACTCTGGAGTCCAAAAGTTGATCTTCGGCCTCATCATGGCCTCAAGGAAACTGCGCCACTACTTCGAAGCCCACGAGATCACAGTTGTCAACTGTTTCCCTTTGCAACGCATACTAAGGAACCCTGAGGCCACCGGCAGAATAGTTGAATGGGCATTAGAGCTGTCAAGTTTTGGTCTGAAGTATGAGAGTACGTCAACCATTTAGAGTAGGGCACTGGCGGAGTTCATTGCAGAATGGACACCTACTCCAGATGAAGAGACACCAGAAACAGTTATCCCCAGCAAGGAGGCGCCCCAAGAATGGATCATGTATTTTGACGGTGCCTTCTCACTACAAGGCGCAGGGGCTGGCATGCTCCTTGTTGCGCCCACTGGAGAACACCTCAAATATATGATCCAAATGCGTTTTCCCCGGGAGAAGGCCACCAACAACACTGCGGAATATGAAGGGCTCCTTCCCGGGCTCAGGATAGCAACGGAATTGGGAATTAAGAAGTTGATCATTCGTGGAGACTCGCAGCTCATAGTGAGACAAGCAAATAAGGATTACTAGAGTCCATTAATGGAGGCATATGTAGAGGAAGTGAGGAAGCTACAGGAGCATTTTGATGGATTGCAAACAAAGCACGTGCCACGTGCGGAAAACAGCATCACTGATCATCTGTCAAAATGCGCTGCACAAAAGCTTCCTGTGGAACCAGGGACTTTTGTTCTCCATCTGACTCGACCCTCAGTATCCCCTGCAGCGATGGCCAGAAAAAGGAGGAAATTGGACTCCGGCAAGCATCTCCCGGTAGGGCTCTCCAAAGTCCCCGGTAGAGAGGCTGCCAAGAATAACTCCACTTCGCCTGGTGAGTAGCACCCTCCCGCCGAACTACAAGTTCTTGCGGTTGAGATATGCGCTCCCACGAACGAGGAGGTGCCATTTGTCCTTGTTGCCGAGCCTCAGGCTCCAACTTGGGCACGACACATAGTCCACTACCTCCAAACAGGAGAACTTCCTGAGGAGTAAGAAGAAGCCGAAAGAGTTGCCCGGAGGGCCAGTATGTATCAATTTGTCGATGACACATTGTACAGAAGAAGGCCCAATGGTGTGAAATTGAAGTGCATTTGCCGGGAAGAGGGGAAGGAACTGTTGGCAGAAATACACAAAGGCATATGCGGCTCCCATATTGGATCAAGAGCTTTGGTTGGAAAAGCTTTCCGGCAAGGTTTCTACTGGCCCACGGCCCTCCAAGATATGATTCAGCTAGTCACCAGATGTGAAGCCTGCCAGTTCCACTCCAAGAACATCCATCAACCTGCTCAAGCTCTCTAGACGATCCCTTTGTCATGGCCATTTTTGTTTTGGAGGATCGACATCTTGGGCCGCTTCCCCCATGCTACCGGGGGCTTTGAATTCTTGTACGTTGCAATCGACAAGTTTACAAAGTGGCCGGAAGTGGAGCCTGTGAGGAAGGTAACCGCACAATCAGCTATCAAGTTCTTGAAAGGATTGGTGTGCCGTTTCGGAGTAACCGCCAGAGTTATCATTGACAACGGCACCCAGTTCACAAGCCGCGCCTTCATGCAATATGTTCAAACCCTCGGAAGCAAGGTTTCATTCGCCTTTGTTGCTCATCCTAGGAGCAATGGACAGGTTGAGAGGATGAACGCTGAAGTGCTGCGTGGGCTCAAGACAAGGACTTTTGATAAGCTGCAAAAGTGCGGCAGACGCTAGATCGACAAGCTGCCGGTGGTTCTTTGGTCCCTCCGTATGACACCAAATCGAGCTACCGGCCAGACTCCCTTCTCCTTAGTCTATGGGGCAGAAGCACTGCTCCCACGAAACTCCTATACGGGTCACCTCGAGTATTTACCTACGATGAAGTAGAGCAAGAGCAGCACCGGCATGACGATGCCGTGCTCCTTGAGGAGAACCGTCTCCGAGCTGCTGTGCGTGCTGCATGCTACCAGCAAGCTCTGCGCCGCTATCACAGCCGCAGGGTTCATGCCCGGAGCCTTGAGGAAGGCGACCTTGTCCTTAGGCGTGTTCAGTCCGCCAAGGGTACCAACAAGTTGACGCCGAAGTGGGAAGGCCCTTACCGGGTAGTACGAGTCACCAGACCTGGCGCAGCCCGTCTGGACACCAAAGATGGCATCAAAATGCAAAACTCATGGAATATTGAGCATCTTTGCAAGTTCTACCTATAAAGTCACGGCTCCCGGGCCCAGCTCCAGCCGCCACCCTTTTGTACAAGCCTTGCCGATGCGCATGTAACCCTTTGTACAAAGCCAGGTGCATACCCTGAGCACAGATAATAAAACGAAGTGCTGGCACCCTAAAAACTTGCGTGCATGATTAGCTTAGCATAAATTTGCCATGATCATTTAGATGAGATCGTATGTTGCTATGTTTTCCTCTGCACCAACTGCAGGGCTCTTGCCGCGGGCTCGATTCCGAAAAGAAGAGACAAAAACAAGCCTACATATCGATCCCCGACAGGCCAAACAGATAAGTTTCTTTCTATCCATAAACATGTCTTTGTAAGAAAAAAACTTGTGCATAGAAAAACCTTGTCACCTTCAAAATATTTGTGCTCCCATCCCTTGATTCGAAAGTTATTACGGTCGAGATGGTTGTAGTGGCATTTGACAGAGAAGGTTCAATGTGGGGCTAGTTCCCTTCCATAGTTTTGAGCCCGGCAGGCCAAGCCCCGCGGTAACGACGGAAGGCACCGGCAAGATAGCTTGCCGGGAAAACTTGTTTACTTAAAAGTATAGAGGCGTTCCTCCTCTCCATGGATGTAGTACATGCACAAGTACCCGACAAGCATGTCTTTTTTCATTAATATGCAGATAAACAAGTACAAACCTTACAGAGTACAAACATGGATAGAAGAAATTACATATTTGGGACTAAAATTTGGCAAGTGCCTACATCCTTTGAAATATAAAAAGGGCAAATGCCTCGTGATGCCTTTGTTGCCCTCCTTCTCCCAGGATTCATCTCGAGTGCGAGAAGGGCAAAAGAAGCACCCAGGCGGGGTGCGCGCGGCATAAGGCACCAAGAGCGCACCCCCCCGGCGACCGTCCGGAAGAGGCTGGTGATGATGGTGCCGGGGGGGGGGAGGGGAAGAGCCAAAAGACGGAGCAGCAAGCAGGCAATACAAGATGAAGGCGTCGATGCCATCGTACTCCGACCTGACGGCCTGCCACCCGCCTTCCTCGTCGTCGCCAATTTCTTCCTCATCACTGTCGCTCTGGGAAGACGCCAGGCCCCTGGCCTGTCACCTCACTCGGACAAGCGGTCGATGGTGGTGGCGGTGCCCAAGGGGCACTGGGGATGCCGCCTCCCACCTTGGCAGGCAGGAGGACGCCACCATCTTCAGCGTCATCCCCGACCTCGCCGGAGAGGGCAGCGCTGGGATTACTAAAGATCCCGAGCGCGGCGCCGCAGGCGGGCGCCAGAAGCTCTGAAGACTCTGCCAATGGGTTATCGAACTCCAACAGCTTGCGGCAGGGGCGGCACCCCTGCCCCGGACGGCTTGCTCGCATGGAGGGCGCGAATGCTCTGTCGTTAAGGAGAAGCGCAGCGCCTTCCATACCAGAGTCAATGCGGCAATCATGGGTGCGCCGCTGCAAACTGCGACCGCCCCAACCACGACCATCACGTCTCCCGTGGCCCCGGACCAGACTCACTCCCTGAGTGCCAACACGAGCCTTCAGAATCGTCACTCCCGAGCCGAGGCCCGGGGCCAGGCCCCGGCCTCTTTCCCCCGGCATAGTGAAGAAGAAGGCAACAAAGAAGAGGGAGAAGGTGCACGGATGAATGCCTCCGTTCCCCCTCGCGCTCCCTTTTATAGATGAGCTGGGGCCGGGGGCTGATTCTCCGCCCCCCAGGGGGCTCCTTCAAATCCGACCCATGTATGCCACCAACGGCGGCTGGACTCGTTGACCGCTGTCTTGCACCAATCCGGGACATTTGGGTTTCTGCCATAGCACTCCTTCCTGCACCATACACATCTGTTACCTACCCCACGCGATGCATGCGGCGTACGTGGCGAAAAGGACAGGCGTAGTGGGATGAGTGAAATGGCAATTACCTCCTCGTGAATTAAAGTCATTCACGGGCCATTACAGAGATGGCCCCACCGCATTTGGCATCGCGCGACGCACGGGGAAACTGGAAACTGACTCAAGCACAGGTTAATGAAGAAGCAAGGAAAATATCAAGAAAGAGAAGAGTATCATCACAAGTGCCCTGCCTCTGTACCTGATAGGGCCTAACCCAATGATGCTCGGCAACATGTTTGGACCAGGCCCGAGGGCTCCTGTCGGTGCAACAAACCTTCGCGTATGTTGCCTGGACTGTACATAGGCACGATGGCAAGGAAGCAAACTTCACGAGGCATCCAAGTCAAAACCAAGCCAGATAAAAAGCTCTTTGAGGGATCAAAGGGCGGATCAAGAAGACCAAGACAAGCCAAAACAACAAGATATCACTAAGGGAAAGCCTCCCTTACCGGGCAGGCGAGCCTAGTCAGGTCGAGGACACCCCAAGGACGAATCCAATGTTTCCCCGACAGGCTTGCCGGGGCCGCTAAAGGCAAACCTCCTCGCCAAGGCTCCACTGCTCCACTGCACCGCAACGCAAGTCATCTAAGTGCGGTGTTGAGCCCCCAGGTGATTAAGTAGCTGTCATTTGGCACGTGGCAGCCATTTGGAAGGAAGATTACCTCTATGTGACACCCGTCCAGAGGCGTGTCAAGTAGACAGGTAGAAGATGACTAAGCGGTGCGGCAGGCTTGCCGGGCTGCATCCTCAGCGTGACACCTAGCAGTGCATTTAATGCACTTTGTCCTAACTGCCAGGGTTAGGTATGATAGCACTGTTGGTTATCTAATCACTAGATAATGACTGTTTTGCCACTGTGGTTACCCCTTAGCCTATAAAAGGAGGGCCATGGCAACCTAGAAAAGGATTCGGACCCTTGTACACTCATACGCGTGTAGCTGCTCTCCCCGAGGCGACCTTGCCGGGCTTGAGCGCTGCGTGTTCATCGCGGTCCTTCCCTCAATCCACCAAAGCAGGAGTAGGCTTTTACGCTTCCCAGAGGCCCGAACCTTGGTAAAAACCACCAGTGTCACCCCTGTCGTGCTATTCCATGGCTTCTGGTCTTTGTGCAATGTGACCTTCCCTCTTGCCGAACCACAAGGGGTTGATGGCCCCATAGGTGATCGTGTTCCACCGCGACAAAAGTGATCTGCCGCTGGATCCGGAGCATGACTCCAGACTCTCGCAACACGAGTTCGACTCCGAGTTTTGCCCCACCGAGATGTACCAAAAGCTGATTTGTGTGCAAGGGCACACTCTCGCTCGACGTGTATGCAGGGAGGGATTCGACATTGGCAGGCGGTTTCTTAGTTGCCCCTTAGAGGTTAGTGCTAAGTTCATCATTTTACTTGAGTTAATGCCACCGCTCATCCTGAATACTATTTAACATTGGCAGGGATATGAGGATTGTGGCTTTGTTAACTGGCTAGATGAAGAATGGCATGGCAGGGCTCGAAGTGTTATCACCAAGCTCGCAGAAGATAACGTAAAGCTGAAGAAGAAACTGGCTGATCTAGAATGTACAATCAGTACGATGAAGCAAGAAAGAATCAATTAAGGCACCAGATGAAAGCAAGAGACAAGAAGGAACTAGCATGTGTAGTTATGGTTGTCGCATTAGCCATGTTCTATGCGCTGTTTGCAATGAGGATTAGGGGTTTTGTTTGACAGTATTGCTAAAGCACATCTAGATGTGCTCCAAGTAATGCACATCTAGGTCCTATGCCATTGATGTTACGCGAAGATTCGTGCAGCTATTTTCCTTTGTCTTTTTTTCTTTTCCTTTGTAGTTTGATTATTACTGGCTTCATCAATAAGAAGAGCTCAATGTATTGCTTGCCAACTGTCCTACTCCATTCGTACCGGTACCGATGCATAATCCCAAAACTCGTTCCTTGTTTTTTTCCTAAAAAAAGAAATCAGCCAATAGGAGTCCTGCGGGTTGTTATGCATTCAATGACTTCAGACTACTAAGCATAACATGCATGCAATGGTCAATTCTCTGCACGCAATGGTATTGAGTACCAAATAATCATCAAGTTCTCTCGTTTTCCCCCCACCTGGGTCGCCGGTACGGAGGGAGTAGAAGTACTATGAAAAATGCTTGTTTCATATTTGGACGCTCCAACGCGTGTGCGTAATTAATTTTCACATTGAGAACTGCGCAACCCCGAGAATTTGGAGTGACTGGGTACAAATAATTGTAGTTGATCATATCAGCGGTTAGATAATACGTCAACCCTCGCTTCAATTGGCATTCCTCTTCTCTGCATACCCCGCTTAAGTGTACACCATCTTCATCATCCCCGGCAGGCCGCGCTACACACTTGCACACACTCTGAAATCTCGCTTTCTCGCGGTTTTATACGACCGCAGCCATGTCGAGCGACAGCGAGGACGACAGTTCGGCCAGCAGTCTGGCGCCCGATGATAGGTCAACATCGAAATCATCCCGCTCGTCTTCCATGAGTCTGACGTCGAGCCCAGACCTCGATTATATCCGGATCATGGAAGGGACGCCGCCTCCGGAGTTGTCAGATGACAACCAGACAGACGAGGAGCCATTGGAGGACGAAGAAGAGGACGATGATGATGAGGAGGAGGAATGGTCGAATGAGGAGGAGGACGATGATGCCAACAACGACGATGACGATGGCGGCGCGATGAAAAGCCAACAGTTAGCGGCAAGAAGCGTCCTCGCCAAGATGATGTCGCGGGGCCATCCAACAACAACAACAACAAGAAGAAGGACTAAATTAAGCAGACTGTATATATCTCTGTTTCCGTTTGCTCATATTAATTCATTATCTCTGTTTATCCTGTCAATCTCATCGCAGACGGTTAGTACTACGTATTCGACAGAGATCTTCTACATTATCGCCCACAGGTTGGTTTCTTGAACTGTGTGCCCTGACGAGCACACAATTCACAAAAAAGACCGTATGGGCTATCTATAATGATCGCACACAATTCTGATTACCGACCTGTTTGCCGGGTATCACACACATCTTGTTACGCTGAATCATTTGTGTTCAACTCGATCATCGCAAACGATTCATCGAAGCGAACTGTATGCCGTATATCGCACACACCTTGATCTGACTGCCCATTTCTGTTGTTCTGTCTCATCGCAAACAGTTCGTATGGATCAACCATATGCCCCCGCATCACACACGCAACTAAAATCTGAACCGTGTTTGATGTATCCTTCATCGCAAACGTTTTGCATCTTTTTTGACAGCTTTTTTACATCACCGTTTGTGATTAATGCATCGCACACAGTTTCGTCAAAGGGTCTCTGATCGTAGTGTCACGTTAGCAGCATCCTGCAGTAGTGATACCCTGAAGGTCTGTATGAATTTTCCAACCTATATAGTTCAGCTGCAAGTTCGATCGAAGTTTCTACATCCTATGTAGAGGTTTCTATATCAGTCACAGTCAAAAAATTTAGAACCACTTCTAGCATTTCTTTTCTTTGACTTGATCACGAAGATTCTGTAATCTCGTCGAATTGCACTATCCTCCCACCCACTCTTTTGCAGAAAACATTTTCTTCAAAATTTCCGCACTCTATGACAGAACACTTTGCCTAGGCGTAGAGATTTAGGAATATCCAACCATTTGGGATAACCTACAAAGTAGCACTTATTTCAAGAAATTTGATGGCGCTCTTTTTAGTGTAAAAGCCATAGTCTCTAAAGCACCACTTTAAAAGTATATTGGTGGAACAATCAATGTCTTTGATCTCACCATGTCATACATAGCTTGATTACATCTACTCAGAACACTCTACTCTTAGTAGTGTTTCTAGGGGGTGCAAGCTATAAAATTATTTTATAGCTCATCAGACATTCGCTAAATTTGTAACTCAAATATTCTTTTTTGCAATCCAATTGTAGAAACATAATTTTGTTGTTACAATAATTTCTACTTCATACTAAAAATCTTTTGAAACATTTCAAAAGATCTAGATTCATGTTTCAATTAGTAAATATAAATATGTACTTGAGTCATCCTTGAAGATAGATAAATCCACTACTTGCAACAACAATTTTGGACTACATACATCAATATGCATATTTCCAATTATTTTTGTTGCTCATTCTTTATGGCCTGTGAACGGTATTTTAGTTTACTTCACTATTTGGACGAAAGTTGGAAGTGTCATATGATTCGTAATCATATGACTGCAAAATCCATCACTATGGAATTTCTCCATGTAGGTTTTTTCAATGTGACTAAATGCAATGCCACACATATGTGATATTCTTTTAGTCTTGCTACATTTAGTGTCAGTGTTATGGATGTTCAATTTAATCATCAATATTCATAACTTAAATCCTATTCACAATAGGAGTATGGCTCTTTTGTTCATTACATTGAACAAATATTGCTCTCTCATGAACAACCTCTTTGCAACTCCTATGCAATGGGCTAGAGTGTACAAAACTCTAAATGAATTATGATAATAAATTCATAGGTAATATGTTGATGAAAAAGTATCATAACTACTACAAAAGAATTCAACACATATTTTAACCTCATTAATTTGTTGGTCATTAGGCCATAGTAATTCTTGCATTGATTCATAACAACATGCAATCGAGTCGGTATCCTTGTGGTCAACTTTTAAGCACAATCCCCGAAGAATTTAGTGTTTAACAATTTAATCACAATTCTCAAGAGTAACACTTTACTTGACCGACTTTCTCCACATCATATAACTTGTATCACATTCACGGCGAGCTGGACATTCCAGTCTTCTTTTTTCTTCTGCCTCTGAACTTCTTATAGTTTTACTTTCAATATTTCTCCCACTCAATAGAAGAAACATCTAACCTTTTAAGAGTGGCGTGAGCCCCAAACTTCCATAGGCCTGTAAATCTTGTTACATCCTTTGGTTTTGTTCTTTCTCTTTAATTTCTCGCCATCAACTCATGACTGGTGTTCTTCTGGGTCTTACGCATTTTAGTCTTAATCATAGTTGAACACTTCACTAGATCTTGCAAACAAAACACTTCTTTTAAATATCACATATCTTTTAACCTTTGTTTGTTTCTGAAAACAATTTTCAGCTCCAGGAATATCACATAACTATGCCAAACATTTTTGAAGTTTGGGTTTCTCGGAAGCAAGCAGACCGTAATGCAATTCTAACTTTTGGATTGAAGGACTTACCATCCATAGCATTAGCAAGAGAGTATTGTAAGCATGCAATAGGACAAAATCCTTCTTGGCACTCTTAGAGGACAATCCTCTCAATCATAGAGATTCAACCAGATAAATAACAACCAATCAATTTCAAGAATAAAGGTGGAACTGTGAGCCATAATTCTACAACTATAATGCAAACTACACATAGACATAGTTAATAATTAATTTGCACTAGTGATTAAACTAAATTAATACATAATTGTGCTCCCACTCAAATCAATATCTCTCATAATTGATTTTAAGTGATTCAAGATCCAAATCTAGTTCTCAGCCATTGATGTGGACATCACTGATTACGAGAATTTTGACCGGTGGGCAAACTATTGCCGATCATATCTCCATATGACTCATGTTCATCTTTTGACGCTTTGTGCTCCGACCTCAGAACGATTCTGCCAGAACTTTAAGCCAACTGAGTGCTATCTGCATACATGGTCGGGCCATCTCCGTCTTACACCTCTCATCTCGTTTGTACTCATGTGGACATGACGCACTCCGAGAAGCTAGAATGTCGTAGATGGTTGCAACACTCGGAAGAACACCTTTTTACTTGATATTTACTGCGAGAGATCACCCTAATAATTGATTACTGTGCAATCAAAGGGTGCAAACAATAAAGGGATAAACATCTCAAGCAATTCATAAAAGCATGATATTGTATAGCCCTGGGCGCCGGAAACTCTCCGTGATCATGTTCAATCTCTAGTTGAAGCATCGTGACGGCCAATATTTCATTGCCGTGGCGGTAATTTCAGAAAACATTGCCATGGCGACCATTTCAGAAAATGTTGTCGTGGCACCAAATTCAGAAATTCCGCCATGGCACGAAATTATAGCTCCTCGTCCCGTGCCTAGTACACCTTCTCCTCGTTGGGGTCCTCCATGTATGTTTTGCCATCGTTAGCTATAACCTGTAGGCTATCTCTATGATATTTACATTAATGTGGCAGTCTCATGGCTCCAGACATCATGTTGTGATGCGCAGGACACTTAACATTACAACATATAACCATCTCATACATATACTCATTATCATGACTAAGGCTATACCACATCATATGCATACCCTGGAAAACCAAGTTAGACGTCCTCTAATCAGTTTTAGAAAAAAATAGTTACGTGGTTAACCAGCTTTAACAAGTAATACTAGCTACCTACGTCCGCAATTTAGGCGATGATTCTTGATGCTAGAGTAAGTTTCGGGGTGTGTGAATCAAGAGATTTAATTAAAAATCTCGGGCCCCACACCAAACTTCGTCAATACGCGTGACCCCCTACAATATCATCCATATTCGGCACCCTCTTTTGTACGCAATGGTTCACTATTCTCAACCATGGTGAAGCCCAATGAATTTTTAGTAGATCGTCGACAGCCAGAGCCGATCGATTGTCAGAACCTTGTAACAAAGCGATACCATGTTGTCGATGAATTGAACCGAAGCAACACTCGAGGGAAGCACAACAAGAACATCAACCTCACAATCACATGTCATCTAAATCGTAACCTGCATCTACTCATAAAACCACTCTGATGCCATTGTTGGGAAACGTAGTATAAAAAAATCGCACCTACGATCACCCAAGATCAATACGAAGATGCATAACGGGTTGGGATCATGATCGTTACTGTCACCGAGTTGCAGCGGAAGAAAAACATGTCAGTGTAGATCATACTTGGAGTCCCTCGAACTGTAGATGAACGATCCCTCGTACCTCCCATGAATGCTCCCTCGAACCAAAAATTGAAAGCACAACCTCTCTACCTGGTTGCAAGCGTGCAACCTTCATGATCTGACAGCGCTTCGCCGTCTAGAGCTAATCATCGCTCGAGAATTAGAGGGAGGAGATTAGAACCACACTCGGCTTCTAATTATGAGGACAAGAGGATTAGCAGCCACACTCTAATTAGTCAACTAATACCAACTAGGACCAACTAGAACATGAACTAGAAGAACTAGAGGAGGCTCCAAAACTTGTGTGTTCAATTGTGGCCAATACCTCAAGTATATATAGGTTAGAGGCAGAGAGGAGGGATGCCACCAAGGAGGGGGAAGCCTCCTTGGGGCGCCATCCAAAGGGAGGAGGAGTTGGACTCCTTCCCTAGTAGGATTCGCCCCCTCCCCAAGGAAAGGGGGCGCCTCCTCCACTTGGGCCTTCCTGGCCCAAGTTGGCTTCCACCTCTTGGCCTTTTAAGGCCCGTTGATATTTAAATTAAATATAAAATGTTCTAAATACTTCTACACCATTATATATATATATTAACATCTCCAGAAACATTTTCCACCTATATATAATATATCGGTAATACCCGGTATTACCCGATATTCATCGAAACCCTTCCAGTGACCCCGAAACTCTTTCGGATCCTCTCGGAACTATTCTGAATATTAATGAAACAATTACATAAATATATTATCATCACTCCTGTCCTACTAATACTCAGCATATCGTGATTGCCTTAAGCTTGTGACCCAATAGGTTCGGTAACTCATAGACAAGAGCGAATCGATTCGTTCAATGACTGGCAGCGAGACCATGCACGTTCGTATCGGTCCCTATGAGCACACGAGTGATATTTGAGTGAACCTTTAGTTATCATGTGATGTTCCATTTTCTTCATGATACTTTAGAAAACCCAGGATGCATTGGTATCCTCCCGAGTCATTACTATGCTCGCTATACCGAAATCCTCATTACCAGTTTTGTTCTTCTTTCTTGTTATTGTGTTTCGGCATCCCCGTGACAAAGTCACGTGTGTCTAGCTAGACGATGATCGATGCCATCCCACCGAGAGGGCCCTAAGAATATCTCTCCATCGTCGGAGGAGCCAATCACACTCTCGAGCTATCCGGTCACTTGTCAAACTTTTCGATGAACCTGTAAGTTGTCGTTATGATCACGGTATTACAGGTGACGTTTGAGCAACCACAAAGCCTGTCGTACGTAAGAAGTGACCACGATACTCTCATGGTCTATTTCACAAGTTAACACTCCATGTTATTACAATTGAATGCAAACGATATTAACTCAATTCATACCAAACAACATTGGGTCGGTTCAATATGACCGTTCTTCCAATGTCATAATCTTAATGTTATTTTAGGACTATCATTACACTTAACAATATCCTAAGATCCAGAAAACATGATCACCAACAACACTTGAGCTTGTCTTAGATGTGAGACTAAGAACCTTTTATTTATCGTTTATCATTTCACACGTGCATATGAGTTTTCCACTGAATCGCATATTCCAGGATCATAGCAGTTATAATATGAAATATAAACACTTAACTATGAATATGGAAATATATCAGTACAATATTATTGCCTCTAGGGCATATTTCCAACATGAGGTTCATGATATTGTTCTTCAAAAAAGAGAGAAAGAGAGACGGGACAGTGATGCTATCCTTTTACCACACTTGTGCTTAAAAGTAGCACCATGTTCTTCACATAGAGAGTCTCCTGATTTGTCACTTTCATATACTAGTGGGAATTTTTCATTATAGAGTTTGGATTGTATATTCCAATGACGGGCTTCCTCAAATGCCTGAGGTCTTCATGAGAAAGCAAGTTGGATGCACACCCACTTAGTTTCAGTATTAAGATTTCATACACTTATAGCTCTAGTGCATCCGTTGCATGGCAATCCCTACTCCTTGCATTGATATCGATTGACAGGCCTCTCCATTGCCTATTGATCCGCCGAGTTGATGTGAGATTTTCTTCCTTTTTGAATTCCCTTATATCCTACCAACATATTCAATTCCACCGCAGTGCTAAGTCCATGACTCACGCTCATGTATTGAGTAAAGTTTAAAATGTTGAAGCACGTGAAAAAGTATGATACAATTGCCTGGTTTGACGTGAGGGTGCTCATGATTTATCTTAATGCGGTGAAGGCGGAGTTATGCCATGCAATACATAATTCAATGAGTAGGGATAACATTCATTAAGCATCGTATATTTTGAATAGTAATGATTATGTTCAAGTATTCATGGATATTATTATGTTGATATCAATTACTTCATTGTTTCTCAATATTCATATCATAAAAGTTTACATGATAGACATGCTAGGTAGCATTCACCATCAAAAATTCTGTTTTTATCATTTACCTACTCAAGGACGAGCAGGAATTAAGCTTGGGGATGCTGATACATCTCCAATGTATCTATATTTTTTTATTGTTTCATGCTATTATATTATCAATCTTATATGCTTTATATGTAATTTTATATCATTTTTGGGAACTAACCTATTAACTTAGTGCCCAGTGCTAGTTCCTGTTTTTGCCTATTTTATTATTTCACAGAAAACAGTACCAAACAAAGTCCAAACACGTTGAAACTTTACGGTGTTTTTATGTACCAGAAGGGACCCTAGAAGCTCCGGGAGGAGGCTAGAAGACGTATGGGAGAGCCACAAGCTCACACGGCGCGCCCCCAGGGGGGCACCACCTGAGCTTGTGGGTCCCATGTAGCTCCGTTTGACCTAATTCCACTTCTATAAATACCCACAAATCCCAAAACCACCAGAGAGCCACCCGAAACAATTTTACACTGCCACAAGCTTCTATTCTTCCGCTATCCCATCTGGAGGCCTTTTTCGATACTCTACCGAAAGGGGAATCAATCATGGAGGGCTTCTGCATCAACATTGTTGCACCTCCGATGATGTGTGAGTAGTTTGCCACAGACCTATGGGTCCATAGTGATTAGCTAGATGGCTTCTTGTCTCTATTTTATCTTCAATACAATGTTCTCCTCGGAGTTCTATCCGATGTAGTCTTCTTTTGCGGTGTGTTTGTTGGGATCCGATGAATTGTGGGTTTATGATTGGATTATTCATTGAAAGTAATTGAGTCTTTTCTGAACTTTATTATGTATGATTGTTATAGCTATGTAATGCTTTCCGATCTATGGGTTTTCTTCGGCCAAGTCGACTCGTCGATCTTCAGTGGAAGTGGTGCATAGTAGTAGGTTCAATCTTGCGGTGTCGTCACCCAGTGAAAGAATGGGTTGCGAGGCATGTATTGTGTTGTTGCTACTAAGGAGAAAACAACGGGGTTTAATCATATTGCTTGGTTTTATTCTATCTACATTATGTCATCTTGCTTAAAGCGTTACTCTGTTTGTCATGAACTTAATACCATAGATGCATGATGGATAGCGGTCGATTGATGGAGTAATAGTAGTAGATGCAGGCAGGAGTCAATCTAATTGTCATGGACTAATGCCTATATACATGATCATGCCATGAATATCGTCATAACTATGCACTTTTCTATCAATTGCCCAACAGTAATTTGTCTACCCACCATATGCTATTTTTATGAGAGAGAAGCCTCTAGTGAAAACTATGCCTCAGGTCTATTTTAATCATATTATAAAAACCAAAAATACCTTTCTGCAATTTTATTACTTTTATTTTACTTTACAATTTATCTATCTACTACTATCAGATTTAATCCTTGCAATTAACGAGTACAAGGGGATTGACAACCCTCTTGCCCGTGTTGGGTGCAAGTATTTGCTCTTGTGTGTGTAGGTACTACTAAAGGTTGTTTGCGTGAGTCTCCTATAGGTTCGATAACCTTGGTTCTCTACTGAGGGAAATACTATCCGCTACTATATTGCTTCACCCTTCCTCTTCGAGGAAAATCCCAACGCAGCTCACAAGTAACAACCACTCTCTCTCTCTCTCTCTCTCTCTCTCTCTCTTCCCATAGTTGTGATGCGTTAAATCCTGACAGGTGGGGCCGGGGCAAATTATGACATTTGGGGCCTAGGCAACTGAGGTAGCTTATGACAGGTGAGGCCGGGGCAACATATGATAGGTGGGGTCTGTTCTTTCTCTCATTAGTCAATGGCCGACCGCGCACTGCCTCGAGCAGCATTCCCCACCTCCCAGAGATGAGCCATCGCTGCAGCATGCCCGCATCGCAAGCTCTGATTCTAGCGGCGAATCACGGATGGTGGCGCTGAACGTCTGCCATCGCATCAGTAGTCTTTTCTCTGCCTGCATTGTCCCTTAAGGCCCAACCGACTGCATGTAGAGCTTCCACCCCCGACGATCTGGATGTCTTCTGCCATCTAAGAGCGACCAACAACAGCGCGACATTGCTCCTGATTCTTAGTAAGCTCTTCGATCCTGATCCGCCCACCCTATTCAACCCCTTTGGGATCCCTTTCCCGTAAACTCATCTGAAACCCTAATTTCAAGCGTGCCTTTGCGGTCAATGTTTGGTCACGATGGGCACACTAGCGAGGGAGGGGATTGTATCATGTCTTGGCCACGTTCACCTACAGCAAGTTCGGAGGAAGTGCATGTAGTTAGTGATACGTCCATTTTGCATCATGTTTTCGTACTGTTATTTATATTGTTTTAAAGTTATATTTCACTTTTAGGTGATATTCTAATGTGTTTTCTCTCTTCAATTGCAAGTTCTATCACAAGAGGGAGATTGCCGGCAGCTGGAATTCTGGACCTGAAAAGAGCTATAGCAGAGATAGCTATTCTCCGAAGCTCCAAATAACCTAAAATTTTACGAAGATTTATTTTGGAAGATATACAAAATACTGGAAGAAAAAACTCTCAGAGGGGACCCACCATCGAGCCACAAGCTCAGGTGGTGCCCCCAAGGGTTCGCCACTTGAGCTTGTGGGACCGCCAGCAAGCCTCTGAGGCCCATCTGCTCCTATATGAAGCCAATTGCAATAGAAAAAAATAAGAGAAGACTTTTGTGACAAAGCGCTGCCGTCTTGAGGCGGAACCTGCGTAGGAGAACTTTTGCTCATCTGCAGGGCGATTCCGCCGCGATACTTCCCTCCGGGAGGGGGAAATCGAGCCATCGTCATCATCAACGTTCCTCTCATCATGGGAGGAATCATCTCCATCAACATCTTCACCAGCACCATCTCATATCTAAACCCTAGCTCATCTCTTGCATTCGATCTTTGCCTAAAACTCAGATTGGTACCTGGGGGTTGCTAGTAGTGTTGATTGCATCTTGTAGTTGATGCTAGTTGGTTTATGTGGTAGAAGATCATTTGTTTAGATTGGTAATCATATATTGTTCTCCTCTGATCATGAACATGAATATGATTTGTGAGTAGTTCCATTTGTTCTTGAGGACGTGGGAGAAGTCTTCTTATAAGTAATCATGTGAAGGTGGTTTTCATTCAATATTTTGATGATGTGTTATGTTGTTCTTCCTCTGGTGGTGTCGTGTGAACGTCGACTACATGACACATTATGATGCTTGGTCCTAGGGGAATGTATTGTGGGATTAGTAAGTAGATGATTGGTTGTGAGAGTGATAGAAGCTTAAACCCTAGTTTATGCACTATTCCGCAAGGGGCTGATTTGGATCCATATGCTTCATGCTAGGGTTGGATTTATCTTAATTCTTCTTTCGTAGTTGCAGATGCTTGAGAGAAGGGGTAATCATAAGTGGGTTGTTTGTTCAAGTAAGAACAACACCCTAGCACAGGTCCACCCACATAACAATTTATCAAAGTAGTGAACGCAAATTAATGAATCACGATGAAGTTAACTAGATGAGATTCCTATGTGTTCTCAAGAACGCTTTGCTCACTATAAGAAGTATGTCCGGCTTGTCCTTTGCAATAAAATGACTGGTCCACCTTGCTGCACCTTGTTACTTTGGTTACTTGTTACCTGTTATCAATTATCTTGCTATCAAACTATCTGTTACTACTACTCTACAGCACGTGCAGAGAATACCTTGCTGAAAACCGCTTATCAATCCTTATGCTCCTCGTTAGGTTCGACACTCTTACTTAGCGAAAGGACTATGATTGATCCCCTATACTTGTGGGTCATCAAGACTCTTTTCTGGCATCGTTTCCAGGGAGTGAAGCACTTTTGGTAAGAAGAATTTGGTAAGGAAGCATTTATATTACGTGTAGAATTTTATCTTCGCTTGTCACTATGGAAGATAATCCTTTGAGGGGCTTGCTTGGGGTATCTTCACCTCGAGCAGAAGTGGTAAGAGCCGCTCAACCTACTGAAAATATTTATTATGAAATCCCTTTATCTGGTACGTCTCCGATGTATCTATAATTTTTTATTACTCCACTCTATTATATTATCAACCTTGTATGCTTTATATGCCATTTTATATCATTTTTGGGAACTAACCTCTTAACTCAGTGCCTAGTGCCAGTTCCTGTTTTCTACTTGCTTTTGGTTTTCCAGGAAATCAATACCAAACGAAGTCCAAACACGATGAAACTTTTTGAGGATTTTTTCTAGACAAAAAGATACCATGGAAGCTTCAGGAGGAGGCTAGAAGACGTACGAGGGAGCGACAAGGCAGGGAGGCACGCCCTGGGGGGTAGGGAGTGCCCTGGTGCCTTGTGGCCCCCTTGTTGCTCCATTTGACCTAATTCTAACGCTATAAGTTCCCATATTTTTAGAAATCCACAGGGGAGGTCCCAAAACAATTTTATCGCTGCCGCAGGTTTCTATTCTTCCGCGATCCCATCTAGAGGCCTGTTCTGGTACTCTACTGAAGGGGGAATCCATCACGGAGTCCATCTTCATCAACCTTACTGCCTCCTGGATGTTGTGTGAGTAGTTCCCACAGGATCTACGGGTCCATAGCAATAGCTAGATGGCTCTATCTCTCTCTTTTCATATTCAATACAATGATCTCATCTGAGACCAATCCAATGTAAACTTTTGTGGTGTTTGTTGGGATCCGATGAATTGTGGATTTATGATCAGAGTATTCATTGAAAGCATTTGAGTCTTTTCTGAGATTTATCTATGTGTGATTTTATAGCCTTGTATTTCTCTCTGATCTATCTATCTCTTTTGGCCAATTAGATCAATTTATGTTCAATGGGGGAGGTGCTTGGTAGTAGGCTCAATCTTGCGGTGTCCTTATTTTGTGAAAGGAGGAGTTGCACTGCACGTATTTGTATTTTTGCTACTAAGGGTAAAATGACTGGGTTCGAACATATTATTTGGTCTCACTTTGTCTACATTATGTCATCATGCTCCAAGAATTACTCTATTTGTTATGAACTTAATACCTCAAGATGCATGCTGGATAGCGGTCGAGGGGTGGAGTAATAGTAGTAGGCGTCAATAAGTTCAACGGTCTATTTTTCATGGACGTAATGCCTATATATTGATCATGCCATGAATATCATCATAACTATGCACTATTCTATCAATTGCCCAACAGTAATTTGTTTACCCACCGATGTTATTCTCATGGGAGAGATGCCTCTAGTGAACGCTATGGCCCCCGGGTGCATTCACTTTATATTTACTAAAACCCTAAAAATATGTCATGTAATTTATTTACTTTTATTTTTCTTTTTTATTTTATCTATCTATCACTATCAGATTTAATCCTTGCAATTAACGAGTACAAGGGGATTGACAACCCTCTTGCCTGTGTTGGGTGCAATTATTTGCTTTGTGTGTGTGTGTGTGTAGGTACCGTTTATATTGTTTGCTTGGTGTCTCCTACTAGTTCAATAACCTTGGTTCTTAACTCAAGGAAATACTATCTGCTATTATACTACATCGTCCTTCCTCTTCAGGGAAATAACAACGCCTATCACTATTGCAGGATGCTACTAATGCGACACATGAATCAGAGACCCTTCGACCAAATTTTGTGCGATGGATAATCACAAATGGTGTTCTAATAAAACCATCACCAATAAGACGAACTATGTGCGATGGCGGAGACATCAAGCACTGTAGTGACCGGACCAGAAACGGTCAAGTCTCTGCGTATCTGTACCATCCCAAGATCATGCTGGCACACACAGTACATCAATGTATATATCAAAGCTCAATCACACCTGCTTTATTACATTGAATCTCATATAGAGTCTTTATTACAATAGAATAAATTCAGCCGAAGGCCAACTCATGAGATAAACTACTGCGGAAGACATAGACGATAGCGAGTCCATCCGACTCCAAGGGCATATCATCGAGCGTAGATCGTAGCCTCACTCCTGGTCGGAATAAACCTCTACAACATAAGACTTTGTATCCGTGTAGGTCATAAATTTGAATATGCCGGCAAGTCATATAGAGAAGAAAAAAATGCTATCACTATATGCAATTTTGGCTGTGGGGCTCCAAGTTTAAGTTTTTGCGAAAATGCAAAATTTTCCCTACAACAAAGGAGACAAATGCAAATATTACTACAAAAGTTTGTTGTTTACTGAGATGGTTCCGCCAACCAATTCTCATATCCCAAATTATTAATAAACCCGCTCATTATCATTAATTGTGTTGAGACCGGCTGATAGTATCATCTCCGGTGCTCATGACATGGGTAACCGGGGACACGACTGATCGATTAGATTGTTACTCTGGAGAGTCTTGTACACTTTACTCGCAAGATTCAATCCCTCCCGTTATGTCCTAACACTTCCTGGTGTTTGAGAACGGGATGATCGAAACATGGTCTTCCAAAGCGGTCATCTGGCTGAAAGTCAGTGCCCATCCAATCCTATCGTTCATCTACATCTACTAGCAATCTGACCAACCAGAGTCACGACTAAGGTCCACCAAGCCAGAGCCCATAATGGCTTGCGGTTGCACATGTAAGCTTTCAGGCCTTGAAGTATTCATCCATCTCTTTGAGCCTGGGTGGCATTCCGTCGGGATGATCACATGTAGATACCAGGATTCCCGGGCATAACCATGATAGATATCAGGCTGCCAAATGCTTTCCATTTCACCCAGAGGTATATTGAGTCCTTGAATTCTTGAAGTCTTGATCATCATGCAGGTCTTGAATTACTTAACCTCACAACACTCCTGAAATCTCACAACCAACCCCGTCTACTAGAGCGTAGCAACTATGAAGTAACATCCCTTCCCGGGCATTGGTAATTGGGGTATTGGGTTTTCTCCTACCTCATGATACTACTACAAGTTCAAGCTCAATATCCTACTTGTTCAATGTGGAAAGAAACTACTAATGCAATAAAACATGGGTAATGGAAATACATGATCAAAGTGAACTTGCCTTGGTGATGATCTTGAAACTCTAAAGAGTCATAATAACAAGCCTCACACTTCAGATGATCTATCAAAACAAACAAGACATACATAAGCATACCATCATACAAAATAATACTATGACACCAAGCAAAACTAACAGTAAAGCATTCAATAAAAATTTACGGAGATTTATTTTGGAATATATGTGATTTTTTGGAAGAAGAATCAACGCAAGACGATGCCCAAGGTGGCCATGAGGCACATGGGCGCGGCCAGGGGGTGGCCGCACCCAAGTGCCTTGTGGGCACCTCATAGGTCGGTTGATGCCCTTCTTTCACCGCAAGAAAGATAATATTCGGAAAAAAATCGTGTTAAATTTTTAGCCCAATCGGAGTTACGAATCTCTGGGAATTTAAGAAACGGTTTTCGGCCAGAAAACAGGAACGTGAAACAGAAGAGAGAGAGAGAGAGAGAGAGATCCAATCTCGGAGGGCTCCTGCCCTCCGGGAGCCATGGAGACCATGGACCAGAGGGGAAACCCTCCTCCCATCTAGGGGGAGGCCAAGCAAGAAGAAGAATGAGGGGGCTCTCTCCCCTCTCTCCCGGTGGCACCGGAGCGCCGCTGGGGCAACCATCGTGACGACGATCTACACCAACAACTTCACTGCCGTCAACACCAACTCTCTCCCCCTCTATGCAGCGGTGTAACACCTCTTCTACCCACTGTAATCTCTACTTAAACATAGTGCTTAATGCTACATATTATTACCCAATGATGTGTTGCCATCCTATGATGTTTGAGTAGATTCTTTTTGTCCTATGGATTGATTGACAATCGTGATTGGTTTGAGTTATATGTTTTATTTTGGTGCTGTCTTATGGTGCCCTCCATGTCATGCAAGCATGTGGGATTACCGCTGTAGGGTGTTTCAATATGTTCACAATTTGATTATAGTGGGTGGCGAGAGTTACAGAAAGTTATACCCGAGTAAGGGGGTTGTTGCGTATGGGAGTAAAGAGGACTTGTTACTTAATGCTATGGTTGGGTTTTACCTTAATGATCTTTAGTAGTTGCGGATGCTTGCTAGAGTTCCAATCATAAGTGCATATGATCCAAGTACGGAAGTATGTTAGCACAAGCCTCTCCCTCATATAAAATTGCATTAATGATTACCGGTCTAGTTATCGATTGCCTAGGGACAAATCCTTCTCTTGTGTTACAAAAGCTTTCTACTAAACAACTAACTTTTATTATCTTGTGAATTACTCATAGTTTTATTCCCGCTAAGTACTTCTAGTTTTATTCTTGCAAATTTATCCCTACACCTACGAAGTAGTTTCATTATTGTTCTAAGTAAAGCAAATGCTAAGTGTGAGTAGAGTTGTATCGGTTGTCGATAGAACTTGAAGGGAATATCCAAAGGAGACTGTTGGGTACACCTTCTATCACAGATCCGAAGGCAAGATATTCGTTGCTAAGAATGGATCCTTTCTAGAGAAGGAGTTTCTCTCGAAAGAAGTGAGTGGGAGGAAAGTAGAACTTGATGAGGTAATTGTACCTTCTCCCTTATTGGAAAGTAGTTCATCACAGAAATCAGTTCCTGTGACTCCTACACCAATTAGTGAGGAAGCTAATGATGATGATCATGTAACTTCAGATCAAGTTACTACCGAACCTCGTAGGTCAACCAGAGTAAGATCCGCACCAGAGTGGTACGGTAATCCTGTTCTGGAGGTCATGTTACTTGGCCATGACGAACCTATGAACTATGAGGAAGCGATGATGAGCCCAGATTCGGATAAATGGCTTGAGACCATGAAATCTGAGATAGGATCCATGTATGAGAACAAAGTATGGACTTTGACTGACTTGCCCAATGATCGGTGAGCCATTGATAAAAAATGGATCTTCAAGAGGAAGATAGACGCTGATAGTAGTGTTACTATCTACAAAGCTCGAATTGTCGCAAAAGTTTTTCGACAAGTTCAAGGTGTTGACTACGATGAGATTTTCTCACTCGTATCGATGCTTAAAGTCTGTCCGAATCATGTTAGCAATTGCCGCATTTTATGAAATCTGGCAAATGGATGTCAAAACTACATTCCTTAATGGAATTTTTAAAGAAGAAGTTGTATATGATGCAACCAGAAGGTTTTGTCAATCCTAAAAGTGCTAACAAAATGTGCAAGCTCCAGCGACCCATCTATGGACTAGTGCAAGCATCTCGGAGTTGGAATATACGCTTTGATAAGTTGATCAAAGCATATGGTTTTATACAGACTTATGGTGGAGCCTGTATTTACTAGAAAGTGAGTGGGAGCTCTGTAGCATTTCTGATATTATATGTGGATGACATATTGTTGATTGGAAATGATATAGAATTTCTGGATAGCATAAAAGGATACTTGAATAAGAATTTTTCAATAAAAAAGACCTCGGTGAAGCTGCCTAAGTATTGAGCATCAAGATCTATAGGGATAGATCGAGACGCTTAATAGGACTTTCACAAAGCACATACCTTGACAAGATTTTGAAGGAGTTCAAAATGGATCTGTCAAAGAAGGAGTTCTTGCCTGTGTTACAAGGTGTAAAATTGAGTAAGACTCAAAACCCGACCACGGCAGAAGATAGAAAGAGAATGAAAGTCATTCCCTATGCCGCAGTCATAGGTTCTATAAAGTATGCCATGCTATGTACCAGACCAGTTGTGTGCCTTGCTATGAGTTTAGCAAGGAGGTACGATAGTGATCCAGGAATGGATCACTGGATAGCGGTCAAAGTTATCCTTAGTTACCTAAGAGGACTAAGGAAATATTTCTCGGTTATGGAGGTGATAAACAGTTCATCGTAAAGAGTTACGTCGATGCAAACTTTAACACCGATCTGGATGACTCTGAGTCTCAATCTGGATACATATTGAAAGTGGGAGCAATTAGCTAGAGTAGCTCCGAGCAGAGCATTGTAGACATAGAAATTTGCAAAATACAAACGGATCTGAATGTGGCAGACCCGTTGACTAAACTTCTCTCACAAGCAAAACTTGATCACACCTTAGTACTCTTTGGGTGTTAATCACATGGCGATGTGAACTAGATTATTGACTCTAGTAAACCCTTTGAGTGTTGGTCACATAAGCGATGTGAACACATAAGCGATGTGAACTATGGGTGTTAATCACATGGTGATGTGAACTATTGGTGTTAAATCACATGGCGATGTGAACTAGATTATTGACTCTAGTGCAAGTGGGAGACTGAAGGAAATATGCCCTAGAGGCAATAATAAAGTTATTATTTATTTCCTTATTTCATGATAAATGTTTATTATTCATGCTAGAATTGTATTAACCGGAAACTTAGTACATGTGTGAATACAAAGACAAACAGAGTGTCCCTAGTATGCCTCTACTTGACTAGCTCGTTAATCGAAGATGGTTAAGTTTCCTAGCCATGGACATGTGTTGTCATTTGATGAACAAGATCACATCATTAGGAGAATGATGTGATGGACAAGACCCATCCATTAGCTTAGCATAATGATCGTTAAGTTTATTGCTATTGCTTTCTTCATGACTTATACATGTTCCTATGACTATGAGACTATGCAACTCCCGAATATCGGAGGAACGCTTAGTGTGCTATCAAACGTCACAACGTAACTAGGTGATTATAAAGATGCTCTACAGGTGTCTCCGAAGGTGTTTGTTGAGTTGGCATAGATCGAGATTAGGATTTGTCACTCCGATTGTCGGAGCGGTATCTCTGGGCCCTCTCGGTAATGCACATCATATGAAGCCTTGCAAGCAATGTGACTAATGAGTTAGTTACGGGATGATGCATTACGGAACGAGTAAAGAGACTTGCTAGTAACGAGATTGAACTAGGTATGATGATACGGACGATCGAATCTCGGGCAAGTAACATACCGATGACAAAGGGAACAACATATGTTGTTATGCGGTTTAACCGATAAAGATCTTCGTGGAATATGTAGGAGCCAATATGAGCATCCAGGTTCCGCTATTGGTTATTGATCGGAGATGTGTCTCGGTCATGTCTACATAGTTCTCGAACCCGTAGGGTCCACACGCTTAACGTTCGATGACGATTTGTATTATGAGTTATGTGATTTGATGACCGAAGTTTCTTCGGAGTCCCGGATGAGATCACGGACATGACGAGGAGTCTCTAAATGGTCGAGAGGTAAAGATTCATATATTGGAAGGCTATATTCGGACATCAGAAAGGTTCCGAGTGATTCGGGTATTTTTCGGAGTACCGGAGAGTTACGGGAATTCGTATTGGGCCTTAATGGGCCATACGGGAAAGGAGAGAAAGGCCTCAAGGGTGGCCGCCCCCCCCCCCCCCATGGACTGGTCCGAATTGGACTAGGAAGGGGGGGTGCCCCCTTCCTTCCTTCTCCTTCTCCCTTCCCCTTTTCCTACTCCATGTGGGAGGTGGAATCCTACTAGGACTAGGGAGTCCTAGTAGGACTCCACACTTTGGGCGCGCCCTATGAGGGCCGGCCTCCTCCTCCCTCCCTCCTTTATATACAGGGGCAGGGGGGCACCCTAGAACACACAAGTTGATTGTTTAACCGTGTGCGGTGCCCCCCTCCACAGATTTCCACCTCGGTCATATTGTCGTAGTGCTTAGGCGAAGCCCTGCGTCGGTAACTTCATCATCACCGTCACCATGCCGCCGTGCTGACGAAACTCTCCCTCGGCCTCAACTGGATCAAGAGTTCGAGGGACGTCACCGAGCTGAACGTGTGCAGATCGCGGAGGTGCCGTGCGTTCGGTACTTGATTGGTTGGATCGCGAAGACGTTCGACTACATCAACCGCGTTACTAAACGCTTCCGCTTTCGGTCTACGAGGGTACATGGACACACTCTCCCCGCTTGTTGCTATGCTTCTCCTAGATAGATCTTGCATGATCGTAGGATTTTTTTTGAAATACTACGTTCCCCAACAGTGGTATCAGAGCCAGGTCTATGCGTATATGTTATTTGCACGTGTAGAACACAAAGGAGTTGTGGGCGTGGATGTATACATATTGCTTGCCGTTACTAGTTGTTACTTGGTTCGGCGGTATTGTGAGATGAAGCGGCCCGGACCAACATTACGCGTACGCTTACGCGAGACTGGTTTCACCGCTGCGAGCACTCGTTGCTTAAAGGTGACTAGCGGGTGTCTGTCTCTCTCACTTTAGTTGAATCGGTTTCAATGAAGAGGGTTCTTTTAGAAGATCAAAAAGTAATCACTACACAACGTTGTGGTTTTGATGCGTAGGTAAGAACGGTTCTTGCTCGAAGCCCGTACCAGCCATGTAAAACTTGCAACAACAAAGTAGAGGACGTCTAACTTGTTTTTGCAGGGCTTGCTGTGATGTGATATGGTCAAGACAAGATGTGATATAATTTGTTGTATGAGATGATCATGTTTTGTAACAGAGTTATCGCCAACCGGCAGGAGCCATATGGTTGTCGCTTTATTGTATGCAATGCAATCGCCATGTAATTGCTTTACTTTATCACTAAGCGGTTGTGGCGCCCCCGACTCAATCGTACACTAATCGTACATGCAAACGTGTACGATCAAGCACAGGGACTCATGGGAAGATATCCCAACACAACTCTAACACAATTTAAACGGAGGTCCACAATATTACAGACCAGGGATCCAAAGATCCGAATACATAAGTCAGTCATACAAATATTATCTGAGTACAGACATAGTTAGACAAGTTTTGCCTTAAGAAGGCTAGCACAAACAGCGACACTAGATCGAAAGGCGTTGGCCTCCTGCCTGGGAGCCTCCGATCATACCCTGGTCGGCTGGCTCAATCCAGTAGTAAGTACCCTCTGGACCCTTCTGGTAGTAAGCTCCGGTGGTGGCATCTGGCTCCTGGACTCCATCGTCTGATGTATCATCAAGGTGGGGTATATGGGGAAAAGAGAAAGTAAAGCAACCGTGAGTACTCATCCGAAGTACTCAGCAAGCAAGGATCTATACTACATATGCAACATTATCAATGGAAAAAGGCTGTATAAGTGGACTGGGCTGCAGAAATGCCAGAATAGAGAGAAGGCCTAGTCCTATCGAAGACTAGCATCTTCAGCATCTTCACAAGGCCATCATCTTGCAGCAGTAGAAGAGAGTAGAATAACATTTTATTTAGCAAACATGTTGAAGTACAGCTTAAAGATCCTTCCTCGACTCCCAAGCGAGAAAGCGATCCTGAAGCTTCAATTAAGTAACAAGTATCCAGTTTAAGTAGTAGATCGGGATACACAAACTGAGCGTCCTTTACCGTAGGACCGGCTATCGATAGAAGATTCATCCCTGCAAGGGTGCACTACTGTTACCCAACACGCTCGATCAACTCTGGCCGGACACACTTGCTGGGTAATGCCCATCCTCGGAAGATCAACACGAAGCAACGCCCTACCTAGGCTCGGCAGAGAGGTCAGCACGCCGGACTAACCTATGCACCCAGAGGTCTTGGGCCATCGCCCTGGGCACCCTGCGCGTTGCGAGACTGGCCGGGGTGCAGGCGCGACACTGAGCTCGTCAGTGAAGTATCCAGCCCAATCCCGACAATCAGCCCGCACGGTGAATCGTGACGTCAGACGAGCTTTCGGGAGAAACGTACTTCGCAGAGGGTCCCATAACCATTATCCCGCGTGGTGGTAGTGCGTATAGGGCATGTCGACCCACTCAGATCACACACCCAAATCCAATAGGCTCAATTAGTATCACGCGGAGACAATCAGAGTCTCTGATGCTCCGCCACAATGTCACACCCGAGTGCCCTTCCGGCACACCCGAAAATCATAGATTCCCAGCGGGTACCCACCAGGGTGGACCCACCTTTAACAAAGGTCAAGTAATCGTGTGGTCATAACATCAAGGGGAAAACCCGAGGAATCACCCTCGGCGGATTCCACTCGATGAAATCATCAGGGTGAACGTATGAGGCATCACCCTCGAGGTTCACACTGAGGGTTGCACGACAGAGTCGTATCGGAAGTGGAGAAGGAGGAATCACCCTCGATGACCACGACCGAACAGCTACACTGCAGAGTATTCATCGGGAGTGCGTTACGAGGTATCACCCTCGGCACTCGATAGTAACTATGCAGAGTCGTACAACTAAGGGGGTGTGAAGTGAGGTGTCAGTCTCTGGTCGACGATCACGTTGATCGAGTCGTCGATGATCAAGCAGGGGCAACAAGGATAAGGTGGTGGGGTCACTGATGGTTCATTCCAACCTAAACTAAACAGTTTATCATAGGCAGGTAAGGTAGCAATGAACAGGTTACAATAGCAGGCTATGCATCAGAATAGGAGCATACATTAACAATAGGAAAATCTAATGCAAGCAGGAGAATAGAATGGGCGATATCTGGATGCTCAAGGGGGGGCTTGCCTGGTTGCTCTCGCAAGAGAGAGGGGTCGTCAACGGGCTGCTCGTCGGTAGTGTAGTCGTACCCAGGTGCAGCGCCGTCGATCTCGACGTCTATCAAGAGAGAGAAGGAGGGGGAGAGAAACAATAAATTCACGGCAATAATGCAAACAATATGTATGACATGCCTAAACGATTTGACGGGGTGTTCTACTGCCTGACTAAATGATTTAGTTAATTTAGGAATTTATTCGGATTTATTTAATCAATGTGGGGCACTATTCATTTACTGAAAATGGTCTAAAAGTTCAATGTTCTTATAGTTACGGGCGTCTGACAGGAATACGGAGGGCGTATTCGGGTTCGTATCGGAATTCTGAGCAAGTTTCATGTATAAAGTATTTTCATCGGAGTTACGGATTATTTAATATGGTTTTCTAAAGTTTTTATTAATTTCTGGAATTTAATTAATTATTTAAATTAACATTATCCGAAACAGTGTTATGCTGGCGTCAGCATGATGTCAGCATGACATCAGCAGGCGTCCTGACACGTGGGTCCCACATGTCATAGACTATTGGCTAATTAGTGGTTAACTAATTAATTAATATTTAATTAAACTAATTAACTAAATTGGATTAACCTAATCAGGATTAATTAACTAATTATTTATTTATTTATTTACATATTTTTATTTTTATTTTCTTAAAACGTTTTTAGGGCTGGGCCTGTTCGTCAGTGTCACTAGGCACTGGGCCCCACCTGTCTGTGGCACAGGGGCCTTGCGGGCGCCGGTTAGCGGGCGAACGGGCGCGGGTGCGGGCGCGTGCCCGGGGCGTTGGCCACGCCTGGCGCACGCCGGCGCCGGCGGCCAAGGCCAAGGGAGCGGCGGGACCGGCGAGCTGCAGCGGCAGCAGGCCAGCAGGGGGCGACGGAGGAGGGGGGGCAGTGGCCCGCGGCGAAGCGAAGTAGAAGCAGCAGCAGCTAGCAGGGGAGGAGGCGCGGCGCGGGGCGGTAGCCACGGGGCTCGGTCAGGCTCGCGCGGGCGCGAGGCCGGCGGAGAAGGGCGGCTGCGGCAGCGGGGGGGCTACGGTGGCGCGAGGCGAGCGGGAGCGCGGCACGGACCAGCGGCTGCGGCGAGCGACGCAGCAGCGAGCAGCAAGCGGGGCCGCAGCGGTGGCCGCGGCGAGCACGGCGCGTCGGGGACGGGCGCCGCAGCGAGCAGCGGCGGCAGCGAATCGGCGGGGATGAGGAGGGGGAGGGGTTCATACCCCCGATGCAGGGGTTCACCGGCGAGGCTCGGGGAGGCCGGTTGGGGAGGAGGACGAGAAGGTCGGCGAGCGGCGGCGTCGGGGACGAGGTGGCGGCGTCGAGCGAGGGCGAGGCGAGCGCGCGGCTCGGGGCGATCCCGATCCAGGAGGGGATCGGGGGGAGGGGGGAAGTGCGAGGGAAGTGGGTGGCTGTCGGTGGGGGTTAGGGTTTCAGCCTGGGGCCATATAGGGGGAAGGGGTGGGCCGGTTGGGCTGACCGGCTGGGCACTGGCCCAGTTGGGCCGGGGGGGGGATTTTTCCTTTTTCTTTTACTGTTTTCTTTTCTTTTGTCTTTTTCTTTTTATTTAATCATATCTCCTATTTAGTAAATAGTTGGGCCTCAAAATGATTTTTGTATAACATAGGAATTGCTCCAACAAATACTAGGCATTACCTACCACTACCTTTGGAGTTAACTTGAGTTCACACAATTTTTATAATAATTAAAATGCATTAATCCTTACTGTTTTGATAATGTTTGTGCCACCTAATTAATTTATTAATTGTTGGTTTCAATTTTAGAATAGTCTCTGCAATATTTGCTATTTATTGAACATTTCAGTTTCTATGTTGGATAACTTTTATATTTCACTTTCATTTAAATTTGAATTTGACTTAGGAGTTGAAATGCAATATGATGCTAATGATGATTATGCACTATTAAGCTTGCTGACATGTCATTATCAAAAGTGATCACTGTAGCTAATGACAGGGGGTGTTACAATTCTCCTCATCTATTAAGAATTCTCGTCCCGAGAATTAAGAGGAAGACTGAAAGAAAGTGGGGTATTCTTCGCGAAGACGATCCTCGCGTTCCCAAGTGGCCTCATCTTCAGAATGATTTGACCACTGAACCTTGAGGAATTTGATTGACTTTTGACGAGTCCGACGTTCAGCTTCATCAAGAATACGGATGGGATATTCTGGATAAGACAGATCTTCCCGTAATTCAAGCACTTCGTGATCCACAGCTCGAATAGGATCCTTGAAGCAGCGACGGAGTTGGGATACATGAAAGACATCATGTACTTGGGAAAGATTAGGCGGCAACTGCAATTGATATGCCACTTCTCCTCGACGGGCAAGAATATGGAACGGGCCAATGTAGCGACGAGCTAACTTGCCTTTGATTCCGAACCTATGAGTGCCTTTCAACGGAGTGACGCGGAGGTAAGCTTGCTCGCCAGGTTGATAGACCATTTCCTGGTGCCTTCGGTCATAGTTGCTCTTCTGACGAGACTGAGCAGTTTTCAAATGTTTACGGACAATGCGGACTTGGTCTTCTGCTTGCTGAATAATGTCCGGTCCGACAAGTGAGCGTTCCCCAGTTTCTGACCAATTCAGAGGGGTTCGACACTTACGACCATATAGAGCTTCAAATGGTGCCATCTTCAGACTAGCTTGATAGCTATTGTTGTAAGAGAATTCGGCATACGGGAGAGATTCCTCCCATTTCTTACCGAAGGAGATGACACAAGCTCGAACCATATCTTCGAGCACTTGATTAACTCGTTCAACTTGACCCTGAGACTAAGGGTGAAAAGCGGTGCTGAAAGACAGATGTGTTCCCATAGCTTCTTGGAAACCATTCCAGAATCTGGAGGTGAAGAGGCTACCACGATCAGAACTGATCTCCAACAGAACACCGTGGAGTGACACAATTCGGGAAACATACAAGTCTGCTAACTGGCTAGCAGTGATTGTCTCTTTAACTGGCAGAAAGTGAGCAACCTTGGAGAATCGGTCAATGACGACAAAAATAGCATCATGACCCTTCTGGGATTTGGGAAAACCAGTAATGAAATCCATTTGGACCTTGTCCCATTTCCATTCTGGAATTGCAAGGGGTTGCAGAGTTCCTGCGGGCCTTTGATGTTGAGCTTTAACGCGGCGGCAAACGTCACACTCAGAAACATAACGAGCAATATCTCGCTTCATATTGGGCCACCAGTATCTCTGACAAATGTCACGGTACATCTTTGTGCTACCAGGATGAATTGACAAAGGAGTGTCATGAGCTTCCATCATAATGTGTTCTCTCTCATCTTTGAACTTAGGTACGAAGAGACGGTGTTGGAAAAATAGGATCCCATCATTATCAAGATGGAACTCTGACGGTTTTCCTTTTTCAAGGTATCGCTTGATCCTTTCAACTTCAGAGTCATATCGTTGCATAGTTTTGATGCTTTGTTCTAAATCTGGTTCGACAACCAGGGTATTGAGATAACCCTATGGAACAATATGGAGGTTCAATTTACGAAACTCTTCATAAAGAAGAGGTTGTGATTCCTGAACCATATGGTTGCTGCAATAAGCCTTACGGCTCAAAGCATCGGCCATTACATTTGCCTTGCCAGGGGTGTATGAGATATTCATATCATAATCGACTATTGTCTCGAGCCATCTTTGTTGACGAAGGTTCAGATCCGGTTGAGTATACAAATACTTCAAACTTTGATGATCCGTATATATCTCGCAACGGTTACCGAGAAGGTAATGTCGCCATAGCTTCAGGGCATAAATAACCGCAGAAAGTTCGAGATCGTGCACTGGGTAATTTTCTTCGTGAGGACGCAATTGTCGGGAGGCATAAGCAATCACTTTGCATTCTTGCATTAGGACACAACCTAATCCTTGATGGGAGGCATCGCAGTATATCACAAAATCCTTTTGGGAATCCAGGGGTGCTAATACTGGGGCAGATGTCAATTTATCTTTTAGTGTCTGAAAGCTTTCTTGACATTTTTCTGTCCACTCAAATTTAACACCTTTGTGAAGCAGATTTGTCAATGGTTTTGCAATCTTGGAAAAGTTCTCAACGAATCGACGGCAATAACTAGCAAGTCCGAGAAAACTTCTGACTTGCTTGACATTCTTCGAGGGAGTCCAGTCAAGAATAGCCTGAACTCGTTCAAGGTTAACAGCAATTCCATCCTTGGAAATCACATGTCCAAGGTAAGTTACTTCAGAAAGCCAAAATTCACATTTGGAATACTTGGCATACAACTGGTGTTCTCGAAGCCTTTCTAATACCAAACGGAGGTGTTCAGCATGTTCTTCTTTATTCTTAGAATATATCAGGATATCATCCAAATAAACCACGACGAATTTGTTGAGGTAATCCATGAATATATAATTCATCAGACGGGAGAAAGTTGCTGGAGCATTCGTTAGGCCAAATGACATGACGGTGTATTCATAGGAGCCATATCGAGTGACGAATGCAGTCTTGGGAATATCCTCTTCACGGACACGGATCTGGTGATAACCCAACCTCAGGTCGAGTTTAGAGAACACCGATGATCCAGCGAGTTGATCATAAAGATCATTGATCCGGGGCAGTGGGTATTTATTCTGGATTGTGGCTTGGTTAATGGGCCGATAATCCTGAACCAAACGGTTAGTTCCATCCTTCTTCTTAACGAAGAGTGAAGGTGCTCCCCAAGCAGAGGAACTGGGGCGGATGAAACCACTCTTAAGCGACTTGTCGATTTCTTCCTTAAGCTCGAGTAGGTGATGCGGAGGCATCTTATAAGGTCGCTTGGCAATAGGGACAGTGCCAGGCTTTAAGTCAATGACAAACTCGACAGCTCTAGCCGGGGGTATTCCTGGAAGTTCTTCTGGAAAGACGTCTGGAAAATCTCGAACGACAGGAACGTTCTCGATCCCTTCCAGAGGTGAGGCATTCAAAGCATTCAGAACATATATCTGAGCTTCGGCGTCCCGAGTAATGCGGGCGGTATAGTTCACTATCTCATCGATGGGGTGAAGAAGTTGGACGACTTTAGTGGCGCAATTGATCGAAGCAATGTGAGCTTTCAACCAATCCATTCCAAGAATGAGGTCTATGGTGGAAGATTTCAAGACGATGGGCGATGCAAGGAATTCCAACCCTTTAATTTCGACGGTAACGTAAGGTGCTATTACGTCAGCATGACAGTGACCTCCGGGAGTTTTAATGACTAACGGAGTATGCATTTTCTCATATCGAATGCCATGCATAAATGCAAATTTTCCAGAGATGAATGAATGTGATGCTCCTAAATCAAATAAAACAGAAGCAGGTACTGAGTTAACAAGAAGGGTACCCATCACAGTAGCAGGTTGATCCTGGACTTCTTCAATGTCATTGTTGTAGGCGTGTCCACGACCATGTGCAGTAGACCCAGTGTTATAGTTGCGGGTCTGATTGTTGCCACGACCATTGCCACGGCCAGTACGAGGAAAGGCTAACTGATTCTGATTCTGGCGGCAGTCTTTAGCCTGGTGACCTAGTTTGCGGCACTTGAAGCATAGACCATCTTCAGGACGAAGAGGAGCATTGTTTTGAATAGCTTGAGTTTTTGGCTGCCTTGGTGGTGGAGGAGGCAGACGTGGTGCAGCATAGTTGTTCTTTGGCGCAGAGGTATTGGAACGGAACGCATTGTTGGGAATCCATACTCGACGCTTCGATGCTGAGCCCGAAGATGAGCCAGCATCACGATAGCGCTTCTGCGAGTCCTTGTATTCCATCTGAGCGGTCTCAACAAGAATAGCCTTGTTCGTCAGAGTTGAAAAGTCATTGAAGTCTTGAGCAGCTAGTGCAAGCTTGTGGTCGGGGTGTAGTCCACGACGGAACTTCTCTTGTCTGCGTGCATCTGTAGCGATGTCTTCTTCAGCATAGAGGGAGAGGTCTAGAAATTCCCGCTGATAAGCTTCGACAGTCTTGTTGCCCTGAGTGAGGTTACGGAACTGGGTCTTCATGCGTTCCATAATTGCCTGAGGGATGTAACATGTACGGAAAGCAGCCTGGAACTCATACCAGGTGATGGCTGTTCCAATAGGCAGAGTACGCTTGTGTGTGTCCCACCATTGAGCTGCGGGTCCCTTTAAGAAAAAGGCCGCGAAGTTGACGAAGTTGGCAGGGGCAACATTAGCAGACTCCATCTTGTGAGTGATATCGCGGAGCCAGTCATCAGCATCCAGTGGCTTGTCAGAGTTGCGAAACTGCGTTGGGTTAAGTCGCATAAACTCTGTCAAAGTTATTAAAGCTGGGTTCTGGTTCTGGTTGTTCTGATGCGGAAACTGAGCCATGATTCCAACCATGAACTGGCGGTTAAGCTCAAACTGTTGCATCATAGCCGCCATATAGTCTGGCGGTGGTGGGCGTTCAGGGGCACGACCACGACCACGACCACCTGGTCTAACCATCCTGCTAAGTATCAATAGGGGGTAGTTTAGTAAAAGCAATTGCAAGCGTTTAGTGACAAACATGATGTAACTCGACAAAAATTTAAGTAGTGTAACAGATACATAACAGTCGTCAATTAAGACATACAGATCCATACACAGAGTCGGGTTCATGCGGGCAGCATAACGGCGCAATTTCAAAAGCTAGACATACTAGGCGGCGCGTAGGCACGCGGTAAGGAAGTACACAACGAGACATAGCAAAGGCTACATCAACGTCGGAGAAAACCACCGAAACGGGGTAACTGCAAGTGCTGACGACGAATGTTTGTCGCGGAAGGATCCTGCGCTCCATGTGCACTCTGATGCAGAATCCGGTCTCGAGCTGTAAGAAGAGGTCCACGTGCAGGTGTATGACCTCCAACAGCAGGCCAATCAATACCAGCATACATTTGAGTCCTGCGTGGGTAAAGGACATGCTCCGGATGTATCCCTGCGCGAACAGCGGGTAGCAACTGTGTCATAGCATCGTAGAGACGTGCTCGAGTGGCAGCCAACTCGACGGCAAGAGCCCGAACAGTGCGATCCAGAGCCTGAGTGCACTGAATCAGAACGCGCGGGTCATAGCGACGAGGCTCGTACGGGGCACAGATAGTTGTGTACTATCTAGTAGCATCTCCAGCAGGGGCATACGAAATGTATCAGAACTCAGAGTCATCCAAGATATCGCTGAACTGTCCTTGGAGACGTGCGACAGCAGAGTAGGCGGCATCATGGACTGCCATCTCAATCGTCATGCGGATACCATGGAAAAGGTGTAGCTCGGTGTCTGAGTCATTTTGCTGATCATAGATACGAACATCAGCATGGTACTGCGCCTGATTGAACTCGCGGTAATCCTCGTAAAGCAAGTACTCAGGATACCAACGGTAGCCAAGTCTGGTCATGAGAACGATCAGGACAGCTGGAAACCCAGGGGCATCACGAGCCCAAGTGCGAAGCACAAGCTGTGTCGTAGGACGTGGTGGAAACAAACGGTCCATCTGAAACAGAGGAAATTCAGATTTGTCAAATGACAATGAGAAGTTTAACACAACTCGGAGAGAAAGGTTAAACAAAATAATGGAAAGGAAAATGATTACCAGACTAATCAGATCAATGACAGGGAAATCGCACAGATATCTAGCTCTCCGGGTAGACAGGATTTACGAGATCCTAAGTGTCGGCGTTAGTAAAATTTATTTAACCCGAGTAGAAGAGAGATCAGAGTCCCAAAGTATAGACGAGGAATAAAAGATCCTAATACCACCCAGTTGGCGACGTGGGCCCATAAGCCACACAGCCAAGTTAGTAAATTAGTTTTTCAGTTTCTAGACTCAACTTCGGCCAAGGAAATGGAAGGGGGCTTCCTACAGGCAGTCGGCTCTGATACCAACTTGTGGCGCCTCCGACTCAATCGTACACTAATCATACACGCAAACGTGTACGATCAAGCACAGGGACTCACGGGAAGATATCACAACACAACTCTAACACAATTTAAACAGAGGTCCAAAATATTATAGACCAGGGATCCAAAGATCCGAATACATAAGTCAGTCATACAAATATTATCTGAGTACAGACATAGTTAGACAAGTTTTGCCTTAAGAATGCTAGCACAAACAGCGACACTAGATTGAAAGGCGTTGGCCTCCTGCCTGGGAGCCTCCAATCCTACCCTGGTCGGCTGGCTCAATCCAGTAGTAAGTACCCTCTGGACCCTCCTGGTAGTAAGCTCCGGTGGTGGCATCTGGCTCCTGGACTCCATCGTCTGATGTATCATCAAGGTGGGGTATATGGGGAAAAGAGAAAGTAAAGCAACCGTGAGTACTCATCCGAAGTACTCAGCAAGCAAGGATCTATACTACATATGCAACATTATCAATGGAGAAAGGCTGTATAAGTGGACTGGGCTGCAGAAATGCCAGAATAGAGTGAAGGCCTAGTCCTATCAAAGACTAGCATCTTCAGCATCTTCACAAGGCCATCATCTTGCAATAGTAGAAGAGAGTAGAATAACATTTTATTTAGCAAACATGTTGAAGTACAGCTTAAAGATCCTTCCTCGACTCCCAAGCGAGAAAGTGATCCCGAAGCTTCAATTAAGTAACAGGTATCCAGTTTAAGTAGTAGATCGGGATACACAAACTGAGCGTCCTTTACCGTAAGACCGGCTATCGATAGAAGATTCATCCCTGCAGGGGTGCACTACTGTTACCCAACACACTCGATCAACTTTGGCCGGACACACTTGCTGGGTAATGCCTGTCCTTGGAAGATCAACACGAAGCAACACCCTACCTAGGCTCGGCAGAGAGGTCAGCACGCCGGACTAACCTATGCACCCAGAGGTCTTGGGCCATCGCCCTGGGCACCCTGCGCGTTGCGAGACTGGCCGGGGTGCAGGCGCGACACTGAGCTCGTCAGTGAAGTATCCAGTCCAATCCCGACAATTAGCTCACACGGTGAATCGTGACGGCAGATGAGCTTTCGGGAGAAACGTACTTCGCAGAGGGTCCCATAACCACTATCCCGCGTGGTGGTAGTGCGTATAGGGCACGTCGACCCACTCAGGTCACACACCCAAATCCAATAGGCTCAATTAGTATCACTCGGAGACAATCAGAGTCTCTGATGCTCCGCCACAATGTCACACTCGAGTGCCCTTCCGGCACACCCGAAAATCATAGATTCCCAGCGGGTACCCACCAGGGTGGACCCGCCTTTAACAAAGGTCAAGTAATCGTGTGGTCATAACATCAAGGGGAAAACCCGAGGAATCACCCTCGGTGGATTCCACTCGATGAAATCATCAGGGCAAACGTATGAGGCATCACCCTCGAGGTTCACACTGAGGGTTGCACGACAGAGTCGTATCGGAAGTGGAGAAGGAGGAATCACCCTCGATGACCACGACCGAACAGCTACACTGCAGAGTATTCATTGGGAGTGCGTTACGAGGTATCACCCTCGGCACTCGATAGTAACTATGCAGAGTCGTACAACTAAGGGGGTGTGAAGTGAGGTGTCAGTCTCTGGTCGACGATCACGTTGATCGAGTCGTCGATGATCAAGCAGGGGCAAAAAGGATAAGGTGGTGGGGTCACTGATGGTTCATTCCAACCTAAACTAAACAGTTTATCATAGGCAGGTAAGGTAGCAATGAACAGGTTACAACAGCAGGCTATGCATCAGAATAGGAGCATACATTAACAGTAGCAAAATCTAATGCAAGCAGGAGAATAGAATGGGCGATATTTGGATGCTCAAGGGGGGGCTTTCCTGGTTGCTCTGGCAAGAGAGAGGGGTCGTCAATGGGCTGCTCGTCGGTAGTGTAGTCGTACCCAGGTGCAGCGTCGTCGATCTCGGCGTCTATCGAGAGAGAGAAGAAGGGGGAGAGAAACAATAAATTCACGGCAATAATGCAAACAATATGTATGACATGCCTAAACGATATGCCGGGGTGTTCTACTGCCTAACTAAATGATTTAGTTAATTTAGGAATTTATTCGGATTTATTTAATCAATGTGGGGCACTATTCATTTACTGAAAACGGTCTAAAAGTTCAATGTTCTTATAGTTACGGGTGTCTGACGGGAATACGGAGGGCGTATTCGGGTTCGTATCGGAATTCTGAGCAAGTTTCATGTATAAAGTATTTTCATCGGAGTTACGGATTATTTAATATGGTTTTCTAAAGTTTTTATTAATTTCTGGAATTTAATTAATTATTTAAATTAACATTATCCGAAACAGTGTTATGCTGACATCAGCATGACATCAGCAGGCATCCTGACACGTGTGTCCCACATGTCATAGACTGTTGGCTAATTAGTGGTTAACTAATTAATTAATATTTAATTAAACTAATTAACTAAATTGGATTAACCTAATCAAGATTAATTAACTAATTAATTAACTAATTAATTAATTATTTTAAATATTTTTATTTTTATTTTTATTTTCCTAAAACGTTTTTAGGGCTGGGCCCGTTCGTCAGTGTCACTGGACACTGGGCCCCACCTGTCTGTGGCGCAGGGGCCTTGCGGGCGCCGGTTAGCGGGCGAACGGGCGCGGGTGCGGGCGCGGCCCAAGCGGGCGCGTGCCCGGGGCGTTGGGCACGCCCGGCGCACGCCGGCGCCGGTGGCCAAGGCCAAGGGAGCGGCGGGACCGGCGAGCTGCAGCGGCAGCAGGCCAGCAGGGGGCGATGGAGGGAGGGCAGTGGCCCGCAGCGAAGCGAAGTAGAAGCAGCAGTAGCTAGCAGGGGAGGAGGCGCAGCGCGGGGCGGTAGCCACGGGGCTCGGTCAGGCACGCGCGGGCGCGAGGCCGGCGGAGCAGGGCAGCTGCGGCAGCGGGGGGGGCTACGGTGGCGCGAGGCGAGCGGGAGCGCGGCACGGACCAGCGGCTGCGGCGAGCGACGCAGCAGCGAGCAGCAAGCGGGGCCGCAGCGGACGGGCGTAGCGGCGGCCGCGGCGAGCACGGCGCGTCTGGGACGGGCGCCGCAGCGAGCAGCGGCGGCAGCGAATCGGCGGGGATGAGGGGGGAAGGGGTTCATACCCCCTGTGCAGGGGTTCGCCGGCGAGGCTCGGGGAGGCCGGTTGGGGAGGAGGACGAGAAGGTCGGCCAGCGGCGGCGTCGGGGACGAGGCGGCGGCGTCGAGCGAGGGCGAGGCGAGCGCGTGGCTCGGGGCGATCCCGATCCAGGAGGGGATCGGGGGAAGGGGGGAAGTGCGAGGGGAGTGGGTGGCTGTCGGTCGGGGTTAGGGTTTCGGCCTGGGGCCATATAGGGGGAAGGGGTGGGCCGGTTGGGCACTGGCCCAGTTGGGCCGGGGGGGAATTTTTCCTTTTTCTTTTACTGTTTTCTTTTCTTTTGTCTTTTTCTTTTTATTTAATCATATCTCCTGTTTAGTAAATAGTTGGGCTTCAAAATGATTTTTGTATAACATAGGAATTGCTCCAACAAATACTAGGCATTACCTACCACTACCAAAAATTAGTTTGGAGTTAACTTGAGTTCACACAATTTTTATAATAATTAAAATGCATTAATCCTTACTGTTTTGATAATGTTTGTGCCACCTAATTAATTTATTAATTGTTGGTTTCAATTTTAGAATAGTCTCTGCAATATTTTCTATTTATTGAACATTTCAGTTTCTATGTTGGATAACTTTTATATTTCACTTTCATTTAAATTTGAATTTGACTTAGGAGTTGAAATGCAATATGATGCTAATGATGATTATGCACTATTAAGCTTGCAGACATGTCATTATCAAAAGTGATCACTGTAGCTAATGACAGGGGGTGTTACAGCGGTAGCGATAGTCGTAGAAGCAATAAGTTGGCGAGACGACAACAATGCTTCGATGGAGATCATGCTGGGGCGCCGGTGACGATGGAGATCAAGCTGGGGCGCCGGTGACGATGAAGATCATGACAGTGCTTCGATGATGGAGATCAAGAGCACAAGATGATGATGGCCATATCATGTCACATATTGAATTGCATGTGATGTTAATCCTTTTATGCATCTTATTTTGCTTAGTACGGCGGTAGCATTATAAGATGATCTCTCACTAAATTTCAAGGGACAAGTGTTCTCCCTGAGTATGCACCGTTGCGAAAGTTCTTCGTGCTGAGACACCACGTGATGATCGGGTGTGATAGGCTCTACGTTCAAATACAACGGGTGCAAGACAGTTTTGCACATGCAGAATACTCGGGTTAAACTTGACGAGCCTAGCATATGCAGATATGGCCTCGGAACACTGAGACCGAAAGGTCGAACGTGAATCATATAGTAGATATGATCAACATAGTGATGTTCACCATTGAAAACTACTCCATCTCACATCATGATCGGACATGGTTTAGTTTATTTGGATCACGTGATCACTTAGATGATTAGAGGGATGTCTATCTAAGTGGGAGTTCTTAAGTAATATGATTAATTGAACTTTAATTTATCATGAACTTAGTCCTGGTAGTATTTGCAAATTATGTTGTAGATCAATAGCTCGCGTATAGCTCCCCTGTTTTATTTTTGATATGTTCTTAGAGAAAACTAAGTTGAAAGATGATAGTAGCAATGATGCGGACTGGTTCCATGATCTGAGGTTTATCCTCATTGCTGCACAGAAGAATTATGTCCTTGATGCACTGCTAGGTGACAGAACTATTGCAGGAGCAGATGCAGACGTTATGAACGTTTGACAAGCTCGGTATGATGACTACTTGATTGTTTAGTGCACCATGCTTTACGGCTTAGAACCGGGACTTCAAAAACATTTTGAACGACATGGAGCATATGAGATGTTCCAAGAGCTGAAATCGGTATTTCAGACTCATGCCCGTGTCGAGAGGTATGAGACCTCTGACAAGTACTTCGCCTACAAGATGGAGGAGAATAGCTCAACCAGTGAGCATGTGCTCAGAATGTCTGAGTACTACAGTTGCTTGAATCAAGTGGGAGTTAATCTTCCGGATAAGATAGTAATTGACAGAATTCTCTAGTCACTATCACCAAGTTACTGGAACTTCGTGATGAACTACAATATGCAAGGGATGACAAAAATGATTCCTGAGCTCTTCGTGATGTTGAAATCAACGAAGGTAGAAATCAAGAAAGAGCATCAAGTGTTGATGGTTAACAAGACCACTAGTTTCAAGAAAAAGGGCAAAGGGAAGAAGGGGAACTTCAAGAAGAATAGCAAGCAAGTTGCTACTCCCGGGAAGAAGCCCAAGTCTGGACCTAAGCCTGAAACTGAGTGCTTCTACTGCAAAGGGACTGCTCACTGGAAGCAGAACTGCCCCAAGTATTTGGCGGATAAGAAGGATGGCAAAGTGAACAAAGGTATATTTGATATACATGTTATTGATGTGTATTTTACTAGTGTTCATAGTAGCCCTGGGTATTTGATACTGGTTCAGTTGCTAACATTAGTAACTCGAAACAGGAGTTGCAAAATGAACAGAGACTAGTTAATGACGAGGTGACAATGTGTGTTGGAAGTGATTCCAAGGATCATAAGATCACCATCGCACACTCCCTCTATTTTCGGGATTAGTGTTGAACTTAAATAAATGTTATTTGGTGTTTGCGTTGAGCATGAATATGATTGGATCATGTTTATTGCAAAATAAAAGTTATTTGGTGTTTGCGTTGAGCATGAATATGATTGGATCATGTTTATTGCAATACGGATATTCATTTAAGTCAGAGAATAATTGTTGTTCTGTTTACATGAATAAAAACCTTCTATGGTCATACACTCAAAATAAATGGTTTATTGAATCTCGATCATAGTGATACACATATTCATAATATTGATGCCAAAAGATGCAAAGTTGATAATGATAGTGCAACATATTTGTGGCACTGCCGTTTAGGTCATATTGGTGTAAAGCGCATAAAGAAACTCCATGCAGATGGACTTTTGGAATCACTTGATTATGAATCATTTGATGCTTGTGAACCATGCCTCATGGGCAAGATGACTAAGACTCCGTTCTCCGGAACAATGGAGCGAGCTAATGACTTATTGGAAATAATACATATCGATGTATGCGGTCCGATGAGTGTTAAGGCTCACGGCGGGTATCGTTATTTTCTGACCTTCACAGATGATTTGAGCAGATATAGGTATATCTACTTGATGAAACATAAGTCTGAAACATTTGAAAAGTTCAAAGAATTTCAAAGTGAAGTAGAGAATCATCGTAACAAGAAAATAAAGTTTCTACGATCTGATCGTGGAGGAGAATATTTGAGTTACGAGTTTGGCCTTCATTTAAAACAATGTGGAATAGTTTTCACAGCTCACGCCACCTGGAACACAACAGTATAATGGTGTGTCCGAACGTCGTAACCGTACTTTATTAGATATGGTGTGATCGATGATGTCTCTTACCGATTTACCACTATCATTTTGGGGTTATGCATTAGAGACAGCTGCATTCACGTTAAATAGGGCACCATCTAAATCCGTTGAGACGACACCATATGAACTATGGTTTGGCAAGAAACCTAAGCTGTCGTTTCTTAAAGTTTGTGGCTGCGATGCTTATGTGAAAAAGCTTCAACCTGATAAGCTCGAACCCAAATCGGAGAAATACGTCTTCATAGGATACCCAAAGGAGACTGTTGGGTACACCTTCTATCACAGATCCGAAGGCAAGATATTCGTTGCTAAGAATGGATCCTTTCTAGAGAAGGAGTTTCTCTCGAAAGAAGTGAGTGGGAGGAAAGTAGAACTTGATGAGGTAATTGTACCTTCTCCCTTATTGGAAAGTAGTTCATCACAGAAATCAGTTCCTGTGACTCCTACACCAATTAGTGAGGAAGCTAATGATGATGATCATGTAACTTCAGATCAAGTTACTACCGAACCTCATAGGTCAACCAGAGTAAGATCCGCACCAGAGTGGTACGGTAATCCTGTTCTGGAGGTCATGTTACTTGACCATGATGAACCTACGAACTATGAGGAAGTGATGATGAGTCCAGATTCGGATAAATGGCTTGAGGCCATGAAATCTGAGATAGGATCCATGTATGAGAACAAAGTATGGACTTTGACTGACTTGCCCGATGATCGGTGAGCCATTGATAAAAAATGGATCTTCAAGAGGAAGATAGACGCTGATAGTAGTGTTACTATCTACAAAGCTCGAATTGTCGCAAAAGTTTTTCGACAAGTTCAAGGTGTTGACTACGATGAGATTTTCTCACTCGTATCGATGCTTAAAGTCTGTCCGAATCATGTTAGCAATTGCCGCATTTTATGAAATCTAGCAAATGGATGTCAAAACTACATTCCTTAATGGAATTTTTAAAGAAGAAGTTGTATATGATGCAACCAGAAGGTTTTGTCAATCCTAAAAGTGCTAACAAAATGTGCAAGCTCCAGCGACCCATCTATGGACTGGTGCAAGCATCTCGGAGTTGGAATATACGCTTTGATAAGTTGATCAAAGCATATGGTTTTATACAGACTTACGATGAAGCCTGTATTTACAAGAAAGTGAGTGGGAGCTCTGTAGCATTTCTGATATTATATGTGGATGACATATTGTTGATTGGAAATGATATAGAATTTCTGGATAGCATAAAAGGATACTTGAATAAGAATTTTTCAATAAAAAAGACCTCGGTGAAGCTGCTTAAGTATTGAGCATCAAGATCTATAGGGATAGATTGAGACACTTAATAGGACTTTCACAAAGCACATACCTTGACAAGATTTTGAAGGAGTTCAAAATGGATCAGTCAAAGAAGGAGTTCTTGCTTGTGTTACAAGGTGTAAAATTGAGTAAGACTCAAAACCCGACCACGGCAGAAGATAGAAAGAGAATGAAAGTCATTCCCTATGCCGCAGTCATAGGTTCTATAAAGTATGCCATGCTATGTACCAGACCAGTTGTGTGCCTTGCTATGAGTTTAGCAAGGAGGTACGATAGTGATCCAGGAATGGATCACTGGATAGCGGTCAAAGTTATCCTTAGTTACCTAAGAGGACTAAGGAAATATTTCTCGGTTATGGAGGTGATTAACAGTTCATCGTAAAGAGTTACGTCGATGCAAACTTTAACACCGATCTGGATGACTCTGAGTCTCAATCTGGATACATATTGAAAGTGGGAGCAATTAGCTAGTGCAGAGCATTGTAGACATAGAAATTTGCAAAATACAAACGGATCTGAATGTGGCAGACCCGTTGACTAAACTTCTCTCACAAGCAAAACTTGATCACACCTTAGTACTCTTTGGGTGTTAATCACATGGCGATGTGAACTAGATTATTGACTCTAGTAAACCCTTTGAGTGTTGGTCACATAAGCGATGTGAACACATAAGCGATGTGAACTATGGGTGTTAATCACATGGTGATGTGAACTATTGGTGTTAAATCACATGGCGATGTGAACTAGATTATTGACTCTAGTGCAAGTGGGAGACTGAAGGAAATATGCCCTAGAGGCAATAATAAAGTTATTATATATTTCCTTATTTCATGATAAATGTTTATTATTCATGCTAGAATTGTATTAACCGGAAACTTAGTACATGTGTGAATACATAGACAAACAGAGTGTCCCTAGTATGCCTCTACTTGACTAGCTCGTTAATCAAAGATGGTTAAGTTTCCTAGCCATGGACATGGGTTGTCATTTGATGAACAGGATCACATCATTAGGAGAATGATGTGATGGACAAGACCCATCCATTAGCTTAGCATAATGATCGTTAAGTTTATTGCTATTGCTTTCTTCATGACTTATACATGTTCCTATGACTATGAGACTATGCAACTCTCGCATATCGGAGGAACACTTAGTGTGCTATCAAACGTCACAACGTAACTAGGTGATTATAAAGATGCTCTACAGGTGTCTCCGATGGTGTTTGTTGAGTTGGCATAGATCGAGATTAGGATTTGTCACTCCGATTGTCGGAGAGGTATCTCTGGGCCCTCTCGGTAATGCACATCATATGAAGCCTTGCAAGCAATGTGACTAATGAGTTAGTTACGGGATGATGCATTACGGAACGAGTAAAGAGACTTGCTAGTAACGAGATTGAACTAGGTATGATGATATCGACGATCGAATCTCGGGCAAGTAACATACCGATGACAAAGGGAACAACGTATGTTGTTATGCGGTTTGACCGATAAAGATCTTCGTAGAATATGTAGGAGCCAATATGAGCATCCAGGTTCCGCTATTGGTTATTGACCGGAGATGTGTCTCGGTCATGTCTACATAGTTCTCGAACCCGTAGGGTCCGCACGCTTAACGTTCGATGACGATTTGTATTATGAGTTATGTGATTTGATGACCAAAGTTTCTTCGGAGTCCCGGATGAGATCACGGCATGACGAGGAGTCTCTAAATGGTCGAGAGGTAAAGATTCATATATTGGAAGGCTATATTTGGACATCGGAAAGGTTCCGAGTGATTCGGGTATTTTTCGGAGTACCGGAGATTTACGGGAATTCGTATTGGGCCTTAATGGGCCATACGGGAAAGGAGAGAAAGGCCTCAAGGGTGGCCGCGCCCCCCCCCCCCCATGGACTGGTCCGAATTGGACTAGGAAGGGGGGGCGCCCCCTTCCTTCCTTCTCCTTCTCCCTTCCCCTTTTCCTACTCCATGTGGGAGGTGGAATCCTACTAGGACTAGGGAGTCCTAGTAGGACTCCACACTTTGGGCACGCCCTATGAGGGCCGGCCTCCTCCTCCCTCCTTCCTTTATATACAGGGGCAGGGGGGCACCCTAGAACACACAAGTTGATTGTTTAACCGTGTGCGGTGCCCCCCTCCACAAATTTCCACCTCGGTCATATTGTCGTAGTGCTTAGGCGAAGCCCTGCGTCGGTAACTTCATCATCACCGTCACCATGCCGTCGTGCTGACGAAACTCTCCCTCGGCCTCAACTGGATCAAGAGTTCGAGGGACGTCACCGAGCTGAACGTGTGCAGATCGCGGAGGTGCCGTGCGTTTGGTACTTGATAGGTTGGATCGCGAAGACGTTCGACTACATCAACCGCGTTACTAAACACTTCCGCTTTCATTCTACGAGGGTACATGGACACACTCTCCCCGCTCGTTGCTATGCTTCTCCTAGATAGATCTTGCGTGATCGTAGGATTTTTTTTGAAATACTACGTTCCCCAACATAAGCGATATCCTCAACATTGACTTAAATATTGCTATGAGAATTACAAATACAATGCGTATATTAATGAGTTTATTGAGAATGTCTCTCCTGTCCAAGAAGATAATAATATTTTGCAGGAATCTATGGAAGAAGAAATTGTTGAAACTGTGAGCTCATTAGATGAAAAAGATGAGGAGGAGGGCGAAGAACAAAAGGAGGAAGAACGGATTAGCTACCTGTGCCCACCATCTAATGATAGTAACTCTTCAACTCATACATTGTTTAATTTCCCTTCATGCTTACCGAAGGATGAATGCTATGATGATTGCTATGATCCCTTGGATTCGTTTGAAATATCCCTTATTGAAGACCTTGATGCTTGCTAGGCTTGTGGCCAAGATGCCAATTTGAATTATGCTTATGGAGATGATCTTGCTATAGTTTCTTATGTTAAGAATGAAATTGTTGCTATTGCACCCACACATGATATTCCTATTATCTTTTTGAATTCTCCAAAGTACACTATATCGGAGAAGTTCGCACTTATTAAGGATTATATTGATGGGTTGCTTCTTACCATTACACATGATGATTTTGATAAATATATTATGCATGTGCTTGCTGCTCCTACTTGCAATGATTATGAAAGAGGAACTACATCTTCACCTCTCTATGTTTCCAATACGATAAAAATTGCAAGAAACTGCTTATGCTATGTATTGGCCTTTATTATGTGTGCATGAATTGTTCTTTTATGACATGCCGATGCATAGGAAGAGAGTTAGAGTCCGTTGTAACATGATAAATGTTACTTTGTGCTCACTACTAAATCACAAATCATTGTTAATTAAAATTGGCTTTGATATACCTTGGCATCCGGGTGGATCAATTACTTGAGCACTTTATGCCTAGCTTAATGTATTTAAAGAAAGCACTGCCAGGGAGACAACCCAGAAGTTTTAGAGAGTCATTTATTTCTGTTGTGTGCTTTTAAAAAGTTTATAAAAAAATATAGAGGGGAACCTAAAAAAACTTTTTCAAAAAGAGAAGCGATTGGAAGGTTATGCATTGAAGAAGTGAGGGTCGACCTTGAACACTTGTGTTCATGCTCATGGAAACAATGTAGAATTTTTCATGGATGTTTATCACAAAAATAATTATCCCCTTGTACAAATCCATTGTATTATAAAAATAATGTGCCATGATTTGCCTTTAGGATGTTTAAATTGCTTGTTTGGTGTGTGCTGTGAAAAAACGGAAACTTTTGCTGTAGAGCATGAATTCTCATAATTCACTGGAACATGGAAAAATTCTGAAATTTTTACACAGTACTGCTGTGAAAATTGTTTATTATGTCCTAATTTTTCAGAATTGGTTGAGTTACGGAAGTATATGTAATATTTGCATCTTTACAGACTGTCCTGTTTTCACAGATTGCTGTTATATAGTTTCTTTATTTGCTTATGTTTGAAATCTTGTTGAGCCCCATTGACTTGGGAGCCATAGAATTATGATAGCATACAGTGGGTAATGTTTGATTATACTTATAGAATAATGTTACAACAGGACATGATGGGATTTGATGTTATATGTACTAACCCTTCTAATAAAAAGTTCGGTTAAGTTTTGTGTGGATGAAGTGTTCGAAGATCGAGGAGGTGTCGATATAGGAAAGAAATAAGGAGAGGCAAGGATTCAAGCTTGGGTATTCCCAAGGCACCCCAAGTAATATTCAAGGAGACTCAAGCGCCTAAGCTTGGGGATGACCCGGAAGGCATCCCATCTTTCTTCGACAATTATCAGTATGTCTCAGTTTTTGTTTTGTTCACATGATATGCGTAAATTCTTGGAGTGTCGTGTGATTTTTATTTTCCTTTTAGTAATGCACCATGCTGGTATGAGATAGTCCTTGATTGATTTATAGAATGCTCTATGCACTTCACTTATATCTTTTGAGTATGGCTTTATAGAATGCTTCATGTGCTTCACTTATATCATTTGAAGTTTGGATGTCTGTTTCTCTACATATATAAAACCCTTATTTATAGAATGCTCTTTTGCTTCACTTATATTTATTAGAGTGTGGGCAAGTCTTTTGTAGAAAGAATTAAACTCTCATGCTTCACTTATATCTATTTAGAGTGTCAACAGGAATTGGTCATTCACATGGTTAGTCAGAAAATCCTACATAAAACTTGTAGATCATTGAATATGATATGTTTGATTACTTGCAATAGTTTTGTGATATTAAGATGGTAATATGTGGGAGGTACTAGTGAATGATTGTGGTTTAGTAAGAATATTTGTGTTAAGGTTTGTAATTCCCTAAGCATGCACGTATAGTCTCTAGTTATGCGATGAAGTTATATCCTACTCATGCTAGTATCCAATCTTAATTATTCACAATGCATAATTATGACCGTTGTCGCTCTCTAGTTGGTTGCTTCTCAATCTATTTGCTAGCCTTCACCTGTACTAAGCGGGATTACTGCTTGTGCATCCATACCCTTAAACCAAAGTTGTTCCAGATAAGTCCACCATATCTACCTATATGTGGTATTACTCTACCGTTCCAAGTAAATTTGCATGTGCCACCTCTAATCATTCAAATAAGCATCTATTTTGTGTGCCCGTACCGCTCATGTAGCGGCAGGGGGTGGTTAGTATCTTCCATGCTAGGCGGGTTATTCTCACGATGGGTGTTTATTCACTTGTCATTGCACAAGAGAGGCTGGTAATTGGAATGCCCAGTCCTATGAAAAAATTATTATAATGAAACAAACTCCCCTGGAAAGTTGATTGTATGGAGGGCACCCGAGGATTCGGCTAGACATGGCTTGTGTTGAGGGGGAGTAAACTTTACCTTTTCGCTTGGGAACCACCGATAATGTGTTTAGCATGGAAGATATTGAGAACTCTCGATCATTACTTGACAGGAAAAGCACACCTCTCAAAATGTATTCATCTCTGATTTAAGCTTCGATCTCTGGCACCTCTGCAAATCCATGCTTCCCTTTGCGAAGGGCCTATCTATTTACTTTTATGTTATTTTACTTTTATTATTGAGTCATCACCTTCTCATTCAAGCACCAGCTGGAGAGCACTATTGGCATTCTTATGCATTGAGTATAGTTAAATATTGTGTGCATCGTGACTGGATCAATGGTTGAGCATGATGGGCTAGGGATAGCATTCTTTAGCATTTTTATTCTGAAAGACATGATTGTTTGTTGGTATGCCTGAGTATTGATGTCTTTATATCAAATTATAGACCATTGCCTTGAATCACTCGTATCTTAACATTCATGCCATGATTAGATTATATGATCAAGATTATGCTAGGTAACATTCCACATCAAAATTTATCTTTTTTATCATTTACCTACTCGAGGACGAGCAGGAATTAAGCTTGGGGATGCTGATATGTCTCCGTCATATCTATAATTTTTGATTGTTCCGTGCCAATATTCTACAACTTTCATATACTTTTGGCAACATTTTATACTATTTTTGGGATTAACATATTCATCTAGTGCCCAGTGCCAGTTCTTGTTTGTTGCATGTTTTTTGTTTCATAGAATATCCATATCAAACAAAGGCTAAATGCAATAAAAATTTACAGAGATGGTGCCCGAGGTGGCCACGAGGCACATGGGCGTGACCAGGGGGTGGCTGCTGTCGGTGTCAAAACCGGCGGATCTCGGGTAGGGGGTCCCGAACTGTGGGCCTTGGATCAATGTGTAACAGTGGACATGGGGCACGATGTTTACCCAGGTTCGGGCCCTCTCTAAGAGGTAAAACCCTACGTCATGCTTGATTATATTGCTTGTGTATAAGGGGGTTACAAAGTAGATCTACCACGAGATCAGATGAACTAAACCCTAACTAGTAGGATGGTGATTGTTCTCCTAGCCTCCACGGACTAAGCCCCCTGGTTTATATAGACAGCAGGGGGTACTAGGGTTTACAGATAGTCGGTTACATCAAGGAAACATTGGATCTTCCATCTTGACTTGGGGTGCACACCAAGGCACAAAAAGGTCTTAGGTCCGGAGACGGTGCGGCCCAGAAATCCAACCCACGTAAGATAGGCCGGCACCCCGAGGACCCCCTAGTCCAGGACTCCCTCAGTAGCCCCAGAACTAGCCTTCAACACCGGCTTCTCATGACTCCCAAGATTGCAGGCTCCGGCTTGCAGGCGAGTTCCTTTTTCTTCGAATGGTACTTGATTCAGTTCGGTCATACACCGAGCCATATCCAGACTCCGAACTATATGCTTTACTTAGCCTTGAAGGCCAATCGTCTGAATGCGAACAATATCTTTCACTGACAACTTTAGGCGAAGGGTCGCGCCAAGTCATAAACATGAAGACTCGATACGCGACTCGACGCCGCCCGTTTGATGACACATCCCTTCAAGGCGGAGATCATGCCCCATTTTTAAGGGATTTGATCAATGATTCACAGTATCCCATTCGCGCATAACACTACGAGTATATCAGGAAGAGGCGAGGTGGGCGGCGCATTTACATGACTCCTGGTATTACAACTGCTTATAAAGAGGGGCAGCCACAGTTACACCTGCACACCTTCTTCCTCCTCTCGCCACAATCTTTCCCAATCTACAGAGCTCCAGCGCTCCAACACATCTTTCCGCCAAATCGAGTTCGACAATGGCCAGATCTGGAGCAAAAGGCAAGTGGGAGCCTTGTGCGTCACTAAAAATGACATCGAGGACCTGAAGCGGGCCAACTTTCTTTCCCTTGACATTGCCCATCGAGCCCCGGAGGAAGGCCAGGTCGTGCCGACGCCCCGTGCAGGAGAGCGGGGGGTGTTCGTCCCCCACTTCGTCCGGGGACTAGGCTTTCCCCCCCACCCATTCGTTTGAGGGTTAGTGTTCTATTACGGACTTGACTTCCATGACCTAGCTCCGAACTCCTTCCTTAACTTCTCTGCCTTTATCATCGTCTGTGAGGACTTTCTTCTGGTCCATCCACACTTTGGCCTGTGGTTGAAGGTTTTTAATGTGAAGCCGAAGATCATCGACGGCCATCATGCGGATTGCGGGGGTGCCATGGTGAGCAGGCTTTCCTGACTCGGCTGGCCGGAGGGCGTGTTCATAGACACGATCAAGATCTGGCAGAAAGAATGGTTCTACATCACAGAGCCCCGAGAGGCGAACTGGGCAGCTATTCCGGTTTTCAGATCCGGACCCCCGACGAGGTTAACCTCATGGACCAGAAATGACCTTGACTGGGAACCTGTCGCTGAGGTGAAGGCACTGCAAAAACGTGTCACCAGTATGATAGACGCGGGAGTCGCACTGACCAACATGGTTCCGATCATGCTCCGCCATAGTCTACTACCTTGCCAACTCCAGGACACCACGATGTGGTCCTGGAAGCCCAAAGACCCTTGCACCGCGCAATATTTCCATGGCACCACTCATGAGCAGCTGTGGAGAGCGCTGTTTAAGCTGCAAGAGTTCTGGCCGGCCGAAAAGGAGGACATGGGCCTTGACGCTGAAACTCCTCCCAAGGAGGTAATGTGACACCACCCTCCTATAAACTGGGGTATTTGCCTTTTCATTACGAATCTCTGTTCCTTGTTTCTTATTTCCCCAGGGTTGGCTAAAGAAGGCCATGAAGATGGGCTATCCGGCCCCGCTGCCCGAAGACCCCACATCCACTCAGCTGGGAGAAATGTTGATGGCGGCGCCTTGTAGAACACCACAAGGGGGCCAGAGAGTGCCTCCGCCAATGAGTCTCTCCGGACACAAAGTCCGGGGACACCATTGCCCCCTCCGCACAAGAGGGGGACCGGGAAGGAGAAGAGGAGGAGGAAAGCAAGTCTTCCCGCCCCAGGAAGAGGGCGGCACCGGCCGAAGCCGAAGGGGAGCGCCCTTCTCCAGCTCCGAAGAAGAGGAGCAAGGGGAAGCTGGTTCTGCTCGACGACAGTTCGAACTCTGACGAAGAGTCCATGGCCTCCGAGAAGGTCCCGGAGAAGGTTCCGAGGGTCAAGACCCGCGCCGAAATGTAAAAAACCCGAAGACTTGTCCGGACGTGGATTTTGCTGACCCATTACTAAAAATATATGTCTTTTTAAATTGCAGCCTGCCGCGCGACCTCCCTGATGACCAGATGTCTAAGGGCATTTCTCTGCCAACTGACCTAGCGGAGAGCGGAGGCGCATCGGGTGTCGCACCCCCTCCGGTTACCGATGAGCCCGGGGAAGTTCTATCGCAGAGGACCCCACCTGTGCCGAAGGAGATGGCGATATCGCCATGGCCGAGGCTAACGCTTCGGCCGTCGAAGACCTGGAGAAGGAGCTCGGGCAAGCCGAGCCCTCTCAGACTACGGTTCCGGGGCCTATTCACCCCCCCCCCCCCCGAAGCGTCCCAACCGTCTCTCTCCGAAGGGGGAGCTGGGGCCTCGCCGCTAGTGCCGAACACCGGGAGCCAGGTCACGGCGGAGTGGCCGGACATGATGGAGGAAGCTGTGAAGAGCTCCTCCATGGTCGCAAAACACCACACCCTGATGGATGCAGTTTTGCAAAGCATTCGATCCATTAATAGCGGATTGAAAGATGCTTTTGGTGGCCTTTTAATAGGCTTTGAGGTAAATGAAGTAATGCTTTCTCTTCGCAAGAGTGTGTTTTTATAGATAGGACGTTTAGCGATCCGTATATACATATAGCAGCCCCCGAGACTCTGGTAGGTTTTGAAAAGATAACCTAGCTGAGGATCTAGATTGTCCGAATAATAGACTAACCAGGGTGCTTGCTATGTATTTGCAGGCTTCGGCGTTAGCGGCAGCAGCCAATGCCACCGAACTGGCCAAAATGAATCGGAAACTGAAGATTTCCAGTGAGGAGCTCGACATTGTCAACAAGCGGTTCAACGAGGCATGAGGTTAGTGTATTTTTAAAATGTGGTTCCTTGATGTTCTTTGTCGAGTAAAGAATCCGGAGTTATCCCTAAGCGAGAAATGTTTTTGCAGCTGCCGCTGCGAAGGTGGAAAACCAAAAGGCCGAACTGCTGCTGGCCAAGAAGGAAGCAGCCGAACAGAAGGCAGGAGGCGAACCGGCGGCTGCCGATCTCATGTTGGTAAAGACCGAAAGCGAGAAACATGAGGCCAGGATGGCCGAAGTGCAACAAGATGTCAACGATGCCATCACGAAAGGTGAGGACCTTGAGCAAAAGAATAAGGATCATGCCACTATGTTGGCGAACATGAAGACAGAGATCCAACAGGCGCGGTCGGAGACACGGAGCGCCCGGGAGGAGCTCCGACAAGTGAAGCAAATTGCCAATGGTAAGCAGTACTTACTGCAGAGAGTTTTTGGCAGCCAAAGATTCAAGTTGCTCACCCGGGTCTGGCGTTCCACAGACGCCTTTGCGGAGCTCCCGAGGAGTGCGGCCGACGCCGCGAGGCATTATGGGGCTCGGGAGGGTGATGATGTGCTGAGACTATTTTGGGCCCAATTCCACGCACCTGGGCACCCTCCCCTCCTCCTTAATCAAATGAAGCAGATGATGAAGCTGCACCGCATGGCGGAGCCGGCCATGAAGGATCTTTATGTCCGGCTGTGGCCTGCCGAGTCCATACCGACTAGCTACTTCGGTTTGGTGGCCAAGCTGTGTGATGCCTCTACTCGTATTGGGGCCATCAAGTGCTCTATATGCATCGAGGGGGCTCGGATGGCGTTCTCAAAGATGATGGTGCACTGGCCGAAAATCAAGCCCGTCGAGATGGCCACTGGTCCTCCGCCCACTGGGAAAGAGCATAGGCTCCCGGAGCTATACTTTGTCGTCGTGATGGACGGGGCTCGGGCAGTGGAAGCGTAATGCTCCTAGGATGTACTCCTTGAGTAATTGTGTTGTTATGTATTAAACCATGATCAAACCTTTATGCCATTATGCGGTTGCTTTTGTATGGTTTATCATACTTGTATGTTTGCATGTTTTAATTTTGACTCCCGTGGGGCCGTTTTATCCTGAAGGTTACCAGTCGTCGGCTTCAGCCCCCACGTAGATGCTACGAGGGGTGTTCCGTCCTCCGCACTACAACCCTTAGCTGACGTCTAGGAGAGGAACGAGGCAATCAGACTATGCGGCTTTATTACCTTCACTTAGCCATAGGAGCTTAATTGTGGGGGCTGGTAACCAGCCCCCGGCATGGTGAGATGTTTGGGCAAACCTTAGGGCCTAACATAGCTCACTCGATTTGTTCAAACATGAATCCTTCGTATTACACGGTACAATCACTAACGATTTTTGGTTTAAAGACCGGTCATCGGATCGCCGACCAGTTCTCGCCTATTATGAGGGTTAGTTTTCGGCTTTCTCCACTAAGGTACTTAACCGAACTAGGCGGAAGTATAATCGCAGTGCTTCTCCCTTTACCTCTTAGCCGAACATGCGAAACGTAAGAAGGCAAGCACAGGAGCGAGGCAACCCAACTATTGACCCAAGACATAAGTCGAAACCGGTGCATATAATGCAATATCCGAGACACCGAACACAGTGAAAATAAGAAAGGGTGTCGGTCTTGAATGTTTAGGGCGAGCGTCTAGGCTGAGCCCCCGGTCTAATAACTGGTGTATAAATAAAATCCAAAGTGTGTAACACTTTATTGGGGCGGGTTCGAAGAGCGAAAAGGAACAATCAGGAAAAATACAGCATAAGGAACTGTAAGGGAACCGCAAAAAGGTTTGCTTTATTTCCAATAAGCTCATGACATCTAGCCGTACAATTTGAACTGCCGAACAAGACATCGGATAGGGATACGTTTATATAAAAAAGATAATTTTACAGATGAAAGGTTCAAGCAGGGCCTTGATGTGTGGGTTAACACCCGAGCTATGCCCTACTGCACGTCTACGCCTTTGCTTCTGCTAAGAGGGACAACTTTTGTTGAATGATTGCCCCATGACGGGTAATTGAAAGGGAGCTCTCGAGAGGTTGCTAAGTTGGTGGGGCTTGAAGCCGGATAGGTCCTAGATGGTACCTTGTACGTCGTCTGAAGATACGTTTTTCCACAGTGCGGTCGAACCGAACTCTGGATTGAGTCCCCATAGCTGCCCATGGAATTTTGAGCGCGTAGTTGTGACACCAAGACACGTGCATGCTCCTGTAGTGGGCCAGCCGTGGGGGGCGTATTCCTATGTGTGTCGAACACCGGAAGGTCCCTTGACCGGAGATAGGGCCCGTACTCGTTTGTTCGCTTCACGTGATTTGGAGGAGAGCAGGCACTTCGGCCCTTCTTATTCAACCGCCAAGGCCGTAGTGTGTTCCTCTGTCCGAACAGAGCGCTCTGTGTTGCCATTGACTATAATGACGCCTCTTGGTCCGGGCATCTTTAACTTGAGGTAGTCATAGTGGGGGACGGTGTTGAAACAAGCGAACATCGTTCGGCCTAGGAGGGCGTGATAGCCGATGCGGAAGGGGGCGATATCAAAGATCAAGTCTTTGCTCCGGAAGTTATCCAGAGAGCTGAATACTAATTCCAAGGTGAGAGTGCCGGAGCAACGGGCTTCAATGTCGGGGATAACCCCCTTGAAGGTTGTGTTGCTGGGTTTGATCCTTGATGGGTTAATTCCCATTTTCTGAACTGTATCTTCATAGATCAGATTGTGGCTGATGCCTCCGTCCATTAGGACTCTAGTGAGGTGGTAGCCATCGATAATTGGGTCAAGGACCAGGGCAGCTGATCCTCCATGACGGATACTGACCGGGTGTCCTTGCGATAAAAAATGATCGGACATGCAGACCATGGATTGAACTTCGGGGCGACAGGCTCTAAGGCGTAGACATCCCGAAGTGCGCGTTTCCTCTCCTTCTTGGATATATGAGTGGCGTAAATCATCTTCACTGTTTTAACCTCACGAGGGAATTGCTTTTGGCCTCCATTGTTCGGCCTGCGAGGTTCCTCATCGTCCTCGCTGTGTGGGCTTTTGCCCGTGTCCTCGGCTATGAGTTTGCCGGCCTGCTTGATTACCCAACAATTGCGGTTGGTGTGGTTAGCGGGCTTGTCCGAGGTGCTGTGGATCTGTCACGGCCTATCCAGGATGGCGTCTAACTTAGTGGGTCCGTCCTGGTTCCCTTTAGAGGGATTTTTCCGCGGTCCGGACTTGGAATTGCGGAATCCGGCATTTACTGTCGTATCATCGGCCTCGGCGCCATTATGTCAGCGTTTGTTTTTGTTATGCCTTGGCTTTCCGTTGCCGTCTCAGACTTCCGAAGTGCTGGGGTCTTCTGGGTTGGTGCTTCTACGAGCCAACCAGCTATCCTCGCTCGCACAAAAGAGGGTCATAAGGGAGGTAAGGGCCGCCATTGTTTTTGGCTTATCATGTCCGAGCTGGCGTGCCAGCCACTCGTCCCGGATACTGTGCCTGAATGCGGCTATGGCTTCGGCGTCCGGACAGTCAACCATCTGATTCTTTTTAATCAGGAACCGATTCTAGAATTGTCGGGCTGACTCCCTGAACTATTGGACCACATGACTCAAGTCATCGGCGTCCGGAGGCCGGACATAGGTGCCTTGAAAGTTGGCTCAAAAAGCATCTTCGAGTTCTTCCCAGCACCATATGGAGTCTTCGGGGAGGCTGTTTAACCAGTGCCAAGCAGGTCCTTTGAGCTTTAATGGCAGATATTTGATGGCGTGGAGGTCGTCTGCTCGTGCCATATGAATGTGGAGAAGAAAGTCTTTGATCCACACGGCCGGGTCCGTAGTCCCATCTTAAGGCTCGATATTTACAGGTTTAAACCCTTCTGGGAATTGGTGCTGCATCACCTCGTCCGTGAAGCACATTGGATGAGCAGTGCCCCTTATTCGGGACACGTCGTGTCGAACTTTGGAATCCATTCGTGCCTTGCGTTGCTCGCGAGCTCTATCATTTCGGTCGAGCCATGCTTGGTATCTGTTTCTTCTTTCGTGAGGGTGGTCTGTTGATCCATAAATGGACCTTGATTGACCCGCTCTAACGGCCAGGTCATGTCACAGATCATACTGATATGCTGGTTGTGCCGCCTCCTTGCCTTTATGGTGAGGGGGGGCTGGTGGGTATTCGGGCTCTCTAGCCGGCCTTTCTCTTCCTCGAGGGGGCGGTCCGGCTGGTCGCCTTGAGTCTGTCTAGGCGGTACAGGCTCGAGTTCCTCGTCCTCGAACTATGGCAACAGTTTGCGCTTGGGGTAGCTGTTTGTCCATTGTTCATAGCCGTACCCTTCTTCGGCTTCTAGGACTTTCGTCCATCTGTCGTTGAGGGCGTCTTGTTTGGCCTTTATCTGTTGCTGTTTCTTCTTCAAGCTTCGCGCGGTAGCTATGAGCTGTTGTTTGAACCGCTTTTGCTCCAATGGATCTTCTGGGACAATAAAGTCCTCAGGTCCAAGGCCGACCTCCTCTTCGGAGAGGGGCATATAATTGCTGTCTACGGAATCGTTGGGGTCCTCGAGAGCATGTTGAACCTCCTGCCCCTCTAAACCATCCGGTTGGTGTTCGGGGGCGGGGTCGCCGAGGTCTTCTGCATAGTTTGGGTTGTCACCTTCTGTGTTGCTCATGTTGCTTTCCCTGCAATGTCGCTCCTTGGAGCATCAGTGTTGCCTACGGCGCTTGGGGGGCTCCTCTCTAGGGTTACCATCCCTTCTGGGGGTGTCGTCCCCATTGGCACCATCGCCGTCGTCCTTGGGGGTGTCCACCATGTAGATGTTGTAGGTGGATGTGGCCGTCCATCGGCCGGTGACGGGAGGGGCTGTGGCCTCACCATCATCGTCCATGTCATCAGCCTCCTCGGAGGCATAGTCCAGCATGTCGGTTAAATCCTCGACCGTGGGTATTAGGTGGATGGTGGATGGGACATAAAATACCCTGTTGCCTGCCTCAAGGCTCCGTTGAGCGTGAGCCGAGAATGGGTCATCGACAATAGTCATTGTCTGGATCCGATCGAGCGCTTCGTTTAACAGGGCGAGGCTGACAGGATCGGTGGAAGAGATTTCTTCAGAGCTGACCTCCGTTACAATGGTGGGGAGGGGTGCGAGTCCGGCTAGGGTAGGATCCTGGTCTTCGGACATAGTACCCATGTCAAAGCCCGCCGCCGGATCTATAGCGGGTCTGGCTGGGGCTGCCTCCCAGTCTTCGGGTGCCAAACTCCCGTTAGGGCTCAAAGCCGAATCCTTGACGAGGAAGGAGGGTCCGTACAAGATTGATTCCCGGTCTTCGGACATAAGAGCCGTGCCCAAGCTCGAAGCTGACAGTGTGGTAAGGACCGATCCGAAGATCAGATCGAAAAGAGGCGACAAAGTTGAAGCTTCGGGAGCCATGATGGTCCCAGGTGAGGCTGAGAAACCAGTGAAGATCAGATTGCCCCGAGCATCGGCGACTTATTCGAAGTTACCAAATCTGATCTGATGCTTGGGGGCGAAGTTGTCGATCGGGTTGAGGCGCCCGACCGAGTTGGCGTGCAAGACAATGCTGCCGTACGCGAAATGTTGCCTGGGGATGAAGATGTCCCAGGTGCTAATGCCATCTCCGATGATCAGGCAAGCCATCGACCCTTCGGTGATCCAACAGTGGACTCTCAATGAAAGCAACAATGTCGGTGACAAAACCGGTGGATCTCGGGTAGGGGGTCTCGAACTGTGGACCTTGGATCAATGGGGAACAGTGGACGTGGGAAACGATGTTTACCCAGGTTCGGGCCCTCTCTAAGAGGTAAGACCCTACGTCCTGCTTGATTATATTGCTTGTGTATAAGGTGGTTACAGAGTAGATCTACCACGAGATCAGATGAACTAAACCCTAACTAGTAGGATGGTGATTGTTCTCCTAGCCTCCACGGGGTAAGCCCCCTTGTTTATATCGACACCAGGGGGTACTAGGGTTTATAGATAGTCGGTTACATCAAGGAAACATTGGATGTTCCATCTTGACTTGGGGTGCACACCAAGGCACAAAAAGGTCTTCGGTCTGGATATGATGTGGCCCAGCAATCCGGCCCATGTAAGATAGGCCGGCACCCCGAGGACCCCCTAGTCCAGGACTTCCTCAGCCACACCAAAGTGGTTCATGGGCACCTCGTAGGTCGTTGATGCCCTTCTTTCGCAGCAAGAAAGATAATATCCAGAAAAAAAATCATGCTAAAATTTTAGCCCAATCGGAGTTACGGATCTCGAGGAATTTAAGAAATGGTTTTCTGCTAGAAAACTGGAATGCGAAACAGAGAGATAGATCCAATCTCGGAGGGCTCCTACCCTTCGGGGGCCATGGAGACCATGGACCAGAGGGGAAAGCCTCCTCCCATCTAGGGGGGAGGCCAAGTAAGAATAAAAATGGGGGCTCGCACCCCCTCTCTCCCGATGGCATCGGAGCGCCGCCAGGGCAACCATCCTGACGGCGATTGTTGTGGGTACGATCACCTATGGGGCCATCTGGCCTCTCTGTGGTTTGGCTAGAGGAATGCACAAGCACAAAGAGCATAATCAACAAAGAGCACAAAGGTTTTTACCCAGGTTCGGGCCACCGTGAGGTGTAAAACCCTACTCCTGCTTTGTGTATTGTATGTGTATGAGCACAAGTACAAGGAGTGCTTCCCCGGCAAGGTGCAGACAGAGGGAGAGAGAGAGAGAGAGAGAGAGCAGCGGCGCATGCAAGTTGTGCTAGGGTTCAATTGATCGATCCTTATAACCGTAGCCCTGGTCCTCCTTTTATAGCCAAATGGGTCACCATAGTGGCAAATCAGTCATTACATGTTGATTAGATAGCAAACAGTGCTATCATACCTAACTCTGTCGGCTTAGGACAAAAGCATTAAATGCTCCATTAGGTGTCATGTGGAGGAAGAATCCCGGCAAGGCTTCTGCATCACTCGCCCGGCTACCTCATATTTACTTGACACGCTCTCTGGACGGGTGTCATTAAAGGTAAATCTCCTTCCAGCATGCTGCCACGTTCCCGACAATTCTCACCTAATCACCTACAGGCTCGGCACCTCATTGATTAGTGACTAGCCGCTCGATGAGGTGGAGTGTTGGCACTTAGCGAGAGCTTGCCAGTCGCGGAGCTTGCCGGGCCTTCATCTTGCCAGCTCGGCCTTGCCGGCAAGGGTTGCCTTTGGTGTTGATCTTGACGCATCATTTTGATCTTCTCCCAGTAATCTTTTGCAACTGAGCCTTGAATCTTGGTCTTGGCAATCTCCAGCAAGCCTTGGCCAGCAGGGAGGCTACTACTATTTGTGCATAAGTCAAGGTATAAAATACCCATGTTTTATACACCGACAGGAGCCCCCGAGCCTGGGCCATACGCGCGTCCAAAGCGTCGTTGGGCCAGGCCCAAACAATGCACAGACACACGGCGGGAAATTTGTGCCATAATTTTAGCCATGATTATTTTCTTGACGCACGTCCAATCTGTGCATTAAATACGGGTTGTGGGAACGTGGACTGTTGCGGTTATCCTACGGTAGTGCGCCTGTAAAAGCGCTGCTGAGGTAAATAGTAAAGAGCCAGCCCCTCTCGTACCTTCACCATAAAAAGGCAACCACGAGGTGGCGCTGCTCATTCACTCCTGCTTTCCCTTGCTTCTTCTTCTTCCTCTCACCAGAACTGCTTCCGCCGCCGCTGCCACCGATTCGCACCACTGATTCGCACCACAGCTCGACCCTTTCTTCTCCCCTGAGCCCTGATGGCACCCAAGAGGGCCGATGCGGAGGGGAAGAAGCCCGCCAAACTGCTCGACCCCAAGGAGGAGAAGAAGAAGAAGAAGAAGGAGTTGGAGGAACTAGAGAAGCGGTGGAGGGAGAAGGCAATTTCCTCGCCGTCTGCCATGGATGCCAACAGCCTAATCGAGAGGTCGGCCTACATGTGGGGGAGAAACACCAAGGATCACAAGGCTCCAGTGGTTCTTCCTGAAGGCGACAAGAATCTAGCAAATTCATATCCATTCTTCTGTGCTTATTTCTATTGCGGCCTGGTTCCTGCATTCTCAGATTTCTTTAGGGCAATGATGTCTAGCTTTGGGTTCAGGCTGCTAGATTTTACCCCAAATGCTATGACTTGCATGGCAGTTTTTGCCCATCTGTGTGAAGGTTTTATTGGAGTTGCCACCAATGTAGATCTATTCCGCCACTTCTTCGTTCCTCGAATCGAAGACAAGTCGCTCTACGGCAGTGTGGCATGGATCCCCAGGGCCAAAACCAAGGGCCAGTACCTTGCCGGGCAACTTCATCTCAAATGGGAAGAATGGAGGGCAGAGTGGTGTTGGATTCAGGAGGAAAATTTCCCCTAGTTCTGCTTGCCATGTACAGTGTGGGTCGAACGCGGCAAGAACTGGAGTAATTTCGGCGCCACCAAAAAGAAACTTCGCCCAACGTTGAACATGATTGCTCGTCTCAAAGCCGGCAAGCTGACCATAGAAATGGTGGGAGCTGATTTCCTCCGGCGACACATCGCACCGCTGCAGAAGAGGCAGAGATTCACTTGGGAATACCAGGGTGCCGCTAATGTCATGCGGCCGTATCCTAGGCTCAGCAACTATCTGATGGTTATGGAGCATGCCTGTCTCTGCGAACAACTGTTCCGAAGGACTAGCACATTCCACTTGCCAGCCCAGATCGTCCCGCTGCATATCGATTCCGCCAAGGACTCCATCTTGACAATGATGTCAGACTATGATGCTAACAGAGTCAAAGCAGACTGGGACTTTCCTACTATGTAGAATGAGATGGATTGGGCCTCCAACTTGACGGAGGTAGCCTCCCGGAAAGAAACAGACCTCATCCAGGCCACCAAAGAGGAAGAGCTGGCGTATATAGCCAGCAAGGCCACAGAGGTCGCGAGAGTTAATGAGGCAGGTGGTTCTGGCACCGCAGCAGCTGAGGATGATGATGAAGAACATCCCGAGGAGCAATAGGCGGAGCGTGTCGGGGATGAAGCTGCCGGAGCTGATGTTGTCGGGACTGAGGTTGCCGGTGAAACTGAAGTGGAGGAATGCCCCCGAGCTCCGAAGAGGAGACGCCGTCTTTGCAAGGTGGGCAGTAGGGGGCCGACACCCACTGCTCCGTCAAAGACTGGGCCTGTGGTGAAGAAGACGACCACCAAAGCTGGCCACCAAGAAGAAGTACGCCGGCAATCTGCTTGGCGTCCTCAAACTTAGCCTTCATCTTCCTAGCAAGGGGTTGCCGGAGAAACTGGGTCTTCTAACCCGGCAAGCTCGTATCCTCCGGCCCTCAAGAGGGCCAGCGAAACGCCTCCGTCGGAGGGATATGATCTCTCTGCCATTCTCGAGTCTGAAGAAGAGGAGTAAGTGAATTTGTTTTATCTTCATTAAGCCATGACTTCATTTGACTCACCTCTCTCAGAACTTTTGTTTTATTGAACTTGACTTGTAATTTAAATCTTATCTTGCTGTTGCTTCTGCTTTAATCCACAGTTCCAACCACTCCCGAAGAAGGTGAAATCCTTGTGGAGTTAGCCAATATTGCAAAGGATGCTGCTGACAAAGCCACCAAGATTGTTGTTGAAGAAAACCTTGTGCAAGTTGTTGAGGAAGTCAGAGAAATCCCCGAAGAACCTGAGAAGTCCTCCAGCGACACGCTTGACCCCGACAGGAAGGACGTGGAGGAGGTGCCCGTCAATACTGACACGCCTCACCCCGACAACCGACCAGCGGCGTCAATCTTGCAAGTCACATCCAGCAGCTTGGCACTTCTCAGGATGAGTCTGGAGCCCCCAGTTCATCTGGTACCGCGGGGCCAAATTTCTATGAAGAGATTGCTCGGATCCTGCTCCCTCTTACCCAAAGAACCACCAAGCCACTGATGATGAAGATCTAACCTTCCTGGAGATCATGGCCATCAGATTCAAAAGTGTTCAAGAAAGGTACAGTCAAAGGTGGAGCAGGGTTCAAGAGGAGCGCAAATCTGCGGATCTAGCTGACTAGAATTGAAGGAGAAAGCAAACAATCTATGCACGTGGTACAATGAGTAGGCCCGCAATCTTGTGAGACAAGAAGAGAAGCTTACTGCTGCCAAAGAAGAAGTGGAAACCCGTGACGGCAAGTTGATAGAGCGCAAGGTGCTGCTCAGCGCCAAAGAAAAGGACCTTGCCATCCGGGAAGAAGCCCTTACTGCCATTCTCCGTTGTAAGGATGAGGAAATTGAAAAGCTCCTTAAGCAACGAACCCAAGAGCTAGAGGATAGCCACAAGAAATCCATTGAAACCCAAGCCTTGGAGAATGCCGCCAAGCTTAAGGAGGTTACTGACGAAGCTGCCGCCGTTTCCACTGCCAAAGCAGACCTTGAAATCCAGGTGGGCAAACTGAAGGAAGAGCTTGCCGGTAGCAACAAGGAGATCGAGACCCTCAAGGCGAAGCACAGAAAGCAACCCTTACTCTAGGGGAGCTGCAGACACAGCTTTCGTCCAAGAATCAAAATCTGACTACTCCCACCGGTGTAGCTGAGGAATTGAAATCTGTCGGATTTCGGGTTCCGCAAACCCTTGAGAGGTTTGAACTCTAGGGTGCGTGCGAAGAACTCGTCCTCCCCAGTCTGCCTACTCACTAATCTCACAGCCTAGCTCGACGAACTGTAAGGAAAACAGACACAGCAGTTTACCCAGGTTCGGGCCACCTTGCGGTGTAAAACCCTACTCCTGCTTGGTGGATTGGCCTCGAGGGGCTGAGGATGAACTAGTACAGTGGCGAACAGCCTCAGGAGGAGAGGTGTTCTTGAGCTCGAGTGAGCTGGTGGAGTGAGGGTGATCTGAATGATCCGTTGTCCACCCCCCCTCTACGGTGGTGGCTAAGTCCTATTTATAGTGGCCTTGGTCCTCTTCCCAAATGAAAGGCGGGAAGGGATCCTACAACGGCCAAATTCGAAGGGAGACAACTAGTACATGCTATCCTGACAAAAGTAGTCTTCGCCTGCAAAAGCCTCTGGTTGTGACGCCGTGGTGGGCTCGGTGATGACCCCCATCCTGCCGTCCTGGCGGTCTTGGTCTTGTTGCACGGGAATGGAAACCTTTGGCTAATTCCTCGGGACTCCGCGCCTGCGCTTGCCTCATTAGCACCAAAGAGGAAACTGGTACACTGCGCCCGCTGGCGCCCGCCTGGCCTTGGTCGTCATGTCTCACGTCATCTGGACCTCACGAGGTGAGGCTTGCATAGAGATCTCCGCTCCTCGGGAGCCAGCCTGAGGAGGCCGCTCCTCGTGGGGGTCTTGGTGTCGTCCGCCTCGTGAGGCTTGGCCCCTCGTGAGGGTCTTGAGTTGTTGTCGCTGAAGCTGGGCCATACCAGGCCGTTGATGGAGCCACGCCGTGGGCCGCAGGCAGGCAAGTCTGGGTACCATGGTTCCCAGAACGCCGATAGTAGCCCCCGGGCCCAAGGCGCTCTCGCACTTGGCTTCGAGGCAAAGCCAAGGGGCAAGTGCGGAGCGCCGCGGGCCCCCACCGCCTGCGGGCCCGGTCGACGCGTGGCGCTTGATGGGACATGGGCGCCTCCACTTCCCCGCGTGGCCTTGATAACCGCCAGACTTGGCGGCTGCCTGTTGTACGCGCAGTTTCGCCATTGCCGCCCGCCGTGCTCACCCTTGACTCCCCTTCCTTTCTTTGAACTCACGGCTCTTCTCCTGGATCTAGCGCCGCGCCAATCCTCCCTTGATGCCATGGCCCCGAGGTCGAAGAAGAAGAGCAAGGCCTGCGCTCCTGCCGAATCTCGGTCGGGCCTGGAGCCTGCTCTCGATCGGTCGATGGTGGTCAATCAGGAGGGGCTGGATAAGGTCCGGCCGGCCCTTGCCACCGATTTCAATGAGTGGAAGGCGACGATGGTCTGGCCAGCTTCTCGAGCTTTGATTGACATGGAGTCCACTGAGATCCCCATCCATCTTCATGCTCTCTTGGCCGGCTTGGTCCCCCCCTTCTCCGATTTCTTCAATGCCATACTCTCGCATTACCAGATCCAAGTGCTGCATCTGGACCCTCGGTCCATCATCCTCCATGCTGTCTTCACCTTTCTGTGTGAAGCCATGGTGGGCATTGCCCCGTCTATCGCCTTGTTCCGCCATTTCTTCTCGCTCCAGATGGTCGATGACCGCCAGTGCTCGGGGTGCGTGGCCTTCCAGGTCGTGGCGGCGACAGCTGGATCGAGCATCGACTTCACACTCCGCCCGGACGCGAGGGGATTCCGGAAGCAATGGGTGTTCATGGATGTCGGCGTGCGCAACTCCTTGCTTCTGCTCCCGCGAGCGCCGGCGGGGCCCAGCTCTGGTTGGGGGCACGCGAGGCTCACCGACGGTCGGCTCGCCCATGTTTGGTCCAGGTTGACCAGGTTGAAGAAGGTCAGGGTGACGGCGCCGATGGTGGTGAGGGAGTTCGTTCGGTGGTGCGTTGCCCCGCTGCAGCGCCATTCTCGCCCAATGTGGGCCTTCACCGGCAGCAAGGACCGCATGAGGCTCCAGGTTCCTTCGCTTCCTTCCAAGACGCTGCGCACGATGCTTGAGCTCCTGATAGGCAACCCGGCGCCGGCCGCGCTTCCTGAGGAGGGCTGCCTCTTGTACCAATGCTCGAACAAGGAGGACTTCATGAGGCAGATGCTCCCTTTTGATGAGTGGGGGCTGCGCTCGAAGGGCCTTGAAGGGCCCCGCGAGAATCCCATCTTGGTGGCTCCCTTGCTCGTCGACCCTGCGGCGTGCACCCCGGATGTAGATGCAGGGGGGCAAGCGCCACCGGGTACTGCTGGGGCGACTGCTGGGGAGCGGGTGTCGCCAGGTGCTCCCGAGGTTCTGGTGAGCGCTCCTGAGGAGGTCACCGGAGAGCTGGTGCGACCCGACGCTCTTGAGGATGCTACCCCCGCAGCTTGGGCGAGCGGTCCTGAGGTAGCGGCTGGTGGGCAGGCGTGGCCTGGTGCCCCTGAGGCTACCGCCCCTGAGGCCTCGCCGGGCCCCTCGGCTGCTGAGAGTTGCGGCCCGAATCTTGGCCAGCTTCGCCTGAACCTTGAAGCGCTCCACAAGAGGAAGGGGCCTCCAAGCTGCAGTGGTGACGCCTACCGGCCGCTGAAGCAGAGGAAGTACATAGCTGTAGACGAGTAAGTACCTTATCTTCGTGATTTCCCGCGAATCGCGTTCTTTCATGACAATGGCTCCTCAGGATCCCATCGGCTAAGGCGATGAAACCTCTTGAGAAGCGACCTCCAGAGGTCCTTGGCCCACCCTCGACCCCGAGCCCCCCGCACCAGACCCCCGCACGAAGTACGGGGCTGGTCCGAGAGGCGGATGCGCCGCTGAGGGGCCGTGAGCCTATGCTTCCAGCATCCTTCCTTCGCGGTCTTGCTTGGGGCGCACGAGGCGTGCCGAGGGTTCCTCCATTGGTCATCACCGGCGGCTGGGTGATCTCGGCATCGGCTTCGTCTTCGAGCAGCAAGACCGCTCCGCCCAGCACCTTCGCCGAGGCCGGGAGAGCGGCCTGGAAGGCATCGGCCTCCAGCCCCCCGCCAGAGGCAGGCGAGCCGCTCCAAGCCCCTCCGACAACCCCCGGCGTGAAGGATGGGCTTGGCCGAGCGTTGGAGCTTGTGCACGGGCGCGGCGTCGTCCGTCATGGGCTCTTCCGGGAGGCGATGGGTGCGCTGAGCCAGCTCGAAGAAGAGCTTGCCAACGTTGACGCCTGCCTCGAGACGGAGGACCTTCGCTTGGCGCACGAGTGGCACCAGTTGAAGGTTGCCATCAACCTCGGGCATCTTTAGCATGAGCGCGCCAGCGCGAGCGCCGCGGTGTCCCTTGCAACTTCTCGTGAGGCTTGTGCCCGTGCCCTGGAGGAGGCCAGAGCCACCAACCGCCGTCGTGAGGTGGCCGAGGAGCGGGAGCTCCAAGCTTCAAATGCCGCCCTTGAGCAGTAGATCGAAGCACGTAGGGCTGCCCTGGCAGCATCACCAAGCGAGGCCCCTTCTGATGAGAAAGATGTCCAGGAACGCGAGGAGATGCTGGCGCTGGAGGTCTTGGAGCGCAGCCTGGAGCTTGAGTGATTGGAGGTGAGGGAGCGCCAGGTAGCCACGGCTGAGGATGCCGTCGCCGCACGGGAGGCCCAGATCCAGGAGGAGGTTGACCAGAGGGTGAAAAACGCCCGCGAGGCTCTCGCCGACGAGTACCGCCTGAAGTTGGAGCTCCTAAAGGCCGAGGTCGAGGGCAGGACCGCTGCCCTCAGGACAAAGCTGGACGAGGCGGAGCAGCGCGCGAGGGCCGCCAAGGAAGCTCAGGCCTCTGCTCAAGCTGACCTGGCCTCCGCCCGCGCCGAGTTGTCCTTACTCGGGCAGCAAGTCGAGGCCGTCACGTCCCTTGCGGAGAAGACCGCGAACGAAGAAAACTGCCACCGGACGATGCAGCGTGAGTACTCCTCGATGCTCCAGGACCTCAGGGTGAGGGCTAACCAGGCTTTGGGCATGATCCGCGAGGAGAGCGTCGCACACCCGCACGAGGACGACAAAGCCAGCCACCTCCGCTTCATCACCCTGATCGTGACCCGCCTGGAGGACCGGGTGGCGAGGGCTCGCGAGCTCATTGCAGAGAGAAGCCGGGGCCTCCTGGGGCATGCATTCTCATGCATCTTTAGTCACCTCCAGAACCTTGATCCCCATTTTGATTTCTACGCCGCAATAGCCCCCGTGCCCCGGGTCATCCAGGGCAATCTGGCGGAATGCGTGGACGTCCATGTCGACGACCTGGTCGCAGAGTTTGCTCCTGAGGACGACGCGGCCGTGATCACGGCCGAAGAAGGCGATGTGGATGATGATGATGAAGACGACGCCAGTGACAGCGCAAGTGGCGCGGATGAAGGTGGCGAGGACGGCGCTGAAGGCAGCGCCTCTGGCTAGGCCTGCCTTTCCCTTTGCCTTAATCTGTATGCAAAAAACCTTCGGGCATAGCCCTGCGGAGCGTAAAAGCATTTTTGAAGGGCGGGCCCTTATGATGTATGAAATGATGATATGCCTTTTGAAAATAGGATTTGGAATATGCCGTCGCGACCCCGCGGGCTCCCGAGCGGGGTAGTTGTTGCAACTTATCTTGGCTCCATAGGTCTTGAGCGAGTCCTGAGGTCGCGGACGCGCCTTCCTCCTGAGGCGAGCCCGCCGAGGCTCGCGAGGTTTTAAGTCTCCCGGGGAGCCTGCTGGCCCACCCAAGAGGGCCTCGCAAGGAGCCGCTTGCCGGATCACGGCAAGGTGTGCGCGCGATGATCCTGCGGTTATCGCGCTCCAGCCCCCTGGGGGGCCTTGGCATCTCTGGAGCCAGCCCGGGCGTGCTTGGACGCGCGCATACCACGCCCAGCCCCCGCTCGCGTGGCGCTCACGGGGAGGGGTAGCAGGCGCGAGCCTCACTCTTAAAACATGAAGCCAGAAAGCAAGAAATCGCCACGAGACGAGAAAGATTCCCCCCGTTTTTCTTTTAATAAACACACGAAATTCCAAATCTCATTCCAAAAGGCGGCAAGATGAGTTACAGAAAGAAAGGCGGAATCAAATGGCCGCGTCCGGCACCTAGCTAGTCTTCTTGTCTTCTCACCAGCGCGGAGCATGGTGCTTCCACTTGGACATGGGTGGGAGCCCTCGTGTGGCCAGAGGGCGGCACTCAGGAGACTCCGGGGCGTGTACAGCCCCACTCATTATTACGTGAGAGTGTCACAAGCGGAGACCTTCATAGGCGCGGGGCCTTGCTTCACGTCGCCTGACGAGGGCCCCGCCCTGCGCCTCCCCTGACCATCGTTGGGGCGTCCAGAAACCAGGATGATACCAAGGGCAAGGGGGATGCTAGCGGTGCCCTCGGCGACCGCAGGCCCTCCGCCGGGGGGAAGGGCTTGCCGGCGCCTTCCCCGGCGGAGGACCTACCTCCGTCCAGCGCCTTGCTCCATGCGGTGAGGGGGAGGCCCTGGCCCCGGGCTCCCCCCGCGCAGCCCCCAGTGTGCTTCGCCCGCCGGCAGCGGGGCCATCGCCCTGGGGTCCCTGGCCACTGCTGTGGCTTGGTTCACCTGCGGTCCATGGTTAGCATAATCGTGCTCCTGAGATATCGGCTGTACCCAGTGGCTGTTGTCGTTGAAGGTGTCGGTGAAGTTCTGGGGCGGCTCGCGGAGAGCCTCGGCTTCAAGTGCACCCAACGCCCAGCCTGATGAGGGGAACCCGCCGGGGCATTCTCTTGACGCGTACTCTAGATCCATCATGGGGGGTACGTAGGCATCTGGGACTGCCGCGCCAGGGTCGTTGTCTGGGTGCCCCGCGTTGTTGGCTACCAGGCTCGGTGCCAGGCTCTGATGGCCGCAGGGTGGCGCCTCGGTGCGGCCTCAGGAGGGACCGCCCGAGCTCGCCTCGCCCGGGGGTAGCGTGGTCGGGAAAGGACGATCAGCGCTGCGTGCCAGGTTGGTGCCGCTAGGTCCTTCAGGTGCTCCTGGGAGGGGCGCGCGGGTGCGGCGGGGGCCCCCGCGCGCCCCTGTCACAGCCTGCGATGTAGGCAGGGTGCAGAAAGGCGTCGCGCCCCTACAGGCGGCGTCAAGCAGCTCGGTGACCCGCTCCAGCAGGGCATCGCGGCCGCCTTCCGCCAACCGGCACCGTAGCAGCTCCCGTGCCACGATGAGGGTGGCTCGCATGTTCGCCTGCTCCCGGCGAGAGTGTGGTGCCGTCGCCGCGGTGTAGCTCAAAGATAGCATGGTGGCGCGGTTGCGGTGTGGCGCGAGGGCAGGCGATGACGGCCCCCGCCGCCCGCGACCGATAGCACCGGGCGGCGAGCAGGCTGCGAGGAGCGCGGAGTGGAGATCCTCTTGGGCTGACGGCACTGCTCGGGCAGGCCGAACAACCCAGTGCTCAACATGCGCCCTCGGGGCGTCGGCCATGAGAACTGCTGGGTGGTGGCGAATCTGCTGCCAGAAGAGAGTCTCCGACGCACCCCTACCCAGCGCGCCAAATGTCAGATTTCGGGTTCCGCAAACCCTTGAGAGGTTTGAACTCTGGGGTGCGTGCGAAGAACTCGTCCTCCCCAGTCTGCCTACTCGTTAATCTCATAGCCTAGCTCGACGAACTATAAGGAAAAGAGACATAGCAGTTTATCCAGGTTCGGGCCACCTTGCGGTGTAAAACCCTACTCCTGCTTTGTGGTGGATTGGCCTCGAGGGGCTGAGGATGAACTAGTACAGTGGCGAACAGCCTCAGGAGGAGAGGTGTTCTTGAGCTCGAGTGAGCTGGTGGAGTGAGGGTGATCTGAATGATCCGTCGTCCACCCCCCCCCTCTACGGTGGTAGCTAAGTCCTATTTATAGTGGCCTTGGTCCTCTTCCCAAATGAAAGGCGGGAAGGGATCCCACAACGGCCAAATTCAAAGGGAGACAACTAGTACATGCTATCCTGACAAAAGTAGTCTTCGCCTGCAAAAGCTTCTGGTTATGACGCCGTGGTGGGCTCAGTGATGACCTCCATCCTGCCATCCTGGCAGTCTTGGTCTTGTTGGACGGGAATGGAAACCTTTGGCTGATTCCTCGGGACTCCGCGCCTACGCTTGCCTCTTTAGCACCGAAGAGGAAACTGGTACACTGCGCCCGCTGGCACCCGCCTGGCCTTGGTCATCATGGCTCACGTCATCCAGACCTCACGAGGTGAGGCTTGCATAGAGATCTCTGCTCCTCGGGAGCCTGCCTGAGGAGGCCGCTCCTTGTGGAGGTCTTGGTGTCGTCCGCCTCGCGAGGCTTGGCCCCTCGCGAGGGTCTTGAGTTGTTGTCGCTGAAGCTGGGCCGTACCAGGCTGTTGATGGAGCCACGCCGTGGGCCACAGGCAGGCAAGTCTAGGTACCCTGGTTCCCAGAACACCGACAAAATCCAAATCACCACCCTGGAAACAGATCTTGAATCTGCCAAGGAGCGGGAAAGGCTCTTGTTGAAGTAGCTTACTGCGGAAGAAACTCTCTTGGTAGACATCAAGAACAAATTCAAACAACATCGTGAGATGCACTCCTTTTGGACGAAAAGGCCTGTCGATATAGCTGAGCGCCTCTCTTCCCAGCTTGCCGTCATGGATATGAAGAGTTGGAGCTTCACCGTCAATGAACAAGAGGCTGCAAGTGCTAGATTGACCAACTTCTTTGATTGCCTTATTGACGCACTGAAGACATATCACGATGACAGGTATGCCTCGTTCGCCGACGAATCCCAGCAATTTGCGCACAATGTCCTCTACACAGTACTGCTCAAACTTGCTCATTGCAATCACAGCCTTGATCTCGTCGAAATCTTCAAGAAGGTACTACGGGACACCGATGTCATAGCCGCCGACAAGATTGCTGCTCCTCTTGCTGACATAGTTCTCAAAGTTCCCCAGATCCAAGGCGATCATCGGGATTAAGCTTGTCGTCACACCCACTGTTGTCCTGTCATGTAAAAGATACATTTGACCTTATGTTAGACCTGCACTGCTTTTGTGATATAATATAACTTAATTAGATGCATGAATTCATGCTATCCCCCTTGTTTGTTTCTGTTTTTGCATGACATGTTCCCTATGCAGTTTGGAAACTTGCCGGTGCACACACTTGCCACAAGCGCTTTGAGGAATGGGTCCTTAGCAGCCTGCTGGAAGTGCCGCCATCGGCAAGATAACTTGACGGTCACAGCGCGGCTACAAACCTTGCCGAGCGAACTCTGTCAGGCCCATGGGACTGGGGGTACCCAGGCCCGTCTGCCTGCGGCCTAGGGTGCAACGCATGATCAAGGGCCCAGCGGATGGCCCACTACTGGATTTCACGAGCAAAACCCTCGCGAGGCACACGTCAGCAAGCGCCATCAGGGTTCTCGCGAGGCCCTCCCGTTAGGCGGCCTCCTGAGGGAGCCTCCCAAGGCCCCTTGCGGAGGCGGATGGCTCGAGGGCTCTTTAGCCCGGTCGCGCGGGCCTGAGCCTTCATGTGGAGGCTTTCCCCTTTTGTGCTAAGGGAGCAAAGACAGCGCGCCGATTCCCAAAGTAATCCCAAAAGGTTGCCGGAATGGTGCAAGAAGGCCAGGACTACGGGCGCGCTAGGACGGAGGTCACCACCGAGCCCACCAGCGTGTCATGGCAGGAGGCTTTTGCAGGCAAAGACCACCTTTACTTAGGATAAGCTGCAACCTTGTCCCCCTTCAAACTGGCTATTGTGGCAACCCTTCCCACCATGTGTTTTCGGGGGAAGAGGACTAGAGGAAGTATAAGAAGTGGGCGAGGTGCAACCATAGAGAGGTGGGATCGGTTCATCGACTCATTCTTGGCAGCTTGAGCCCAACGCCTGTACTCTCTCTTGCCAAGCAATCCAGACAAGCAGGAGTAGGGTCTTACACCACGAGGTGGCCCGAACCTAGGTAATTGTTGCGTATTTATTCTTCTTCCTTAGCTCGAGCACGCCGAAGCATCACCGGAGGTTGTGAGGCAGAGTAGAGCGGTAGCAGCGAGCGCACCCCAGAGTTCGAACCCCTTGGGTCCCCGAAGCCCTGATTCCGACATTTTGGTGCGCCAGGTAGGGGTGCACGGCTGTTCTTCCAATTTGCTTTGACTCCCACTTCGCCAACTCCATGGCCGACGCTCGCTGTGTGCGTGCTGAGCGCCGGGCGGCTCGTGTCGCCCAGACCGCGCCTGCGGGCCACGACGGTCTCCACCAATCTGCTGGTGCCACGGGTGCCGCCTGTCGGAGTAATGGACCACGGGTACCCCAAAGACGGGGAACCAACGCTTCAAGACATCGGGGTGGCCAAAGCCCCTCAGTCCGGATACTCCGGCCGGCTCGCCGCTCGGCCGCTCCACCCGGCCTGCTGCCTAGCCGGCTGCCGGCTGCGCCAGCCAGCTGGTTGCCCGGAGTCAACCGCGACATCACATCCGACACGACACGGACGAGACGGCCGTACCCGTGCACTGATGAGCAATAGTGGAGCACTGTACGTGAGTCACCCCAAATCATCATGTATAGTGTCACTTGTCCCTGGGCACTGTTTATGAAGTGACCCAGGGGAAAAGCCGGCATGCACCACGATGTGCCCATGCCACTAGCTAGCTAGCTCCCAAGCTAGCCCACACTATATAAAGCCACCCATCCATCCATCCAGGGAAGGGACAAGGCACTCACGCCACACACATTCGGCCACAAGCTAGCCACTAGTGCACTTGGCACTCATACCACACGCATGCATACTTGAGGCCAGATGCCCATAGCTGCGTTCCGTAATACAGCTCCAAGAGCAACTCTGTACTACCAGATGTATACCCCACATATATACAGACATGCAAGAGTAGGGGTATTATCTCTCCGGAGAGCCCCGAACCTGGGTAAACCCCCGTGTGCTATTCACTTACCCGTCCCGGATATTCCACGGCAGTCTTGCCCTCACCTCAAGCCACCCTGTGGCATCTGTCGTCTCGCGGTACCCCCTGGCGACTGACGCGAGAATACTCTGACAGTTGACGCCCACCGTGGGGCAGGCTTCTACTGGAACTGCGGTCTGGGCGGGACCCTTTTCGTCATCATCGCCGTGACGTCACCGCCGTCTCTCCGGCCGCGCTTGAGGGCTCGACATCAACTCGCCCCCGGTGCGACCGCGCGGGGCGACGCGTCGTCATCGGTGGCCTCGCCCTCTCCATCGTCACTGCCGCGACGTCGCTGCCGTCTCTCCGGCGGCGCTTGGGGCTCGACTTCACCATGCCCAAGCCGCGCGCGTGCGGGGCGGCATGTCCCCGTCGTCTGCCTCCGTCCGCGCGTGCATGCGCCGCGTCCGGCCTCCCCCACCTCCGGCTGCTTCGTCCGCAGCCGTGCACCCGCTCCACTACGCCGTTTCGCTCCGGCACTCCGGTGGCTTTTTTCCCTGCCTCCGCTGCGAGCTTTCCCGCCGCTGTAGCTGCTGCTGCGTCCCGCTGTAGCTGCTGCTGCGTCCCGCTGTAGCTGCAGTTGCGGCCGTGCCTCGCTACTGCTCCTCAACCGCGACGCCTCACACCGCTAGCCTCGCTGGTCAGCTCTGGCCCCGGATCCGCTCCATTCAGGCCCAAGCCTCGCGCGGCCGCGCGCTGCTACAGCCCCGCCTCGGTCCCGGCCTCTGGCTCCCCTGCAGCCTCTTCTCGGCCACCGGACATGGCCTGTGTAGCCAGACTGGCCGTGGCCATGGCGCCGCTCGCCTGCGCCTCTAGACCGCCTCTTCTCCCACCCAGCCGTGGCTACAAACCCGTCAAACGAGCTATTGCACGGCATCCACTCCCAGTGTAGCACGCCCTCGCCCTGCTGGCCTCTCCCAGGAAGGCCGCCACCGCCTCATGCCCCATCACCGTGGCCACCCGGCTGGTCTCCCTCGCCGGCGTGCATCCGTGGCTCCTCCTCGCCTCGCTGACCGCGGCTCCCCGTCGCCCCCGCGCGTCCGCGCTCAGGTCGCCTCGCTGTGCCCCCGCACCATGGCTGCCCCCCTGCCCGCGACCGCTGCACCCGTCCGCCCGCCCGGCACCTCTCATGCGTGTCCAGCATCCCCGCCGACGCGGCCGCTCCCGGCCTTCCCCACGCCTAGCTTCGCGCTGCTCACCCCCGCCGCTCCTCCAGCCGGCTGTCGCGGCCCGTGCCGCCTCGCGCCGTCCCCGCGCGCCTCGCCGCTGCAGCCGGCAACCGCGCCGGGTCGCCGCTGCCGCATCCCGCGCGCCGGCCGGGTCGCAGTTGCCGCCTCCCGCGCCTCCGTCCGTCCGAGTCCACGCTCGCACGCGCGTCGCGCCGCGTCTGCTGCCAGCACCCTCCTTCGCACCAGTCGGCTCCAGGCCCCCGCGGCCGGTTCCGGGACCCCGCCGGCTCGCCTCCGTCCGCAGCCGAGTCCTCCGCACCTGGCTTCCCGAGCCGCCTGCCGGCTCCCGCGCCCCGCCTGGCTGCTCCGGCCCCGCGCGCGCGTCCTTCGCCTACCGCCTCGCCCAGCCGGCTGCGCCGCGCCAACTCCGCGCGATCCAGCGCCACCCGCGAGCCAGCTGCCGGCCCGCCGGCCCCTCACCGGCTGCGCGAGCCTGGCCGCACGCCCTCGCCCGCCCGGTGGCCTCCACCCGCGGCGGCCTGCCGCCCGCCCCGGCTCGACCTTCCCGCCGGCTCGCCGCTCCGGCCGACCTCTGGGTCACGCCCCCGCCGGCTGCCCCATGCAGAAACAGAGAAAAGAAGAAGCGGGGGCCGGCTGCTCGCTTGGGGCTGGCTGAAAAAGTCAAAGGCCGGGTGTCAAGGGCCGGCTGACCAAAAAAAAAGAGAATGAGGCCGGCTGAAAGAAAAGTTGCCGTCGGCTGCCCATCCAAAAGTGACTCTGGCTGCCCAGACGGGTCGAGAAAAAGAAACGTGGCCGGCTGCTCAAGACGGCTTGCTAAAGAAAGGAAACAAGTTTGCGTCCGGCTGCCAACAGCCGGCCGAAAAGAAGAAAAAAGAAAAGACCGCCCGCGCTCGACGCTAGGTGCGACTCCACATCACCGCCCTGCCAGCTGTTCGGCCTGCCCGCGTCGCCGTCTGGCCGCCCAGTCCGCCTGCCGGCTTCGACGCCTGGCCGACTAGGGGCCCGACCCGTTCGCCCGTCCGCCTCGACGCCGGCTGCTTCAAGAGGGCTCGGCCGCGTCCCGCTCGCCGCCTGGCCGGTCGAGCCCGACCGGCTGGACTCCCCTCGAGCGCCCGGAGGCTCGAGGGCTACCCCCAGCGGGTGCGCCGGCGCGCTCCGCGAGCATCGAGTCGCGCCGGCTGTTATCGGCAACCTCCGCCTCTCACGAAAACCAATGTGAGCTCCTCACCCGCATAATTTTGCATCGCGCAAACTCGGACAACCCCGAGCAACACTTGGGGACCACCTCCGCCTTTATTACAGTTGCACTACTGTTCGCCCCGGCGCTAGCCAGTGTTGGCCCGGAGGCTGGCCGCTTGGCCTGAGACGTTTGTTCCCACAAACGACTTAGTAGCGTGCGCGGTACCGAAGGCTCACTCTTCATCTCAGCTACAGACCGCAGCGCGGCTGTCCAGCTAGCAAGAGCAAACGCTGGAGGCCACCCACGCGAAAAACGTCCGGGGAGAAAACGATTCAGGCGACCCGGCCGTTTGCTTTATGAGTATCTGCTCGGTCGAATCTGCTCCCAGAGTCTGAATACTGTACGCTTCACTCCGCGGCCCACTCTCAGCCACAGACCGTCACGCGGCTGTCCGGCTAGCGAGAGCACAAGCCAAAGAGCGGAAGGGACATGAAAAAGATTGAAGGGGGCTCGGACGAAACCGAGTCGGCACCCTGCGCATAAAACTCGCACTGCTAAAACTAAGCATTCAATATTGCTACGCCCGTCTAACCCTGTTTTTTGCATGATCACTTCCATGGGGAACCCCCCTCTGCCCGACTCTCCGAGTCGCCCGGAGGCTCGGAGGCTACACCCAGTTGGTGCGCTGGCGCGCCCCCACTGGAAGCAAGACGCGCCGGCTGCAGCCCGCAGCCGGCTGTCATCGACAACATCAGTCGGCGGACTCTGCGTCCGCGCCCGACAACATCAGTCGGCGGACCCCACGTCCGCGCCCGACAGCATCAGTCGGCGGACCCCGCGTCCACGCCCGACAGCATCAGTCGGCGGACCCCGCGTCCACGCCCGACAGCATCAGTCGGCGGACCCCGCGCCCGTGCCCGACAGCTTCAGTCGACGGACCCCACGTCCGCGCCCGACAGCATCAGCCGGCGGACTCCGTGTCCGCGCCCGACAGGGGCCCGCGCCCACCAGCCGGCGGACTCTGTGTCTGCGCCCGGCACCCTCGACGTCGCCGTTGGTTTCATCATCAACAACAAGACCCTCCGCCCAACTTTTCCAAGTTGCCCGGAGGCTCGGAGGCTACACCCAGCGGGTGCGCTTGCGTGCCCCCACTTGGAACATGCCGCGCCTGTTGCACGCCCGCCGCCGGCTGCAACCGGCCCCTCGACGCCATCGTCTGCACCAACAACCGCGAAAACCCACCGCCCAACTTTTCCAAGTTGCCCGGAGGCTCGGAGGCTACACCTAGCGGGTGCGCTCGCGCGCCCCTGCCGGAAGCAAGCCGCGCCGGCTGCGGTCCGCAGCCGGCCGTCATCGACAGCCTCTACATCAACGCCCGCTAAAAAACCTCCTCCCAACTTTGCCAAGTTGCCCGGAGGCTCGGAGGCTACTGTCGGAGTAATGGACCACGGGTACCCCAAAGACGGGGAACCAACGCTTCAAGACATCGGGGTGGCCAAAGCCCCTCAGTCCGGCTACTCCGGCCGGCTCGCCGCCTGGCTGCTCCACCCCGCCGGCTGCCTAGCCGGCTGCCAGCTGCGCCAATCAGCCGGTTGCCCGGAGTCAACCGCGACATCACATCCGACATGACATGGATGAGACGGCCGTACCCGTGCACTGCTGAGCAATAGTGGAGCACTATACGTGTGTCACCCCAAGTCATCATGTATATTGTCACTTGTCCCTGGGCACTGTTTATGAAGTGACCCAGGGGACAAGCCGGCATGCACCACGACGTGCCCATGCCACTAGCTAGCTACCTCCCAAGCTAGCCCACACTATATAAAGCCACCCATCCATCCATCCAGGGGAGGGACAAGGCACTCTCGCCACACACATTCGACCACAAGCTAGCCACTAGTGCACTTGGCACTCATACCACACGCATGCATACTTGAGGCCAGATGCCCATAGCTGCGTTCCGTAATACAGCTCCAGGAGCAACTCTGTACTACCAGATGTATACCCCACATATATACAGACATGCAGTAGTAGGGGTATTATCTCTCCGGAGAGCCCCGAACCAGGGTAAACCCCCGCATGCTATTCGCTTACCCGTCCCGGATATTCCACGGCAGTCTTACCCTCACCTCAAGCCACCCCGTGGCATCTGTCGTCTTGCGGTACCCCCTGGCGACTGACGCGAGAATACTCCGACACCGCCGCCATCGACCCTACCACCCGCGAGCAGTAGGACTCCTCCTTGCACCCCTCAGTGCAGCAGGATGGCCACACCGCTACAACCTCTTCCTCCCACGCCCGTCGAGGACCGATGAACGCGCAGGCCGCGCTGCTCATTATGTGTGAGCTGCTCCGCTACCGCCCGGCGGACGCCGGCTACGACGCCTGTTTTGGCCGCATCACCGAGCTCGTCAACACCACCGGAGAGTCCCCGGTGCCCTCTCACTTGCTCCGACCTCCGCCATCCCGCACTGGGGACATGGCGCACGGTGCGCCTCCGCCCCCTCCCCTACGCAGCGACCTCGTTGAGCCCTAGCGCGATGCGCGACCCGCCACGCGGGGCCCCCGCGCCGACCGGGGATGAAGCCAGCTACCAGATCATCCACCACGCGCCGCCCGATGCGCGCGTGCTCCTTGAGCAACAGTGCTAGCACCAAGACCGGATCATCCAAGAAGTCGCGGCAATCGGGCACCAGAACCGGGCCTCCCTTGTGTGCGGCTTCTTCTCAAGCAGTGTGGGCTACCAGGCCTTCACTCGCGAGCTGCGTCGGGTGGTTTGGCCCATCAAGTTCAAGCCGGAGCTGCCCCCGCGCTATGACGGCATCCCCAACCCCACAGAGTTCCTCCAACTCTACGCGTTGAGCATTCAGGCGGCAAACAGCGACGATAAAGTCATGGCGAGCTGGTTCCCCATGGCCCTCAAGGACAGCGCACACTCCTAGCTAGGATCGAACTAAAACAGGTAAAGATAGTAAAAGTGATGGTGATACGATACCGAGGCACCTCCCCAAGCTTGGCACAAGCCAAGGGGAGTGCCCATACCCATGTAATCAAGTTTCTTTCTTTGGTGATGATGGTGGTGACGAAGTAGTGGGCTTGTCCTTCAGCTTTAGCAGATATTCAAGCTAATGGTTGATACTCCGGAGGGCGATGTTTTTCTCTTCCAACAAATTAACTTCATGAGTAGAGATGTGTTTTGAGCGCAAATTGTTTCAAAAACCCTTAGGCTATCAATTTCAGATGGAGAGAGGTAATCATAGAAAGGTTGAAGGATATCCTCCTTCTCCATGGCTTCCTCCATAGGTGTAGCTTGACCTCCCTCCTGTGCCTGGCTTCCCACGACTTCCTCAACCTTTTCCTCTTTGTCGGGTTCCTCCTCTGCGTATGACCATTCATAGTAAACCTCACTGTATGGGCGTTTGCCCGGCGAAGGTTGCATGATCTGGTGCTTGGTGCGGAGCTTTGAAGGGGCCATGGCGATCTAGATATGTCAGAAAAATAGCACGAAACAAGAACATAGGATATTTCTACGATACGGTGGTCAAAACGTCCGAGAGTATATATAAAGAATTTTTATCTTGCAAAACAAGTATTCCATAATAAAACGGAGTCAGGAAGGCTCACGAAGTGCCCACGAGCCACCTGGGCACGCCCTGGTGCCTCGTGTGCACCTCGTGGGCCCCCTCAGCTGTTTGTTATTTTGGTATTTTTTCTAATATTCCAAAACAGACAGAAAGTATTTTTATGGAATTTTTGGAGTCAGTTTACTTACTATATCACGTACCTATTCCTTTTCAGGGTTCTGGAGTGTTCTGGAAGGTCTCTCTTATGTGTTCCTCCGGTGTCATAGTTTGAATAATGTTACTTTCAACATTAATAGGTGTACCTGAGATGTAGTGCTTAATTCTTTGTCCATTGACCACCTTCGGATTAGTGCCTTCGGAGTTGTTGATCTTAATAGCTCCAGAACGATAAACTTCTTCAATGATGTATGGTCCTTCCCATTTAGAGAGAAGTTTTCCTACAAAAAATCTAAAACAAGAATTGTACAATAGAAAATAATCACCCACTTTAAATTCCCGTTTTTGAATTCTTTTATCATGCCATCTCTTAACTTTTTCTTTAAACAACTTGGCATTTTCATAATCTTGGGTTCTCCATTCATCTAACGAGCTAATATCAAATAACCTATTCTCACCGGCAAGTTTAAAATCATAATTAAGTTCTTAGATTGCCCAATATGCTTTATGTTCTAACTCAAAAAGTAAATGACATGCTTTTCCATAAACCATTTTATACAGAGACATACCCATAGGATTCTTATAAGCTGTTCTATAAGCCCATAATGCATCATCAAGTTTCTTGGACCAATTTTTTCTAGATCTATTGATGGTCTTTTGCAAAATTAACTTTATTTTTCTATTCCTCAATTCAACTTGACCGCTAGATTGAGGGTGATAAGGGGATGCAATTCTATGGTTAACATCATATTTAGCAAGCAGTTTACGGAATGCACCATGAATAAAATGTGGACCACCATCGGTCATTAAATATCTAGGGACTCCAGACCTCGGGAAAATAACTTCTTTAAGCATTTTAATAGAAGTCTTATGATTAGCACTACTAGTTGGAATGGCTTCTAGCCACTTAGTAACATAATCAACAGCAACTAAAATATGTGTATACCAATTAGAAGAAGGAAAAGGTCCTGTATAATCAAATCCCCAAACATCAAATGGTTCGATAACAAGTGAATAATTCATAGGCATTTCCTGACGTCTACCAATATTACCAATTCTTTAACATTCATCACAAGCTAAAACAAACTTACGAGCATCCTTGAAGAGAGTAGGCCAATAAAACCAAATTGTAATACCTTATGTGTGGTTCTATCTCCAGCATGGTGTCCTCCATAAGCCTTGGAGTGACACTTCAGTAGGATTTGTTCTAGTTCATGCTCAGGTATACAACGTCTAATAATACCATCTACTCCTTCTTTATAAAGATGTGGGTCATCCCAGAAGTAATGTCTTAAATCAAAGAAAAACTTTTTCTTTTGTTGGTATGTGAAACTAGGCAGTATAAATTTAGCAATGATGTAATTAGCATAGTTTGCATACCAAGGAGTATTACGAGAAGCATTTATAACAGCTAATTGCTCATCTGGAAAACTATCATCAATAGGTAGTGGGTCATCAAGAACATTTTCCAACCTAGATAAGTTATCAGCTATGGGATTCTTCGCTCCCTTCCTATAAGTAATATGCAAATCAAATTCTTGTAGCAATAGAACCCACCTAATGAGTCTAGGTTTAGCATCTTTCTTTTCCATAAGATATTTAATAGCAGCATGGTCGGTGTGAATAATTACTTTAGAATCAACAATGTAGGATCTGAATTTATCACATGGAAACACAACTGCTAAAAATTCTTTCTCAGTAGTAGCATAATTTCTTTGAGCACTGTCTAGAGTTTTAATAGGATAATGGATAACATTTAATTTCTTGTCAACTCTTTGTCCTAGAACAACACCAACAGCAAAATCACTAGCATCGCACATAATTTCAAATGGTAAGTTCCAATCAGGTGGTTGGACAATAGGTGCAGAGCTTAAGGCTTTCTTAAGTGTTTCAAAGGCTTATACACAATCATAAAAAAACAAATGGAACATCCTTTTGCAAGAGATTAGTAAGAGGCCTAGAAATTTTAGAGAAGTCTTTAATAAACCTTCTATAGAAACCAGCATGACCAAGGAAACTTCTTATACCTTTAATATCTTTAGGACATGGCATTTTCTCAACTGCATCAACCTTGGCTTTGTCTACTTCAATACCTCGTTCAGAAATTTTATACCCCAAGACAATATCTTCATTTACCATAAAGTGGCACTTCTCCCAATTCAGGACAAGATTAGTTTGTTCACATCTCTGCAAAACTCGATCAAGGTTGCTTAAGCAATCATTAAAAGAAGTCCCGTAAACAGAGAAATCATCCATGAAAACCTCAACAATCTTTTCACAAAAATCAGAGAATATAGCAGTCATGCATCTTCGAAAGGTAGCAGGTGCATTGCATAAACCAAAAGGCATACGTCTATAAGCATAAGTTCCAAAAGGGTAAGTAAAAGTAGTTTTCTCTTGATCTTCTTGTGACACAGGTATTTGAGAGAAACCGGAATATCCATCAAGAAAACAAAAGTGTGTGTGCTTGGATAGTCTTTCTAGCATTTAATATATAAAAAGGCAAGGGATAATGATCTTTTCTAGTGGCTTTGTTTAATTTCCTAAAATCAATTACCATCCTATAACCAATTACAATTCTTTGTGGTATAAGCTCATTTTTATCATTAGGAACAACGGTAATGCCTCCTTTCTTAGGAACACAATGAACATGACTTGCCCATCTACTATCAGCTATGGGATAGATTATACCTGCTTCCAGAAGATTTAATATTTCAATTCTTACCACATCCTTCATCTTAGGATTTAACCGTCGTTGATGATCAACAACCGGCTTAGTGTCAGGTTCCATATTAATCTTGTGCTTACATAGAGTGGGACTAATGCCCTTAAGATCATCAAGAGTATATCCAATAGCGGCACGGTGCTTCCTCAAAGTTTTAATTAATCTCTTTTCCTCATGTTCTAAAAGGTTAGCAATAACAATAACAGGATATATCTTCTTTTCATCAAGATAAGCATATTTCAATGTATCAGGCAATTGTTTCAACTCAAACATGGGATCACCTTTAGGTGGAGGAGGCCCTCCAAGGGTTTCAACAGGCATATTGTGTTTAAGGATAGGTGGTTGATCAAAGAACATCTTTTCTATTTCATTTCTTTCATTCATGTGCATTTCATTCTCATGGTCTAGCAAATATTATTATAACGGATCAGTAAGAGGTACGACAATAGAAGAAAGACCAATAATTTCATCCTTACTAGGCAATTCTTTATTATGAGGTTGTCTATGGAACTTAGAGAAATTAAACTCATGAGATACATCACCAAAGTTAACACTGACAGTTTCTTTATTGCAATCAATCTTAGCATTAACTGTATTCAAGAAAGGTCTACCAAATATAATGGGACAAAAATCATCTTGTGGAGAAGCAAGAACTAGAAAATATGTAGGGTATTTTATTTTTCCACACAAGACTTCAACATCTCTAACAATCCCAAGTGGTGAAATGGTATCTCTATTCGCAAGTTTAATAGTAACATCAATGTCTTCTATCTCAACAGGTGCAATATCATTCATAATCTCTTGATATAAGGTAAATGGGATAGCACTCACACTAGCACCTAAATCACATAAGCCATGGTAACAATGATCTCCTATTTTAACTGAGACATTAGGCATGCCAACGACAGGTTTATTCTTATCCTGAGGATCGGGTTTAGCTATTCTTGTAGCTTCACTACAGAAATAAATAGCATGCCCAACAATATTATCGACCAAGAGATCCTTAACCATAGCAACATTAGGTTCAACTTTAATTTGTTAAGAGGGTCTAGGTGCTCTAATATTACTTTTATTAACCACAGTTGAAACTTTGGCATGTTCCTTTATCCTAACAGGAAAAGGCGGTTTCTCAATATAAGCAGTAGGCAAAACTGGATCAACATTGTAAATGATAGTTTCATCTTTAACTATAACGGGTCTCTCAATATTTTCCTAAATAGGTGGATGATATTTAAACCACTTCTCCTTAGGGAGATCAACATGAGTAGCAAATGATTCACAAAAGGAAGCTACTATCTCAGAGTCAAGTCCATATTTAGTGCTAAACTTACGAAAAGCATCGGTATCCATAAATGATTTAACACAATCAAACTTAAGTATTATACCTGACTCTTTAACTTTGTCAAGTTCCCAATCTTCAGAGTTGCATTTAATTCTTTCCAAAAGATCCCATCTGAATTCAATAGTTTTCTTCATAAAGGAACCAGTAGAAGAAGAATCAAGCATGGTTTGATCATCATGATAAAGCCGGGCATAAATTTTTTGTAAGATAATTACCGTTGAGAGCTCATGATTGGGGCATGTGTACATCATCTAATTAAGCCTCCCCAAGATTGAGCGATACTTTCTCCTCATGAGGCCAAACATTATATATATAATTCCTATCACGATGAACCAGATGCATAGGATAAAGCTTTTTATCAAATTCCAATCTCAATCGGTTCCAATCCCAAGTTCCAATATCATCACATAGCCTATACCATGTCAATGCCTTTCCCTTAAAAGATAAAGGGAAAACTTTCTTCTTAACTTCATCTCCGGGTAAACCTGCAAGCTTAAATAATCCACAAACTTCGTCCACATAGATTAGGTGCATATCAGGATGTGTTGTTCTATCTCCTGCATAAGGATTAGCTAGCAGTTTCTCTATCATACCCAAAGTAATCTCATAATAAATATTTTTAGTAGGTGCAGTAGGTTGAGGAGAAACTCTTTGTGCTCCTGGACAAGGTGAAGATACCCCGAACAAACCCTTCAAAGGATTATTTTCCATAGTAACAAGTGACAGTAAATTTCAGCACGTAATAAAAATGTTTCCTTACCAAATTCCACTCACCAAAGGCGCTTCACTCCTCGGCAACGGCGCTAGAAAAGAGTCTTGATGACCCATAAGTATAGGGGATCAATCATAGTACTTTCTATAAGTAAGAGTGTCGAACCCAACGAGGAGGAGAAGGAAATGACAAGCGGTTTTCAGCAAGGTATTCTCTGCAGGCACTGAAATTGTCGGTAACAGATAGTTTGGTAGCAAGATAATTTGTAACGAGCAATAGATAGTAACGGTAACAAAAGTGCAGCAAGGTAGACCAATCCTTTTTGTAGCAAAGGACAGGCCGGAATGGTCTCTTATAATAAGCAAAGCATTCTTGAGGACACACATGAATTTCATCTAGTCACTTTCATCATGTTTGTTTGATTCGCATTCATTACTTTGATAATTTGATATGTGGGTGGACCGGTGCTTCGGTGTTGTTCTTACTTGAACAAGCCTCCCACTTATGATTAACCCCTCTTGCAAGCATCTGCAACTACGAAAGAAGAATTAAGATAAATCTAACCATAACATGAAACATATGGATCCAAATCAGCCCCCTACGGAATAGCGCATAAACAAGGGTTTAAGCTTCTGTTACTCTAGCAACCCATCATCTAATTAATACTCCACAATGCCTTCCCTTAGGCCCAAAGATGGTGAAGTGTCATGTAGTCGACGTTCACATGACACCACTAAAGGAAGCAACAACATACATATCATCAAAATATTGAACGAATACCAAATTCACATGATTACTTATGACAAGACTTCTCCCATATCCTCAAGAACAAAAGTAACTACTCACAAATCATATTCATGTTCAAGATCATAGGCGTATTGAATAGCATAATGGATCTGAAGATATAATAGGTAGATGGGTCTGGGTACCCCCGGTCCCAAAACTCTGATAGTAGCCCTCGGGCCCACGGCGCGCTCAGCCTGGCTTCGAGGCGAAGGCAAAGAGGAGAGGGCGAAGTGACGTGGGCCCTAACCGCCTACGGGCTAGGCTTGACGCGTGGCACATGATGGGACGCGGACGCCCCACTTCCCCACGTTGCGTCATCAACTGCCCAGGCTGACAGAAGTCTGGCACGCGCCGCAGCGCCAGTTGGCCTTCTCTGATCGCTTATAAGAGGGCGAAAGGGCAGAGGCCCCGACCCATCTCTGTCTTCTTGTCCATTAGCCTCCAACCCTTGCTGCTGCAGCCATGACGCCCGTGAGGAGGTTCTCCGCCGAAGTGGTGCAGGAGGGGCCGGAGCGGCCGCAACCCAAGAGGGGACGCGGCCGCCCCCGCAAGTATGACGCCGCGCCCGCGACGCCTCCTTGAGGACGCAGGCGCCCTCCGTTGGCGGTCTGCACCGGCTCTGGTAGCCGCGTGAAGAACTTCGTCTGCGGGCAGGTTCGCGGGAAGCGGCGCACCGGCGGACGTGGGGGCGGAACGACGTCGGCGCCCGACCACCTCGTGCATGGGCGCACTCCGCCGAGTCGGCCCGCGAATTTGTCGTGTGGATGGAGAGTCCGCCGCGCACCTGGATCCAGCTCCCGGGCTCCTTCACGGGGGAGCTGGCGGTGGACGGCCCTGTTGGGCTGTGGCTACAGCCCGACGGCTGCTACAGCAAATCCTCCTGGGCGGAGGTTGAAGTCACCCCCTCCGGCTTTGTGTTCTTGACCCGGGGGTGGCAGTCGTTCACCCACGCCCACGACCTGAAGGGGAGGCACACCCTCCAATTCAAGTTTGATGGGGCGGCGACGCTCTACGTGAAGATCTTCGAGGAGACGGGCTGCCGCCTCGCATGTTGCCCGGCGGGCGACAGCAGCAACAGCAACGACGACAACCACGACAGCGGTGGTGGCATCCTCGGCGGTGAACTTGCCCTTGGCGACGGCCATGGCGCCTCTAGCGGGACGACACCTTCTCCAGGGAAAGCGGGAGTAACGACGACTACGAAGAGCCGCAACGCCACCGCGTCAAGGTGGAGGACGACTCCGACTAGGCATCCGCGATGCCGGAGTCAGTGCTTCAGGAGCTGCGGCCTCCGGGAGGCTATTTCTTTTGTTTCTTTTATTCCCTGCATCAAAAACCATCAAGGGCCCCGTGGGGGCGTGTAAGGAACCACGGCGCTCGCGCCTTTACCTTAATGCTTTCGACTCATGTTTAAGTTATTATGGCGCCTCTCATTTGAGTTTAACTCTTTTTTCTTTCCAATCGCTTTATGCTCTGCGTCGCCGGGACCCAGTCCCCAGGTAAGCTTCTGCCGTCACTGGTACGCTAGGTCACGATGCCTTGTGCAAGGCCAAGAGGTGAGCGACCTGAGGTCCGATAAGAGCTCCCGAGGCGTGATGCTCAAGAGGCCCCCCTAGAAGCGCAAGCGGCTTTCCAGAGAAAAAGGGGTTTTTCGCCCAAACGAGATCGTGAGAGTCAAGGTAAAGTAAGGCTCGCGCCTGGCGCGAATAAGGCGACTTAACTTAGGGTGCTCGTGGCCCGTGAGGGATTCCCGCTTCGCGAGGGTGCGCCTCCTTGGAGTTTGGTCCTCTGTATGCTTTCTGCTCTGCAATGAGTTAACACAAGTCCCACTAGGGGTGCGTGAAAAGATCGCCGTCCTTTGTACTTCAAGCGATGTCTGCGCTGCTGCACCGTGCCCCTCTTCCCGTATTCCCTTGCGAGGTTTACCCCTCATTTCCTTGCTCACCAAGGTGCTCTACGTCCTCAGGACCCGACCCTCGAGCGGAGCTCAGCCGCCGCTGGTATGTCAGGTCGTGATGCCTGGGACAAGGCCAGGGGGTGAGGGCCCAAGAGCCAGTAGGGGCTCTTGAGGCGCGATGCTCAAGAGCCCCCCTTTTAACGTGCAAGCGGCTTCCGCGAAACGGTGCGGTTCGCCTCGCGGGGGTTGCAAGGAAAGGGACTTTGGCCGGCAACATGCAGCGGACCAAGTGATTTTACTTAGCCTTTCGCGGATCAAACCGCTACCTGATTGAAGCCGACCCTCCTGAGGCGGCAGGGTGTCGTCAAGGAGCCGTTCGAACGCCTGTCTCCTGAAGTTCCTACGCATTTGACAGATCACGAAATACATAGGGCGGCATGCGCTTGCTGATCTACTTATGATTGTTCCATGAGAAGACAAGGCACTAAGGACCTGGTGAGGTGACGTGCACGGGGCCAGCCCGCGAGCCAGAGCTCAGTCGCTTAGATTTATCAACGCTACAGGGACGGACCCAAGCACAGGCGCCGTGCCAGTAGCCCCCTCTCATGGGACGTTCAGCAGGAGAGCTGGCAATGCGTGAAGCCTGCGGGGTGACGACTCCAAAAGTGATGTGACACCAAGCGCAGGGCTAACAGCCATAGCAACTCATGAAAGCATAACTAGTTTGAGGTACATGAACGAAACGATGCAACCATAGGGACGGGCCCTAACAGCCCAAGGATCATGCAGCCCATGGGGCGCCCTCAATTGAACAAACCAAAAAGTCACCTAGCAATGATGCTGCTGAGGCGTCGAGGTAGTCGATGAAGCATGTCGCGGAGGTTCACTCCTCACGAGTCGGACGGCTCCGGAGGCTCGAGAGGCTCGCGATGCCCAGGGGGCTCGCGAGGGTCCGGGGGTTCCTGAGATACCACCGCCAAGCGTCGGAACTCATGAGATGCCATTGCGCGCTGCACCAGACGCTGGTACGAAGCGCCAACGTTCAGCAGGCCGAACGACATGCAGACATAGTTGCAGGGGACGCCCCCGCTCCGGCTGACGCGAGACGGCCAAAAGAGGTCCTGAGAAGTGGCCCTGTTGAGGCCCGGGATGTCGATGCAGACGCGCAGCCCGTCACCCGCATCAGGGGCGACAGCTGTACTAGTGGGGTGCGTGCGGCGGTACTCGCCGCGCATGGCTTGCGCTTCCTGAAGTTCCTCAATCGCCTTGGTGATGAATTCTCGTGCTCCTGGCGCCTCGCGCCTTGCTCCTTGCTTGTGGGGGCACGCGTCGAAACACGCCTCCAAGTGGTGCCCGAGCACCTCCCTCAGGACGCCGACCAGATCAGATGCCTTCCATGCGAACACGTCCTTGTTCGCCCGGAGGAAGTTGATAAGCGCCTCCTCCTGCTCCCGGGGGAGGCCGACGCCGATGGTGAAGGTGGGGCCCGAGTTGTCGCCGTCGACGGGCACCTTCTTCTTCTCAGTGCGATCTTGGGAGAACAGCTGCTTCTTCCTCGCGGGCATAGCCTTCGGAGCCTTTGGGTGCCCTCGACATCTGGGCGCGAGGCTGCCGCGGCCCTATAGGCGAGTTTGAGGGCTCGAACTGTATCCTTCCTATCCCCAGCCACGGTGACGATGCCGCCGCTGCCTGGCATTTTGATGACGTTGTAGCCCGGATGGGTCACCGCCATGAACTTGTCGAGCACGGGATATCCCAAGATGGTGTTGTAAGGGAGGCCAATGCGGGCCACGTCGAAGTCGATAAGCTCGGTGCAGTAGCCGTCACGCTTGCCGAAGGTGACAGGAAGGCGCACCTGCCCTAGGGGAGTGGTGGAGCCATCGGTCACTCTAGAGAATGGCTTGGTGGGCATGAGTTGGTCGTAAGGGACTTGAAGCGTCTCGAAGGTCTCCATGGAAAGGACGTTGAGGACGGCGCCGCCATCGATGAGCGTCTTGGTGACTGGGGCGTTGCTGATGGTGGGCGTGCACAGCATATGGAGCGCGCCAGCAGTAGCCGAACACCTGAGGTGCACTACAAAAAATACTCTTCCGTGATGATACATGTTTGTCACAGTAGCTCATGATTTCTGTCATGCATGTACATCCATGACGATTTTATGACAGAATCAAGATAGTCATACCTGTGTTGTCGTAGAAGTGTTCCATGACAATACCAAAATTATCATCACGGAAGTGTCCACTTCCATGACGATAAATCACGCGTCATGGAAATGCTTTCGTCAAGGGTAACCGACACGTGGCATCCACTGTAACGGGTCGCCGTTAAGCTATCGGGTTCCGGTTTGGATTCGATAACCCGTTAACAGCCCTAACCAATGGGGATTTTCCACGTGTAAAATTCTCATTCGCCGGAGTATCCACGTGTCAGCTTAGTGCTAGGCCAGATGTCATCCAGCGAATGGACGGGACGCGCCTATGATACGTTGACACATGGCTGGGCCCAACAGTGGCCCATTCAGGTCAAAAGGCCGGCCCATTTGACTTAGTCAAAAGGTAGCGGCCCGGCCCACGGAAGGCATATTAACGGCCTGCTCGCATATAGCCCATTTACAGCCCGCTAACTCATGGCCCGTTATAGCATATCCGAATTAGGCCCAGTAGCGCCATATGGGCAGTCCAATATGATTCCAGCCTGTTGTAACTTCTGACCCATGTATGCCCCATGATGTCTTTCGGCCCATATGAGGCCCTTTGTAAATCTTGGCCCATAAACGGCCCGTGGTGAAACTGGCCCATAATGAACAGTGTATCGCTTTATACCCATTAATGGCCCATTATTTCATTGGGTCATTCCAGTCCGTGTTATCTTTTGGCCTTCTAAGGGCCCATTTATTATTGGGCTCTTTTCCGGCATTCGATTACTTACGGTCCGTTACTGGCCTGTTCCGCTTGTGGGCCATATTCAGCCTGTGGTTAAAGTCGGCTCGTCTGTGGCCCTTTAATCCATTGGGCCGTTTTCATAGCGTCATCAAATATGGCCCATTAACGACCCGTTATGCCTGTCGATCGAATTAAGCCCGTTGTACACATGGGCCTATTTAACGGCCCGTTATGGTCGGCCCATAAACAGACGATTCCCATTATAGCCCGTTTACGGCCCATATTGCGGTCCATTAATTGTCCACGAAAGTACGGCCCATGTTTGGCAAATCCATCATACGACCCGTAGCAGCCCCATTGAATCTACGGCCCGTAGAAGGCCCATGGATCATACGGACCTTAGGAGGCCCACTACAGCAGGCAGCAGGACCCACGGTCCGTATGTTGCCCATGGTTATTGTGGCCTAGTTCTAAATAAAAAGGTTACCGCGGAAAAAGAACTGCAGCGACTACAAGCAAAAAAATAAACAAGACAATAAGGAAATAAATAAGCAAGCAACTTACACTAGGCTATTACGGCTATTACAAATATTACATCCACTGGGCATCAAAGTTTGCCACCAGTGCAAATATAGTGAACAAAGCAGCATATTACATACACTGGGAGTCTAAATTGGCCACCAGTGAAAATAAACGCGGCAGCAAAACAAGTCCAGAACTGAAACCACTTCAGAAGATTTCAACAAACAATATCATGGATACCCACCATGCTGGCAAGAAGCTTAGCAAGCTTATTAGTTTTCTCTTGTTTGGCGCTAAAATCGTCGAGCACTTGCTGTTGCACCAGAAAGTATGCATCTGAATTCTGCAGGGACTTCCTTAGTCCTTCGGCTTCTTGCTGTAGCACAGCTGACTGATGCCTTTCAGCTTGTAGCTGAGACTGTAGAAGCTGAAGTGATTCAGGCAGTGAGTTCGAAGAGGTTCTGCTAGCGGTAGTGGCCAGTAACTCGAACACTACATCAACGCAGGACTTTGGGGTTGTCTCACCGTATACAAGATAGTTTTTATCACCTTTCTTGGAGACCAACAAGGTTGTCTCACTATCTTGAACCTTATCTGCATTACTTTCTCTACCATTGCATAATGGGGTGCTCTTCTCCAATATTCTGTTTGCATTCTACAAGAGAAACAAGCAGACACATCACAGGTTTAGCATGTAGTATATGAAACTCATTTTGGTAAACCGGTTCAGTAGTAAGGTGGACAGGATAACAGCATGAAACAAACATATATCTATGTACTATGGTCACTGTATTGTCTATATCATCCTAGTTTATGTTGCCAAATGAAGATAGAGACACAATTCAAATCATATCTATTTAAGACAAAGCAGCATAGACAGAATATAAGTGTGGGAAACTACACAACACTAACAACACTTGTAATGTGCATGACATGAGAACATAACTGTTTATACAACTGAAACTAAAATTGACATAGAGCAAGAAGTTAGAACAGCAATCCAGTTAAAGAAATAGGTTTAAAACATACTTGTTGCACCATTGGAGTTTCAATTGGATCCTTCAAATTCGAAATTAGTTGGTATGAGTAAATACAGAGATGCAAGAGCAAAGAAGTATGGACCATAGCTACGGAATCTAACCTGAGAACAGTTGCTCTTCTGCTTTAAACGTGGAGCTTGGGTTCACTGTGGTGGTCTTCGTGCTTTGGGCACTGCAGTTGCTTTACAAACTGCTCGTGTGGGGGTACTCTGTGGTGGACATGGTGGTGTGCCAACTAGAAGTGGGTTACTATCTACTGGGGTTGGGGTTAGATGGGCTGTAGCTGGTTCTCTGTCCAACGGTGTAAGTGTACAATCAGGAAGAGTCTCGATTATGTGTGGTGGGGCTAGTTCATGGGCCAGTACAACCATGGTTCTATCTGCATAGACGGGTAGCACCGTCTTTTGTGAAGAACAGGTTTTTACTCCCTTAGATACTGCCATCACCCCCTCCAATTCAAATGGTTGATAAACAAGAAAAGAAATTGAATGTACAAACATTGTATCATAGACAGATGTGGTAATTCACATATATGTTGTCTAACCAAACAGGACAGCATGACAAAATTTCACATATATGATGGCAAACTAAACAGGATAGCATGACACAGTTTCAGATATATGATGGAAAACTTAATAGGATATAATGGCATAATTAAACATATGATGAGTATCTAAACATGATGACATGACAAAACTAGATATGATGTCTTTCTAAAATAGGTTGGGATGAAATAATTCACATACATGTTGTCTAAGTATACAGGATGGCATGATATAATTCACATAATTGATTCATATACTAAGCAGCTGGCACTCGCATGTATGATCTCTAAACTAAGCAGATGGCATTGAGTATTGTGTATATGATGTCTAAGCTAAGCAATGCAAAACACCATATGCATGATATGAGAAATATAAGCATTGCAAGTTAAAGCATACACCTCAGGTGGGATATAGGACTGGTCATCTATCTCTGAATCCTCCTCTGAGGAGCTATCTATAACCATCGAGATATATGCTTCAACAGGTACCATTGTCTGCTCTGAAGACCTTGTTTTCACTCCAGATTTTTCCATAACCGGCTCAAATAGCTGATACACATGAAGAGTAGTTCAATATACATAGATTGTCGACAAATGGAATACATAATGAAAAAAAAGGATGGCATGAGATAATTCACATATATGATGCCTGGCTACAGAGGATGGCGGTGCATAATTCACATATTTGATAACTGGCTTAAAAACATGGCATTGCATAATTCACATATCTGATATAGAAAGCAAACAGGAGGCATTCACACAAATCATGTCTAATCTAAGCAGATGGCATGGCAATGCAAGACACCATATGCATGATATGAGCAATATAACCCTGCCAAGTTAGAGCATACACCTCGGGGGGGGGGGGAATACGACTGGTCATCTGTCTCTGAATCCTCATCTGAGGAGCTATCTGTAACCAGCAAGAAATCTGCATCGACAGGTAGCACTGACTGCTCAGAAGACCTTGTTTTCACTCCAGATTTTCCCATCACCGACTCAAATGGCTGATGCATAGGAAGAGTAGATGAATGTACAAACATTGTTGACAAATGGAAAACATTATGAAAAAAAATAGTATGGCACGATACAATTCACATATACGATGACTGGCTAAACAGGATGGCATTGCATGATTCACGTATATGATGCCTGGCTAAAGAAGTTGGCATTGCATAATTCACATATAGGAGTATGATATAGAAACCAAACAGGTGGCATTCACACAAAGCTAATCTAAACTAAGCTGATGACATATAAGATGTATAAAGTAAGTAATGTGAGGCGCCATATGCATGATATGACCAACATCAGCATGCCAAGTTAGAGCAAACACCTCAGGGGGTAAATAGGAGTGGTCGGCTCCCTCTGAATCCCCCTCTGAACAGTTATCTTCCTCTGGAATACAATCTGGAATGGGGGGAGGGGGGCCCCCACTTCGCCCACCATGGAGCGGCGTCTGCATGACATTATATTCCCATGCAACGGTCTTCTCTTTTTCTCTACATGTTTAGTACGATTGTGTACAATAACTGACATACATATTAAAAAACATAGTTAGATTATGTAAGGCCTAAGGGGTGCATGCAGAAATCAAGACTGATGGTAGCAAATGAATGGATAGGTCCAAAACTAATCATAGCAGGAAGATGATAGCTTCAGTTTAAAAAGATAGACGATGGCTCATCTACTGTTTGTTGCCCACCGAACATGAACCACATAGAAGACCCCAGATGAACCAGATAGTAGACAGATACTATTCGTTGCTTCCTCGATATGTGCCCAACGGGCATTTTAAAACTCAAGTTGGAACATTAGTTTGGACCTGACTCGGAGTCTAAGAGGTGAACAGGACGATAAAGTAGCAGGTAATAATAACCGATGTATAATGTAAGCAGACACGAAAGAGTGCGACCTCTCTTCCGGAACTGTGTAGTCATCAAGTTCATCTGCTCAGTTGATGATGGTAATGCAGTTGGCGTGGTTGCCGGCAGCGGGGAAGATGATCTGAGGCGGCGAAAGAAGGTCTGCAGGGGGAATCTCTGCTGCCGTGCACGTTTCCGTCGATGGTGCACCTCAGGTGGGGTGGATGACGGCACGGCAGGAGTGGGACAAAACACACAGAGTTTTCTTTGACACCTATCTGAAAATGAAGTAAATCTGTAAGGGCTCCTTAGAATTGGAGGATTCTAAAAATGCAGGGACAGGAAAAACAAAAGAATAGGATAGGAATGCACGTGCAAAACAGAGCGTTTGCAAACATAGGATTTCTGTCAACCTGGGTGTCTGGTTCACATGAATTGGAAGAACACAGGAATGGAGAAACATGGTCAAATTATGTCGTTGCAACAAACCCTGGGTCTGTTGCCCAGACCGTGCACAGGCCCAAGATCAAGATTGTAGCATCCAAGACAAGACCAAGATGAAGAGAGAGGCTCTTTGAGGAATCAAAGGGCAAGTTGAGAAGACCAAGTCAAGCCAAGAAGCCAGACACCGCTAAGGGAAAACCTCCCTTGCTGGGCAGGAGAGCCTGGCGAGGTCAAGGTTTCCCCGGAAGCAAGCCTCAGGACCACCCCAGCAGGCCTGCCGGGGCATACAAAGGCAAAACACCCCGCTAAGGCTTCACCGCCCCACCTCACAATGATGCAAGTCATCGATCGGTGCGGTGTCAAGCCCCAAGATGACTAGGTGGCTGCCTTTTGCCACATGGCAGCCATTTCCTATAGGAATCACCTCCAGATGACACCCGTCCTGCGACATGTCACGCAGACAGGAGAGAAGGTGGCCAAACAGCCCGGCAAGGCGTGCTGGGCAGGCCATGATGTGACACTGAGCGGTGCATTTAATGTGTACTGCTCTGTCTGCAGAGTAGATATGATAGCACTGTTCGCTATCTAATCAGTACACGATGACTGATTTGCCACTGTGGTGACCCCTTGATCTATAAAAGGAGGCCCATGGCAACCATAGAAAGGATTCGGACCCCTGTATACTCATACACACGTAGCTGCTCTCATCCCGAGGCAACCCTGCCGGGCAAGAGCGCTGCATTTCCACCACCATCCACCATGAATCCACCAAAGCAGGAGTAGGGTTTTACGCCTCACGATGGCCCGAACCAGAGTAAAACTGCCTGTGTGATCTCTGCCGCGCTACGCTGCGCTCCTCCGCTCTTTGTGCAACGTGCTGAGTCCCCCTGCCGAACCAAAAGGGGCCCTTGGCCCCATAGGTGACCGTTGTTTCCCACGATATCTTTTGGCGTACTAGGTAGGGGACAGTGCTTGCATGAACCCGAGAAGTGTACGTTGCGCGTCACCTTCACTGCCATCTTCTTCATCAACGGCTCCATCGTCCATCGCGCCCAAGAAGAAGCCCGGCACCGCAGCTCATCCATCCACCTCGAAGGCCCCACCGCATGCGCCGGTCGATGCCGCGGGGGCTACGGGAACTCCTGGAAGTGTGAACGCTGCAGGGGACGTGGTCGATGCGGGCGGCGTTGTTACCGCCTGTGGCCGAAGCAGGAGTAGGAGGCACCAGAGAAGGACATCACCAACTACATTCCAGCGGCCACGCCCCATGAGGTACGGGAGGAGAAATCATTCCATCTGCACCTCCTTGTCTGGCCGAGCGGCATAGCCGCAGTAGGGGTACTCGCTCTGGGGGGAATCACAACTCCCCGACTGCTCCCGCCACAGGAGCGGCCGTAGAACATGCGCCACCCCCGGAACGAGTCAACCCAGCCGCTACGCCAAACGGAGCCGCTGGCCCTCAAGCGCCTCCACCTTGTCCACACACCATCTAGGAGGCTGGCTCACAACGACGAGAGCATGGTGCGACCGCTACCGGCACCGTTAGGAGCCGGGCGACGTTATGGTCTTCATCGACATCAATGGCAAGCACTGCTTCGGAGGCCATGCCGCGAGCTCAGCTACTGTTGAAATTTCCGCCGGCAGCCGATCAGATGGATGAGTGGAGAGCCACCATTCAGAGTCTGATTGGCTTCGCCGAGGCGGGAGGATCGCAGCGGGCTGGCCCGCCACGGCCACCCCAGGCAGCGGCAAGGGCCCACGTTGCTGGCCGTGCGGATGGGGCCACTCCTACGGTGCAGTCCCCTCCGTGGCAGCTGGCGCAGGAGCCACGCGACCAAGAACCTGACGACGTCTCGATGGCTTCATCCGACCCTCAAGCGCGTCAAGGCCCACGGCGAGTCCTGGAGGACAGGCAGAGGGAAGGCGCGCGTGTCAACACCGAGCGACACCGTGACGCCCACCGCCGGTCCGACAAGCGCGATGGCCCCGACGTCGACGAGTCCGCACTCGCTGACGGCGGGTACCTACCTTTCGAGGCTGGGTGCCCTGCCTTCACCCGCGAGCTGCGGCAAGTCCGTTGGTCATCCACTCGCAAGTTCAAGCTAGAGATACCAGAGAAGTACGATGGAAGACTAAACCCGGCAGAGTTCTTGAGCATCTACACCATCGTTATTCAAGCTGCCGGGAGAAGAGATGAGAAGGTATTCGCCAACTACTTCCCTTTGGCACTCAAGCCAAATGTAAGGTCTTGGCTGATGCACCTGCCGGAGAACTCCATTTCGACTAGGGCTGAACTGTGCCATGAGTTCGTTGGCGCCTTCACGGGCGGCCATCAAGAACCAGGGCGGCCCAGCGACTTGCAGCTCCTCCCACAGAAGGAAGGCGAGAGCCTTCGGAAATACATGCAGAGATTCAGCAGAGTCCACAAGAATATTCCAGACATCCACCTGGCAGCTGTGATAGCTGCATTCCAGTCCAATGTGCGCAATCGTCGGATATGTTCCAAGATGAACGTTCGATTGCCCAAGACTGTGAAGGAGCTTTACACTCTAGTGGATAAGTGTGCTCGAATAGAGGAGGGGAGGAAGCTCCTCGGAGAAGAGGATGGCGTCGACATCGATTCAGAGGATGATGACGAGGCCGCCAGTCAAAAGAAGAAGAACAAGAAGTGCAACAAAAGGTGCAAGGATAAAGCAGTGATGACCGTTGAGGGATCGGGCATGCCTAGTACCGGCAAGAAAGCCAAGGCTAAGATAGCCGGCAAGGAGGTTGCCGTGTGCACTGACTGCCGGGAAGCCGCGGCTGCCGAGAATCCTGGGAAAGGCGATGGCCGGTACTGCAAGATCCATCGGACCAAGGGCCACGATCTCCAGGAGTGTCATCAGGTTGAGCAGCTTATCAAGAAGCAGAGGGCTGAATATGAGAAGTGAGATAAAGAGAAAGGTCAGAATGGCACTGGCGGAAAGGGCCGGGGTGGCGGAGCAAGCCGCCCCGGCAAGGCTCCGCAGAATCAAGGGAAACCTGCCAGAGGCCGTGAGAAGGGGGATTGCAACGATGAGAGTGATGGAGGAGATGAAGAGGAAACCAGCGAGCAGGAATTCCAGAAAGCCACTGACACCCTCTGCTTTGACAGGGGTGCATCTTTGCACTCCTCCCACCATCAACTTAAATGGTGGGTGCATGAAATCAATGCCGTGGAGCCAACGGCAGACTCTCGAAGGCCACTCAAGTGGTCCCGCACGCCCATCATCTTCAACGAAGAGGACCACCCTGACCGTACCACCGCGGTAGGGTGTTTGCCATTGTTGGTATCACCAACAATTCGCAACCTCAAAGTCACAAAGATGCTGGTTGACGGCGGGGCCGGGTTGAATCTGATTTCTTCAAAGGTCATCAGCAAACTCCAGATAGCAGAAGAAGAGCTCAAAGTTACTGGTACGTTTCAAGGGACCAACCCCGGCAGGAGTCGTCCTAAGGGGAAAATCACGTTGCCAGTAACATTTGGGGGAGAGTTGAATTACCGGACTGAGAAGATCGTGTTTGATGTGGTTGACCTCCCCCTGCCATACAATGGAATCCTTGGTCGCCCAGCTTTGGCCAAGTTCATGGCGGGATCCCACTATGCCTACAACACCTTGAAGATGCCAGGGCCGGTGGGCGTCATTTCCATTCCATCAGACGAGAAGGACACAATTATTTGCGTGGACAAGATGTACCGGGATGTAGTCGGGGCAGAGGCCACTAAAGCTGCAATCCCCGCCAAGGAAAGTAATGGAAAGAAGAAGGCTGACAGGGATGCTGGCAAGGAATCCGGGAAGCATACCTATTCGGGGTATGCTGCGCCTGTTGATGACTCGCCAGAAAGTTCCAATAGCAAGAGATCCAAGGTTTCTGCACCCGCTGTGAAACAGGTCCCGACAGGGCTGGCTGGCGCTGGTGGTACTTTCACTATCAACGCTACCCTCGATGACAAATAGGAAAGCACGCTCATTGCCTTCCTGCGGGCAAATGTTGATGTGTTTGCCTGGTAACCATCTGACATCCCCGGTGTTCCCAGGGAGGTAATCGAGCACCACCTTGCTGTCTGCCCACATGCCCGACCCATCAAGCAGAAGGTCCGGAAGCAAGCTTTGGAGCGGCAGCAGTTTATTGCCGAGGAGATCAAGAAACTTGAGGCAGCTGGTCTGGTTAGAGGAGTGTTGCATCCAACATGGTTAGCAAATCCAGTGGTGGTACGCAAAGCCAATGGGAAGTGGAGGTTGTGCATAGATTTTACGGATCTGAACAAGGCATGCCCGAAGGACCCATTTCCCTTGCCGCGCATCGACCAGATTGTGGATTCCACCTCCGGGTGTGACCTGCTTTCCTTCCTAGATGCTTACTCTGGATATCATCAGATCTTCATTTCCAAGGAAGACGAAGAGAAGACCGCATTCATCACCCCATATGGCACATACTGCTTCGTGCGAATGCCTTTCGGGTTGAAGAGCGCCGTGTCTACTTTCGCAAGAGCAGTCCAGATTGGTTTTGGGTCACAATTGCACAGGAACGCTGAGGCTTACATGGATGAGGCCGTCTCATTACATGGATGAGGCCATCTTGTTAGCGTGTACCGTGCCTCTAAGCTTAAAATCGTTGGAGTCGACTCCATGCTATGAGGCCGTCTCGAAGCATTTTTTTGATTAAAATAATCTTCTGGCCCTACTTGTCATCCTGTTTATTATAGTTTGCACGCTGATCTAGTCAAGAGAGGAATATATATTTTAATTTGTGGTGGGGTAAATGTTAGAGGTTGCAACAAATATTGTACAATGTGTGTCTTTTATCCAAGTTTAGAGGCAAGCATGTCGGGCTCGTGCTATGATGTGTCGCGTCAACTCGTACAACAAGGAGAAGCTTGATTACTAGTAGTACGCCCTCTCCCTCGCCCATGCGCGCGGTGGCTCGCAGAAGAGGAGAGGCTTTTGCTTTTACTACTCCTACAACAAGCTCTCCCTCGCCCACGCGGTGGACGGGACATGCAGCAGTTGATTCGATACTGTAGAAGTAGTAACATCATTGTTTGACTTCTCGAAGAGGTGAAGAGCCAAGCGCAACCCGAATGTGGCAGTTTTGAATGCTTGCGTGGCAGTCTTATGTGTAGGGGTGGGGCGTGGTGTGGCGGTTTTGTGGCAATTCTTTTCTATTGCTGTTTGCGCCCAATAGGTGCCACCGTCGGATGCAGATCTTACGGTTATTCTGGCGATTGCTAGTTATAGTCATCTTACAAAAATCTAATAATCCAAAAACAATCCCGACCATGTTTCTTGTTTCTAGACATGAATAGGAATCAACCAATAAGACTACCCACAATGGGAGTAACATAGGTGGTAACATCACACATGTCTAGGCAAAGTAGATGATGTGGCAAGTAATTAATGAAGAAAGAGAGTTATGTGGTAACATAGTAGTAGTACCATCAAGTTCGACTTCCCAAAGAGGCGAAGAGCCAAGCGCAACCCGAACGGTCGTGTGGCAGTTTCATGTGTAGAGGAGGTAGTAGTAACTAGTCTAGGATTAGCGTGTACCATGCCTCTACTAGTCATAGTGGGAGTAACTTAGATAGTAACATAGCGCACTCCAAGAAAATTTTGCTTATGTGGCATGTAGTTAATGAGGAAAGAGGTGTTTAGAGTAACATAATATGTTACTGTAACATAGCACTTCCCGAAAAAGGATGAGTCTACAAGCTAATAAATAAAGCCATCTGTGATACTGTTACTACTATGTTACTTTGCACTATGGAGGTAGTAACTTAGACTAGTGTCATATGCATGACACTAGTATAATTTATTCCCCACTATGACCAGCCTTTAAGGCTGGCCACAGTGGGGGTAAACATGCTTATGTGGCAGATAATTAAAGAAGAGAGAGAGAGGATAACATAGGTAGACACCGTATCATGTTTGGCAATAAATATGATCATCTATGATACACTACTCTATGATATTATGCACTATGGAGGTAGTATCATACACTAGTACTATCATATATGCATGATACTAGTATATAATACTCTCCACATAATCGTTGGAGTCGGCTCCATGCTATGAGGCCGTCTCGAAGCATTTTTTGATTAAAATAACCTTCTGGCCCTACCTGTCATCCTGGTGATTGTAGTTTGCACGCTGATCTGGTCAAGAGAGGAATATATATTTTAATTTGTGGTGGGGTAAATGTTAGAGGTTGCAGCAAATATATTGTACACAGCGGGTCTTTTAGCCAAGTTTAGAGGCAAGCATGTGGGGCCAGTGCTATGATGTGTCGCGTCAACTCGTACAACGAGGAGAAGCTTGATTTTACTACTAGTACGCCCTCTCCCTCGCCCATGCATGCGGTGGCTCACATACGAGGAGAGGCTTTTGCTTACTACAACAAGCTATCCCTCCCACATGCGGTGGACGGACATGCAGCAGTTGATTCGATACTGTAGAAGTAGTAACATCATTTTTCGTCTTCTCGAAGAGGCAAAGAGCAAAGCGCAACCCGAACGTGGCAGTTGCGAACGCTCGCGTGGCAATCTTTGTGTAGGGGTGGGGCGTGGTGCGGCAGTTTTGTGGCAATTCTTTTCTACTATTGTTTGCGTCCAATAGGCGCCACCGTTGGATGCAGATCTTACGGTTATTGTGGCGATTGCTAGTAATAGTCATCTTACGAAAATCAAATAATCCCAAAACAAACCCGACCACGTTTCTTCTTTCTAGACATGAATAGGAATCAACCAATGAGAGACGTGGGATGTAGTACCTAGCACGGCATGCAGCGGTCAGTTCAGAGCAAGTACAATAGTGAGATTATAGCCTGCTTACATGGAAACCTTGCCTATGTGGAGGAGAGAGACAAAAAAAGTAAGAGCATGGTTAATAGTACAGCCAACTGCTGACTATAAGATGTTGCCATATCATTTATAGCCAACACATATAGTCACTTATATACAACAAGCTTAGCTATAAGGTTGGCTATAAGATTAGTAGTACTTTTTCTCATCTTCTCTCTATCTCTTTCCTCACATTTATTGCATCTGCCTTGGAGCACGCATATAGCCAGGCTCTTGCATTTTTTATGTCTCTCTCCTCCACATAGACAGAATTGCCATGTAAGCAAGCTATAAGCCCACTATTGTACTTGCTCTTAATAGTATAGCCCTGTAAACCGGAAAGGAGGGACTACTCCCTCCGTTCCTAAATATTTGTCTTTCTAGAGATTTCAACAAGTGACTACACCGTAAATGAGTACATATGGAGCAAAATGAGTACGTATTAAGTTCTCTCATTTTCCTCTCCGCCATGGTCGCGGTGCACAATATTGAGTATACTACTACTGACTAGTCTCTTTTTGACACGCATTTATGTTGATACGACTTGAATGCCAATGAGGGAGAGGGTAGCGGTTCCTGAAACATTGAACGGTCAATGATGCCTCCGCATTCAATTAGCATGTAGAGGTAAGTAATTGGAGAAGCAGAATGGAGCCAGCATGATGTGAATGCAACATAGTTTGGACTCTCATATAAAGGCACCCCACCACTCCAATCCATCTACTCCTAGTCTCTGCGCAACACTGCCCACTCCAATCCAAGAACAAGACCAAGTGACCAGAAGCCACAAGCACCCATGGCATCGATGGACGCGAGCAGCAGTCGGCTGTGACAGATTATCCAAGACACCGGCCTGCGGCCCCGCACCTCGCAGCGTTTCTAAACGGTGCTGGCGACCGCCGGCGTCATGGCCCTCGTCGACGCCGGCTTCGCCTCTCACATGTGCGAGATGATGGTCGGCTCCATCCGCAAGTTCACCGCCGTCAAGAAGCGCGCGGACGACCTTGCCGTACTGCTCCAGCCCGCGCGCCCAGGCTCCTCGTTGCCTGCCACCCTCATCGGCCTCCAAGGTGACAAACTCTTTGAAGCACTGCTGGCCCTGGAGCTACCGAAGGTCGCGACAAAGAATGTGCACCTTGAGGCCGCGCTAGCCGCGCAGCGCCTTGCCATGCAAGAAACTGTCGACCTGCACATCCACGTCTAAGAGGAAATCGTCTACATAGGCCACTACAAGGCCAGCAAGGACAGAAAGACGTTGGCCTTCTTCCACCGACTAGAATCTTTGGACGCCATTGTTCGGAAGCATGTTGACCTGGCCACGAAAGCTGCTAGTACTTAGCCGCCGTTCGGTGGGCCGACGCCCTGAGTCGAGGAGGAGGAGGTCGTCAATGGATGTATCTTTCTTCTTGCCTCCTGTAACCAGCACTGCATCGCCTCGTGGCCTTAATGTTTTATTAGTGTATGGCATTTTTATTCCAGTCGTAAATGACATCATTGTTCGACTTCTCAAAGAGGCGAAGATCCAAGCACAACCCAAATGTGGGAGTTGCATACGCTCACGTGCCAGTCTTATGTGTAGGGGAGGGGGGGCGTGGTGTCACAGTTTTGTGGCATTTCTTTTCTATTGCTGTTTGCGTCAAATAGGTGCCACCGTCGGATGCAGATCTTACGGTTATTGTGTCGATCGCTTACCAAAACACTTAGGCGCTGTGGATTAACTCGACCTTGTTTCTTGTTTCTTGACATGAATAAAGGAATCAACCAATAAGAGACGTGGGCCGCATATGTTTTTAATGCCTTGAGATTACCTAGCACGGCATGCTGTGGTCAGTTCATTGCATGCAATGGTAGTACTACAGAAAAAATATTAAGTTCTCTCATTTTCCCCTCCGCCTTGGTCACGGTGCACAATGTAGTAATGACTAGTCTCTTCTTGACCCGCATTTATGTTGATACGGCTTGAATGCCAAGGAGGGAGAGGGTAGCGGTTCCCGAGACGTTGAACGGTCAATGATGCATCCTCAATTAGCATGCAGAGGGAATTAATTGGAGAAGCAGAATGGAGGTAGCACGATGTAATGCAACGCAGTTTGGACTCTCATATAAAGGTGCCCCACCATTCCAATCCATCTACTCCTAGTCTTTGTGCAACACTGCTCACTCCAATCCAAGACCAAGTGACCAGAACCGCAAGCACCTATGGAGGCGATGGACGCGAGCGGCAGTCGGCTGTGCCAGATCATCCAAGATGCCGACCTGCAGCCCTGCACCGCGCAGCGTTTCCAGATGGTGCTGGCGATCGCCGGCATCGTAGCCCTCGCCGACGCCGGCTTAGCCTCTCGCATGGACGACATGATTGTCCGCTCCATCCGCAAGTTCACCGCCGTTAAGAAGCGCACGGATGACCTTGCCATACTGCTCCAGCCCGCGCACCCAGGCTCCTCGTTGCCTGCCACCCTCATCGGCCTCCATGGTGACAAACTCTTTCAAGCCTTGGTGGCAATGCAGCTGCCAGAGGTCGCGACAAAGAATGTGCACCTCGAGGCCGCGCTCACCGCGTAGCGCCTCACCATGCAAGAAACCGTCGACCTACACATCCACGTCTACGAGGAAATTGTCTACATAGGCCACTACAAGGCCAGGGAGGACAGAAAGACGTTGGCCTTCTTCCACCGACTGGAATCTTTGGACGCCATTGTTGAGAAGCACGTTGACCTGGCCACGAAAGCCGCTGCTACTTTGCCGCCGTTCGGTGGGCCGGCGCCCTGAGTCGAGGAGGAGGAGGTCGTCGATGGATGCATCTTTCTTCTCGCCTCCTGTAACCAGCACTGCATCGCCTCGTGGCCTTGATGTTTTATTAGTGTATGGCATTTTTATTCCATTTGTAAATGACATGTGTGATCCCTTGCTCTTATTTGGCGTTAATTATATGTAGTATCACTGTCTTCGTCCTGGTGTACTACCTAGGTCCTGGTTTATTAGTCCCTTTTGTAATAAATTTTGACCAAAGATTTAACTGACAAAATGTTAGTGCATGTCAACAAAAATTATATCGTTTGATTTGTATTTGAACATAGTTTTCAATGATATAATTTTAGTGACATGCATGAACCTTTTGTTAGTCAAATTTATGGTCGAATTTTGGCACAGATTACGATGGGGAGCAATAAACCAGGACGGATGTAGACTAGTCACCATCGTGTTTTGTGTCAAATTTTGACTTCAGCGACCCAACCTACATGGAGGGAGTATATATATTGGCGCGACAACTGAAAGGATCGAGAAGAGGGGTCTAGAGGGGGTGATTAGACCCTCAACAAGTACAAGTGGCAATTTTTAAGTTCTTCAAGTTGAGGTGGAGTTTTAGCACAAGTTTAAGCATTCACAATACATTTCACGCAAGCATGGCAAGAGTATAAGCAGCGGAAAGAGTAAAGCATGCTAATTGCAAGAAAGTAAGGGATGGGATTAGAGTGTGCAAACGCAATGTAGACACGGAGATTTTTGGCATGGTTCCGATAGGTGGTGCTATCGTACATCCATGTTGATGGAGACTTCAACCCATGAAGGGTGGCGGTTGCACGAGTCCACAGAGGGCTCCACCCATGAAGGGTCCATGAAGAAGCAACCTTGTCTATCCCACCATGGCCATCGCTCATGAAGGACTTGCCTCACTCGGGTAGATCTTCACGAAGTAGGCGATCTCCTTGCCCTTACAAACTTCTTGGTTCAACTCCACAATCTTGTCGGAGGCTCCCAAGCGACACCTAACCAATCTAGGAGACACCACTCTCCAAAAGGTAATAGATGGTATGTTGATGATGAACTCCTTGCTCTTGTGCTTCAAATGATAGTCTCCCCAACACTCAAGTCTCTCCACAGATTTGGCTATTGTCGGCGTGCGACACCTATGGGATCCCAAGGGACCCCTTTATGATTCGGTAGGGAGAGAGGTATGCACAAAGAGCAGAACCAATGATCGACGTAGGGTGATTTTACCCAGGTTCGGGCCGCTAATCAGCGTAAAACCCTACTCCTGCCTTCTTTTATTAAGAGTGTTCTTGAGCCCAGGCTCCAGGAGCGCTTGCGATGAACAGTACGTTCAAAGAGCAGCTACACATGCAGGATGGGCCAGAAGATCCTCCTCCCCTGTAGCAGTTTCCTTGGGCCTCCTTTTATACATTCAAAGGGGTCACCACAGTGGCAAAATGTACATACATTGAGGTGTAAAGTAGCTACAGGGTCATCATACCTAACCACCGACGAATTAGGACGAATGCATTTAATGCACCATGAGGTGTCCATTTAGGTGTCCTCATTTCTTGGGGATGGAAAAGGGGCCATCCCATCAGCACCGCTTAAGCTCTCCTCCACTGACGCCTTGCCACGCATCCAGAGAAGGACCCAGAATGTCAGGCTGGTTGCTATGCCGAAGCGGTGGCACAGTGGCAGAATCTTGCCGGGCTCTAAATCTTGCCGGGCGCGAAATCTTGCCGGGCTTTGCAGGCCACCCCGGCAAGATCCTGCCGGGGAGGCTGGCTTTCAGTCTTCAGCTCTTCTTATCTGCTGATCCTTAAATCCTTGACCTGGGTGTTTCTTTGATAACTTGAATTAATGTCCAACTGTTCCCCGACAAGCCTGGCCGCGAGTATGGCTACAACTGCCCGTGCACAAGTACGGGGTACTAATGGCCCAATAATTAGTACACCGACAGGAGCCCCCGGATCTAGGCCACACACGAGTGCGAGGCGTTGTTGGGCTAGGCCCAAACAGTGCACGGGCACACGTGGCAGGGGATTAACTGCTCGTAAATATCCCGCTTACTGTGCCCCCCACTACACATGCTGAATGCGCGATGTGGGAAGCGTGTGCTGAAAGGCTGCAACTGCAGCGCGCCTGCAGAGGCGTATTTACATTGGGGAGTAAAAGAGGCGGCCTCGCCCCTTCCCCATAAAAAGGGAAACTGCAGAGGCGCAGCCTATTTACCCCCTCTTCTTCCCTATCTGGACTCCGCCATTATTCTCCCCTCTCGAGCTCAAAGCCAGACTTCTCCTTATCCGCTCTCCGCTTCCACACCCGCTCTATCCTCAGCCTCCGCCTTCGCAACCACCATGCTGCCCAAGGCTAGCAAGGGCAAAGGCAAGAGCAAGGAGACAAAGGCTGATGTCCTGGAGAGCGAACTGGTGAAGATGCGGAAGAAGTACGTCGTCTTCGCTCCGACGCTCAATGCGAGGGCCTTGAAGAACCGGTACCAGTGCATGTGGGCGAAGGAGACGCAAGCTCACCCCGCAACTCGCGTGATTCCAGGTTCTTGTTCCAAAAGCGGACCTGACAGATATCGCTTCTTCACCGCTTATTTCTATTGCGGACTCTGTCCTGCATTCTCTAACTTCTTCAACGACATTATGTACACATACGGCTTCCATCTTCTTGATTTCACGCCGAACGCCGTAATGTGCATGTCCGTTTTCGCTCATCTTTGCGAAAACTTTGCCGGAGTAGTTCCCAATACTGCCCTTTTCCGCCATTACTTTATTCCTCGCATCCAAAAGGGGGAGGCCCTTTCCGGTTCTATCGCCTGGATTCCACGGGCTTGGAATAAGGAGATATACCCAGATGGGGTCTACCGCGAGAAGTGGGATGAATGGCGGTCTGAGTGGTGCTGGATCAAGGAAGCAGATCCCCATCCGTTCTGTTTGCCTCGACAGCAGAAGGCGGTTCGCGGCAGCGACTGGAGCGATCTCGCCGTGGAGGACGAGAGGCTCACGATTGCCACCACCAGTATCCTTCGCCTGAAAGCTGCCAGGCTCACAATGGAGATGATTGGCTTCGATTTCCTTCGCCGCCGCATCGCCCCTCTACAGAGCAGGGGAAGACCAGCTTGGGAGTACCAGAATGCAGCGCACATCATGAGGCTGCGCCCTAGATTGAACAACAATTTAACGGCCATGCAGCTCGGCGCTCTCCGCCACAAGCTATTCCAACGCGATGACAAACATCGATTGCCGGCAAGAATTGTCCCTTTGTGCAACAACTCCGCCCTGGGGTCAATCATCGCCACCATGGCAATGTTCAACGCCCATGGTCTTGATGCGACTTGGGCTGAGCCAACCGAGGAGGAAGCACAAAAGTTCTTCGACAACTTGTCGGAGAGGGCCATCCGGGAAGAGACAGACTTCATTCACACCACCACTGACGAAGAAGTGGCATATATTGCCACTAGGGTGGAAGAAGCGAATCTTGCCGCGGAGGCCGGCAGTGTCGGTTTCACAGAATGGGAAGCCAGCGACGCGGATGTTGTGATGGAGGAAAATCTTGCCGGGGAGGCTGAGGTTGCCGGGGAACAGAGCAGCGCGGCCGCCGAGGGCTCGTCCGACGAGGACATAGCCGAAGAAGAGCCGCCGGAGGAGCCCCCAGCTCCGAAGAAGACCAAGCGCGTTCTTCGAAAGGCCACTTCTGGCATCCCAGCAAGCCAACCCTCTTCGAGCAGCGAGGCTCCCGGCAAAGAGGCGGCCGGCAAAACTATGCCGCGGCAAGGAGTTCGTCAGCAACCTATGCGGCACGCGAGATACACACCTGCGGCAACTACTGGGGTGGCAGGGACGTCTCACACAACCGCACCGGAGGCTGAGGTGGTGGAAACACGCCGACCTCCTGCGCCTGCTACAGCCAAGCGACCCAGGACCCCTCCTCCGCCTCCCCACACGGACACTGCAACGGAGGTCGACTTCGACATCTCCGGCTTCAGCCCGGAACGAGAAGAGGAAGAGTAGGTATCCTGTCATAGCCTTTATCGCCCAAATTTCGGAGTAATCTCATAGCCTTGCTTTATCTTGTCTCTGCAGCGATGCAGAAACCTTGGCGGAAAGGGCGGTGAAGAGGTCGAGGACTTCCACGGGCGACGAGCTCCTGGCAAGCTCTACGAGCATGCCGGAAATTATCATCGTCGGCCCGGGGCTCAGCCCTCAACGCAGCCCCCAGCGCAGCCCCCAGCATGAGTTCTCCACTCGTTTCCCGCTGGCGGGCACCAAGGTTTTTACCCTTGCCGCTGATATCTTTGGGCTTGCAGGAGAAGAAAAGCAACATGGAGAGGTGGAAACCGCCCCCGTCGTGTCGCCTCCGTCAACCGTGCCGCCCACAAGCGCATCCCCGGCAAGAGTTACCATCGACGAGCCTATCTTGGTTGAGGAGGAGCCGGTACACATGGGTACCAGCAACATTTCCCCGGCAGCCAACGTTGCCGGGAGGGGCGAGGCCACCTCTCAACAACTCGACGCAGGTAACTGCTTGCCTTAGAGTGCTTGCTATCCTTTTCTTTATCTTTCTTTCTTTTTGTCTTCTTGAACTCCAACCTTGAACTTATTTTGTTTCCTTCCTTCGTCCTCCAGAATTCCCTGTGATGGAACACATGGATGTCAACATTGTCATCAAGGAGACTGCCAGAGACGCCGCTGCCGAAGTTGACAGGATTGCGGCTAGCGAGGCCGCCAAAGATGCCACTGTCGAGGTCAGCGAAACTGTTGCCGAGGAAGCCGCCAAGGAATCTGCCGAGAGGGCCGGCAAGGAGACTGATGACCACACTGACGGCATTCCTGCCGCAGGAGCGCCAGGCGCTACATCGGCCACAGAGCCCCCAGCCACCGGCGAGACGAACATCGAGGACCAACCATCGACGTCTGAAGCCCCCTCATCGAGCAAATATCTCAAGGTTGGCGACAACCTATTCATCAACTTGCCGGGCACGGCAAATATTGAAACGCCGACCGAAGGGGAAACCTTCGATGAAGAAATCATCGCCGCTACTGGGCTTGAAATCGTTGATGATCCAAGCGCCAGCAGTGGCAAATCTGAAGAGGATCAGCTCCTCCAGGCCATGGGAGAAAATTTCCGCAAGCTCCAAGCACTCCACCGGGCTCGAAAAGAGAAGGCAGATTCCAGAATGGCAGTTGTCGAAGTAGCCGAAGCAGGCCTTCAGAAGCGCATTGAGCAGACGCAGATCTGGTACACCGAGGCTCTTTAGGAGTTGACTGCCAGCCGGGAACAAGTGAGGCAAAGCTGGACGGAGCTCCTCTTGAAACAATCTGACATGGAGAAGGCGCAAGAGGAAGCTGCACAAAGAACTGCCGCTGAAGATGCTCTCCTGAAGGAGCGTCGCATTGCCCTTGATGCCCACGAGGAAGATCTTGCCGCACGTGAGCAGGCGCTCACCGCCAAGCTTCGCGGCAAAGATGAGGAGATCGATAAGCTTGTCGCGCAGCGGATCCAGGAGCTAGAGCAAAAGCACAAAGAGGCGCTCGAAGCTCTAACTGTAGATCACGCCGGCAAACTCAAGGAGGACGTCGATGCTGCCGAGGCTGCAGAGGCCGCCAAGAACGAGCTGAGCGACAGAGTGAAGAAGCTGGAGGTGGATCTTGAAGAACACGGCAAGGAGCTCTTGACGCTCAAAGGGGACAGGGAGAAAACTCTCCACAGCCTGGCGGAGATGCAAGTTGCCATGTCCGACAAGACCAAGTAGCTCTCTTCAGCCACCGATGCCATTGCCGATCTGAGGCTAAAGCTGACCACGCTGGAGAAGTCCCTCAAGGACGGCAGGGCCCGCGAGAAGGCCCTAAGCAAAGATCTTCAGGAAGAGAAGAACTTGCTTAAGAGCGCTGACGCCGCCCAAATCGACTATGAGAAGGGTATGAAAATCTGGACTGATCGCCTTGTCGACACCGCGGAGAGGCTCACAGCACAATTGTCAACCATGGGCCAGGATGGCCCGCAAAACTTTAGGTATTCCTCCGAAGAAAGGATATCTTCGAGAGCCAGGTTGACCATGTTCTTCGAAAGCATCATTGACGCTTTGAAGCTGCTACAGTCCAACCGAGCGACCCAACTGGCCAATGAATCCCGCAAACTTTGCCGGGCCGTCCTCCGCAAGGTACTCGTCAAGGTGGTGCATAAGAACCCTGGTGTTGCTCTCACCAACATGCTCGACCGCTTGCCGAAGGATGCAGATCTCAAAGCACTTGAGGAGCTTGTCGCGCCCATCCTTGAGAAAGTAGATTCGATCAAGAGGGTCGAGGGCCAACGCAGGGACTAGCCGCCTCATTTTTCCTTGCCGCCTCCATTCCATGCCAAAAGACAATCAAGCCTTATGTTAGAACTGCGACAATTTTTTGATGTAATATAACTTGCGTATGTTTGGGTATATGCATGCTATTTCCCTTGTCTGATTCTTTTATGTACGGAGTACACCCTACGCTTACTGAAAACTTGCCGGCGCGCAACCTGCCGCGAGCGCTGGGTGCGGGACTTCAGCAGCCTGCTGGAGGTGCAGCGGCTGGCAAGACACCTTGGCGTTCTCAGCGCAGCCACTTAAATTGTTGAGCGGACTCGAAACAAAATAAGGGCGCAACCGATTACGACAAGGATTCCTTCGCGTGCAGGTTTTCCATACAAAAGTCGAAATCGTCTAAGGAAAATAACTTCATAATAAAAGAAACTTGCTTAAAGTTTTATAACTTAGCTTTCTGTCGTTGTTCTTCCTCCGGTAAGGCATCAATTCTGAACGTCGCCAACTGGTACTCATATCTTCCTTCCCCCCCGGCAAACGTGCGCGCGAGGAATCCTTCTATCTTTTGAGAAAAAGAAAGAAGAGAAAATAAAGATATGGAACCTTGGCGGTTCATTAGTACTTACCGGGAACAAGTGTCATACAACATCTTAGACAAGCATGCATATATATATATATATATATATATGAACATGGAAATCGATAAGGAAATGCACGACACTTAAACTTATTCATCTGGGCTCAGGGTCTGCGCCTGGCTTTGTAGAAAGGATTACATGCCTTGCCGGCAAGACTTGTACAAAAAGGTGGTTGCCGGGGGCCCCCGGCAACCGCGCCTTATGGGTAGAACTTGCGAAGGTGCTCGATATTCCAGGAGTTGCTCACTGGAACGCAATCTTCGGTCTCCAGGCAGACAACGCCGGGCCTGGTGACTCGTACTACCCGATAAGTGCCTTCCCACTTCGGCGTCAACTTGTTTGAATTCTTGGCGGACTGAATCCGTCGAAGAACAAGGTCGCCTTCCTCAAGACTTCGGGCATGAACTTTGCGGCTATGGTAGCGGCGCAAAGCTTGCTTGTAGCATGCAGCTCGCACAGCAGCCTGAAGACGATTCTCCTCAAGGAGCACAGCGTCATCTTGCCGCAGTTACTCTTGCTCAAGCTCATCATAAGTGAGCACTCGAGGTGAATCGTATATGAGTTCTGTGGGGAGAACTGCTTCCGCTCCGTAGACCAGAGCGAAGGGCGTCTGGCCAGTGGCTCGATTTGGTGTCGTTCTGATTGACCAAAGAACCGCCGGCAACTCATCAATCCAGCGTCTTCCGCATTTTCTCAGCTTGTCAAAAGTTCTGGTCCTGAGACCGCGCAGCACTTCAGCATTAGCCCTCTCTGCTTGGCCGTTGCTTCTCGGGTGAGCAACAGAAGCAAAACAAACTTTGCTGCCAAGGTCTTGGACATACTGCATGAAGGTGTGACTTGTGAATTGCGTGCCGTTGTCGGTGATGATCCTGTTGGGCACACCGAAACGGAAAACTATTCCTTTAAAGAACTTGATGGCTGATTGTGCTGTCACCTTTCTCACCGCTTCCACCTCCGGCCACTTTGTGAACTTGTCGATTGCAACGTACAAGTACTCAAAGCCCCCGGTAGCACGGGGGAAGGGGCCGAGTATGTCGAGCCCCCAGACCGAAAATGGCCAGGAGAGAGGGATCGTCTGAAGAGCTTGAGCTGGCTGATGTGATTTCTTCGAATGAAACTGGCACGCTTCACACTTGGTTACTAGTGCAGTTGCATCCTGGAGAGCGGTGGGCCGAAAGAAACCTTGCCGGAATGCTTTCCCGACAAGTGCTCTTGATCCTATGTGAGAGCCACATATGCCTCCATGTATCTCTGCCAACAGCTCTAGTCCATCCTCCCGAGGAATGCACTTCAATTTCACACCGTTTGGTCTCTTTCTGTACAGGACGTCATCGACGAACTGGTACATGGGAGACTGACGGGCTACTTTTTTCGCTTCTTCCTGCTCCTCAGGGAGTTCTCCTGTCTGAAGGAAATGGATAATGTGTTGTGCCCATGCTGGAGCCTGGGGCTCGACAGCTAGGACTAAAGGCATCTCTTCCGCCAGGGGAACATTTGTCTCGACAGCGAAAGCATGAGGTTCCGCCGGAGCCTGTCGTTCCCCGGCAGGCTTGTCGCTGATCCCGGCAAGTTCCTTGCCGGCGGCTTCAGGGAGCTCTGCCGGAAAGTACTGTCCAGAATTCAACTTTCTTCTCTTTTCTTGTCTCATTGATGGTGCCACAGATGGTTGAGTCAAATGGAGCACAAAAGCTCCTGGTTCCACAGGCAACTTGAGGGCAGCGCGCTTTGACAGGTCGTCAGCGATACTGTTTTTGGCACGAGGAATGTGCTTCATTTGCAGACCGTCAAAGCGCTCTTCCATTTTTCTCACTTCATCCACGTAAGCTTGCATCAATGGACTCTGGTAATTCTTGTCAACTTGCCTGACAACAAGCTGCGAATCGCCTCTGATGACGAGCTTCTTGATACCAAGGTCTGTCGCGATCCTGAGACCGGCAAGCAGCCCCTCGTACTCCGCAGTGTTGTTTGTCGAACTCTCCCGGGGGAAATGCATCTGGATTACATACTTGAGGTGTTCTCCGGTGGGTGCGACAAGCAGCACGCCAGCACCGGCACTTTGCAGCGAGAAAGTCCCGTCAAAGTACATAACCCATTCTTGATCAATTTCCTTGCCGGGGAGAGTCGTTTCTTGAACCTCTTCGTCTGGCGTTGGGGTCCATTCCGCAATGAACTCTGCCAAGGCCCTGTTCTGAATTGTCGAAGTACTTTCAAACTTGAGACCAAAGCTTGACAATTCCAACGCCCACTCCACAATCCTGCCGGTTGCCTCTGGATTTCTTAAAATCCGTTGCAACGGAAAGCGAGTGACGACGGTGATTTCATGTGCTTGAAAATAATGGCGCAGCTTCCTTGAGGCCATAAGGAGGCCGAAGAGCAACTTCTGCACACCAGAGTATCTTGACCTAGCTCCTTGCAAAAGGGAGCTAACAAAATAAACTGGGCGCTGCACCATCTTTTTCTTTTGCACTGGTTCTTCTGACTGCGCAGATCCTGTCTTGCCGGGACCAATCCTTATCGGGGAAGATCCCGCCGCGTCACTTGGCGGTCCTGCTGCTGGTGTCGCCTCCTCATCAGCTTCTCTCTGTGCCACTAACGCAGCACTAACCACTTGATTTGTCGCTGCCAGGTACAGCAGCAACGGCTCTTGTGGTTTAGGCGCGACTAGTGTCGGCGGAGAAGAAAGGTATCTCGTCAAATCTTGCAGCGCAGCCCCCGCTTCCAGAGTCCATTTCATTGGACCTACCTTCTTCAAAATTTTGAAAAAGGGCAGGGCGCGCTCAGCAGATTTGGAAATAAACCTGCTTAGGGCAGCAGCACAGCCGGCAAGACGACGTACATCCTTGACGTGTCTTGGCGCTTCAATCTGCTCAATAGTTTTGATCTTGTCGGGGTTCGCTTCGATCCCTCGCTGAGATACAAAGAACCCGAGAAACTTGCCGGAAGGGACACCAAACACGCACTTCTCAGGATTGAGCTTTAAATTGATCTTGCGCATATTTGCAAATGTTTCTTCTAGATCTTGTATGAGCGTCGCTTTGTCCTTGGTTTTGACCACTATGTCATCCATGTATGCTTCCATATTTCTATGGAGCTGAGGCTGAAAACCAATTTGGACCACTCTCGCAAATGTAGAACCAGCACTTTTCAACCCGAAAGGCATTCGTATAAAACAATACGTACCACATGGGGTGATAAATGTGGTCTTTTCTTCATCTTCTTTTGCCATGAAGATCTGATGGTACCCTGAGTAGGCATCAAGGAACGACAGTAGGTCACAACCAGCAGTGGAGTCCACAATCTGGTCGATGCGTGGCAAGGGAAAGGGATCTTTTGGACAGGCTTTATTGATGTCTGTATAATCAATACACAGCCTCCATTTCCCATTCGCCTTGCACACTACAACCGGATTGGCCAACCACGTTGGGTGAAGCACTCCCCTGACCAAACCTGCCGCTTCTAGCTTCCTGATTTCTTCGGCAATGAATTCTTGCTGCTCCAAGGCTTGCTTCTTGACCCTCTGCTTGACGGGCCGCACGTGAGGACAGACAGCAAGGTGGTGCTCAATTACCTCCCTGGGAACACCGGGGATGTCAGACGGTTGCCATGCAAACACGTCGACATTCGTTCGCAGGAAGGCAATGAGTGCGCTTTCCTATTTGTCATCTAGGGTGGAACTTATGGTGAAAGTTCCTCCTGTTCCGTCCTCCCTGACGGGCACCTTCTTGGTCTCTGGGGGAGCAGCCTTGGATTTCTTGCTCTTGCTGGTGGAACTCTCTGGTGCATCCTCAACGGAAGCGCAGCACTCCGAGGAGGTGCGCTTGCCGGAGTTTGCACCAAGATTCTTGCCGGTCTTCTTCTTCCCCCCGGGAGTTCCAGCGGCAGGAGCAGATGCCTTGACGGCAGGTGCTGCAACTGCTTCCCGGTAGAGTTGGTCGGCACAGATGAGCGCATCCTTTTTGTCAGAGTGGATAGTGATGACACTCAACGGCCCGGGCATCTTCAACACATTATACGCATAGTGTGATGCCACCATGAACTTAGCCAGCGCTGGGCGGCCAAGGATCCCATTGTACGACATAGGGATCTTGGCGACATCAAATACTACCTTCTCTGTCCTGTAGTTGAGCTCGCTACCAAATGTCACCGGTAGCGTAATCTTGCCCTTTGGCTGGGTCCTTCCTGGATTGACCCCTTGAAACGTGCCTGTTTCCTCGAGATCTTCATCAGGAATTTGGAGCCTCTTGAGCATGTCCGGCGAGATTAGATTCCGTCTGGCCCCACCGTCAACTAGCATTTTCGTCACCTTGAGGTTTCAGATTGTCGGTGAGACCAACAATGGCAAGCACCCGACCGCGGTTGTGCGATCAGGGTGATCCTCGGCGTCAAAAATGATAGGCGTGTTGGACCACTTCAGGGGTTTACGTGCATCGAACGATGGCTCCGTTGCATTAACCTCTCGCACCCACTGTTTAATTCGACGGCGGGAAGAATGCAACGAGGCGCCTCTGTCGATACACATGGCCTCTGTAGCTTTTTGAAATTCTTGCTCACTGGACTCATCATCTTCCCCATCATCATCATCACCCTCTTCTTTGTCACGGCCTCGAGCGGGCCTCTCCCTCTATTGCTTGGCCTTGCCGCGGCGACCTCCTCGGCCACCGTGCTTCTTGCCAGACCCCTCAGCACCATCCTGGGTCTTCTCCTTGTCTCGTCTCTCGTACTCAGCTCTCTGCTTCTCGACAAGCTGCTCAACTTGCCAGCAGTTTTGGAGATCGTGACCCTTGGTGCGATGGATCTTGCAACACTGCTTGCCAGAGCTTTCCGACTTGTCGGCGGCCGCCAAGGCCTGGCAGGAGGCTCACCTGGCAACTTCCTTGCCGGGGTCGTCAACCTTGGCCTTCTTGGCGGTGCCGGGGTTGCCAGATTCCTTGACAGCAAGCACGGCCTTGCCTCTGCGCTTCTTGTTCCGCCGCCGGCCTTTCTTTGGCGGGGTCTCAGCGTCTTCATCTTCTGATTCGCCCCCTGCGCCAACAGCCTCGCCAGGGAGTTTCCTCCCTTCTTCAGCCCGAGCGCACTTGTCGGCCAAAGCGTAAAGCTCGGCAATACTCCTAACCTTGTTCATCGCCAGCTCTTCACGCATTTTGCGGTTACGCACGTTCTGATGAAACGTGCTAACAACAGCGGCAGGGTGAACGTCAGGAATATTGTATTGCACACGGCTAAATCTCTGGATAAAATTTCACAGGGGTTCGCCCTCCTTTTGAGGGAGGAGATGCAAATCACTCTCTTGACCAGGAGCTTGGTGGCCTCCAACAAAGGCGCCAACAAACTGATGGCACATATTTGACCAAGAAGAAATAGAATTCTCCAGCAGATGCATCAACCATGACTTGACGTTGGGTTTGAGCACCAACGGGAAGTAGTTGGCAAGTATCTTGTCGTCTCGGCCCCCGGCAGCCTGCACCGCAATGGTATAGATGCTCAGGAACTCCGAGGGGTGAGTTTTGCCGTCATATTTCTCTGGGACCTCTGGCTTGAAGGTTCTGGAATTGGGCCACTAGACTTGCCGCAGCTCACGGGTAAACGCTGGAGAACCCACCTCGTAAGGTAAGTCACATGCGTCCCCTGGCGCAGGCTTGTCGACAGCGGGTCCTGCACGCTTATCAGATTGATGGCGCGCTTCCCGTCGCCGCTTGATGGTAGTTCGATCGTCCTCTTTGCTTCGTTCCCGAAGAACTTGATGCTGGTCGCGGCGCATCCGTGGATCGGACGACACCGTGGAATCATCATCACGGCCATCAGTCTGCCGGGTTGTCGACCGCGGCTGGTGTCATGGAGGGGAGTGCACCGTGGTCGCTCCGCCTCCAGTCTTCTCCGCATCGGCTCGCGTCGGATCGATGGACCGCCGTTGCGATGGCCCTGCCTGCTGTTGCCCATCCTTGTTGACGAAGCCGATGAGGCTCTGGATAGTAGATCGCCACTCCTCCATCTTCTCCGGAGCAGGAGGGAAATCGAGGAGTAGCTGCGCACGTGCCAAAGCTTCCGCTGGCGTAGGCGGCGGTGACAGGTGAGAGGTACATGAGGTGCTCTGACTCCTAACAATGTTAGAAGGAGCACCGTCATGATCACGCGACCGCGCGCCACTTCCACCGGCAGTTTGACGTGCATGCTGGGCCTGCGCACCTTGGGATCGATGCGCAGAAGTCTTTTCATGGGGACGCCCTGAACCACCAGCGCCATGGCACTGCTCGTCGCACACGACCTGGGAAGGCCGTGACGCTTGCGCCGGCGCGGGAGTCCTAGAAGGCGTCCTCCGATCTCTGGAGTTCGTTGCGCCGCCCGTGGGCAGCACAACCCCATCTCTGGATCCAGCAGCGTGTGGGTTGCCGTTGCCGCTGCGAACGACGCCGCTCGCTTGGCTTGGATCACCGGAACGCCGCGGAGGCTCTAAACCTCTTCCTTCTGCATCCACGCCATCACCCGTACGCGAGGGCACAGGCAAAACGGATGTAGATGGTAGCGCCGTTGCGGCACTCTTCTTCTTGGGTGGCATGATGATGAAGATGATGAAGAAACTAAGGCGCCGATCACTGGATCAGGTTCGCGCAACCTTCTTCCCCCTACCTGGCACGCCAAAGATGTCAGCGTGCGACACCTATGGGATCCCAAGGGACCCCTTTACGATTCGGCAGGGAGAGAGGTATGCACAAAGAGCAGAACCAACGATCAACGCGGGGTGATTTTACCCAGGTTCGGGCCGCTAATCAGCGTAAAACCCTACTCCTGCCTTGTTTTATTAAGAGTGTTCTTGAGCCCAGGCTCCAGGAGCGCTTGCGATGAACAGTACGTTCAAAGAGCAGCTACGCATGCAGGATGGGCCAGAAGATCCTCCTCCCCTGTAGCAATTGCCTTGGGCCTCCTTTTATACGTTCAAAGGGGTCACCACAGTGGCAAAATGTACATACATTGAGGTGTAAAGTAGCTACAGGGTCATCATACCTAACCACTGACAGATTAGGGCGAATGCATTTAATGCACCGTGAGGTGTCCATTTAGGTGTCCTCATTTCTTGGGGATGGAAAAAGGGGCCATCCCATCAGCACCGCTTAAGCTCTCCTCCACTGATGCCTTGCCACGCATCCAGAGAAGGACCCAGAATGTCAGGCTGGTTGCTGTGCCGAAGCGGTGGCACAGTGGCAGAATCTTGCCGGGCTCTGAATCTTGCCGAGCGCGAAATCTTGCCGGGCATCGCAGGCCACCCCGGCAAGATCTTGCCGGGGAGGCTGGCTTTCAGTCTTCAGCTCTTCTTATCTGCTGATCCTTAAATCCTTGACTTGGGTGTTTCTTTGATAACTTGAATTAATCTCCAACTGTTCCCCGACAAGCCTGGCCGCGAGTATGGCTACAACTGCCCGTGCACAAGTACGGGGTACTAATGGCACAATACTTAGTACACCGACAGCTATGGTGGAAATATGATTTGAGTGGAAAGCAACTTGGGGAAGGCTAGAGATCAAGATTCTAGTGGTAGGATTGGAATATCTTGGTCTCAACACATGAGTGGGTGGTTCGCTCTCAGAAAATGAGTAGTGGAAGTGTAGGCATGTTCTGATGGCTCTCTCACAAATGGAGAAGGGGGTGGAGGGGTATATATAGCCTCCACACAAAATCCAACCATTACACACATTTGACCCAACTTGGTCAGACCGAATAGAAGAACTCGGTGAGACCGATTTAGCTCAAAATGTGAACGTTAGGAATCTCGGTGGGACCGACTGGAACAACTCGGTGGGACCGATGTGCTAGGACATAGGGCAAACATCAACTTGGTGGCACTGATTGCATCAACTCGGTTAGACCGAAGTGAAGCAATAAGGCAACAGAGAGGATGTCAAGAAAACTCGGTGGGACCGATTGCACATTTTGGTGAGACCGAAATAATTGCAACAGGCAACAGAGAGTTTGCAAGGCCATCTCGGTGAGATTGAGATCCGTCTCGGTGTGACCGATATATCTAGGGTTTCTGGTAGTGGCTATGTCAACTGAACTCGGTGGCACCGGATAGGTCAATTCGGTGGGGCCGAGTCTGACTTGGAGTTTTGGACATATGTGGAAATGAGAAAGTGGCTGAGGGTTTTGGAGCAATATCACTAAGCACTTTGAGCAAGTAGACCATTAAGCAACACCTCATCCCCTTTTAATAGTATTGGCTTTCCTATGGACTCAATGTGATCTTGGATCACTAAAATAGAAATGAAGAGTCTTGAGCTTTTCCAATCTTTGTCCTTAGCATATTGAAGGGGTTCCACATCCTCTTGTCCTTACCACACCATTGTTGAACTCATCTGAAATATACTAGATAATAGTATTCGTCCAACAAGAGATATGTTGACATTAATTACCAAAATCACCCAGGGAGCACTTGTGCTTTCAATCTCCCCCTTTTTGGTAATTGATGACAACATACATCAAAGCTTAGGATTAAGGATATACATGGTATTAAGTAAAGCTTTGGAAAGACATGTAACATGCATCGGCTCCCCCTACATGTATGCAATCATGTGAAGATAGAATATAAGAACATGTGAATGCATAAGCATGACTGAGCAAGCAATGAGTTACATGCATCTTGGCTATATGCATCAGAGTAAATGATGTGTAGGAAGTGTACCTCCATGTTCATGAATCCTTCTTGCAAACAATATGTACATTAGCAAGAGATCATCATGCACATGAGTGTGATGCATATACTTACCTTGTGGTCTTGGTCTGGCTTTAGAAGAAGTGGACTTGAGAAAACAGGGTTAGATAACACAAGAACACTCTAGACAAAGCAATTTTCAGGAAACCACAGGAGTACCAAGACTGGGATGACATGTAATGGGTGAGTACTGAGTACTCTATTTAGATATTGACAAGTCCCCAAAGATTTAAAGATATGCAATGAATTCCAAAGATTTTCTTCCCTTAGAAATGGACATTTTCTCCCCCTGAATCTGATATTGGATAATGAGAGAAAGTAGGGTAAGAAAATCAGAGCAAGAAATGGTGTAGAAAACCAAAATTCAGAGCAACATAAATGTTAGCAATAGCTAAGATCAAAGATCAAACAAATATTGACATGTCTTTCCCCTCTTAAAGACATGTGACTTCTCTCCTCTTTGTTTTACTAGCATCTGGAAGAGCTTAGATGTGCTCATATGATAAGCTTTGATGTGCTCTCTCTCCCCCTTTGACATCAATTTCCAAGAAGGGTGCTTCTGGAGCATGAGTCAAATAGGTTTGGTCCTTGAGACACACTACGAAGCAGCATGTAGGTTAAGATGCGGGTAGAGGATAAGAATCATTGAGTGGAGCTGGAGAAGAAATAGAATATGCAGAATGCAATGGCAAAAAACTTTCTCAACAGTGAAATCAGTAACGCCGATCTATTTCCATCGGTGACACCGAGTTGGCAGTGTCATGGATGATGCATATTGGTCAGACTGGGTAGTCCATGTCAGTTGTACCGATGAACTGTCTACAAGATATTCTTGTAGTTCAGTCTAGCCGATAGGCTGGGATCGGTGAGTCCGAGTTCAATGTAGAGGAAAAATCTTGTCATCTCAGCTCTCTAGGCAAGAGAAATCTCACAAGGATTTGCAAGGAATTGACTGAAGGATTTGCAATGAATTAACCACAGAAAAAAAGAGATCTAGATGAAGTTTTTTTTATAAGGGGAACAAGACAACAAGAAATATATGCAAGAACACAAAGTAAGTGAACAGAGAAACACTAGAGAACTTCATCTAGAAGGGGTCAGAGACAAAGTCACCTATGTTAGAGTATATTGACTTAGGAGTCAAGTGAGATCACTTGATCATAGGTCATACTCATCGTTTAAGCTCAAAATGGGGTTACCATTTTTTGTTTAAGCATTTTGATGTATTCGCATCTCGTTGAGTCACTTTGTTTCATGACTTGGGGCGAAGCTTCTCTAAGATGGAATGACATACCTTGGGTGGTGTTGATCTTGATCATGTAGTTGAACTTATGTTGGGTGCTCAAGGTTGATGTAGTCCATCATGAGTTGGGAGCACCACTTGTAGTTTGAGTTCATCTTCCTACATGGGTTAGTCTTGCAAGGAAAAGCACTTGTGTATCCAAAATGACAATCATGAGACTTGATACCAAATGAAATTTGATATATAGAAATTGTCAAAGGATATGTTGAGTGGGTTCATGCTTCCTTGTATTCAACATCCATAAAGTAGAGACTTGGTGATGTAGAGATTGCTTAAGATATGAATGACTTGCAATCCCATAGATTTGGATTCATCCAAGTATCTACAAGGGTTAGATAACATGCAAGGGTACAAGTATAGATCCAAGAAAAATGATCATCATCATAAGAGAGATATCAAGGATTAGTCATAAAAGGCTCATGCCTTGCATGTATCCAAATGGAGTTTCTACTCCAAGTTTGAGGCATCAATGATATTCAATTCACCTCTCAAACAGCAAAATACTTTCTCATCAAGCGGTTTGGTGAATATATCCGCTAATTGCTTATCGGCGCGAACATGCTTAAGATTGATGTCTCCTTTAGCAACATGATCTCGAATGAAATGATGAGGAACTTCAATATGCTTAGTTCGAGAGTGTTGCACGGGATTGTGAGAAATCTTAATAGCACTCTCATTGTCACAAAGCAATGGAACATGTTTCACATGTATCCCATAATCCTTAAGGGTTTGGGTCATCCAAAGTAATTGAGCATAACATGATCCGGCGGCAATGTATTCCGCTTCGGCGGTGGATAAGGATACCGAGTTTTGTTTCTTGGAGGACCAAGACACAAGGGATCTACCAAGAAATTGACAAGTATCTAAAGTGGACTTTCTATCAACCTTGTCACCGGCATAGTCCGAGTCAGAGTAGCCAACAAGATCAAAAGAAGACCTCTTAGGATACCAAATGCCAAAATTTGGTGTATGAATTAAGTATCTCACTATCATTTTCACAGCCTTAAGATGACATTCTTTAGGGGCCGCTTGATATCGTGCACACATGCACACACTTAACATAATATCGGGACGGGGGGCACATAGATATAACAATGAACCAATCATAGAGCGGTAAACCTTTTGGTCAACCGGTTTGCCATCCTTAGTCAAGTCAAGATGTCCACTATTAGGCATGGGTGTTTTCATACCTTTGCTTTCATGCATGTTGAACTTCTTGAATAGATCCTTGGTATACTTTGTTTGATAAACAAAGGTACCTTCCTTAGTTTGCTTGATTTGCAACCCAAGGAAAAACTTGAGTTCACTCATCATATACATCTCAAACTTCTCCGACATTAGCCTTCCAAACTTTTCACTAAAATGGGGGTTAGTAGAACCAAATATAAGATCATCCACATAGATTTGGCACACAAATAATTCACCATTAACCCTTTTAGTAAAAAGTGTAGAATCAATCTTCCCAATTTCAAAGCCTTTTTCAATAAGAAACTTGGTCAAGCATTTATACCATGCTCTAGGAGCTTGTTTAAGACCATAAAGAGCTTTGTGAAGTTTGTAAACATGATCGGGTTTCTTAGGATTAACAAAGCCGGGAGGTTGTTTAACATAGACTTCCTCCTCAATTTCACCATTTAGAAAAGCACTTTTAATGTCCATTTGGTATAATGTGATATCATGGTGATTGGCATAAGCAAGTAAGATGCGTATAGACTCAAGTCTAGCAACGGGGGCATAAGTCTCACCATAGTCCATACCTTCGACTTGAGTGTAGCCTTGAGCGATGAGACGGGCCTTGTTGCATACAACTTGTCCATCCTCATCTTGCTTATTCTGAAAACCCATTTGGTTCCAATAACATTGTGCTTCTCATCGGGGTTTTCAACCAACGTCCATACTTGATTCCTCTCGAAATTGTGTAGTTCTTCATGCATAGCATTCACCCAATCCGGATCGTCAAGGGCTTCTTCAACCTTCATAGGTTCAATACTAGAAATGAATGAATAATGTTCACAGAAATTAGCCAAGCGAGTTTTAGAGCGAGTAATTCTCCCGGTTTGAATATCATCAAAGATTTGTTCGACGGGATGATCTCTTGAGACTCTTGCTCTAACTCGTGAGAGCTTTTGTTTGGGTCGGGGTGGAACATCCTCTTCATTGTTTTATTCTTCATCTCCTTCTTCATTGTTGTTGGCGTTGTTGTTCTCTTGTGGAGGTGGAGAAGGAGGTCGATGAGGTTCATCTTGTTGTACTTCCTTGTTTCCTTCATCTTGACGTGTTCCACTTGTGGATGCCTCCAAGTCAACTTGTGGTTCACCTTGTCGTGAAGTTGAGGCTTCCACTTGAATGGATGAAGTAATCTCCTTCACCTCCGTTGGACGAACCTTGCCAATAGACAAGTCTTGAATTGCTTCCGAAGGATCTTTGTCTCCTACATCAATTGGCAATTGCTCTACTTGCAAGCCGTTAGATTCATCAAACTTCACATCTACCGTCTCTTCAACCTTTTGGATGAAATTGTTGTAGACACGGTAAGTGTGAGAGTTTGAGCCATAACCGAGTAGGAAACCTTCATGAGATTTAGGGGCAAATTTCGAACGATGATGCTTATCAAGAATGTAACACTTTGAGCCAAATACTCAAAAGTATCCAACTTGGGGTTTGTTACCGGTGAGAAGCTCGTATGCTATCTTGCCGAGAAGTTTGTGAAGATATAGTCGATTCGTAGCATGGCAAGCTGTCTCAACCGCTTCCACCCAAAAGTGTCTTGGTGTCTTATATTCATCAAGCATCGTTCTTGCCATCTCGATAAGGTCCGGTTCTTCCTCTCAACAACTCCATTTTGTTGAGGTGTGTACGTAGCCGAGAACTCATGTGAAATCCCTTCTTCATCAAGAAAGGTATCCACATTGGCGTTCTTGAACTCCGTTCAGTTGTCGCTCCGAACCTACTTGATCTTCACTTCAAATTGATTTTGGGCCTTCCTGGCGAAGTTCTTGAAGATCTTTTGGACCTGCGATTTATCATCAAGAAAGAACACCCACGTAAATCTAGAAAAATCATCAACAATGACCAAACCGAACGAGTTACCACCGAGACTCTTGTAAGCATTGGGACCAAAAAGATCCATGTGAAGTAGCTCAAGTGGTCTTCTCGTGGTCATGATGTTCTTTACGGGATGACTTCCTCCAACTTGTTTTCCTGCTTGACAAGCACTGCAAAGTCTATCCTTGTCAAATATAACATCTTTAACACCAAGGATATGATCACCATTAATAAGCTTATCAAGATTTCGCATGCCCACGTGACCTAACCTTCTATGCCACAACCAACCTTTAGAAGATTTAGCAATTAAGCAAGTACGAGGCTGAGCTCTTTGAGTGAAATCAACAATGTATAGATCACCTCTACGTATACCGGTAAAGACCATATTATGATTATCTCTACGAAACACTTGGCAATCTACTTTAGTGAATAGAACATTGAAACCGAAATCGGCTAGTCTAGATACGGAAAGTAGATTGTAGCCAAGAGATTCAACAAGCATAACATTTTGGATAGAGCTATCATGTGAGATGGCCACCTTACCAAGGCCAACTACTTTACCCTTTGAGTTATAACCAAAAGTGACATACTTTCGGGGACCATCGTTTTCAGCAAGCTCGCGAAACATGTCCTTATCTCCGGTCATGTGATTGGTACATCCACTATCAAGAACCCATTCCTTTCCTCCGGCCATGTAACCACGAAGGTTAGCCATAAGACCAAAGTGTCTCATTGACTCATCAAGATCAAAGTCACTATCATCATCCTCATCATAATATCCATGCTCAATATCATCTTGTGAATGATCATCACCTAGAGAGAGTGATTCATTAGATTTATGACCATGACAATGTGCATGTTTATGAATTCTAATGACTTGGGAGATGATACTACTAATGACTCCAACATCTCCTTTGGCACGCATAAGGTCACGAAGCTCAAATAGACAATCATCAAATTTAGGATCACTAGGATTCATTTTATGAAAAGCTATGGACTTTTGAAGAATCTCATCTAGATTTTTCAAGGACTAGTTTGGAAATCGCTCCTCAAGATATCTCCATATTGTATAAGCACAATCAAATGTAGGCAAGCGTACAAGCAAAGTTCTAGGCAATCCTCTCATGATAAGATCAATAGTTCTAAAATTGCGGGTCATGTCAAGATACTCATCGGGGGTAGGATGCAAGGGATCAATAGGAGCCGCACAAGGGCTAGTAATGTACTAGTTCAAGTTATATTCATTGAAAATCTCAAGCATCTCATTTTTTCAAGCACTATAAAACTCTCCATCAAGCATAGGCACTCTACGTCTAATACTCCCAATCGTAGACTCATCCATCTTCCTCCAAAGGTGATTAAACCAAAGCAATGGGGACCAATGCTCTGATACCAATTGAAAGGATCGAGAAGAAGGGTCTAGAGGGGGTGATTAGACACTCAACAAGTACAAGTGGCAATTTTTAAGTTCTTCAAGTTGAGGTGGAGTTTTAGCACAAGTTTAAGCATTCACAATACATTTCAAGCAAGCATGGCAAGAGTATAAGAAGCGGAAAGAGTAAAGCATGCTAATTGCAAGAAAGTAAGGGATGGGATTGGAGTGTGCAAATGCAATGTAGACACAGAGATTTTTGGCCTGGTTCCGATAGGTGGAGCTATCGTACATCCACGTTGATGGAGACTTCAACCCACGAGGGGTAATGGTTGCGCGAGTCCACGGAGGGCTCCACCCACGAAGGGTCCACGAAGAAGCAACCTTGTCTATCCCACCATGGCCATCGCCCATGAAGGACTTGCCTCACTCGGGTAGATCTTCACGAAGTAGGCGATCTCCTTGCCCTTAGAAACTTCTTGGTTCAACTCCACAATCTTGTCGGAGGCTCCCAAGCGACACCTAACCAATCTAGGAGACACCACTCTCCAAAAGGTAATAGATGGTATGTTGATGATGAACTCCTTGCTCTTGTGCTTCAAATGATAGTCTCCCCAACACTCAACTCTCTCTCACAGATTTGGCTATCGTGGAAAGATGATTTGAGTGGAAAGCAACTTGGGGAAGGCTAGAGATCAAGATTCTAGTGGTAGGATTGGAATATCTTGGTCTCAACACATGAGTAGGTGGTTCTCTCTCAGAAAATGAGTAGTGGAAGTGTAGGCACGTTCTGATGGCTCTCTCACAAATGGAGAAGGGGGTGGAGGGGTATATATAGCCTCCACACAAAATCCAAACGTTACACGCATTTGACCCAACTCGGTCAGACCGAATAGAAGAACTCGGTGAGACCGATTTAGTTCAAAATGTGAACGTTAGGAATCTCGGTGGAATCCAACTGGAACAACTCGGTGGGACCGATGTGCTAGGGCATAGGGCAAACATCAACTCGGTGGCACCGATTGCATCAACTCGGTTAGACCAAAGTGAAGCAATAAGGCAACAGAGAGGATGTCAAGCAAACTCGGTGGGACCGATTGCACATTTTGGTGAGACCGAAATAATTGCAACAGGCAACAGAGAGTTTGCAAGGCCATCTCGGTGAGACCGAGATCCGTATTGGTGTGACCGAATTGTCTAGGGTTTCTGGCATGGCTATGTCAACTGAACTCGGTGGCGCTGGATAGGTCAATTTGGTGGGGCCGAGTCTGACTTGGAGTTTTGGACATATGTGGAAATGAGAAAGTGGCTGAGGGTTTTGGAGCAATATCACTAAGCACTTTGTGCAAGTAGACCATTAAGCAACACCTCATCCCCTTTTAATAGTATTGGCTTTCCTATGGACTCAATGTGATCTTGGATCACTAAAATAGAAATGAAGAGTCTTGAGCTTTTGCCAATCTTTGTCCTTAGCATTTTGAAGGGTTCCACATGCTCTTGTCCTTACCACGCCATTGTTGAACTCATCTGAAATATACTAGATAACAGTATCAGTCCAACAAGAGATATGTTGACATTAATTACCAAAATCACCCAGGGAGCACTTGTGCTTTCAACAACCAAACTTATATATTCAAAACTGAGCGTTACTACATGTCACGAGTTCAAAACGAGAAAGTGGAACAAGTACTACAGCACGCCTGTGTTGTTCGCGTCGCACCGCACACTGTCACTTCGGCCCGCCGCTCATCGCGCATTGGCTTGGCCTTTTCTATGGACAAGTTATAAAGCTAAATACTGCCGCGTTCGCATCACACCCCCACACGGTCTGTCCGGCATGCCGCTCAAGCAAGGGAACGCTTGTTGTCTTAGCATTTTCACTGTCAGGTGGGGCCGCAGTTGAGCAAACCGACTATCGGCAAATCCTCACCCCGCCCACTGCGCGTCGGCTGAGTTAGAATTAGAAGAGACAAACGAGGGAGAAGAGCTAGCTGTAGCACAGACGCTGTTGTCAGATGGAGTACTGAGTACTCATACGTCTAGTACTGAGTACCACTAGGTGGGTGCGTGCAACCTATACCTGTCATCACTTTAGGTCTCCTTTTTGAACCGCAGCTACGCTTCATAGTACATATTTTTTCACGCATTCTTCCTCCTATATGTACTCCTAGGCTATTTCCATGTGCTTCCTTTCACTGACATGTGGGACATAGAGCATCTGGGCCGTAGTGCATGCACGACACGGAGCATATGCAACCATGCCGACGTACTTTACATTTCAGACCTGACGAATTACATGCAAACCCCCCGTAGAAGAATAAATAAATAAATGAATTACTACATGAAAACTTGATTATTTTCATAGAAACCGGAGCACGTTCATTAAATTTTGGACATAACACATTTATAAAAAAATGACCAGACCTAAACCAGTCTAAGGGCCTCTTTGATTCGCAGGATACTGAAAACACATGAATGGGAAAAGTATGATGGCGATGAACCGAGAGGAGGAGGAAGAGGTGGAGTACTGTACGTGCTAGAGACTGGACTGTAGTACATTATTTTTTATGGCCATATCACCACATTGTTTTCTATGGCCTATCTCCTGCTGGTTCACTGGGCTGCCGTGTTTTGCACTCCTCTGACATGAGTAGTAGTATATACTACGTAGTACTATATATACCACATGATTCTTTGCTCCTTCTTACTTCGCCGACATGTGGGAGAGCCAGCATCCGGGTCGATGTGTCATGCACCAGGTTTAGAGTGGGGAACGGGAGGGGTGCATCACCCCGGTCGTAGCGCCGAAGTAATAATGACTATAGTGAGTAGTCATATCACAAGACCCCATCTTTCCAGCAGTAACAAGCCGTCAAATCACACAGACCTACCTTTCCAGCAGTAAGTTGAATCCGATACTCCCTCACCCTCCTCACCTCTCTGTCAAACCAGCTACACGAAAACTGCCGCGTGTACTGCCCGGGAAAAGCCCCGCCCTCAACTTTTAAATACTCATAGTATAATTTTGTATCGATGAATTGCGCCATGGAGCAGAAAACCAAAAGAAAAAGGTGGTACATGCAAACAAATATAGTTCAAGCTCTAGTTAGTGATTCGGAATGTAAACTGTGCATGTTTTTATACGTATAGGTTTCTTAAAAGTACTGAGTCCATTGATGTAATGTGGTCAAACTGTACCATCGATATCTCAAAGCCAAAATAGTTCAAGCTTTTTCGTTCTATATAAATAGTACTGTATGTTTATTCACCTGTGGGGTTGTTTAATGAATGGAGGGACGGGGAGCACAAGTGAACAAAGTGCAAATTGCAGTCAGTCATGTTAAATAGAGAGTTTCTTTTCTTTAATGCCACGTACACAAATTGAAACACTTGTTGTGGAGAGAAAAAGATAATCACTCCACTATATATATAGGCAGGGGCCTGAGTGCTTGCTTTACGAGGGTTGCTCTCTTCATTCTCTCATCCTCTCCAGATCTATACAACACAGCGGTAGCGACATTTTCTCTCTTCTGGCCGCTGGTCACAGATTCGGCCGGATCCCTTCGACCGGTGTGTGTAGGGGACTAGGTGCATCGTTCACACGGTCATCGGCGGCGAGGGAGGAAACCCACAGCTGCCGGCAGGTCCTGATCTTCTGCCCGTGGCGTTCTCTCCGACACAGCGCCGGCTCGGGAGGTCCTTCGACCCCTTCTTCCTCCCTACCGTATTGTGGGCAGATCCGACCTGCCGCCGGCCTCCTAGCCACATCCCGATGACCCTCAGGTATAAGTTTCTTCGAAAGCGGCCCTGCTCTACTTCCCCAACTCCCCACGTGTCTGCCTGTGGATCTTTTTCTACTTCCATCAGCTCTTCCAAAGCCACCTAAATTTTTAGTATTATTAGAGGTAAAGTTACTTCATGCAGTCGAATCTAGGACTTGGTTCAAATAGTGAAGGGGGGAAAGTTGTAGCATGAATCTAGGACTTGATTCAAAGAGGAAATAACACGGGGGTGGGGGATTAGTAACTGGATACCCAACTGGTCTCTTGGTTGAAAAGGGAAATAAAGGGAAAAGGCAGTACAAACTGGATAAGGAACAGATCTATTATTGGTTGAAAAAAGGATAGAAAGTGGCGGCTGGTGGACAAGTCAACAGAGTATGTCCAGGATTAGATTTGCTTCCCTCACATAGTAAAAGGTCTCCAAGATTAGATTTGCTGCCCTCACAGGGTATGAACAAACTCGGCATCACCACTTTATGCCTCCTTGTAGGTAAATTGTGCTGATGCGTCCACTGTCGCATGTCCTTATACCAACTTTTTGCTGTTGTTAATGTAAGGGCGCATGTAAAATGAAGCAATCACACTGTTACCGTAAGGACATGTCTAACCAATGTTATTGTTAATCTAATGCCTCCAATAATATGATGCAATTAAACTGTGTTACAAATGGTACTCCTGCTATTTTTCCCAGTATGATAAGTAAGTTGCTTCTTTACGCTGCTGAGTGAACTAGTGTCCCCACTGTCCCATGCCCTTAAACCAACTCTTTAGCTGCTGTTGATCTACTGTATCTGGTAAACAAGCAATGCCACCATTAAAGTAATCCCATATTTGACGAATGTCATTGTTGATCGTAATGCTTCCAGTAACATGAAGCAATGCCGCCGTTTTAAAATTTCTACTGTTCTTGCATGATTGCCATGAACATAATGCTTCTTTTCATTTCGTGTATGTTTCGTATCTTGTTATTGACCAGTGACTGTTTTCTTTCTATCTTTTTGTGTGGATAGGGATATCCATTTCACCTCGTTGCTATTGTGACCTTTTGGTGAACTACACAAAACACTTTTTTTTGGATGAGTGTCTTGTGCAGTTCAACTAAAATGTCACGTGGGCAATGTCTCTCAATTTTGGTTGAACTGCACAAAGGTTGATTGGAGTTTCCAACATCTCCGTCAAACTCTGCTGGTAATCTCATGCAACATTTTATTAGCCTTTGCAAGATGAGCCATCACTGTCACCACAATGGCACTTTATTTTAGAGGAACTGCACAAAAGGATAAGCAAATTATAGTTGCACCTTGCATGAGCAGGATAGCCAACCTTAATGTTGCTCAATTTTAGTGCAACTACTAAAGAAGAACTGCCAGCTCATGAGAGCAAGTACTTCTTGCTAGCTGCATGATACAATCTTTGCTTCATTTCAGGCGAACTGCAGAAAAAGGTCGCATGAATTGAATCATCCGAGTGGATCTGCAGGTTCACCACATCGAGTCGTGGCGGCGTAGGGCCCCTCTCTCAGTTATGGTTCCCATGACCGGGTATGTTCCTTCGTGGTTGATCTTGACTCTACATCCAGCTAGTGATCGTGTGCTATTGTTATGGCACTGCTATGAGAATGCAATAATGATATTGTTTTTGCTTCTTAATTTAATGCCACTAATAATTTGTGGCAATCTTTTGGCACCGCTACTGCCACCGATAAAATGATGTAATAATACATTTAAAATAGAGCTACTGTCTTAGCTACCATTTCATTTCCAATGTAGATAACTTGCAGAAGGCCTATCCGGCAGAATCAAGTCCATGTGCACTGCATCAATCACATAGCTGCAATGAACTAGTTGAGTCCATCACGCCTACCGTTGAGGTGGCACGGGCCCCCTCTCTAACTGGCGGGTGCCATAATTTTAGTTGAACTGCACAAAAAAGTGATTGAAATGATTCGACGCTCCTCCTTCTACTGCCACACTGAGGTGTTAATGGATGTCAATGAATCGCCTTCATGGCAAGATACGAGGACATGAAAAATAACTTGATCTCCCAAAGTCATCTCACATAGGTTAGTACTATCCTTTATCAACATGATTGTGATTTGTCATACTGTGCTAACGTTGTATTTTTTAATAAAGCTATTCTATCGCAATCTTTTCTCATTTTGGAAATAAAGTTGCTTTAACTAGTGCCAATATTATAGTAATCATGCTCTTTCTTATTTATGCAAACAGGAATACTCAACTACATATGTTGTGATGGTCAAAAGCATTCACCAAGTTCTTGGGTTGTATGACACGGCTAGCCAAGATGGATTTAATCCCGAGATTCACTTTATCCAAAGGCTCTAAAGTGCCATGCGTGTGTGCAAGGTGGAAAGAGATATTTCAGGATGTTGATTGATGATTCCACTAGATTCTGCTATGTGTATTTGTTAAATACTAAGGATGAGGCTCTATACACACTACTTCAAAATCTAGAAGGCCCTCTTGTGCATATATTGTAAGTGGTAGTGCCACCAGTGATGCAGAATATTTCAGCTGCCAATGTTTGACCAGTGTGGCCTTAAAAAGGACTGGTTTCAATGTTTAAGCAAATCCTTGGATCAAATTGCTTACATGAAGCATCGATCAATTTTTATTTATTTGTTCACATTCTCACAACGTTTGAGTTGTATAGTTACAATTGGCTCTGATCTGTGAATCATTGAGATGTGTAGGCATCTTTGTTGTACTTATTATTTGAATCTAATGGGTTGGTTCTGAATCTTGCAAGCTTGGAATCATTGTGATGTGTAGGCATCTTTGTTTTACTTATTATTTCAATCTTATTGGTTGGTTCTGAATCTTGCAAGCTGGGAAACACGGCATGATGATGCAGAGGACAGCAACCATAACAAGCTGTTTAAACTTGGTAGAATTGTCTGTGAAAGTGCGGCAAATGAGCCTATCGTTTGTGTCCTGAGAATAATAATTCTAATTGCTGTGCATGTTGATCCTGTGGCACTGATAGAATGAGCCAATGTTTTGCTTGTTTTAAGAATAAATTTTAATTAAAGCTAATAAAATTTAAGTAAAGTGACCACTAACACTTGCTATTACAGTACCAATACAGACCCGCTCGTGAACCCAAGGGGGCATGTTCTGCCGGGCGTGCAGCGAGCGAGGGAGGGGTAGTAACTGTTGTCGCTTATACACACTAAGTTTACTATTGGATGCAGTTCCCCAAGAGCTAAAAAACGAACTGCTGCCGCCGCCTACCCACTCGTTCACCGTCGATTGCAGTTCCCCAAGATTGGAAAAATGAACTGCTGTTGTCGCGGTGCCGCCCCCTATTACCCCATGATACGTCTCCAACGTATCTATAATTTTTTATTGTTCCATGCTATTATGTTATCCATCTTGGATGTTTTATATGCATTTATATGCTATTTTATATTATTTTTGGGACTAAACTATTAACCTAGAGCCCAGTGCCAGTTTCTGTTTTTTCCTTGTTTTTGAGTTTCGCAGAAAAGGAATATCAAACGGAGTCCAAATGAGCTGAAAATTTACGATGATTTTTTATGGACCAGAAGAAGCCCCCGAAGCAAAAGAGTTGGGCCAGAAGAGCCACGAGGCCTCCACAAGGGTGGAGGGCGCCCCCCTAGGGCGCACCCTCCGGTCTTGTGGGCTCCTCGTGGACCCCCCCTAACTTGTTCTCGACGCCAAAAAATCCTATAAATATAGAAACCCCCAGAAATAAACCTAGATCGGGAGTTCTACCGCCACAAGCCTCTGTAGCCACCGAAAACCAATCGGGACCCTGTTCCGGCACCCTGCCGGAGGGGAAACCATCACCGGTGGCCACCTTCATCATCCTGGCGGTCTCCATGATGAGGAGGGAGTAGTTCACCCTCGGGGCTGAGGGTATGTACCAGTAGCTATGTGTTTGATCTCTCTCTCTCTCTCTCGTGTTCTTGATATGGCACGATCTTGATGTACCGCGAGCTTTGTTACTATAGTTGAATCATATGGTGTTTTTCCCCTCTACCTTCTTGTAATGAATTGAGTTTTCCCTTCGAAGTTATCTTATCGGATTGAGTCTTTAAGGATTTGAGAACACTTGGTCTTGCATGTGTTTATCTGTGGTGACAATGGGATATTCACGTGACCCACTTGATGTATGTTTTGGTGATCAACTTGCGGGTTCTGTGACCTTGTGAACTTATGCATAGGGGTTGGCACACGTTTTCGTCTTGACTCTCCGGTAGAAACCTTGGGGCACTCTTTGAAGTTCTTTGTGTTGGTTTGAATAGATGAATATGAGATTATGTGATGCATATCATATAATCAAACACGTGGATATTTGTGGTGACATTGGAGTATCTAGGTGACATTAGGGTTTTGGTTGATGTGTGTCTTAAGCTGTTATTTTAGTACGAACTCTAGGGCTGTTTGTGACACTTATAGGTATAGCCCAATAGATCAATTAGAAAGAATAACTTTGAGGTGGTTTCGTACCCTACAATAATCTCTGCGTTTATTCTCCGCTATTAGTGACTTTGGAGTGACTTTTTGTTGCATGTTGAGGGATTCTTATATGATCTAATTATGTTATCATTGTTGAGAGAACTTGCACTAGTGAAAGGATGAACCCTAGGCCTTGTTTCCAAGCATTGCAATACCATTTTTGCTCACTTTTACTACTTGCTACCTTGCTGTTTTTATAATTTCAGATTACAAAAACCTATATCTACTATCCATATTACACTTGTATCACCATCTCTTCGCCGAACTAGTGCACCTATACAATTTACCATTGTATTGTGTGTGTTGGGGACACAAGAGACTCTTTGATATTTGGTTGCAGGGTTGTTTGAGAGAGACCATCTTCATCCAACGCCTCCCACGGATTGATAAACCTTAGGTCATCCACTTGAGGGAAATTTGCTACTGTCCTACAAAACTCTGCGCTTGGAGGCCCAACACGAGTCTACAAGAAGAAGGTTGCGTAGTAGACATCACCCCATTACACAGCGATCGTCTTCATCTCCCCACTGCCCCCAATCCCCACAAAACGAGAACCGCCACATCAACTCTATGTGAGAAGAGACTCCAATGGCAATCCGAGGTGTGAGCCTGCTGGATATGGACTTCAACAAGGAGTTCACCTTTGAGTTCACCGTTCAGACCCATGGCAGAACCAAGTTGATTGTGATGTACACCAATGATCCGGACTTGGGGAAGCTCTGCCTCGCCAAGTTCAAGCAGTACCTACAGGAGGAGAAAGCACAAGGTCGCGGGACTAGACCTTGTGCCCATCCATTCATCTCCTGACAGGGACCAGCGGATCGCCGTCGCCCAGGTATGCGTGCGGGATGAGGTTCTCGTCTACCACTGTTGTAGGGCCATCAGAGGTCCTGGAGCATTTGCCCATTTCATCGGCACTACTGACTACACCTTCGCTATGGTGGAGAGCAGGAAAACGCGACTGTGCTTTATGATTCGGCCATCTGGTGCAACAAGCTTGTCGACATCCAGAAGCAATACAAGATCATTGGCAACGGCAGGAGAAGGACTCCGTGGTTGACCTCGCCCCGACCATCATCGACCCCTGCTACGCCAACATGAAAGAAGACGTCGATACCAAGGACCTGAACACGTGGGAGGTACCTCTGAATCTAGCCTACATAACCTACGCGGCCAAGGACGCATACGCATGCTACGACATGTACAGGCAGATCTTGGACATGGGGGCGTGTCTGCTTCCCATAACCGACGAGTACACGGACAGCCACAGCATCATGATCAAGCATGACAGGAAGGTCTAGATGTTTCTGTTTAAGCACCTTTATCATCTGGGTGTTTCATGCATTAGCCTATGTGTCGTAATTATCTGTTTTGTCCGAAATATTTCATCTAAAAACCCATTAACCTGTTTGCTTTTTTGAGTGGCTATTTGCTTATGTATGTAACTAGTTCACTGGGCTGCCGTGCTTTGAATCTCCTTCCTCCCAACATATTCCCCTTCTCAGGTGGACCCAGCAGGTCTCGTAAACAGACATCTGGGACTATCCACCTATCCATTTGTATTTCTTTATTTTGTTTAATCTTTCGTCCTCTTCCTACAACGGCTGGCGGCGCTGCCGCGCATGCCTCATTGACCCATCCTAGCCTATGGCACTGGCCAGGCCATCCCTCTGCTCCCACAGATTCTCCGACAGCGGCAGCTCCACCGGCCCACCCTGCACTCGAACAAGTCAACCCTCGTACTCCCCTCCGCCCGCGTCTTCCCCGGCTCCAGTTCATTCCGGTCTGAGGTCTCGATGTCGTCCTCCACCTTGGTGCTCTCGCCGCAGCGCCACCGTCTGTCGTTCCCAACATGGTCAACAAAACGAGAGGAATTGGGAGACGACTGTTCGTCGAGAGACTGAAAGTCCGGGCCCACCAGGTCCATGGCTTAGGTTTTGTTGTTTAACACACGCAGCCCACGGCATGCAGACACAGTAGATCCAGCAGGTTTAAACTTTTTTTTGGGGTCCAGCAGGTATCAAGCGGCCTCTGGGCCTCCCGGCCTAGCTTGTCTATAACATCAGCAGCCAAGTTATGTTTGTTTTTTCAAGACAACGCACAGCTCAGTTCTATTTTTCTATAAGAATGCAAAAATGAACCTATGTTTTCCCTTCAATAATAGTATATATATACTTTTATTTATATTTATATCTTATTTTATTACATATATATAATAGAAATAACTTAAGGTTCCGTTAAACCTGTTGTTCGTCCAACCATTGTATAGACCTTCCCACTTCCTTTATTTTTCTTTTTTATTAATCCTATATCTGAATTTTCTCCCACTTTTTTTTCGATGTAATCTGAGTTTTCTCCCAGTAGTTTTCCCTAGAACCAACTCAACTGTCCCACGTCTAGCCTAAAAAATAATAATACCCCACTTCCTATTAAATCATCAAATTAAAATGATATTTTATTTCGTAAATCGAAAGTTCTTACAAAATAATAATAATAATTGTTTATATATAACTTGGCAAGTTAACTCCTGGTGATTGCGTACATAAGCTTGCAAAGATTTTAATGACCAATCAGTAATAGACGTGCAATTATGTGTTTATGTTTTTATAACATTTCTCCGTCCAGCCCAACACGATATTTTCACCCAGCCCAGCAAGTCCGTGGATTTTGAAAAAAGGCAAATGGGCTTTAAATTCTAACATAATATATAAACAGGCTGCATAGACTCTACATCATTGTTTCACCCAGCCCACCAAATGGACTAAAAAAACCAAATGGACTGGCTGACATGTGGGCCAGTAGATAGAAGCCTAAGCACTTTTGCAAAAAAATACAAAGGTCGAAGCCTAAGCAAGGCGTTCGATTTACATCCAACGGCCGGCATTCTTCTTCAATCTCTCGTCTTCTTCCTCCAGTGCTGCCGGGACCGCCTGCTCCAGCCTTCGGCATCCAGCGGCGCTGTTTTGCGCGCCTCACAGTGAAATGCTACCCCACCGACGGCCAGGCCATCCATCCACCCCTCCGCACCTCCTTTTATTCTCTGCCGAGTGTAGGCCCACCCCGCACCCGAACCAGTCAAGTTTCCCACTCCTCTCCGTCTGTCACTCAACTGCCGCGTCTTCCCCATCTCCGGGTCATTCCAGTCTGGGGCCTCGCCGTCGTCCACCGGCCTTGGTACGCTCGGCACGGTGTGGTTAACAAACAAGAGTCATCGGAAGATGACTGTACGTGAGAGGCTGACAGCGGGGACGCACCACGCCCATGGACGCATGCATGCAACTGCATCCTTTTTACCCTGAAAAATAATGTTTTCTCCCCCTGACAGCTGGGACCCACCAGCTACATCTTCGCATGCAAGGAAGTGCGTCCTTATTACGGGCAAAATAAATGATTCCTCCCCCTAACAGCTGGGACCCATCAGCTATATCTTCGCATGCAAGGAAGTGCGTCCTTATCCTCCCTGACAGCTGGGACACACCGGGTCGAACCATACGTAGGGTTGTCTCTGTGGTAGCGAACATGTATGTATATAGTGGTCGATCGGTCTCTCTGCAAGGATGAACCATGGCCGAGCAAGGAGCGGCACGTGTGACGTAGCAGTTGAGGCAGTCCTGTACAAATTATGTACATGTACGTGCAGCCACGCTGCAAGAAAGTAAATACGGCTACGTACGTACATATGGGCGGGGTCTCGAACGCGTACAGCGACTGCGTCATGTTCATCGGAGCCAACCAGCTGGGTCGAAAAGGAGAAACTGCATCGTGTTCATCGGGAGGAAACGGAATGCGTCGTGTTCATCAGGAGCCAACCGGCTTGGACGGAACAACTAAAACGAGGTCTGGCGTACCGCAGAACGAAGGAAACGGCCTTATGTTCGACCACGTATGGTCGAAATGGGGTACTGTTCATCGGGAAGGGTCTGGCGTACCACAAAATAGAGGAAACGAACTTCTGTTCGAGGGCCTACGGTCGAAACGGGGTCCTGTTGATCGGGAGGGGTCTGGTGTACCGCAAAATGGAGGAAACGGACTTCTGTTGGAGCACCTACGGTCGAAACGGGGTCCTGTTCATCCACCATCTACTGCCTCGCTCCAGCCTCCACAGGCTACTGTTCATCCACCGTCAACTTCCTCCAGCCTCCACAAGCTACTGTTTATCCACGGGCTACTTTTCATCCAGCCTCCACCGGCTACTGTTCATAGAGCCTCCAAGGGGCCCTGTTCATCCACCCCCAACTGGCTGGGGTGCGGCAGCCTCCTCGGGGTCCTGTTCATCCAGCGACAATGGCCTACTACCACGGGGTCCTGTTCATCCAACCCCCACTGGGACTGTTCATCCACAGCCAACCAACCGGCTCGACTCACCATGTCTCGACTCATTCTACGTATCGCGCGCACGGTAGCGATGGTCACTGTTCATCGAGAGGCAACCCAACACCGGCTAGCTATGTCTCGCACGGGGGCTCGATCGACTTCAGTAAGCAGCAGCAGTGATCGATCGCTAGGGTTCAGTTAGCAGCAGCAACGAAGGAATCACTCGGGTTCAGTCAGCTGCGAATGAATCGCTCGGGTTCAGTTAACAGCAAAGGGATCAATCGCTCGAGTTCCGTAAATGTAGCTAGTGCGATCACTTGGGTTTAGTTAGCCAATGCCTCGCACACACGCGTGTACACGAGAGAAACGCGCAAACCTCCGTGCATCGCTCGGCCTCGACCACCCATCGTAACCGGGAACTCCCAGATATTTTCCTCGCCCTCGCTTCTACCATGATTTTTTCCGTCATGGACGGCCCAAAGAATGTCATGTAGGTGCGTCGCCGGCCCCCCCAGGACAAAAAGCCCATTTTCTGTCATGATTTGTTGTCATAGAAGTAGGAGCCCACCACATCTATGATGAGACGTGCTTTTGTCACAATTATCGTCATAAGCCTAACAGAAAAAAATTCGTTCATCCCAAAATGACACGGTTGTGTCTTTTTTTTGTAGTGGTTGTCCTTGGAGTTGAAGGTGATGGCGTACTGTGACCACTTGAGGGGACGTGCAGCTGATGTCTACTACACAACTTTATTCTTGTAGACTCGTGTTGGGCCTCCAAGCGCAGAGTTTTGTAGGACAGTAGCAATTTTCCCTCAAGTGGATGACCTAACGTTTATCAATCCGTGGGAGGCGTAGGATGGAGATGGTCTCTCTCAAACAACCCTGCGAGTCTCTTGTGTCCCCAACACACCAAATACAATGGTAAATTGTATAGGTGCACTAGTTCGGCGAAGAGATGGTGATACAAGTGTAATATGGATAGTAGATATATGTTTTTGTAATAAGAACAATAAAAAACAGCACGGTAGCAAGTAACAAAAGTGAGCACAAACGGTATTGCAATACTTGAAAATGAGGCCTAGGGTCCATACTTTCGCTAGTGCAATCTCTCAACAATGCTAATATAATTGGATCATATAACCATCCCTCAACGTGCGATGAAGAATCACTCCAAAGTTCCTATCTAGCAGAGAACATAAGAAGAAATTGTTTGTAGGGTACGAAACCACCTCAAAGTTATCCTTTCACATCGATCTATCCAATAGTTCGTACTAAAATAACACCAAGTTATCCTTTCCGATTGATCTATCCAAGAGTTCATACTAAAATAACACCATATGATACACATCAACCAACTCTAATGTCACCTAGATACTCCAATGTCACCACGAGTATCCGTGAGTTGGTTATACGATATGCATCAAACAATTTCAAATTCAAAATTATCAATCCAACACAAAGAACTTCAAAGCGTGCCCCAAGATTTCTACCGGAGAAACAAGGACGAGAACGTGCATCAACCCCTATGCATAGATTACCCCAATGTCACCTCGGGAATCCACGAGTTGAGTGCCAAAACACATATCAAGTGAATCAATATGATACCCCATTGTCACCACGGGTATTCATAGCAAGACATACATCAAGTGCTCTCAAATCCATAAAAGTATTCAATCTGATAAAAATGAAATCTCAAAGGGAAAACTCAATTCATCACAACAAGATAGAGAGGGGAAAACACCATATGATCCAACTATATTAACAAAGCTCGCAATACATCAAGATCGTGCCAACTCAAGAACACGAGAGAGAGAGAGAGATTAAACACATAGCTACTGGCACAAACCCTCAGCCCCGAGGGTGGACTACTCCCTCCTCCTCATTATGGCCGCCGGGATGATGAAGATGGCCACCGGTGATGATTTCCCCTTCCGGCCGGGTGCCGGAACAGGGTCTAGATTTATTTTTCATGGCTACAGAGGCTTGCGGCAGCGGAACTTCTGATCTAGGGTTATTTCTGGGGGTTTCTATATTTATAGGATTTTTTGGCGTTGGTTTCACACAAAGATGGGCCTCAAGGAGACCACAACCCACCTGCACACGGGCAAGGCCCCTGGCGCGCCCTGGTGGGTTGTGCTCACCTCCTTCACCTTCTGGCCCCCCCATGAAGCTTCTAGTGCCTCTTTTGTTCCAAAAAAATCGTCAAAAAGTTTCGTTGCATTTGTACAACTTTCATTTCTGCACAAAAAACAACACAACGGTAGTTCTGCTGAAAACAATGTCAGTCCGGGTTAGTTCCATTCAAATCATACCAAAACCATATAAAATTGTTGTAAACATGGCATGAATACTTCATAAATTATAGATATGTTGGAGACATATCAGCAGCTTCAAGCCTCGGGAGGGCTGCATTCACCTCACGAGAGAACTGCTTGAAGATGAGGTTCGAGGCGGGTGCCTGAGCTCCGCCAAGGTTGCAGGCAATCGCGCGAGGCTCCTGGTAGCCCCTAGCCCCTTCATCCTGTTGGTTGTCATCATTTCTCATGGGTGACGGTGGCAGAGGAGGAAGGCCAGTGTTGCCTTAAGGACGGGCCTCACGAGGCTGATCACGCCAGGCGCCGTCACGGGGCTGGTCACGCCAGCCACCCTCCTGAGGCTGATCACGCCAGCCCTGACGGGGGTTGTGGCTGTCCTAGTGGCCTCTGCCGCGACCTCCTCCACGACCGAAGCCACGGTCGCTGCGCTCAAGGCGGTGGCCCAGGCGCTCATCCCAGAGCGCCCTGAGCTCCTGACAGTCATCGGTGTTGTGAGTGCGCATGTTGTGGAAGACGCAGAACGGGCGGGCATCCTTGGAGGGCTCGTCGGGATCACGGCCACGCTTCAGCTCAGGCTCCGCTGCCAGCATGGTGGGGCCCTTGCGCTTTGCTTCCTTGGCCTTGGCCTTCTTCTCTTCGGGATCGACGTCCGGGTGCTTGAGGAGGGAGAGGCGGCCTTCTTCGGCCTTGGCGCACTTGTCAGCCAGATTAAACAGCTCCAATGCTGAGCATAGGCCATCATTGATGGCGAGCTCCTCACTCATCCTGACATCTGTGACGCCTTCTGTGAACGTGGAGATGATGGCATCATCCGAAGCCTTCGGGAACTTGAGGCGAACTTGGGTGAAGCGTTGAATGTACTTGCGGAGGGTCTCGCCCGGATGCTGCTTCACGCGTCGCAGGTCGTTGACAGTGAGGGCGCAGTCATGGGTCCCTTGGACGTTGGTGATGAACTGCTCACGGAGCTCATCCCACGAGGAGATCGACCCCTCCGGGAGGTGCATGAGCCAGGAGCGCGGGCCGTCCTTGAGGGCCATGGGGAACCAGTTCGCCATAACGTTGTCATTGCCATTCGCCGCCTTGATGCTTAGTGCATAGAGCTGGAGGAACTCCATAGGGTCGGGGATGCTGTCGTAGCATGGGGGTAGATTTGGCTTGAACTTGACCGGCCAGACAACACGATGCAACTCATGAGTGAAGGCGTGGCAGCCCGCCGCTCTCACAGGCGCGGCCCGTGTGAGAAGGGCATGGTCCTGACGCCCACGCGCGGCAGCCTCTAGAGCGGCCCGGTCTTGGTGCTGGCACGGCGGCGCCGGCAGCGCACGCGTGTTGTACTGCGGCTACTGCACAACCTGGCAGTTGGCCTCATCCCGTGCCTGCACCGACGCTCCATGCGGTGGGTCGCGCCTTGGCTCGATGTCAAAACTGCGCAGAGGAGGAGGCGAAGGCGCGCCATGAGCCATGTCGCCCGCACGAGATGGCGGGGGACAGAGCGATTGGGAGGGCGTTGGGGCCTTGCCAGCGGCGTTGACGAGCTCGGTGATGTGACCCAGCCAGGTGTTGTAGAGCATAATTGGTTTGCTACCAATATTTGGATTGCCAAATGTTGGCATTGCCTAATATTGGCAATACCAAGACTTGCCAACTATTGGCAACTTTATGTGAGATTGGGCAAACAACTCATAGCCAACCAAGTACTTGACAACATTTGGCACAATGCCAAACGTTGGCATGCCAATTTTTGGCAGCAAACCAATTATGCTCATAGCCTTCGCCGGCGGGGCGGTAGTGCAGTAGCTCGCGCGCCATGAGCAGCGCAGCCTGCGCGTTCGCCGGCCCGCGACGAGCGTGGGAGGACGAGGCCGTGGTGGGAGTGAGGGAAGGCATGGCGGTGCAGCCATCATGCTGCACAGAGGACAGCAGCAAAGAGTCTTGCTGCTCGTGGGCGGCAGGGTTGGTGGAAGCATTGGCTGCGGGAGAAGCGAATCGACGATGGGCGCCGCGGCCCACTGGTGCTGTCAGGGCGACACGGGCGGCCTGGGGCTCGGCGCGAACTCGACGAGCATCGGCCATGGGAGTGGCGAAGTAAGGATGGAGCAAAGCCGAAGGAAGAACTTCGACACGCCCCTACCTGGCGGTCCAAATGTCAGAATCGGGGCTCCGCGGACCCAAACAAGGTTCGAAGTCTGTGGCGTGAATGAACGATTCTGCTTAGCTACGACTCGCTGCTCACCGCCTCATGGCCTGGCTCCGTCGAGTTCAAGCGAGCGGGAAGAAGAAGTGGAGACGGTGGTTTACCCAGGTTCGGGCCACCTTGCAGTGTAAAATCCTACTCCTACTTTGTGGTGGATTGCCTTGCGAGGAGGATGAGTATGAACTAGTACAAGCATGAGCTGCCTCAGGAGAGCTCAATGGCGGGGGGATTCGATCTCATCCGATCCCTGTCGTCCTCTTTCTCTCTCTCTTCCTCCTCTATCCCGTCTCCCCTCTAAAGTGGAGACTAGCCTATCTTTATAGTGGCCTTGGTCCTCTTCCCTCATGTCTTAGGCGGGAAGGGATACCACAGTGGCCAATTTCGAAGGGGGACAGGAGTACATCCTATCCTGACTAAAGGTGGACTTCGCCTGCAAAGCTTCTGGTCGTGATGCAGAGGTGGGCTCGGTGATGACCTCCATCCTGCCGAGCCCGTGGTCTTGGTCTAGTTGCACTGTAATGGAAACCTTTGGGGGATTCCTTGGGAACCCGCGTACGTCCTTGCCTCCTTAGCACCAAAGAGGAAACTGTCCTGGACTGTGCCCGCTGGTGCCCCTCTGGCTCTGGTCGTCATGGCTCAAGTCCCCGCGCACCTCGCGAGGTGGGGTGCCTGCCTAGAGATGTCCGCTCCTCATGAGGCAGCCTCGGGAGGCCGCTCCTCGGGAGGCCTTGATGTCATTCGCCTCGTGAGGCAGGGGCCCTCGCGAGGGTCTTGCTCATGAAGTCCTGCTGCTGGGCTGCGCCAGGCCGTTGGTGGGGCCACATGCTGGGCCGTAGGCAGACGGGCTGGGTACCCCCGGTCCTAGAACTCCGATAGGCGTGCCTTTCAGGAAGGTGATCCCGTCCTCCGAATGGATCAACAGAAGCCGCACAAGCTGGCGCCCCCATGGCAAGGGCCTTTTTCCATATCGAAGGTCCTAAACAAAGGTGCCTATCGACTCTACAACTTTAGCAAGCGTATAGAGGAGCCCAGAGCCTGGAACGCGGATCTGCTCCACAATTTTTATACTTAGAATAAAATTCTTCATTGTAATAGCTTTCCGAATGAAATTAGATGAATAAAAGTCTTACTTTTCCTGTATATCGCCTGATTCGTCTTAGTGCCATGTTCTCACTCTGGTGACTAACAGCGTTCGAAAACTAACACACATACCCCCAGCGGGTGAACCACCGGCTTAGCTGTGAACCAGTTTCGCCTAAGTAAAAAACATTCCGAGAGTCGACATGCTCCACACTCGGGGGCTTAGCTGTGAACCAGTTTGGCCTAAGTTAAAAACATTTCTAGTGCGAACATGCTCCACACTCGGGGGCTTAGCTGCGAACCAGTTTTGCCTAAGTTAAAAACATTCCGAGTGTGTACATGCTCCACATTTGGGGGCCTAGCTGCGAAACAGTTTCGCCTAAGTTAAAAGCATTTCGAGTGCAGACATGCTCCACACTCGGGGGCTTAGCTGCAAAACAGTTTCGCCTAAGTTAAAAACATTCCAAATGCGAACATGCTCCACACTCGGGGGCTTAGCTGTGAACCAGTTTCACGTAAGTAAAAAACATTCCGAGTGCGGACATTCTCCACACTCGGGGGCTTTGCTATGAACCAGTTTCACCTAAGTGAAAAACATTCCGAGTGTGGACATACTCCACACTCGGGGGCTTAGTTGCGAACCAGTTTCTCCTAAGTTAAAAAACATTTGGGCAAAAAGAGATTCGGTCTTCCGATTAAAAACTTCAATCTATTCGAGTGTTCAGAAGCAAAAGCAAAATAAATGAGCCCGAGGCTCATCAAAGTTTTTGGTTACAGGAACCACCCGGCATTCTGGGGCAAATTCATTCAAAGAAGTTTTTCACGCGTCGGGCTGAGGGTTGGCTGGCTCAACAAAGGTCTCCAGGTCAATGCCATCGGCAATCCACGTGGCAGCCTCGGCGAACGTCTCCATGAAGTCCTCGAGCTTCAGCTTCTTGTTAATCAATCGAAGAGTCTTCAGCTTCTCCTTGTCCACATCCTTGCAGTGAATGCGGACGAGCGATAAGGCCACATCAGCCCCACTGTGGGCTGCTGACTTCTTCCACGACTGCACTCGGGTAGGGACCTCGTTCAATCGCGCCATCATGGAATCCAGATCCATCTGGACGGCATCTTCATGTTGCAGCTCCTTGTCAATTCTTCCCAGGGCACCCCTCAGCCGAGTGATGTAGCCCAAAGTGTTATCGAGTTGGCCATCCAGACGGAGGATAGTGAGAGCAGCCTTGTCACTGACTAGCTGCCTCGTGGGGTTTAGTTCCCTCTCGACCCTCTCTATCTCTAGCTCTACATCATGGCAATACTCTGCAGGGAGGAAATCAACGCAAAAATCAATAGTCGAAGGAACCCGAGAGCGGATGAGTTTCACTTGGATGAAAGACTTACCAGCAAGCTTTTCGTTCATCTCTGTGCAGAAGTCATCAATGTACTGCTCAAGTGGCTTGCTTCTCGAGGAGCTGAGCGGCCTTCTCTTCCAAGTTCTTCTTCTCCTTTTCGAAGATGCCGATCTGGCCCTTGCACTTCTTCTCCCACTCGGAGGCTTCACCTTTCGCCGCCTCAGCAGTGGCCTTCAAGGTCTTGATCTCATTTTCTAGCTTGTCGACTAACGCCAAATTCTCCTCGGCGGTCTTGGTCTTGGTCCTAGCCTCCTTCTGTGCCATCTCTAGAGCCTTGTCCTTGTCCTCCAGGGCCTACTTCATGGTTTCTAAAGAAATATAAGTATTGAGCCTCTTTACGAGTTGAGAGTTCTCGCTACAAACATATGTTAAAGCGAATTGACTTGGATCAAGGGAAAAGGCAAGAATTGACAAACATTCGGACATGGAAACTCACCTCACAGGGCTTTCTTCTCCTTCTGCAGATGGCCACTCTTGTGCTTCTCGGTGTCGAGGTCCACTCGGAGCCGCAACACCTCCTTCTCCAGGTCGGCATAGTGAGAGCCCAGCTCGCAAACCCTCTGTTGCAGAAAAACAAGAAGGGAAGACAGTTAGTGGGAGGGAAGAAACTAGACCAACATCAAATCCTCGGATACCCGCTTGCCACTGAGTTGGCAATGAAAAAGATCGAGTACAACAACACACTAGTTTCGATTACTAGCTTGCCACTGAGTCGGCAATGAAGAATATCAAGGACAATAACACACTGGTTTTCGATTACTAGCTTGCCACTGAGTCGGCAATGAAGAAGATCGAGAACAACAACACACTGATTTTCATATTATCAGATAGTCCACTCCGCCAGCCGAGCACAGCGATGTACTCCGAGTGCTATAGAACAAATATAGTTCTAAAGACTACCGTCGATTGCCCGCAATCAACGGCAGTCTCGGGGACTACACCCAATGGGTGCACCCAGCATGCCCCCACTAAAGAACATCCACTCAGATGGTTCACAAAAAAATGATAGGTGATCGTGCTCAGTGCAAAGATGCCAAATACTCCAAGACTCCCGCTGACTACTTCCAGTCGACGGCAGTCTCGGGGACTACACCCAGTGGGTGCACTCACCGTGCCCCCACTGGAACCAAAAGGACTCAGAAACACCTTGGCTAAATCCGAGTGAAAACGGTGATGAAAAAAATTAAGTTCTAAGACTCCCGCCGACTGCTTCCAATTGATAGTAGTCTAGGGGACTACACCCAGTGGGTGCACTCAGCATGCCCCCACTGGAAAGAAAACACCCAGTGGGTGTGCCCTGCACAAACCCGTTGATAGGAACACTATCATTCATTCGGAGTATGAAGAAGGAAACTCAAAATTCAAAGACTCCAAATGGAAATTGTACTTATGATGGTACTTACTCAGACGTTGGTCTGTAGCGCTTCACTAGCGTCATACGACTCCCTCAGCCGCTCATTCATCACCCGCACCTGGATCAGAGCCTCCTTACTCGCTCCCACCTGATCTTCTAGGACCCTGTGCAACACGAAGGTGGTGACAAGGGATGATTGTTGGACGGGTGTAGACTGAGGCACGGGCGCCGTGGCCACCAGTGCAGAGCCTGACTGAGCCAAAGGGCTAGGGCCCGTGGGCTTCGCGATGACCTTGGCAGGAGAAGCGCGGCCTTTCTGACTGGGGGAGGCCTCTTGCATGGTCATGTCTGTGTCCGCCACCACCCTCTTGTCGGCATTTGGGTTCGGCATATCGATCCTCTCGTCATCATCCAGCTGGATGATCTCGGTCGGTGCTGCAAGAGCTCACAAGACGCAGAGTCAACCCAAAGTTCAATCATACTAAAGACCCGAAAGATAAATCACTTGGTGAGTCGATACCTTTTGAAGTGGTTGCATCAACGACGTCGCCTTCCACCTAACCCTGCTTCGGAGCATTCGGGTCCAACGAGGTCGTCGACATCTCGTTGCTGCAAACACAACCCCACTCGGCCATCAGCCGAGTCGGAATGTCAACAGATGGGCACTTAGCGAGAACACTTACGTGGAACCCACCAGTACTGCCACCTTGATCTTTGGCACAGTGGCCTTCTGGGGCTTGGCGCTGATCTATTTGGGCTACTTCTCGGCTGAGCTCTCCGCCTCTAGTCACCCGCACTTTGAGCTGCGCGTCGTGCGCCCTAAGACAGCCGGCTGTGGAGCACTCGCCCCTTTCCCACTCGGGTCATGTTGTCCCTTGGTGCGGGGCTCCTTGGGGCTGTCAGACGAAGGGGGCTGTCAGACAAAGGTGAAGACTCGGCCTCCTCACACTCCTCGGTGCTCTCCTTGTAATTACTCTCCTCCTCATCCTCCTCCTCCTCCGAGTACTGATGTTCCGTGTCACTCGTCTCATCCTCCGGTGACCGGTCGACCACCGACACCTCGGAGATCAGCTGGTGAAAACTCTAAAGAATCAAGAACACCACAGAAGTGAAATTCAGATGCACAGAAAACAACTTACGGATGGTCCGATTGATCAGAAGAAAGATTAACTCAATCGGCGGCGTGTCCTGTCATACGAGGGCACCCTCCTGGCCCCCCGTGGGTTGTCTTTCGTAGAAGTGATGGCTCTGATCTTGGCACCCACGTACTTCTCGGCGAGCTCCTATGGGTGCACCCGAGTGGGATCACTCGGACCCTCGTACAGCCACATGGGGTGCACCTGGGCCTCCAGCGGTTGGATCCGCCGAGTGAGAAATGTCTCTAGCAGATCCATTCTATTGACTCCAATGTTCACAACCCCAACCATGGCGTTAGCAGGGATGCACACGTCCACCTCACCTCCTTCGACACTGTGAGGGACACGGGGGCCCGCACTCTCTCCGTCGAGTACAGAGGTAGGCCCGACTGAGTGTTGGCTCCGGGGATGTCCCTGCAGTAGTACCAAGTCCCCTGCCACCCCTTGATGGAGTCGGGGAAGCTCATCTTGGGGAAAGCACTACCACCCTTGAGCTGAATCTCTGAACCTCCGCATAGCTGGGTGACGTGGGTCTTCTCACCAGTCGGCGAGTCCTTCTTTACAGTCATTGACCGAGAAGTGAAAATGTGCTTGAAGAGACCCCAATGCGGGTGGCAATCAATGAAGTTTTCGCAAAGAGAAATAAAGGCAGAAAGCTAGACGACGGCATTTGGCAGGAGATGATGGAGTTGCGTCCTGAAATAGTCCAAGAAAGCTCGTAAGAAGGGGTGAGGTGTCATTGAGAAACCTCACTCGATGTGGGTCACCAAGAGGACGCGCTCGTCCTCCTGCAGCGCCAGCTCGACCTCGCCCGCTCTCGGGCGTCTCCACCCATCCGTCAGAATGGGTTCCTCCTCGGCGAGGTCCGCTAACCACTTCACCGAGACGCACGAGGGGATCCGCTCCCCCAAGGCGCTACCGGCCACGGGACCTGAGCTCGACGATGTGGCCTTCCTGGCCTTCTTTGCCTTGTCCGCCTTCGCCGTTGAATCCTTCTCCATGGCCTCGAGTGCTCTAACACACGGGGCGAGCGGACGGATGGAGAAGAGAAGTGGAGGGGAGGAGAGGAAATGGGGATCTGGGGGAATTATCCAAGCCTCAGAATCTTTTATACCGCTGGCAAAATCACACCTAGGATCCTTAGCCACAGATCCCTCAATCGAGGGCACCAGTAGGAGCGGAGCGCACAGAGAAACCGCGGCACGTGGCAGATTTGCGGGGTGAAAATCGAGGCGTCATGCCCCACTTTCCCCACTAAGCGACGATGTTACCGCTTCTGCGTGCGCACGCTCAATTTTGAATCCCAGAATTTCCACGATGAATCGATCTGATTGATTGCCCACTGTTCCTTTTCTAAAGGATGTGTGTCAGTCCGACTGACCACCCACCGCGGGGACCCATGCACTCGGACAAGTAAAACACCTGACTGAAGTCACCTTCAGGATTGCTATGAGATGAGCTTGACGCCCCTCCGTGGGTTAACTTGGCTGTTGCACTAGGCTCCAAGGCGCATGCCTCATAAACTTGGACTCGTAGATCGCCTATGCTGGCGTCCCCCTGGGGTAAGGAGTGGCATCTCCCCGGAGAGTCAGACCACACACCGGCATCACCACTCGGGTTTTTATGGCATGTCCACATTCAGACCTCAAGTCTATCTCTCCCAAGAGACATATGAATGCCGCCAAGTTTTGCTCAGTGATCAACAACATCCGATCATTCGGAGAACCCTTTAGTCTAGAATCCATTGTGTTTTCATCCAAGATGCAATTGACCATGATTTGGAAACATATTTCGAGTGCCCCTGAAGCACTTGGACTGAACCGAAAAGCTTGGTCCGCTTGCTCTACGAAACCTCAGCCGATTCGAGGGCTAATGATGAGATCACCTACTACAGGTAGGGTCAAGGACCTGTCATCTAGAGCCCACCTAGGGCCCCACACCATCACTGGTAGGTCTCTGGATTGTAAGTGCATTCGGGTGCACATTGCAGGAAGTCCACTCGGACGCGCCAACGGCACTCGGACGTCCTCCCTCCAGTCAGCCCGGTCATCACCACTCGGACAAGGAAGGTGAAGGGACGTCGTGGGAACTACAACGGTCAAGTAGTCTTAAGTGGAGCTTTAAGCATAGTCAAGGCTACTGTTACCTGTAACAGCTGTAGTTGTGGCTATTTATACTAGTAACTGTCATAGTTATGATACATTAATCACCTTGGCAACATAGAGGTGGGAAGGCAGCGATGCACTCTATATAAGCCGCTCTCTCCCTACGGTCCAGGGTTAAACACTCTCTGTAACTGTACCCCCCAAGAGAAAACAAGCCTCAGGGCACGATACGTAGGGTTGTTACCTCCTCCGATAGGGGCCTGAACTCGTAAACACTGAGTGTTACACCTGCGCCGTAGCTAGCCTTTGCCCCTCTTTCGTACCCCTAGTACTCATTGTCAGGATCGTAACCCCGACAAGTAATATTATGAATCCATTCATATTTTATTATTGCATAATACCTACTGTATTTCAACTTCTCCATGACTTACCCTCTGATACAATCCATAGATTCATCAAAACAAGCAAACTATGCAACACAAACAAAATCTATTTAAAACAGAACAGTCTGTAGTAATCTGAAAAATGACTATACTTTTGTAACTCCAATTTTTTTGAAAAATTGTGACAACATGGGAAATTTGTATATCAATCGCATGTAAAACGTTCAGATCAAAATCACGTTCTAGTGATTTTTAGTTTTTTCTGGACTGGTCGCAAAAGTTTCTGTTTTTTCACAGAATCAAATCAACTATCAACCAAATCATCCCAAAGGCTTTACTTGGCAGACACACTAATTAAAACACAAAAAACACAACCATAACAGTAGCACAATTGTGAGAATACAAAAAAACAAAATCATAACTATTGGGTTGTCTCCCAACAAGCTCTTTCTTTATAGCCATTAAGATAGGCTCGAGATTTTATGGATGCTCACATGAAAGATAATAATTGAAACACAAAGAGAGCATCATAAAACATGTGACAAACAAATTTAAGTCTAACCCTATTCCTATGCATAGACATTTTATAGGAAAACAAATTATCAAGACAAGCAATATCTAGCATATGCAAATAAGAAGAATGAAGCATTAATAATTTCAACACAAAGAGAAGTAATTTTGTAACATGAAAATTTCTACAACCATATTTTCCTCTCTCATATAATTACATGTAGGATCATATTCAAATTCAACAATATAGCAATCACATAACATATTCTCTACATGATCCACATGCATGCAAAGTTGACACTCTTGCAAAATAGTGGGATTATCATCAACTAAAGTCATGACCTCTCCAAACCCACATTCACTAAAAAAATCATAAGATTGAACACTCTCCAAATATGTGGGATTCTTTTTACCAAAAGTTGACACTCTTCCAAACCCACTTTCAATCATTGAACACATTATTATCAATGACATATTCATCATGAAGCTTAAATAAATTTTTAAGGTTATAAGAAGCATCATCACCCCAATCATGATCATTGCAATAAGTAGTGGACATAACAAAATTTTCATCCCCAAGCTTGTAGTTTTGCATAACATTAGCACAATTGACATTAATAGAATTTATAGTAAGATTGAAAGTGCAACTAATCCCCGGGTGGTTTTGGTAATTCATAACAACATATAGCTCATTGAACTAATATCCTTTCAAGTGAAATATTTCAGATAGTTCAATGATTGGCATGGCATGGACTAGAGATGTTGACCCCTCAAAATGCTAAGGACAAAGATTGGCAAAAGCTCAAGACTATTCATTTCTATTTTAGTGATCCAAGATCACATTGAGTCCATAGGAAAAGCCAATACTATTAAAAGGGGATGAGGTGTTGCATAATGGTCTACTTGCTCAAAATGCTTAGTGATATGCTCCAAAGCTCTCAACCACTTTCTCATTTCCAATATGTCCAAAACCTAAAGTCAAACTCGGCCCCACCGATTTGATCTATCCGGCGCCACCAAGTTTCTTTGACATAGCCACTGCCAGAAACCCTAATCAATTCGGTCTCACCGATAGGGATTTCGGTCTCACCGAGATGGCAATGTAAACTCTCTGTTTCCCTTCGTAACGTTTCGGTCTTACCCAAGTGAGCGATCGGTCCCACCGAGTTCGCAATGCAAACTCTCCATTTCCCTTCGTAACATTTCGGTCTTACCGAAATGAGCGATCGGTCCCACCGAGTTTGCCTGACCAACTCTCTGTTTAACTCATTGCTGAAATCGGTCCCACCGAGTTCATGCAATCGGTCACACCGAGATGAGGTCTTGCCCTAACCCTAGCACATCGGTCCCACCGAGTTGAGTATATCGGTCCCACCGAGATTCCTAATGTTCACATTTTGAATTGAATCGGTCTCACTGAGTTCTTCTATTCGGTCTGACCGAGTTGAGTCAAATGTGTTTAACGGATGGATTTTGTGTGGAGGCTATATATACCCCTCCACCCCCTTCTCTATCCAAGAGAGAGCCATCAGAACGAGCCTACACTTCCACTACTCATTTTCTGAGAGAGAACCACCTACTCATGTGTTGAGATGAAGACATTCCAATCCTACCACAAGAATCTTGATCTCTAGCCTTCCCCAAGTTGCTTTCCACTCAAACCGTCTTTCCACCATAGCCAAATCTGTGAGAGAGAGTTGAGTGTTGGGGAGACTATCATTTGAAGCACAAGAGCAAGGAGTTCATCATCAACACACCATTTATTACCTTTTGGAGAGTGGTGTCTCCTAGATTGGTTAGGTGTCACTTGGGAGCCTCCGACAAGATTGTGGAGTTGAACCAAGGAGTTTGTAAGGGCAAGGAGATCGCCTACTTCATGAAGATCTACCCGAGTAAGGCAAGTCCTTCGTGGGTGATGGCCATGGTGGGATAGACAAGGTTGCTTCTTCGTGGACCCTTCGTGGGTGGAGCCCTCCGTGGACTCGCGCAGACGTTACCCTTCATGGGTTGAAGTCTCCATCAACGTGGACGTACGATAGCACCACCTATCGGAACCACGCCAAAAATCTCCGTGTCTATATTGCGTTTGCCTTCTCCAAACCCTTCCCTTTACCTTCATATGCAATGTTTTACTTTCCGCTGCTACACTCTTAGACTTGCATGTGTAGGTTGATTGCTTGACTTGTGCTAAGTTGCTAAAATCTGCCAAGACATAAAATTGTGAAAAGGCTAGATTTTTATTTGGTCAAGTAGTCTAATCACCCCCCCTCTAGACCTACTTTCGATCCTACAAGTGGTATCAGAGCCTTGGACTCCATTTGCCTTGATTTCCATAGCTTTGGTGATCATAGCCTTGGTTTCACAACCTAGGAGAGTATGGCGTCTAGCAAGGGAAATTACCACCGTAGAGGTCCTTACTTTGATGGTACTAATTTTGCTAGTTGGAAGCATAAGATGAAAATGCATATTCTTGGACATAACCCCTCCATTTGGGCTATTGTGTGTGTTGGTTTGCAAGGTGAATTCTTTGAAGATGGAAGAGAACCAAATTGTGAAGCAACCGCAGAAGAATTGAAGATGTTGCAATACAATGCTCAAGCTTGCGATATCCTCTTCAATGGATTGTGCCCCGAAGAATTCAACAAAATCAGCCGCCTTGAGAATGCAAAGGAAATTTCGGATACTTTGGTTGATATGCATGAAGGTACCGAGTCCGTCAAGGAATCCAAATTGGATGTGCTTCAAAGTCAACTTGACAAGTTCAGAATGAAGGATGGTGAAGGAGTCGCTGAAATGTATTCTAGACTTGCTCTCATCACAAATGAGATTGCCGGCTTAGGAAGTGAAGAGATGACTGACAGATTCATCATCAAAAAGATTCTAACAGCTTTGGATGGAAAATATGATACCGTGTGCACCTTGATCCAAATGATGCCCAATTACAAAGATCTCAGGCCAACGGAAGTCATTGGTAGAATTGTTGCTCATGAGATGTCACTTAAGGATAAGGAAGAGCTTCACAACAAGTCTAGTGGTGCTTACAAAGCTTCATGTGATGCCCCTACAACATCAAGTGAGAAACAAGTCTTCAATGAATAATTGAGCCTAATAGTGAAGAACTTCAGCAAGTTCTACTAGAGTAGAAGCAAAGAGAGAAGTTCCAAGTCAAGGTCCTACTATGACAAGAGATCTTCTAGTTGTGAACGAAATTGCTACAATTATGGAAGACCCAGACACTACTCTAGTGAGTGTACGGCTCCCTACAAAAGAAGAGAAGACTCACCTAAAAGGAGAAGTAAAAGAGATGAATCACCTCCAAGAGAGAGAAGGAGTAGAGATGATCATTATGAACGAAGACCCTCTTGTAGAAGCAAGGATTCAGAAAGGAAGGACAAGTCATCAAAGAGCTACACAAGACGAAGACATCAAGCTCATGTTGGTGAATGGGTATCCGGTTCCGACTTCGAACACTACTCCGAGAGAAGTTATCACTCCGACTCCGAACATACTCAAGATGAAGGTGTTGCCGGTCTTGCACTTGTGTCATCCAACTCCTACGACATATTTGACTCACCAAATGAAGGGATTGGAAGATGCTTCATGGCTAAAGGCCCCAAGGTATCACACCCCGAGTATGTTGATTTCAATAGTGATGAAGATGATTTGCTAGGTGATGATGATTTACTTGTTGACAACACTAGTGATGAAAACTATGATGAAATTGCTATTAATCACGCTAATCAAGATGAAACGAATGAAAATGATAAGAAGGAGATTGAGCGTCTAACTAAAGAACTAAACACTCTTAAGTTAGCTCGTGAAACTACCTTAGAGGATCATCGAGAGCTTTTAAAGACTCATGAGAAGCTACGCTTTGAAAAGCTCAATCTAGAGCAAGAGCATGGGTTCTTAAAAGCGATTAATGATGATCTTCGTAAGAAAAGTTCTTCTTACATTGCCAAGTGTTTACTCTTGTCTACTTACATGCCACAAGTAAAATCTAGCAACAAGAGCAAGAAAGTTTCTTCTTCTAGTAGTAACAATAATCATGTTAAATCCAATATTGTCGCTTCTAGTAGTTCTCTTGATTCCACTAATGATTCTCTTAGCCAAGTTACACTTGAGCAAGAAAATAGCTTATTGAAGGGAATTATAGAGAAAGGTGTTTACAAGAGCCTTGCCGGAAGTAAGCAATTTGAGGAGATTGTACGCAGGCAAGGAAGGCACCAGAAGAATCAAGGTGTTGGTTTTGAACGCAAGTTCAATGCTAATGGAGTTGAGTGGGAAGAAGATCAATACCCCAAGACGAAGTTTGTTCCTCAACAAGAGAAGTATGATCCCACTTCTTTCGAGGGAACACAAGCTCAAGATGATCTTCCACCACAAGACCACAAGCTAAAAGGCAAGGAAAAGCTTCAAGAAGAGATTGATTCATTTGAAGAAGCTCCAAAGGCCTTGGTCAAGTGGGTTCCCAAGACTACATCAAGTTCTACTTCATCAAGTACGACTACAACTCTAAGGATTCCCATCAAGTTGATGTGGGTCCCGAAGAAGAAGAACTAAAGAGTTCTTGAGGGTGACTCCGCCAACATACTTCACTCATATTCATTTTGGCAAGGACAAGTGCAATCAACTTTCATATCTTGCACTAGTTCAAGGAGTCACAAACCCTCTTGTTGGTAAGACAAGGGACAAGGTAACCTAATGCTTTCATGGACAACATCATATGTGTATTTCACTCTATGTCTATGGATATCCGTGTATGTTCCTTATGGGACTAACCCATGTAGGTATTGAAAGTGCAAATCACTCAAATGGATTGCTCCAAATGATCTTCATCAACATTGAGCATCTACATCTTCAACACCTACATGAAGTCATCATCGACAAAACCCAAGGTTAGTTCATCCCTCTTAGGGGGGATGTCACATCTAAGGGGAGCTTTGCTCTAAGAATTGAGCTAAAGCAACTCTAATGGTGTGAACACATCAATGCTTTATGTAAAAGTGGTAACCCCACTTGTGCTTAAACGATGAGTATGACCTATGATCAAATGTTCTCATTTGACTCCTAAGTCAATATACTCATATATAGATGACCTAGTCATCGCCAATTGCTTGATAGATGCTAGAGTGTTTGTGCATGCTTTGCCACATATTTCATTTGCTATCTTATTGTGTGAGCATGTTGGTTGCATATTTTCTCCATTCGAGGACATCCATTTGTTGCTTTGATTGTTTGATTTCTTTTCTTTTTGCCAAATGGATGGACAAGAATGCCTAAGAACTCCCTCTAGCTATCTATGCTTTTCTCATCTCAAACTCTATTCATGCTACATCAGAAAGTTTGAACAAGTTGAATTCGGACCCTCCGGGTGAGGAGCACTCGGAGCCACCGATCTGTCAAGGGCTTAAACTTCCAAAACCTCTTAATCGCTTTCAGTCTAACCGATTCATTCCTTCCGGTCTCACCGAAATCATTGAGTTGATCTAGGTTTTCACCTCGGTGCAACCGATTAGAACTGTTCGGTCTCACCGAGTTGCAGTAAACGCTTGCGATTCTGCATCTTGGTGCCACCGAGTCGTTCCACTCGATCACACCGATAGTGACTTGGTATATATACCGCGGGTTGAAATTTGGAAATTACTCCAAACCGCTCGACCGCGCCTGCCCAGCTCTGCCGCCCTGTTGGTCTCCGGATCATCTCCATCGTTGCCAGCGTCCTCCTGTTGCTGGTCTCTGCTGCCGTCAATGGAAATCTCCACCGCCGTTGTCACGTAGCGAGTTCGTCACCAAGTTAGGGTATGGACTCAACCTCTTTGTGCTTTCTTTAACTCCGATTCTTGCAAAAAGAACAATGCCAAGCTTCTTGCCACGATTGAGATAAATCTATCCACCAAAAACTTCCTCTAGAATAGATTTGATGCAAAAACTTAGGGTTAGGTTTCCGCCGAACTCATCTTGGACTGACCAATCTGTAAATTTCGGTCTCACCGATTTGGCCCATGCCATTGCACATGTACTACTCGGTCTGACTGAAGTGTATGAATCGGTGTGACCGATTTCACTTTCTCTGTGAAACCCTAGCATCTCGGAGTCACCGAACTACATTTCGGTCTGACCAAAACTGTATGTTTAGACTCTGTGTGTGCTTCGGTGTCACCAAGTTTGTCATATCGGTAGCTCCGAAATGCTTTCTGCAGAAAACTAAAGTTAAGTTCTTGTCTCAATGCTTTTGCAAAAATAGCTGTGCTTTGTGATGCTCATCTACTCTACCTATACCTATCTATTCACAGGGTCAGTGTCAGAGATGTCAGACAACAGTGATAGTCAGAACAGGTCAGAGGAGCAGGTAAATCTCAGTGAGGGCACTAGTCCCTCCAACAGCAGCTATGATGAAGGCAGCAAAAGTACACCCAGCAATTTGCCTAAGGCTGCTACTAGGCAAAGGAAGAACAGAACCTCAGATTCAGAAGATGAGGATTTTGTTGTTGAGGAGGAGGTGACCTCCAAGAAGAAGGTGCTGAAGAAAGAGTATGCAGCTACTGCTGCAACCAAGCCTGGAATGAGGGTGAAAGTTCCTACTAAGAGAGTGCCTGTGTCAAAAGCCAGAGCCTCCACTCAAGGAACCATGGAGTTCACTACTAAATCAAGAGAGGATGAGGCTGCTGCAGGAAAGAAAAGGAAAGAGAGAGTCAAGAAGACTATTGCCAAGGTCATTGGCAAACCATCTATGATGAGAGAGTCAGATGATGATGAGGAGGAGGAAGAGCCAGCTGCACCACCTCCAAAATCTCAGAAGCTCATGGGAGATGCTATCAAGTCTGGGGCTGCTCCATCTAAGCCCAAGACAGCTCCCAAGCGATCTGCCCAAGTTCAAGCTCCAAAACCATCTGCACCCAAGAGATCCACCAGAAACATCCCAGCTGCAGAGAAGAATAAGGCCCCAGTGCCTGAAGCTCAAGAGGATGAAGAACATCAAGTGCTTAGAAAGCTAAAACCCAAGATTCCAGATCATGATGACAATCATCCAGTTGCTGAGAATATGAAGTTAAGAAAGGATGCAGGCCTCAGATTGTGGAGACAGACTGATCCATATGCTATAAGGAGAAGAACAACTGTTGATTATCGCTTTCACACCAAGGAACAACAAGACTTCTATGAGACAGTCTTGTTGGATAAGAAGCCAATTGTCAGTGACATGAGATGGGTTGATTGGAAATTCATTGATGACAATGAGGATTACTTCCCAGGAGTTCATGAGAGTTTCAAAATGAACAGAGTTGACAAGTTTGTTGGTCAAAAGTTGACCAAGTGGAATGATGAAATGGTTATGCAATTCTATTCAACTACTCATTTCTATCCAGATGGCAAGATTATCTGGATGACTGAAGGCACAAGATATCAATAGTCAATTGCAGAATGGGCCAAGTTGATCAATGCCCCTGAAGAAGCTGAAGATGACATAGATGTGTATGCCAAGCCTAGAAAGGATCACAACTCTATGGCTCACATGTACAAGCCAATTCCAGATGCTGCTTTGACAACTCACAGATTTGGATCCATCTATTATCTGCTGTCAGGACTAACCACGATAAACACTATATTGAGGCACACTCTGTTGCCCAAGTCAGGAGATCATAGGATGATCCGTGGTCACTCAATCAACCTGCTTCATATGTTTGATGTGCCAGAGAAGTTCAAGGTTATGAGTTTAATTGTTGAAACTATGAAGAGAACTGCTGCAGATCAGAAAAGATCATGTGGATATGCCCCTCACATTCAGATGCTAATCAACTCCAAGATGGGGATAGGGACATATCTTCTTGACAAAGAGCACCTTCCCCTGAGGCCAGACTTTGAGGACAACAAGGTTGTCATGGATGCAGCACATCCTACTTCAGCAGAGGCTCAGGAGAAGCAAGAGAAAGCAAAGGCTGCAAAGAATTCAACAATGCCAGATGCTTCAGGTGTCAATCTCAAGACCAAGCAAGATCAACTCAGTTATCTGCTTGAGGCAAGCATGAGAATCGAGAAAGGACTGGCCACCCTGACTCGAAATCAAGAGAGCCTTGAAAGGATCTTTGAGACCAAACTTGATGATTTAGATGTGAAGGTCACCGAGATTCAAACCACTGTTGAGAAGCTCCAGGAAGAGATTGAAGACAGGAATGACGGACCTACCACCGACACTTTTCAGCGTGTGCCAAGGGCACAGAGGTATTCAGTAGTGCCAGTAGTCAGTGATATGAGGATTACACTCTCAGCACCCGCAGAAACTGCCACTATTGTACCTCCAATCTCAACTCCTCCAACTCCTCAGACATCAGCAGAAGCTTTTGCAGACGGACTCCTCTCCATGCCATCTACGCACACCAGAGCAACCAGCTAGAAGACCACTTCAAGAGCTCCCGGAGATCGTGCCTAGAGTGCCCCATAGCACTATGCATTTTCAAACTTTTTGGTAACTTGTTGCCAAAGGGGGAGAAAGTGTATAGATCATTAGGCTTCAAGAGAGAGAGCGTTTTGCCTTTTGTTGCCTCTTTTGCTACTTGCTACTTGATTGTTTGCTACTATTTGTGCTTATGTGTGAGATACTCTTATGATCATGTGTTTGATCATATTATGCTTTATTGTGTGCTTGAATGATGATATCTATATACTTGTGTATGATCAATCATGTTTATCTTGGTGATGAGTGCATGTTGTTTAATTCTATCATTTTGAGGGCTCCACCAAGATGTATGTGACATGGAAGAGTGTCCCATGATCCTAATTGATTATGCATTTTCATTCAAAAACAAATTTTAAATAATGCACAAATTTAGGGGGAGCTCTTACTTATCACATACTTCTCAAAGCGACGATGTATTTCCTTTATATTATCATTTGTCAAAGCTTTGATCTATATGTTGTCATCAATTACCAAAAAGGGGGTGATTGAAAGTGCAACTAATCCCTGGGTGATTTTGGTAATTCATAACAACATATAGCTCATTGAACTAATATACTTTCAAGTGAAATATTTCAGATAGTTCAATGATTGGCATGGCATGGACTAGAGATGTGGACCCCTCAAAATGCTAAGGACAAAGATTGGCAAAAGCTCAAGACTCTTCATTTCTATTTTAGTGATCCAAGATCACATTGAGTCCATAGGAAAAGCCAATACTATTAAAAGGGGATGAGGTGCTGCATAATGGTCTACTTGCTCAAAATGCTTAGTGATATGCTCCAAAGCCCTCAACCACTTTCTCATTTCCAATATGTCCAAAACCTAAAGTCAAACTCGGCCCCACCAATTTGATCTATCCGGCGCCACCAAGTTTCTTTGACATAGCCACTGCCAGAAACCCTAATCAATTAGGTCTCACCGATAGGGATTTTGGTCTCACCTAGATGGCAATGCAAACTCTCTGTTTCCCTTCGTAACATTTCGGTCTTACCGAAGTGAGCGATCGGTCCCACCGAGTTCGCAATGCAAACTCTCTATTTCCCTTCGTAACATTTCGGTCTTACCGAAATGAGCGATCGGTCCCACCGAGTTTGCCTGACCAACTCTCTGTTTAACTCATTGCTGAAATCAGTCCCACCGAGTTCCTGCAATCGGTCACACCGAGATGAGGTCTTGCCCTAACCCTAGCACATCGGTCCCATCGAGTTGAGTATATGGGTCCCACCGAGATTCCTAATGTTCACATTTTGAATGGAATCAGTCTCACCGAGTTCTTCTATAGGCATCACGTCTGAGACAAGTAGACTGACTCCTGCCTACATCTACTACTATTACTCCACCCATCGGCCTCTATCCAGCATGCATCTAGGGTATTAAGTTAATAAAAACGGAGTAATGCCTTAAGATAGATGACATGATTTAGACAAAGTAAATCCAACCAATATGAATAAACCCCATCATTTTCCCCTTAATGTCAACAATACAAATATGTGTCTTGTACCCTACTATGTCACTGGGATATAGAGCACCGCAAAATTGAACCCATTACAAAGCACCTCTCCCATTGCAACATAAATCAATCTAGTTGGCAAAACCAAACGGATAGATCGGAGAGAAATACAAAGCTATAATAATCATGCATAAAAGAATTCAGAAAAGACTAAAATATTTCTCATAAATAATCTGATCATAAACCCACAATTCATCGGATCCCAACAAAGACGCCGCAAAAGAAGATTACATCGAATAAAACTCCAAGAACATTGAGGGGAACATTGTATTGAAGATCAAAGAGAGAGAAGAAGCCATCTAGCTACTAGCTATGGACCAGTAGGTCTATGGTAAACTACTCACGCATCATCGGTAGGCAGCAAGGATGATGTAAAAGCTCTCCATGATCGATTCCCCCTCCGGCAGAGTACTAGAAAAGGCCTCCAGATGGGATCACGAAAGAACAAAAGCTTGCGGCGGCGGAAAAAGTGTTGTGGGTGGCTCTCTGTTGGTTTCCCGATTTTAAAGAATTTATAGAGGTGGAATTAGGTCAAACAGAGCTACAAGGAGCCCACAAGGCATCAAGGTGCGGCTACCCCCCTTGGCGCGCCCTATTGCCTTGTCGTCTTTTTGTTTGCCTTCTGGACTCCTCCCGAAGCTTCTAGGGTCTCTCTTGTCCAGAAAAAAGTTTCATAGCATTTGGACTTCGTTTGGTACTGATTTTCTGGAAAAACCAAAAACAGGCAAAAAAAATTGCAACTGGCACTTGTCACTAGGTATAGGTTAGTCCCAAAAAATGATATATAATTGCATATAAAACATCCAAGATTGATACTATAATAGCATGGAACAATAAAATAGATATGTTGGAGATGTATCAGCGATTGTTTCAGAAAAGTTATCGTGGCACCAAATTCTGAAATTCCACCGTGGCACAAAATTATAGCTCCTCGTCCCTCGCCAAGTACACCTTCTCTATGTCAGGGTTCTTTGTGTACGGTTGCCATTGTCACCTGCAATTTGTAGGCTATCTCTACGATATTTACGTGAACGTGGCAATCTTGTGGCTGCAACCATCATGCCGTGACGCGCAGGTCGCTTAACATTACAACATATAATCATCTCATACATAAACTCATTATCATGGCGAAGGCTATACCACATCATATGCATACCCTGCAAAACCAAGTTAGACATCCTCTAATTGGTTTTAGCAAAATTTTAGTTACACGGTTAACCAGTTTTAACAAGTAATACTAGCTACCAATGTCCACAATTTAGGCGAGGATTCTTGGTGCTAGATTAAGTTCCGGGGTGTGTGAAATAAGAGACTTAATTAAAAATCTGTAGCCCCACACTAAACTTCATCAAATACGCGTGCCCCCCTAGAAGATCATCCATCTTCGGCAACCTCTTGTGTACATGATAGTTCACTATTCTTAACTATGGTGAAGCCCAAGGAACTGTTAGCAGATCATCGACAGCCAGAGCCGATCAATTGTTAGAACCTTGTAAGAAACGACACCATGTCGTCGATGAATTGAACCGAAGCAACACTCAGGGGAAGCATAGAAAGAACATCAACCCTCACAATCACATGTCATCTAGATCGCAACGTGCATCTACTCATAAAACTGCTCTGATGCCACTATTGGGAAACGTAGTAGAAAAAAAATAATCGCACCTACGATCACCCAAGATCAATATGAAGATGCATAACATGTTGAGATCATGATCATTACCATCACCGAGTTATAGCGGAAGAAGAACATGTCAGTGTAGATTGTACTTGGAGTCCCTCGAACTGTCGATGAACGATCCCTCATACTGCCCACAAACGGTCCCTCGAACCGAAGACCGAAAGCACGACCTCTCTACTTGGTTGCAAGCGTGCAACCTTCACGATCCGGCAGCGCTTCACCGTCTAGAGCTAATCATCCCCAAAGAATTGGAGGGAGGAGATTAGAACAACACAAGACTTCTAATTATGAGGACAAGAGGATTAGCCTAGCTCTAATTAGTCAACTAGGACCAAACTAGAACAAGAACTAGAAGAACTAGAGGAGGCTCCGATGTCGGGACCCCGATCCTAAGTCACACCGATCTAGCATGTAACACATCATATCACTTTGTGGCCTCACGCACGATAACCCACGGCTGCCGCCTTTACCTGGGTCGGGACCGTTTGCGCCATTTGGCTCACGTATATGATAGTGTGGCTAGCATCCATATGACACAGAAACCGGGCCGACATGACTAGTCATAAACCAAAGGTGGCAAAAACTTACAAGGACAGGCATACATGACCCAGCAATGCACTTGTCGGTCAGCAGCAAGTGTAACCAGGTTGTAGCAAGCTACCAGGATTCCAGTAAACACCACGGGACATTTCCCCGTAGGGCAAGACACAAGAGCAAAGAAGGACACATGCCGGTCAATCCACATGTTTCGGATAGAAGCACTAGGAGGCATTTCCCCATAAGGAAGGCTACCAAGAATAAACAACTAGGTGTCAGATCCCACACATAGCGAAGCATTTCAATAACATACACACAATATGCTCGGTATGTGTAGATACAACATGGCATCACAACATAACTCTATGACTCAAAGTATTTCTTTAAGAGGCTCCGAGGAACCACACATTACATGATATTACTAACATGGGTCTCATGACCCAAAATTCAAAGTCATACAAGCAACAAGTGGAAGCATATCCTGTCTGAGTACAGGCAGCTACAAAAGAAAAAGGTTGAGAAGCCTGACTATCTACAAGACCCTCCATAGGAGCCAGACCTTTGTCTGAGATTCCCAAGCTAATCGGTCAATGTCGAACTCATCGTAGAAACCACTAGTGAGACTGAAGTCTCCCCTGCAAAAACATAAATTAAGCAACAGTGAGTAAAAAGGTACTCAGCAAGACATAGATCAGAACTAACTGCATATGCATCAGTATCAACAATGGGTTGTGGAGTTTGACTGCAGCAAGCCAGCTTTGACTCAGTGGCTATCCTGTACTACGACCACCAGTAATTTCTTTTGAGGTGAGAAAGCGCACACACGAGCCCACATATTCACCATATCAATGCACCACTATGGATCCGCTCCTGTCTCCCTACGAGAAGGCCATCCATAGAACTCACTCTTATCTTGCGCATTTTAGAGTATCCACTTCAACTTGTCTATGAACAATGTAAGCTTTCCAAGTAATCCATATCCGCGGACGCGGCTATTCGAATAGATCATATTACCCAGCAGGGGTGTACTTCTTCACACACGCTCTCACCGCTTATCGTCGTTTACACGACATGTACTCGACAACCTTCAAGCGGAAGCCCAACGAGGGTGTCGGCCACGATCTGACTAACCACACAAGTCTCTAGTCCAGGTTTATCGCCAATTTGAGTTCCATCCGCAAGGAAGTCCAGTCAAGGTTTCCACTATGGCCCCAAACGATGTGTGTAGGGTTCCCAAGCCCACCAAACGGGTGCCTCGGTACACCGTGCAACAGTGTCTATACCGCATCATAGCCCACCCCTAGGGTCAGCGCTATGCACGGCCTCCAACACATATCCTACAAACACCAGAAACTAGTTGCAACTCCTGGACAGAGATCAAGGCGATTAATATGTCGAGAGGGTCCATGGGTTTCGGGCCCACTGCATGGTAGTAGTTGTTCTTGGATCACAAACACAGAACTTAGTTCCTGAGGACAGTTTCAATGATTCAACCCACCATGTACTCCTACATGGCCTCTCATTGCTACCTTTATCAAATCATGTTCACACACTTAGCTCTCAACAATAGGACATGTTTCACCATTCCAATCCATCCCAGACGAATCAGACTTGACACAACTCTAAGCATAGCAGGCATAACAAGCAAGCATGAGTGAGTAGGCACATCATGGCTCAAACAACTCCTACTCATGCTAGTGGGTTTCAACTATTTACTGTGGCAATGACAGGTCATGCAGAGGAATGGGTTCAACTACCGCAACATTTAACAGTTGAATCATTGTTGTCCTAGTTTAGTAAAAGAGAGCAAGAGTGAGAGAGTGCTATTGTATCGGAATGCGCAAAGGGAGTTTGCTTGCCTGGCACTTCTGAAGATGATACTGCACTTCATCAGTGTCAATGGTCATTATGTTGGAAATGTCATCTACCGAGGAGGAACTAACACCGGAAACACAGAAGGAACACAACCAATGCAATGCAACAATATGATGCATGATAATGACATGGCAACATGCTGTTGATTGAGCTAAAGCAATTTGTTAAACGATTAAATGAAGTTGATTTGAATCAAGGGTTCAAATTTAAACTCCATATAAGGCATTTCAAATAACATTCATTTGATTTGTCCAATTCAGCAACTATAAGTTGTTCCAACATGCATGAAAATGTCATAAACAGATTCTTCATAGTTTTCTGATCATTTTTCATATATAAATTATTTTCATTGGAGTTACGGTTTGTTTTCTAAGATTTTTAGAAGTTTAGGAAATTTTCTGAAATTTATAAATCATTTATTATTTAATAAACTCCAGAAAATATTGATGATGTCATCTGTCGGGGTACGACACCTATGGGATCCCAAGAGACCCCTTTACGATTCGGCGGGGGGAGAGGTATACACAAAGAGCAGAACTAACGATCGACGCGGGAAGTTTTTACCCAGGTTCGGGCCGCTGATCAGCGTAAAACCCTACTCCTGCCTTGTGTTCTTATTAATGTTCTTGAGCCCAGCCTTCAGGAGTGCTCGCTGTGAACAGTACGTTCAAAGAGCAGCTACGCATGCAGAATGGGCTAGAAGTTCTCCTCCTCTGTAGCAGTTGCCTTGGGCCTCCTTTTATTCGCTCAAAGGGGTCACCACAGTGGCAAAATGTACATACATTGAGGTGTAAAGTAGCTACAGGGTATTATACCTAACCCCTGACGGATTAGGATAAACACATTTAATGCACCGTGAGGTGTCCGTTTAGGTGTCCTCACTTTCTTGGGAATGGAAAAAGGGGCCATCCCATCAGCACCGCTTAAGCTCTCTTCCATTGGCACGTCGCCACGCGTCCAAAGAAGGACCCAGAATGTCGGGTTTGTCGTTGTGCTAGAGCAGTGGCACAACAACAAAACCTTGTCGGGCACCGAAGCTTGCCGGGCACCAAGCATTGCCGGGCGCCAAGCCTTGCCGGGCTCCGCAGGCCACCCCGGCAAGATCTTGCCGGGGGAGCTGGCCTTCGGATTCCAGCTCTTCTTATCTGCTGATCCTTAGATCTCTGACTTGATGATTTCTTTGGTGGCTTGAATCGACCTCGAACTGTTCCCCGGCAAGCCTTGCCGCGAGGATGGCTACAACTGCCCGTGCACAAGTACGGGGTAATAGTGGCCCAATACTTAGTACACCGACAGGAGCCCCCGGGCCTAGGCCATACACGAGTGCGAGGCGTTGTTGGGCTAGGCCCAAACAGTGCACGGGCACGCGTGGCAGGGGATTAACTGCTCGTAAATATCTCATTTACTATGCCCCCCCATCGCTCGATGCTGAAGCTCTGAAGGGGCGGTACCAGTGCATGTGGGCGAAGGAGACGCAAGCTCACCATGCCACACGCGTAATTCCAGGTTCTTGTTCCAAAGGTGGATCGGACAGATACCCTTTCTTCGCTGCGTATTTTTATTGCGGGCTCTGTCCCCCATTTTTCGACCTCTTCAATGATATCATGTACACATACGGCTTTCATCTTCTCGATTTCACGCCGAATGCGGTTCTATGCATGTCCATCTTTGCCCATCTTTGTGAAAACTTTGCCGGCGTGATTCCCAACTCTACTCTTTTTCGCCATTACTTCTTCCCCCGCATCCAAAAAGGAGAGGCCCTCTCTGGTTCTATCGCCTGGATTCCAAGGGCTTGGAATAAGGAAATATACCCAGAAGAAGTTTACCGCGAAAAGTGGGACGGATGGCGGGCTGAATGGTGCTGGATCAAGGAAGCAGATCCCCATCTGTTTTGTCTTCCTCGGCAACAGAAGGTGGTCCGCGGCAAGGACTGGAGCGATCTCGCCATGGAGGACGAGAGGCTCACAATCGCCACAACCAGGATCCTTCGCCTGAAAGCTGTCGGGCTGACAATGGAGATGATTGGCTTCGACTTTCTCCGCCGCAGCATCGCCCCCTTGCAGAACAGGGGAAGGCCAGCTTGGGAATACAGAAACGCGGCAGATATCATGAGATTGCGCCCCGTGTTGAATAATAATCTGACCACTATGCAGCTTGGCGCTCTCCGTCAAAAATTATTCCAGCGCGAAGACAAGCATCGGCTGCCGGCAAGGATCGTCCCTTTGTGCAACAACTCTGCCTTGGGGTCAATCATCGCCTTCATGCCGATGTTCAACGCCCACGGTCTTGACACGACTTGGGCCGAGCCAACCGAGGAGGAAGCACATAAGTTTTTTGACAACTTGACGGAGAGACCCGTCCGGCAAGAGACAGATTTCATCCGAGCCACCACCGACCAAGAAGTAGCTTACATTGCTACTAGGGTGGAGGAGGCAAATCTTGCCGCGGAGGCCGGCAGCGTTGGCTTCACACAATGGGAAGCCAGCGACACAGAGGTAGTAGTGGAAGCAAAACCTGCCAGGAAGGAAAGAGCTGCCGAGGAACAGAGCAGCACAACCGCTGAGAGCTCGTCCGACGAGAACACGGCCGAAGAAGAACCGCAAAAAGAGCTCCCAGCCCCAAAGAAGACGAAGCGTGTTCTTCGGAAGGCTGCATCTGGCATCCCGGCAAGCCAGCCTTCTTCGAGCAGCGAGGCTCCCGGCAAGAAAGTTGCTGGCAAGACTGCACCGCGGCAAGGGGCTCGTCAACAACCTGCGCGGCGCGCGAGACCCACACCAGCGGCCACTGCTAGGGCGGCAGGGGTGTCTCGCACTACCGCACCGGAAGCTGCCCCGGCGCCTGCCACAACCAAGCGGCCTAGGACCCCTCCTCCGCCTCCCCACTCAGACATTGCAGTGGAGGCCAATTTCGACATCTCCGGCTTTAGTCTGGAGCGAGAGGAAGAAGAGTGAGTACTCTGCCACAGCTTTTATATTCCAATCTTGGATCGATCTTACTAACTTGCTCGTATTGTCTCTGCAGTGATGCAGAAACCTTGCTGGAGAGGATGGCGAAGAGGACAAAGACTTCCACGGGCGACGAGCCCCCGGCAGGCTCCACGAGCGTGCCAGAAACCGTCGTCGTCAGCCCGGAGCCCAGTCCTCAACGCAGCCCCCAGCACAGCCCCCAGCGCAGCCCCAGCGTAAGTTCACTGTTCTTTTTCCGCTGGCGGGTGCTGAGGCTTCCATTCTTGCCGCTGATATCCTTGGGCTCGCAGGAGAAGAACGGCAACAAGGAGGGTTGTCAGAAGACATCCCCGTCGTGCCACCTTCATCGACCACGCCGCCCACAAACACATCCCCGGCAAGAGATCCTACCGACGAGCCCATCCTAACCGAGGAGGAGCCGGCAAGCATGGACACCGGCAACCCTCCCCCGGCAACCAAAGTTGCCAGGAAGGGCGAGGCCACCTCTCAATAGCTCGACGCAGGTAATCGATTGCCTCAGAGTGCTTGTTACTCTTTCCCTTATCTCTCTGTCTTTAGTCGCTTCAAACTTCAATCTCGATCTTATTCTTTTCTCCTCCTTCGTCCTTCAGAGTTCCCTGTGATGGAACACATGGATGTCGACGTTGTCATCGAGGAGACCGCCAGGGACGCCACTGCCGAAGCAGACAAGATCGCTGCCAGCGAGGCCACCAAGGATGACACTATCGAGGCTGGTGGTGCTCTTGACGGGGAGGCCGCCAAGACTGCACAAGAGGAACCCGCCAAGGAACCTACTGAGGGGGGCGACAGGGAGGCTGATGACCATACTGACGGCATTCCTGCCGCAGAAGCGCCAGGCGCTGCACCGGCCACGGAGCCCCCTGCCACTGGTGAGGCGGTCGCTGAAGACCAACCGTCAACATCTGAAGGCCCCTCATCCAGTAAATACCTCAAGGTTGGCAAGAACCTGTTTGTCAACTTGTCGGGGACGGCAAGCATTGGGGCACCAGCCGAAGGAGAAGTTTTTGACGAAGAAATCATCGCTGCTGCCGGGCTCAAGGTTGTCGACGATCCCAGCGCTAGTAGCGGCAAATCTGAAGAGGACCAGCTCCTTCAGGCCATGGGCGAAAATTTCCGCAAGCTCTAGGCTCTTCACCGCGCCCGGAAAGATAAGGCGGACTCCAGAATGGCAGTCGTCGAGGCGGCCGAGGCAGATTTCCAAAGGCGTGTCAAACAAATGCAAACCTGGTACACCGAGGCCCTCCAAAAGTTGACTGCTGGCCGGGAACAAGTGAGCCAACAATGGACAGAGATCCTCCTGAAGTAATCTGATATGGAGAAGGCGCAGGATGAAGCTACTCAAAGGATTGCTGCTGCTGATGATGCCCTCCTGACGGGGTGCCATGTTGCTCTTGATGCTCATGAGGAAGATCTCACCGCACGTGAGCAGGCGCTCGCCGCCAAGCTTCACAGCAAAGATGAAGATATCGAGAAGCTTGTCGTGCGGCGGACCCAGGAGCTGGAGCAAAAACATAAAGGGGCGCTCGAAGCTCTGACTGCAAATCACGCCGGCAAGCTCAAGGAGGCCGTCGATGCTGCCGAAGCTACAGAGGCCGCCAAGAACAAGCTGAGCGACAAGGTAAAGAAACTGGAAATAGATCTCGAAGAGCACGACAAGAAGCTCTCGACGCTCAAAGGTGATATGGAAAAAACCCTCCACTCCTTGGCGGAGATGCAAGTCGCCCTGTCCAACAAAACCAAGTAGCTCTCCTCTGCGGCTGATGATATTGCAGTTCTAGAATTGAAGCTGACCACGCTACAGAAGTCTCTCGAGGCCAGCAGGGCCCATGAGAAAGCTCTACTCAAGGATCTCCAAGGATAGAGGAACCTGCTCAAGAGCGCTGCCGCCGCCCAACTCGATTACGAGAAGGGGGTGGAGATCTGGACTGGACGTCTCATCGCCGCTGCGGAGAAGCTTACGGCAGAACTGTCAACCATGGGCCTGTCGAACTTCAGGTATTCTTCCGAGGAAAGGGTATCTCCAAGTGCCAGGTTGACGATGTTTTTTGAAAGCATCATCAACGCCTTGAGGCTGCTTCAGTCTAGCCGGGCGACCCAATTGGCCAACGAGACCCGCCGGCTTTGCCGGGCCGTCCTCCGCAAGGTGCTTATCAAAGTGGTGCACAGCAATCCCGGCATCGACCTCTCCAACGCGCTCGGCCATCTGCCAAGGGACGCAAATGTTGAGGCGCTTGAAGAATGCATCGCGCCTATCCTTGAGAAGGTGGACTCCATCAAAAGGATTGAAGGCCAGCACAGGGATTAAGTGCTCCCCCTTTTCTTGCCGTCATCATTCCATGTAAAAGACAATTAAGTCTCAAGTTAGAATTGCGGCAGCTCATGAATGTAATATAACTCGCCTATGTTTAGGTTCATGCTTGCTATTTTCCTTGTCTGATTCCTTTATGTATGAAGTTCACCCTACACTTACTGAAAAACTTGCCGGCGCGCAACCTACCGCGAGCGCTGGGTGCGGGACTTCAGCAGCCTGCTGGAGGCGCAGCGGCCGGCAAGACTCCTTGGCGTTCTCAGTGCAGCCACTTAAATCATTGAGCGGGCTCGAAACAAAATAAGGGCGCAACTGATTACAACAAGGGTTCCTTCGCGTGCAGATTTCCCATACAAGAGTCGGAATCGTCCAAGGAAATAACTTTGCAATAAAAGAAACTTGTTCTAAGTTTTTAGAACTTAGCTTTCTGTCACTGTCCTTCCTCCGGCAAGCATCGATTCCCAACGTCGCCAATTGGTACTCATATCTCCCTTCCCCCCACGGCAAATGTGCACGCAAGGAATCCTTCTGTCTTTTAAAAAAGAAAGAAGAGAAAATAAAGACATGAAACCTTGGCGGTTCGTTAAAACTTACCGGGAGTAGGTGTTATACAACATCTTAGACAAACATGCATATATAAATATGAACATGGGAATCCATAAGGGAATGTACAACACTTAGATTTATTCATCTGCGCTCAGGGTCTGCGCCTGGCTTTGTACAAAGGATCACATGCCTTGCTGGCAAGACTTGTACAAAAGGGTGGTTGCCGGGAACCCCCGGCAACCGCGCCTTATGGGTAGAACTTGCGAAGATGTTCGATATTCCAGGAATTGCTCACTGGAACGCCATCTTCGGTCTCCAAGCAGACAGCGCCGGGCCTGGTGACTCGTACTACCCGATAAGGGCCTTCCCACTTTGGCGTCAACTTGTTTGAATTCTTGGCGGATTGAATCCGCCGAAGAACAAGGTCGCCTTCCTCAAGGCTTCGGGCATGAACTTTGCGGCTATGGTAGCGGCGCAAAGCTTGCTGGTAGCGTGCAGCTCGCACAGCAGCCTGAAGACGATTCTCCTCAAGGAGCACAGCGTCATCTTGCCGCAGTTGCTCTTGCTCAAGCTCATCATAAGCAAGCACTCGAGGTGATTCGTATGTGAGTTCCGTGGGGAGAACTGCTTCCGCTCCGTAGACCAGAGCGAAGGGCGTCTGGCCGGTGGCTCGATTTGGTGTCGTTCTGATTGACCAAAGAACCGCCGGCAACTCATCAATCCAGCGTCTTCCGCACTTTCTTAGCCTGTCAAAGGTTCTGGTCCTGAGACCGCGCAGCACTTCAGCATTGGCCCTCTCCGCTTGGCTATTGCTTCTCGGGTGAGCAACAGAGGCAAAACAAATTTTGCCGCCAAGGTCTTGGACGTACTGCATGAAGGTGCGACTTGTGAACTGCGTGCCGTTGTCGGTGATGATCCTGTTGGGTACACCGAAACGGCAAACTATCCCTTTAAAGAACTTGATGGCTGATTGTGCTGTCACCTTCCTCACTGCTTCCACTTCCGGTCACTTTGTGAACTTGTCGATAGCAATGTACAAGTACTCAAAGCCCCCGGTAGCACGGGGGAAAGGGCCCAGTATGTTGAGCCCCTAGACCGAAAATGGCCAGGAGAGAGGGATTGTCTGAAGAGCATGAGCTGGTTGATGTGATTTCTTCGAATGAAACTGGCACGCTTCACACTTGGTGACTAGTGCAGTTGCATCCTGGAGAGCGGTGGGCCAAAAGAAACCTTGCCGGAATGCTTTCCCGGCAAGTGCTCTTGATCCTATGTGAGAACCACATATGCCTCCATGTATCTCTGCCAACAGCTCTAGCCCATCCTCTCGAGGAATGCACTTCAATTTCACATCGTTTGGTCTCTTTCTGTACAGGACGTCATCGATGAACTTGTACATAACAGACCGACGGGCTACTCTTTCTGCTTCTTCCTATTCCTCCGGGAGTTCTCCTGTCTGAAGGAAATGGACAATGTGCTGCGCCCATGCTGGAGCCTGAGGCTCGACAGCTAGGACTAAAGGCATCTCCTCCGCCGGGGGAACGTTTGTCTCGACAACAAGGGCCTGAGGCCCTGCCGGAGCCTGTTGTTCCCCGGCAGGCATGTCGATCCCGGCAACTTCCTTGCCGGCGGCTCCGGGGAGCTCTGCCGGGAAGTACTGGCCAGAGTTCAACTTTCTTCTCTTTTCTTGCCGCATCGATGGCGCCACGGATGGTTGAGTCAATTGGAGCACAAAATTTCCTGGTTCCACAGGCAACTTGAGGGCGGCACGCTTTGACAAGTCATCAGCAACACTGTTCTTGGCACGAGGAACGTGCTCCATTTGCAGACCGTCAAAGCGCTCTTCCATTTTCCTCACTTCATCCACGTAGGCTTGCATCAATGGACTTTGATAACTCTTGTTAACTTGCCTGACGACAAGTTGGGAGTCGCCTTTGATAACGAGCTTTTTGATACCAAGGTCTACCGCGATCCTAAGACCGGCAAGCAAACCTCGTATTCTGCAGTGTTGTTGGTCGAACTCTCCCGGGGAAAATGCATTTGGACTACGTACTTGAGGTGCTCTCCAGTGGGTGCAACAAGCAGCACACCAGCACCGGCGCCTTGCAACGAGAAAGCCCCGTCAAAGTACATAACCCATTGTTGATCAATTTCCTTGCCGGGGAGAGTTGTTTGCTGAACCTCTTCGTCCGGCGTTGGGGTCCATTCTGCAATGAACTCCGCCAAGGCCCTGCTCTGGATCGTCGAAGTGCTTTCAAACTTGAGCCAAAGCTCGACAACTCCAATGCCCACTCCACGATCCTGCCGGTTGCTTCTGGATTTTGCAAAATCCGTTGCAATGGAAAGCGAGTGACGACGGTGATTTCATGTGCTTGAAAATAATGGCGCAGCTTCCTCGAGGCCATAAGAAGGCCGAAAAGCAACTTCTGCACACCAGAATATCTTGACCTAGCTCCTTGTAAAAGAGAGCTAACAAAATAGACTGGGCGCTGCACCACCTTCTTCTTTTGCACTGGTTCTTCTGTTTGCGCAGATCCTGTCTTGCCGGGATCAACCCTTGCCAGGGAAGATCTTGCCGCGTCACCTAGCGGTCCTGCCGCTGGTGTTGCTTCCTCATCAGCCTCTCTCTGTGCCACTAGTGCAGCACTAACCACTTGATTTGTTGCTGCCAGATACAGCAGCAACGGCTCTTGTGGTTTAGGCGCGACTAGCGTCGGCGGAGAGGAAAGGTATTTCTTTAAATCTTGCAGCGCAGCCTCCGCCTCCGGAGTCCATTTCATTGGACTTGCCTTCTTCAAAATTTTGAAGAAGGGCAGGGCGCGCTCAGCAGATTTGGAAATAAACCTGCTTAGAGCAGCAACACAGCCGGCAAGACGACGCACATCCTTGACGCACCTCGGCGCTTCAATTTGCTCAATAGCTTTGATCTTGTCGGGGTTCGCTTCGATTCCCCAGCAAGATACAAAGAATACGAGGAGCTTGCCGGAAGGAACACCAAACACGCACTTCTCAGGATTGAGCTTCAACTTGATCTTGCGCAGATTTGTAAATGTTTCTTCTAAATCTTGAATGAGCGTCGCTTTGTCTTTGGTTTTGACCACTATATCATCCATATACGCCTCCATATTTCAATGGAGTTGAGGCTCAAAACCAATTTGGATAGCTCTCGCAAATGTTGAACCAGCACTTTTCAACCCGAAAGGCATTCGTAAAAAACAATACGTACCACATGGGGTGATAAATGAGGTCTTCTCTTCATCTTCTTTTGCCATAAAAATCTGATGATACCCTGAGTAGGCATCAAGGAAGGACAGGAGATCACAACCAGCGGTGGAATCCACAATCTGGTCGATGCGCGGCAAGGGAAAGGGATCTTTTGGACAAGCTTTATTGATATCTGTATAATCGTTACAAAGCCTCCATTTCCCATTTGCTTTCCGTACTACAACCGGATTGGCCAACCAGGTTGGATGAGGCACTCCTTTGACCAATCCTGCCGCCTCCAGCTTTCTGATTTCTTCGGCAATGAATTCTTGCCGCTCCAAGGCTTGCTTCCTGATCCTTTGCTTGACGGGCCGCGCATGAGGACAGACAGCAAGGTGGTGCTCAATTACCTCCCTGGGAACACCGGGGATGTCAGACGGTGGCCATGCAAACACATTGACATTCGCCCAAAGGAAAGCAACGAGCGCGCTTTCCTATTTGTCATCTAGGGTGGAACTTATGGTGAAAGTTCCCCCCGTTCCGTCCTCCCTGACGGGCACCTTCTTGGTCTCCGGCGGAGCAGCCTTGGATTTCTTGTTCTTGCCGGTGGAACTCTCTGGTGCGTCCTCAACGGAAGCGCAGCACTCCGAGGAGGTGCGCTTGCCGGAGTTCGCGCCAAGATTCTTGCCGGTCTTCTTCTTCCCTCTGGGAGTTCCAGTGGCAGGAGCAGGTGCCTTGATGGTAGGTGCTGCAACTGCTTCCCGGTAAAGTTGGTCGGCACAGATGAGCGCATCCTTCTTATCGGAATGGATAGTGATGACGCTCAACGGCCCAGGCATCTTCAAAACGTTGTACGCGTAGTGTGATGCCGCCATGAACTTAGCCAGCGCTGGCCGACCAAGGATCCCATTGTATGACATGGGGATCTTGGTGACATCAAACACCACCTTCTCGGTCCTGTAGTTGAGCTCGCTACCAAATGTCACCGGCAGCGTAATCTTGCCCTTAGGCTGGGTTCTTCCCGGATTGACCCCTTGAAACGTACCCGTTTCTTCGAGGTCCTCGTCAGGAATTTGGAGCTTTTTGAGCACATCCGGTGAGATTAAGTTTAGGCCGGCCCCACCGTCAACTAACATTTTCGTCACCTTGAGGTTGCGGATCATTGGCGAGACCAAAAATGGCAAGCACCCGACCGCAGATGTGCGATCAGGGTGATCCTTGGCGTCGAAAATGATAGGCGTGATGGACCACTTCAGGGGCCTACATGCATCTGGGGATGGCTCTGCCGCATTGACTTCCCACACCCACTGTTTGAGTTGACAGTGGGAAGAATGCAGCGAAGCACCTCCATTGATACACATGGCCTCCGTAGCCTTATGGAATTCTTGCTCACTGGACTCATCATCTTCCTCATCATCGTCTTCTTCTTTGTCTCGGCCCTGAGCGGGCCTATCTTTTTGTTGCTTGGCCTTGCCGCGGCGCCCCCCTCGGCCATTTCGCTTCTTGCCGGATCCATCAGCACCATCTTGGGCCTTTTCCTTATCTCGCCTTTCATATTCGGCCCTCTGTTTCTCGGCAAGCTGTTCAACTTGCCGGCAATTCTGGAGATCGTGGCCCTTGGTGCGATGGATCTTGCAATACTGCTTGCCAGAGTTTTCCGACTTGTCGGCAGCCGCCAAGGCCTGACAGGAAGGGCACCCGGCAAGATCCTTGCCGGGGTCAGCAACCTTGGCCTTCTTGGCGGCACCGGGGTTGTCGGATTCCTCGACAGCAAGCATGGCCTTGCCTCCGCGTTTCCTGTTCCGCCGCCGGCCTCTCCTCGACGGGGCCGCGGCATCTTCTTCTTCGGATTCGCCCGCCGCGCCAACAGCCTCACCAGGGAGTTTCCTCCCCTCTTCAGCTCGAGCACATTTATCGGCTAGAGCGTAAAGCTCGGCAATACTCCTGACTTTGTTCATTGCTAGCTCTTCCCGCATTCTGCGGTTACGTACGTTCTGGTGAAACGCGCTAATGACGGCGGCAGGATGAACGTCGGGAATATTGTACTGCACTCGGCTGAACCTCTGCATAAACTTGTGCAGGGACTTGCCCTCCTTCTGAGGGATGATATGCAAATCACTCTCTTGGCCAGGAGCTTGGTGGCCTCCAACAAAGGCGCCAACAAACTGATGGCACAGATCTGACCAGGAAGAAATAGAATTCTCTGGCAGATGCATCAACCACGACCTGACGTTGGGTTTGAGCACCAACGGGAAGTAGTTGGCAAGTATCTTGTCATCTCGGCCCCCGGCAGCCTGCACCGCAATGGTGTAGATGCTCAGGAATTCCGAGGGATGGGTCTTACCGTCATATTTCTCCGGGACCTCCAGCTTGAAGGTTTGGGAATTGGGCCACTGGACTTGCCGCAGCTCACGGGTAAATGCTGGAGTCCCTACCTCATAAGGCAAGTCTCCTACGTCCCCTGGCGCAGGCTCGTCGACAGCCGGCCCCGCGCGCTTATCAGACTGATAGCGCGCTTCCCGTCGCCGCTCGATGGTAGTTCGAGTGTCCTCCTTGCCTCATTCCTGGAGAACTTGACGCTGATCGCGGCGCATCCGTGGATCGGATGACGCCGTGGAAACTTCTTCATGGCGGTCGACCTGCTGGGTTGTCGGCCGCCGCTGGTGCCGCGGAGGGGAGTGCACTGTGGTTGCACCACCTCCGGTTTTCTCCACATCGGCTCACGCCGGATCGATGGGCCTTCGCTGCGAGGGCCCTGCCTCTCGCGGTCCATCTTTGTTGGCGAAGCCGATAAGGCTCTGGATAGTAGCTCGCCACTCCTCCATCTTCTCCGGAGCAGGAGGAAAATCAAGGAGCAGCTGCGCACGTGCCAAGGCTTCCGCTGGTGTAGGCAGCGGCGACAGGTGCGAGGTACGTGAGGTGCTCTGACTCCTAACCATATTATAAGGAGCGCCACCACGGTCACGCGACCGCATGCCACCCTCGCCCGTAGCTCGATGTGCATGCTGGTCCCGCGCATCTTGGGATCGATGCGCAGAAATCTTTTCACGGGGACACCCTGAACCACCAGCGCCATGACGTTGCTCATCATGCACGACCTGGGTAGGTCGTGAGGCTTGCGCTGGCGCGGGAGCTCCAGCAGGCGCCCTCCGATCTCTGGAGTTCGTTGTGCCACCCGTAGGCAACACAGCGCCGTCTCTAGATCCAGCGGCATGCAGGTTACCACTGCCACTGCGAACGATGCCGCTCGCCTGGCTCGGATCACCAGAACACCGCGGGGGTTCTAATCCTCTTCCTTCTGCACCCACGCCGTCGCCCGTACGCGAAGGCGTAGGCAAAACGGACGTGGACGGTTGCGCCGTTATAGCGCTCTTCTTCTTGGGCGGCATGATGATGAGGAAACTGAGGCGCCGATCACTAGATCATGTTCACGCAACCTTCAATCCCCCTACCTGGCGCGCCAAAGATGTCGGGGTACAACACCTATGGGATCCCGAGAGACCCCTTTACGATTCGGCGGGGGGAGAGGTATACGCAAAGAGCAGAACCAACGATCGACGCGGGAAGTTTTGACCCAGGTATGGGCCGCTGATCAGCGTAAAACCCTACTCCTGCCTTGTGTTCTTATTAATTTTCTTGAGCCCAGCATTCAGGAGCGCCCGCTGTGAACAGTACGTTCAAAGAGCAGCTACGCATGCAGAATGGGCCAGAAGTTCTCCTCCTCTGTAGCAGTTGCCTTGGGCCTCCTTTTATTCGCTCAAAGGGGTCACCACAGTGGCAAAATGTACATACATTGAGGTGTAAAGTAGCTACAGGGTATCATACCTAACCCCTGACGGATTAGGACAAACGCATTTAATGCACCGTGAGGTGTCCGTTTAGGTGTCCTCACTTTCTTGGGGATGGAAAAAGGGGCCATCCCATCAGCACCGCTTAAGCTCTCTTCCATTGGCGCGTCGCCACGCGTCCAAAGAAGGAACTAGAATGTTGGGTTTGTCGTTGTGCTAGAGCAGTGGCACAGCAACAAAACCTTGCCGGGCTCCGCAGGCCACCCCGGCAAGATCTTGCCGGGGGAGCTGGCCTTTGGATTCTAGCTCTTCTTATCTACTGATCCTTAGATCTCTAACTTGATGATTTCTTTGGTGGCTTGAATCGACCTCGAACTGTTCCCCGGCAAGCCTTGCCGCGAGGATGGCTACAACTGCCCATGCACAAGTACGGGGTACTAGTGGCCCAATACTTAGTACACCGACATCATCCTTGCATCAGCACGGTGTCAGCAGGTCAACAGGAGTCAAACCTGACCACTTGGACCCGCACGTTAGTGTAACAGGGTCAGCTACAGAGGCTGACTAGTGGGGTCAGGTCAACGCTAATGTGGTCAGGTCAAAACTGACATGTGGGGCCCATACGTCAGTGACACAATGCTAATAAGTGATTTAATTAACTTAACTTAATTATTTTGCCAGTTAGTTAAATAGCTGGGACCACCTATCGATCACCCAAGGACGTCATTAGCGCTAACCTAATCGGGGTTAGGCCGACGTTTAGCCGGCGGTGACGACCCAAGGCGGTGGAGGACATCAGAAACAACGCTCCGGTGACCATTCGAGCAGCGGAGAGCATCTGCGCGAAGCCCAGGCACGCGTGCATCCGATGGAGTGGTCTAAGTGAGCTGGGGTGGCCGGATCATCGCCGCGCGTGGAGCTTGGCGGCTACCGGAACTCAAGAATGTGGCTATGTGATACGTCTCCAACGTATCTATAATTTATGAAGTATTCATGCCATGTTTACAACAATTGTATATGGTTTTGGTATGATTTGAATGGAACTAACCTGGACTGACGCTTTTTTCAGCAGAACTACTGTGGTGTTGTTTTTTCTGCAGAAATAAAAGTTCTCCAAATGCAACAAAACTTTTTGATGATTTTTTTGGAACAAAAGAGGCACTAGAAGCTTCGTGGGAGGACCAGAAGGTAAAGGAGGTGGCCACCACCCACCAGGGCACGCATGGGGCCTTGCCCGTGTGTTGGTGGGTGGTGGGCCCCTCGAAGCCCATCTTCGCGTGAAATCGACGCCAAAAAATCCTATAAATACAGAAACCCCTAGAAATAACCCTAGATCGGAAGTTCCGCCGCCGCAAGCCTCTGTAGCCATGAAAAACCAATCTAGACCCTGTTCCGGCACCCTGCCAGAGGGGGAAATCATCACTGGTGGCCATCTTCATCATCCCGGCGGCCACCATGATGAGGAGGGAGTAGTCCACCCTCGGGGCTGAGGGTTTGTACCAGTAGCTATGTGTTTAATCTCTCTCTCTCTCTCGTGTTCTTGATTTGGCACGATCTTGATGTATCGCGGGCTTTGTTAGTATAGTTGGATCATATGGTGTTTTCCCCTCTCTATCTTGTTGTGATGAATTGAGTTTTCCCTTTGAGATTTCGTTATTATCGGATTGAATAATTTTATGGATTTGAGAGCACTTGATGTATGTCTTGCTATGAATACCCATGGTGACAATGGGGTGTCATATTGATTCACTTGATATATGTTTTGGCACCCAACTCGCGGATTCCCGAGATTGGGGTAATCTATGCATAGGGGTTGATGCACGTTTTCGTCCTTGTTTTTCCGATAGAAATCTTGGGGCACTCTTTGATGTTCTTTGTGTTAGATTGAGTATTATGAATCTGAAATTGTTTGATGATTATCATATAATCAATTCATGTATGCTCGTGGTGACATTGGAGTATCTAGGTGACATTAGAGTTGGTTGATGTGTATCATATGGTGTTATTTTAGTATGAACTCTTAGATAGATCGATCGGAAAGGATAACTTGGTGTTATTTTAGTACGAACTCTTGGATAGACCGATCGGAAAGGATAACTTTGAGGTGGTTTCATACCCTACAAACAATTTCTTCTTATGTTCTCCGCTAGGTAGGAACTTTGGAGTGATTCTTCATCGCATGTTGAGGGATGGTTATATGATCCAATTATATTAGCATTGTTGACAAATTGCACTAGCGAAAGTACGGACCGTAGGCCTCATTTTCAAGAATTGCAATACCGTTTGTGCTCACTTTTGTTACTTGGTACCTTGCTGTTTTTTATTGTTCTTATTACAAAAATCAATATCTACTATCATTATTACACTTGTATCACCATCTCTTCACCGAACTAGTGCACCTACAAAATTTACCATTGTATTTGGTGTGTTGGGGACACAAGAGACTCTTTGTTATTTGGTTGCAGGGTTGTTTGAGAGAGACCATCTTCATCCTGCACCTCCTACGAATTGATAAACCTTAGGTCATCCACTTGAGGGACAATTGCTACTGTCATACAAAACTATGCGCTTGGAGGCGAGGTGAGTGCTTGAAGGTATATCTTTAGATCTTGCAATTGAATCTTTTAGTTTCTTGTTTTATCACTAATTTGGTTTATAAAATAAAACTACAAAAAATTGGAATTGAGGTGGCCTCATATTATTCATCTTTATCATGTTTTTCTTGAAAATGATGGAAAGGAAACTTGTGCTCAATTGATAGAAGAAGAATTCAATAAAATGTTTGGCATACAATCTTTGAATGATGATCCTGATTGCAATGTTGTTGGTATGAATTCTTTCAATATCCATGATGCTAATGATATGCAAAGCCATAAGCTTGGGGATGCTATGTTTGATGATGATGATATTTTTAGTCCCCCAAGTTTTGATGAGAAAATTTATTATGATGATAGCATGCCTCCTATTTATGATGATTATATTGATGAAAGTGGGTTTGGAAGAGTGTCAACTCTAGGTACTAATGATCCCACTATTTTGGAGGGTGTTGAATCTTATTGTAAAAATTATGAAAGTGGATTTGGAGAGGTCGTGACTTTATTTAATGATGAATCCACTATCTTGGAAGAGGTTTCAATTGATTATGACAACAAAGTTGCTATCTATGATGATTATGGTGATGACATGTATGCTATAAATAATAATCTTAACCATGAAACTTGCCATCATGATTTTGATTTTCAATTGGATTATGCCTCACATGATAGTTATTTTGTTGAGTTTGCTCCCACTACTATTCATGAGAATAAATTTGCTTATGTGGAGAGTAATAAAATTTCTATGCTTGTGGATCATGAAAAGCATGCTTTAGGTGATAGCTATATTGTTGAATTCATTCATGATGCTACTGAAAATTATTATGAGAGAGGAACATATGCTTTTACATATCTCAATAATATAAATTTCCTCTCTATGTGTTGAAAATCATGAAGTTTTGCTTGTTTTGCCTTCCTATGCCAGTTGATTCTTGCTCCCATAAATTATTTTCTCACAAAATCCATATGCATAGGAAGTGGGTTAGACTTAAATGTGCTAGTCATATGCTTCATGATGCTCTTGTTATGTTTCAATTCTTATCTTTTATGTGAGCATCATTGAAATCATCATGCCTAGTTAAAAAGGCATTAAAGAAAAGCGCTTGTTGGGAGACAACCCAACACTATTACCTACTGTTTTTGTGTGTTCACATGATTAAGCTATTGTAGTAATCATGTTTTATAGCTTTTGTTTCAATAAAGTACCAAGTAAAGCCTTTGGGATAGTGTGGATGATAGTTGACTTGATTCTGTACAAAAAGAGAAACTTCTATGCCCAGTAACAGAATTGCTAAAAATTGTTAGGGCGTCGAAAAATTCTAAATTTTTTACAGTTGATGTTTATAAATTTTTTCTACGTTTTCCTAATTTATCTTAATTTTTGGAGTTACATAATTATGACCATAATTCAGATCTTTACGTACTATTCTGTTATTGACAGATTCTGTTTTCAATGCATAGTTTGCTTGTTCTATAGTTTTGATGGCTTATATTGGTCAATATAAGTTGTAGAAATTTTAGGGTACAGTAGGAATTATGTGGAAACAATTACGAATCTTATCTTGACAATACCAAAGTGAATGATTTGTCTTTATCATACTAACCCATCTCACGAAGTTCCGTTAAGTTTTGTGTGATTGAAGTTTTCAAGTTTTGGGTGAGATATCGATATGAGGAGAATAAGGAGTGACAAGACCCTAATATTGGGGATGCCCAAGGCACCCCAAGGTAATATTCAAGTAATATCCAAGCAACTAAGCTTGGGGATGCCCCGGAAGGCATCCCCTCTTTCGTCTCCGACATTATCGGTAACCATACTTGGGGCTATATTTTTATTCGTCACGTGATATGTGTTTTTCTTGGAGCATCATTTTCTTCTATTAGGATTTGCTTTCTGTTATTTAGAATAATGTTTTTTATCTTTTACTTCAAATAAAAATGTCAAGTATAGCCTTTGCTATGCTTATTTTGCAAGTCTATATGTGGCTGTTTGAAAACAGCAAGTTGCACGCTAGTACGTGAATTGTTGAGAGAACTAAGAATGTGATAAAATGTTTAATTTTCTTGCAAAATAAGCCATGATAAATTTTCTACAATTTGGTAAATTTTCAGAATTTTTGGAGTTAGGGAAGTCTGAGTATAATTGCACTCTTTACAGACTGTCCTGTTTAGACAGATTGTTGTTATGTTTGCATATGTTTGCTTGATTAATGATTCTATTTGAGTATAGGAGTATTAAATATGCAGAGTCATTTAGTATGCAATGTTAAATAATAATTTTAGTATTTTACTACAGTAGATAATGATAAGTTTATTGCATTGATTCATACTAACTTTTCTCACGAGTTCTTGTTGAGTTTTGTGTGGATGAAGTTTTTAAGATTTAGGGAAACCTTGATATAAAAGGAATTAAGGAGACACAAAAGCTCAAGCTTGGGGATGCCCAAGGCATCCCAAGATAATATTTCAAGAAGTCTCAAATATCTAAGCTTGGGCATGCCCTGGTAAGCATCCCGCCTTTCTTCATCAACAATTATCGGTTAGTCTCGGTTGAGCCTAAGTTTTTGCTTCTTCACATGATGTGTGCTATTCTTGGAATGCCATTTTATTTTGTTTTTCTTGCTGTTTTAATAAAATACTTAGATCTAAAAGTCTTTAAATGAATGGCTACCCATTTACTTAACTACTCGTTTGATCTTCACTTATATCTTTTTGGAGTAGTTTTGTCATTTACTCTCGTGCTTCACTTATATCCTATGAGTAAATTGTTGAATGAATTGAATATCATAAAGTTTAAATTATATGTGCTTCACATGCTTGTATTATACCTAGTAGTAGCTTCACATTGGGTTTAGAAAGTGAAATCTTTTGAAGCTTGACAATCACAATATTGGTCATACAAGCAATTCATGAATGATTAGTATAAGAAAGAGAACTTTCACATACAAATATATTATCTTGGACATCTTCTATGATTGTGAATACCCATTAATTATTTTCAAACTTGAGATAATTAGTTGAAGTTGGACAAGGAAGACAACGTAATGAGTTATGGTTGTGTATATTTGCATAGAAGTTATATTGTTATGGATCCTCCAACATGTGGTGTTTGCTTAGGATCTTTTGCTAGCCAAAAAGTTGTACTAGTAGAGATACTGCTTGTGCATCCAAAAACCCTTAAACCCAGTTTCTTGCCATGAGTGTCCACCATACCTACCGATGGATTGAATAAGATCCTTCAAGTAAGTTGTCATTGGTGCATAAAGCAATAAAAATTGCTCCTAAATATGTTTGATCTTTTATTGTAAGGGAAAATAAGCGTTGTACAAACTTGTGATGGCAAAGTAATAAAAGCAATGGATTGCATAATAAAGGTTGCTATTATAAGGGGCAATATAACATGACATTCCTTTGCACTAAGAGCTTGGGCATCCAAAAATAAAAAGCGCATGACAACCTCTGCTTCCCTCTGTGAAGGGCCTATCTTTTACTTTTCAGTATTTACTTTTATGCAAAGAGTCAATAGTATGAATTCTCATTTCAACCTCAATTATTCTCTAGTTGGCAAGCATCATGTGGGGGGGGGGAGATCTAGGCACATATGGCCAGTCAAATATATTTGATCATGATTTATTACTGTTGACAATTATCTCTATGATAAATGAGTTGGGAGGCGAAACATTAAGGCCCTATCTTTCTCTTTGTTCGATGGATGCCATTTGTTCTAAAAATAAGCTTTGAGTACTAGCAATCATAGAAGACTCTATGATAATTGAGTATGTGGAGCTCTTACTTAGACTTTATTGAATAAGTTGAATTGCAATTGTTTGGTGACTGAGAACATAGGTTGTCAAGTTTCAAGAGAATGCATTGTTTGAACCATAACATGTGAATTGATTGCTACTTTATCACGAAAAGTTTTATGAGAAAGAGTTGATGTTATGATGCTAGGAAAAGTGATTCAAATTATCATTGATCAAACTTATGCACTATGCTAGCATTCACACTTCATAAATTATTTCTTTTATCATTCACCTACTCAAGGACGAGTAGGAATTAAGCTTGGGGATGCTGATATGTCTCCAATGTATCTATAATTTATGAAGTATTCATGCCATGTTTATAACAATTATATATGGTTTTGGTATGATTTGAATGGAACTAACCCGGAGGGACGTTGTTTTCAGCAGAACTATCGTGGTGTTGTTTTTTATGCAGAAACAAAAGTTCTCTAAATGCAACGAAACTTTTTGACAATTTTTTTGGAACAAAAAAGGCACTAGAAGCTTCGTGGGAGGACCAGAAGATGAAGGAGGTGGCCACCACCCACCAGGGGGCGCCAGGGGCCTTACCCGTGTGCTGGTGGGTGGTGGGCTCCTCGAAGCCCATCTTCACGTGAAACCGACGCCAAAAATTCCTATAATTACAGAAACCCCCAGAAATAACCCTAGATCGGAAGTTCCGCCGCTGCAAGCCTCTGTAGCCACTAAAAACCAATCTAGACCCTGTTCCGGCACCCTGCCGGAGGGGAAAATCATCACCGGTGGCCATCTTCATTATCCTGGCGGCCACCACGATGAGGAGGTAGTAGTCCACCCTCGGGGCTGAGGGTTTGTACCAGTAGCTATGTGTTTAATCTCTCTCTCTCTCTCTCTCTCTCTCTCTCTCTCTCGTGTTTTTTGATTTGGCACGATCTTGATGTATCGCGTGCTTTGTTAATATAGTTGGATCATATGGTGTTTTCCCTCTCTATCTTGTTGTGATGAATTGAGTTTTCCTTTGAGATTTCGTTATTATCGGATTGAATAATTTTATGGGTTTGAGAGCACTTGATGTATGTCTTGCTATGAATACCCGTGGTGACAATGGTGTATCATATTGATTCACTTGATATATGTTTTGGCACTCAACTCACAGATCCCCGAGGTGACATTGGGGTAATCTATGCATAGGGGTTGATGCATGTTTTCGTCCTTGTTTCTCTAGTAGAAATCTTGGGGCACTCTTTGAGGTTCTTTGTGTTGGATTGAGTATTATGAATCTGAAATTGTTTGATGCATATCGTATAATCAATTCACGGATGCTCATGGGGACATTGGAGTATCTAGGTGATATTAGAGTTCGTTGATGTGTATCATATGGTGTTATTTTAGTATGAACTCTTAGATAGATCGATCAAAAATGATAACTTGGTGATATTTTAGTACGAACTCTTGGATAGATCGATCAGAAAGGATAACTTTGAGGTTGTTTCGTACCCTACAAACAATTTCTTCTTATATTCTCCGCTAGATAGGAACTTTGTTGTGATTCTTCATCGCACGTTGAGGGATGGTTATATGATGCAATTATATTAGCATTGTTGACAGATTGCACTAGCAAAAGTATGGACCCTAGGCCTCATTTTCAAGCATTGCAATACCGTTTGTGCTCACTTTTTTTACTTACTACCTTGCTGTTTTTTATTGTTCCTATTACAAAAATCAATATCTACTATCATTACTACACTTGTATCACCATCTCTTCACCGACCTAGTGCACCTATAAAATTTACCATTGTATTTGGTGTGTTGGGGACACAAGAGACTCTTTGTTATTTGGTTGTAGGGTTATTTGAGAGAGACCATCTTCATCCTACACCTCCCACGGATTGATAAACCTTAGGTCATCTACTTGAGGAAAAAATGCTACTGTCCTACAAAATTCTGCGCTTGGAGGCCTAACATGAGTCTACAAGAACAAGTTGTGTAGTAGACATCACTATGGTTGGTGAGGGAGCAAGCAGAGGGGCTAGGAGGCTCCCTGGGAGTGCCCTGAGCACTAGGACATGCTCATCTGTGGTAGATGCTAAGCTCAAAGACAGTGATGACGAGCGCGGCGGCGCTGAGCTTTCGTCCATGGCGGGGCTACAGCCTAGAGATCGAGCACAACCAGGGGAGAAGAGGAAACAACGCGGAGGATCACCACGAGGTCGTCAGCGGTCTCATTGGGCTCGGGGAAGGCTTGTATCTGGCGAATCGTCGGGGCAGAGGACAATGATGAGCTCGATGGCGATGACGTGGTGTTCCTGGGCTCGCGTACGTTTGCTAGCCGACATTTGGAGACTACGCATGGCTAGGGGACATGATCACAGGGCAAGGGGACGGCGGTGGCTGCGGTGGTCACGGTGGCACAGCCATGGCGGTTGTGGCCATGAGGGGGAGAGCAAGGGATCGAGAGGGAGAGTGAGCGAGGGGGTCAACGGGATCCAGGCGGCCACGGGGAGGCGATCCCCAGCATCGCGCTGGCCAGGGAGGGGCTAGGCAGGCAGCTGCATGCCGGCGTGCGCGGACGCCGTGCTCGGCCTTGCCTCTGCCAGTAGGCAGAGGTTGAAGACAAAGATGCCCCTGGTGGGCTGGGCCTCCAGGTAAGTGGGCTGCTAGGTAATTTTCTCTCCTCTGTCTTTTATCCATTTGTTTCTATTTTTCTATATTCTGTTTTTTGTTTTCGATTTAGTAAAAATACTAAATCATTTCTAAAAATCCTGAAATTAATTGTGGGCACAACTTGAATTATTTCCAACATCCCTCAACTATTTCCAGAATTATTGGAGCATTTAAATTATTTATAGCATTTAAATGTCCTAATTTAAATACTTTATGTATTAATTAAAAAATCCAAAATGTCCTAGAAATGATTGCATCATTTTTGGCAAAGGTTTTTACCATAATAAAAAATCATGAACTTTTCTGAAGGGCATTTTGGGTTCATTGAAAAAGATTTTATTTGAACCTATTGATTTAATTTGGTGCTAGGGTTTGAACATCCCCATTTCAAGTTCAATTGAAATAAACCATGATGCATGGATGATTATGCAATGACAGGTAGTGACTAAGCTAGAGCTATGACAACTCACCCCCACTAAACAAGAATCTCGTCCTAAGAATCAAGACGTGAGGTACGAGGACAGAGGGGACATTGAACTAACACGATCTTCACGATCCGGATTGCACTTATTAAGGATGTTGATCATTGCATCATCTTGATCTTGACATGCTTGCTTTTGAGATCTTCATCCAACTATGACGACGGAAGAGAGGGAAACTCTATAGGATTCGATCTTCACAAAGATCGAGCGACTCATGATCAACTCATGGAATGAGATGTTGGAACATCTCTTGAACTGAGACACGAAACATACATTGTGAGGGATGAAAATTAACAGATGATGAATGTTCAATTTGGTAGGCAACAATTCCACTCTTAAGTAGATGGTGAGTATGTGTCAAAGTAGCGAGGAGATAACTTGTCATGATTCCATAATGGGGCACCTTAGAGGAGGTGACTCGTAGAGTTATTCCCTTAAGTAGCAAAAAGAATTACTTTTGATATAGAGATCACTGAAACTCTTCATACCAGGCTAAGGCAATTCAATAACGAGTGTTTGAAGGTGTTCAAAGAAATGGCATACTCAGAATGAAATGAAAACTATGGTTATAGAACAATCGGCAAATGGAAGCCACATTCCAATTGATACCAAGGATATAACCCAGTGACTGTGTGTGCTTTCAAGGACTTGAGCATTTCCATATTCATCAGGGTTTTACCAACATCTACGCCAAAGATCCTGGCAACACTTTTCATACTACCATGATGAATAACGATGGAGGATGCAGATGCAAAGGAAGATAACACTTTCTCATATTTCACCTTAGCGATGCCAAGGAAACAAAATCTGGATGATCGACCGAGAGCGGGTAGCTAGGGGTCATGGCTCACACCAGAGCGGGCGTCGTCATTGTGGTTGCACCCACTAGCGCGGCGGGGAGGTGGAGACTGAACATTCTCCCCGCCTGCGTTCGGTGGAACACGGCCATCGGGATGTTGTTGGTGTCGCCCTCCCTCGGCATCTTCCACTCCGACTTCGGCCACAGGGCGCACGACGACAGCATCGCCTGCGCTGGTCATGCCATCCGTGGCACCCGCGTCTCCCAACGCCGCCGCGATGCCTAAGGCATCAGCGGCTGCGTGCGAGGGGGCCTTCGAGGTGGAAGGATGAGCTGTTGCGCCAGACTTCTTCTTGGGCGCCATGAATGATGGAGCTAATGATGAAGAAAATGATGACCAAGATTGACGCGCTGTTCACAACCTCGGATTCGCGCAAGTGTCTCCCCCTACCTGGCGCACCAAAGATGTCGTGGTGGATCATGATCACCTATGGGGCCATGAGCCCCTTTGTGGTTCGGCAAGGGGGATCACGTTGCACAAAGAGCAGAAGCCATGAAACAACACGACGGCGGTGACACTGGTGGTTTTTACCCAGGTTCGGGCCGCTGGATAGCGCAAAACCCTACTCCTGCTTTTTGGTGGATTGAGTGGAAGAACACAACGAGCACGCAGCACTCAAGACCAGCAAGGATGCCTCGGGGAGTGCATCTATGCGCGTACAAGTGTGCCAGGGTCTGAATCCCTCTCTAGTTTGCCATGGCCCTCCTTTTATAGGCTAAGGGGTAACCACAGTGGCAAAACAGTGATTATCTAGTGATTAGATAGCTAACAGTGCTATCATACCTAACTCAGGCAATTAGGACAAAGTGCATTAAATGCACTGCTAGGTGTCGTGCTGAGGGCGAAGCCTGGCAAGCCTGTCGTGACGCTTAATCATCTTCTGCTTATCTGCTCGACACACCGCTGGACGGGTGTCATTTGGATAAACCTTGTCTTCAAATGGGCCTCCACGTGCTTAGCAGAGGCCACTTAATCATGTCGAGGGGTCGACACCGCATTGATAGGTGACTTGCATCGCGGTGCGGTGGAGTGGTGGAGCCTTGGCAGGGAGATTTGCCATTGGCAGCCCCAGCAAGCCTGCCGGGGAAACCTTGGACTTGTCTTCGGGGCGGCCTCGAGCTGACCAGGCTCTCCTGCCTAGCAAGGGAGGCCTTCCCAGAGTGATATCTTGCTGCCTTGGCTTGTCTTGGTCTTCTTGATCCTCACTTTGATCTCTCAAAGAGCTGCTTCTCTGGCTTGGTCTTGATTTGGTTGTTCGGTGTTGTTGTATCCCTGCCATCGTGCCTGTGTACAGTCTGGGCAACATACATGAAGGTTTGTTGTACCGACAGGAACCCCCGGGCCTGGTCCAAACGTGCTGCCGAGCACCGTTGGGGTAGGTCCTATCAGGTACACAGGCATGACACTTGTGATAATTTTCTCCTTTTCTTTGATATTTTCCTTACTTCTTCATTAACCTGTGCTTGAGTCAGTTTCTGGTTTTCCTGCGCGTCGTGCGAGACAACATGGGGGAATTTACACCATGACCCGTGGGCTGCCCATGCCCCATGTTCATGGGGCGGTAACTGCCATTTTGCTCAGTCTACTGCTCCTGCCGTTTCCGCCACGTCCGCCGCATGCATTGCGCAGGGTTGGTGGCAGATGCGAAGGGCGTGGGAATGAGTGTCATGACAGAAAGCCAGGCGCCATGGATAGGCGCGAGAAGGCAGTCTTGATTCTGCGCGCCATCAGCGACGTTGAGGAGTTGGACTAGTGGAGTGGGGCGATTACCTCCTGGGCGAGGAGCCAGCCCTCGGCCACGTTCGCCTATAAAAGAGGACGTGGGCGAGTTGCTTACTCACACACATCTCCTGCTTCTTCCTTCTGGAATCTTCCCTCCATCATTGTAAGGGGGAGAGGGCGTGGTGGTACTCCAGTGGTGGCGACGAGGGTTTCTGCTCGACAGCACCTCCCTCTTCCTGCTGGGGACGCAGGGGCGGAGCCCAGTGTGAGGGGAGGTGGTAGAGGACGAGGGCTCGGCCGTCATGGTACCCGGGGTTAAGGAGGGCGTGGCGGTGCCTTGATTGCCCCTCATTCGGTTGCCCTGGGCCCGAACGAAGGCCACGTCGAGGACCAGCCGCTGGAATTCATCGTCAAGCTGCGCGGGCCTCCACACAGCCGTCTTCGGCTTCCAACCCCATTCGCAAGGGTGATGGAGGTAGAACAGCCGCCAGGATTAAGGCTGCACATGAGGGGCTGCTGTAATGGCAGCATGCGGGCGGACGTCGAGTTCCCTGCACCTCATGTCATGCTCCTCGGGCGCGGCTGGGAAACCTTTGCTCGTGCCCATAGCTTGGCGGCGGGGCACGTTCTTCATTTCATGTTAATGGACGCCACCCTGCTCTCCGTCAAGGTCTTCGGGCGTTCGGGTGCTCACTTAGGGTGTTGCGTGGAGAGCGCAACCGACGATAAAAGCTCATCCTCAAGCGACAGCGATGATGAGGATAGCGATGGCGATGACGATGGCGCCGATGGGGAGGACGACGGCTCCGACTCCCGCTGAACACCAGCCGCACCATCGCCGTCAGCAGGGGGCCGGCGACACCACCATCTGCACCTGCATCTTCTCCCCGGCAAGGCGATTTGTCGGGGTGTTGGGTGTGGATGGTGTCTCCGCCTCCTCCAGCAGTCTTCCAGCTGGCCCCCGGCAGGCTTCCCCGTGGACTCCGGTTTCGTCTTCCCTGCCGATGTCCATGCTGCCATGTCCTGCTGGCCCTGGTGGCGGTGACCAGGGCATCGCCTAGCCGCTCCCTCCGCCCATCACCTTCATCCGCGCTCTTCCGATCTTGTCAGGCTGCGTCCCGCAGGCCCTGACGAGGTCAGGCTGGGCTTCTACCAAGGCACTCCTTTTGCCCTCTTTTCTTCCCTTTGTAGTTCCTAAGAGGAGAGGGACAAGAAAGGGATTACGGGGCACTTATCGTTTTTCAATCTAAAATATGTAGGCATTTGCTAAACTTTAGTCTTGAAAATGTAATCTCTTTTATCCATATTTGTACTCTGTAAGACTTGTACTTGTTTATCTGTGTATGAATGAAAAAATACATATTTTCCAGGCACTTGTGCATGTGCTACATCCATGCATAGGAGGAATGCCTCTATACTTTGAAGTAAACAAGTTTTTCCGGCAAACTATCTTGGCGGTACCTTCTGTCGTTGCCACGAGGCTTGGCCTGTCGGGCTTTAAAACTATGGAAGGGAGCCGGCCCCTTGTGAAACATTCTCTGTCAAATGCTACTACAACCATCTTGACTGAAACAATGTTCGAATCAAAGGATGGGAGCACAAATGTTTTCGAAAGTGACAAGGCTTTTCTACGCACAAGTTTCTTCTTACAGAAGCATGTTATGGATATCTTAGAAGAAACTTATCTGTTTGGCTTGCCAAGGATCGATACGTAAGCTTGTTTCTGTCTCTTCCTTTCGGGATCGAGTCCGCGGCAAGAGCCCTGTAGTTAGTACAGAGGAAAACATAGCAGCATATGATCTCATCTAAATGATCATGGCAAATTTATGCTATACTAAACATGCATGCAAGTTTTTAGGGCGCCAACGCTTTGTTTTATTATCTGTGCTCAGGGTCTGTGCCTGGCTTTGTACAAAGGGTTACATGCACATCGGCAAGGCTTGTACAAAAGGGTGGCTGCCGGGGCTGGGCCCGACAGCCGCGCCTTACGGGTAGAACTTGCGAAGATGCTCAATATTCCATGAGTTTTGCATTTTGATGCCATCTTCGGTCTCTAGACGAACTGCGCCAGGTCTGGTGACTCATGCTACCCAGTAAGGGCCTTCCCACTTTGGCGTCAACTTTGTTGGAACCCTTGGTGGACTGAACATGCCTAAGAACAAGGTCGCCTTCCTCAAGGGTCCGAGCATGGACCTTGCGGCTGTGATAGTGGCGTAGGGCTTGCTGGTAGTGTGCAGCACGCACAACAGCCCGGAGATGATCTTCCTCAAGGAGCACGGCATCGTCATGCCGGTGCTGCTCTTGCTCTACTTCATCGTAGGCAAATACTTGAGGTGACCCATATATGAGTTCCGTGGGGAGCACTGCTTCTGCCCCATAGACTAGGGAGTAGGGAGTCTGGCCGGTAGCTCGATTTGGTGTCGTACGGAGGGACCAAAGAACCACCGGCAGCTCGTCGATCCAGCGTCTGCCGCACTTTTGCACCTTATCGAAAGTCCTTGTCTTGATCCCATGCAGCACTTCAGCGTTCATCCTCTCAGCCTGTCCATTGCTCCTGGGATGAGCAACAGAGGCAAATGAAACCTTGCTTCCAAGGGTTTGAACGTATTGCATGAAGGCGCGGCTTGTGAATTGGCTGCTGTTGTCAGTGATAACTCTGGCGGGTACTCCAAAACGGCACACCAATACTTTCAAGAACTTGATAGCTGACTGTGCGGTTACCTTCCTCACAGGCTCCACTTCTGTCCACTTTGTAAACTTGTTGATTGCAACGTACAAGAATTCAAAGCCCCTGGTGGCACCGGGGGGAAGGGGCCCAAGATGTCGAGCCCCCAGACCGAAAATGGCCATGACAAATGGATCGTCTCGAGAGCTTGAGTAGGTTGACGGATGTTCTTGGAGTGGAACTGGCAGGCTTAAAATCTAGTGACTAGCTAAATCGCATCTTGCAGGGTCGTGGGCCAGTAGAAACCTTGCCGGAAAGCTTTTCCAACCAAAGCACTTGATCCAATATGGGAGCCGCACAAGCCTTTGTGTATTTCAGCCAATAGTTCCTGCCCCTCTTCCCGGCAAATGCACTTCAACTACACATTGTTGGGCCTTCTTCTGTACAATGTGTCATCGATAAACTGATATATACTGGCCCTCCGGGCTACTCTTTCGGCTTCTTCTTGCTCCTCGGGAAGTTCTCCTGTTTGGAGGTAGTGGACTATGTGCCGTGCCCAAGTTGGAGCTTGAGGCTCGGCAACAAGGACAAACTGCACCTCCTTGTTTGTGGGAGCGCATATCTCGACCGCAAGAACTTGTAGTTCGGCGGGAGGGTGCTGCTCACCAAGTGAAGTAGAGTTATTCCCGGTAGCCTCTCTACCGGGGGCTTCGGGAAACCCCGCCGGGAGATGCTTGCCGGGGTCCAATTTCCTCCTTTTTCTGGCCATCGTTGTCGGGGATACTGAGGGTTGAGTCAGGTGGAGAACAAAAGTCCCTGGTTCCACAGGGAGCTTCTGTGCCGCGCATTTTGATAGATTATCAGTGATGCTATTTTCCGCTAGCGGCACATGCTTTGTTTGCAATCCATCAAAGTGCTCCTCCAGCTTCCTCACTTCCTCAACATACGCTTCCATCAACGGGCTTTGGTAATCCTTGTTCACTTGTCTCACTACGAGTTGTGAGTCTCCACGGATGATCAACTTCTTGATTCCCAATTCTATTGCAATTCTGAGCCCGGCAAGGAGCCCCTCATATTCTGCAGTGTTATTGGTGGCTTTCTCCCAGGGAAAATTCATTTGGACCACATATTTGAGGTGTTCTCCAGTGGGTGCAACAAGGAGCACGCTAGCCCCCACGCCTTGTAACGAGAAGGCACCGTCAAAATACATGATCCATTCTTGAGGTGCCTCCTTGTCGGGGATAACTGTTTCTGGTGTCTCTTCATCTGGAGTGGGTGTCCATTCTGCAATGAACTCTGCCAGTACCCTGCTCTGAATGGTTGAGGTACTCTCATACCTCAGACCAAAACTTGACAACTCTAATGACCATTCAACCATTCTACCGGTGTCCTCAGGGTTCCTTAGTATGCATTGCAAAGGGAAACGAGTGACAACGGTGATCTCATGGGCCTGGAAGTAGTGGCATAGTTTCCTTGAGGCCATGATGAGGCCAAAGATCAACTTTTGCACTCCAGAGTACCTTGACCTAGCCCCCTGCAATAGGGAACTGACAAAGTACACTGGCCATTGCACTACCTTCCTCTTTGCCGTGGCTTGAGAACTGCCACTGTCAGCCTGCCCTGCTTCTCCCTAATATGTACCCAACCTTGTTGTGACTGGCTCAGTTCCTTCTTCGGGGAGGATAGTAGCTGCGGCTGCTTCTTCATCTACTTCCCACTGCGCCACCAGTGCTGCACTAACCACTTGATTGGTTGCCGCTAAGTATAGCAGCAACATCTCTTGTGGTTTAGGAGCGACCAAGGTGGGAGCAGAGTAAAGATAGGCTTTCAAGTCCCGCAGCGCTGCTTCTGCCTCCGGGGTCCACTTCATTGGACCTGCCTTCTTCAAGATCTTGAAGAACGGCAAGGCACGCGCAGCAGACTTGGAAATGAATCTACTCAGTGCGGCAACACATCCAGTTAACCGCCTCACGTCCTTGACTATCTTGGGTGCTTGAATCTGCTCGATCGCTCTGATCTTGTCGGGGTTGGCCTCTATCCCTCGGTGAGACACAAAGAAGCCAACTAACTTGCCGGAGGGAACGCCAAACACACATTTCTCAGGATTCAACTTCAAGTTGATCTTGCGCAGGTTTGCAAAGGTCTCTTCCAAATCCTGAATGAGTGTTGATTTGTCCTTGGTTTTGACCACTATATCATCCATGTAGGCTTCTATATTCTTGTGCAGCTGAGGCTCAAACCCAATCTGCACTGCTCTTGCAAAAGTGGATCTAGCGCTCTTTAACTCGAAGGGCATCCACACAAAGCAGTACATGCCACATGGGTTTATGAACGCGGTCTTCTCCTCGTCTTCCTTGGACATGAATATCTGATGGTATCCGGAGTATGCATCCAAAAAGGAAAGCAGATCACACCCGAAAGTGGAATCCACAATCTGATCGATGCACGGCAAGGGGAAAGGGTCCTTCGGGCATGCTTTGTTCAGATCTGTGAAGTCTATGCAAAGCCTCCATTTCCCATTCGCCTTGCGCACCACCACCGGGTTTGCCAATCACGTCGGATGCAACACTCCTCTGACCAAACCAGCCGCTTCAAGTTTCTTGATCTCTTCGGCAATGAATTGTTGCTGCTCCAAAGCTTGTTTTCTGACCTTCTGCTTGACGGGCTGAGCATGAGGGCAGACAGCAAGGTGGTGCTCGATTACCTCCCTGGGAACGCCGGGGATGTCAGATGGTTGCCAAGCAAACACATCGACATTCGCCCGCAGGAAGACAACGAGCGCGCTTTCCTATTTGTCATCAAGGGTGGAGCCGATGGTGAACGTACCATCAGCGCCATCCAGCCCTGCCGGGACCTTCTTTACAGCAGGTGAAGCAACCTTGGATCTCTTGCTAGTGGAACTCTCCGGCAAATCATCGACGGGCGCAGCGCATTCCAGAGAGGCGCTCTTCCCGGATTCCTTGTCGGCATCTCTGCTAGCCTTCTTTCCTTTCTTGTTTTCCTTGGCGGGAGCTACAGCTTCAGCGGCCTCGGCAGCTACCGCATCCCGGTACATCTTATCCACGCATATGTGTCGGCGTGCGACACCTATGGGACCCTCAAGGAATCCCTTTACGATTCGGCAGGGGGAGAGGTATGCGCAAAGAGCAGAACCAACGATCGACGCGGGGCGATTTTACCCAGGTTCGGGCCGCTAATCAGCGTAAAACCCTACTCCTGCCTTGTTTTATTATGAATGTTCTTGAGCCCAGGCTTCAGGAGCGCTTGCAATGAACTACCCGTTCAAAGAGCAGCTACGCATGCAGAATGGGCCAGAAGATCCTCCTCCCTTGTAGCAGTTGCCTTGGGCCTCCTTTTATACGCTCAAAGGGGTCACCACAGTGGCAAAATGTACATACATTGAGGTATAAAGTAGCTACAGGGTTTACATGCTTATCACTGACGGATTAGGATGAGTGCATTAAATGCTCTGTCTAGGTGTCCCTTAGCTTCTTGGGGACGGGAAAAGGGGTTGTCCCATCAGCACCGCTTATGCCCACCCGCCGTTGGTGCCTTGACACACATCCAAGAGGACAAAACCCATCTGACAGGTTTGGTCGCTGCACTGGAGCGGTGGCAGAGTGGCGGGATCTTGGCGGGGTCATCTTGCCGGGGCCAAGCTTGCCGGGATCATCTTGCCGGGGCTCATCAGCAAGAATCTTGCTGGGGCCCATCAGCAAGAATCTTGCTGGGGCTCATCCCAGCAAGAATCTTGCTGTGGCTTTCGTCAGCCATCCCAGCAAGTCTTGCTGGGGCTCATCCCAGCAAGAATCTTGCTGGGGCTTTCGTCAGCCATCCCAGCAAGTCTTGCTGGGGCCCATCAGCAAGAATCTTGCTGGGGCTTCGGCCTTTGGTCTTCTGCCTTCTAATTATTGACTTGAATGCTTTTTGGATAGTCTTATGCTTGTTCCCAGTTGTCTTCTCCCAGGAAGGCTCGCTCCCCTGCCATGCCCTTCCCGCCTGGGGGCTGCAACTCGCCGGTGCGTGTCCAGGGGTAATGAACACCCCCTGTTCACTACACCGACAATATGCTTACGTCTTTCTTGTCTAACGGGATGGAAATGACGCCCATTGGCCCTGGCATTTTCAGAGTGTTGTAGGCATAGTGAGATGCCACCATGAATTTTGCCAGAGCTGGACGACCAAGAATCCCATTGTACGGCAAGGGAAGCTCGACCACGTCAAACACAACCTTCTCGGTCCGGTAGTTTAGTTTTGCGCCAAATGTCACTGGTAGTGTAATCTTCCCCTTAGGACGACTCCTGCCGGGGTTGATTCCTTGAAACGTGCCAGTAAACTTGAGCTCTTCATCTGATATCTGAAGTTTGCTAATCACCTTGGGGGAAATCAGATTCAACCCGGCCCCGCCGTCAACTATCATCTTTGTGACTTTGAGGTTGCGGATTGTTGGTGAAACCAACAACGGCAAACACCCTACCGCGATGGTGCGGTCAGGGTGATCCTCTTCGTCAAAGATGATAGGTGTGCAGGACCATTTGAGTGGCTTCCGGGAATCTGCTGCTGGCTCCACGGCATTGACTTCACGCGCCCACTGTTTGAGCTGGCGGTGAGAGGAGTGCAAAGAAGCGCCCCGTCAATGCACAGGGCTTCAGTTGCTTTCTGGAATTATTGTTCACTGGTTTCCTCTTCATCCCCTTCATCACTTTCATCATCGCCTTCTTTCTTTTCACAACCTCTAGCGGGTTTCTCCTTTTGCTGAGGGGTCTTGCCGCGGTGGCCTCCTCTACTGCCACGGCCCTTCCTGCCAGCACCTTCTTGGTCTCTCTCCTTGTCACGCTTCTCATATTCAGCTTTCTGCTTTTTGACAAGTTGCTCAACTTGATGGCACTCTTGGAGATCATGACCTTTGGTGCAGTGGATTTTGCAGTATGGCCCATTGGATTTCCTAGCTTTCTCAGCTGCCGCAGCCTCCCGGCAATCAGTGCACGCAAAACTTCCTTGCCGGGGGCTTCGGTCTTGGCTTTCTTGCCGGTACTAGGGGTTCCAGAACCCTCAAAAGCCAGTACTGATTTCTCTTTACGCTTCTTGTTGTGCTTCCTATTCTTCTTCTTTGGGTTGGCGGCATCATCGTCATCCTCTGAATCAACTTCGATGCCATCCTCTTCCCTGGGGAGTCGCCTCCCTTCCTCTGTACGGGCGCATTTATCCGCCAAGGTGTATAACTCATTCACAGTCTTGGGCAACCGGACGTTCATCTTGGAACGTATCCTCCTGTTACGCATGTTTGACTAGAATGCGGCAATTACAGCTACCGGGTGGATATCTGGAATGTTCCTGTGCACCCGGCTAAACCTCTGCATATACTTCCACAAACTTTCCCCTTCCTTCTGTGGAAGGAATTGCAAGTTGCTGGGCCATCCTGGTTCTTGGTGGCCGCCCGTGAAAGCACCGACAAATTCATTGCACAGATCAGCCCAGGACGAAATGGAATTCTCTGGCAGGTGCATCAGCCATGACCTCACGTTTGGCTTGAGTGCCAAAGGGAAGTAGTTGGCGAATACCTTCTCATCTCTTCTCCCGGAGGCTTGAATAGCAATTGTGTAGATGCTCAAGAACTCCACCGGGTTCAGCCTTCCATTGTACTTCTCTGGTATTTTTGGTTTGAAAACGCGGGGAGATGGCCAACGGACTTGCCGCAGCTTGCGAGTGAAGGCAGGGCACCCAACCTCGAAAGGTAAGTATCCGCCTTCGCTGGGCGCGGGTTCGTCGATGTCTGGGCCATTGCGCCTGTTAGATTGGCGGCGGGTTTCATGGCGCCGCTCTATAGTGACGCGCGCATCTTCCCTTCATCGATCTTCCAGGACTTGCCGCTGATCTTGACGGGCCCGTGGGTCAGAAGAGGCCATCAACGCTTCGTCAGGCTCATGGTCGCATTGCCCTTGTTGCTGCCCCTGGGTCTGCTGCCGTGGAGGGGACTGCACCATTGGCGCGGCCCCCTCAACACGGCCAGCAGTCCGGGCTGCTGTTATTGTTCGTTGGTGCCGTGGTGACCCAGCCTGCTGGGATTTTTTGGCTTCGGTGAAGCCGATCAACCTCTGGATGGTGGCTCTCCATTCATCCATTTGATCAGCTGTTGGCGGGAATCTTAGCAGGAACTGGGCCCGCACCATCGCTTCTGATGCAGTGCTTGGCATCGATGATGAGGCAGACCGCGATGTCACTCGACTCCTGGTAGTACCAGCAGGGGCGGTGCCGCGTTCGCGCCGCTATGAGCCGATCACCACGGTAGCTCGGTGGTGAGTAGGGTCCGCCTGAGGGTCGACGACCTCGTTCGGCACTCCGTCTTGGTTGCCCTGCCTCGGGTGAGGCGTGTGCCCCGTAGCCGCACCCTTAACAGCGGCAGCTAGGGGGTCACGGCTCGCACCAGAGCGAGCGTCATCGCTGTGGCTGCACCCACTAGTGCGGCGGGGAGGTGGAGACTGAACGTTCTCCCCACCCATGTTCGATGGAACACAGTCATCGAGATGTTGTTGGTGTTGCCCTGCCCCGGCATCTTCCACTCCGACTTCGGCCACAGGGGGCATGATGATAGCGCCACCTCCGCTGGTCGTGCCATCCGTGGCACCCGCGTCTCCCAACGCTGCCGCAATGCCTACGGCATCAACGGCTGCGTGTGAGGGAGCCTTCGAGGTGGAAGGATGAGCTGTTGCACCAGACTTCTTCTTGGGCGCCATGAATGATGGAGCTAACGATGAAGAAAATGATGACGAAGATTGACGCACTGTTCACAACCTCGGATTCACGCAAGTGCCTCCCCCTACCTGGCGCGCCAAAGATGACATGGTGGATCACAATCACCTATGGGGCCATGAGCCCCTTTGTGGTTCGGCAAGGGGAATCACGTTGCACAAAGAGCAGAAGCCATGAAACAACACGACGGCGGTGAAACTGGTGGTTTTTACCCAGGTACGGGCCGCTGGATAGCGTAAAACCCTACTCCTGCTTTTTGGTGGATTGAGTGCAAGAACACAACGAGCACGCAGTGCTTAAGCCCGGCAAGGATGCCTTGGGGAGTGCATCTACGCGCGTACAAGTGTGACAGGGTCCGAATCCCTCTCTAGTTTGCCATGGCCCTCCTTTTATAGGCTAAGGGGTAACCGCAGTGGCAAAACAATCATTATCTAGTGATTAGATAGCTAACAGTGCTATCATACCTTACTCGGCAGTTAGGACAAAGTGCATTAAATGCACTGCTAGGTGTCATGCTAAGGATGAAGCCCGGCAAGCCTACCATGCCGCTTAATCATCTTCTGCTTATCTGCTCGACACGCCGATGGACGGGTGTCATTTGGATAAACCTTGTCTTCCAATGGGCAGCCACGTGCTTAGCAGAGGCCACTTAATCATCTCGAGGGGTCGACACCGCATTGATAGGTGACTTGTGTCACGGTGCGGTGGAGCGGTGGAGCCTTGGCGGGGAGATTTGCCCTTGGCGGCCCCGGCAAGCCTGCCGGGGAAACCTTGGACTTGTCTTCGGGGCGGCCTCGACCTGACCAGGCTCTCCTGCCTGGCAAGGGAGGCCTTCCCAAAGTGATATCTTGCTGCCTTGGCTTGTCTTGGTCTTGTTGATCCACCCTTTGATCTCTCAAAGAGCTGCTTCTCTGGCTTGGTCGTGATTTGGATGTTCGGTGTTGTTGTATCCCTGCCATCGTGCATGTGTACAGTCCAGGCAACATACATGAAGGTTTTTTGTACCGACAGGAGCCCCCGGGCCTGGTGCAAATGTGCTGCCGAGCACCATTGGGGTAGGTCCTATCAGGTACATAGGCAGGACGCTTGTGATAATTTTCTCCTTTTCTTTGATATTTTCCTTGCTTCTTCATTAACCTGTGCTTGAGTCAGTTTCCAGTTTTCCCGCGCGTCGTGCGAGACAACGTGGGGGAATTTATGACATGACTCGTGTGCTGCCCATGCCCCATGTTCACGGGATGGTAACTGCCATTTTACTCGCTCTACCACTCCTGTCGTTTTCGCCACGTACGTTGCATGCATTGCGCAGGGTTGGTGGCGGATGCGAAGGGCGCGAGAATGAGTGTCATGACAAAAAGCCAGGCGCCATGGATAGGCGCGAGAAGGCGCTCTTGATTTTGCGCACCGTCAACGATGCAGAGGAGTTGGATTGGCGGAGTGGCGCGGTTGCCTCCTGGGGGAGGAGCCAGCCCCCGGCCACGTTCGCCTATAAAAGGGGACGTGGGCGAGGTGCTTACTCACACACATCTCCTCCTTCCTTCTGGCATCTTCCCTCCATCATGGTAAGGGGAGAGGGCGTGGTGGTACTCCCGTGGTGGCAACGAGGGTTTCTGCTTGACAGCGCCTCCCTCTTCCTGCTGGGGACGTAGCGGCGGAGCCTAGCGTGAGGGGAGGTGGTAGAGGACGAGGGTGCGGCCTTCGTGGTGCCCGGAGTCGAGGAGGGCGTGGCGGTGCATTGATCGCCCCTCCGCCGGTTGCCCCGGGCCCGAACGAAGGCCACGTCGAGGACCAGCCGATGGAATTCATCGTCAAGCTGCGCGGGCCTCCGCGCAGCCGTCTTCTGCTTCCAACCCCATTCGCAAGGGTGATGGAGGTAGAACAGCCGCCAGGATTAAGGCTGCACATGAGGGGCTGCTGTAATGGCAGCATGCAGGCGGACGTCGAGTTCCCTGCACCTCATGTCATGCTCCTACGGCTCAGCTGGAAAACCTTTGCTCGTTCCCATAGCTTGGCAGCGGGGCACGTTCTTCATTTCAAGTTAATGGACGCCACCCTGCTCTCCGTCAATGTCTATGGGTGTTCGGGTGCTTGCTTAGGGTGCTGCGCGGAGAGCTCAACCAACAACGAAAGCTCCTCCTCAAGCGACAATGAGGAGGAGGACAGTCACGGCGATGACAACGGCGCCGATGGGGAGGACGACGGCTCTGAATCCGGCTGAACACCAGCCGCACCGTCGCCGTCAACAGGGGGCCGGCGGCACCACCATCTGCACCTGCATCTACTCCCCGGCAAGGCGATTTGTTGGGGTGTTGGGTGTGGATGGTGTCTCCACCTCCTCCAGCAGTCTTCCAGCTGCACTCTGGCAGGCTTCCCTGTGGACTCTGGCTTCATCTTCCCTGCCAGTGTCCGTGCTGCCGTGCCCTGCTGGCCCTGGTGGCGGTGACCAGGGCATCGCCTAGCCGCTCCCTCCGCCCGTCACCTTCGTCCGCGCTCTTCCAATCTTGTCAGGCTGCATCCCGCGGGCCCTGACGGGGTCAGGCTGGTCTTCTGCCAAGGCACTCCTTTTGCCCTCTTTTCTTCCCTTTGTAGTTCCTAAGAGGAGAGGGACAAGATTACAGGGCAGTTATCTTTTTTCAATCTAAAATATGTAGGCATTTGCTAAACTTTAGTCTTGAAAATGTAATCTCTTTTATCCATATTTGTACTCTGTAAGACTTGTACTTGTTTATCTGCGTATGAATGAAAAAAGACATTTTTGCCGGGCACTTATGCATGTGCTACATCCATGCAGAGGAGGAACGCCTCTATACTTTCAAGTAAACAAGTTTTTCCGGCAAACTATCTTGCCGGTACCTTTCGTCGTTGCCGCGAGGCTTGGCCTGTCGGGCTTTTAAACTATGGAAGGGAGCCGGCCCCTTGTCAAACATTCTCTGTCAAATGCTACTACAACCATCTTGACTGAAATAATGTTCGAATCAAAGGATCGGAGCACAAATGTTTTCGAAAGTGACAAGGCTTTTCTACGCACAAGTTTCTTCTTACAGAAGCATGTTATGGATATCTTAGAAGAAACTTATCTGTTTGGCTTGCCGGGGATTGATACGTAAGCTTGTTTCCGTCTCTTCCTTCCGGGATCGAGTCTGCGGCAAGAGCCCTATGGTTAGTACAGAGGAAAACATAGCGACATATGATATCATCTAAATGATCATGGCAAATTTATGCTAGACTAAACATGCATGCAACTTTTTAGGGCGCCAGCGCTTTGTTTTATTGTCTGTGCTCCGGGTCTGCGCCTGGCTTTGTACAAAGGGTTACATGCACATCGGCAAGGCTTGTAGAAAAGGGTGGCTGCCAGGGCTGGGCCCGGCAGCCGCGCCTTACGGGTAGAACTTGCGAAGATGCTTAATATTCCATGAGTTTTGCATTTTGATGCCATCTTCGGTCTCTAGACGGACTGCGCCAGGTTTGGTGACTTGTGCTACCCAGTAAGGGCCTTCCCACTTCGGCGTCAATATTGTTGGAACCCTTGGCGGACTGAACACGCCTAAGGACAAGGTCGCCTTCCTCAAGGCTCTGAGTATGGACACTGTGGCTGTGATAGCGGCGCAGGGCTTGCTGGTAGCGTGCAGCACGCATAGCAGCCCGGAGATGATCTTCCTGAAGGAGCACGACATCGTCATGCCGGTGCTGCTCTTGCTCTACTTCATCGTAGGCAAATACTCGCATTGACCCGTATATGAGTTCCGTGGGGAGTACTGCTTCTGCCCCATAGACTAGGGCGAAGGCAGTTTGGCCGGTAGCTCGATTTGGTGTCATACGGAGGGACCAAAGAACCACCGGCAGCTCGTCAATCCAGCGTCTGCCGCACTTTTCCAACTTATCTAAAGTCCTTGTCTCGAGCCCACGCAGCACTTCAGCGTTCATCCTCTCAGCCTATCCATTGCTCCTGGGATGAGCAACAGAGGCGAATGAAACCTTGCTTCTGACGGTTTGAACATATTGCATGAAGGCGCGGCTTGTGAATTGGGTGCCGTTGTCAGTGATAACTCTGGCGGGTACTCCAAAACGGCACACCAATACTTTCAAGAACTTGATAGCTGACTGTGTGGTTAACTTCCTCACAGGCTCCACTTCCGGCCACTTCGTAAACTTGTCGATTGCAACGTACAAGAATTCAAAGCCCCCGATGGCATGGGGGGAAGGGGCCCAAGATGTCGAGGCCCCAGACCGAAAATGGCCATGACAAAGGGATCGTCTGGAGAGCTTGAGCAGGTTGATGGATGTTCTTGGAGTGGAACTGGCAGGCTTCACATCTGGTGACTAGCTCAATCGCATCTTGGAGGGTCGTGGGCCAGTAGAAACCTTGCCAGAAAACTTTTCCAACCAAGGCTCTTGATCCAATATGGGAGCCGCACACGCCTTTGTGTATTTCTGCCAACAGTTCCTGCCCCTCTTCCCGGCAAATGCACTTCAACTTCACACCGTAGGGCCTTCTTCTGTACAATGTGTCATCGACAAACTGATACATACTGGCCCTCTGGGCTACTCTTTCGGCTTCTTCTTGCTCCTCGGGAAGTTCTCCTATTTGGAGGTAGTGGACTATGTGTCGTGCCCAAGTTGGAGCTTGAGGCTCGGCAACAAGGACAAACGGCACCTCCTTGTTCATGGGAGCGCATATCTTGACTGCAAGAACTTGTAGTTCGGCGGGAGGGTGCTGCTCACAAAGCGAAGTAGAGTTATTCCCGATAGCCTCTCTACCTGGGGCTTCGGGAAGCCCCGCCAGGAGATGCTTGCCGGGGGTCTAATTTCCTCCTTTTTCTGGCCATAGTTGTCGGGGATACTGAGGGTTGAGTCAGGTGGAGAACAAAAGTCCCTGGTTCCACAGGGAGCTTCTGTGCGGCGCATTTTGATAGATGATTAGTGATGCTGTTTTCCGCACGCGGCACGTGCTCTGTTTGCAATCCATCAAAGTGCTCCTCCAGCTTCCTCACTTCCTCAACATACGCTTCCATCAACGGGCTTTGGTAATCCTTGTTCACTTATCTCACTACGAGCTGTGAGTCTCCACGGAATATCAACTTCTTGATTCCCAACTCTATTGCAATTCTGAGCCCGGCATGGAGCCCCTCATATTCTGCAGTGTTATTGGTGGCTTTCTCCCAGGGAAAATGCATTTGGACCACATATTTGAGGTGTTCTCCAGTCGGTGCAACAAGGAGCATGCCAGCCCCCGCGCCTTGTAACAAGAAGGCACCGTCAAAATACATGATCCATTCTTGAGGCGCCTACTTGCCGGGGATAACTATTTCTGGTGTCTCTTCATCTGGACTGGGTGTCCATTCTACAATGAACTCCGCCAGTACCCTGCTCTAAATGGTTGAGGTACTCTCATACCTCAGACCAAAACTTGACAACTCTATTGACCATTCAACTATTCTGCCGGTGGCCTCAGGGTTCCTTAGTATGTGTTGCAAAGGGAAACGAGTGACAACGGTGATCTCATGGGCCTGGAAGTAGTGGCGCAGTTTCCTAGAGGCCATGATGAGGCCAAAGATCAACTTTTGCACTCCAGAGTACCTTAACCTAGCCCCCTGCAACAGGGAACTGACAAAGTACACTGGCCGTCGCACTACCTTCCTCTTTGCCATGGCTTCAAAACTGCCACTGTCAGCCTGCCCTGCTTCTCCCTGATATGTACCCAACCTTGTCGTGACTGGCTCAGTTCCTTCTCCGGGGAGGACAGTAGCTGCGGCTGCTTCTTCATCTACTTCCCGCTGCGCCACCAGCGCTGCACTAACCACTTGATTGGTTGCCGCTAAGTATAGCAGCTAGGGGGTCACGGCTCGCACCAGAGCGGGCGTCGTTGATGTGGCTGCGCCCACTAGCACGGTGGGAAGGTGGAGAGTGAACGTTCTCCCTTCCCGCATTCGGTGGAACACGGCCGTCGGGATGTTGTTGGTGTTGCCCTCCCTCGGCATCTTCCACTCCGACTTCGGCCACAGGGGGCACGATGACAGCGCTGCCTGCGCTGGTCGTGCCATCTGTGGCACCTGCGTCTCCCAACGCCGCCGTGATGCCTATGACATCAGCGGCTATGTGCGAGGGGTCCTTTGAGGTGGAAGGATGAGCTGTTGCGCCGGACTTCTTGGGCGCCATGAATGATGGAGCTAACGATGAAGAAAACAATGATGAAGATTGACGCGCTGTTCACAACCTCGGATTCATGCAAGCGCCTCCCCCTACCTGGGGCGCCAAAGATGTCGTGGTGGATCACGATCACCTATGGGGCCATGAGCCCCTTTCTGGTTTGGCAAGGGGGATCACGTTGCACAAAGAGGAGAAGCCATGAAACAACACGACGGCGGTGACACTGGTGGTTTTTACCCAGGTTCGGGCCGCTGGATAGCGCAAAATCCTACTCCTGCTTTTTGGTGGATTGAGTGGAAGAACACAATGAGCACACAGTGCTCAAGCCTGTCAAGGATGCCTCGGGGAGTGCATCTATGCGCGTACAAGTGTGTCAGGGTCCGAATCCCTCTCTAGTTTGCCATGGCCCTCCTTTTATAGGCTAAGGGGTAACCACAGTGGAAAAACAGTCATTATCTAGTGATTAGATAGCTAACATCACGTGGCAGGATGCTACACCACGCCTATCCATGATTGCAGAAGCAAAAACTGCGTGGAACAGGCCACTACTTATGGAAATCTTTCTCCAAGCAGCCTGGAGTATTTGGAAGGAACAGAATAATAAACATTTCAGAGGCATTCCCCCTAGCATCAGCTCGTGGCTATAGAGATTTTAGGAAGACTTGGCACTTCTTCAGTACAGAATCAAGGAAGCCTATAAACCTTTCCTTTTTAGCTTTCTAGATTCCCTCTAATTTAACTTTATATTATCTTCCTTATGTATCCTAGAACTGGTGTAGGATAAATTAGCCTCTTTCTTAAACCTCCACCCCCCCTTTTGTAATTGTAAATATCATGTTGGAATGAAAATATACCGTAGAACAATTGTTCTACGGTCCTTGGGTCAAAAAATAGTGTTATCATACCTAACTCTGGCAGTTAGGACAAAGTGCATTAAATGCACTGTTAGGTGTCATGGTGAGGATGAAGCCCAGCAAGCTTGCCGTGCCGCTTAATCATCTTCTGCTTATCTGCTCAACATGCTGGTGGACGGGTGTCATTTGGATAAACCTTGTCTTCCAATGGGCTGCCACGTGCTTAGTAGAGGCCACTAAATCATCTCGAGGGGTCGACACCGCATTGATAGGTGACTTGCGTCGCGGTGCGGTGGAGCGGTGTAGCCTTGGCGGGGAGATTTGCCCTTGGCGGCCTCGGCAAGCCTGCCGGGGAAACCTTGGACTTGTCTTCGGGGCGGCCTCGACCTGACCAGGCTCTCCTGCCTGGCAAGGGAGGCCTTCCCAAAGTGATATCTTGCTTCCTTGGCTTGTCTTTGTCTTCTTGATCCTCCCTTTGATCTCTCAAAGAGTTGCTTCTCTGGCTTGGTCTTGATTTGGATGGTCGGTTTTGTTTATCCCTGCCATCGTGCCTGTGTACAATCTGGGCAACATATGTGAAGGTTTGTTGTGCCGACACTCCGCTTCTAATGTTCTACTTGACATTCGAGGTACCACGATCATGCTTAAAAGCATCAACATGGCCATCAAGTAAATGTCAGACTTCGGGAGCACAAATAATCCATAAGGAATCAACTTCTAGAATAAGTCACACAGAATCCTCATGGAGAAGATGACCAAATTGCTCAATCAATATACTACAATAATAGATCTTACGGCTAGGTGTGTCAGCCAAAACATCAACCTTGTTGGAACCTACATCATATATCTTGGAAAAGTTCCAACCATCATATCTGCCTGAGATTTAAATCTGGTTGGTGACAAGATGCTTCAGACTCAGCATGTCTAAAAGGAAAGTTTGCAACACAAATCGACGAGATGATGTTGCGAGATTCTCGGGAAATGAACTACGATAGCAAGCTCCAAAACATGAGCTGGATTGTAAGATAGACGTGAACACACTATCCAAGACAACATGACCACATAGAAATCCTACAACAAACACTACCGAGTTCTGGTTGGGAACCATCATCAAGGATATCGAAGTCCTTGAATAAGACCGGGTTAGCTCTTAAGAAGGAACTTCTTCTCCTTGAACAAATCAATCAGTGGCTTGGTGTGCTAGGGAATACATACGGAATAAAGGTAGCCAATCTGTCAAACCACACAATACTTTGCACATGCGTGACTGAATTGGGATGATTCCAAAGGAAGCAAAAACAAACTTTCTCGGATTCACGGCGGCAAGTTACACCAGATACACGTGAATTAGAGAAAGTCACTTCTCTCATCCAAACATATGCTTCATGAATGGGACACAAAGAAAATGCTTACACAAGTTTCCAACACTAGCTTAATGTTCAGCATGAATCACGGAGGAGATAAAATGCTACTGATGGGCTCAACAACAAACCATCGAGATTTCCATGAAGATGGAATTCCACAACTATGTGAACAAGGTGATAGCATTACTCAGACCCAAAGATATAATGATGTACGCTCGAGGAAATAACCACGAGTAAAAAAACATTACGAAAATCGTTGGTTCTGCTTTGGATTTGATGATAGCCCACACTCAAATCAAAGTTTGGACAAGACAATAGATCCAACAACTGATCGCAAAGGGCAATCTGTGAAGATATCATCTTTCTTCAGCAAACTCACAAACACAAGGTATCCCTTTGAATGAGCTAAGTTAGGCAAAGCTTTTATCTTCCAACTCTCCAAGTTGTTGTTCGGCTTAACCAACCGGCTCAGGGGTATGCAACACAGATTCTTGGAGGAAGGGTGATTCAGAGGAAACCAACTTGATCACGAGTGCAACATAACGGTCACGGGATAACCTGGTGATACTTCTGAGATGATATTCGGAAAATCATGAACCACCGGTATGTTACTAAGCTCGAGAACAATCTTGTTTTTCAGGGCAAGACAATATGACCAAATAAGCAAGGGATTGACACAATCCCGACTTATTGATCAAAGAGTGCACCAGGAAAAATGGACTAGGTAGCACAAACAATCTTCGAATGATGATTCAACAACCAACATGCTAAGAATAAATTATCGTCCATTAACTACCAAGCAATAGGGTTGCTAGGAGTATTGATTTCACACATCACGGTTCACTTGTTGGCACTCTGGTTAGAACAACACGGAGGCCAAGAAATGAGTAATGATGGCAAGAAGTATCACTGTATCAAGAATTCATAAGGGGTTGTGTAATTCTCATGATATTCCTGACATAAAGAGGGTAATACTCCAGGGTAGAACAGACTAGAAGCTGGATTGGCTTTCTTGGTCTGCGGAACACAACTGTTTTGACCCAATCCTGGATATGGATGAGGCACCGGAGTTTGTTTCTCCTAGTCATTCTGAAATAGAATGGCTTGACGGACAACAAGAGTAATAGGCATCAATGAACAAATGCATGACATACTCTTGACTATCAACTGATAGACAAAGGTCAGAATACGACTAAAGAGGGACAACTCAAAGGAACATATAACTTGGCATCACGAGATGCTTTCAAGAATGGTGGCCAGAATGATCACACTGGGAACACAAAACATGGCTAGATTATTGGGTGGTTCTCTAAGATACCCTAGTGTCCTAATAACAGCTTCACCATATATGTCGAGGCAATGGAGTACCCCAACACACTGATTGGTGTGGTTAATTTGGCCTAAAAGGACATCGGGAACAGGGAGGAAAGATTTGCAAGTGCATCAGATTGCTTAGAGACCTTGCATAACTCAGACAACATAACGGCTGTAAATGCTCAAAAAGATTTTGAGACATCCTGAAAAATGGTAGCATAACCACTCAACATCACAATATCAAGGTTCCAAGACCAATTGTTAACACACAGAAGTACTAGAAACTGAACTAAGACTTGAATCCATCATTCCTATAAGTCTACGGATTAGTAACACGTGATCCTGATAGAAAGATGAGAAGCCTAGTTCGTAATCCCCATAGAAAAGAAGAGGGTGACTCAGAATAAAAAAGACACAGGGATGAGGAGAAAAAAGAGCCTTACGTTCCCTTCCACAATCAATTCCCTTATATAACTAAAGCATTTCTAGACTCGACTTAGACCAGTTTGGCTTGATAATCCTACATGCAGTCAAGCTCTGATACCAACATTGTCAGGACCCTGATCCTAAGTCACACCAATCTAGCATGTAACACATCATATCACTTTGCGGCCTCACGCACGGTAACCCACGGTTGCTGCCTTTACCTGGGCCAGGACCGTTTGCGCCTTTTGGCACATGTATATGATAGTGTCGCTAGCATCCATATGACAGAGAACCCGGGTCGACATGACTAGTCGTAAACCCAAGGTGGCACAAACTTACACGGAAAGGCATACATGACCCAACAATGCACATGTCGGTCACCAGCGAGTGTAACCGTGCTGTAGCAAGCTATCAGCACTCTTGTAAACACCACGTGACATTTCCTCATTGGGACAGACACAGGAGCAAAGAAGGACACATGCCGGTCAATCCACGTGTTCCAGATGGAAGCACTAGGAGGCATTTCCCCAGAAGGAAGGATACCAAGAATAAACAACTAGGTGTCGGATCCCACACATACCAAAGCATTTCAATAACATACACACAATATGCTCGATATGTGTAGATACAACATGGCATCACAACATAACTCTATGACTCAAAGTATTTCTTTAAGAGGCTCCGAGGAGCCATACATTACATGATATTACAAACATGGGTCTCATGACCCAACATTCAAAGTCATACAAGCAACAAACGGAAGCATATCCTGTGTGAGTACAGACAACTACAAAAGAAAAAGGCTGAGAAGCCTGACTATTTACAAGACCCTCCATAGGAGCCAGACCTCTATCTGGGATTCCCAAGCTAATCGGTCAACATCAAACTCATCGTAAAAACCACTAGTGAGACTGAAGTCTCCTCCGCAAAAACATAAATTAAGCAATGGTGAGTACAAAGGTACTCAGCAAGACTTAGATCAGAGCTAACTACATATGCATCAGTATCAACAATGGGGTTGTGGAGTTTGACTGCAGCAAGCCAGCTTTGATTCAGTGGCTATACTGTACTATGACTACCAGTAAATTCTTTTGGGGTGAGAAAGCGCACACACGAGTCCACATATTCACCATATCAATACACCACTATGGATCCGCTCACGTCTCCCTACGAGAAGGCCATCCATAGTACTCATGCTTATCTTGCGCATTTTAGAGTATCCACTTCAACTTGTCTAGGAACAATGTAAGCTTTCCAAGTAGTCCATATCCGCGGACGTGGCTATTCTAATAGATCATATTACCCTGCAGGGCTGTACTTCTTCACACACGCTCTCACCACTTATCGTTGTTTACATGACATGTACTCAGCAACCTTCAAGTGGAAGCCCAGCGAGGGCATCGGCCACGACCTGACTAACCACACAAGTCTCTAGTCCAGGTTTATCGCCTATTTGAGTTCCATCCTTAAGGATGTCCGGCCGAGGTTTCCACTACGGCCCCAAACGATGTGTGTAGGGTTCCCAAGTCCACCAAACGGGTGCCTCGGTACACCATGCCATAGTGTCTATACCGCATCATAGCCCACCCCTAGGGTCAGCGCTACGCACAACCTCCTACACATATCCTACAAACACCAGAAACTAGTTGCAACTCCTGGACAGAGATCAAGGCAATTAATAAGTCGAGAGGGTCCATGGGTTTCGTGCCCAATGCATGGTAGTAGCTGTTCTTGGATCACAAACACAGAACTCAGTTCCTGAGGATGGTTTCAATGAGACAACCCACCATGTACTCCTACATGGTCTCTCATCACTACCTTTACCAAATCATGTTCACACACTTAGCTCTCAACAATAGGACGTGTTTACCACCATTCCAATCCATCCCAGATGAATCTGACCTGACACAACTCTAAGCATAGCAGGCATAACAAGCAAGCATGAGTGAGTAGGCACATAATGGCTCAAACAACTCCTACTCATGCCAGTGGGTTTCAACTATTTACTATGGCAATGACAGGTCATGCAGAGGAATGGGTTCAACTACCGCAACATGTAACAGCTGAATCATTGTTGTCCTAATTCAGTAAAAGAGAGCAAGGGCGAGAGAGTGGGATTGTATCGGAATGCTCAAAGGGGGTTTGCTTGCCTGGCACTTCTGAAGATGATACCGCACTTCATCAGTGTCAACGGTCATTACGTCAGAAACATCATATACCAAGGAGGAACTAACACCGGCAACACAGAAGGAACACAACCAATGCAATGCAACAATATGATGCATGATAATGACATGGCAACATGCTATTGATTGAGCTAATGCAATTTGCTAAAGGATTAAATGAAGTTGATTTGAATAAAGGGTTCAAATTTAAACTCCATATAAGGCATTTCAAATGCCATTCATTTGATTTTTCCAATTCAGCAACTATAAGTTGTTCCAACATGCATGAAAATGGCATAAACAGATTCTTCATATTTTTCTGATCATTTTTCATATGTAAATTATTTTATTGGAGTTATGGTTTATTTTCTATGATTTTTAGAAGTTTAGGACATTTTCTGAAATTTATAAATCATTTCTGATTTAATAAAATCCAGAAAATATTTATGACATCATCCTTGCGTCAGCACGACATCAGCAGGTCAATAGGGGTCAAACTGGTCAAACCTGACCAGTTGGACCCGCACGTCAGTGTAACAGAGTCAGCTACAGAGGCTGACTAGTGGGGTCAGGTCAACGCTGATGTGGTTAGGTCAAAACTGACATGTCGGCCCATACGTCAGTGACACAGTGCTAATAAGTGATTTAATTAACATAAGTTAATTATTTTGCCAGTTAGTTAAACAGCTGGGCCCACCTGCCAGTCACCCAGGGACGTCATTAGTGCTAACCTAATCGGGGTTAGGCCGGCGTTTGGCTGCCGGCGATGACCCAAGGCGCTAGAGGACGTCGAAAACGTTGCTCCGGTGACCATTCGAGCAGCGGAGAGCATCTACTCGAAGCCCAGGCTCGCACGCATCCGATGGAGCGGTCTGAGCGAGCTGGGGTGGCCGGGATCTTCGCCGACATGGAGCTTGGCGGCTGCCAGAGCTCTGGCACGCACGGGCATGTGGCTGTGATGGGTGAGGGAGCTAGCAGAGGGGCTAGGAGGCTCCTTGGGAGTGCCCCGACCACTATGGCGTGCTCGTCTGCGGCTGATGCTAAGCTGAAAGACGGCGACGATGAGCGCGGCGGCGCTGAGCTTTCAGCCATTACGGGGCTACAGCCTAGAGATCAAGCACGACCAGTGGGGAAGAGGGAAACGACGTGGAGGTTCACCACGAGGTCGTCGGCGGTCTCATTGGGCTCGGGGAAGGCTTGTAGCCGGCGAATCGATGGACGGCGATCATCGGGGCAGAGGACGATGATATGCTCAATGGCGACAACATGGTGTTCCTGGGCTCGCATACGTTTGCGGGCCGATGTTTGGAGACTACGCGGGGCTAGGGGACATGATCACGGGGCAAGGGGACGATGGTGGTTGCGGTGGTCATGGTGGCACAACCATGGTGTCGGTGCAACAAACCCTGGGTCTGTTGCCTAGACTGTACATAGGCACGGGGACGAGATTGAAGCACCAACCCAAGTCAGAATACAAGGGACTAAGAGGTTCAAAGGACTAACATGCAGATCAGAGGGACCAAGATCAAGCCAAAGAAGCAAGGTACCATCAGGAGAAGGGCCTCCTTTGCCGGGCAGGCAAGCTCGGCAAGGGGCGAGGCCACCCCCGGAAGACGACATCCAAGACATCCCGGCAGGGCCTGCGAGGGCACACGGAGGCAAAACCACCTCCCAAACTACTCCACCACGACCCACACCGTTGATCAGTGCAGTGTCGAACCGCGAAGTGACTAAGTGGCAGCCATTCACCACATGGCAGCCTCTCCCTACAGGAAACACCTGCAGATGACACCCGTCCTACGACGTGTCCAGCGAGCAGGCGTGGAGCTGGCGAGATAGCCCGGCAAGCCTTGCCGGGCAACCAACGATGTGACGTTGAGCGGTGCATTTAATGCGCCCTGTCAGCCCGCAAAGTTAGGTATGATAACACTGTTTGCTATCTTATCAGTACATAATGACTGTTTTGCCATTGTGGTGACCCCTTAATCTATAAAAGGAGGCCCATGGCAACCGTAGAGAGGGTTAGAAGGTTGGATAACTCAGACCCCCATACGCGCGTAGCCACTACCGCCCTGAGGCAACCCTTGCCGGGCAAGTGTACTACGCTCCACAACCACCTTTCCACCATCAATCCACCAAAGCAGGAGTAGGGTTTTACGCCTCACGGCGGCTCAAACATAGGTAAAAATGCCTGTGTGATCTCTGTCGTGCTGCCACACGCTCGTCTGCTCTTTGTGCAACACGACGCCCCCCTGCCGAACCAGCAAGGGGCCTCATGGTCCCATAGGTGGCCATGGTTTCCCGCGACATCTTTGGCCTGCCAGGTAGGGGGACCGCTTGCGTGAACCTGAAGGCGTGTGTAGCGCGTCACCTTCATCACCATCAGTATTATTGACGACGCCATCAACCATGGTGCCCAAGAAGAAACCCGGTTCTTCGGCTCGTCCTTCCACCTCGAAGGCTCCACCGCCCGCGGCCTCTAACACTGCAGGGCATGCGGAGACACGCGAGGATGCGGACGCTGCTGGGGATGTGGTCGGAGCAGGCGGCGCCGTCACCATTTCCCCCACAGCTGACGCAGGAGCAGGAGATGTCGGAGGAGAGCAGCATCAGCAACATCCCAACGGCCACGCTCCACAAGGTCCGAGTGAAGGGGTTACTCCATCTGCGCCCCTTCCACCCGCCGACGGGCATAGCCGCAGCAACGGCGCTCGGGCCGGGGTGAATCGCCGCCCTCCGACCGCTCCCACCACGGGTGCGGTCGCAGCACATGCACCTCCCCCGGGACGGGTCGACCAAGCCGCTGCGCCCGACGGAGCCACTGGCCTTCAAGCGCCTTCGCCGCACCACCCTGCCATTCAGGTGGTCGCCCCGCAGCAGCGGGGGCGCAGTGCTGCCGCCACTAGCACCGTCAGGAGCCGAGCGACTTCATCATCACCCATGCCAGGTACAGCCTCGGAGGCCATGGCGCGGGCTCAGCTGCTGCTGAGATTTTCGCCAGCGGCCGAGCAAATGGATGAATGGCGTGCCACCATCCAAAGTCTACTCGGTTTCGCTGAAGCTGGGGGCTCATGGCAAGCTGGCCCACCACGGCCGCCCCAAGCGACAACAACAGCTCATGCTGCTGGCCGTACCGAAGCGGCCATCCCAATGGTGCAGTCCCCGCCACGGCAGCCAGCGCGAGGGCAACAGAATCAAGACCCTGATGACATCTCGATGGCCTCTTCTGACCCTCGAGCGTGTCCAGGCCAACGACGAGCCCCGGAGGATAGGCGGAGAGGAGACACGTGCGCCGTTGTCGAGCAATGCCGCGACGACCTCCGCCGGATCGATGGGTGCGATGGCCCCGGCATCGACAAGCCTGCGCTCGGTATTGGCGGGTGCCTACCTTTCGAGGTTGGCTACCCTGCCTTTACCCATGAGCTGCGGCAAGTCCGTTGGCCATCCGTTCGCACGTTCAAGCTAGAGATACCTGAGAAGTACGATGGGGGGCTGAACCCCACAGAGTTCCTGAGCATCTACACCATCGCTGTTCAGGCTGCCGGGGGAAGAGATGAGAAGGTGTTCGCCAACTACTTTCCTTTGGCCCTCAAGTCCAATGTGAGGTCTTGGCTGATGCACCTACCGAAGAACTCCATTTCGTCATGGGCAGACCTGTGCCATGAGTTCATTGGTGCCTTCACCGGTGGCCACCAAGAGCTGGGCCGACCCAGCGACTTGCAGCTTCTCCAACAAAAGGAAGGAGAGACCCTCCGTAAGTATTTACAGAGATTCAGCAAAGTTCATAGAAATATCCCAAATATCCATCCGGTAGTCGTGATAGCCGCCTTCCAGTCCAATCTGCGCAACCGCCGGATTCGTTCCAAGATGAACATGCGGTTGCCCAAGACAGTGAAGGAGCTCTACACATTGGTGGATAAGTGTGCTCAGATGGAGGAGGGAAGAAAGTTGCCCGGAGAGGAAGATTGCACCAATATTGATTCAGAGGATGAGGATGAATCAACCAGTTAGAAGAAGAGCAAGAAGCGCAGTAAGAAGCGAAGGGATAAGGCAGTAATGACTGTTGAAGGATCGGGTACGCCTAGTACTGGCAAGAAGGCCAAAGCTGAGGCCCCCGGCAAGGAAACTGCCGTGTGCGCTGACTGTCGGGAAGCCACTGCTGCCGAAAAAGCCGGGAAAGGTGATGGGCCGTATTGCAAGATTCATCGGACCAAGGGCCACGACCTTCAAGAGTGTTATCAGGTTGAGCAGCTTGTCAAAAGACAGAAAGCAGAGTATGAGAAGCGCGACAAGGAAAAGGGTCAGAATGTTGCTGGTGACAAGGGCCGAGGTGGTGAAGTAAATCGCCCCGGCAAACCCTTTCGGAACCAAGGAAAACCCGCCAGTGGTCGAGAGAAGGAAGCCTGTGGTGATGAGAGTGATGGAGGGGATGAAGAGGAAACCAGTGAGCAAGAGTTTTAGAAGGCCACCAACGCCCTATGCATTGACGGGGGTGCATCTCTGCACACCTCTCACCGCCAACTCAAGCGGTGGGCGCGAGAAGTCAATGCCGTGGAGCCAGCGCCCAAGGCCCGGAAGCCGCTCAAGTGGTCCCGTACACCCATCATCTTTGACGAGGAGGATCATCCTAGCCGTACCACTGCGGTAGGGTGTTTGCCATTGTTGGTCTCCCCAACAATCCGCAACCTCAAGGTCATGAAGATGTTGGTGGACGGCGGGGCCGGGTTGAATCTGATTTCCCCAGCAGTTATCAGCAAGCTTCAGATAGCAGAGGAAGAGCTGGAGGTTACCGGCACGTTTCAAGGAGTTAATCCCGGCAGGAGCCGTCCTAAGGGAAAGATCACATTGCCGGTAACATTTGGGGAGAACTGAACTACTGGACTGAGAGGATTGTGTTTGATGTGGTCGATCTCCCCCTGCCATACAATGGGATTCTTGGACGCCCGGCCCTGGCTAAGTTCATGGCAGCATCTCACTATGCCTACAACACCTTGAAGATGCATGGGCCACTGGGAGTCATCACCATCCCATCATATGAGAAGGATGCAATCATTTGTGTGGACAAGATGTACCGGGTTGCGGTCGCAGCAGAGGCAGCGGTAGCAGCAGCTCCCGCTAAGGAAAGCAAAGGAAATAAGAGGGATTGCAGGGACTCCGGCAAAGAGTCCGGGAAGTGTGCCCCCACCAAGTGCATGGCACCCGTTGACGACGTGCCGGAGTGTTCTAATGGCAAGAGATCCAAGGTCGCTGCACCCCAAGTGAAGAAGGTCTCGGTAGGGCTGGCTGGCGTTGATGGTACTTTCACTATCAGTGCCACCCTCGATGACAAATAGGAAAGCGCGCTAGTTGCCTTCCTGCGGGCGAATATCGATGTGTTTGCCTGGCAACCATCTGATATCCCCGGTGTTCCCAGGGAGGTAATCGAGCACCACCTTGCTGTCTGCCCACATGCCCGACCTGTCAAGCAGAAAGTCCGGAAGCAGGCCTTGGAGAGGCAGCAGTTCACTGCAGAAGAGATCAAGAGACTAGAGGCAGCTGGGTTGGTCAGAGGAGTACTGCATCCCACGTGGTTGGCAAACCCAGTGGTAGTCCAGAAGGCTAACGGGAAGTGGAGGCTTTGCATAGATTTCACAGATCTCAACAAGGCTTGCCCAAAGGACCCATTTCCCTTGCCGCGTATCGATCAGATTGTGGATTCCACTTCAGGTTGTGATTTGCTCTCCTTCCTGGATGCGTATTCTGGGTATCACCAGATCTTCATGTCCAAGGAAGACGAAGAGAATACGTCGTTCATCACTCCATGTGGTACGTATTGTTTTGTCCGCATGCCATTCGGATTAAAGAGTGTCGGGTCCACTTTTGCAAGGGCAGTCCAGATTGGTTTTGAGCCACAGTTGCACAGAAACATAGAAGCCTATATGGATGATATTGTGGTCAAGACCAAGGATAGGGCCACCCTTATTCAAGATTTGGAGGAGACGTTTGCTAACCTGCGCAAAATCAATTTGAAGCTCAACCCGAAGAAGTGTGTATTTGGTGTTCCCTCCGGCAAGTTGCTTGGGTTATTTGTATCCCATCGCGGGATCGAAGCCAATCCCGACAAGATCAAGGCCATCAAGCAAATCCAAGCACCAAGGACAGTTAAGGATGTGAGGTGTCTGACAGGTGCGTTGCCGCGCGAAGCAGTTTCATCTCCAAGCCTGCCGAGCGTGCCCTGCCGTTCTTCAAAATTTTGAAGAAGGTAGGACCCATGAAGTGGACCCCGGAAGTAGATGCAGCTTTGCAAGAGTTGAAGGTCTACTTGTCCTCCATGCCTACCTTGGTCGCTCCCAAACCCCAGGAGCCGTTGCTACTGTACTTAGCGGCAACCAATCAAGTAGTCAGTGCAGCTTTGGTAGCGCAGCGAGAAGTGGATGAAGCAGAGAGTGAGCAGAGACCGGCAGAGTCAGAGAAGGATCAGGACAGCAATGAGCACGGCAACGAGAGCAACCCCAAGGACGCGGCAAGGAAGAAAGTGGTGCAACGCCCAGTGTACTTTGTCAGCTCCTTATTACAGGTGGCTAGATCGAGGTACTCTGGCGTGCAAAAGTTGATTTTTGGTCTCATCATGGCCTCAAGGAAACTGCGCCACTACTTCCAAGCCCATGAGATCACGGTTGTCACTCGTTTCCCGTTGCAACGGATTCTCCGAAACCCTGAGGCTACCGGTAGAATAGTGGAGTGGGCTTTGGAGTTATCCAGTTTTTGTTTGAAGTTTGAAAGCACGTCAACTATTCAGAGCAGGGCATTGGCAGAGTTTATTGCAGAATGCACGCCAACCCCTGATGAGGAAGTGACGGAGACAGCTATCCCTGCCAAGGAATCGCCCCAAGAATGGATTATGTATTTTGATGGTGCTTTTTCCCTACAAGGTGCAGGAGTTGGCGTGCTTCTTGTTGCCCCCTCCAGGGAGCACTTGAGGTACGTCGTCTAAATGCATTTTGCCCGGGAAGAAGCAACCAACAATACAACAGAATATGAAGGGCTCCTTGCCGGGCTCAGGATTGCAGCTGAATTGGGAATTAAGAAGCTGATCATTCAAGGAGATTCATAGCTTGTGGTGAGACAAGTTAACAAGGATTACCAAAGTCCATTGATGGAGGCATACATCGAGGAAGTGAGGAGATTGGAGGAGCACTTTGACGGATTGCAAACAGAGCACGTACCCCGTGCGGAAAACAGCATAGCTGATCATCTGTCAAAGTGTGCTGCGCAGAAGCTTCCTGTGGAACCAGGGAATTTTGCTCTCCATCTCACTCAGCCCTCCGTATCCCCAGTAACAATGGCCCGGAAAAGGAGAAAGTTGGACTCCGGTAAGCCTCTCCCGGTAGAGCCGTCCGCTCCTGGCAGAGACCCTGCAGGAAACAACTCCTCGCAGTCTACCGGACAACACCCTCCAGCCGGGCCCATGGACCCCGCGAACGAGGCATGTGCTCCTGCAGTAGAGGAGGTGCCGCTAGTCCTCGTTGCCGAGCCCCAGGCTCCAACTAGGGCAAGGCACATTGTCCACTTCCTCCAAACCGGAGAGCTTCCTGGCACCCAAGACAAATCTAAAAAAGTAGCCCGCGGGCTAGTATGTATCAATTTGTCGATGACACTCTGTACAGAAGGAGGCCCAACGGTGTGAAATTAAAGTGTGTCTACCGGGAAGAAGGAAAGGAACTGCTGGCTGAGATACACAAAGGCATGTGCGGCTCCCACATTGGATCAAGGGCACTAGTTGGGAAAGCATTCCGGCAAGGATTCTATTGGCCCACAGCCCCCCAAGATGCGGTCGACCTAGTCACCAAATGTGAAGCCTGCTAGTTCCATTCCAAGAAAACCCACCTGCCTGCCCAAGCTCTTCAAACAATCCCTCTATCATGGCCATTTTTGGTCTGGGGGCTCGATATCCTCGGCCCCTTCCCCCGAGCAATCGAGGGCATTGAATTCTTGTTCATTGCTATCGACAAGTTTACAAAGTGGCCAGAAGTGACTGCTGTCAGAAAGGTGACTGCTCAGTCAGCTATCAAGTTCTTGAAAGAATTGGTGTGTCATTTTGGAGTTCCGGCAAGGATCATTACCGACAATGGCACCCAGTTCACGAGCCGCGCCTTCATGCAATATGTTCATGCCCTTGGATGCAATATCTCATTTGCCTCTGTGGCACACCCCCGGAGCAATGGAGAAGCTGAGAGGGCGAACGCTGAAGTGCTGCGTGGACTCAAGACAAGAACCTTTGATACGCTGTAGAAGCACGGCAGGCGGTGGATCGAGGAGCTGCCGGTCAGACTCCCTTCTCCCTGGTCTACGGGGTAGAAGCAGTTATCCCGACGGAACTCATTTACGGGTCGCCTCGAGTGCTTGCCTACGATGAAGTAGCGCAAGATCAGCACCGGCGTGACAACGCTGTGCTACTTGAGGAGAACCGTCTCCGGGCTGCTACGCGTGGTGCATGCTATCAGCAAGCCCTGCGTCGCTATCATAGCCGCAGGGTTCACGCCCGGTGTTTTGAGGAAGGTGACCTTGTCCTTAGGCGCGTTCAGTCCGCCAATGGTACAAACAAGTTGTCACCAAAGTGGGAAGGCCCTTACCGGGTAGTATGAGTCATCAGACCTGGCGCAGTCCGTCTGGAGACTGGAGATGGCATTCAGTTGCAAAACTCATGGAATATTGAGCATCTCCGCAAGTTCTACCCGTAAGGCGCGGCTGTCGGGCCCAGCCCGGCAGCCACCCTTTTGTACAGGCCTTGCCTCAGTTGCATGTAACCCCTTGTACAAAGCCAGGGCGATGACCCTGTGCAAGAGAAAATAAAGAAGCGCTGTGGGGGGCCCTCGACCAAGATTGCATGCATGCATGAGCATTCCAAGATCACTGCATAAGCATTTCATGAGCATTTGCATATGCATATAGATAGGATCGCATCCTGCATTCATTCTCATCCGCATGAAGCTGCAGGTTCCTGCCGTGAACTTGGCTTTGACGAGGAGTTGAGAAGATTGCCCGGCACTATGATCCCCAGCAAGCCACACAAATAAGTTCTACCTCCTGTCCATTAGTGTTCTGTAAGTTATAACTTGTGCATAAGAAAACCCCGCCACTCTTTTGAGACTTAGGTGCTCCCATCCCTGACTTGAACGTTGCTTCGGACAGGATGGTCGTAGTGGCCTTTGGTAAAAAGAAGTTGGCGGGGGGCTGGCCCCTTTGCCTATTGCCCGGTAGACACAGCTCTCTGGCAGACGGAAAAGGTGCCGGCAGGGTAGCCTGCCGGGGAAAACTCGTTTATTTACACTAAAGAGGCATCTCGCCTCTGCATGGACATACACATGCACGGGTTCCCGGCAAGGTTCATCTTTTTCATTAATATGTTGATACAAGTACAAGCATTACAGAACACAAACATGGACTCGAGAGATTACATTATTTAAATTAAAATTTGGCAATTGCCTACAAGTTTAAGATTGAAAAAAGATAGGTGCTCCGTAAACTCCTCTCCCTGTCCCTCTTATCCCAGGTAATGCGGTGGGAAGAGAAGAGGGTGGGTGACGCGCCGGCACAACACCACCCCGATCCCCGTCAGGAGCTGTCGGACACAGCCTGACAAGATCGGGAGTGGCGAGGCTGCGAAGGAGGAAGACATGCGGAGCGCCCTGGCGGCCCCAGGATCACCTCTTCCAGGGCCGAGCGGGGGGCTCCAGCACAGGCACTGACAGGGAAGGACGCCGGGGCCCAGCCAGAAGACCCCTAGGGGAAGCGGAGGCGCCAGAGGGGCAAGCCTTTCCCCGGCGGCCCGGGAAAACGGTGATGACGGCACCGGGGAAAGGGGGGAGGAGCCAGACAGACGGGCAGCAGGTCGCCAGTACGAGACGAACGCGTCAATGCAGTCGTGCTCCTACTGGACGGCCTGCCTCCCGTCTTCTCCTTCTCCCCTGGCTTCGTCTTCATCAACATCGTTCCGGGGGAAGGTCGGGACTCCAGCCTGGCGCCTTCCCCGGGGAGACGGCGAGCAGAAAAGGGGCTTGAGGCGCACCGCTCCCCGCCTTGGCGGGCAGGAAGGCGCGCCTCTCATCAACATCAGCCCCAAGACCTCCGGGAGGGGCGGTGCTAGGATTACCAATGGTCTCCAGCCCCGCCTTCCGGCCGAGCCTCGAAGGAACCAAGAGGTTCGCCACAGCAAGGACCAAGCTCACTCCCCGAGCGCCAGCACCAGCATTTGGCAACACTAGCCCCAACCAAGAGCCCGGGGGCTGGCCCCAGGCTCTCCTCTTCAGCATAACCAGTAGAGGCAGACAGCGGAGGGGAAGAAGAATGCGAGGGTGGATGACTCTGCCCTCCTCCACCCCTCCTTTTATAGGCGGATCGGGGAGGAGAGCCGCTCCCTCAACGGGCGACCACCATCCTCCTCCACCAACTCAAGACGACCGGGCCCTCGCCTTGATGCTCTCCCACACCACGCGCCTCCGTTACCTACCCTGCGTGATGCATGCAGCATACGTGGCTAAGGATAAGGGCATGGTGGGAAGAGTGAATTGGCAGTTTCTCCTCCGTGCGTTAAAGTCATTCACGGGCCATCACTGGAGCGGCCCCACCACCATTAGCCTTACACGACGCGCGGAGAAACCAGAAACTGGCCCGGAATCAAGGCTAATGAAGAAGCAAAGAAGACCTCAAGAGACCAGCCTCTTCAGCGACCCCGCCTGTGCACTTATTAGGCCCTACCCCGATGATGCTCAGCAGCGCGTTCGGGGCAGGCCCGGGGGCTTCTATCGGTGCAACAAACCCTGGGTCTATTGCCCAGACTGTACACAGGCACGGGGACAAGATTGAAGCACCAACCCAAGTCAGAATACAAGGGACTAAGAGGTTCAAAGGACTAACATGCAGATCAGAGGGACCAAGATCAAGCCAAAGAAGCAAGGCACCATCAGGAGAAGGGCCTCCTTTGCCGGGTAGGCGAGCTTGGCAAGGGGCGAGGCCACCCCTGAAAGACAACGTCCAAGACGTCCCGGCAGGGCCTGCCTGGGCACACGGAGGCAAAACCACCTCCCCAACTACTCCACCACGACCCACGTCGTTGATCAGTGCGGTGTCGAACCACGGAGTGACTAAGTGGCAGCCATTCACCACATGGTAGCCTCTCCCTACAGGAAACACCTGCAGATGACACCTGTCCTACGACGTGTCCAGCGAGCAGGCGTGGAGCTGGCGAGATAGCCCGGCAAGCCTTGCCGGGCAACCAACGATGTGACGTTGAGCGGTGCATTTAATGCGCCCTGTCAGCCCGCAAAGTTAGGTATGATAGCACTGTTTGCTATCTTATTAGTACATAATGACTATTTTGCCATTGTGGTGACCCCTTAATCTATAAAAGGAGGCCCATGGCAACCGTAGAGAGGGTTAGAAGGTTGGATAACTAAGACCCCCATATGCGCATAGCCACTACTGCCCTGAGGCAACCCTTGCCGGGCAAGTGTACTACGCTCCACCACCACCTTTCCACCATCAATCCACCAAAGCAGGAGTAGGGTTTTACGCCTCACGGCAACCCGAACCTGGTAAATATGCCTGCGTGATCTTTGCCGTGCTGCCACACGCTCGTCTGCTCTTTGTGCAACGCGACGCCCCCTGCCGAACCAGCAAGGGGCCTCATGGTCCCATAGGTGGTCGTGGTTTTCCCGTGACACATGGTGGCTGCGGCCATGAGGGGGAGAGCAAGTCTCGAGAGGGAGAGCGAGCGAGGGGGTCAACGGGATCCAGGTGGCCATGGGCAGGCCCCCAGCATCATGCTGGCCAGGGAAGGGCCAGGCAGGCAGGTGCGTGCCGGCGTGCGCGGGCGTGATACGTCCATTTTGCATCATGTTTTCCTACTGTTATTTATAATGTTTTTATGCATAATAATGCTTTTTGGAGTAATTCTAATGCCTTTTCTCTCATAATATGCAAGGTTTACACAAAGAGGGAGAATGTCGGCAGCTGGAATTCTGGACCTGAAAAAGCTACATCAGAGTTACCTATTCTGCACATCTCCAAATGAGCTGAAAATTTACGGAGAATTATTCTGGAATATATAAAAAATACCGGAGCAAATTACTACCGGAGGGGGGCCACCTGGTGAGCACAAGACACCAGGGCGTGCCTGGGCCCCCAGGCGCGCCCTGGTGGGTTGTGCTCAGCACGGCCCACTTCCGAAGTCCATCTTCTGGTATATAGGTCATTTTGACCTAGAAAAAATCAGGGGGACTTTCGGGACGAAGCGCCGCCGTCTCGAGGTGGAACTTGGGCAGGAGCACTTTTGCCCTCCGGCGGAGCGATTCTGCCGAGGGAACTTCCCTCCCGGAGGGGGAAATCATCGCCATCGCCATCGTCATCACCAAAAACACTCTCATCTTTGGGAGGGTAATCTCCATCAACATCTTCAACAACACCATCTCCTCTCAAACCCTACTTTATCTCTTGTGTTCAATCTTTGTACCGGAACCTCAGAATGGTACCTGTGGGTGACTAGTAGTGTTGATTACATCTTGTAGTTGATTACTATATGGTTTATTTGGTGGAAGATTATATGTTCAGATCCATTATGCTATTTAATAACCCTCTGATCTTGAGCATGATTATTATTTGTGAGTAGTTACTTTTGTTCTTGAGGTCACGGGAGAAGTCATGTTGCAAGTGATCATGTGAACTTGATATGTGTTTGATATTTTGATGATATGTATGCTGTGATTCCCTTAGTGGTGTCATGTGAATGTCGACTACATGTCACTTCACCATATTAGGGCCTAAGGAAATGCATTGTGGAGTATTTGTTAGATGATGGGTTGCTAGAGTGATAGAAGCTTAAACCCTAGTTTATGCGCTACTTTGTAAGGGGCCGATTTGGATCCAAAAGTTTAATGCTATGGTTGGATTTTATCTTAATACTTTTCTCGTAGTTGCGGATGCTTGCGAGGGGGTTAATCATAATTAGGAGGTTTGTTCAAGTAAGAACAGCACCTAACCACTGGTCCACCCACATATCAAATTATCAAAGTAGCGAACACGGATCAAACCAACATGATGAAAGTGACATGGTGAAATTCCCGTGTACCCTCAAGAACGCTTTGTTTATCATAAGAGACCATTTTGGCCTGTCCTTTGCATCAAAAGGATTGGGCTACCTTGCTGCACTTTATTTACCATTACTGTTACTTGTCCGTTACAAATTATCTTGCTATCAAACTACTTGTTACCGACTATTTCAGTGCTTGCAGAAAATACCTTGCTGAAAACCACTTGTCATTTCCTTCTGCTCCTCGTTGGGTTCAACACTCTTACTTATCGAAAGGACTGTGATTGATCCCCTATACTTGTGGGTCATCAAGACTCTTTTCTGGCACCGTTGCAGTGGAGTGAAGCACTCTTGGTAAGTGGAAATTGGTAAGGAAAAATTATTACTACGTGCTAAAATTTATTGTCACTTGTTACTATGGAGAACCATCCTTTGAGGGGTTTGTTCAGGGTATCTTCACCTCGACCGGAAGCACAATTATTTTCCCCTCAACCTACTGCACCTACTGAAAATATTGGTTATGAAATTCCTTCGGGTATGATAGAACAACTGCTAGCTAATACTTATGCAGGAGATGGAACTGAACATCCAGATATGCACTTGATTTATGTGGATGAAATTTCTGGATTATTTAAGCTTGCAGGATTATCCGAAAATGAAGCTAAGAAGAAGGTTTTCCCTCTATCTTTGAAGGTAAAAGCATTGACATGGTATAGGTTATGCGATGATATTGGATCTTGGAACTAGAATCAAGTGAAATTGAAATTTCACCAAAAAAATTATCCTATGCTTCTAGTTCGTCGTGATCGGAATTATATATATAATTTTTGGCCCCGTGAAGGAGAAATTATTGCTCTATCTTGGGGGAGGTTTAAGTTAATGTTATATTCATGCCCCAATCATGAGCTCTCTAGAGAAATTATTATTCAGAATTTTTATGCTCGGCTTTCTCATGATGATCGATCCATGCTCGATACTTCTTGTACTGGTTCTTTTATGAAGAAGACTATTGAATTCAGGTGGGATCTTTTAGAAAGAATTAAACACAACTCTGAAGATTGGGAACTCGACGAAGTTAAAGAGTCAGGTATTAAGCTTAAGTTTGATTGTGTTAAATCTTTTATGAATACCGATGCTTTTCACAAGTTTAGCACTAAATATGGACTTGGCTCTAAGATAGTAGCCTCTTTTTGTGAATCAGTTGCTACTCATGTTGATCTCCCTAAGGAGAAGTGGTTTAAATATCATCCCCCTATTAAAGAAGAAATTAAAGAACCAGTCATAGTTAAAGATGAAACTATTATTTACAATGTTGATCCAGTTGTGCCTACTGCTTATATTGAAAAACCACCTTTCCCTGTTAGGATAAAGGAACATGCTAAGGTTTCAACTGTGGTTCGCAAAAGTAATATTAGAGCACCTAAACCTATTGAACAAATTAAAGTAGAACCTAGTGTTGCTATGGTTAAAGATCTCCTAGTAGAAAATATTGATGGGCATGTTATTTACTTCTGCGATGATGCTGCTAGAATTGCCAAACCTGATGAAAAAGATAAACATAGACCTGTTGTTGGCATGCCTGTTGTCTCAGTTAAAATAGGAGATCATTGTTATCATGGTTTATGTGACTTAGGTGCTAGTGTGAGTGCTATTCCTTTTACCTTATACCAAGAAATTATGAATGCATAGCACCCGCTGAAATAAAAGACATAGATGTTACTATTAAACTTGCTAATAGAGACACCATCACACCACTTGGGATTGTTAGAGATGTTGAAGTCTTGTGTGGGAAAATAAAATACCCTACTGATTTTCTAGTTCTTGGTTCCCCACAAGATGATTTTTGTCCCATTATCTTTGGTAGACCTTTCTTGAACACCGTGAATGCTAAAATAGCTTTGGTAATGAGTCTCATGAGTTTAATTTCTCCAAGTTTAGTAGACAATCACATAAGAAAGAATTACCTACTAAGGATGAAATAATTGGTCTTGCTTCGATTGTCGTGCCCCCTACTGATCCACTAGAACAATATTTGCTAGACCATGAAAATGATATGCATATGCATGAAAGAAATGAAATAGATAAAAAAATCTTTGTACAACGACCTCTGCTCAAACACAATTTTCCTATTAAAACTCTAGGAGGTCCTCCTCCACCTAAAGGTGATCCTGTGTTTGAATTGAAACAATTGCCTGACACTCTGAAATATGCTTATCTCGATGAGAAAAAGATATATCCTGTTATTATTAGTGCTAACCTTTCAGAACATGAAGAAGAAAGATTATTGAAAATTCTGAAGAAGCACCATGCTACCATTGGATATACTCTTGATGATCTTAAGGGCATTAGTCCCACTCTCTGTCAGCACAAGATTAATATGGAACCTGATGCTAAACCCGTTGTTGATCATCAACGACGTTTGAATCCTAAGATGAAAGAAGTGGTAAGAACTGAAATATTAAAGCTTTTGGAAGCAGGTATAATCTATCCCATAGCTGATAGTAGATGGGTAAGTCTCGTTCATTGTGTCCCTAAGAAGGGAGGTATTACTGTTGTTCCTAATGATAAAAATGAACTTATTCCACAAAGAATTGTTACTGGCTATGGAATGGTAATTGATTTTAGAAAATTAAATAAAGAAACTAGAAAAGATCATTACCCTTTGACTTTTGTTGATCAAATGTTGGAAAGATTATCTAAGCACACACACTTTTGTTTTTTGGATGGATATTCTGGTTTTTCTCAAATACCTATCTCACAACCTGATCAAGAGAAAACCACTTTTCCTTGCCCTTTTGGAACTTATGCTTATAGACGTATGCCTTTTGGTTTATGCAATGCACCTGCTACCTTTCAAAGATGTATGACTACTATATTATCTGATTTTTGTGAAAAGATTGTTGAGGTTTTCATGGATGATTTTTCTGTTTATGGAACTTCTTTTGATGATTTCTTGAGAAACCTTGATCGAGTTTTGCAGAGATGTGAACAAACTAATCTTGTCTTGAATTGGGAGAAGTGCCACTTTATGGTTAATGAAGGTATTGTCTTGGGGCATAAAATTTCTGAACGAGGTATTGAAGTGGATAAAGCTAAAGTTGATGCAATTGAGAAAATGCCATGTCCTAAAGATATTTGTGGGGACCCCAACTCATGAGTCGTGATCACCAAATGCGCGTGTATAGTGATCCTAGAGATCAATGCTCACTGAACACACAGAAACTGAAGAACAAGAGTCTTACATCCGGTACATACCATTTTATTCGAATATTGCCCTTATGGCCACGTCTTCATAAACTCGCAGCGGAAATCTTCAACGTTAGCGTGAACCCATGCCATCTGCCTTAACCCTACATGCATTCTGACTGGGAAAGCATCCTAGCTCGCATGATCGTCACCAAGGTACTCTTCATTAAATCATGTTCTTTCATGCCTGGCCAATAAAATAACCAGTGGTAAGCCAATAAGTACTTTGAGTGTACTCGCAAGCAACCCATGTTTTGGAACAAGGTACAACAATGCATGATATAGCACTAAGTAGGTAATTTTGCAGAAATCTAGTTTTGAGTGCAATGACATGCCCAAACAACCTGAAAAGCATGCATCATAAGGATTCAGATATCCATGTGAACAAGTTATAGATTTCAACATAATCAGAGTTTGGATCAATTCCACCTTAATCAACATGTCAAGTCATTAGACTCGACTCAAGTAGCTTTCTCCCACACACACACTCACACTAAAAAAAAGACACATCCGTGACATTTTGGGCCGAACGAATTTTTTTTGTCATGCTTATGACACTTCTATGACGATAATTGTGACAAAAGCATGTATCATCATAGATGTGGTGGGATCCTACTTCTATGACAAAAAATGGGCTTTTCGTCCTGGGCAGGCCGGGGACGTACCTGCATGACATTCTTTGGGCCTTTCATGATCGAAAAAATCATGGTAGAAGCGAGGGAGAGGAAAATATCGGGGAGTTCCCGGTTATGGTGGGTGGTCGGGGCCGAGTGATGCACGGAGTATTGCGTGTTTCTCTCATACACGTACGCACATGTGTGCGAGGCGTTGGGCTCCAACTGAACCCGAGCGAGGCATTCGCTTGCTTAACCCAAGCGATTGCACTAGCTACGTTACTGAACCCGAGTGATTGATCCCTTGGCTGTTAACTGAATTCGAGCGATTCCTTCGCTACTGCTGCTAACTAAAGCTGATCGAACCTGCTGCCTCCTAATGAACAGTGACCGTTGTTGGGGGTTGGATGAATAGTTCAGTGGGGATTGGATGAACAGGCCCCGTGGTAGTAGAGGTCGTTGCCGCTGGATGAACAGGACCCCGATCAAGGAGGCCGCCACACACCCGAGCCGGTTGGGGGTGGATAAACAGGACCCCGTGGAGGGCTGGTTGAACAGTAGCCGGTGGAGGCTGGATGAGCAGTAGCTCGTGGATGAACAATAGCTGGTGGAGGCTGGAGGAAGTCGACGATGGATGAACAGTAGTAGGTGGAGGCTGGAGGAAGTCGGCAGTGGATGAACAGTAGCCCGTGGAGGCTGGAGCGAGGCACTAGACGGTGGATGAACAGTAGCCCGTGGAGTCCCATTTTGCGGTATGCCACACTCCTCCCGATGAACAGGACCCTGTTTCGACCGTATGCACTCCAACACAAGTCTGTTTCCTCTGTTTTGCGGTATGCCACACCCCTCCCGATCAACAACACCCCAATTCGACCATAGGAGCTCGAACACAAGTCTGTTTCCTCCGTTTTGCAGTACGCCAGACCCTGTTTTGGCTGTTCCGTCCAAGCCGGTTGGCTCCCATTGAACAGGACGCATTCTAACCCTTGCCTCCCGATGAACAGGACACTGTTTCTTCGTTATGACCTAGCCAGTTGGATGCCCGATGAACAGGACACCATTGCTGCTGTCCGTTGCCTCTCCATGTACATGAGCCCTGGCCGTCCGTATGCGCAAGTACATGTTCGAGACCCCGCCTATATGTATGTACGTGGCCGTATTTTTTGCCCAGTGGTTGTACGTACGTGTACACGATTTAGACGGGACTGCCTGAACTGCTACGTTGGGTGCTCTACTACGACACGTGCCGCTACTTAGTCGGCCACTGTTCATACTTGCAGAGAGACCGATCGACCAGTACGTACGTACACGTTCGCGACTAGACAGACAACTTTACGTACGCTTCATCCGGATGGGTCCCAACTCTCAGCGAGGATAAGGAGGCACTTCCTTGCGTGCGAAGATATAAATGGTGGGTCCCAGCTGTCAGGGGAAGAATCATTTTTTTTGCCCGTAATATGGATGCACTTCCTTGCGTGCGAAGATGTAGCTGGTGGGTCCATCTGTCAGCCTCATCGTGTACAGTACTCTTCCGATGGCTGTCGTTCGTTGACCACCTTGACCACGCCGCACGGACAGCACCTAGGCGGTGGACGATGGCGAGGCCTAGGAAGGGAATGACGCTGAGCCAGGGAAGACAAGGTAGGTGGATGCCCACGCGGAGGGGAGTATGAGGGTTCACTGGTTCGGCTGCGGTGTAAGGCTGCTGTCGCCGGAGAATAACAGGGGGTGTCGTTGAGTAGAGGGAAGGCCTGGGTAGTGGTAGTATGGTCGGTCGGTGAGGCCTGCGCGGCAGCACAGCCTGCCACGGGAGGCTGGAGCAGGTGGTACGGGGGGTGCTGGTTTGGGTGGCTGGAGCAAGAAGACCAGAGGTTGAAGACGCAGCTTGGCCATTGGATTAACATCCAATGGTCACTGCAGCTAGAATTGTTTATTGACTAAGTTGACAAAGCCCTGCGTACGCGTCAACTTAGTAGGCCCACAAGTCAGCCTCCAAATCTGGTGGGTCCCAGCTAGCAGGGGGAATCTTTTTTCGCGCGTGATAATGTGGCACTTCCTTACATGCAAAGAAGTTTTCTGGTTTTTTTTATTTATTCTTTTTTTGAGTTAGAATAAAACGAAAACAATTTAGCATCTTTGGTACAATCTATATTTTCATGAAATGGATCATAATAAAGCTGGTGGGTCCCAGCTGTCAGGGAGAGGCAACTTTTTTTTCGTGTAATAAAGGAAGCACTTCCTTGCGTGTGAAGATGTAGCTAGTGGGTCAAACCTGTTAGGGGGAGAAATCATTTATTTTCGCATAATAAGGGGCACTTTCTGCGTGCGGCCATGGGCCATGTGGGTCATTACTGTCAGCCACTCCACGTACATGCCTCTTCCGATGGCTGTTGTTTGTTGACAAAGTTGACCACGCCACGCCGAGAGAACCAACGCGGTGAACGATGGCGAGGCCTAGGAAGGGAACGACCCGGAGCCAGCGAAGACACAGCAGTGGATGCCCACGCAGAGGGGAGTACGAGGGTTCACTGGTTCGGCTGCGGTATGAGGCTGCCGTCGCCGGAGAATAACAGGAGGTGTTGGTGAGTAGAGGAATGGCCTAGACGGCGATGGGTGTAGGGTGGGCCGGTGAGGCCTGCGTGGCAGCACAGCCGGCCATGGGAGGCGGTAGCAGGCGGTACCGCCGATGGTGGTTTGGGCAGCTGAAGCATGAATATCCGAGATTGAAGAAGCACCACAGCCGTTAGATGGACATCCAACGGCCACTGCTACTAGAATCATGTGTTGACTATAAGTTGACAAAGCCTTGTGTACGCGTCAACTTAGTAGGCCCACAAGTGACCATCACATCTGTGGCAGAGAACATATAGCCCATTTGCGATTTGTTATAATGTACAACCCATTTTTGAATTCTAATGAAATTTACTCAGCCCATTTACTGTTTGTTAAAATTATAGCCCATTTTCTAGCCAAGACAACGGTTAATAATTTCAACCAACCGCCCAAAAAAAATTCAACAAAATTTCCCACATTTTGATGGGATCCAAAATATTTTTTATCCCAAAATTTTGAGTTAGATTAAATATAATTTCAAAATAAATTTGTATTAGGTAAAAATACAACGAAATTTTGCGCGCGCAACAAGTAATGAAATATAAAAATATTAAATCCAAAAATAGTAATTTTGAAACTAATTACCTGTTCGATGCGTTTTTTATATTTACAGCCAAATTTTTAGAATTACAGCCCATTTATTATTTCTTAAAGCCCATTTTCATGGCAAGTGTAGGGCGGAGAATAACAAGTTGACCTGGGTTGGGTTTTCCGCAAAAAAGTATAGCTGGGCTAGCCATTTTCACATTGAAAAATTAATATCTGGGCTGGATATTTGGTGACATAAAATAATAGCCTGGGCCAGACAGGCCACAGCCCGCCCAGTGAACAACAACAAAAACATCGCTCAAGAAAAACTCTGCTCACACCTCAAAAACACAAATACTGCTCGAACTGCTGGGTCCCAGCTGTCGGCCGCTCCTTGTGCAATTCTCTCGTTTATTGACTTTATAGGTTGACAATGGTGTGGGACCGTGATGTCAGAAAACCAGGAGGAAGCAAAAAAATTATAGTTATATATAATAAGGAGGTACTTGCGTACATGCGGCTATGGACCTGGTGGGTCCCCACTGTCATCCTCTCCAAGTAAAGTCATCTCCTGATTCCTCATGTTCGTTGACCATGTTGACAACGCGAGACGGCGGCACCACGTCAAGCGCAACAACTCGAAGGACGATGGAGAGGGCCTCGCAGGCCCTATAGATGGTCTGATACAGTGCCTGCTGCTCATTCAGGAAGCCAGGATCATAGAGCCACATGTCCGCGACGGCATTGTCGTTCACTTGTTCGCCGGTGATTCGTCCTTCCAGGACCAGTGCTCATTGAGGAGACGGAGGTTGCAGCACAGGTCCTCCTGTGCTGGTAGCTCTTCCGCCATTAGGGCGTCGAAGTGCGGCCGCACCTGCTCTATGGTGAACACGGCATGAACCGGCTTGGGCGGTGGCGCCGGCTCCTGGTCGGAAGCCACGTCCATCATCTGATTGTCGTCGCTGAGCTCGGCGAGCTCGCTGGCGAGCCAGCATGTCCAGCTGTTGGACTAGACCGCTGCCAAGCACGAGTCTAACCGCCCTGGCCCACCTAGACCCCCTCACTCGCCCGCGCGCGCTTTCCGCCCGAAACGGTCAGCGCCGCCCGCGCCGCTTCTTGGTGTAGGCGATTGCTCCGTGTTCAAAGAACACAAGTGCCGTCCATCTGTCCGTCTGTCGCCCACATTAATGATACGCGGTTGCTGAGGCGGTTACTCCGGCGCCACCCGTCTGTCCCTCTGCCGCCCACCATTGCTATATAAACTGCTGCGCTGGCCATAGCCGCAGTCATCCACCTCCGTTCCCTTTCTCCTGTCCACACCACTCCTGCCATGGCTTCCTCGCACTGCAGTGCTCTTCATGACGGGCGGACGATGGACCAGAAGGAGATGGTAGACATTGCTGCCGACTGGCTGGCCGGCAGGCACCCGGAGGATGACGACGTCCCAATGGAGAACATGGTAGTCGACGATCCGGTGCCAACCCCCTCCTCCGTGCCATCCTCATCGATGCATTGCACCATGACAATCGGTGAGGCCCGTGCCCAATACATGGACACAGTGAGGCAGAAGCGTGAGGAGCAGTTCTGGGAGGTGTAGGCCGACGCCGCCTACAACCACCATGTCCTCTTGGAGCACCTACAGGTGGAGGAGCATATTGCCGCGGAGCGGGCAGAGCAGGAGGCGCTGCTCGAGTCGTACCGCTCCGCCCGCGAGAGCCGCCTCGCGCGCTGGCAGTACCGCATGCGGGTGGTGGAGGTTGCGGCTGCCTACAAAGAGGGCGATGAAGCGGGCGAGGCGCTGTTTGGCGAGACCGACGACGAGGCGGAGGACGTCCTCCGCCGAGGCCCCGCCCTGCCGGCACCGAGGCGGAGGACTTCGCCGGCTTCAGCGAGGCCCTGCTCCGCCAAGGCCCCACCCCACCAACAATGAGGCAGAGGACATCGCCGGCTCCGCCGAGGCCCCACCCTGCTGGCAATGAGGGGTAGGATTCCCCCGCTCCGCCGAGGCGCCGCCCCGCCGGTAATGAGACAGAGTACATCGCTGGCTCCGTTGAGGCCCCGCCCCGCTGCTAATAAGGCCACGCCACACAAAAAATGAGGAAGAGCAGAACACGGTAGGTCACCGCCGCTCGGGTCCAAGTAAGGCTGCCGCTGCTACCCTCCGGTTGAAGCCAAGCTTGGCGTGTTGAACATTGACGGCCAATTAGCTTCTTGGCAGCGACGTGGAGTCGGAGAGCGGTGCTGGAGAATAAGCTTCTGTTCGGCTCAGCCGGACACAGGAAATGGGCGCCGGAGATCATAGATTAGGTAAATTAATTATACCTCCAGCGCACCCCTTTTTAGGTTAAGAATGTATGAAATATAATGAAATCCGACATGTTTATATGAAATACAGTCGTGTATGAATGAATTTAGTTTGATTAGTTTGAATTCTTGTATCACTGGCATTGGATGAACATGCAAAACAATACGTACTAGCATTATTCTCAGGACGCACGGGGATCACCTTGTTTGCAGCAGTTTCACACGTACAAAAAGTTTGAGCACCTTTTTAGCGTGCCTGTACATTGCAATGAAATTCACAGGCCTGGCAATTCATAGAGAACATTCAAAACAATCGATGATTATGCATCTCAGTGATTCACATGTCAGAGCCAATATTTACTTCACAACTAAAGAATAAAGAAAAATCAATCGATGCTGCTGACGGCAAAGGGCGTCCCATTCAAAAATATCAAATGCATGTTTTCTTGCTAACATCAATGAGCAAAATTTGACAAGGTTGTCCCATTCCAAAATATCAAATGTGTGTCTTTGCGTACATCAATGAGCAAACTTTGACAAGGTTTTCCCATTCCAAAATATCAAATGCCTACGATTGTGGAATGGGCGGGGTTTGCCATCAGTTTGCACATTGACATGTCACCTCGTGCTAAATAAGCCAGTTCTTTTTGTGCAGTTCCACTAAAATCAACCAACTTCGCGCACCTTTATATGTTGCAATGCCTTGAAGATATCGGCATCGCCTTTCTTGTAGCTAATTTTGTGGGTGGAGGTGGAAATGAATGATTCGAGAACATTCGATGTATTGTGCATGATGAAGTATAATGGAGGGCATGAACCATCAGAACATTTTGTGCATTTCCCATTGAAATCAAGCTGAGCATCCTTGTTTTCATAAATACAAAAAAGTGATTAGTATAAAGCAAACTGTATTATGAACTTACAGTTATGAATCTACTGTTTAAACATGCACCTACATGATCCATGCAGAGCACACATTTAAAAAAATGGAACTCACCAGAAAGAATACTAAAACAACATTCTATTGGCCATCACAACAACAAAGATGGAGATCTGTGAGTCTTTCTGAGCTGAAGTTAGTTTGTTCTTGTGGGCAGTAATGTAACCATCCTTCAACTGCTCCTTCTGATAAGAAGAGAAGGGCTTGGCTTCTTCATCCTGGCATAATCAGAACTAGGCACTCCACGTACTCCTTATTCTTCTTCAGAGGAGGATGATCCAGTTGCGCAAAGACAAGAGAACGACTAAATGCTAGCATCCCTGTTTGCTCAAAAAAAGGAAATGAAATATGTAAAACAGCCATTACATTAACAATGGGAGTAACTGATGAAATGTATAGTCACAAAGAGATCCATCCTCATTATCCTCATAGGAAATGATATGATACCAAACACAGCAGCTCAATTTTAACTGTATTATTACTTAATTTATTAGTGGCTATAACGGTGGCAAACCGGTGCCTCAATTTATTAGCAGCCTTAGATTAACATGCGAAACAATACCACTTTCTCATGATAGTAGCTAAACAGTAGCACAACACCAATAGAGATGCCAAAGCTCAATCATATGGATGAAATCCGTGGGCCGGTACCAACCTTTGTCAGGAGGCTTATTGTGTAGAGCATGCAGATGAAGCACTTCTCTGGAACCATCCGTTATTATCTACTGTGGTTGCCATGCTTACTATAAATTCCTCGATTAGTTTAATGTTTCCAAATCTTCTTGTGCAGTTCCACAAAAATATATATTATCTTCAAACAAGATCCCTGTTTGCACAAGTAGAGATAATTACATATTACATTAAGAGTGGCATCAAATCACGATGGCAAAACAATTGCTCGTTCCAGCCATAGCAATAAATTAAGATGCAAAACTATATCATTACTTGTGTCATCACAGTTCCAGTGCTTCATTACAGCACCAGGAGTTGATTTTTGTTCTTCTTCCGCTTGTTCTTCCCCTTCATCACTTGGTTCAATAACAGACAAGCTTCGCCTTCAATGTAAGATTTGGCATGTCAATTAGGGAGCACAAGTATAGCACTAAACAACAACATTGCTTTTCTGATGGCAGCAGCAAAATACAGGCCAACAGTTGCGAAATATCATTATCTTACCTCAATGGGATATTACGGTGCACATACAGATTGGAAGTCTAGTCTCCTTTTGTGCAGTTCACTAAAATCAAGCAACATTACCATATAAGTAGCACAACATATGAAAGCACACTACACAATCATGTGGAAGAAGGCCAGTACTGACCTCTCATGACGCATAATTCAAACAACTCACAAGAAGAAGATATGAAACAAATTTGCCAACACGGATAGGCAGTCAGATCTCCTCTTGTGCAGTTCCACTAAGATCAAGCAATCAAGCAACATTGTCGGTGTGACATTTTGGTTGAACTGCACAAAACACTCTTAAAACAAAAGTGTTTTGTGAAGTGCAACAAAAGGTCGCAGTAGCAACAAGGTGAAGTAGATAACCCCGTTTACACAGAGGTGCAAAGGAAACAATTACTGGTCAATAATGGTGGATGACACAGAAGACCACAAAAAGAAGCATCTAACTTATCTAAATGGAAAAGAAAGCAAGACAGTAGCATTTCTCAAACAGTGGCATTGATTCATATTAACAGAGAGATTATATTAACAAAAAAAGTCGTGAAACATATAATTTGCTTTTAACTGTGGCATTGCATCAATTTTCCAGTGGCATTATTAGATTAACAATAGCTAAAGAGTTGTACGAGACAGTGGATGCACCAGCACCATGTGCATCTACCGATGTATAAAGGGGTGATGCACAGTCTATTGCAACAAAGAACAAACAACCAAGGAGCATATTTGTGTTGGTCCCAGTTTTGTTATCTTTAGACACCTTTCCCTATGTGAGGGCAGCAAATCTAGTCCTGCTCAAACTCTACAGCCTTGTCCCCCCCACATAGAAAGATCAATTCGTTACAGATGTGTGTACTGCGTTTGTCATTGTTTTCCCTTTTCGACCAACGTAGGTGTTGGATAGCCAGTCTGTACTACTTCCCCCTTCCTTTCCTCTTTGTACCACGTCCTAGGTTTATGCTATACAACTTTCCCCACTACTTTCCTGTTTGATCCAACACCTAGATTCGAGTGCAGAAGTGAAAAAAATCCACATGCAGCTAGAGCAATGCATGTGGATTAAGTAAATTATACCTTAAGGTTCTCAGGGTGTGGCTCAGCGGGTAGCCGGAGGCCGATCCGCCCACACTATGTACGGCAGCGAGGAAGAAGGGGCCGGAGGCCCTCCTGCGTCGCCGCTGGGTGAAAGAGAACAGTGGTGCCGACGGCGACAACGTTAAGCCTCCTTCCCTTCCCCGGCGGACGGGATGCTGCCGGCCCTTTGACAAGCAGTGCGGCAAGAGAGGCCAACGCAGTCTTGTTTAGATCTGGAGAGGGTGAGAGTGTGAAGAGAGCAACTACAAGTGCTGAGGCTCCAGCGTGTATATATAGTGGAGAGAGTGTGAAGAGAACAAACCCTAGAAAACAAGCGCTAAGGCTGCAGCGTATCTCTACTCTCTACTTCTCTACTCTTATAAAAAATAGAGTTGGTGATGATGGTGCACCTGCCATCCTGCAATATAGGCCGTCCGATCTATATCTGACGGATAGGAAGGAAACTATGACAATTTTGCAAAAAGATACCCGAACTCCTCTCCACATTTGCAGATAAGGGCTTCCCTCCTTCATCCTTATCGCTGTGACGCCCTCGATTCAATCGTACACTAATCATACATGCAAATGTGTACGATCAAGATCACGGAGTCACGGGAAGATACCACAACACAACTCTAGACACAAATAAAACAATACAAGCTTTATATTACAAGCCATGGGCCTCGAAGGCTCGAATACATCAGCTCGAATACAAACGAGTCAGAGGAAGCAACAATATCTGAGTACAGATATCAGTTAAACCAGTTTGCCTTAAGAAGGCTAACACAAAAGCAACAACGATCGAAAAGGCAAGGCCTCCTGCCTTGGTGCCTCCTAACTACTCCTGGTCGTCGGCGGTCTCCACGTAGTAGTAGGCTCCGTCAGAGTAGTAGTATTTGTCGGTGGTGGCATCTAGCTACTGGGCTCCACCATCTGGTTGCAACATCCGAGAAGAATGGAAAGAGGTGGAAAAAGGGGAGCAAAGCAATCGTGAGTACTCATCCAAAGTACTCGCAAGCATCAAATCTATATTAAGTATGCATCGGTATCAAATGGAAGGGTTGTATCTGTGGACTATACTGCAGAATGCCATAATAGAGGGGAAGGCCTAGCCTATCGAAGACTAGCATCTTCAAGCAGCTCCAAGCATCTTGCAGCATTCAGAAGAGTACAAAATAGCAGATTATAATTAACAAACATGTTGTAGCATTAATGCCCAGAGATCCTTCCTCGACTCCCTGCGAGAAAGCAATCCCGGAGCCACATATCCATCACATATCTCAATTATCCATTTCTAGTTGTAATAGATCAGGATACAAGTCTGAACGTCCGTTACCGTGGACATGGCTATTCGAATAGATAATCTTCCCTGCAGGGGTGCACCACATTACCCAACACGCTTGATTACTCTGGCCAGACACACTTTCCAGGGTCAATGCCCAGCCTCAGAAGATCAACACGTCGCAACCCTACCTAGGCCCAACAGAGAGGTCAGCACGCCTGTCTAAATCCTAAGCATGCAGGGGTCTTGGGCCCATCGCCCTTTGCACTCCCGCATGTTGCGCGGGCGGCCGGTGAGCAGACCTGGCAGCCTCCATTACAAAGGAGGGTGCTTTACGCGGTCCAACCCGGCGCGCGCCGGTCAGTCACTGATGTCTAGAAGGCTTCGGCTGATACTACGATGCCGAGTGCCCATAACTGTTCCCGCGTGGTGGTTAGTGCGTATAGGCCAGTGGCCGACTCAGATCAAATACCCAATCTCGTTAGTGGCTTGGGAGCGCGCGGTAACGATCAATGATCCATGATATGTGGTCCTGTTGCCCCGTCTCATGGACTTGCGGCAAGGGCTAGGAATGCCCGGCCGCACCGCGTGGAAAACTCGCGGGTATCCTCTAGATCAACCCGACTACACATCAACTCGCGGGTACCCCTCAGGGCCGACCCGACATCAGTAACATGGTTCTGTGGTAAAGTCAAAGTAATCGTGTGTCCAAAACAGCACGGGGGAAACCAAAGGAATCACCCTCGATGGATTCCCACTCGATGTAACCATCAAGCTGGACTTGGTGGAATCACCCTCGAGGTTCACGCTTCAGGTGTTGCACGATAGAGTCATATCAGGAGTGGTGAAGGCGGAATCACCCTCGATGACCACAACTGATTAGCTACACTTCAGAGTTAACATCAGAAGTGCTATACAAGGTATCACCCTTGGCACTCGATAGTAACCCTGCAGAGTCGTACAACTAAAGGGGGTGTGATCTGATGTGTCGGGCCCTGGACGTCGATCACGTTGATCGAGTCACCTGGTAACCAGCGGGGGCAACAAGGACAAGGTGAGGGGCCACTAATGGATCACTAACCAATCTATACTAAGAAGTTTAGGATAAGCAGGTAAGGTACAAAAGCAGGCTATGCATTAGAATAGGAGCAATCAAGTACAGTAGCAAAATCTAATGCAAGCATGAGAGAGAATGGAATGGGCGATATCAGAATGATCAAGGGGGGTTGGCTTGCCTGGAAGCTCTGTTGAGAAGGGTCATCGTCGACGTAGTCGATCACAGTGGCATCGACAGCAGTCTCGGGGTCTACCGGAGAGAAGAGGGGGAAGAAACAACAAACAATAAATATAAATCAAACAAAGCATCATGAATAGGGGTGACCTAACGCAGTGCTAAGTGATACAGACGAAGAGGGAAAACATCCGGAGGTGTTTTCCCGGTGTTTGACATTTTCTGGACAGATGAAAAGAGGGGACGGTGCCATGTTCAGCACGCTAGAGGCATGCGACAGATGAACGGATTGCATATTCGGATTCGTTTGATTTTTCTGAGCAGCTTTCATATATAAATTATTTTCATCTGAGTTATAAATTATTTTATATGATTTTTCAAAGTTTAAACAATATTCTGTAATTACTGGAATTTAAATTAAATTTGAAAATACACATAAAAAGCTAGATGCACCTGGTCCGGTGCACCCAGCAGTGCACTAGAGGCTGACAGTGGGCCCCGTTGACTGCCAAGTCAGCAGTCAACGTTGATCATTGACAGGTCAAACTGACCAGGGGGGCCACATGTCATACACTCTAACCCATCTGACATTTTTTTTGTTATATATTTTTTATTTGTTTAACCAATTTAATTTATCAAGCGGGCCACGTGTTAGTGACCCATTAGTGTGTGTGTGTGTGTGGGGGGGGGGTTATTAGTTAAATTAAACAGGGGCTGGCCCTATTAGCGGGCACAACCATCGGCAGCCAGAGGCCAGCACGCGCAAAGACGGGCCAGCGGCCACGGCGCGGCCGGCGCGCTGGCCGGGCGGCAGTGGCGCGGGGCGCGTGGTCGCAAGGGGGGCTGCGGGCAACTGCACAGCACGCAGCAGCAGAGCGGCGGCGGATGCGGGGCGCGAGGCGAGGCCAAGCGGGTGACGGCGGGAGCGGGGCCAGGCGGTTGACGGCGACGCGGGGCATGGCCGGGCGCGGCGCATGGAGGCAGTAGGCAGAGCACGCAGCAGCCAGCAGCAGCAGGAGGAAGAGCAGTAGTGACACAAGCAGCCGTAGCAGCAAGTGGGCAGTAACAGCAGCAGCTCGAGAAGCAGCACCGGGCGAGCGCACATGAGGTAGCTGCCGGTGTAAGGCGTGGCCCGGGCCGACGCGCAGGCGCGAGGGCGCAGCCTGGGCGGCCAGAGGTGCGGTGAAGCCGGCCACGGGTGTGGCGAGCGCGTGCGGGAGCGAGTGCGGCACAACTACGGCGAGGCTTCGGCCACGGCGGGCGGTGTCACGCATGGGCATCTACGACTATAAACCGAGACGGCGAAAAAGGGGAACCGGGGGAGGAGCTCACAACGAAGCTCGATGACGTGGTCGGGGAGGCCGGTGTTGCCAGGATGGTGCGGATCGAGGCGAGGTTGTGCGGCGGCCGAAGATGATGGAAGCGGCGGCGACCCGAGGCGGACGGAGGTCGAAGACGGGGAGGTAGCGGGCGCTCCAGTGCCTCCTAGCTTGAGCTCGTGGACGCGGAAGATGTAGCGGACACCGAAGAAGCGAAAGGGCATGTCGGGGGTGCCTGGGGGTGGCAGTGGTCACGGTGGTGGCGCGGTGACGGCGATGACCGAGCCGGACGAGAAGGGGAAAGGGGGTCTGGAGAGGAGTGGGGGAGGCCGAGAGGGCGAGGGGAATGAGCGGGGGTGAGTGGAGTGGCAGGGGGACGAGCCCGAGGCGTCCCGGGGCCTTATCCCCCGCCGACGCCGGCGAGGTGGTCGGGCAGGAACCGCCCCTGTAGCGACAGCGCCAGGGGAACAGGACGACCGGTGGGGGTAAGTGGGCCGTCCGACTGGGGATGGCCGAGGCCCAGGGGGCAGGGATTATCTCTTTTATTAAAACTTCTGTGTTTTATTTTAGTTTCAAAATACTTTAGTCTTACAAAATATAAAACTAGCACCTAATTTACTATTATAAATTATGCTACTCCCACAATAAGTGTTAGCACTTAAATAAATAGTTTGTAATTTTTATAAATTTAAAAAGCATTTAAAACATTATTTTAGCCACTGTTTTAATTGTTTTAAGGCATTAAAATACATTCCAAAAAGTTGGTTCACCACCATAATTAGTTATGGAAAATTTGCAACACCTAGAACATTTTAGTTTTGACATTTGAAAACTTTAAATTTTGACTTAATTTAAATTTGAATCAGTTTTGAATCAAAGTGAGATTAGCAACAGTAACAATGATGACTTGGCATCATTAGCAGGGGATTACTGTAGCTTGATTATCCGGGCGTTACAAATCTCCTCCACTACAAAAATCTCGTCCTGATATTTAAGTGGTGGAGTAAGGGGGAAAGACGAGGTTACGAAATGCTATAGATTCTTCTCGGTCTTGGTTGCTCTTCTTGAATAGGTCGATCCACTACGTTGATGTCTTCATTTCTCTGCTTCAGGTCATCAAGATGAAGCCGGCATCCTTTCTTCGAGGTCTTTATCGTACATATGAAAGGACAAGGGGTAACTTCGGAAGAACGGACCTCTACAATGTTGCTTATCTGGTAGATAACATCAGGGAAGGTGGTGGAAAGCAACTCTCGAATTGAAACTTAAGAGATTATCGAGAGAAAAGTAAGAAGGTGCAAAATAGAAGTTTCAAGTGGATAGGCAAACGTTCGATGCCTGAAACAGAGCTTGAGAGGGGTTCAGAGCAACGGGGATAAGTATTGCGTCTGACACCAGAATAGATCACTAGGAAGGTGGCTCGTGATTCTCATACGAAGCCAAGCAGTTGGGATAACTTTGGAAACATGGATACATAAGGAGAGTTAGGTTTCGATCCTGTGGAATTGTGGGTTATGGGCCCACCATGTGGGTTAAAAGAAGGAAGGGCGCTGACATCTTGCACGGTCAGGGTAACAAGGCATGTCCGAGGGTAGCCTGTCAGTTAAGTTGGCAACAACATTGGCACCAAGGGCGAGGGACAAAGAGAACCATTTTCCTGCTCGTTGAACGAGGCGGACCAATAAGCTAAGTTCTCATCCATCGATGTTTACCAGAATGTCATTAACAATAGTAACAGGGCCTTACTAACAGAGTTGTACAACGAGGTGTTTACCTAAGCAGGGAAGTATTAGTGCTTATATCATATAGATCATAAGAAAGGTTAAACAAAAAATTGAAGGGAAAATATGGTTATTAATTTAATCAGAACAATGAAAAGTAAAATGTGTTTAAACACAAATATCAGGAGTATATCCTTCCCAAGGACAAGCAGAGGATGATATCCATGAAAGGATAGTAAGTAGATTGCCATTTAGGTAAAGGGGAGAGGAAGTTCATGATGTTACCCCTACAACAGTGTTCGCATAAGTGATCAAGAAACATTTAGCATTGCGCCTCCAAGGTTCTTAATGATGTTCGGAGTACCACAGTCATGCTTCGGGATAGCATTGACATGATCATTAGGTAAAGGTCGGACCTTGGGAACACAAAGGATCCATAGAGAATTACTAGAACATCTCATGCAATTTTATCAGGGAAAAGATGAGGATGTGGCCGATGGGTTCAGCAGCAATCCATCGACATGTCAAAAAGGATGTATTTCCAGAATTTATATGAACAAGTTAGTGCTGGGGGGAAGACAAGAATGTTGTCGATGATAACACAAATCATCGAGGGGCAAGGATGGTATTTCTCATCATGAATTCGATGCACAAATTGGAAGAAGTCAGATTGTTGACGATGATCACGACAAGTTTTGTCGAGAGGTTGCAAGAGGATGCAATCGAACGGCGATGACATAAAGTCAAAGGAATGATGAAGCAAAAGGTTATTGGAACCACGAATACGACACAAAGTCGAAATCAAGTTTGCTATTCGAGGTGAAATGATATGAAGAAGAAGATCGACTTAAGCTTAGCTCATCATCAAAAGTTGTGCTTCGGGAACAAGGACCAGGTAGCACGGTTAAAATTAGCACAATAATGAGATAGCCGAACAGGCTAGGAATGACATGATGGAGTATAAAACTCCCCAGCAACAAAGTACTAGGAGTACTGAATCCCAGTGTGGATTCGAGTCACTTGTCAAGTTCTCGAGTGACGAATCAACTCAAACCTACGGAGTGACTTAGACGGTGAGAGTATTATCCCAACAAGAACTCACAAGAGATAGTGCAATGACACCATATCCTCGACATATCATGGGGCAATACTCGAAGGTAGATCGGAATAGAGGTTGGACTAGTGAATTGATCTGCGGAAGGCAAGTGCTTTAACTTGTCTGAGGAATGGGATCAAAGAAGAACAATCATGGTCAGAACCACGATTGAAAAAGACCAACCAAGGGGACAATTAATTTTAAGAGAAGCCTCCATGATGAGATCTACATCGCGTCCATGGGCATGAACACTAAGTTCAAGGTCGACCCCCACTTCTTCAATGCGTAACCTTTCATTCACTTCCCATTTTCGATGAAGTTGTAGTGTTGATTTTTTTTTGGCATAATACTAGAAGAGTATGACTCATGAAAACTCTCGGGTTCACACAGATTAGGGAAGGCATAGGTTCAACCCATCGGGGCATCTTAGGAACCTATTCCACAATCTTCAGGAGTAATTAACACAAGCTCAAAGGTAGAGCATGGTTGATAAAAGGAGAGGATACAATTTACCAAAGGCATTATGTATCAGGGAAGAACTCACAAGGTGATTAAATATGAGGGCACTGTCGGATTATAATCCAACAAAGGATCTCGTGGTCCACAAGGGATCTAATGTGAGCATCAGTACCCAACCAGAAGAAGAAAGAATGCAAGGAGATCAGATTATAGAAACATCTGGATAATTTCAAAGCTTAAATGCAAGGAATTATGATTTCCAAATGGGGGATCGGAAGCAGAAACTCTGATGAAAATATAAGAAAGTAGAATAGACATAGATCGACAATCATTCAAGGTTAGATTTACCTAGAACCAGCTCATGTCCGGAATGACGTTTGAGCCGGAAGGATAATTTATAAGGATCATATGATGATTGCGGGCATCCGCAAACATACCGAATCAAGGGCTCAAAGTGACAATATCAAAGGATGCCAATGAACATTGCTAGACATATGGAATGCCACCATAATGCAAGCAGACAAGTATTTCAATAGCAAAAGGCTGCTGAGGATTTTTGGAAGATCGAATAGTATTTCAAAGACTTTTGTGAAACACATGAACAACTGGGGATGAACGGATACTCGGTAAGTGTGAGGAATTATTCTTAGATGTATTTGCGAGACAAGGAACTATAAGGCAATAGGGATAAAGCATTCTCGGAACATCGGAGAGTATTTCAGGGCATCTTGTAATAACAAGAGCAACTGGGGATGAATGTATGAACGACAAATGTAGGTAGTTACACATAAGGATTTATCGGTGGTAGGGAATTGCAAAGGCGGTAAGCACAAGGGTCTCAGGAAAACATCGGAGAGTATCTTCGAAGTCTTCTGGTGAAGCAGGCGATCATCTGGAATGAGGGGCTCTCCGGGAGGAAGTAGTTACGAGAACCTAATGTTAGAGTTTAGTAAAATCTTTAACCCGAATAGAAGAGAGATGAGAATCCCAGAGTATAAATGAGGAATAAAAGATCTTAATACCACTCATTTGTGATGTGGGCCTGTAAGCCACACAACAATGTTAGTAAAAGTTTTTTTTGAAAGACTAGACTCAACTTCGGCCAAGGAGTTTGAAACGGGGATTCCTAAAGGCAGTTGGCTCTAATACCAACTTGTGACGCCCTCGATTAAATCGTACACTAATCATACACGCAAATGTGTACGATCAAGATCAAGGACTCACGGGAAGATATCACAACACAACTCTAGGCACAAATAAAATAATACAAGCTTTATATTACAAGCCATGGGCCTCGAAGGCTCGAATACATCAACTCGAATACAAATGAGTCAGCGGAAGCAACAATATCTAAGTACAGACATCAGTTAAACAAGTTTGCCTTAAGAAGGCTAACACAAAAGCAACAACGATCGAAAAGGCAAGGACTCCTGCCTGGGTGCCTCCTAACTACTCCTGGTCGTCGGTGGTCTCCACGTAGTAGTAGGCTCTGTCGGAGTATTAGTAGTTGTCGGTGGTGGCATCTGGCTCCTGGGCTCCACCATCTGGTTGCAACATCCGAGAAGAATGGAAAGAGGTGGGAAAAGGGGAGCAAAGCAACCGTGAGTACTCATCCAAAGTACTCGCAAGCAAGGATCTACACTACATATGCATCGGTATCAAAGAAATGGGTAGTATCTATGGACTAAACTGCAGAATGCCAGAATAGGGGGAAAGCCTAGCCTATCGAAGACTAGCATCTTCTTGAAGCCACCATCTTGCAGCATTTAGAAGAGTCCAAAATAGCATTTTATAATTAGCAAGCATGTTATGGCATTAACGCCCAGAGATCCTTTCTCGACTCCCTGCGAGAAAGCAATCCCAGAGCCATCATATCCATTCCACATCTTAGTATCCAGTTCTAGTTGTAAAGATCGGAATACAACTCCGGGTCGTCCTATTACCGTGGACACGACTATTCGAATAGATTAACTTCCCTGCAGGGGTGCACCACATTACCCAACACGCTCGATCACTCTGGCCGGACACACTTTCCTAGGTCATGCCCGGCCTCGGAAGATCAACATGTCGCAGCCCTACCTAGGCCCAACAGAGAGGTCAGCACGCCGGTCTAAATCCTAAGCACGCAGGGGTCTTGGGCCCATCGCCCTTTGCACTCCTGCACGTTGCGAGGGCAGCCGATGAGCAGACCTGGCAGCCTCCATTACAAAGGAGGGTGCTTTACGCGGTCCAACCCGACGCGCGCCGCTCAGTCGCTAACGTCTAGAAGGCTTCGACTGATACTACGGTGCCGAGTGCCCATAACTATTCCCGCGTGGTGGTCAGTCCGTATAGGCCAGTGGCCGACTTAGATAAAATATCCAATCTTGTTAGTGGCTTGGGAGCGCGCGGTAACAATCAATGATCCATGATATGTGGTCCCGTTGCCCTGTCTCACGAACTTGCGGCAAGGGCTAGGAATGCCCGGCCGCGCCGCCTGGAAAACTCACGGGTATCCTCCAGATCAACCCGACTACACATCAACTCGTGGGTACCCCTCAGGGCCGACCTGACTTCAGTAACATGGTTGTGTGGTAAAGTGAAAGTAATCGTGTGTCCAAAACAGCAAGGGGGAAACCCAAGGAATCACCCTCGATGGATTCCCACTCGATGTAACCATCAAGGTGGACTTGGAGGAATCACCCTCGAGGTTCACGCTTGAGGTGTTGCACGACAGAGTCGTATCGGGAGTGGTGAAGGAGGAATAACCCTCGATCACCACAACCAATTAGCTACACTATAGAGTTAACATCAGAAGTGCTACGAGGTATCACCCTCGGCACTCGATAGTAACCCAGCAGAGTCGTACAACTAAAGGGGGTGTGATTTGATGTGTCAAGCCCTGGACGTCGATCACGTTGATCTAGTCACCTGGTAACCAGCGGGGACAACAAGGACAAGGTGAGGGGCCACTGTGGATCACTAACCAGCCTATACGAAGCAGTTTAGGATAAGCAGGTAAGGTACAAAAGGAGGTTACAAAAGCAGGCTATGCATTAGAATAGGAGCAATCAAGTACAGTAGCAAAATCTAATGCAAGCATGAGAGAGAATGGAATGGGCGATATCAGAATGATCAAGGGGGGTTAGCTTGCCTGGAAGCTCTGTTGAGAAGGGCTATCGTCGACGTAGTCTATCACAGTGGCATCGGCAGCTGTCTCGGGGTCTACCGGAGAGAAGAGGGGGAAGAAACAACAACAATAAATATAAAGCAAACAAAGCATCACAAATCATAACATGGCAATATGCGGTACTAGTGGTGACCTAACGTAGTGCTAAGTGATACAGACGAAGAGGGAAAACATCTGGAGGGGTTTTCCCGGTGTTTGACATTTTCTGGACAGATGAAAAGAGGGGACGGTTCCATGTTCAGCATGCTAGAGGCATGCGACAGATGAACGGATTGCATATTCGGATTCATTGGATTTTTCTGAGCAACTTTCATATATAAATTTTTTTCATCCGAGTTATTGATTATTTTATATGATTTTTCGAAGTTTAAACAATATCCTGTAATTACTGGAATTTAAATTAAATTTGAAAATACACACAAAAAGTTAGATGCACCCGGTCCAGTGCACCCAGCAGTGCACTAGAGGCTGACAGTGGGTCCCGTTGACTGCCAAGCCAGCAGTCAACATTGATCGTTGACTGGTCAAACTGACCAGGGGGCCCACATGTCATACACTCTAACCCATGTGACAGTTTTTTTGTTATACATTTTTTATTTGTTTAACCAGTTTAATTTATCAAGCGGGCCATGCGTTAGTGACCCATTAGTGGGGGGTTATTAGTTAAATTAAACAGGGGCTGGTCCTATTAGCGGGCACAGCTGTCAGCGGCTAGAGGCCAGCACGCGCAGAGGCAGGCCGGCGGCCACGGCGCAGCCGGCGCGCGGGCCGGGCAGCAGTGGCGCGCGTCGCGTGGGCGCAGGGGGGCTGCGAGCGGCTGCGCAGCATGTGGCAGCAGAGCGGCGCCAGAGGCGAGGCGCTAGGCGAGGCCAAGCGGGCGACGGAGGGAGCGGGGCCAGGCGGTTGACGGCGACACGGGGCGTGGCCAAGCGCGGCGCACGGAGGCAGTAGGCAGAGCACGCAGCAGCCAGCGGCAGCAGGAGGAAGAGCAACAGCGACACAAGCAGCAGTAGCAGCAAGCGAGCAGTAACAGCAGCGGCTCAAGAAGCAGCAGTGGGCGAGCACACAGGAGGCAGCTACTGGCGTAAGGCGCGGCCCGGGCCGACGCGCAGGCGTGAGGGCGCAACCTGGGCAGCCAGAGGTGCGGTGAAGGACGGCGACAGGCGTGGCGAGTGCGTGCGGGAGCGAGCGCGGCACGACTACGGCGAGGCTTCGGCCACGGCGGGCGGTGGCACGCATGGGCATCTACGGCTATAAATCAAGACGGCGAAAAAGGGGAACCGGGGGGGAGCTTACAACGAGGCCGGGGTTGCCAGCATGGTGCGGATCAAGGCGAGGTTGTGCAGTGGCCGAGGACGATGGAGGCGGCGGCGACCCGAGGCAGACGGAGGTCGAAGACGGGGAGGTAGCGGGCGCTCCGGTGCCTCCCAGCTTCAGCTCGTGGACGAGGAAGATGTAGCGGACGCCGAAGAAGCGGAAGGGCACATCGAGGGCACCTGGGGTGGCAGTGGCCGTGGTGGTGGCGCGGTGACGGTGACGACCGCGCCAGACGAGAATGGGAAAGGGGATCTAGATAGGAATGGGGGAGGCCGAGTGGGCGAGGGGAACGAGCGGGGGTGAGGGAGTGGCAGGGGGAGGAGCCCAAGGCATCCCGGGGCCTTATCCCTCGCCGACGCCAGCGAGGTGGTCGGGCGGGAACCGCCCATGTAGCGACAGCGCCAGGGGAACAGGACGACCGGTGGGGGTAAGTGGGCCGTCCGACTAGGGTGGTCGTGGCCTAGGGGGGCAGGGATTATCTCTTTTATTAAAACTTCTGTTTTTATTTTAGTTTCAAAATACTTTAGTCTTACAAAATATAAAACTAGCACCTAATTTACTATTATAAATTATGCTACTGCCACAGTAAGTGTTAGCATTTAAATAAATAGTTTGTAATTTTTATAAATTTAAAAAGCATTTAAAAACATTATTTTAGCCACTGTTTTAACTGTTTTAAGGCATTAAAATACATTCCAAAAAGTTGGTTCACCACCATAATTAGTTATGGAAAATTTGCAACACCTTGAACATTTTAGTTTTGACATTTGAAAACTTTAAATTTTGACTTTAATTTAAATTTGAATTTGAATCGGTTTTGAATCAAAGTGAGATTAGCAACAGTAACAATGATGACTTGGCATCATTAGCAGGGGATTATTGTAGCTTGATTATCCGGGTGTTACAATCGTCCACAAGATAAACTACTCATATAAATGCATCTTGATGCACGGGCATCTTGCTAGTATATATATAGTTGGAGTGGTTATCTTTTTCTCTCCATAAAAATCGTTTTAATTGTGCATGAAACGGAACTCTTTATTTAATTTCTCCCTCCGTCACAGTTTACAGGGCACGCATCAACAATCTCTCGTACCAAGGTGATTAGCGATTGGACTGAAAATAGCATCGGGAGTTATACCATGGCACCCAATTACTAGAGAAATTAATGCATACACACATGCATGGAGTGCTTTCAGTCCACGTACACACATGCATGCATTTATTCCACCCCGCGTACACACCTGCATGGAGAGAAAATTGTGGCCTTGATTGCGGTTACGATACCCTAATTAATTGCGCATTAAACTAAACGCGCCTAAACTCGCTTCGGTGGTGGAAATGCATGAGAATTGAAGCGCTCCCTGTAAACTGTGATGGAGGGCAATGCTAATACGCGAAGAAAATTTAACGCTCGAAGGAGTCAATTTGCAATTAACACTCCACGCCTCCTGGTCGCACTTACTATCGTTCACGTGTGGTACACGACCCTCCGAAGTGAACAACAACTAAAACTGCATGCGACGTGGAGGCATTGCCATTGTTGTGTGACCCGGTACCTGAACAATCCATGGCAAGGCGCAGTCACAGGCGGCCGGAATGCTCCAAATCCGGCAGCGGTGTGCGTCAAATCACGCGGCCGCAGATATAGCGATTGACCACCTGCGCATGAACCTGTGTGTGCGTGTGTGTGTTTATTTTTAACAGCGTGTGTGTGTTAGAGAGAGCGACACATCGACCTACAGAGAGATTGTGTGTAGTACTACGATTTAGCCACAAGAGTCGGTGCATCCTCTCGTTTCAGGATGTCCGGTCGGGACAGCAGCCACGCCTGCTCCTGACCACCCTGGCCCACCCAAACCCCCTCCATCGGCCACACGTGCTTCCCGCCCGAAAAGGTCAGTGCCGCTCCAGAGAATCGGTGCCGCATTCATGCCCATGCAGAGCGGACGCAACCTCTCACTGGTGCCTACGTTGAAGGGAGAAGCGGATTCAATGAAGAGTGATGGTTGCTTCACCCATCCAACTTACTGCAAGGTCTATGTGATTTGATGGCTCATTGGTCATTATTACTGAGGTGGTACGACTGTGCTGAGTCTCAGTTGCACTGTACACTTTACTTTGGTGCATGACACGTGCACCGGATGCTGGATGTCCCATGTTTCGGCGAAAGGAGGTAGAGCGTCTCCACTCTTTACAATTTTCTCCACTCTTACAGCGGAGGAGTGCGAAAGCAGCGAAAACACGGCAACTCAGTGATTACATGGCCCACCTCACACTATCACCATATTTTCTGGACACCGTGCGACACCTAACTCTTTAGTACATAGTACGTACTGTAATTTCTCAGCGAGATAAATTTGTACAATGCTATGAAGCTTCCAGCTTCTGTTTCATGTATCTTGCGTCCAAGGTTGCCCCATTGCAACTTTCCATCAAATACAAAGGAGACTAACATGCATGCCATTGCACTAAAGTTGACACTTATTTTGGAACGGAGACGGCTAAAGAAAAAACAATCCATGCAGTCCTTAGGCCTTGAACCCTAAACCCTAACCATGCTTTAATTTGCTTGCGACGTTGAACCTTGCGAAGAAATGAAGTTTGCAACCCTTTGACCATCGGATCATTTTGTGTAGTTTCACTAAAATCAAGCTGAGCATCCCTGTGGCAAAGAAATTGAAGAAGCGTGATTAGAATAAGACTAGTTGATGAGACATAAACTCATCACAAATACAGTAGAAGCTAGTAGAGGTACGTGCGGGGCAAAGAAGTAGAGAAATATCCACATGGAGCGATGTGGGCAGCTGGGGCAGTGGTGCAAGACGGCTATAAAGGAAGTTGTACCTGAGGGATGTCGGGATGTAGCTAGCTTAGAGGAGGGCGGCGGGAGGCGGCAACTGCCCACATCGCGGTAGTGACCCAGGGACGAAGGCAACCGCACCAGCTTTGTGAGAGAGAACGGCGAGGACCCCTGATCGGGACGCGCCGACAGTGGGTTTTCTCCGTCGGCGACGGCGACCGCATCTAAACAAGCATCCACCCCTTCCCCTGGCGAACGTGATCTGCCCGGATGTTAGAGATGTGGCCAGAGTCGTTTTGTGCGAGAGAGTGTGAAGAGAGCAACCCCAGCAAGCAACCATGTAGGCTCCTGGCTATGTATATAGTGGAGTGGTTTCTTTTTCTCTCCATATGAACCTATTTATATTGCGTACGTGCCACTGAAGAAATAAAACTTTATTTATAAATAACGCGGAACCGTTCATGCATGGTTCCCGACCCTCCATTAAGTGAGTAACTACTACTAGACGCGTCAAATTATCACGTGGGCTGCATCATCCAGAAAATGAGCTCCACTGTGTCACGTGTGTGGTTGGGGAAGACGCAAAGATTGCTACGTGCGTGGGTGCGTGCACCTCTTCTCTTCGAGCATGGTTATTAAAAGTATAGCCAACTACTCTACCATGCGGTTATTATATGGGCAAAGAGTATAGGCAGTAATAATGACTAATGAGCCGTCAAATCACGAGGCCCACCTTTCTCTATGTTTGACCGACGAAGCATCCATCATTTCACTCCTCGTTGAATATCCATCCGCTGCTACCTCTACAAATAAATAAAAATCCGCTGCTACCTCCGTAGCATGGTTAATAATATAGCCATGTCAATCACGACATAGAAATATCATTCACTGATACAATAGAGCTGGCTCTAAGGCTGGTGATTTTTTTTACTTTGTCTCTTTCTCTTTTTGTCTCATTTACTCATTTTACATAGGAGCACGTGTAGAGGATGGCTATTCTTTTCGATGGGATTTCTTAAGCAGCTCCGAATATTATTCCCGCTGCCCACCACTCTGAATCGTGCCATCTATGATACTCCCATTGCAACAACAATGAGGTCCACTAGGTCTAGCACGTCCTGTAAGAAGAGACTGTCACGCAAAACATACATTCTTGTTGCCTTCTTCCTCATACAGTATGTACTACTAGTACTACTACTACTCGTTCTCCTATAAACCTTGCGCTTGGCATCTCAAAAATATTAACCTTTCGCTTGGCTCTTCGCCTCTTCGGGAAGTCGAGCAATGATGGTACTACAGTATATGGTTCTGGCTATCTGAGACCGAATGAATTATTGCATGTCCACCATGTGGGCGAGGGTCGAGGGGCGAGGGAGAGTGCGTACTACTATGTCCGTTTCAATATGGACTACATACAGAGAAAAATGAGTGAATCTACACTCTAAAATACGTCTATATACATTAGTGTTTGGAGTATGTACTAGTAGTTCATATTGAAATCTGCTAAAAGACATATATTTCAAACAATATAATAATCTCTCTAACCAAGGTAGGGACGAGGAGTATATATGTCTAATGGAAGGAGTAGTAAAATTTTCTCCTCGTCCTGCGAGCCACCGCGCTCGTGGGCGAGGGAGCGGGCGTAGGCGTAGTAAGCAAGCTTCTCCTTGTCCTGCGACTCTGCGAGCCACCGCGCCCGTGGGCGGGGGAGAGGGCGTACTAAGCAAGCTTCTCCTCGTTCTGTGAGTTGATGGGACACATCAAAAGTAGTACAGAGCATCTCCAGTGTATAGAGACTTGCCTCTAAGGTAGGCCCAACATGGTTTGCCTCTTTTTTTAAATAACGCGTCAAGTCGCAATTTGTTTGTTCACCCGTGGTACACGATCCTCCATCAAGTGGACAACCAGTACACGTGTCAAATTACCATGTGGGCTGCCTTTTCGTACAGAAATGAGCTCCACCGTGTACCGCGCGGGTGTGGTTGGGAAAGAGACGGGAGTACGTGCGCCGTGCGTGCACCTCTTCTCTTTGTGCACGTCCCCCACCTACGTGTGTGTGTGTGAGAGAGATACAAACCTAGAGAAATGGTGTGTGCGTTCGTGAGTGTTTTTTGTTATGGGGGGTGATTTCATGAATGTATTTGTGGGAATATGTGTCGATGATATCTCAAACAAAAATGTGACACATGCAATGTGTGTGAAATAGAGGCCTATCCGTATCATATATAGAGGGGGCGATCCACGAGAAGAGAGGGAGGGGTCATAGATATCGATAGAGTCAAAGAGAGGATCAAGTGTGTGGGTGCGAGATCGCTGAAGAGAGCCATCGAAATTGTGTGTGTGCACGTCAAAGATATAGGGCGACTGACCTACCGGAACGTCAGAGGGCAGAGGGCAAGTTTGTGTGTGGCAGGGAGACATGACTAGAGCACTCGATGTATCGGTGTGTGTGTGTGGGGCCTAACTAGAGAGGTAAATCGACTTGTATATGTGTTGAGAAGGAGAGACCTAGCTATGTCTTGAGGGAGATCAGTCGACATCCATACATAAGTGAAGGACGGGAAATAGGTTGGGACACACACACACACACACACACACAGAGAGAGAGAGAGAGAGAGAGAGAGGTAGAGTGCCGGAGGGGTGGTGGAGTTGCTTCTCGGAGATGGTGGGAGAGGCCTACAAGACAAACTGAGGGTACAACTGCAATATCAAGAAGAGTGGGGATGTGTTTTTGTGTGTGCGTGAGCATGATAGATGTGTCAGGAGGCATGCATGGATGATGAAGGGGGCCATGTGTTTGGTAAGCAGACCTAACTAGATCGGTAGATCAATTGTTGTGTGTCGGAGGAAGGGAGAGACATAACTAATGAGGTAGATCGATCGACGCGTGGGGAAAACGAGTTATAAATGACCTAGCTAGCTATATGTATAGTGGGAGATCGGTCGGTGTACATCCATTTGTTAGAGGAAAATAAGGCCGAGAGAGACGGATAGAGAGAGAGGGATGGAGCTAGGAGGTGGTGTGAGAGGCCTACTAGATAGGGGGAGGAGTGTGCGATTGTGAGATCGAAGAAAAGAGGGGCGAGAGTTTACACGTGTGTGGGACTGTATGAGAGACACGAGGCATGGACAGAGAAAGGAGGAGATGGAAAGTGTGTGTGTATGTGGTAGGCAGACATCGCTAGAGAGGTTTATCGATCGGTGTGTGTCGGAAAGGAGTTGTGGAGACCATGGGAGAACGACCTAAAGAAGAAAAAAAATGAATGTGCGTGATGGATAGAATGCTGACGGAGGGGGAGGGTGAGGAGGGTGTGTGCATGCACGAGAGAAAGTCAGTGCTAGCTACAAAGGTTAGAGGATTGTGTGGGTGTAAGAGACTAAAAAAGATCATAATTCGATATGAAAGTGGATTCATATATTTGAATAAGAGATCATAGTGTTATAAACCTATGCATGCATGAATATAGCGGTGATACGCGTGGTGTGGTTTTGGACATGTTATACTATAATGTGATAATGTGTGGCGTTTGCAACTCACAGCTAAATATCAAACAATCTAAAGCATACTATATATTGAACAATCTCACATTTTATTTGAATTTGTGATAATGTGTGGCGTTTGCAGCTCACAACTAAATATCGAACAATCTTAACCATACTATATATCAAACAATCTCACATTTTATTTGAATTTGTGATAATGTGTGGTGTTTGTAGCTCACAACTAAATACCGAACGATCTAAACCATACTATATATCGAACAATCTCACATTTTATTTGAATTTGTGATAATGTGTGGTGTTTGCAACTCACAGCTAAATACTTGTAGGCGTAGGGGGCTGGGCACCATACATTATGTGATAAACACATTATACATATGAGACATGATTTGGATTATGAACATCTAGCTAGAGCTTGAAATGTACTATGATTTGAAATCAACATAAAATGGATTCAAAAAATCGAGTTCGAGTTCATATAGTACACATAGTTCATATCTAACTCGACAGTAATCATGTGGTGTGTTGCGAAGATAATATACAAACGATGGTTTAACTTGACAATAATGATGATTATAGATCTTATTAAAATAGAGAAATGAATTCAAATGGTTTAACTTGACAACAATCATGATTGTAGATATTATTCAAATAGATAAACGAATTCAAATTTAGTTCATATTGAAGCAGTAGTATATACGTTTGGAATGCACTAAAATGTTCATTTGAGTAGCAGGTTGCATGCATTATACACGTAGAGAAATATTTTAATTGAACATAACATGGATTCAAAGTTTTGAATGGTATTTATACTAACTCATATAGTAAAACGGGACTAGACTCTCTTGTGTGGTGCGAATTGATTTCTTTTTGGTTTTTTCATCGAGGGAAGTGCGAATTGATTTGGTACAGTATACGTTAGGCTTGTCCGGAAATTTCAACCCGCGCCTTGTTATCCCGAAATTTTAAGATATCTCTTTGTCTCATTATGCTCCTAAAATTCCCTCCATCTCAACCCGCGGCTTGCTATCCCAAAATTACAACGCGCGCGAAAACTCTCACCTAATACGAAATCCTGGCACACGAAATTCCCGTGATACCCCTGAACCGAAAGAACCACCTAGTTCAAATTGGTGGGGCTACTTTCGTAACTTAACCCACATTTCAGACAAGTGCGTCCCTAAGCCATGGTTCGCCCCTCCCATCCCCTCCCCCCATTCGTACACTGAGGCCGCAAAAACCCGTGAAGCCCCACACCCTCCTCCGTCCGCCACCCAGCCGGAGCCTCTTTCCCGATGACATCGTCCACCGCAACAGCTCGACGTCCCTCATCCACCACACCAGATGAGGATCCGTCGTCGATCTCGTCGTCCCGCCGGTTCATCCACCCCGTCCTCCACCTCCAAGGAGCTGCCCTGATGTTCGCCTCGTCTTTCGCACCACCTCCATTCCCACAGCGCCGTCTTCACCTGCACCACCGGAAGAGCAGCACCATCACCGATTCCTCGGATGAAGCTGAGGCCTAATCAACGCCACCAAAGAGGTTCTACACTAATCACTGCATTTTCTTCTTGATTCAATCTCACGGTGCTGCCGGCACTCGGTACCGAGCCGCCATGGCGTGGCTCCATCTACGGCGGCGTCGCCGGCCACTTCCTCCATGGTGTCGCTCCCTCGGCGGCGACATCCACATCAATCGGAGCTGCTGCTGCTTTGGCTCTCGCTGGCCTGTTGCTGCTGCTTCGGCTCTCGCTCGCGCTGCTGCTCTGCTCTTGCTCTCGGTCCCCTGCCTGGTCTACTCTGGCTCTTGCTCGAGCTCCTGCTCTTGCTCTTGCTCTCGGTCCCCTTCCTGGTCTGCTCTGGCTCTTGCTCACGCTGCTGCTCTTGCTCTTGCTCTTGCTCTTACTTGCGTTGCTGGTCTACTCTTGCTCGCACTGCTTCTGCACGAGCAGCAGCTCTGGCTCTTGCTCGAGCTCCTGCTGCTGCTACCCGAGATGCTGCTACATGAATAGTTGCCCCGGCTCTCGCACACGCTGCTGCTCTGCCCCGGCTGCTCTCTAGTAGTACGGTCCCTGCTGGAGCGGCTACCGATTTAGATCATTGCTACTCTGTCACTAGTGCTCGAGCGGCCAAAATTATTAGTGCACTGCTTTTCTGCTACTAGTGCGTTCAGTTTCGACAGTAAAATTCAGTTTCGATAGCAAAATTTAGTTTCGACAGTAAAATTCAGTTTCGACAGTTAAATTCAGTTTCGACAGTTAAGTTCAGAGATGAGCAGCTGATGTATTTTACATCTAGCACTTTTTGGTTATGTATTTTACATCATCTATCGGAGATGCTATTAGAATACCACTTCAGGTAAACGTTGTCTCTCTTGTCCTGCTTCAGCCTCGCCGTCATACACCTCACCGGAGCTGCTCCAACGACGAAACCCTCCATCACACTGGAGCAGTACCCTTGGCTCCATCTCCAGCCGCAGCATCCTCAGTGACCAACCCAATGATGCTGAAATTGACATGGCTTTGCCAAAGAGGTTGTACAATTGTTGCATCGCTTTTTTACTCTACATGTTATATATATTGTCCACTGAGCACATGTAGTAACCTGAAATACGATTAGTTTCTCCTATATAACAAGCAGTGAGGTACCAGGCAACTTAGCTATCCATGATGGACTCTCTAGAAAGCCATCATTATTTATTTCTGTGCATTTGAGCTATGCATGTGTAGATGGGCCTGGGAGTTGAGTTAGTAGGGCAGTGGCTTGGGTCCAAAGTAGTACAAGTAGCACAAATACATTTTTGGAGTGTAGGCTTTTGCCTGTTCAAGCCTGCCTACTAGAATTGCCAGTGGTTGAAAGGAAAAGTGAAGGAAAAACATAGAAATTAGAAAGTTTCCTATGGTACTACTATTAATGCATTTGGTTCAAAGGAATGGACCAAAGGAAAACTATAGGATTTGTTCCTTTAGTGTCTCTTTCAAAGAAAACCCGTAGGAATTTTAATATCCACTTGGCCCTCCTTTCCAAATTCCTATTCGTGAAGAACAAGACTAAGTGATAGTAGTATAATAGCATTATAACTGTACATTTTCTAGTGGTTTGACTTAATTTGACCATGCTTCTTTGCATTCCTGTGACCTTCCAATTTCTATGAACCAAACACCTAGATTGACAGAAATCCTGTGATTTTAAATTCTCTGTTTTGCACATGCATTCCTATCCTATTACTGTGTATTTCATATCCCTACGTTGTTAGAATCCTCCAATTCAAACGAGCCCTTACAGAATTACTTCTCTTACAGATAGTTGTCAAAGAAAACCTTGTGTGGTTTGTCCCGCTCCAACCGCGTCGTCGTCCACCCCAGCTTAGCTGCTCCAATGACAGAAGGGTCCACCACAGCAAGGATCCGCCCTCCAGACTGTCTTTCACCACCTCAGATCTTCTTCCCCGCCGCCGGCAGCTACGACAACTTCATTACCATCATCAACTGAACAGATGACCTTGAGGACTACACGGGTCTGCAAGAGAGGTCGCACTCTTTCGTGTCTGCTTATGTTATGCATCGCTTAATATTACATGCAACTTTATCGTCCTGTTCACCGATTAGACTCTGAGTCAGCTCCAAACTAATACTCAAACTTGAGTTTTTAAATGGTTGTGGGGTACATATCGGGGCCGCAATCAATAGTATCTGTCTACTATCTGGTTAATCTCTGGTGTCTACTATGAGTTTCATGTTGGGTGGGAAACAAACAGTAAAGAAGCCATTATCTGTATTTTTTAACTGAAGCCATTATCTGCCTGCTATAATTGGTTTTGGGTCTATCCACAGGTTGCTACCATCACTCTGGATTTCTGCATGCACTCCTTACATAATATCACTATGTTTTATTCCTATGCATGTCAGTTATTGTGCACAATGGAACTGAACATGTAGAGCAAAAGAGACGAGCCTTGCGTGGCAATAAAATTTCATGCAGACGTCGCTCCATGGTGGGCGCAAAGGCAGCCCCCCCTCCACCCATTTCAGATTGTAATCAAGAGGAAGATAACTGTTCCGAGGGGGATTCAGAAGGAGCAGACCACTCCTATTTACCCCCTGAGGTCTTCGCTCTAACTTGGCATGCTGATGTTGGTCATATCATCCATATGGTGCCTTGCATTGCTTACTTTATACATCAAGTATGTCATCTACTTAGTTTAGACATGCTTTGTGTGAATGCCATCTGTTTAGTTTCTATATCGTATATGTGAATTATGCAACGCCATCTTGTTTAGCCAGGCATCATATATGTGAATTTTGCAATGCCATCCTGCTTAGCCAGTCATCTTATGTGAATTATATCACGTCATCCTTTTTTTTCATTACGTATTACATTTGTCAACAAAGTTAGTACATTCAACTACTCTTCATGTGCATCAGCCATTTGACATGGTGATGGAAAAATCTGGAGTGAAAACAAGGTCTTCAGAGTAGACAATGCTATCTGACGCAGCGCATACACTACAAAAAAAACACACTTCGATGATGATATGTGTTTGTCATAGTAGGTCACATTTTCTGTCATGCATGTACATCCATGACATTTTATGACAGAATCAAGATAGTCATACCTGTGCTGTCGTAGAAGTGTTCCATGAAAATACCAAAATTATCATCACGGAAGTGTTCACTTCCATGACGATAAATGACGCGTCATGGAAGTGCTTTCGTCAAGGGTAACTGACATGTGGCATCCATCGTAACGGGTCGCCATTTATCTATCGGGTCCGGTTTTGGATCCGATAACCCGTTAACAGCAACAACCAATGGCGATTTTCCACATGTAAAATTCTCATTGGCCGGAGGAAACACGTGTCAGCTCGTCATTGGGTCAGATACGCGCCTATGATATGTCGACACGTGCGACAGCCCAACACTGGCCCATTTAGCTTACAAAGGCCGGCCCGTTTGACTTGGTCAAAAGATAGCGGGCCGGCCCATGAAAAGCCTGTTAACGGTTTGTTTGCATATAGCCCATTTTACGGCCCGGTAACTCACGGCCCGTTATGCCGTTCCCGAAATCGGCCCAACAGCGTCATGTGGGCCGTCCAGTATAATACTAGCCCGTTTCATTTTCGGCCCATGTATTGCCCACGATGTCTTTCGGCCCATACGAGGCCTTTCCTATCTTTGGGCCCTTTAATGGGCCGCGGTGACTCTAGCCCATAATAAACAGTAAATTTCTTTATGCCCAGTAACGGCCCATGATTCACATGGGCCGTTTCCAGCCCGTGTTAGCTTTCGGCCTACTGATGGCCCATACATTCTTGGGCTCCTTTCCGGCCCTCGATTACTTTCGGCCCATTGCTGGCTTGTTCTCCTAATGGGCCAAATTCGGCCCGTGGTTAGAATCGTCCCGTTTGTGGCATGTTAACCCGTTGCGCCGTTTCCAGCCCGTCCTATATTCTGGCCCATTAACGACCCGTTATGCCTGTGACAGAATTAAGCCTTTGCTGTCTTTCAGCCTGTTAATGGCCCATTATCGTGCTGACCCGATACCAATTACGCCCGTTTACGGCCCATGTTGGCCCATTTATCTGACGGCCCGAGGCCCACTGAATCTACGGGCCGTTGGAGGCCCATTTATCCGACGGCCCGTAGGAGACCCATGGGTCCTACAGCCCGTAGCAGGCTCAAGGTTACCACGGTCCGTATATGGCCCATGGTTGTTGCGGCCACTAGCAAACCAAGGAAAAAGAAGACTAGGGAAATAAATAAGCCAGAAACTAACACTAGGCTATTAAGGCGATTGCACAGATTACATCCACTGGGCATCAAATTCCGCCACCAGTGCAAATATAGGGAACACCCTACACTATACAAAAATGGCTTGCTATTTTCTTCAGCCAGTCGCTGCATGTTAAGAACAAATTTTGTATCGCAACAAAACAAATTACAACCATAAAACAAAAGGAAGGTTGGCATAAAAGTTAACAGTCCGGCAGATAAATGCACCACCAGAAGTTCAGAAGCTCAGTTCATTTGACCTGACTGTTACATTTTCATGATGTACTGTCCGATGAAGCACCATAACCTTTGCCTTAATTTCTCCTAGGCTCCTAAACAACATAGCAAATGTCTGATAGTCTGGTTTCAAAACCATGCATATCTTGACGACATCGAACAATGGTTGTCCTTGTTTCAGAAAGGGTCTCTGTTAGGGAATGGACTTGTGTCTGGAGCGCAGATATAACATTGTTTTGAGCTTGCATATCTTGATCATGAGGCAGTTTGGACGATATTGCCTTAACAACCAACCCAGTATTACGCAGGAACGTGCTTTTGGCACTGTTAGTGGACAGGTACTGACCCACCGCAGCAAGAGGTGACATTGCGGTTATAGTTGCCTCGTCACCTTCAGAAGGTGGCGGTTCCACCATTTGTTCCATAGCTTGCTGAAAAGTTGAGTTTTTACATTAGTAGTACCAGAACAGAAGATATTAAGGAGGCAGCAAAACCAAACAAAATAGCTTTGGTCCATATACAGAACTTATTCTGGTGAACCCGTGTAAAATATTAGTTGTATTTTACTGCAAAGTACATAATAAAACTAGGTTCCAAACATATGACCATGTACTATGGCTAATGTATTGTCTATTTCTTCACATTGTATTGACAGCAAAGGATAAAGAGACAAAGTTTATAATACGGAAAGCATAGTATGACATCATTCATATCACAAAACAACTGAGAATAGACAAACAGGCAATTGTAACATTGTGTAGACAAGTCCAGCACGGAACTAGATTACAGATCAAGATCAAAGGAACATCACTCCTCTCTTTTAAACTTTGTAAGGTGCAATGATACGCTAAGACAATTGTGTATAAAATTGAAAAGAGTAATAGACATTGGGTGCAAACCGTGCAGTTCAATGCACAAGTCAGAGTAAGTAGTAGCTAAAAGGCATGAGGATTAAGGACTTACAACAGCGGCTTTCACTGGTGTAGTCATGCCCTTCGTCTTGCTGGTGTGACAGTCCTTGAAGATTTCCACAGCATTTGGTTCAGGTACTTTTTGATCCTTGCGGGCTTTCCTCTACATTTGGAACAAGTCAATATAGATCTGATAATATGGCACAGCGAAAAGAGTGAAACATCAGCTAATTACAAGAGCCTCACAGTGTGCAATATAGCTACGAGATCTTGTCGTCTGTTGGAATTTCACTTTCGTACGGTTGGCCTTGTTCTTTGAACAGTTCACCTACAAGAAGATAGATTTGTGAGGCACATGCGTAAATAGGAGTTCAACATGTGATCTGATCACATATATATAATGTACTTGATACTTTGGATCAGACTAGTGTTTAACGAGGCCTCTCCAGTCTTCATCCGATATATTTTCCACTGGAAATGTTTGGGCAAGTTCACTGTTAGCCTTGCCTTGAAAGTGAGTTTTCCTCAAGTTATACCGATACTGTCGCAGAGCAGACTTGAAAAGATGGGTGCATGCTTGTCTGATTGCATCATCTTGGCTATCCAACTTGAACCTCATCTGTTGAAAATTATGGGAGTCTCATTACTAGCAACCTAGAAAGTATGGGACAGACCAAGACGATATTACTAATTTCCATACATAACCATACTTACAGATAAATGGTCGAGGAAAGTGTTGAACTGGGTTTCGTCTTTGTCATTCCTGTACTGAATCCATGTTGGGAGGATACGTGCATGACACCTAACGGCAACCGCTGCCTCTGATACTAACTTGGCTGACTCTATAGCATCACGTGGCCTTTTTAAACCTGCCTCAAAACAGATCTCCATTCTTCCTCCTCTAGTTTTAGTTAACCTATCAAGCATTATCCCTGATGTCTGTTTCCTCTTGCGCCTAGGTGCTAGTCCACCAACGAACATAGGAAGTGTTAGTGTACATCAAACTGTGAGACTACATATAAAGAAGCATGCAACTGTAACTTGACTCCAGCAACTACCTTCTTGTTGTTGAAGCTCACAAGGTTCATCTGACCTTGCCAACTCGTCTTGTGTCAAGAGTGCTTCGGAAGTAGTGTCAGGTGGCAAGGGAGCTTGGGAACATGCTGCTAGCTGAGTTAACAAACTAGTAACTCGTGCAGCTGGTGGTACTGTGGAAGGTGTTGCAACAACTAGGGATGTCACTGCTTGTTTGGTGGTGGCTATTAGTTTCTGTTTGGATTGTTTTGCAGCTGGTGTAGCACGGGATACCGTGTTCGTACAATTTTTCGGTGGACTTCGACCTTCTATTGCACCATCAGTACCAGCAAAATCAGCATAATTCTTCCGCTTCCTGTCGGCGTGCGACACCTATGGGACCCTAAGGGATCCCTTTACGATTCGGCAGGGAGAGAGGTATGCACAAAGAGCAGAACCAACGATCGACGTGGGGCGATTTTACCCAGGTTCGGGCCACTGATCAGCGTAAAACCCTACTTCTGCCTTGTTTTATTATGAGTGTTCTTGAGCCCAGGCTCCAGGAGCGCTTGCAATGAACAGTACGTTCAAAGAGCAGCTACAAATGCAGAATGGACCAGAAGGTCCTCCTCCCCTCCTCCCCTGTAGCAGTTTCCTTGGGCCTCCTTTTATACGCTCAAAGGGGTCACCATAGTGGCAAAATGCACATACATTGAGGTGTAAAGCAGCTACAGGGTTATCATACCTAACCACTGACGGATTAGGATGAACGCATTTAATGCACCGTGAGGTGTCCGTTTAGGTGTCCTCACCTTCTTGGGGATGGAAAAAGGGGCCATCCCATCAGCGCCGCTTAAGCTCTCCTCCACTGGCATGTCGCCACGCATCTAGAGAAGGACCTAGAATGTTGGGCTTGTTGCTGTATCGGAGCGGTGGCACAGTAGCAGAATCTTGCCGGGCGCCGAATCTTGCCGGGCGTGAAATCTTGCCGGGCTTCGCAGGCCACCCCGGCAAGATCTTGCCGAGGAGGCCGGCTTTCGGATTCCAGCTCTTCCTATCTGCTGATCCTCAGATCTTTGACTTGAGTATTTCTTTGATAGCCTGAGTCAACCTTGAACTGTTTCTCGACAAGCCTTGCCGCGAGTATGGCTACAACTGCCCGTGCACAAGTACGGGGTACTAATGGCCCAATACTTAGTACACCGACAGGAGCCCCCGGGCCTAGGCCACACACGAGTGCGAGGCGTTGTTGGGCTAGGCCCAAATAGTGCACGGGCACACGTGGTAGGGAATTAACTGCTCGTAAATATCCCGCTTACTGTGCCCCCCACTACGCGCGTTGAATGCGTGACGTGGGAAGCGTGCATCGAAAGGCTGTAACTGCAACGTGCCTGCAGAGGCGTATTCACATTGGGGAGCAAAAGAGGCGGCCTCGCACCTTCCCCATAAAAAAAGGAAACTGCAGAGGCACAGCCTATTTACCCCCCTCTTCTTCTCAATCTGGCCTCCGCCATTATCTTCTCTTCCCGAGCTCAGAGCCAGACTTCACCCCATCCGCTCTTTGCTTCCGTACCCGCTCGATCCTCAACCTCCGCTCTCACAGTCGCCATGCCGCCCAAGGCTAGCAAGGCCAAAGGCAAGAGCAAGGAGACTAAGGCCGATGTCCTGGAGAGCGAACTGGTGAAGATGCGAAAGAAGTTCGTCGTCTTTGCTTCGACGCTCGATGCAAGGGCTTTGAAGAATCGATACCAGTGCATGTGGGCGAAGGGGACACAAGCTCATCCCGCAATGCGCGTAATTCCAGGTTCTTGTTCCAGGGGCGGCCCTGACAGATATCTTTTCTTCACCGCTTATTTCTATTGCGGACTCTGTCCCCCATTCTCTGATTTCTTCAACGATATCATGTACACATACGGCTTCCACCTTCTTGATTTCACGCCGAACGCCGTAATGTGCATGTCCATCTTCGCTCATCTTTGTGAAAATTTTGTCGGAGTAGTTCCCAGCACCGCTCTTTTCCGCCATTATTTTATCCCTCGCATCCAAAATGAGGAGGCCCTTTCCGGTTCTATCGCCTGGATCCCATGAGCTTGGAATAAGGAGATATACCCGGATGGAGTTCAACGCAAGAAGTGGGACGAATGGCGGTCTGAGTGGTGCTGGATCGAGGAATCAGATCCCCATCCGTTCTGTTCACTTCGTCAGCAAAAGGTGGTCCGCGGCAGTGAATGGAGCGATCTCGCCACGGAGGACGAGAGGCTCACAATCGCCACCACCAGGATCTTTCGCCTGAAAGCTGCCGGGCTTACAATGGAGATGATCGGCCTCGATTTCCTCCACCGCCGCATCGCCCCCCTACAGAGCAGGGGAAGACCAGTTTGGGAGTATCGGAACGCAGCGGATATCATGAGGCTGCACCCGGGATTGAACAACAATCTGACGTCCATGTAGCTCGGCGCTCTTCGCCACAAGCTATTCCAGTGTGATGACAAACATCAGTTGCCGGCAAGAATTGTCCCTTTGTGCAACAACTCCGCGCTGGGGTTGATCATTGCCTTCATGCCAATGTTCAACGCCCATGGTCTTGACGTGACTTGGGCCGAGCCAACCGAAGAAGAAGCACAAAAGTTCTTCGACAACTTGTCGGAGAGGGCCGTCCGGGAAGAAATGGACTTTATTCACGCCACCACTGATGAAGAGGTGGCGTATATTGCCTCTAGGGTGGAGGAAGCGAATCTTGCCGCGGAGGCCGGCGGCTTTGGTTTCACAGAATGGGAAACCAGTGAAGCAGAGGTTGTAATGGAAGAAGAACCTGCCGGGGAGGCTGAGGCTGCCGGGGAACAGAGCAGCGCGGCCGCTGAGGGCTCATCCGACGAGGACACAGCCAAAGGAGAGCCGCAGGAGGAGCCCCCAGCTCTGAAGAAGACCAAACACGTTCTTCGAAAGGCCGCTTCTGGCATCCCGGAAAGCCAATCTTCGTCGAGCAGTGAGGCTCCCGGCAAGAAGGCGGCCGGCAAGACTGCGCCGTGGCAAGGAGTCCGTCAGCAACCTGCGCGGCGCGCGAGACCCGCACCTGCGGCAACTGCTGAGGCGGCAGGGGTGTCCCACACAGCCACACCGGAGGTTGAGGTGGCGGAATCACGCCAACCTCCTGCGCCTGCTACAGCCAAGCGACCCAGGACCCCTCCTCCGCCCCCTCACACGGACACGGCACCGGAGGTCGATTTCGACATCTCCGGCTTTAGCCCAGAACGGGAAGAGGAAGAGTAAGTGTCCTGTCATAGCCTTTATCTTCCAAATTTTGGAGTAATCTCATAACCTTGTTTTGCCTTGTCTCCACAGCGATGCAGAAACCTTGGCGGAAAGGGCGGCGAAGAGGTTGAGAACTTCCACGGGCGACGAGCCCCCGGCTGGCTCTACGAGCGCGCCAGAAATTGTCGTCGTCAGCCCTGAGCTCGGCCCTCAATGCAGCCCCCAGCGCAGCCCCCAGCGTGAGTTCTCTACTCGTTTTCTGCTGACGGGCGCTGAGGTTTTTACCCTTGCCGCTGATATCTTTGGGCTTGCAGGAGAAGAACAGCAACAGGGAGAGGCGGAAACCGCCCCCGTCGTGCTACCTTCATCTACCGCGCCGCCCACAAGCGCATCCCCGGCAAGAGTTACCACTGACGAGGCTATCCTGGTTGAGGAAGGGCCGGTATACATGGATACCAGCAACATTTCCCCGGCAACGAACACTGCCGGGAGGGGCGAGGCCACCTCTCAACAACTCGACACAGGTAACTATTTGCCTTAGAGCACTTGCTATCTTTTTCTTTATCTTTCTTTCTTTTTGTCTCCTTGGACTTCAATCTTAATCTTATTTGATTTCCTTCCTTCGTCCTCCAGAATTCCCTGTGATGGAACACATGGATGTCAACGTTGTCATCGAAGAGACCGCCAGAGACACCGCCACCGAAGCTGACAGGACCGCCGCTAGCGAGGCCACCAAAGATGCCACCGCCAAGGTCGGCGGAACTGTTGCCGAGGAAGCCACCAAGGAATCTGCCGAGAGGGCTGGCGGGGAGACTGATGACCGTACTAACGGCATTCCTGCCACAGGAGCGTCAGGCGCTACATCAGCCACAGAGCCCCCAGCCACCGGCAAGACGAACGTCGAGGACCAACCATCGACGTCCGAAGCCCCCTCATCAAGCAAATATCTCAAGGTTGGCGACAACTTATTCATCAACTTGCCGGGCACGGCAAACATTGAAACGTCAACCAGAGGGGAAGTATTTGATGAAGAAATCATCGCCGCTGCCGGGCTCGAGATTGTTGATGATCCAAGCGCCAGCAGTGGCAAATCTGAAGAGGATCAGCTCCTCCAAGCCATGGGCAAAAATTTCCGCAAGCTCCAAGCACTCCACCGTGCTCGGAAAGAGAAAGCAGATTCCAGAATGGCAGTTGTCGAGCCAGCCAATGCAGATTTTCAGAAGCACGTCAAACAAATGCAAGTCTGGTATGCCGAGGCCCTTCAAGGGTTAACTGCCAGCCGGGAACAAGTGAGCCAGAACTGGACAGAGATCCTCTTGAAACAATCTGACCTGGAGAAAGCGCAGGAAGAAGCTGCACAAAGAACTGCCGCTGAGGATGCTCTCCTGACGGAGCGTCGCATTGCACTTGACGCCCATGAGGAAGATCTTGTCGCACGTGAGCAGGCACACGCTGCCAAGCTTCGTGGCAAAGATGAGGAGGTCGATAAGCTCGTCCCGCAGCGGATCCAGGAGCTGGAGCAAAAGCACAAGGAGGCGCTTGAAGCTCTAACTGTAGATCACGCCGGCAGGCTCAAGGAGGCCGTCGATGCTGCAGAGGCTGTAGAGGCCGCCAAGAACGAGCTGAGTGACAAAGTGAAGAAGCTGGAGGTGGATCTTGAAGAGCACGGCAAAGAGCTCTCGATGCTCAAAGGGGACAGGGAGAAAACTCTCCACAGCCTGGCGGAGATGCAAGTAGCCATGTCCGACAAGACCAAACAACTCACTTCAGCCAACGATGCCATTGCCGATCTGAAGCTAAAGCTGACCACGTTGGAGAAGTCCCTCAAGGACGGCAGGGCCCGCGAGAAGGCCCTAAGCAGAGATCTTCAGGAAGAAAGGAACTTGCTTAAGAGCACCGCCGCCGCCCAAATTGACTATGAAAAGGGAGTGAAAATCTGGACTGATCGTCTTGTCGACGCCGCGGAGAGGCTCACTGCACAGTTGTCGGCCATGGGGCAGGATGGCCTGCAAAACTTCAGGTATTCCACCGAAGAAAGGATATCTTCGAGCGCCAGGTTGACCATGTTCTTCGAAAGCATCGTGGACGCTTTGAAGCTGCTACAGTCCAACCGAGCGACCCAACTGGCCAATGAATCCCGCAAACTTTGCCGGGCCGTCCTCCACAAGGTACTCGTCAAGGTGGTATATAATAACCCTGGCATTGATCTCACCAACGTGCTCGACCACTTGCCGAAGGATGTAGATCTCAGGTCACTTGAGGAGCTTGTCGCGCCCATCCTTGAGAAAGTAGATTCAATCAAGAGGATCGAGGGCCGACGCAGGGACTAGCTGCCCCATTTTCCCTTGCCGCCGCCATTCCATGCCAAAAGACAATCAAGTCTTATGTTAGATCCGCGGCAACTTATTGATGTAATATAACTTGTGTATATTCGGGTATATGCATGCTATTTCCCTTGTCTGATTCCTTTATGCATGGAATATACCCTACGCTTACTGAAAACTTGCCGGCACGCAACCTGCCGCGAGCGCTGGGTGCGAGACTTCAGCAGCCTGCTGAAGGTGCAGCAGCCGGCAAGGCACCTTGGCGTTCTCAGTGCAGCCACTTAAATTGTTGAGCGGACTCGAAACAAAATAAGGGCACAACCGATTATGACAAGGGTTCCTTCGCGTTTAGGTTTTCCATACAAAAGTCGAAATCGTCTAAGGAAAATAACTTTGTAATAGAGGAAACTTGCTTTAAGTTTTAGAACTTAGCTTTCTGTCATTGTTCTTCCTCCGGTAAAGCGTCAATTCTGAACGTCGCCAACTAGTACTCATTTCCTCCTCCCCCCCCCGGCAAACGTGCACATGAGGAATCTTTCTGTCTTTTGAGAAAAAGAAAGAAGAGAAAATAAGGATATGGAACTTTGGCTGTTCGTTAGAGCTTACCGGGAACAAGTGTCATACAACATCTTAGATAAGCACGCATATATATATGAACATGGAAATCGATAAGGAAATGCACAACACTTAAACTTATTAAACTGCGCACAGGGTCTGCACCTGGCTTTGTACAAAGGATTACACGCCTCGCCGGCAAGACTTGTACAAAAAGGTGGTTGCCGGGAGCCCCCGGCAACCGCGCCTTATGGGTAGAACTTGCGAAGATGTTCGATATTCCAGGAGTTGCTCACTGGAACGCCATCTTCGGTCTCCAGGCGGACAGCGCCGGGCCTGGTGACTCGTACTACCCGATAAGGGCCTTCCCACTTTGGCGTCAACTTGTTCGAATTCTTGGCGGACTGAATCCGTCGAAGAACAAGGTCGCCTTCCTCAAGGCTTCGGGCATGAACTTTGCGGCTATGGTAGCGACGCAAAGCTTGCTGGTAGCGTGCAGCTCGCACGGCAGCCTAAAGACGATTCTCCTCAAGGAGCACAGCGTCATCTTGCCGCAGTTGCTCTTGCTCAAGCTCATCATAAGTGAGCACTCGAGGTGATCCGTATATGAGTTCCGTGGGAAGAACTGCTTCCGCTCCGTAGACCAGAGCGAAGGGTGTTTGGCCGGTGGCTCGATTTGGTGTCGTTCTGATTGACCAAAGAACAGCCGGCAACTCATCAATCCAACGTCTTCTGCACTTTCTCAGCCTGTCAAAGGTTCTGATCCTGAGACCGTGCAGCACTTCAGCATTAGCCCTCTCCGCTTGGCTGTTACTTCTCGGGTGAGCAACAGAGGCAAAACAAATTTTGCCGCCAAGGTCTTGGACGTACTGCATGAAGGTGCGACTTGTGAATTGCGTACCGTTGTCAGTGATGATCCTGTTGGGCACACTGAAACGGCAAACTATCCCTTTAAAAAACTTGACGGCTGATTGTGCTGTCACCTTCCTCACCGCTTCCACCTCCGGCCACTTTGTGAACTTGTCGATTGCAACGTACAAGTACTCAAAGTCCCCGGTAGCACGGGGGAAGGGGCACAATATGTCGAGCCCCCAGACCGAAAATGGCCAGGAGAGAGGGATCGTCTGAAGAGCTTGAGCTGGCTGATGTGATTTCTTCGAATGAAACTGGCACGCTTCACACTTGGTTACTAGTGCAGTTGCATCCTGGAGAGCGGTGGGCCAAAAGAAACCCTGCCGGAATGCTTTCCCAACAAGAGCTCTTGATCCAATGTGAGAGCCACATATGCCTCCATGTATCTCTGCCAATAGCTCTAGTCCATCCTCCCGAGGAATGCACTTCAATTTCACACCGTTTGGTCTCTTTCTATACAGGACGTCATCAACGAACTTGTACATAACAGACCGACGGGCTACTTTTTCTGCTTCTTCCTGTTCCTCAGGGAGTTCTCCTATCTGAAGGAAATGGACAATGTGATGTGCCCATGCTGGAGCCTGGGGCTCGACAGCTAGGACTAAAGGCATTTCTTCCGCCAGGGGAACATTTGTCTCGACAACGAAAGCGTGATGTTCCGCTGGAGCCTGTCGTTCCCCGGCAGGTTTGATGCTGATCCCGGCAAGTTCCTTGCCGGCGGCTCCAGGGAGCTCAGCCGGAAAGTACCGTCCAGAATTCAACTGTCTTCTTTTTTCTTGCCGCATTGATGGCGCCACAGATGGTTGAGTCAAATGGAGCACAAAAGTTCCTGATTCCACAGGCAACTTGAGGGCAGCGCGCTTTGATAGGTCGTCAGCAATACTGTTCTCGGCACGAGGAATGTGCTTCATTTGCAGACCGTCAAAGCGCTCTTCTATTTTTCTCACTTCATCCACGTAGGCTTGCATCAATGGACTCTGATAATTCTTGTTAACTTGCCTGACAACAAGCTGCGAGTCGCCTCTGATGACGAGCTTCTTGATACCAAGGTCCGCCGTGATCCTGAGACCGGCAAGCAGCCCCTCGTACTCCACAGTGTTGTTTGTCGAACTCTCCCGGGGAAAATGCATCTGGATTACATACTTGAGGTGCTCTCCGGTGGGTGCGACAAGCAGCACGCCGGCACCGGCGCCTTACAGCGAGAAAGCCCCGTCAAAGTACATAACCCATTCTCGATCAATTTCCTTGCTGGGGAGAGTCGTTTCTTGAACTTCTTCGTCTGGCGTTGGGGTCCATTCCGCAACGAATTCTGCCAAAGCCCTGCTCTGAACTGTCGAAGTACTTTCAAACTTGAGACCAAAGCTTGACAACTCCAACGCCCACTCCACAATCCTGTCGGTTGCCTCTGGATTTCGCAAAATCCGTTGCAACGGAAAGCGAGTGACGACGGTGATTTCATGTGCTTGAAAATAATGGCGTAGCTTCCTCGAGGCCATAAGGAGGCCGAAGAGCAACTTCTGCACACCAGAGTATCTTGACCTAGCTCCTTGCAAGAGGGAGCTAACAAAATAAACTGGGCGCTGCACCACCTTTTTCTTTTGCACTGGTCCTTCTGACTGTGCAGATCCTGTCTTGCCGGGATCAACCCTTGCCGGGGAAGATCCTGCCGCATCACTTGGCGGTCCCGCCGCTGGTATTGCTTCCTCGTCAGCTTCTCTCTGCGCCACTAACGCAGCACTAACCATTTGATTTGTCACTGCCAAATATAGCAGCAACGGTTCTTGTGGCTTAGGTGCGACTAGTGTTGGCAGAGAAGAAAGGTATTTCTTCAAATCTTGCAGCGCAGCCTCCGCCTCCAGAGTCCATTTCATTGGACCTGCCTTCTTTAAGATTTTGAAAAAGGGCAGGGCGCGCTCAGCAGATTTGAAAATTAACCTGCTTAGGGCAGCAACACAACCGGCAAGACGACGCACATCCTTGACGCGTCTTGGTGCTTCGATCTGCTCAATAGCTTTGATCTTGTGTAACACACCAAAAATATTTTTCCGAATATTTGAAATCTTTCCTTTAAAAATAAAAGTTTTGAAAATCATTTTTGGTCATATCACCTTTCTTCAATTTGAAAACCTTTTCAAATTTTATTTGGGTTTCAATCTTCTTTAAATATTCTGATTGAAGAGTTTAAAATTATATGGATAATTACTTTGGGGTTTTCAAACAATTTATTTTTAGCAAGAAAAGTTTTGGGGATAATTAAATTTTCAAAGGAAATAACCTTTTCACCTCCTTTTAGCCCTACTAAAATCCATCCAAAAAATTTTCTTCCACTCCAAATTTATCCCACAAGTCACTCACCTCATCTAGGACAGAATCCAACTCTTTCCTACCCCACAAAAATATTTTTCACCACCCAAATAAATTCCAAAGTTGGAATTCATATATTCCATCATTTCTTTGGTTTACAAAGGAACCACCATTTCTACAAGGATGCCACCTCCACCAAAATTATCCCAGCAAATATATGGTACCCACAACCCATTTTTCCAAAAACATGGGGTACCCCAGTTCAAAATTTTCAAACCCCACTCAATTCAAATTTGGACCAGATTCAATAATCCTGATCCAAACATATTTTTAAATGCTCCAAAAATTCCCAAACTCTGCCAAACTCATTTTTGAGCATCCACACATTACCACAAAAATCCCCACAAAATCCTAAAATCTCTAGCACCTTCTGTCATTTTATCAAACAGCTAATGTGCACACTGTTCATCGCTGTCCAAAATTCAGTTAACTGAATTTGGTTCAGTGGCAGAAGCGACGGCGCTGTGCACTCCACTCCATCCCCACTCCTTCTCGTCCACGCCTCCTCCCTCATAACTGCGCCGCCCTGGACCCCTCCTCGTCAGTGCCTCACCGCCGACAGCACAGAAGGAGGCCGATGCACCTGCCTCCTTCCTCGGCGGCGGCAACCCGAGCTGATCCACATGGCGCCCGCCATATTCACTCCCTCACTAACCTCCCCCACCTAACTACTCACCACGCGGCACCTCCTCCGCACTCTCTCCATGCTGATCACGCCGCCCTTGGCCCCCTGTCAGCCACCGGAGACGGACGACGTCCGCCGCACCCGTACACCGACCTCGCCGTGGATAGAGCCACCAAGCCCGAGCTCGTTCACGCTGGCGCTTCGGGCAGCTTCCTCCACCCTCACTGACACTCACCGACCACGACCACCGCCCAAACCGACCTCGCCGACCATCATAACTCCGGCGTGATCCGAACCCCGCCGGACTGCCTCGGGATCGCCTATATAAAGGCCCCCGAGCCCCGTTCTTCTCACCCATCGCCTCCACCACCTCCCAATCGCCCCTACACCACCCACCCGACCTCGAGGAGGTCTTCTTCTTCCCCTCCGATCACCGCTCCGCCGCCACTGTCACCGATCCGTTCATCGTTGTTACTCCACCTCAACTGCTCAAATCTTGCCAGTAGTCATATATTCCACCAAATCATCGATTCCCCGCTTCAATTCCACTCCCCGAGCTCCCTCCGATGAAATCCCAATGCCACCGAACCACCGTCCGCCACCGTCGACCTCGCCGGCGTTCAGGTGCTCCCCGGCGACCACCACCACCTCCCTCCGACGCGGCACTCCTCCCTGGTCATCTTCCGACCATCACCGCCTTCCAAGACCCCGGCGATCATCGCCGGCGAACACCGTCTCCTCTCTATTTCCGCGGGCGGGTTCAAATATTTGAACCTGACGGGTGGACCCCACCCCATGCTTTTTCTTTTCTTTTTCTCTGTCTAAAAATGAAGGCATAATCTCGACTTTTACGCCTTCCGCGCTGAGAAGCATATTTCGGCCCGAAGCGTTTTCTTTATAAACGCACAGGGACTGGCTTTTTACAGAAAAACCCCTGGTTTTGAAAGTTTAATAACTTTTAAACCACAACTCCGTTTGAGTTGAACTTTTTTTTGAAATTCTTATTTTTCTCTCTAGTTTTTTTAGTATTTATTCAAAAATGTTTTGGGACAAATTTTTGTACTGTTGCCAATTTTTTTAATTTAAGTTGATTTTGAATTTTCAGAAAAAGAAGCGGGAAACTTTGCCGAGAATTTTGAAGGGTTTTCACCTGACTACTTTGGACAAGGCAAGCATTATTGAACTTGGGATATGGTGATTGCATTTGCATTTGCATGTTGCATCGGTTGATATTGCACCATATGTGTAGTATGTCACTAGCACTTGCATGCATGGTCATATCTCTTTTGCTCATAGCTTGCACATCACTCAAGCAAGAGATTCTTCTGACATGGTAAAGTTGTGGAAATACGGGAGAGTGTCTCCTGCCTTGGACGTGCCGGTGGGCACGGGCCATTATGCTTGACACGGTGGTGTCATGTGACTTAAGTGGAATATTCCGGTGATGTTAATTAACACCTCCTGAGTCGGCCTAGATCGAGTCTTGTTCCGTTACACCTAGCTGGATACCGTGCTGCCACGGGTCCTTCCGCAAGGAAGGTGCGGCTGAGTAAGTTGTTAACCCCTGTCCAGGTACACACCGTACAGAGGGCCACGATGAGGATTTCCAAAGGCCTTGGACTAAATCCTGTCATCGGGTCAGGGGGCATGGGTGTTTCCGGTTGTGACTGAGAGGGGGCACCCCTTGTAATCTGCGTGTATTAATAGTGATCCCATGCAGGACGTTGGTCTCTCCGTCTTAGAGTTTTTCTTGAACGATGCTTTGGGTGATTCCTGGCATCCGGAGAGTTATTCTGGTGTGTGCTGGTCAGGTGTGTTTTCAACACAAAGACTGTAATGGGAATTAGTCAGTGTCACGGTACTGACTAAAGAAATCCTTTACTTGTGGGTAAAGAGTACACCCTCTGCAGAGTTAAAACTATTCGAATAGCCGTGTCCTCGGTCAAAGGGCGTAGCTGGGTGGGTCAAGTGTCAGTCCCGGTATCGGTCTCCGGAGGAAATAATTAAAATGTGTCTGACTCATTTTTGCAGTATAATTGTTGATACCCTCTTGCTACCTTGATTATTTTATGCTTATTAAATATTATTATGGCTATGCATAATATTGCGGACTAACCCGTTTCTCTCATTTTGTATTCTTCCTGAGTGTCTCAGGGGCTGGCTAGACTACCCCGGGCACTCAACTATTATTTTCAAGACCTCTCGTGGCGTCTCTCGAGTTTACAGGCGGTTCTGCCACTACTCTTGTGGACACCCGATTGGCATTTCTCTTCATGTCCAACCGTGGTGTCTCTCGAGTTAACAGGCGGTTTATCTCGCCACTACTCTTGTAGACACCCGACCGGCATTTCTCTTATTTTTCTGAATGTCACTTGGGCTGGCTAGACTACCCGTGGCATTCACTTGCTTTTAAAAAAAAGACTGGTTATGGGTAACATGTTTCATTTACTTCCGCATCATTTTATAATTATGTCATGACCAGGATTTTAGTCAACATGAGCATGTCATTATGTTCCTACATGAGCATGTGCATCCATTATATCTTTTGTTCATAATGTTTGCGAGTACATTCCAACGTACTCACTGGCTTGTCCCTGGCTATCTACATGGCCAGACTTGGAGGAGGACGAGCTTGTGGAGAAGGATTGCGCTAGCAAGCCCGACGCTTAGAGGAGTCCCAGTCAGTCAACCTGTGAGATAGGAGTCTACCACATGTATCTTCCGCTAAGCTTCTGCTACACCAATAAAATAGTCAAGCCTCACTCTGACGCTTGGCTTTACGTTATTGTATCAGAGATGTATCACCACCACACCACTGTCATATTCCGCCACTGCCATATATTTGGCGAGTTTGTAATAATTTTGTTGAGCCTTCAGACTCAACCCTGTGTAATATTATTTGTACTGGTTATCTGTATCAAGGAAGTCCACCAGTTGTGTTGATCTTGGGGCTGGTGTGACTTAGGGCCTTTTCTGAGATTTATTCCCAGAAAGGGGCCCGACAGGACTTGGTACCAGAGCCAGGCTGACTGTAGGAAACCCTAGGCACGATCGCTAGCACTCGAGTCAGTACTAACATTTTTTTTAGCATGCATTTCATGCATCGTAACAAATTTTCCTTAGTCATCATATTCTTTTGATATGACTGTTTGGATTTTTGTCTACTGATGTAGATGTCAGGCGGCAGCTGCCCATCCCAGATTTTTGCCAACGAGCCGGCGGGATTTTCCTGTCTTCTTGCCGTCATCGCTAGGGATGAGATGAGGTCTCCGAGCCGTCCTGAGTACACGATTTTTCCTGACAGGGTCACAGACACTCTGACTATGTACCAGGCTTCGGTATATATTCGGGGTGGAAGTAACCTGTCCTTCCGCAACTACCGTTTCATGGGGAGAGTCATGCCCTCTGAGAGGCATGCTATCCAGATGGCCGCACGTGAGGCTATTGCACGTCTTAGGGACATCCTGCCTATTATGCAGACTCGTCCCTATCACTACCTTCCGTGTCATGTTCCTTATACCAACCATTATGCTTTTTCCTGCACCGTGGGAGAAAGGGATGGGGCGATCGAGCCCCTTGTTCAGTACATCATGGCACTCGAGTCGATCTTTACCGCACTGGTGGACGACCATCTTGCTGCACGAATGGACCTGGCTCGTGCGAGGATCACTCGCAGGAGTGAGTTCCGTTCACCTTCACCACGTGCCTCTCGTATTCCGACTCCACCACACTACTCTCCTACTCAGCCCGCGGTTCAGCACTCATCCCCGAGTGATGAGGCAAGTCGCCTGGCTGCTCCTGTTCCGACCAGAGCTCCACTTTCGACGCACACGGTGCCACCTCAGACAGGCGTGGCATCAACCGCTACACGGCTGGAGACCATCCCAGAGGAGGAGGAGGTTGAGTCTCGAGGGCCACAGCTGGGACTCACCCTCAGCGGTGTTTACAGTGTCTCAGACACTCCGTGAGGACTGATCGAGCGTCAGCACCGTAGTAGTCTTTTTATGATGACGTGGTTGTAAGATATTTATTTTCTGTTTCTTCTTCTTTTCCTTTTTTGTAAGATGGCGAGTAATGGACTCGGACCACAACTCGTTGAGAGGACGAAGTAGTATGCTAGTTGAATAAGTGGTCTTGTAGTATACGGTTTCTGCAAGCATCTTGTATAATTAAGTTCTGCTTGTATAATTAAATCTTGCATGTATGATGTAACATGTTGTACTTGCATCCTGGGGGGAGATTTATTTTTAGTCTCTTAAAAAAAAATTCTTGTTGCCTTTATAATTTCTTTTCTCATTGGTGTTACACAAATACCCCCAGAAAGAAAATGCATCGCCCCTGGACCCGTTCTATGCCAAATCCACCAGAGAGCAACCATGGACAGATGGGAAATAATTTTACACAAGGACAGAGTAGTCAACAGGACAGTGACACAGCATTTTCACAAGTGTGCCGTCTGTACGAGCAAAGCCAGCAACAGCGCCAAGAAATGATGCAACATTTAATCAATATGGGAAACCACCAAGGACAAAATCAGAACAGGTCAAAATTATCTAAGCTCCAGAAGACCAATCCTACTGTGTTTTCTCACACCGACAAACCATTGGAGGCAGATGATTGGCTACGTGATATTGAAAGAAAATTGGTTATTGCCCAGTGTACGGACCGGGAAAAAGTACTTTATACCCCATACTATTTTTCTGGTACAGCAGCATCATGGTGGGAAAACTTATGCCACACTCATCCCAACGGAGCCAATATGACATGGGAACAATTCAAGGAAAATTTTCGGGGAGCACATATCCCCAACAGTATCATCAAACTGAAAAAGAGGGAGTTTGAGGATCTCAAGCAGCGAGGCACCACGGTGACACAGTACCTGGATCAGTTTACTCAGCTGGCCCGGTACGCCAACGATGAATATATGACAGAAGACAAAAAGATGGAAAAGTTTCTCGATGGACTTATTCCGTCTTTAAAATGCCAACTGGTGGTCCACACCTTTCCTGATTTCAAGACACTGGTGGACAAGGCAATTATACTGGAGAACGAGCATCGTAACATGAATGAGATATGCAAGCGCCGTATGAACCAGTCATCTCAGGTTCGCAACAATAAACCCAAGAATGAATTTCAGAAGCCCACAACACACCGACCAGCAACACTACTACCTCGACCCACAGTTGTAGCACCGCAACAGAACCGCAGTGCTTTCAACAACAGAACCAGAGATACAACATACTATCCGGGAATCACCTGCTATGCCTATGGAGGAGAAGGGCATTACTCCAGGCAATGCCCAAAGCAGGGAAATAATACTACTAAGCCCAACAACAATGGCCGTGGTACAAACACAGCCCCCAAGCACAACAACATCAACCACAATAACAACCAAAGGAAGGGACAAGTCAACCAAGTGACCTTTGAGGAAGCACAAAATGCACCGGATATTGTGTTCGGTACCTTTCCTGTCAACTCAATTAATGCTACAATTTATTTGATTCCGGAGCTTCGCATTCATGCATCTCTAAAAAGTTTGCCGCGGAGAATCGATTTTCTTTTTCGCCTTTGCAAAATTCCATGGTTATTCAGTCCCCGGGATCGAAGCAAAGCACACAATGGTACTGCAAGGATGTAAATATCGAGATCAAAGGAATGGTATTTTTAGCCAACCTTATTGTTCTGGAAGCAGTCGAACTGGATGTTATTCTGGGAATGGATTGGTTAACCAAAAATAAAGGTTTCATAGACTGCTACAACCGCACGGTGACTCTTACAAGCTGCCAGGGAGAAACAATAAAATTTGGCACAAGGAGGATTTCCGCATCACAAGGAAAATTAAATCAAGTGGATGCGGTAGAATTAAGTAAAGTCCTTGTAGTCTGTGAATACCCCGATGTATTTCCAGAGGAGCTACCAGGCATGCCACCTGATCGGGAAATTGAGTTCGTTATTGAATTAGCACCTGGAACGACTCCCATTTATAAGAAGCCGTATTGTATGGCTCCAACCGAATTGGCTGAACTAAAGAAACAAATTAAGGAATTAATGGAAAAAGGGTACGTCAGACCCAGCTCGTCACCATGGGGATCACCAGTTTTATTTGCTAAGAAAAAGGATGGTACCCTCAGACTATGTATTGATTACAGGGCTCTCAATATGGTCACCATCAAAAATAAATACCCGCTGCCCAGGATAAATGACTTGTTCGAACAGCTAGCAGAAGCCAAGGTATTCTCAAAAATAGATTTGAGGTCAGGCTACCACCAATTGAAAATCCGATCATCAGATATACCCAAGACTGCATTTACTACCAGATATGGATTGTATGAATTTACAGTGATGCTGTTTGGCTTAACCAACGCTCCTGCTTATTTTGTTCATCTCATGAACAAGGTTTTCTTGAAATATTTGGACAAGTTCGTGGTCGTATTTATTGATGACATACTTATCTACTCCAAGACACCCGAAGAACACGAACAACACCTACGAATAGTCCTGGAAGAATTGAGGAAAAACCAACTTTATGCCAAATTCAGTAAATGTGAATTTTGGTTACGAGAAGTTGGCTTCCTAGGACACGTTCTGACACAGGATGGGATAGCAGTGGACCCAAGCAAGGTAAAAGCTGTCCAAGAATGGAAACAACCCACCAACGTGACTGAGGTCAGGAGTTTTCTTGGTCTGGCAGGATATTACCGAAGATTTATCGAAGGATTTTCCACCATAGCTAAACCCATGACCCAATTGCTTAAGAAGGATAAGAAGTTTGAATGGACTGAAGCTTGTGAGAAAAGTTTCCAAGAATTGAAGAAAAGATTAACAACGGCACCTGTTCTGGTCGTACCCAACGTGCACAAAAAGTTTGAGATATACTGTGACGCGTCCAGGAAAGGACTTGGATGTGTATTGATGCAAGAAGGAAAAGTCGTGGCTTATGCCTCAAGACAGCTACGACGACACGAGGAGAATTATCCTACGCATGATCTGGAGCTAGCTGCGGTAATACACGCACTCAAAGAATGGCGACACTTTCTTCTCGGTGAGCGATGTGAAATATACACGGACCACAAAAGTCTTAACTATATTTTCACCCAGCCGGAATTAAACTTGAGACAGCGTCGCTGGCTTGAGTTAATAAAGGACTACGATATCGGAATTCATTATCATCCGGGTAAAGCAAATGTCGTGGCAGATGCTCTCAGCCGAAATCCCTGCACCAATAATAATAGTGTGAAATTTTCACAACATGAGTTCAACCACGAATTTGCCAAACTCAATATGGTCCTAGTCTCAGAAGGAACCATTAATCAACTGGAGATGAAACCAACATTAGAGGATCAGATCAAAGAAGCCCAAGAAGGACACCCAAGTATTGAGGGGATTAAGAGGAAAATGAAACTGGGCAAGGCGCCCGAGTTTACCGTTGATGGTCAGGGAATTTTATGGTTCGGGAAAAGAATATGTGTGCCTAATAAGGAAGAATTAAAGCAACAAATTTTGGCAGAAGCCCATACAACTCCATATTCTATCCATCCAGGAGGAACAAAAATGTACAAGGATTTACAAGAAAATTATTGGTGGCACGGGATGAAAAGAGATATAGCCGTATATGTCGCACGTTGTGATTCATGCCAGCGTATAAAAGCAGAACACCAGAGGCCAGCAGGACTATTGCAGCCACTCAGAGTACCTGAATGGAAATGGGACATAATAGGAATGGATTTTATCGTCGGACTGCCAAGGTCACGACATGGAAATGATGCTATCTGGGTTATAACAGATTATTTGACCAAGGTGGCACATTTCATTCCGGTAAAAACCACATACACCACACAGCGACTCGCCAGATTATATCTCTCCCGGATTGTTTGCCTACACGGAGTACCCAAGACCATAGTCTCTGACAGAGGCACCCAATTTGTCTCTAGATTTTGGGAGCACCTACAGCAAGCCCTAGGAACTCAACTGACGTTCAGCACATCATACCACCCGCAAACCGGAGGACAAACTGAGCGGGTAAATCAAATATTGGAGGACATGCTAAGAGCATGTGTGCTCACTTATGGAGTTAGCTGGGAAGACAGTTTACCATACGCGAAATTCTCATATAACAATAGTTATCAAGCCAGTTTAAAAATGTCACCTTTTGAAGCCCTGTACGGACGAAGGTGTTGTACCCCACTCAATTGGTCAGAGACCGGAGACAGTCGAATTTTTGGTCCCAAAGTTCTTAAAGAAGCAGAAACAAAAGTGAAGCTTATTCAAGACAGACTGAAAGCAGCTCAGAGCCGTCAAAAGAGCTACTACGATCAAAAGCACCGCCAAATCAGTTTTGAGCCCGATGAATACGTGTATCTCAGAGTATCTCCAACTAGAGGACTACAGAGATTTAAAGTCAAAGGAAAATTGGCACCAAGATTTATTGGACCATTCCGTGTAATTGCAAGAAGAGGCAAGGTTGCTTATCAACTAGAGCTACCGGCAGAATTATCAGATGTCCACGATGTGTTTCACGTGTCACAACTAAGGAGATGTGTTAGTAACCCAGACAAGCAAGTGCAACACCAAGACTTGGACCTTCATCCAGACCTCACATATAGGGAGCATCCTATAAAGATTTTAGAGGAGTCTGAACGGAGGACCCGGCAGAATGTAATAAAATTTTACAAGGTTCAATGGAGTAATCACACCGAGGAAGAAGCAACATGGGAAAGAGAGGATCATCTGAGGACTGAATATCCGTACCTGTTTAAGGGACAGCTGAAATCTCGGGGACGAGATTTTTCTTAAGGGGGGTAGGTGTTGTAACACCCCAAAAATATTTTTCCGAATATTTGAAATCTTTCCTTTAAAAATAAAAGTTTTGAAAATCATTTTTGGTCATATCACCTTTCTTCAATTTGAAAACCTTTTCAAATTTTATTTGGGTTTCAATCTTCTTTAAATATTCTGATTGAAGAGTTTAAAATTATATGGATAATTACTTTGGGTTTTTCAAACAATTTATTTTTAGCAAGAAAAGTTTTGGGGATAATTAAATTTTCAAAGGAAATAACCTTTTCACCTCCTTTTAGCCCTACTAAAATCCATCCAACAAATTTTCTTCCACTCCAAATTTATCCAACAAATTTTCTTCCACTCCAAATTTATCCCACAAGTCACTCACCTCATCTAGGACAGAATCCAACTCTTTCCTACCCCACAAAAATATTTTTCACCACCCAAATAAATTCCAAAGTTGGAATTCATATATTCCATCATTTCTTTGGTTTACAAAGGAACCACCATTTCTACAAGGATGCCACCTCCACCAAAATTATCCCAGCAAATATATGGTACCCACAACCCATTTTTCCAAAAACATGGGGTACCCCAGTTCAAAATTTTCAAATCCCACTGAATTCAAATTTGAAACAGATTCAATAATCCTGATCCAAACATATTTTTAAATGCTCCAAAAAATCCCAAACTCTGCCAAACTCATTTTTTAGCATCCACACATTACCACAAAAATCCCCACAAAATCCTAAAATCTCTAGCACCTTCTGTCATTTTATCAAACAACTAATGTGCACACTGTTCATCGCTGTCCAAAATGCAGTTAACTGAATTTGGTTCAGTGGCAGAAGCGACGGCGCCGTGCACTCCACTCCATCCCCACTCCTTCTCGTCCACGCCTCCTCCCTCGTAACTGCGCCGCCCTGGACCCCTCCTCGTCAGTGCCTCACCGCCGACAGCACAGAAGGAGGCCGGTGCACCTGCCTCCGTCCTCGGCGGCGGCAACCCGAGCTGATCCACACGGCGCCCGCCATATTAACTCCCTCGCTGACCTCCCCCACCTAACTACTCACCACGCGGCACCTCCTCCGCACTCTCTCCACGCTGATCACGCCGCCCTTGGCCCCCTCTCAGCCACCGGAGACAAACAACGTCCGCCGCACCCGTACATCGACCTCGCCGTGGATAAAGCCACCAAGCCCGAGCTCGTTCGCGCTAGCGCTTCGGGCAGCTTCCTCCACCCTCACTGACACTCACCGACCACGACCACCGCCCAAACCGACCTCGCCGACCATCATAACTCCGGCGTGATCCGAACCCCGCCAGACCGCCTCGGGATCGCCTATATAAAGGCCCTCGAGCCCCGTTCTTCTCACCCATCGCCTCAACCACCTCCCAATCACCCCTACACCACCCACCCGACCTCGAGGAGGTCTTCTTCTTCCCCTCCGATCACCGCTCCGCCGCCACTGTCACCGATCCGTTCATCATCGTTACTCCACCTCAACTGCTCAAATCTTGCCAGTAGTCATATATTCCACCAAATCATCGATTCCCCGCTTCAATTCCATTCCCCGAGCTCCCTACGACGAAATCCCAACGCCACCGAACCACCGTCCGCCACCGTCGACCTCGCCGGCGTTCAGGTGCTCCCCGGCGACCACCACCTCCTCCCTCCGACGCGGCACTCCTCCCTGGTCATGTTCCGACCATCGCCGCCTTCCAAGACCCCAGCGAACGCTGTCTCCTCTCTGTTTCCGCTTGCAGGTTCAAATATTTGAACCTGACGGGTGGACCCCACCCCCCGCTTTTTCTTTTCTTTTTCTCTGTCTAAAAATGAAGGCGTAATCTCGACTTTTACGCCTTCCGCGCTGAGAAGCGTATTTCGGCCCGAAGCGTTTTCTTTATAAACACACAGGGACTGGCTTTTTACAGAAAAACCCCTGGTTTTGAAAGTTTAATAACTTTTAAACCACAACTCCGTTTGAGTTGAACTTTCTTTTGAAATTCTTATTTTTCTCTCTAGTTTTTTTTAGTATTTATTTAAAAATGTTTTGGGACAACTTTTTGTACTGTTGCCAAATTTTTTAATTTAAGTTGATTTTGAATTTTCAGAAAAAGAAGAGGGAAACTTTGCCGAGAATTTTGAAGGGTTTTCACCTGACTACTTTGGACAAGGCAAGCATTATTGAACTTGGGATATGGTGATTGCTTTTGCATTTGCATGTTGCATCAGTTGATATTGCACCATATGTGTAGTATGTCACTAGCACTTGCATGCATGGTCATATCTCTTTTGCTCATAGCTTGCACATCACTCAAGCAAGAGATTCTTCTGACATGGTAAAGTTGTGGAAATACGGGAGAGTGTCTCCTGCCTTGGACGTGCCGGTGGGCACGGGCCATTATGCTTGACACGGTGGTGTCATGTGACTTAAGTGGAATATTCCGGTGATGTTAATTAACATCTCCTGAGTCGGCCTAGATCGAGTCTTGTTCCGTTACACCTAGCTGGATACTGTGCTGCCATGGGTCCTTCCGCAAGGAAGGTGCGGCTGAGTAAGTTGTTAACCCCTGTCTAGGTACACACCGTACAGAGGGCCACGATGAGGGTTTCCAAAGGCCTTGGACTAAATCCTGTCATCGGGTCAGGGGGCATGGGTGTTTCCGGTTGTGACTGAGAGGGGGGCACCCCTTGTAATCCGCGTGTATTAATAGTGATCCCATGCAGGACGTTGGTCTCTCCGTCTTAGAGTTTTTCTTGAACGATGCTTTGGGTGATTCCTGGCATCCGGAGAGTTATTCTGGTGTGTGCTGGTCAGGTGTGTTTTCAACCCAAAGACCGTAATGGGAATTAGTCAGTGTCACAGTACTGACTAAAGAAATCCTTTACTTGTGGGTAAAGAGTACACCTTCTACAGAGTTAAAACTATTTGAATAGTCGTGTCCTCGGTCAAAGGGCGTAGCTGGGTGGGTTAAGTGTCGGTCCCGGTATCGGTCTCCGGAGGAAATAATCAAAATGTGTCTGACTCATTTTTGCAGTATAATTGTTGATACCCTATTGCTACCTTGATTATTTTATGCTTATTAAATATTATTATGGCTATGCATAATATTGCGGACTAACCCGTTTCTCTCATTTTGTATTCTTCCTGAGTGTCTCAGGGGCTGGCTAGACTACCCCGGGCACTCAACTATTCTTTTCAAGACATCTCGTGGCGTCTCTCGAGTTTACAGGCGGTTCCGCCACTACTCTTGTGGACACCCGATTGGCATTTCTCTTCAAGTCCAACCGTGGCGTCACTTGACGCCCGACAGGCATTTCTTTTCAAGACCTCTCGTGGCGTCTCTCGAGTTAACAGGCGGTTTATCTCGCCACTACTCTTGTAGACACCCGACCGGCATTTCTCTTATTTTTCTGAATGTCACTTGGGCTGGCTAGACTACCCGTGGTATTCACTTGCTTTTTTTTTAAATACTGGTTATGGCTAACATGTTTCAATTTACTTCCGCATCATTTTATAATTATGTCATGACCAGGATTTTAGTCAGCATGAGCATGTCATTATGTTCCTACATGAGCATGTGCATCCATTATATCTTTTGTTCATAATGTTTGCGAGTACATTCCAACGTACTCACTGGCTTGTCCCTGGCTATCTACATGGCCAGACTTGGAGGAGGACGAGCTTGTGGAGAAGGATTGCGCTAGCAAGCCCGACGCTTAGAGGAGTCCCAGTTAGTCAACCTGTGAGATAGGAGTCTACCACATGTATCTTCTGCTGAGCTTCTGCTACACCAATAAAATAGTCAAGCCTCACTCTGACGCTTGGCTTTACATTATTGTATCAGAGATGTATCACCACCACACCACTGTCATATTCCGCCACTGCCATATATTTGGTGAGTTTGTAATAATTTTGTTGAGCCTTCAGACTCAACCCTGTGTAATATTATTTGTACTGGTTATCTGTATCAAGGAAGTCCACCAGTTGTGTTGATCTTGGGGCTGGTGTGACTTAGGGCCTTTTCTGAGATTTATTCCCAGAAAGGGGCCTGACATCTTGTCGGAGTTCGCTTCGATCCCTCATTGAGATACAAAGAATCTGAGAAGCTTGGCGGAAGGAACACCAAACACGCATTTCTCAGGATTGAGCTTTAAATTGATCTTGCGCAGATTTGCAAATGTCTCTTCTAGATCTTGTATGAGCGTTGCTTTGTCCTTGGTTTTGACCACTATATCATCCATATATGCCTCCATATTTCTATGGAGCTAAGGCTCAAAACCAATTTGGACCGCTCTCGCAAATGTAGAACCAGCACTTTTCAACCCGAAAGGCATTCGTATAAAACAATACGTACCACATGGGGTGATAAATGCGGTCTTTTCTTCATCTTCTTTTGCCATGAAGATCTGATGGTACCCTGAGTAGGCATCAAGGAATGACAGTAGGTCACAACCAGCAGTGGAGTCCACAATCTGGTCGATGCGCGGCAAGGGAAAGGGATCTTTTGGACAGCCTTTATTGATGTCTGTATAATCAATACACAGCCTCCATTTCCCATTCGCCTTGCGCACTACGACTGGATTAGCCAACCATGTTGGGTGAAGCAATCCTCTGACCAATCCTGCCGCTTCCAGCTTCCTAATTTCTTCGGCAATAAATTCTTGCTGCTCCAAGGCTTGCTTCCTGACCCTCTGCTTGACGGGCCGCGCGTGAGGACAGACAGCAAGGTGGTGCTCAATTACCTCCCTGGGAACACCGGGGATGTCAGACGGTTGCCATGCAAACACGTCGACGTTCGCCCGCAGGAAGGCAATGAGCGCGCTTTCCTATTTGTCATCTAGGGTGGAACTTATGGTGAAAGTTCCTCCCATTCCGTCCTCCTTGACGGGCACCTTCTTGGTCTCTGGTGGAGCAGCCTTGGATTTCTTGTTCTTGCCGGTGGAACTCTCTGGTGCGTCCTCAACGGAGGCGCAGCACTCCGAGGAGGTGCGCTTGCCGAAGTTCGCGCCAAGATTCTTGCCGGTCTTCTTCTCCCCCCCGGGAATTCCAGTGGCAGGAGCAGATGCGTTGACGGCAGGTGCTGCAACTGCTTCCCGGTAGAGTTGGTCGGCACAAATGAGCGCATCCTTTTTATCAGAATGGATAGTGATGACACTCAACGGCCCGGGCATCTTCAACACATTATACGCGTAGTGTGATGCCGCCATAAACTTAGCCAGCGCTGGGTGACCAAGGATCCCATTGTATGACATAGGGATCTTGGTGACATCAAACACTACCTTCTCCGTCCTGTAGTTGAGCTCGCTACCAAATGTCACCGGTAGCGTAATCTTGCCCTTTGGCTGGGTTCTTCCTGGATTGACCCCTTGAAACGTGCCTGTTTCCTCGAGATCTTCATCAGGAACTTGGAGCCTCTTGATCACATCTGGCGAGATTAGGTTCAGCCCGGCCCCACCGTCAACTAGCATTTTCGTCACCTTGAGGTTGCGGATTGTCGGTGAGACCAACAATGGCAAGCACCCGACCGCGGTTGTGCGATCAGGGTGATCCTCAGCGTCGAAAATGATAGGCGTGTTGGACCACTTCAGGGGCTTACATGCATCTAGTGATGGCTCCGTTGCATTAACCTCCCGCACCCACTGTTTAAGTCGTCGGTGGGAAGAATGCAACGAGGCGCCCCCGTCAATACACATGGCCTCTGTAGCTTTCTGAAATTCTTGCTCACTGGACTCATCATCTTCCTCATCATCATCACCACCATCTTCTTTGTCACGGCCTCGGGCGGGCCTCTCCCTTTGTTGCTTGGCCTTGCCGCGGTGACCCCCTCGGCCACCGCGCTTCTTGCCGGACCCCTCAGCATCATCATGGGCCTTCTCTTTATCGCGCCTTTCATACTCAGCTCTCTGCTTCTCGACAAGTTGCTCAACTTGTCGGCAGTTTTGGAGATCGTGGCCTTTGGTGCGATGGATCTTGCAATACTGCTTGCCGGAGCTTTCCGACTTGTCGGCAGCCGCCAAGGACTGGCAGGAGGAGCACCCGGCAACTTCCTTGCCGGGGTCGTCAGCCTTGGCCTTCTTGGCGGCGCCAGGGTTGCCGGATTCTTCCACAGCAAGCACGGCCTTGCCTCTGCACTTCTTGTTCCGTCGCCGGCCTTTCCTTGACGAGGTTGCAGCGTCTTCATCTTCTGATTCGCCCCCTGCACCAATAGCCTCGCCAGGGAGTTTCCTCCCTTCTTCAGCTCGAGCGCACTTGTCGGCCAAAGCGTAAAGCTCGGCGATACTCCTGACCTTGTTCATTGCCAGCTCTTCACGCATTTTGCGGTTGCGCACGTTCTGATGAAACGCGCTAACAACAGCGGCAGGGTGAACGTCAGGAATATTGTACTGCACTCGGCTAAACCTCTGGATAAACTTGCGCAGAGATTCGCCCTACTTCTGAGGGATGATATGCAAATCACTCTCTTGGCCAGGAGCTTGGTGGCCTCCAACAAAGGCGCCAACAAACTGATGGCACATATCTGACCAAGAAGAAATAGAATTCTCCGGCAGATGCATCAACCATGACCTAACATTGGGTTTGAGCACCAACGGGAAGTAGTTGGCAAGTATCTTGTTGTCTCGGCCCCCGGCAGCCTGCACCGCAATGGTGTAGATGCTCAGGAACTCCGAGGGGTGAGTCTTGCCATCATATTTCTCCGGGACCACTGGCTTGAAAGTTCAGGAGTTGGGCCACTGGACTTGCCGCAGCTCACTGGTAAACGGTGGAGTACCTACCTTGTAAGGTAAGTTTCCTGCGTCCCCTGGCGTAGGCTCGTCAACAGCGGGCCCTGCGCGCTTATCAGATTGATAGCGCGCTTCCCGTCGCCGCTCGATGGTGGTTCGAGCGTCCTCTTTGCCTTGTTCCTGGAGAACTTGACGCTGGTCGCGGCGCATCCGTGGATCGGATGATGCCGTGGAATCATCATTACGGCCATCAGTCCGTCGGGTTGCCAACCGCCGCTGGTGTCATGGAGGAGAGTGCACCGTAGTCGCACCACCTCCGGTTTTCTCCATATCGGCTTGCGCCGGATCGATGGGCTGCCATTGCGAGGGCCCTGCCTCCTGCGGCCCATCCTTGTTGGTGAAGCCAATGAGACTCTGGATAGTAGCTCGCCACTCCTCCATCTTCTCCGGAGCAGGAGGAAAATCGAGGAGCAGCTGCGCACACGCCAAAGATTCCGCTGGCGTAGGTGGCGGCGACAGGTGCGAAGTACGTGAGGTGCTCTGACTCCTAACCTCGTGAGAAGGAGCACCGTCACGATCACACGACCGCGCGCCACTTCCGCCAGTAGTTTGATGCGCATGCTGGGCCCGCGCACCTTGGGATCGATGCGCAGAAGTCCTTTCATGGGGACGCCCTGAACCACCAGCGCCATGGCGCTGCTCATCGCGCACGACCTGGGTAGGTCGTGACGCTTGCGCCGGCGCGGGAGTCCTAGGAGGTGTCCTCCGATCTCTGGAGTTCGTTGCACCACCCGAGGGTAGTACAGCTCCATCTCTGGATCCAGCGGCATGTGGGTTGCCGCTGCCGCTGCGGACAACGCCGCTCACCTGGCTTGGATCACCGGAATGCCGTGGAGGCTCTAATCCTCTTCCTTCTGCATCTACACCGTCGCCCGTACGCGAGGGTGCAGGAAAAACGGATGTAGATGGTTGCGCCGTTGCGGCACTCTTCTTCTTAGGTGGCATGATGATGAAGATGATCAAGAAACTAAGGTGCCGATCACTGGATCAGGTTCGCACAACCTTCTACCCCCTACCTGGCGCGCCAAAGATGTCAGCGTGCGACACCTATGGGACCCCAAGGGATCCCTTTACGATTCGGCAAGGAGAGAGGTATGCACAAAGAGCAGAACCAACGATCGCCGCGGGGCGATTTTACCCAGGTTCGGGCCGCTGATCAGCGTAAAACCCTACTCCCGCCTTGTTTTATTATGAGTGTTCTTGAGCCCAGGCTCCAGGAGCGCTTGTAATGAACAGTACGTTCAAAGAGCAGCTACGCATGCAGAATGGGCCAGAAGGTCCTCCTCCCCTCCTCCCCTGTAGCAGTTGCCTTGGGCCTCCTTTTATACGCTCAAAGGGGTCACCACAGTGGCAAAATGTACATACATTGAGGTGTAAAGCAGCTACAGGGTTATCATACCTAACCACTGACGGATTAGGACGAACGCATTTAATGCACCATGAGGTGTCCATTTAGGTGTCCTCACCTTCTTGGGGATGGAAAAAGGGGCCATCCCATCAGCGCCACTTAAGCTCTCCTCCACTGGCGCGTCGCCACGCATCTAGAGAAGGACCCAGAATGTCGGGCTTGTTGCTGTATCGGAGCGGTGGCACAGTAGCAGAATCTTGCCGGGCGCCGAATCTTGCCGGGCGCCGAATCTTGCCGGGCGTGAAATCTTGCCGGGCTTCGCAGGCCACCCCGGCAAGATCTTGCCGGGGAGGCCGGCTTTTGGATTCCAGCTCTTCCTATCTGCTGATTCTCAGATCTTTAACTTGAGTATTTCTTTGATAGCCTGAGTCAACCTTGAACTGTTTCCCGACAAGCCTTGCCGCGAGTATGGCTACAACTGCCCGAGCACAAGTACGGGGTACTAATGGCCCAATACTTAGTACACCGACACTTCCATTTCCATGCATCCTGAGTACTAACACCATCCCCTGCCATTCTGTGTTCCTTCCTATTTCTCTATGCCATGTCAAGTCAAGCCGACAAGAAAAAGGAATAAAAATTTAGTTCTTCAGAACAAATTGATGCGTGATACAGACAAATCGAACTTTGATGTTAGACAACCGCATGATAGGAGGATGTAATATGTACGAAAAATAGGACGGCATGAGATAATCAGAACAATGATGTGTAAACTAAGCAGAAGGCATTTCAATAAATTAGAAGCAATGCAATGGAAGGTAAACACCATATGAAAGATGCTACAAATATCGCTCTGCCAAGTTAACAGTGTCTCGTCATAACTGGCATTTAAACAAATGTGAAGCAGTACAAGAAATAAATTATATGCAAGATGCAAACAACATCACACTACCAAGTTAAAGGTCTCTCGTCATTAGTGCCATTGCATATTCACAGCATTGCATATTCACAGCTATGAGGTGTAAACTAAGCAGAAGTAATTTAATCAAATTACAAGCAATACAAGCTAGACACCGTATGCAACATGCAAGACAATATCACACTGCGAAGCTAGAGAAAGCACCCGGGATGCTAGTTTCGCCGGAAGACCGCCATTTGTCCCTGCCTTAATTTTTTCCTTCCTCTTTCTTAATTTTATTGCCTTGTCAAGTCAAACCCACAAGAAAAATGAATAAAAATTCGCTTTTCAAAGCTCATTGATGCAGGATGCTGATGAGCACTACTTTAATGTAAGGCGACCGCATGATAGGATGATTGAATGTGTAAGAAAAAAGGACAGCATTGCATATTCACAGCTATGATGTGTAAGTTAAGCAGAAGGCATTTCAACAAATTACAAGCAATGAAAGCTAGACACCATATGAAAGATGCAACGAATATCACTCTACCAAGTTAAAGCTGTCTCATCATAAGTGCCATTTCAACAAATTAGAAGTAGTACAAGCTAGAAAAGAATGTGAGATGTAACCTATATCACACTCCCAAGTTAAACGTGTCTTATGATAAGTGATTATTGCAGGTTACACAACAGTAGTACTTTGATGTAAGAACATGGTGTGATAGACAGATATTGTATGTTCTAGAAACAGGAACTCGTGTCTTATTCACAAGTATAATGTGTAAAGTAAGTAGATGGAATTCAACAAAATTAGAAGCAATACAAGCTAGACATCATACATAACATGCAACCACATATAACAGTGCCAAGTTAGAGGGAGCACCTGTGATGGTGGACTAGGGGAGATGTGCTCATCATCAACATAGCTACGTTGAGTGTCTATGCATGTGTTGTCTTGCAAATCTTCTTGGGGGGTGGCGGAGTAGAATATGTAGAGGCCCTCTGTTTTAGTTGTTTGGAAGGAGCACCTTTATCCACTGCCTTGCTAATTTCCTTCCGCTTTATTGATTTTGCATTGTCAAGTAAACCGACAAGAAAAAGCAATAAAATTCACTCTTCAGAACTGATTCATGCATGATACTGACAATCACTACTTTGATGTAAGGCAAACACATGATACGAGGATGGAATATGTACGAAAAACAGGACGGCATGGCATATTCACAACTATTTGTGTAAACTAAGCAGAAGCCATTTCAACAAATTAGAAGCAATGCAAGCTAGACACCACATGAAAGATGTAACCAATATGACTGCCAAGTTAAAAGCATCCCATCATAAATGGTGTTTCAACAAATTAGAAGTAGTGCATGTCATAAATCAAATGAAAACTGCAACCAATATCACTCTGCATATACTAAAGGTGTCTCATCATAATTGATTGATGCGGGATACAAAAAACAGTAGTTTTATGTAAGGACATGCTTAATAGACAGATGTACTATGTACCAAAAACAGGAAGGCATGTCCCATTAACAGGTATAATGTACAAACTAAGCAGAATAGCACATGCAATTTAACCAGATTGGAAGAATTACAATCTAGACACTATATGCAACATGCAACCACATATCATGCTGCCAAGTTAGAGCAAGCACCTGCGATGGTGGTGTAGGGGAAATGCGGTCATCAACTACAGAGCTACGTTGACTATCTTCATCTAGCATTGCTGTTTCTTGAGAATCATGTGGGGAGGCTGACACTACATTCTTTAAAAGAGGATCTTTTCTTACAGTAGTCAACGAGCCTGACTGTCTCATCATAAGTGATTGACGAGGGATACACAAGAACATTAGTTTGATATAAGAACATGGTTAATAGACAGATGTAGTAGTATGTACCAAAAACAGGAAGGCATGTCATATTCAAAGGTATAATGTGTAAGCTAAGCAGATACAATTTAACCAAATTGGAAGCAATACAAGCTAGACACCCGGCTGGAGTGGTGAGCATGATCATCGAGGACCTGAGAGCCTGGTGGGAGGCGGGTTGCTTCGCCACCACCGTGGCTTTTTAGTTGGCTTGCAGGTGATGCCTGTCTATGTTGGGCTTGTCACTGGCTCGGCCAGTGCCCTGACTAGCTATTTGGCTTCTGGTGCTCCCGGGATGGTGGTTCATGTAAAAAATATCTTCCTTATCTTAATAAAGATTGACTTTGGCCTTTCGAATACAAGCTAGATACCATATGCAACATGCAACCACATATGACACCGCGAAGTTAAAGCAAGCACCTGGGATGGTGGTTCATGGCAAGCGAGATCATCAACTCCGGAGCTATGTTTACCGTCTCCATCTGCTGACACTACACCCTTTATAGCGCCCAAACGTGTCTTGCCTAAGCACAAAGAAAGCTAGAGCAACTTATCTCTTTTATTTTGTGCTTCTATCAACCGGCCGACAGAGGCTGAAATACCCATGCATAAAAAAACAATAGTGAGAGTATGGGTGAAGTGTGTGCAGAACTAGTGCACTGTAAAAGTAGCAGATAGCAGGTGGCTGAAAAATAAATGACAGGAGGCATATGATAGCACTACAGCATTGCATGGCAAACAAAATTAGATTCTACTCCATATGATTTTGCAATACATGAGCACAGGGATGACTGTGAAATGCAGGTACTCCTCCAGCACACCACCACATGTGGTCCTATCAAAATAACAGTCGACTGAAAATAAATAGGTCAGTCAATTTTTTTATGAACCATCCAATCTACAAGGAACGGGCAGATGGCCTTCGTCTACCTCCCGCCAGTCACTGTTGACGATCTTTCTCGAACCGCCAGTGACCACCGGCCCAGACCCCTGCCTCCACCAACTCGCCCTCCCCTCGACCTCACACCACCGCCGTGCTTGGCAGTGCCCCCAGGCCATCCCTTTAAGCCCGGCCGACCTCTAGATCGGGCGCCAGCAGCTCCTAGGCCCCACACACCCCTAAGATAAACACCGAGGCGCTGCTTCCCCGGCGTAATAGGCGGACTAGCGCCTGTTATGCCGGGTAATGCTTCCTTTAATTGGGAATCAACTAACCAGGAATTGAAATCCAGGGGGCGACGGACCTCTAGCTAAGGTGAAATAGTATATGAGGAGAAACCTTGTGCATCGTGAGTTACTAGGAACATCTAGTATCAGGAAGAAGGTGTAGGAATAAGCGGTCAACTAGTGTCTTCTGTGGGATGAATACCGTACAAGCAGACATGTAAGATTTGCATGAATAAGGGAAGAGGAGTACCAGATCCGGTTGCCAGTGTTGTGTCCTCCTGATATCGCGGCAATGTTCTTCTTTTTACCGGGGGAACCGATGTTTTGGAGGAGGGTGGAGCCTTGGACGAACCCATGGCCAAATTGTTGACTGTGTTGCGGTGGCCGTCTATCGGCGGAGGGGAAGCAGATCCGAGGCGGCGAAGGACGGCGTAGCTGGAACAGCTCTGGTGCGGTGGACGGTGGCAACGTTGGAGCGACAACGGTGAGGCACAGGACGATGTGGTTGAACTGGCTCGGGTATGGCGCACGTCGGCGTCCTGGAGGCAGCTCGGCCTCGGCTTCAACTACTAGCCGTGGAGGCCGTTGCGGTTGCGGTTGCGGTGGACGACGACGTCGGGGTATCGGCTCCGGCGTGATGGAGGAGGGCGGCGGTTGATGGGTGGGATGGGGTGGCGGACGGGGGACGCCGGGGTTTTGCGGCTGGTGGAGAGGTAGTTTTGGCGCCCACGGAGTACGAATGGGGAATCGGACGGGGGGCGGGGTTGGTGGGGGGAGCTAAGGAGGAACCATGTTTCGGTCTAGGACGCGCTTGTTTTTTTTAACAGATAGGACGCGCTTGTTTGAAATTTGGGGAAAGTACAAACTTTGCCCCCCTCTTAAGTTTCGGACCTACTACGGGTTGGGGGTAGGACGGTAATCCCAGGTGTCCCAAATAGTGGGCGGGAGCGATTTCGGCCGAGCGAATGTGTGTTTAGGCCGCCATGGTGTATGAATATTTTTCGGAGGCGGTTGCGTGGCGTCTAGATGAAGTTACAAACCTACCCCGGTTTAGACCTATAGACGTTGGGCTGGTAGGCTTCACGGGTTGGAGTTAGAAAGTAATTTCCTTCTACCAAACATTGGTCTCACGCGGTTTCAGGTGAGTAGAGGCTCTTTTGGTGCTTCATTCGAAATTTTGAAACAGAAGCATTCACGTTTAGAGTACTCTTGGACTTTGAGGATTGACCTAAATAGACAACGTTAAATTTGACCTTGTATGTTAACCTCATTAAATTATGCACTTCTTTTTGAAATTTTGACACTTGAAAATCCTATAACTATGATTATTTTGGAATGGAGGAGGTAAATTTGAATATATTTTGTACATGACTATATATGCTATTATGTACAAAAGCAGAGCAAAGATTGGTGCCCCCATAATTTAGGTATGATTTACAAATGCCATGATCTCGAATTCAAATAATTGAATGGACTTCACGTTGAATTTGAATTTTTTAAACCACCTTAAGTTGAATTCAAATGTGTGCTAGTTCATAGCTAGCTATTTATAATGTTCATTGTGTAACTTTTGTATGTATAATGTGCTTTACACACACAACATGAACTATACTCACGTTTATATTCGAATTGCTAAAGTGATGCATTGTCTGAGTTCAAAATACTGACTCTGTGGATCAATTATGTCGAATAATAACATAGAAATGCTCAAATTTGATAGAATATAGATGTCTGATGGATCAATGACCGTACCTTACGCGAATTGCAAATACCATGATCCCATCCTAATATTTGGATACAATTTATATTTTTAATCAATGTGTACATCAGTCTTTTACGTGTAGTTTCACTCTCCATAGGCCCCTCCTCACACACGCGCTGACTTTCTCTCTCACACATACGCGCACACGGTGTATATCCATCGGTGCTCTCTCACACATGCTCACACACTCTCTCCCGAGGTTTCTTTCTCGCAGACATGCTCTCAATATCACCCTCCCTCCCTCTCACAACCATTTATGACTATTTTCACTCACCTTTATCACAAGCACTCTTCCTCTCACACGCATACACACGCACAATCCCCATCAACCCTTTCTATATACATAGACCTGCCTACATGTCTCCCGCATGCACATTATCTTTAGGTCTGTCTCGCACGCATTGTCTCCACCTCTCTTCCTAATTGATGAGTATGATTCTAGCAGAGCATTCTGTAGGATGCCCCTTAAAGTTAGGTTGGATGAATGGTAATATGAGAGATAAGGGGTTACCTTAGTCCGAGGACCTAGGGTTACAAATCCTAGCGGGCTTTGTTAGTGGACAAAGAGTCCTTCACGACTCTGGTATCTTTGTCTTGTACGACTAGTCCTCCATGGGTCTCCCTGAATGCGTCACGGGCCGACCAATGTGGCGCAGGACGGAACCAAACCAAGGGCCTCACCTTGGCCCACCGGACCTCACGCGGTGACACACCCTCTGCCCCTAGGTCTCGTTATCTTCTCACACCCACACATACCAACACAGACACCACACAAAATATTTTCTCCTCGTGCCCCTATCCCCTCCCGGCCCATGCATATACACACTCAAGGGCATCTCTCACCGTGACATCCTATTCGTCTCTCTCTCTGTAGACCTCTCTCATTTCTTGTGCTATCTCTCCCACGTCGCCCCCCCACCCCCGTCGGCCCCTCTATCCATGCCTCTCTCGAATACGTAATACATACACATACCCTCTCTAGGCCCTGCCAAATACATCAACTACACATTCACACATGTTACATCATGTACCCCATTGATCTAAAAAGCCCTCTCTTCACGTTTATTTCGCATACAACATTCCTTTTGAATAAAACCACACAAAGTGTGGCCAAAAAATTATTTTAGAATTTCTACATATATACAACATTACAAAGTTAGATGGAGGAGTATGAATGTTAATTTGCATTGCATGTTGCACCCAATGATATTTATTCCGCACTGTGAATTTTTATATTTTTATACTATATATAAAGTTAGTCCTAATAAAGAGAAACGAAGAGCATCTCTCTCTCCATCACATACACCCCCTCTACGCCCCTTTCACGTATGCACACAAACTATCTCCAGGTCCTCTAAAAGTACGCCCCCAGCACATTCACGCATGTTTCATCTTTCTCTTGCGATATATATAGTGACGATCATTGTATTTGAAGCGAAAGCACGATACGTACATTGGACTTCAGAATCCACTCATTACGGCCACCATTTACGTTTTGTGGTTATTATACAGTCACGGGCTCACCGTACAGCTCCGTATTTTCTCAAGACACGACTAGTTGACCAGTTAAACGCTCCACGTGGCACCTCTAGTGTTGCATCACATTATATCACTACCATTGGGCCCACCTGTCGGCGTGTATAAGAATGAAAACAAATGATAAAAAATATTGGGCGGTGGTTCGAAGTCATGACCGTGGGCACAGCGGACCAGGTGGCCTTGTATTGGTATGCCGAGCCATCTGTTTTGGCATCAATGGGAACTGATACGTCTCCAACGTATCTATAATTTATGAAGTATTCATGCCATGTTTACAACAATTCTATATGATTTTGGTATGATTTGATTAGAACTAACCTGGACTGACGCTGTTTTTAGCAGAACTACCATGGTGTCGTTTTTTCTGCAGAAATAAAAGTTCTCGGAATGGGCTGAAAATTTACGGAGAATATTTTTGGAAAATATAAAAAATACTGGAACAAAAAGATATCGGAGAAGAGTCCCGAGGCAACCACAAGGGTGGAGGGCGCCACCCCTAGGGCGCGCCCCCTGCCTTGTCGTCGCCTCGTGGGCCCCCTTGACTTGTCCCCGACGCCAACACCTCCTATAAATACAAAAACCTCCAGAAATAAACATAGATTGGGAGTTCCACCGCCGCAAGCCTCTGTAGCCACGAAAAACCAATCGGGACCCTATTCCGGCACCCTGCCGGAGGGGGGAATCATCACCGGTGGCCATCTTCATCATCCCGGTGGTCTCCATGTCGAGGAGGGAGTAGTTCACCCTCGGGGGTGAGGATATGTACCAGTAGCTATGTGTTTGATCTCTCTCTCGTGTTCTTGATTTGGCACGATCTTGATGTACCGCCAGCTTTGTTATTATAGCTGGATCATATGGTGTTTCTTCCCTCTCTATCTCTTGTTGTGATGAATTGATTCTTGCTCTTTGAGGTTCCGTTATGTTGGATTGAGTATTGGATTTGAGAACACTTGATGTATGTCTTGCGATGGGATATCTGTGGTGACAATGGGATGTTCTATTGATTCACTTGATGTATGTTTTGGCACTCAACTCGCGGATTCCCGAGGTGACATTGGGGTAATCTATGCATAGGGGTTGATGCACATTTTCATCTTACGTTCTCCAATAGAAACTTTGGAGTGATTCTTTGTTGCACGTTGAGGGATTGTTATATGATCCGATTATGTTATCATTGTTGAGAGAACTTGCGCTAGTGAAAGTATGAACCCTAGGCCTTGTTTTCAAGCATTGCAATACTGTTTTTGCTCACTTTTGTCACTAGTTACCTTGCTTTTTTATATTTTCAGATTACAAAAACCTATATCTACCATCCATATTACACTTGTATCACCATCTCTTCGCCGAACTAGTGCACCTATACAATTTACCATTGTATTGGGTGTGATGGGGACACAAGAGACTCTTTTTTATTTGGTTGCAGGGTTGTTTGAGAGAGACCATCTTCATCCTACGCCTCCCACGGATTGATAAACCTTAGGTCATCCACTTGAGGGAAATTTGCTACTGTCCTACGAAACTCTGCGCTTGGAGGCCCAACACGAGTCTACAAGAAGAAGGTTGCGTAGTAGACATCAAGCTCTTTTCTGGCATCGTTGCCGGGGAGGTGAGTGCTTGAAGGTATATCTTTAGATCTTGCAATCGAATCTTTTAGTTTCTTGTTTTATCACTAGTTTAGTCTATAAAAGAAAACTACAAAAAAATGGAATTAAGGTTACCTCATATTATTCATCTCTATAATGTCTTTCTTGAAAATGATGGATTGGAAAATTGTGCCAAAGTGTTAGAAGAAGAATGCAATAAAATGTTTCGCATAAAATCTTTGAATGATGAGCATGATTGCAATGTTGTTAGTATGAATTCTTTGAATATCCATGATGCTAATGATATGCAAAGCCATAAGCTTGGGGATGCTATGTTTGATGAAGATGATATTTTTAGTCCCCCAAGTTTTGATGAGAATATTTATTATGATGATAGCATGCCTCCTATTTATGATGATTATATTGATGAAAGTGGGTTTGAAAGAGTGTCAACTCTAGGTACTAATGATCCCACTATTTTGGAGGGTGTTGAATCTTTTCACAATATTGATAAAAGTGGATTTGGAGACGTCATGACTTTATTTAGTGATGAATCCACTATTTTGGAAGAGGTTCCAATTGATTATGAGAACAAAGTTGCTATCTATGATGATTATTGTGATGACATGTATGCTATAAAGAATAATGATAACCATGAAACTTGTCATCATGATTTTAATTTTCAATTGGATTATGCCTCACATGATAGTTATTTTGTCGAGTTTGCTCCCACTACTATTCATGAGAATAAATTTGCTTATGTGGAGAGTAATAAAATTTCTATGCTTATGGATCATGAAAATAATGCTTTATGTGATGGTTATATTTTTGAATTCATTCTTGATGCTACTGAAAATTATTATGAGAGAGGGACATATGCTTCTACATATCTCAATAATATCAAGTTTCCTCTCTATGTGTTGAAAATCTTGAAGTTTTGCTTGTTTTGCCTTCCTATGCTAGTTGATTCTTGTTCCCATAAATTGTTTGCTCACAAAATCCCTATGCATAGGAAGTGGGTTAGACTTAAATGTGCTAGTTATATGCTTCATGATGCTCCCGTTATGTTTCAATTCTTATCTTTTATATGAGCATCACTGAAATCATCATGCCTAGCTTAAAAGGCATTAAAGAAAAGCGCTTGTTGGGAGACAACCCAATATTTATACCTACTGTTTTTGTGTGTACACATGATTATTCTACTGTAGTAATCATGTTTTATAGGTTTTGTTTCAATAAAGTGCTAAGTAAAGCCTTTGGGATAGTGTGGTTGATAGTTGATTTGATTCTGTGCGAAAACAGAAACTTTTGCGTCTAGTACAGAAATTCCTATATTTTACAGGAACGTGGAAAACTTCTGGATTTTTTAAAGTTTATTGGTATACAAATTTTATACGTTGTCCTAATTTTTCAAAAAAATTGGAGTAACTAAAGTACGACCTTAATTCAGATCTTTACAGACTGTTCTGTTTTTGACAGATTCTGTTTTTGATGCATAGTTTGCTTGTTTTCTAGTTTCTATGGCTTATATTGCTCAATATAAATTGTAGAAATGATATGGTACAGTAGTAATCATGTGATAAAAATTTTGAATCTTGTCTTGACAGTACCAAAGTGAATGATTTGTTTTATCATACTAACCCATCTCACGAAGTTCCGTTAAGTTTTGTGTGATTGAAGTTTTCAAGTTTTGGGTGAGATATCGATATGAGGAGAACAAGGAGTGGCAAGACACTAATCTTGGGGATGCCCAAGGCACCCCAAGGTAATATTCAAGGAATACCCAAGCAACTAATCTTGGGGATGCCCCGGAAGGCATCCCCTCTTTCGTCTCCAACATTATCGGTAACCTTACTTGGAGCTATATTTTTATTCGTCACATGATATGAGTTTTGCTTGGAGCATCATTTTATTTTATTATTATTTGCTTTATGTTATTTAGATTAATGTTTTTCATCTTTTAGTTCAATAAAAATGTCAAGTATAGCCTTTACCATGCTTATTTTGCAAGTCTCTATGTTACTGTTTTGAAAACAGAAAGTTTTCTATAATTGTCTGAATTCTTATGGAACTTAAGAAAATGGTAAAATCTTGAAATTTTTACACAATGAGTAAACACAAATTTTCTACAGTTTGGTAAATTTTAAGAATTTTTGGAGTTAGGGAAGTATGAGTAAAATTGCACTCTCTACAGACTGTCCTGTTTAGACAGATTGCTGTTATGTTTGCTTGTTTAATGATTCTATTTGAGGATAGGAGTATTAAATATGCAGAGGCATTTAGTATGCAATGTTAAATAATAATTTTAGTGATTTTTTACAGTAGATAATGATAAGGTTTTGCATTTGATTTATACTAACTTTTCTCACAAGTTCTTGTTGAGTTTTGTGTGCATGAAGTTTTTAAGATTTACGGAAACCGTGATATGAGAGGAATTAAGGAGACACAAGAGCTCAAGCTTGGGGATGCACAAGGCATCCCTAGTTAATATTTCAAGAAGTATCAAGCATCTAATCTTGGGGATGCCCCGGTAGGCATCCCACCTTTCTTCGTCAAGAATTATCGGTTAGTACCGGTTGAGCCTAAGTTTTTGCTTCTTCACATGATGTGTGTTATTTTTAGAATGTCATTTTATTTTTATTTTGCTTGCTATTTTAATAAAATACTTAAGATCTACAATTTTATTTATGATAGAGAGTCTTCACATAGCTACTTAATTATTTGACTACTCATTGATCTTCACTTATATCTTTTTGGAGTGGTTTATCATTTACTCGTGTGCTTCACTTATATCCTATGAGTAAATGGTTGAATGAATTGAATATCATAAATCTGAAATTATATATGCTTCATATGCTTATACCATGGGGAGTAATGACTTCACATATAAGAAGTAGAGGTGGTAAATTTATTGAAAGTTAGCAAACATAGTATTGGTCACTTAAACAATTCATGAAAGAATATTGAAGGAAGAGAGATTTCACATATAAATATACTATCTTGGACATCTTCTATGATTATGAGCCCCATTAATTATTTTCAAACTTGAGCAAATTAGTTGAAGTTGGACAAGGAGGACAACATAATGAGTTATGTTTGGGTATATTTGTATAGAAGTTATATTGTTATGGATCCTCCAACATGTGGTGCTTGCTATTTAGAATATTTTGCTAGCCAAATTTCTGTACTAAGCGGGAATACTGCTTGTGCATCCAAAATCCTTGAACCAAGTTTCTTCCATGATTGTCCACCATATCTACCTATATGCGGTATTTACCTGCCGTTCCAAGTAAATTTGCATGTTCCAAACTCTAAACCTTCAAATAATAATCTGTTTTGTATGCCCGAATCGCTCATGTAGCGACTAGGGGCTGTCAGTATCTTCCATGCTAGGTGGGTTATTCTCATGATGAGTGTTGATTCACTTGTCATTCATGAGAACATGGCTGGTAATCGGGATGCCCAGTCCCGTGATCAAAAGATCAAAAACAAAATTTCAAATAATTAAACAAAACTCCCCCAGGACTGTTGTTGGTATGGACGGTACCCGTTGTTTCGGATCAGCCGTGGAGTGTGATTGTTGGTGGAGGGGGAGTAAAAACTTTACCATTCTATTTGGGAACCGCCTATAATGTATCTAGCATGGAAGATAGTGAGAACTCTTGGTTGTTATGTTGACAATGAAAGCATACCTCTCAAAATTATGTTCATCTCTATTTTAAAAGCTTCGAACTCTGGCACCTCTAAAATCCCTGCTTCCCTCTGCGAAGGGCCTATCTTTTACTTTTATTTTTGTTGAGTCAATTCTTATTCCAACCTATTCTTTAGTTGGCAAGCATCATGTGGTGGGGAAAGATCTAAGCATATATGGCCATTCAAATATATTTGATCATGAATTATTATTGTTGACAATTATCTATATGATAAATAAGTTGGGAGGCAAAACACTAAGCCCCTATCTTTTTCTGTGTTCAATGGATGCTATTTGTTCTAAAAATATGCTTTGAGTGGTAGCAATCATGGAAGACTATATGATAGTTGAGTATGTGGGATTTGCTAAATCAAAGCTCTTACATAGACCCTTCCTGAAAATAAGAAGAATTGCAATTGTTTGATGACTGAGAACCTAGTTTGTTAGTTTTCAAGAAAGTTTATTATCTATGCTTTAACATGTGAATATCATGCTAGTTGATCATGAGAAGTTTTATGAGATGAGCTACTGTTTATGATATATAATGATGCTAGAAAAAGTGATTGAAATTATCATTGATCAAACTTGTGCACTTGCTAGCATTCACACTTCATAATTTATTTCTTTTATCATTTACCTACTCGAGGACGAGCAGGAATTAACCTTGGGGATGCTGATACGTCTGCAATGTATCTATAATTTATGAAGTATTCATGTCATGTTTACAACAATTCTATATGATTTTGGTATGATTTGATTAGAACTAACCCGGACTGACGCTTTTTTCAGCAGAACTACCGTGGTGTCATTTTTTGTGCAGAAATAAAAGTGCTCAGAATGGGCTGAAAATTTACGGAGAATATTTTTGGAAAATATAAAAAATACTGGAACAAAAAGATATTGGAGAAGAGTCCCGAGGCAACCACAAGGGTGGAGGGCGCCCCCCCATGTCGCGCCCCCCTGCCTTGTCGTCGCCTCGTGGGCCCCCTTGACTTGTCCCCGACGCCAACACCTCCTATAAATACAAAAACCTCCAGAAATAAACCTAGATCGGGAGTTCCGCCGCCGCAAGCCTCTGTAGCCACGAAAAACCAATCAGGACCCTGTTCTGGCACCCTGCTGGAGGGGGGAATCATCACCGGTGGCCATCTTCATCATCCCGGCGGTCTCCATGTTGAGGAGGGAGTAGTTCACCCTCGGGGGTGAGGATATGTACCAGTAGCTATGTGTTTAATCTCTCTCTCGTGTTCTTGATTTGGCACGATCTTGATGTACCGCCAGCTTTGTTATTATAGTTGGATCATATGGTGTTTCTTCCCTCTCTATCTCTTGTTGTGATGAATTGAGTCTTGCTCTTTGAGGTTCCGTTATGTTGGATTGAGTATTGGATTTGAGAACACTTGATGTATGTCTTGCGATGGGATATCTGTGGTGACAATGGGATGTTCTATTGATTCACTTGATGTATGTTTTGGCACTCAACTCACGGGTTCCCGAGGTGACATTGGGGTAATATATGCATAGGGGTTGATGCACGTTTTCGTCCTACGTTCTCCGATTGAAACTTTGGAGTGATTCTTTGTTGCACGTTGAGGGATTGTTATATGATCCGATTATGTTATCATTGTTGAGAGAACTTGCGCTAGTGAAAGTATGAACCCTAGGCCTTGTTTTCAAGCATTGCAATACTGTTTTTGCTCACTTTTGTCACTAGTTACCTTGCTGTTTTTATATTTTCAGATTACAAAAACCTATATCTACCATCCATATTACACTTGTATCACCATCTCTTCGCCGAACTGATGCACCTATACAATTTACCATTGTATTGGGTGTGTTGGGGACACAAGAGACTCTTTGTTATTTGGTTGCAGGGTTGTTTGAGAGACCATCTTCATCCTACGCCTCCCACGGATTGATAAACCTTAGGTCATCTAGTTGAGGGAAATTTGCTACTGTCCTACGAAACTCTGTGCTTGGAGGCCCAACACGAGTCTACAAGAAGAAGGTTGCGTAGTAGACATCAGGAACCATTGTGGAGGGTGCTGCCAAAGCCAAAAGGATGGAACCGAAGCTCCCTAATTGATTGATTGAAGGAATAGAAAAATGCAACCTCTCTCCTCTTTCTCCCGTGCTTGGACGCATGTATAGTATAGAGCACAGAGTCTACTCCCCTGTCCCTTCTATCACAAATCACAAAGCAGTGAGGCGTCAAATCACAAAGCACGAACGAAGCAACCATCATTTCACTCTTCGCTAACTCCGCTTCTCCATCGTCTTCTTCGAGAAACCACCTTACCGCACTAAGTTGGACGGACGATGCTATTGTGTAGTACTCCCTCTGTTTCTTTTTAGTCTGCATATAAGATTTGGTCAAAGTCAAACTTTATAAAGTTTGACCAAATTTGTAGAACAAATATCAACATCTACAATACTAAAGCTATATGGTATGAAAATTAATTTCATGATGCATCTAACAATATTGATTTCATATTATGAATCTTGATAATTTTTTCTATAAACTTAGTCAAAGTTAACAAAGTTTGACTTTGACCAAATCTTAAATGCAGACTAAAAAGAAACGAAGGGAGTACTAGTACATTTACGCGTCCTTTGGTTCAGCAGACTTCCTGGATGCAAAGAAGGCGGTTGTCTCGGCTTGCAGGCGGCACTTGCGAATGACTTACCGTGGTCTCCCTCAATGGTGTGCTCCATCGAACGCACTTCGCCAAAGCCACAACGTTCGAGATATCATCGACGTCACCGCAATGGGGAAGGAAGTCAAATAGTTACTACCTCCATTTTTTTATTACAAGGCCAGTATCAAAATTACAATTTGCAGAAGGCCACTAACACTAATCGAGGCAAAATTGATGGGGTTTGCCTCGTACTAGCAACCAAGGACATTAATATACCCTTGCATGCATGCAGAAGTGAGAAGGTTGGTTTTCATGGCGCTGCATTAATCAAGCAATGAGGAGTGAGATGGTTAGCTCTTTGGGCGTTGGCGAAAAAAATACGCATTAATTGACACGTCAAACGAGGATTTGTATCGATCAATCCCGCGAAGGAAAACCCCACCTTTGTTTTTTAACACAAGTAGTACGTACGTACTTGTATCCTGTTTGGGTCTAGGCCTTGCATTGCCATACTTCGCCACACATTTTTGCCAACTTGCCTAAAGTTTTCAAAATGAAAAGGAGGTACACTTGCGCACGGCTGTCGCGGTCGCACCGCACCCTCACACAGTCGCTCCTGCACGCCGCAAACCCAACCAAGGGAACGCACCCTCACTGACACGTGCTACCGCATGTGATCAAACCAAACTCAGCCATCCTACCGCTGACACATAATTTTCGTTCATACAGTATGTTTATCCAACCGCATGTTGGGGAAGATCCGTACGGCCCGTGCGGTGGTCTGTTGGGGAAGAAGAAGAGGTGAGGAAGAAGAAGGGTTAGGAGATGTAGGATATTCATCCAATCGTATGAAATGGTCGACTGACCCAAATGATGAAAGTCAGGCGACTTGCATAAATATATGTTTTTACACAGCAAAAGATCCCTAAAAACAACAACATAAAGAAAAGCTATCACTGCTCGCGGAACGAGACGGCCTCGTCATCTTTGGCTGCCGGCGCGAACCAGCCGTAGCTGCCGACGTGTGTCTCCGCACCGTGGTTGTCCTCGGCCTCCAGCTACTTATTCACGCGGAGCGTGCGGGCGCTCTGCACAGACGCGAGCACCGCCCGGTTCACATCCACGACGTTCGGTTCCACCTACAGAAGGGCCTCGATGGCAGTGGCATCTGCACGCTCCGCGTTGAGTTGAGCCTCCAGCGCCTGGTTCAAGTCCAGGACGTCCGGTTCCGCCTACAGGAGGGCCTCAATGGCAGTGGCATCTGCGTGCTCCGCGTCGAGTTGAGCCTCCGCCGCCCGGTTCACATCCACGACGTCTGGTTCCGCCTGCAGGAGGGCCTCGATGGCAGCGGCATCCACGCACTCTGCGTCGAGTTGAGCCTCTGCCTCCCAGTCCTCCTTTAGGATTGCCAGGTTGAACCGCTGGTCCGCCTGCACCATGGGGGACTCGGACGCCGGCACGAAGTCGACGTCCATCGTCTCATACGCATCGGGGGCCTTCTGCGCCGCGACCTCCGCCATGAGCATTGGATCGGCTTCCTCCTCCTCAGAGCTTGGCTCCAGAGAACTCGGGGATTGGCCCACCGCAAAGCGAGCTTGGGAACAGAGGTCTGTGGCGCCGACCGCCGCCACGATTTCTGCGCGGCGCTCCGGCATCAGCATCTTGTAGTACATGATCTTGCAGCGCACCATGGCTTTCCGGCGAACTAGGGGACGGCTGATGAGGGCTAGGGGATCGAAAGGTGGGGGAATGGGCTGGAGAGGAGGTGTGGTTTTGGGGCAGTGGTGACCGGCCGGCAAGTAGCTGGCGTAGGCCGAGCAGCGAAGGTTCTGGTGTGAATAGTGGTTCTGGTGATGACCGGTCAATCGGTTTTGACTGTGCGGAGTTTGCAAAGCCGGACGGCTGGAGCCTGGAGAGTTGTGGGGTGGGATGGGACCAAAGTTTCGGAGATTCACGTGGCAGACGTCCGGACCTCCCTACCGTTCCTGTCGACGACGAGGCGGTGACTTCATAAATCTCAAGATGACTAGCAAGATGCCCGTGCGTTGCACGGAACATCAGGATGCATTTTTTTATGATATCTCGAGAATTTCATCGAAAAATGGTATCTCGAGAATTTCATCGAAAAATGATATCTCGAGAAAGATGAGAGATAAGGTGAGGAGGAGTGGGGCGTGGTGGTGATTGGTGGTCGGACTTATCGGAGGCATGGGGATGGACGACGCCGGCAGCAGCCACCATGCCAGATTGTTCTAGAGGCTTCCTTTTTTAATTACTCAACAATGAAGTTGTGGGAGATAAGGATGAACGATAGAGGTGCGGGTATCCTTTTGCAAAATTTCCATAGTTTGCTTTCTATTCGTCATTGGACGGTCTATATTGCAAGATGGCAGGCACACCATCATCACCGAGAGTAGAGATAAGAGTAGAGATAGAGGTATGACGGCTCAGTCTCTCGAAGGTGCTCATAGGGGTAGGGTGTGCGTGTGTGCGTTCATAGGGGTTAGTGTATGCACACATGTATGAGCGTTTGCATCTGTACTGTGTTAAAAAAAGGAGTACTCGAAGTATGCAAGTTCATAAGGAACGGACGGTGTACATAACTCTTGTCGCGTTCGCGTTGCACCCCGGCACGCTGGACCCTCCACGTCGCTCACCGAATGGATCGCGCTTCATCTTGCGTTTTCGCTCGCTTGTGGGACCGCAGTTGAGAGAAAACCGACGTCCCTCCCCCTCCCCCGCCCGCGTCATTTATACTACTAGAAGAGAGAGAGGTCGGCCGAGTGTTACTAGTACTCCCTCCGTTTTCTGCGGAGTAAATAAAAACGGAGGGAGTATACTACTAGTACTATGAGCACTGCATACTCTACTGCAGATGTTGTCAGTACTCCACTAGTACTACTACTTCTACTACTATTGGACAGGGAGCTTAAAAAAGTTACTATTGGACTGGCTATACGTGGCGAAATCCTAGTAGGAAGAGCATGCGCGAGAACAAGCATTCACGTGTTTGAAAACAAACTGGAAACCATCTCTTTTTGAATACAAATCTAGGTGTACGTACGAATCTAACAATATTGATTGGGCGTTGTTGAATGTTGATACTTTTTTCTGTAAGTTTGATCAAAGTAGAGATACTTTGACTACACATAAAACTTATATGTAAACTAGAAAGGATCGGAGGGAGTATATTGTATGTTCAAAAGCGAAACGAACATTGAATACCCTTTATATATGATTTGCTGATGCTATGATCACCGGTTCAAAATTTTGAATCCGCCTTAGGTATCACACATGCACCCACTCGTTCTCTCTTGGTTTCATCTTGGGGTCCAGAGATCAATTGAAAGAGGACTAGGGTGGGTACAGTACGTTTGTTTCGCTTTTGAACGTACAAAATACTCGCTCCGATCCACACCCCCCTGGGTCATTTCTATCATAGAAACACACAAAACCTTTATCTCCTTGCACGACACACACTTGATCTCTCAACATCAATCGATCTCGTCAAGATGTGTCGGGGCATGAACCGAATGGGATGTCAAAACTAAGATGGGAAGCGACACGTAGTGCAGGCAAAGTGAAACTTTAAACGAACGGTTTGTCTGTATGCATGTCGGACAAATTACAACATTGGAAATACAAGCATGGTCTAGGCCCACATGCGAATGATACTCGGCGGAATGTTCAAATGAGGCATGCAGGAGGATGGACTCGACCGGAGGGCGGCATGATCGATGGAGAAGAGGGTTGGAGAGGAATGAGAAATAAGCAACGCCACATGATTATACTTGAACGGCTCAAATAAACATTAAGTTGTCTCGTTTTCCCTTCTGTCTTGGTCACGGAGTAAGATACTCCCTCCGTTTTTATTTACTCTGCATATTAGGTTTGACTGAAGTCAAACTTCATAAAATTTGACCAAATTTATAGAAAAAATATGAACATTTACAATAGCAAATCTATATGATGTGAAAGTACATTCAATAATGAATCTAATGGTATTGATTTCTTATTGTATATATTATTATTTCTGTCTATAAAGTTTGTCAAAGTTTACAAAGTTTGACTTTCAGCAAAGCTAAAATGCGGAGTAAATAAAAATAGAGGGAGTACGCAGGGACTAGTATAGTTACTACTGCCGGAACATGGTAAGTTGGACCCCTAAATGCGGGCACGGACCGGGCACATCTCAATTATTCCTTCAAACAATCGGACACCTAAATTAGCACACCATCCGGCTACTTAATCAAGTGTTACGCTTCACTAGTTGAAAAGGAAAAGGGTGGTACTATACCCAAAACCACCACACTTGGGGCCAGGGTAACAACTTGGTACTGTACCACATTTGAACCAGGGCACAAAAACCACCTGTTCTGCGCCTAATGCGTAACGCGGAGCACTGACACTCGAATTTGGCCGGGAAAATAGGGAAACCGACATGTGGGGCACACCTGTCGAGATGACGTGGTGCAGACTAGTCCAATGGAGGAGCTGGCCCACGACCTCCTCGCCACCGGCAACCGTTCATGTGGGTCGTGGGGGCCAGCAATGTGGCACAGCTCCCGCACCGCCTCTGGACATGGAGACCGCGGTGAGCGACACGCTCACCGTCGCTGGACAAGCTCGGCTTCAGGGTGCCGAGGGTGGCGTTAGCACTGTGGCACGACCAGCAGATCAACACCTAGCTCGTCGAGGATGCACGAGGCGCCGAAGTGCACGCACGCCGCGACGCGTCCGCGGAGTGTTCTAGCGCGGCCAACTGCATCCCCAGGGCCTGAGACCATGCCAGGTCATCTTGCTTTTTCAATGACATGTGGGGATCGCATGTGAGCAAAGGGCATCTCCAAGGTTGCCATGACCGCACCTGACTACACTGGCACACCAAAAACCCTCGTCCCTCGCGCCATCACGCGGTGCGTTCCCAGCCGGCGCCAGCTGCTCACATTCATGCCATCCGTTCGTATGCCGTCATTAAGAGGCTCGGTGCCCAAGGAACCAACTCCGGTGACTTAATGACGCACCCGAATGCTTGGCCTCACCGGAATGTGCTACTTAAAACGGCAACGCCCAGCTAAACTCCACACCATGCGCATCCTCCTGCTACCTGGCACCACATCCACCATGACCGCGAGCGCGAATGCTCTGCAGGAGAGCTTGTCTTCGGGGATGAAGCTTGAGGTCGCCGCCCTCGCTCAAGTCACCGCTCGCAACACAATAGCAGCGTAGCCGGACGCGGACGCGACCGCACAAGCGGTGGCTACGCTGGCGGCCGACGATGGGAGCACCGTCAGCCACGCGTCCTACTTGCCGTCGTCCAACGTTCGGTGGTGCATGTGGCAGGTGAAGCGACAGACCGTCCACGTCCATCATCATCGAACTCACATCCACCGGCACCGCCGAGGTCGGGGACTCCTCGGAGGATCAGTAGGGCATGGGAGGCGGCAGGGCATGGTGTGCCAACTGGCCGGTCCGTCTCCCGTGTTCTACTCTTCCTCGCCGGAGACCGCACCTTCACTTCACGGGTCTTGAACCCCGCCCCCGTACATGGAGATGGAAGATGGAGGACGTCGGTCGCCGCCGTAGAATAGGTTTAGGGTCGGGTTTCTTTTATTTTTCTATCCTATAAAAGTTCGAAATGTAATGAAAATCTGCCGTGTTTGCATGAATCTCGTCCGGTGTATATGAACTTTCACAATAATAGTAAGATATATTGTAGGAGTATGAAAATATATGGAATGATGATTCGTTTTTGTGTGTATAAACTTAGAAGGTTTGACCCGAGACAAAGCTAACATGCAAACTAAATAAGCACATAGGGTCTACATACACAATTTATCTTAGGCACTCCAATAGTACGTCCACTACACATTCACGCATTTCACATCTTTCTACACATCTACGGGAACCTACGAAAGGGTTAACGTAAATTGCCTCTCTCTCTCCCCCCTCATTTTCATGGTGGTGGGCCCCTCCCTCCCCCCAATCTCCAATCAATAGCCCACATGTTTCACATTACGTTAATTACGTAACTGGGATTACGTAGGTGTAGCATTACTCGTCCTAAAAAAACAACTAAGCCAACCTCCCAGCATATCATGCGGGAAAAGACCCGGCCGCGCCGTTTTAGTCGGGATTACCGGATTACTAGTAGTAGTATCGATGGATTGTGCGAAGCACCAAGTTTAAAAGGAAAAAAGGCGGTACACTCACATCACGCCTGTCACGGTCGCATTGCACCCCTCACACGGTCGGTCCTGCACACGGCTCACACAAATGGAATGCGCTTCGGCTTACCTCTTCACAGACACGTGGGACTGCACTTGGAGAAACCGACCATCTGCCAAACTCCCCCGCCCACCGCGCGAAAATTCCCCCCAAATCCCAAATTCAACCGCCCTTCGGCCAACTAGCCAATAATATTCCCCAAACCCCCCGGCCCCCTCCACTCCATTCGCTCCGCCAAAGCCGCCCTCCCCGCCGCGCTGTTACGTCAGCGCCGCGGTTCATCAAGGGGACGCACGGTGATCCTCTCGCTCCCACAGTACGCTCTCGTAGACTGCCGCCCTCTAGCCACGCCGCCACCGCTAGCAACGTTCTTGTGGAGATGCACGGCGGTCAGCTTCTCCCACGTACGCGCATTCTAGATTGAGGCCCCGTGCATGTCAGAGTAGCATTGAATGTTAGATGATAGATGATGTTAATCTCACTGTTTGCCGAAATAGTTTACAGTCAATATGCTCTGCTTAAGAAGCTTCCTTGCCCTATTCTGCACTCAATCTGCTTAGCTGAGATGGCATGCCACGCCCGATTAGTTGCTAAAATATCCTGCCATATATTTATTGTGACGTAGATTTCCATGGTCTAGTAGCCAATCTGTTAGGTGAAATAGCTCTACACCGTTTTATACTCGATCTTTGTTGCTGAGATGGCCTTCGATGGCTGTGTGCTCGGCCTCATTGACTGCTGAAACAGCCTGCCATAATTTAGCACTCAAATCTGTTTGCTGAATTAGCTTTACATATATTTCGTTACTTAGATCTGCTTGTCCAAATATCTTGCCATAGCTTTAGACATTGACCTAGGTATTTTTTCTGGACTTCATAAAAAAGCATATATGTATTTCCTGTAATATCTAGTAGAAGAACTAATTTGTATGTCTAACAGATGGACAGGACTTGGATAACTTCTGCTTGAAGATTCTCCGCTGCATATGTCGAGGGGGTTGAAAACTTCATGAACTTTATCAGAGCTGAGTACGGTGGTCCGAAATCAGATATGCTCTGCCCGTGTAGCAGTTGTATGAATTCAGTTACAAGACCCTAGTCAACTGTGCAAAATCATCTACACTTGTATGGGATGTCGGTCACATATACTAGGTGGGTTCATCATGGCGAAGCTGTGAACGTCAATGTTACTGACTATGTGGAAGCAGCAGATCACCATCTTGATATGCCTGATGCTCAGGTGGAAGAGGAGGAGGAGGAGGTGGTGGTGGCGGAGCCAGTGAGTTTGACCAACATTGAAACAATGCTTCGAAATGCTCGCGCATTTTGTGAACTTTCACCTGCAGAAGAAAAATGGTGGGCCCGCATGTTGGAACAATGCAACGTGGCTGTCACCCCAGGAAATAAGCTGTCAGCATTCTCAGCTATGGTCACCTTTCTTCAGGTGAAGACATCTGAGTGGATGACCAACAAATTATTCGATGTGATGTTGGCTGCTTTCCGCAAATCTTTCCCAGATGCGTCTGAGCTGCCACACACCTACAGTAAAATGAAGAATTTCCTTCGTGCAGTTGGAATTGGATATGATATGATCCATGTTTGTAAGAATAATTGTGTTCTGTTCTGGAAGGATTATGCCAACTTAAGTGAATGCCCAAAATGCAAATCATCAAGATGGAAAGATGGCGATGTTGTGAAGAGGACTCCTCATAATGTTCTGAGACATTTTCCAATTATACCAAGATTGTAGAGGTTGTTTCATGATGCTGAAACAAGAGAGGATGTACTGTGGCATTCTAGGAACCAGGAGTACAGAGATCAGAATGTAATGAGCCATCCATCTCATGGTAGTGACTGGAAAAGCTTCAATCAGAAACACAAAAAGTTTGCCGTTGACCCGAGAAACATTAGACTTGGCTTAGCTACAGATGGATTTAACCCATTTGGACACCAGAGCCCACATATAGCATGTGGCCAGTGCTTGTTATCCCTTATAACATGCCTCCAAATGTCTGCACCAAAGAATCAAACTACATGATGGCCTTGCTCATCCCAGGTCCAAAAAGTCCTGGAAAGGATTTTGATTTATTCATGGAGCCTCTTGTGGAGGAACTTCAACAGTTATGGAGGGGTGTTCTCACTCGGGACCTATATAGCAGCCCACCAGCTAATTTCTTTCTGCGTGCTGTTATAATTTGGTGCATCCATGATTATCCGGCTTTGGGCACTATGTCAGGGCGAACGACACATGGTTACAATGCATGTGTTCGCTGTGACAAGAATCCGCTGTCATACGCAATACTTAGCAAGATCTGTTACATTGGACACCGTCGTTTCCTTGCCAAGGACAAGCCGTGTCCTACAAAATATCGAAGACATGTGTTCAATGCAAAGCATGAAAACCATGATGCGCCAAAGAGGCTCACCGGCGATGAGTTGCAAGTGGAATTAGAGAAGGTCAGGCATATTACACCAGGAAACCATCCTGATAATGGTAGCGGGAAAAGGAAGGGTGGCAGGGCAGAAGAGAGATTATTGTTTACCCGCAGGTCCACTTTGTGGGACTTGGAGTATTGGAAAGATTTGGATCTGCGGCATAATCTTGATGTGATGCACATCGAGAAAAAATATATGTGACAGCATTATCGGCACACTTCTTAATATTGAAGGCAAGACGAAAGATACCTTAAAATCTAGGATTGATTTGACACACCTGGGTATCAGAAAGGATTTGCAGGTGGAAGATGAAGGTAAACCACGGAATATGGCACCAGTTGTGTACGTCTTGGACAAGGTAAAAAGAAAAGAATTCTACAAGGTCCTGTCACGTGTGAGATTCCCACATGGATTTGCTTCCAACCCTAAAAGGAGAGTCAATGCAGATGGAAACAAGGTACAAGGGTTGAAAACTCATGACTGCCATGTCCTACTTCAAAGGGTTTTACCTGTTATCCTTAGAGGATTGGGCCGCCCTGACTTATACAGAGCAGTTGCAGAGTTGGGACAATTCTTCAAGGAATTCTGCAGTAGAAATATCAGGATAGATGCTTTGGAGCGTCTTAGAGACAAGATACCAACTATCCTATGCGACCTTGAGAAGATATATCCTCCAGCCTTCTTTGATGTGATGGTGCATTTGGCTGTTCATCTACCTGATGAGGCACTACTTAGAAGTCCAGTATAGTATGGCTGGATTTACCCTATTGAAAGGCGGCTAGGCACTTTCAAGGGCTATGTTAGGAATAGAGCTAGAACTGAGGGTTCCATTGCAGAGGCCTACATTGCTACAGAAGCGTTGACATTCTACTCAAAATACATTGAAACAGTTGATCAGCTTAGCAAAGAGGTGGGTGAAGACAATCCCGAGCTCAATGTTTTCGATTGTTCTGTTCGAGTTACAGGGAAGAGTCGACAAGACGACAAACCTAAAGATTTGGACAAAATGGTTTGGTATGTGTTAAATAACTGTCCTGAGATTCTACCTTATATCGAGTAAGTGCTAAGTACTGCAGCTTATACATCGTAATCTACTAAACTTGCAGCACATTCTTATATATTTAGATGTTTGACGTGATCACTATGTTGTGCAGCATCTACAAAAAGGAGTTACTGCCGCAAAATCCAAGAAACATTGACAAACTGGTTATGGCAGGATTTGCGAAATGGTTCAGGAGCCATGTAAGCTTTTGAATTGCACTGTCAGTTTTTTTAATATATTGAGTACATAAGATGATCAGCTTGTCTATTTTCTAACCTTAGGTTAAGAAGATGCGGGAGGATGGGCAGGCAGTTAATGATGCCCTTTACGCACTAGCAATGGGTCCTAATACTCGGGTAAGACATTATGAATCTTGCGTTGTTGGAGATGTGCGCTACAACACCCTTGCACGCGACGAAGGCAGGAAGACACAAAACAGTGCCATCATGAGCACGGATAAGTACGGCAAAGAGACAACTGAAATGTATGCTAACATAAAGACATTGTTCAGTTGCAGTATATCTCCAGTTTCGAGGTTCATCGGTGTGTGGTTCTGTTGTGATGTCGTTGGTATAACCTGTTTTCCAGGATCGCAAAACCCAGAGCTGATGATTATTTCAAATCAATCAATGTCAAGGCGGCGTACCAGACCGACAAGCCTTTTATTTTGGCAAATCAAGCAACATAGATATTTTTCTTGGAAGACACATATGCACGTAGCGATGATTGGAGAGTATTGCAAAGGTTTGAGCAGTGGAATTCGTTTAATGAAGTTGCACAACAAGATGATGCTTACACTGCTCCTGATGTAGAAGATTCCACAAATGTTCCTAATATCTTTGAGAACCATCATGTCAATGACGCTGGCGAAAATATTGCTTGTCGGGCTGTGGACATACGAGAGTTGATCAATAAGACGCCAACGTTCGAGGACATTGAGGATGAAGAAGAAGATGACACTGGGGGGAATTACGATTCAGACTGATACACATGGCGAAGATGTTGACGATGTTGCTGCGGATGATGATTAGATTGCTTTTGCCATATTTGCCTCTCAGAAGACGACTTTTTATCTACTATGTGAAATTGTGTTTGCTATGACAACTGAAACCTGATGAAGTTGTTGTTTAGTATTTTGCTGTGAGACATCACTTATTATGTATGTTGATTTGTGTTTGGTGATTGTACGATGACTAAAACATGATGACATTGTTGTTTAGTTGTACTCATATTTGGTTGTGAAACTTGTATTTGATGACATAGTTTGCTGTTGGACTGCAATTTGCTCCACGTCTTCGAATGGGCACGAAGCTGACCCGACAGGGCCTCTGCTAATTTATTTATTTATTTATTTATTAGCAAAAGGGCCTCTGCTATTTATTTATTTATGAGCAAAAGGGGATACCCCCCCGATTTCCGTTAATAGAAATCATTAGATGTTCACAACACTAAGCCCAGCCTGCTAAATAGGTTTCATTCATTACTAGTTTCAGCAAAGTGCTCATGTCATAGCCACTGAATACATCACGAGTGCTACATACACTGCAAATAAAGAGACAATCATCCTACAGAGCACATCAATTTTGCCCATTATCTTCACAAGCTCTTTCATCTCCTCATTGCTGTCAAGGCCGTTCAGCAGCTGTTGCTTGGCCATGATCAGAGGAACCGCATCTTTAACCTTCTGCTCTACATCTTCCTCTTATGTCGTTCCTTCAGTTACTTGTCCAACACCCCAACCTGTTGGTATTGGGATTCCTCGGCTAACCAAATAATCAGCGTAGTTCCATTCCCCCACATTAGCAACTTCCCAGAAATACAAATCACATGAATCTTCCCTTTTCTGCATGAATCAAATTGGAAGATCATCAACCAAACTATTAAAAAAATCAGCAACTGAAAGCAGCGGAACAACACTTAAACATATTATTACCCCATGATTCGTGCATTTGTAGAAGACTCGGCCAGGGTTGAGGATTGTGGTTGAGACGCGACGGATGACTCTGCATGATTTGCAGCAGTGGCACCACACCAACGGCAGTGGGTTGCGATGAGCAACCGGCTGTGATGCGTGTGCTGACGGGGGTGTGATGAGACCCACAGGCGATGGTACGGGTGGCGACTTGGTGCATATCTGGTTGTTGCCAGCTGAAGAGCAGGTGGACGAGCCGCCACCGGACATGGCTGCTGCGGCCAGAGCTTCTGATACTAGGCAGAGTAAGTAGAGAAGAGGAGAGGCGAATGTTGGATATGTCAGTTTCATTACTTGCAGAGTAGCATAGCACCATATATAGTCATAGTCTAGGTTTGGATTCGAACCAGCTATAGGAGCACGTCCCTCTTTTTTATAACACTCAGCAACGTCTCTTTACTGGTACACTAGCTTGTTCTGTACATCTGTACGCCTTCTCAAGTCTTTGATTTTTTTTGCGAGGAAGGAAGGAGGAGAAAATTGAGAGTTCCTGGGACTCGAACCCAAGACCTCTCGATTGAAAACCAAGGGTGCTAGTCACTTATGTGGTGAACCTTCCCGAGGAGGAGGACGACAAACGAACGCATTTTCCTCACAGTTTTAGTTGCGACGCAAGATCAAACGGTCGTAGTTTTGGGAATGTTATCTGGCGAACGAGCCCAGCTTTTGTTTTCTTCCTATATATAAAAAAGTATGCTACTTGGTGTCGGCTTAGTCAACAAACGAGTGTGCCAACCTTGACCAGTGGATTGACATTCAACGTCTGCGTGTTTCTTCAGTCTCTTCTTCCTCCAGCCGCCAAAGCCAAACCAGCGTCGGCGGGACTGCCTGCTCCCGCCTCCCACGGCTGGCTGTGCTGCCGCGCACGCATCGTGGCCACATCGCACCCTAAAACTCTGCGCATCTTCCCCGGCTCCTGTTTGTTCTTGTCTGAGGCCTCACCATCGTCCTTCGCCTTGGTTCACTCGCTGCGGCGCCGCCCTCCAGTGTTGTCAACATGGTCAACAACCGAGAGGAATAAGGAGATGAATGGACATGGTGAGGATGACAGTAGGGACCCACCAGGATCATGGCAGTAGGCAAGCAAGTGCCTCCTTTATTACAAGAAAAAAAAGGGTTCCTCCTGATGGTTTCCTAACATCTGGGTCGCACACCACTGTCAACGTAGTCAATAAGCGAGATAACTGCACAAGGAGCGGCAGACACCCGGGACCCAGCAGCGTGCGCAGTATTTTTTTCGGGACGGAGAAGGGTATCAACTGGGTTGTGCGGGAGCTGTGGCCTATCTAGCCCAGGATTTTATTTCATATGTTTACCACATGACCAGCCCAGTTTTTTTTCCTTTCTAAAAATGGCTAGCCCAGCTATTTTGTTTTTTGCAGAATAACCAACATAGGCCTACTTGCTTTTCTACGCCCTGCTGGGCCAGAAATCTTTCAAGACGAGGAGGGATGCATTCGGGCTTGCCCAGAAAATGGGCTATAAGTAATAAGAAATGAGATGTAAAATGAAAAAATACAGCAAACAGGCAATTAGTTCCAAAATACTTTTTTCTTTCGAATTTTGGTATTTTAAATTTCATTGTTTTTGTGCAGGTAAAATTTCGTTGGATTTAAATTAAGGTATGTTTAGTTTTTAAATTAATTTGAATCTGGCTAGAAATTTTGGGCAGTATGCTGTTTGGGACAGATTTGGAGGCTGACTTGTGGGTCTACTAGGTTGACGTGTACGAAAGGCTTTGTCAACTTAGTCCACAAACGATTCTAGCAGCAGCGACCGTTGGATGTTAATCCAACGGCCGTGCTGCTTCTTCAATATCTGATCTTCTTGCTCCAGCCACCCAAACCAGCGCCGGTGGGACTGCCTGCTCTCGCATCCCGTGGCCGTCTGTGCTGCCGCACAGGCCGCACCGCCCCACCCTACTCCATCGTTGGCCAGGCCATTCCTCTACTCACCCACACCTCCTGTTATTTTCCGGTGATGGCAGCTGAACCAGTAAACCCTCGTACTCCCCACCACGTGGGCAACCACTACCGAGTCTTCCCCGGCTTCGGGTCGTTCCCTTCCTAAGCCTCACCGTCGTCCACCGCCCTGGTGCTCTCGGTGCAGTGTGGTCAACATGGTCAATGAACGACATCCATCGGAAGAGGACTGTACGTGGAGAGGCTGGCAGCTGGGTCCATGGCTGCATGCAAGGAAGTGCCTCCTTATTACGCGCAAAATAATGATTCCTCCACCTGACAGCAGGGACCCACCGGAAGGGCCTCTGTATTTCATGAAAAAAAACGTTCCTCCCGCTGACAGCTCGGACCCACCAGCTATATCTTCGCATGCAAGGAAGTGCCTCCTTATTACGCACAAAAAAATGAATACTCCCCCTTCTATCTGGGACCCACCATAGTTGGAGACTGACTTGTGGGCCTACTAAGTTGATGCAGACGGAGGGCTTTGTCAACTTAGTCAATATGAACGATTCTAGATCCAGTGAGCGTACGTTGTCCATCCAACGGCCGTAGTGCTTCTTCAACCTCTGGCCTTCTTGCTCCAGCCGCCCAAACCAGCGCCGGTCGTGTCGCCTGCTCCTGCCTCCCATGGCCGACTCTGCTGCCGCGCAGGCCTCATCGCCCCACCCTACTCCCATCGCTGGCCTGGCCATCCCTGTACTCACCCAGACCTGTTGTTATTCTCCGGCGACGGTAGCCTCACACTGCAGCCCAACCAATAAACCCTCATACGCCCCTCCACGTGGGAAACAACTGCCGAGTCTTCCCCGGCTCCGGGTCATTCCCTTCCTAGGCCTCGTCGTCGTCCGCCTTGGTGCTCTCAGCATGGTGTGGTCAACGTGGTCAAGGAACGACTTACATCAGAAGAGGAATGTACGTGGAGAGGCTGACAGTTGGGTCCACGGCCGCAGCAAGGAAGTGCCTCCTTATTACGCGACAAAATAATGATTCCTCCACCTGACAGCAAGGACCTATCGGAAGGACCTCTGTATTTTGGCTTAGCTGTATTTTGCGAAAAAAACGTTTTCCCCCTGACAGCTGGGACCCACCAGCTATATCTTCGGACGCAAGGAAAGTGCCTCCATATTAGGCACGAAAAAAGATGAATCCTCCCACTGACAGCTCGGACCCACCATCAATAACTTCGCACACAAGGAAGTGCGTCCTTATCCTCCCTGAAAGTTGGGACCCACCTGGTCGAAGCGTATGTAGCGTTGTCGTGAACGTGTACGTACATACTGGTCGATCGGTCTCTCTGCAACGATGAACTGTGGCCGAGCAAGCAGCAGCACGTGTAGTAGTAGAGCCCCCGACATAGCAGTTCAGGCAGTCCCTTCTAAACCATGTACACGTATGTACAACCACATGCCAAAAAATACGGCCACGTACATACATACGGGCAGGGTCTCAAACGCGTACTCGCGCATACGTACGGCCAGGGCTCGTGTACATGGAGAGGCAACGGACGGCAGCAACGGCGTCTTGTTCATCGGGCAACCAACCGGCTGGGTCGGAATGGAGAAACAATGTCATGTTCATCGGGAGGCAATAGACTGGGTCGGAATGCGTCCTGTTCAATGTGAGCCAACTGGCTTGGACGGAACAGCCGAAACGGGGTCTAGCGTACCGCAGTACGGAGGAAACGGCCTTCTGTTCGACCGGCTATGGTCGAAACGGCATCCTGTTGATCGGGAGGGGTGTGGCGTACCACAAAACGGAGGAAACAGACTTGTGTTGGAGCGCTACGGTCAAAACGGGGGTCTTGTTCATCGGGAGGGGTGTGGCGTACCGCAACATGGAGGAAACGGACTTGTGTTGGAGCGCTATGGTCGAAACGGGGTCCTGTTCATCGGAGGGGTGTGGCGTACCGTAAAACGGGACTCCACGGGCTACTGTCCACCCACTGTCGACTTGCTTCAGCCTCCACCTACACTGTTCATCCACCGTGCCTTCCTCCTGCCTCTACCAGCCACTGTTCATCCACGGGCTACTGTTCATCCAGCCCTCCACCGGCTACTGTTCAACCAACCCTCCACAGGGTCCTGTTCATCCACCCCCAACCAGCTCGGCTGTGGCGGCCTCCTCTTGGGGTCCTGTTCATCCAGCGGCAACGGCCTATATACTACCACGGGGTCCTGTTCATCCAACCCCAACCACGTACGTCTCGACTCGTTCAACTGCAACCCCCACATTCACTATTCATCAAGAGGCAGCAGGTTCAATCGGCTTCAGTAAGCAGTAGCAGCAGCAGCGATCAATCGCTCGGGTTCAGTTAGCAGCAGTAGCGAAGGAATCGCTCGGGTTCAGTTAACAGCCAAGGGATCGATCGCTTGGGTTCAGTAACGTAGCTAGTGCAATCGCTCGGGTTCAGTAAGCGAACGCCTCGCTCGGGTTCAGTTAGAGCCCAACACCTCGCACACACGTGCATACATGTATGAGAGAAACGTGCAATCCCTCCGTGAATCGCTCGGCCCCGACCACCCACCGTAACCGGGAACTCCCCGAAATTTTCCTCGCCCTCGCTTCTACCATGATTTTTTCCGTCATGGACGGCCCAAAGAATGTCATGCAGGTGCGTCTCCGGTCCGCCCAGGACGAAAAGCCCATTTTCTGTCATGATTTTTTGCCATAGAAGTAGGAGCCCGCCACATCTATGATGATACCGGGTATTGTCACAATTATCGTCATAGAAGTGTCATAAGCTTGACAGAAAAAAAATTTGTTCGGCCCAAAATGTCACGGATGTGTCTTTTTTTTGTAGTGATATCTCGCTGGTTATGGATAGCTCCTTAGAGGAGGATTCAGAGACAGATGACCAGTCCTATCCCCCCCCCCGAGGTGTATGCTCTAACTTGGCAGGGTTATGCTGCTCATATCGTGCGTATGGTGTCTTGCATTGCTATGTCATTTGCTTAGTTTAGACATGCTTTGTGTGAATGCCACCTGTTTAGTGTCTAATTACCATATATGTGAATTATGCAATTCCATCTTGTTGCAAGACATTATATATGTGAATTATGCAATGCTATCTTGTTGCAAGGCATTATATATGTGAATTATGCAATGCCATGATGTTTAGCCAATCATCATATATGTGAATTATATCATGCTACCCTTTTTTTGTATTACGTATTCCATTTGTCGACAACGTTTGTATATTCAACTACTCTTCCTATGCATCAGCCATTTGAAGTGGTGATGGAAGTATCTGGAGTGAAAACAAGGTCTTCAGAGCAGACAATGCTACCTGCTGAAACAGACATCTTGCTGGTTACAGATAGCTCCTCAGAGGAGGATTCAGAGACAGATGACCAGTCCTATTTCCCCCCTAAGGTCTATGCTCAAACTAGGTAGGGTTATATTACTCATATCATGCATATGTTGTCTTGCATTGCTTAGTTTTTACATCATATATGTGATTGCCATCTACTTACTTGCTTAGTATATATATATAAATCATATATTTGAATTATATCGTGCCATCTTGTTTACATAGACAACATCTATCTGAATTATGGCATGCCAACCCATTTAATAAAGACATCATATAGTTATATCATCTCATTCTGTTTAGTGTTTACAGTCATCATATTTTGAATTATGTCATTCTATCCGTGAATTATATCATGCTATCATGTTTCCATGGGCCGTATGTGAATTATGGCATGCCAACCTATTTAATAAACACATCATATAGTTATATCATGCCATCCTGTTTACATAGTCATCATATTTTGAATTATGTCTTTCTATCCTGTTTAGTTAGCCATCATATATGTGAAATTGTGTCATGTTATCCTGTTTAGCTAGCCATCATATATGTGAAATTGTGTCATGCTATTCTGTTTGGTTAGACAACATAAATGTGAATTATTTCATGCCCTCTTTTATTCCCCACTATCCATTGCACCTGTCTATCATACAATGTCTGTACATTCAATTACTTTTCTTTTTTATCAGCCATTTGAATTGGAGGGGGTGATGGCAATATCTAAGGGAGTAACAACAAGGTCTTCAGAAAAGATAGTGCTACCAGTCGATGCAGATAGAACCACGGTTGTACTTGCCCAAGAACCAGCCCCACCACACATAACCCAGACTCTCGCAGATTGTACCCCTACCCAGTTGGACAGAGAACCAGCTACACCCCTTCTAACCCCAACCCCAGCAGATAGTAACCCAGTTCTAGTTGACACAGCACTGTCTCCACCACAGAGCACCCAAACACGAGCAGTTAGTAAGGCAACTGCAGTGCCCAAAGCACAAGGACCACCACTCCGAACCCCAACTCAATGCTTAAAGCAGAAGAAGAATTGTTCTCAGGTCAGGTTCTGTAGCTATGGTTCATACTCCTTTGCTCTTGCATCACTGTATTTACTCATACCAACTATTTTCAAATTTGAAGGATGGAATTGAAACTCCAATGGCGCAATAGGTATGTTTTAAACCTGTTTCTTTAAATGGTTTGCTGTTGTAACTTGCTCTATGTTGATTTCAGTTTCAATTGAATAAACAGTTATGTCCTCATGTCATGCATATTACAAGTGTTGTTATTGTTGTGTAGTTTGCCACACTTATATTCTGTCTATGCTGCTTTGTCTTAAATAGATATTATTTGAACTGTGTCTCTATCTTGATTTGGCAACAAAAACTAGAATGATATAGACCATACAGTGCCCATGGTACATAGATATATGTTTGTTTCATGCTGTTATCCTATCCACTTTACTACTGAACTGATTTTCCAAAATGAGTTTCATATACAACATGGTAAACCTGTGATGTGTCTGCTTGTTTCTCTTTTAGAATGCGGACAAAATATTGGAGAAGAGTACCCCGTTATGCAATGGTAAAGGAAGTAATGCAGATAAGGTTCAAGATAGTGAGACATCCCTGTTGGTCTCCAAGAAAGCTGATTAAAACTATCTTGACGATAGTGAGACAACCCCAAAGTCATGTCTTGATGTAGTGTTCGAGTTACTGGCCACTACTGCTGGCACAAGCTCTTCGAACTCGCTGCCTGAATTAGTTCATCTTCTTGAGTCTCAACTTCAAGTTTAAAGACATCGATCAGATGTGCTGTGACACGAAGCCGAAGGACTGAGGAAGTCCTTGCAGAATTCAGATGCATACTTTCTGGTGCAACAGCAAGCGCTGGAGGATTTAAGCGCCAAACAAGAGAAAGTTAATAAGCTTGCTAAGCATCTTGCCAGCATGCTGGGTACCCAGGATATTGTTTCTTGAGCTCTTCTGAAGTGGTTTTAGTTCTGGACTTGTTTTGCTACGGCGTTTATTTGCACTGGTCACCAACTTTGACAACCAGTGTATGTGATATGCTGCTTTGTTCCCTATATTTGCACTGGTGGCGAACTTTGATGCCCAGTGGATGTAATATGTGTAATAGCCGTAATAGCCTAGCATTAGTTGCTTGCTTATTTATTTCCTTATTGTCTTGTTTAGTTGTTTGCTTGTAGTCACTGCAGTTCTTTTTCTGCGTTTTTCTAGTGGCCACAATAACCTATTTTTGATAACTAGGCCACAATAACCATGGGCAACATACGGACCATTGTAACCATGGACCTGCTACCTGCTGTAGTGACCATGGGCCTCCTATGGGCCGTAGGATCCATGGGCCCTCGACGGGCCATATAATCAATGGGCCTTCTACGGGCCGTATGATTGATTGGCTAAACATGGACCGTACTATTTGTGGACCAATAACGATCCGTAAACGGGCTAGAGTGGAAATCGTGTGTTTATGGCCCGACTATAACGGGCCGTTAATAGGCCGAAATCTATAACGGGCTTAATTCTATTGACAGGCATCATGGGTCGTTAATGGGTCGTATTTTATGACGCTATGAAAATAGCCCAACGGGTTAACCGGCCACAAACGGGCCGACTGTAACCACGGGCTGAATTTGGCCCACAAGCGGAACAGGCCAGTAACGGACCGTAAGTAACCGAATGCTGGAGATGAGCCCAAGAATAAATGGGCCCCTAGAAGGCCAAAAGGTAACACGGGATGGAAACGGCCCAACAGAATAATGGGCCACTAATGGGTGTAAAGCGATACACTATTCATTATGGGCCAGTTTCACCACGGGCCTTGAATGGGCCCAGAGTTACAAAGGGCCTCGCATGGGCCGAAAGACGTCATGGGCCATACATGGGTCAGAAGTTACAACGGGCTGGAATCATATTGGACGGCCCAGATGACACTACTGGGCCCAATTCGGATAGGCCATAAAGGGCCGTGAGTTAGCGGGTTGTAAATGGGCTATATGCGAACATGCCCTTAACAGGCTTTCCGTGGGCCGGCACGCTACATTTTTACCAAGTCAAATGAGCCGGCCTTTTCACCTGAATGGGCCCTTGTTGGGCCTTGCCACGCGTCGACGTATCATAGGCGCCTCCTGTCCAATGAGTGGATGACATCTATCCCAACGCAGAGCTGACACGTGGTTACGACAGCACAGGTCGGTTACCTTTGACGAAAGCACTTCCGTGACGCACTATTGATCATGATGGAAGTGAAGTGGACACTTCCATGATGATAATTTTGGTATTGTCATGGAACACTTCTACGACAGCACAGGTATGACTATCTTGATTCTGTCATAAAATCGTCATGGATGTACATACATGACAGAAAACATGACCTACTGTGACAAACACGTATCATCACAGAAGTGGTTTTTTTGTAATGTCACAGGTTCTTGTAAACAATGGACGTATCCCAAGAGCGATTATCCAACTATCCTTGACCGTGGACACGGCTATTCGAATAGTTTTACTCCCGTGTCAGCCACAACCCGTGGTACTTCCAGTACCTGGGGTGAGCACCCGATCACTATCTTCCCCTAGTCGTGACTAACATAGAGTCCACTCGATTGGTAACAGCCCCCACGCCAACATTCTCACAATTTATCATTGTCTCCGGAGCCTCGCTACCAGACATATCGCAGAACCACGCACGAAGGTACCAACGGTGTGTCCGGTGCCCTGTAAAAACAGTCATGGCCGCCTATCCAAGCACGACCCCATCCCGAGAGTGACCACGCTGTCGGATTCAGGGCTACGCAGACCCAAGAATGGTTCGAACTCTGGGGCGTGTGCGAAGAACTCAACCTATCCGGCCAACCAACTCGTCGCCCCACGGCCAAGCTCGATGAACAAGGAAGAAGATGGACATAGCAATTTACCCAGGTTCGGGTCACCTTGCGGTGTAAGACCCTACTCCTGCTTTGTGGTGGATTTGCCTCACGAGGGGCTGAGGAAGAACAAGTACAAGGGATGAACAGCCTTGTGAGGTCTGCTCTGGTGAGGGAATGAGTCAAGAGGTTCGGATCGGATCCCTTCTATGGTGGTGGCTAACCTATATTTATAGTGGCCATGGTCCTCTTCCCCAAAACGTAGGCGGGAAGGGATTCCACAACGGCCAATTTGAAAGGGGACAAGCAGTACATCTTATCCTGACGAATGCTGGTCTTCTCCTGCAAAGCTTCTGGTCGTGACGCTACGGTGGGCTTGGCGATGACATCCGTCCTGCCGAGCTGGTGACCTTGGTCTTGTTGCACCGGAATGGAAACCTTTGCCCGAGTCCTCGGGAACCCATGCCTGCACTTGCCTCCTTAGCACCAAAGAGGAAACTATCTTCTCTGCGCCCGCTGGCGCCTGCCTGGCCTTGGTCATCATGGCTTGCATCACCGCAACCTCATGAGGTGGGGCACCTACATAGGAATCTCCGCTCCTCAGGAGGTAGCCCGAGGAGGTCGCTCCCTTAGGAGGTCTTGGCGTCATCCGCCTCGCGAGGCTCGGCCCCTCGCGAGGGTCTTGTCTTGCTAGTCTTTGTATATGGGTCATACCAGGCTGTCGATGGAGCCACGCCGTGTCCCGCAAGCAGGCAAGTCTGGGTACCCCGGTTCCCAGAACGCCGACAGTAGCCCCCGGGCCCAAGGCGCGCTCGAACTTGGCTCCGAAGCAAAGCCAAAGGGCAAGGGCGAAGCGCCGCGGGCCCCAATCGCCTGCGGGCCAGGCTGATGCATGGCACTTGATGGGACGTGGGCGTCTCCGCTTCCCCACGTCGCCTCGACAACTGCCCGACTTGACAACTGCCTGGTGCATGCAGAAAGGCCATCATTGCTTGGAATGTGAGGGGCCGCCGGTTGGCCTTCCCTCAGCTATAAATGGGGGAGGGGGCGGAGCCCCCAGCCCATCTTCATTTCCTGTCGCTCACTCCTTCTTCTTCTTTGCCATGCTGCCGTCTTACCGAAGCACCCATGGCGCTGGTGAGGAGGTTCTCGGCCGCCGAGAAGGGAAGCCCCCCTCTGGCAGGACCGGAGTTGCTCCCGCCAAAGAAAAGGCATGGTTGCCCTCGCGATGCCACCGCGGCGCCCATGGCAGCACGACCCTGGCATGAAGGAGCTCCACCGGGCTTCCCGGTCGGCGTGAATGTTCGTGCACATAGCCCCGCCCATGGGGGCGGCCGCGGGAGTCACGAGGGACAGGGCCATGGACGAGAACAAGCGGTGGCCGCGCGACCACCTTGCCCGCAAGCCCATGCATGCAGCACGGCTCACGAGTTCATGGTGTGGGCGGCGATGCTGCCGCGCACGTGGATCCAGCTTCCGTGGTCCCTGGCGGGGAAATACCGCCCAGGGGGCCCGTCGAGTTGTGGCTGCAACACGACGGCTGCTGCAGCCAAGCTTCAGAGGCGGAGGTTGAGGCCGTCTACTCCGGCGATGTCTCCATGACCCGAGGGTGGGGCGTGATCGCTCGCGCCTGCAACTCAGAGGGGAGGCACGCCATCCACTTCAAGTACGATGGGGCGTCGACGCTCTTCTTCAAGGTCTTTGGGGAGGATGGCCGGCGTCTGGAGTGCTGCCCCAAGGGAGGCAATCAAGACGGCGACCAACCTCCAGGCCGGAGCGGCGGCAAGGCGGCGAGCGGTGAACTTGCCCTTGGCCTTGTCCGCGACTCCTCCGGTAGCAGCAGCATTTCCTCCGGACAAGGCTCGAGTGACGATGACAGCTACGAGCCGCTGCGTCGCCGCACCCGGTCCTAGAGGAGGAACGGTGCCATCCTGGCATCATGGGTGACGCTGCCTGGGCTGCATGAAGGAATTATGCCCTAGAGGCAATAATAAAGTTGTTATTTTATATTTCCTTATTCATGATAAAGGTTTATTATTCATGCTAGAATTGTATTGATCTGACACTTAAATATATGTGTGAATACATAAACAAATACCGTGTCCCTAGTGAGCCTCTACTAGAATAGCTCGTTGATCAAAGATGGTTAACGTTTCCTAACCATGGACATGTGTTGTCATTTGATAACAGGGTCACATCATTAGGAGAATGATTTAATGGACAAGACCCATCCGTTAGCTTAGCATAATGATCGTTCAGTTTTATTGCTATTGCTTTCTTCATGTCAAATACATATTCCTTCGAATATGAGATTATGCAACTCTCGGATACCGGAGGAATACCTTGTGTGCTATCAAACATCACAACATAACTGGGTGATCATAAAGATGCTCTACAGGTATCTCCGAAGGTGTTTGTTGAGTTGGCATAGATCGAGATTAGGATTTGTCACTCCGAGTATCGGAGAGGTATCTCTGGGCCCTCTCGGTAATACATATCATAACCTTGCAAGCAAATGACTAAGGAGTTAGTCATGAGGTGATGTATTATGGAACGAGTAAAGAGACTTGCCGGTAATGAGATAGAACTAGGTATAGAGATACCGACGATTGAATCTCGGGCAAGTAACATACTGATGGACAAAGGGAATTACGTATGTTGTCATAACGGTTCGACCGATAAAGATCTTCGTAGAATATGTAGGAGCCAATATGGGCATCCATGTTCCGCTATTGGTTATTGATCGGAGAGGTGTCTCGGTCATGTCTACATAGTTCTCGAACCCATAGGGTCCGCACGCTTAACGTTCATTGATGATATAGTGTTATATGAGTTATGTGATTTGGTGACCGAATGTTGTTTGGAGTCCCAGATGAGATCACGGACACGACGAGGAGTCTCGAAATGGTCGAGAGGTAAAGATTGATATATAGGACAATGGTATTTGGACACCAGAAGTGTTTCAGGACGTACCGGGAAGGAATCGGGTCACCGGAAGGGGTTCCGGGCACCCCCCGGCAAGTTATCGGCCTTATGGGCCAAAGGAGGGGACAGACCAGCCCACAAGGGGGCTGGTGCACCTCCTCCCTTGTTTGGCCAGCCCTAGGGAAGGAAAAGGGGGAGGGCTAGCCCCTCCTGCCTTTCCCTCTCATGGGAGAAAGGAAAAGGGGGGGCGCCACCCTCCCCTGCCTTTCCCCGCGCTCCAAATAAGGAAAGGGGGCGCGGCTTGGGAGGGACTCCAAGTAGGATTCCTCCTACTTAGGTGCCTCCTTTGGCTGCTCCTCCCTCCCTCCCACCTATATATATGTGGGAGGAGGGCGCCTAGCATATAACAGATCAATTGTTAGCCGTGTGCGGCGCCCCCTTCCACCGTTTACACCCCCGGTCATATTTTCGTAGTGCTTAGGCAAAGCCCTGCGGAGATCACTTCACCATCACCGTCACCACGCCGTCGTGCTGACGGAACTCATCTACTACCTCGCCGTCTTGCTGGATCAAGAAGGTGGAGGACGTCACCGAGCTGAACGTGTGCTGAACATGGAGGTGCCGTACGTTCGGTACTAGATCGATTGGATCGCGAAGAAAGTTCGACTACATCAACCGCGTTGTGAAATGCTTCTGCTTACGGTCTACGAGGGTACGTAGACACACTCTCCCCTCTCGTTGCTATGCATCTCCTTGATATATCTTGCGTGTGCGTAAAAAAAATTTGTTTTCCATGCAACGTTTCCCAACAGTGGTATCAGAGCCAGGTCTATGCGTAGATGATATGCACGAGTAGAACACAAAGAAGTTGTGGGCGGTGATGTTCATACTGCTTACCACCAACGTCTTATTTTGACTCGATGGCATTGTGGGATGAAGCGGCCCGGACCAACCTTACATGTCCACGTACATGAGACCGGTTCCACTGACTGACATGCAACTAGTTTTGCATAAAGGTGGCTGGCGGGTGGCTGTTTCTCCTACTTTAGTTGAATCGAATTTGACTGCGGCCGGTCCTTGAAGAAGGTTAAAACAGCAAACTTGATAATTCACCGTTGTGGTTTTTGCCATAGGTAAGAACGGTTCTTGCTAGAAACCCGTCGCAGCCACGTAAAACTTGCAACAACAAAGTAGAGAACGTCTAACTTGTTTTTGCAGGGTATGTTGTGATGTGATATGGTCAAGACAAGATGTGATATACGTTATTGTATGAGATGATCATGTTTTGTAAGTTATTAGCAACCGGCAGGAGCCTTATGGTTGTCTCTTTATTGTATGAAATGCAAACGCCATGTAATTGCTTTACTTTATCGCTATGCGTTAGCAATAGTTGTAGAAGCAATAGTTGGCGAGATGACCACGACGCAACGATGGAGATCAAGGTGTTGAGCCGGTGAGGATGGAGATCATGACGATGCTTTGGAGATGGAGATCAAAAGCATGAGATGATGATGGCCATATCATGTCACATATTTTGATTGCATGTGATGTTTATCTTTTATGCATCTTATTTTGCTTAGATCGACGGTAGCAGTATAAGATGATCCCTTCACTAAATTTCAAGATAAAAGTGTTCTCCCCGAGTATGCACCGTTGTGAAAGTTTGTCGTTTCAAGACACCACGTGATGATCGGGTGTGATAGACTCTACGTTCACATACAACGGGTGTAAGACAGTTTTACACATGCAGAATACTTGGATTAAACTTGACGAGCCTAGCAAGTACAGACATGGTCTTGGAACACTGGAGACCGAAAGGTCGAACATGAGTCATATAGTAGATATGATCAACATGAAGATGTTCACCATTGAAGACTACTCCATCTCATGTGATGATCGGACATGGTTTAGTTGATTTGGATCATGTATCACTTAGATAACTTGAGGGATGTTAATTTAAGTGGGAGTTCATTAGTAATTTGATTAATTGAACTTAATTTATCATGAACTTAGTCTTGATAGTTTTTGCATATCTATGTTGTAGATCAATAGCTCGCATATAGCTCCCCTGTTTTATTTTGATATGTTCCTAGAGAAAACTAAGTTGAAAGATGATAGTAGCAATGATGCGGACTAGGTCCGTGATCTAAGGATTATCCTCATTGCTGCACAAAAGAATTATGTCCTTGATGCACCACTAGGTGACAGACCTATTGCAGGAGTAGATGCAGACGTTATGAACATTTGGCAAGCTCAATATGATGACTACTTAATAGTTTAGTGCGCCATGCTTTACGGCTTAGAACCGGGACTTCAAAAATGTTTTGAACGCCATGGAGCATATGAGATGTTCCAAGAGCTGAAATTGGTATTTCAGACTCATGCTCGTGTTGAGAGGTATGAGACCTCTAACAAGTACTTTGCCTACAAGATGGAGGAGAATAGCTCAACCAGTGAGCATGTGCTCAGAATGTCTGGGTACTACGATCGCTTGAATCAAGTGGGAGTTAATCTTCCAGATAAGATAGTGATTGACAAATTTCTCAAGTCACTATCACAAAGCTACTAGAACTTCGTGATGAACTATAATATGCGAGGGATGACGAAAATGATTCCCGAGCTCTTCGCGATGCTGAAATCGGCGATGGTAGAAATCAAGAAAGAGCATCAAGTGTTGATGGTTAACAAGACCACTAGTTTCAAGAAAAAGGGCAAGGGAAAGAAAGGGAACTTCAAGAAGAATGGCAAGCAAGTTGCCGCTCCCATGAAGAAGCCCAAAGCTGGACCCAAGCCTAAAACTGAGTGCCTCTACTGCAAAGGAAATGGTCACTGGAAGCGGAACTGTCCCAAATACTTGGCGGATAAGAAGGATGGCAAAGTGAACAAAGGTATATTTGATATACAAGTTATTGATGTGTTCCTTACTAGTATTCATAGTAGCCCCTGGGTATTTGATACCGGTTCGGTTGCTAAGATTAGTAACTCGAATCAGGAGTTGCAAAATAAACAGAGACTAGTTACGGGCGAGGTGACGATGTGTGTTGGAAGTGATTCCAAGGTTGATACGATCACCATCGCACACTCCCTCTACCTTCTTGATTAGTGTTGAACCTAAATAAATGTTATTTGGTGTTTGCGTTGAGCATGAATATGATTTGATCATGTTTATTGCAATACGGTTATTCATTTAAGTCAGAGAATATTTGTTGTTCTGTTTACCTGAAGAAAACCTTCTATGGTCATACACCCAATGTGAATGGTTTATTGAATCTCGATCGTAGTGATACACATATTCATAACATTGATGCCAAAAGATGCAAAGTTGATAATGATAGTGCAACATACTTGTGGCACTGCCGTTTATGTCATATTGGTGTAAAGCGCATGAAGAAACTCCATGCAGATGGGCTTTTGTAATCACTTGATTATGAATTATTTGATACTTGCGAACCATGCCTCATGGGCAAGATGACTAAAACTACGTTCTCCGGAACAATGGAGCGAGCTGATGACTTAATGGATATAATACATATCGATGTATGCAGTCCGATGAGTGTTGAAGCACGCGGCAGGTATCGTTTGTTTTCTGACCTTCATAGATGATTTGAGTAGGTATGGGTATATCTACTTGATGAAACACAAGTCTGAAATATTTGAAAAGTTCAAAGAATTTTAGAGTGAAGTGGCGAATCATCGTAACAAGAAAATAAAGTTTCTACGATCTGATCATGGAGGCGAATATTTGAGTTACGAGTTTGGCCTTCATTTAAAACAATGTGGAATAGTTTCACAACTCACGCCATCTGGAACACCACAGCGTAATGGTGTGTCCGAACATCGAAACCGTACTTTATTAGATATGGTGCGACCTATGATGTCTCTTACCGATTTACCACTATCGTTTTGGGGTTATGCATTAGAGATAGCTGCATTCACATTAAATAGGGCACCGTCTAAATCCGTTGAGATGACACCATATGAACTATGGTTTGGCAAGAAACCTAAGCTGTCGTTTCTTAAAGTTTGGGGATGCGATGCTTATGTCAAAAGGCTTCAGCCAGATAAGCTCGAACCCAAATCGGAGAAGTGCGTCTTCATAGGATACCCTAAAGAAACTATTGGGTACACCTTCTACCATAGATTTGAAGGCAAGGTCTTTGTTGCTAAGTTTGGGTCCTTTCTAGAGAAGAGTTTCTCTCGAAAGAAGTGAGTGGGAGTAAAGTATAACTTGATGAGGTAATTGTACCTTCTCTCGAATTAGAGAGTAGCACATCACAAAAAATAGTTCCCGTGATGCCTACACCAACCAGAGTGGAAGCTAATGATGATGATCATGAAACTTCAGATCAATTTACTACAGAACTTCGTAGGTCGACCAGAACACGTTCCGCACTAGAGTGGTACAGTAATCCTGTCCTGGAAATCATGTTATAAGACCATCGCGAACCTACGAACTATGAAGAAGCTATGATAAGCCCAGATTCCGACAGATGGCTTGAGGCCATGAAATCTGAGATAGGATCCATGTATGAGAACAAAGTGTGGACTTTGGTGGACTTGCCCAATGATCGGCGAGCCATTGAGAATAAATGGATCTTCAAGAAGAAGACTGACACTGATAGTAATGTCACTGTCTACAAAGCTCGACTTGTCGCAAAAGGTTTTCAACAAGTTCAAGGGGTTGGCTACGATGAGACTTTCTCACCCGTAGCGATGCTTAAGTCTGTCCGAATCATGTTAGCAGTTGCCGCATTTTATGATTATGAAATCTGGCAAATGGACGTCAAAACTGCATTCCTTAATGGATTTCTTAAAGAAGAGTTGTATATGATACAACCAGAAGGTTTTGTCGATCCTAAAGGTGCTAACAAAGTATGCAAGCTCCAGCGATCCATCTATGGACTGGTGCAAGCATCTCGGAGTTGGAATATATGCTTTGATGAGGTGATCAAAGCATATGGTTTTATACAGACTTTCGGTGAAGCCTGTATTTACAAGAAAGTGAGTGGGAGCTCTGTAGCATTTCTGATATTATATGTGGATGACATATTGTTGATTGGAAATGATATAGAATTTCTGGATAGCATAAAAGGATACTTGAATAAGAAATTTTCAATGAAAGACCTCAATAAAGCTACTTATATATTGGGCATCCAGATCTATAGGGATAGATCGAGACGCTTAATAGGACTTTCACAAAGCACATGCCTTGACAAGATTTTGAAGAAGTTCAAAATGGATCAGTCAAAGAAAGGGTTCTTGCCTGTGTTACAAGGTGTGAAGTTGAGTAAGACTCAAAGCCCGACCATGGCAGAAGATAGAGAAAGAATGAAAGTCATTCCCTATGCCTCAGCCATAGGTTCTATAAAGTATGCCATGCTGTGTACCAGACCTGTTGTGTACCTTGCCAATTAGTTTGGCAAGAGGGCACAAAAGTGATCCAGGAGTGGACCACTAGACAGCGGTCAAAATTATCCTTAGGTGCCTTAAAGAGGACTAAGGAAATGTTTCTCGGTTATGGAGGTAATAAAGAGTTCATCGTAAAGGTTTACATCGATGCAAGCTTTAACGCCGATTCGGATAACTCTGAGTCTCAATCTGAATACATGTTGAAAGTGGGAGCAATTAGCTGGAATAGCTCCATACAGAGCTTTGTAGACATAGAAATTTGCAAAATACATACGGATCTGAATGTGACAGACCCGTTGACTAAACTTCTCTCACAAGCAAAACATGATCACTCCTTAGTACTCTTTGGGTGTTAATCACATGGCGATGTGAACTAGATTATTGACTCTAGTAAGCTCTTTGGGTGTTGGTCACATGGCGATGTGAACTATGGGTGTAAAATCACATGGTGATGTGAACTAGATTATTGACTCTAGTGCAAGTGGGAGACTGAAGGAAATATGCCCTAGAGGCCATAATAAAGTTGTTATTTTATATTTCCTTATTCATGATAAAGGTTTATTATTCATGCTAGAATTGTATTGATCGGAAACTTAAATACATGTGTGAATACATAAACAAATACCATGTCCCTAGTGAGCCTCTACTAGACTAGCTCATTGATCAAAGATGGTTAAGGTTTCCTAACCATGGACATGTGTTGTCATTTGATAATGGGATCAGATTATTAGGAGAATGATGTGATGGACAAGACCCATCCGTTAGCTTAGCATAATGATCATTCAGTTTTATTGCTATTGCTTTCTTCATGTCAAATACATATTCCTTCGACTATGAGATTATGCAACTCCCGGATATTGGAGGAATACCTTGTGTGCTATCAAACGTCACAACGTAACTGGGTGATCATAAAGATGCTCTACAGGTATCTCCGAAGGTGTTTGTTGAGTTGGCATAGATCGAGATTAGGATTTGTCACTCCGAGTATCGGAGAGGTATCTCTAGGCCCTCTCGGTAATACACATCATAAGCTTGCAAGCAAACGACAAAGGAGTTAGTCACGAGGTGATGTATTATGGAACGAGTAAAGAGACTTGCCGGTAACGAGATAGACCTAGGTATAGAGATACCGACGATCGAATCTCGGGCAAGTAACATACCGATGGACAAAGGGAATTACGTATGTTGTCATAATGGTTCGACCGATAAAGATCTTCATAGAATATGTAGGAGCCAATATGGGCATCCAGGTTCTGCTATTGGTTATTGACCGAAGAGGTGTCTCGGTCATGTCTACATAGTTCTCGAACCCGTAGGGTCCGCACGCTTAACTTTCATTGACGATATAGTGTTATATGAGTTATGTGATTTGGTGACCAAATGTTGTTCAGAGTCCCAGATGAGATCACGGACATGGCGAGGAGTCTCAAAATGGTATATAGGACGATGGTATTTGGACACCGGAAGTGTTTCGGGACGTACCGGGAAGGAATCGGGTCACCGGAAGGGGTTCTGGGCACCCCCCCGGCAAGTTATGGGCCTTATGGGCCAAAGGAGGGGACAGAGCAGCCCACAAGGGGGCTGGTGCACCTCCTCCCTTGTTTGGCCAGCCCTAGGGAAGGAAAATGGGGAGGGCTAGCCCCTCCTGCCTTTCCCTCTCATGGGAGAAAGGAAAAGGGGGGGCACCCTCCCCTGCATTTCCCCGCGCTCCAAATAAGGAAAGGGGGGCGCGGCTTGGGAGGGACTCCAAGTAGGATTCCTCCTACTTGGGCGCCTCCTTTGGCTGCTCCTCCCTCCCTCCCACCTATATATATGTGGGAGGGGGGCGCCTAGCATATAACAGATCAATTGTTAGCCATGTACGGCGCCCCCTTCCACCGTTTACACCCCCGGTCATATTTTCGTAGTGCTTAGGCGAAGCTCTGCGGAGATCACTTCACCATCACCGTCACCACGCCGTCGTGCTGACGGAACTCATCTACTACCTCGCCGTCTTGCTGGATCAAGAAGGCGGAGGACGTCACCGAGTTGAACGTGTGCTGAACGCGGAGGTGCCGTACGTTCGGTACTAGATCGGTTGGATCGCGAAGAAAGTTCGACTACATCAACCGCGTTGTGAAACGCTTCCTCTTACGGTCTACGAGGGTATGTAGACACACTCTCTCCTCTCGTTGCTATGCATCTCCTTGATAGATCTTGCGTGTGCGTAAAAAAATATTGTTTTCCATGCAACATTTCCCAACACCGCAGTCCTCAGGAGGCCCTTTTCCTTTTGTTTTATTCCTGCGAAAAACCATAAAGGGCCCTGCGGGGGCGTGTAAAGACCGTGACACCTGGTGCCTTAATGCTTGTGCCCCCAACTTATGTTGTGTTTGCGTCTCTCGCTTTGGCATGGGTCCCCCTTTCATTCTCGCGGTAGCATAGTGCTCTGCGCCGGCAGGACCCAGTCCCCAAGCAAGCTTCGGCCGTCGCTGGTATGCCAGGTCGCGATGCCGTGGTCAAGACCAGGAGGTGAGCGGCCTGAGGTCCGGTAAGAGCCCCTGAGGCGCGATGCTCAGGAGGTCCCCTTTGGCGCGCAAGCGGCTCCCGAAGGACTGAAAGGGAAGCTTCCTTGCCCAAGCGAAATCGCGAGAGTCAGAACGCTAATTATGAGGTTCACGCCTGCGCGTGTGAGGTGACTTATCTTGGCGAGCCTGTGGTGGACGATCACGTGGATGACCTGATCACAGAGCTTGAGCCTACCGATGGCGCGGTCGCGCCCACGGCCGAAGAGGGCAGAGCTATTGAAGATGATGATGGCAGCGAAGATGGTGACACCGCCGATGATGGCGGCGGGGGCGATGACGACGGCGCGCCTCGCTAAGCTTGTGTTTCCCTGCCTTCCTGTCTGAACTTTGAATGTGACCCCACGGGGATGCGAAGTATTTTTTGGAAGAATTTTTCCTACGACATATTAAGTGATATTTGCACTCCCTGTTGTCATCCTTCTTTTGCTTTCCGCGCACTCATGACCCCTGAGTAGGGGTGACCGCCGTAGCCGCGCCTGGTCGTGGTGCCTGGTTCAAGGTCCAGGGGGGTCGCCCGTTGATGGTCCCGGCCGATGCACGCCTGCCAGTTCTCTCGAGAGTGCCACGCGAGGATCCAGAGAGGTGTGCGCATGGGTGAGGCCACGACTGTTGTGGCCTGGGCCCTCAGGGCGTCTTTAGCGCCGGCGTGCGCACCATGCCCAGCCCCCGCTTGCGGGGTGCGATGGAGCGAACCACGGGCATCCGCCATCTTTCGCAAAGACAGAAACCAAGCGAAGGAAAAACAGCTAGGAGAATGAAAAACCAGGAACACCCCACCCCTTTTCCAAAATCAACGCAAAAGCTGCAAGTTCATTCCAAGAAACAGCAGATTCGGCTACAAGAGAAGGCAAGGAAAACAGCCGCGTCCGGCGCCTATGCTAGTCTTCTAGTCTTTCCACTAGCGCGGAGCATGGGGCTTCCACTGGGACGTGGGTGGGAGCCCCCATGAGGCTCAGGGGCAGCGCTCAGGAGACTCCGGGGCATGTACAGCCCCACTCATTATTACGTGAGAGTGTCATGAGCGGAGACTTGAGGGGCGCTCCTTGCCGCCTGGGCGAGGACCCCGCCCCACGCATACCCCGGCCACCGTTGGGCCATCCGGAAACCAGGACAGGACCAAGGGGCTACGCGGGCAGTGGTGAGGTGGCCGCGGGCCCTCGGCCGGGGGAGGGCTCGCCGGCGCCTTCCTCGAGGGATGACCCACTTCCGAATAGCACACGCCACCGCGATGGCGGCGCCATACGCCTCATGACGCGGGGGGAGCCCTGGCACCAGGCCCCTCCGCTGCGCACGAGGCGTGTCCTCGCGCGACCCCCTGGCGCGCCCTGCTAGCCCGGGGCGGGGCCAGCGCCCGGAGGTGCGCCGTCGTGGCATGATTTACCTACGATCCAAGGTTAGCGTGACATGTTCCAAAGATATTGGTTGTAACCGGTGGCCATTGCTGTCGAAGGCACCGTCGGGGCATTGGGTTGGCCCATAAAGAGCCCTGGTCCGGCGTGGCCTTGGCGATCCTGGCGTCCAGGTCGACAAGGGGATCGTACGCAGCTCTCCCCTTCATTCGCGTAGCGAGCCCATTGGTGGAGGCACCAGGGGCCATCATCCTGAAGCCAGCCCCCAGTCTCTCCGCTCCGCTGCCCACCATTTTTGGTGCCTGGTCATGCCAAACAAGGGGTGGTCCTCCGTTGTGGCTCCTGGAGGGGCTGCCTATCCCGGCCATATTCCAGGGGAACGCATCTTGAGTCGAGCGGGCGGCGTTGCGTGTGGGATCGCCGCTGTGAGATCCTCCGGACTCTCTCTGGAAGGGCGAGTAGACGCAGCGGGGGCAGGCACGAGCCCCCGGCGGCGTCCACACCGTAGGCAGGATGCGAAAGGGCTCTGCGCTCTCGCAGGCGGCATCGAGCAGCTCAGCGACCCGGCCAAGCAAGGCGTCGTGGTTGCCTTCTGCCAGCCGGCATCTCAGCAACTCTTGCGCCACAAGGAGCGTTGCTCGCATGTTCACCAGCCCCCAGCGAGCATGCAAGGATGACGACGCGGCGTGGTCGAAGGACCGCACGGCGGCACGATTGTGGCGCCATGTAGGAGGGGGCGGTGGCGGGCCCCACCGCCGATAGCCGCTGATGCCGGCAGCATCGTTAGCCATGGGGAGCATGAGGTGATAACAAGCTCCGCGGCCGAGGGGCACCACCCTGGTGGTGCGAGTGGCCCAACACTCAGCGCAAGTTCAAGGGGCCTCCGCCATGGTTGCGACGGAGCGAGCGCAGAACGTGGTCAATGAAGAGGCCGATCTTTGACATGCCCCTACCTGGCGTGCCAAATGCCGGATTCAGGGCTCCGTAGACCCAAGAAAATTTCGAACTCTGGGGCGTGTGCGAAGAAGTCAACCTATCCGGTCAACCAACTCGTCGCCCCATGGCCAAGCTCGATGAACAAGGAAGAAGATGGACACAGCAATTTACCTAGGTTCGGGCCACCATGCGGTGTAAGACCTACTCCTGCTTTGTGGTGGATTTGCCTCACAAGGGGCTGAGGACGAACAAGTACAAGGGATGAACAGCCTCGCAAGGTCTGCTCTGGTGCGGGAATGAGTCGAGAGGTTCAGATCGGATCCCTTCTATGGTGGTGGCTAACCTATATTTATAGTGGCCTTGGTCCTCTTCCCCAAAACGTAGGCGGGAAGGGATTCCACAATGGCCAATTTGAAAGGGGACAAGTAATACATCTTATCCTGACGAAGGGTGGTCTTCGCCTACAAAGCTTCTGGTCGTGATGCTGCGGTGGGCTCGGCGATGACATCCGTCCTGCTGAGCTGGTGACCTTGGTCTTGTTGCACCGGAATGGAAACCTTTGCCTGAGTCCTCGGGAACCCACGCCTGCGCTTGCCTCCTTAGCACCAAAGAGGAAACTGTCTTCTCTGCGCCCGCTGGCTCCCGCCTGGCCTTGGTCGTCATGGCTTGCGTCACCGCAACCTCATGAGGTGGGGCACCTTCATAGGAATCTCCGCTCCTCAGGAGGCTGCCCGAGAGGGCCGCTCCCTTAGGAGGTCTCGGCGTCGTCCGCCTCGCGAGGCTCGGCTCCTCGCGAGGGTCTTGTCTTGCTAGTCTTTGTAGATGGGTCGTACCGGGCCGTCGATGGAGCCACGCCGCGGCCCGCAGGCAGGCAAGTCTGGGTACCCCGGTTCCCAGAACGCCGACACACGCCACTCCCGTCACTAGTAATGCGGGCATCCATGCTAGCACGAACTAGGTAATCAATAATGCCCTTTCCCGTATAAGGGTAGTGTGGTTGCGCATGTAAGGTTGGAGTAACGATCGCAACTTAAACCAATCCATTTTCGAAAACAACACACTCACTTGCCTTGGTACACCACTTCTTTATCAAGTGGTTACCTAGCTCAACATCTCCCTCGGGCATTAGTGGCACCCGACGGAGTTTTCAAAAATTCTTTGGAAAAATATTTTTGTCTCCATCACCATGCATACACCCGCCCCATCTGCGTAGCATCTACTTTAGCATCCTATCTACTCCCACCCGCATAACCCTCATAGGAAGGTAGGGTCATGCACAATGCAAGTATCAACCAGGAAGTAATGGAGGCAACCCACCAAAGTGGTTACCATCTCATCATGATTCCGATGCAACAATAATAAAGTGCTATATGACATGCATAAAAAGGGTTTCATAGACATGGTCAAAGGGCTGCTTTCCTCGCTTTGCAAGGTCTTCAAATGTCTCTAGTCCAGTTCCTCGTCAACTTCGTAATCTAACGTCGCAATGTAACGGGCACACAATAAGACAATAGCACAAAACAGAAAAATAAAAGCACTCAGAAAAATGTCAACCTATTTTTGTTAAATACAAGAGTGGAAACTAAGAATGAAAAAAATTCTTAGTTTTGGAAATGGTGCTATAGAATCAGGGATATGGATTTTCAAAGCTGGATTAAAATGCTCAAATTTGAATTTGAACAGCACAGAAAAGTGTGATGGATACTTATGAAAGTTACACCATTAAATAGGTGGGATTTTTAGAAGAATATAGGAGTTGGAATTTTTGGTTTTGGGCAAATAATTTATTCTGTGGATTTTTTTGTAAGTTTCTGGAAAAAGAAAAAGAAGAAGCAGCACTATGCAACTGGGCCTATTCAGCCACAGTGCAGCAGGCCCAGAGGGGATCAAGCCCGCGCGAGGCTGCCACGTCGAAGGCGTATTTAGAAAATACGCCTCCAGCCGACGCAGCGAATCGATACGCGCGCGGTGGAAATTTGAACCTGACAGGCGGGGCCCCTGTCAGGGTGTGAGGTTGACCGACGGGCCCCACGGCCGTCGTCGTCAACCTCCGACTAGAGAGGACGGCGAGCTCACCGGCGATGTTTCCGGGCATGGCGGGGCGAGCTGATGGCACCGTTGTGCTCAACATGGAGTTGCCATTCGGGTGGAGGTGGAGTTGGCCGCCGGAGTGCAGGGGTTCGCTGGTGACGAGGAGGCCGGTGAAGGCTTCGGAAGGTGGTTGGCCTGCTCGATTTCGACTGCAATCGAATAGGAAAATAGGGGAAGTGGTCAGTGGGGTTGTGCGGTTCCAGATCGGGAGAGAACAGGGGCGGAGGAGGCCTGTACCATGCAGACATCGGTCGGTCGAGGCGGCGGAGCTCGAGCTCGATCTCGAGCTCGGGTGCTCCTGGAGAAGAACAGGCGGTGCAGGGCAGCAATAGGGAGTGGGAGAGGGCGAGTGGTGTGGAGAGAGGGGCTCGGGGAGGCCTTATATAGTGAGCCCGAGGTTCACCATGGACGGCGCTCACGGGCACCCGCAGGATCTGCTCTGATGGCCAAGGGAGGCGGCTTGGAGCTCACCGCGGTGTTCGTGGGGGTAGTGTAAGGTGCAGGGAAGTGAGAGGAGGAGCAGGGCGAGCTCGAGGTAGGGCCCGTGCTCGAGCAGAGAGTGGCGGAGTGGGGCGGTTCTCTATTCATGCATGGGAGGGCAAGAGGGAGAGAGGAAGGAGGGGGCCGACCGCGTGCCGTGTCCCAGACACCGAGGCGCGTCGGCAGGCGTGCGGGAGAGAGCCGAGGTGGTCAGGTGCATTGGAATGGGCAAGCTACAGTGCTGATTTGCACTGTAGTGTGCTCCAGAGCACGTCCATGTCATGCCATGGCATTTTAATAGTGCCATGGGCATGTCTTCTAGTGTCTGGGGTTTTTGGGGTGAGTAAACAAAGGGTTTGTGGCATTGGATCCTCTAGGAGGTCTCTGGAAGAGAGGAGGGGTTGAGAGAGAGAATGGGGCTATCCAGAGAGAGAAAGTGGGGATTTCACCCACCAATAATTGAGTTATGGCCAAGAAAAACTTACTGGAGGTAGAAGAGGACTAGTAGGAGCTGTGGTAAAAAGTTGAACTCAAGGAGAATAGTGGAAAGGGTCAAAACACTAACTTTGGAAATTCACCAGAAGGTGTTTGTGCTAGGTTTGGGCTATCTAGAGGAATACAACTGATATGAAAATTAACAGGAATGGTATTGGTATGAATCTGAGCTAGTGTGATTTTTTAGCTCATTTGGAGAAACTTGGCCATGTAATTATTTCTAGCCCTAGAATTGGGCAGAAACTGTTTTGGTAACATTTGATCAAGTTATCTTGTTCTCCTTGACAAGAGATTTAGCAGGAGTGATTAATAGGGCCAAATGAGATTTATCACAAGTTTTGAGCTCATTTAGTGAAAGTTGCCAATGTAACTTTGGCAAACCCTAGAAATCAACAGAAATGGGTTTTCCTAGATTTAGCTATGCAAATCTATTATCCTTGACACACCACTTGGTGTAATGTCATCATTTGGGGATTAGATAATGTCCACAAAATTTGAGATCAAAAGGACACACTTGGCAATGAAGAGTTGCTCAAATTTGGATCTGGACAGGAATGGTTTTTGGGCACTTTTGTGAACCAAAACTATTTTTATTGGGATGAAACTTTTCAAGACCATCACATTAGGCATACGTGACTTGCTAGAATTTTCATGGATTTATTTGACAATATTTCTTACAGAAATATTCAAATCCTTGAAATATGCGGAAATGGTTTTGGAGGATTTTGTCCAATATTTTGAACATGACCATGTGTTGAAACTCATATATGGAAAATATATGTCCACTGAGTTTCCCTAAATTTTCTCAAATATTTTTAAAACATAAAAATAATTTAAACCTCCTAAAGACCATTCCTGGCCTTAAGAAAAAGCCTTTAAATAAAATGGAAAAATAACTTTTAAAATAATATTTTTGTGGTCTTAGGGAGTCCTATATCTAATATGATTCAAATATAATTTTTGAAATATTTTTCACATCCCAAATTAAGTACTTGTAGTTCAAGCCTTAACTCAGGGGTTTTTGGAAAACCTAATTTAGAAAATACTTTTTGGCCAAATTATTTTTGCAAGAAAATACTATTCTGTCCTATACACATGGCATGATCATTGGACAAAGTTTTGGATCAAGGAGAAGGAGTATAAGAGTTGTAGGATTTATTTGATTTTTAGAGCACTTGCAAATAGCAAACAAAAATCCAAATCAAAGTAGAGACCAAATCACACAAAAGTTTTTATTGGACCCAATTTTTATGCTTAATTAATCCTAAATGTTGTGTCATGAAAATCAGGGTGTGACAGACCTACCCCCTTACAAGAATCTCGTCCCCAAGATTCCCGAACTAGGCGCGGCAAGGAATACGAAAACTTGGATCTGGGGTAGTCTTCACGCTCCTATGTGGCTCCTTCCCCGGTGTGGTTGCACCACTGAACCTTGAAGTACTTGATGGTGCAGCTTCATGCAGGGGCGGAGCTACAGGGTGGCCAGGGTGGGCCGCGGCCCACCCTGGGTTTTTAGATCATCCTACTATACCTATGAATCTCTGGGCCAGAGAAAAAATATGGCCCAATAACTGGTTGACCTAGGACGAACGGAGCACGCCCTCGTCCACCATCGACATCGAGCAGAACACAACCGCCTCCTCCTGACGCCCTCCGACGCCCAACGCCCAGTTGTCATTCCTCGACCTCGCGGCCTAGCCAGCCGAAGCCCAGCCTGCCTCTCCTTCCAGCCAGCCCAACAATCGGCTCCAGCCATGCGCCGAAGCACCCCTGCATGCGCCCTGGCCCTACGGCCAGCGCGGCTGCGCCCCTGATAGTTTGACCCTGGCTGCCTGGCACCCCTGCCTCTGGTGGTCTGGCCCTCCGCCCCCCTGCAAAGCCGGCAGCCGCGGCTGCTGCTCACTCAATCACCAGCAGGTCTCGCAGCAAGTGAGCAACAAAAATACCTCCATTTCTTGTTTAGGGTTAGCTTTTTTGCACTATACTATCCAGTACATGAACACATACACAATTTTGCACATTGTTTCTGCCTTAATTAGCTTTATTGATAGAAATAATTTTTATTACATAATTTTGGTGTGTTTGTAAGACCATATTGAGCTATTTCTATATGATATTGATAATTAGTTAGAACTTAGAACGTTCACATATCATATTGGTTATCAAAAAAAATTTGGGGTGGACCACCCTATTGTCAAATGCTAGCTCTGCCACTGGCTTCATGTATGACGTTCTTCTTGATCCAGGTTGCAAATGGGTCTCTCGTGGTAGGTCAGGTTGGGCTGGAGGTCGATGGCTCAGTGATCGATGCCGTTGTAGGGATCGTGCTTGTCAGGAAGTTGGAAACACTTCCGGAGTTGTGACGCGTGGAAAACGTTGTGCACATTGGGTAACTCAGGTGGCAACTCCAACTGGTAGCTGTCTTCTCTTCATCTTGTAGTGATCTCGAAGGGGGTCAATAAATCTTGGTGTGAGCTTCCCTTTGACATGTAAATGCTTGGTTCTCTTGAGAGGAGTGACCCATAGGCAAGGTTGTCAGAATCACGATTTTGAATCGGATCAGAGCTCCGATGGTAGGATCGCAAATCATAGAATCTTCACTATCAGGATTGTAGAAACGTAGATTCTGTGAACTAAAATCGTAGAATCATAGGGGTTAGTTTGGATCGTAAGGTCGTAGAATCATATAACAGAATCGTGATTCTGACAACCTTGCCCGTAGGTACACATGGTCTTCGACGCGGAAGTTTAGTTCTTGACGACGATAGTTGGTATAGTTCTTCCTCCTTGACATGGAGGTCTTCAGTTGTTCTCTAACGAGCTCAATGACTCTTCTTTCGTCTTCGGGTAGACAAGTATGTCACCAGTAAAGATGACAACCAACTTGTCCAAGTACTCCATGAAGACTTGTTCACGGGGTACATAAAGTAGGCTGGGGGTATCGGTGGTGGTCACGGTTGAGTATTGGTCAGGGTCTTCTCGACCTAGAGTCAAAGCCCATGGTCATGATATGACCATGTCGTGGCCTGGTAATGCTTAAGGGTTCCATGGATCCTAGAGTGCGAGTGAACGTTTATCATCTCATCCTTGAGCACAGTTTCTAAGATGCCAATTAATCTATCTAATTCTCCAAACAAAATTACTTTATACCACCGAAAGCATCATCTCGTATAGGTCAACTTCAATCATTACTCCTGCTATTCACATCCTCATGACTCCCAAGAGGACGTATAACAAAATCGTACATGCCAACTATCCCCAATCTCATATGTATGGTTATCCTTATATAGAAATCCATGGATAGAACATACAAGCTGCTAAGCTTGAATTTAAACATCACAATCCAAGTACTCAGCTTATTCTTCCAAGGTCCATGATAGTGCATCTCTATCCTAAGGAAACACGTCGTATACCAATCCAAGATCTTGTTTCCTTCCTATGAAGTAACTCCAATGGCCCATTCACTCCATCAATCACTACATGATCCATTAATTCTACAAATCCAATATCTATGGCGTTCCACATGATCTTCTAAAGTCCCTATAATTCCCAAATCCTTGAAAGGCTATCCTTACTATAGTCAGTCCACCAATTCCCATTATCGCAATCAAGTAAACTCCAAGATCAAGCTCATACAGACCCCTAAGTCAGTTATTGATAACAATCCAATTTTCCTAGTTATCGTTCACCGAGAAACATGGTATCATGATTGAGATCATCAGACTAAATCAAATCTACTCTGAACCATGTAGTCCATTTATCATCAACACCCTATTAGGATCACCTATTTAAATCCAAATCTCACGTCCAACGAGAACTCCTACTTGTTCCTCCAAGTCATTTTCGTAGCATTACCACTTTCCTATCAATAACCCCTGGTTAAGTCAAATCCTTACACCTCCAAGAACTTTTAGCGTGCGATCATAATTTTCCTACGAAATCCAATTTACTCCAGGGTGATGAAAGCTATGCTACTCTATTAACATGATCCCACCAAGTTCATCTACCAACATGAAAGCCTCATAACCCACCAAAGAGTCTCTGATATTCCTCAAGGTCACTAATATAGCCTCATCAAGTCATTCATCCTTTATTCATATATCCTCAAATTGGTCTTCCCTATGGCATCGTCAGTTCTGGTGCTATCTTAGGATGATAATGTGCTCGTTCACCATGTCCACTAGCTCCATAATGAACCTAGTGATGAGCAAAGGTTATTGAAGCTTAATTGGTTCTCTTGCAATTCCGTAGGTTAAGCACATGGTTAAGGATTTGAGCTGGGGTATCTCGTGAAGTCTCGAAGGGTCTAGGGATGGGTTTCGAGTCATGAGGGGTAAACGTAACTCTGTGGGGTTGCACTTGGTCGAGGATACTGTAGCAAAAGTCTTCAGGGCTAGTTGGTTGCCGAGGTAGAATCCTTGGTGCATCTTGTCTTGCCGGTCTTCAGTTGATGAGAGAGATGATAGGGAATGGTAGCATAGAGGAGGTGCCTAAAGGGGGAGCTATAGTGCAAGGGCAAACAAACAAGTGCCGAAAGGGCCAAACATAAGCATTAAAATAAGGTAGGTGATATAGTCGCATACTTGTTGCCTAGGGCAAAAGGGCGACTTATATCAAAACACAAACAAATAAACACAAGCAACACACAATCATGGTTCTATCTGAACCATCACACGGACTCGACTTCGCATAGGGGATACATGACTCATCCTACCCTAGGGGTTCTCGGACTCAGTAGTTGTGCTTTGCTTCATGTGTCGGAGAGAAGGACTCTCAGTCTTCTGGGTCTTCCTCAAGTGTCGCTACGTCTCTTGTAGTTGTTCGATGAAATGATCCGGGTTGGGCGTGAAGAATCTTTGACAACTTCTCATCTGGTAAGCTGACGGGGCAAAGGTGGTTCCTCGTGGTTGCCATTGTCCGGGTCTTTGGTTATCTCTGTAATCATGACAATGCCTTCTTGTCTTCTAAGGCATCGAGGCTTCTAGGTAGGCAATCTATTATGCAATAACATCAACAGGGCATGGTAGAGTTTCAACCTGTCGGTCACGTTGGTGACAACATCGACACCAAGAGCGGGGGATGAAGAGAACCGTTTTCCTGCTCACTATAGTGAGGCAGACCAATGGCAAGGTTCTCATTCACCGGTGGTTGCCGATACAACAACGGTAAGGACAGGGTTGCTCTATTAGCAACGCATAGCACGATCTTGCATATCTTACACCCTGATCATCGTAGGCCAAGGTTGCATCATCCTGGGGCAGTGTCAAGGGTGTCACCATCTTCTGAGTTTTGGATTCCTCATTCCTTGAGAAGGTATCTTTCGTCTTGTCATGGTGTCGCCAAGCTTGTGTTCAGAAGATGTGGGCGAATGTCTGGAAAGGCGTCTTCCTTCTAGGTTATCCATGAGGATTTCAAAGAATCCAGTGGTCAGGGCATAAGGGTAATAGCGACCATTTACAATAGTTTTGAAGAGGAAGATGTCAATAAGGAAAATAAATCTTAGTTTTGGGAAAAACTCAGAAGGGAAGAGAAGTATAGATAGTTTTTGAAAATTAGTGATAGTTTTGAAAATATTTTTACCCTAACTAACGACCATGCTAACTAAGGCTTCCTACAGTCAGGATGGCTTTGATACCAACTCTGTGGGGACCCCGACTCATGAGTCGTGATCATTGAATGTACGTGTATAGTGATCCCAGAGATCAATGCTCACTGAACACACGAAACTGAATAACAAGAGTCTTACATCCAGTACATACCGTTTTATTCAAATATGGCCCTTATGGCCACGTCTTCATAAACTTGTAGCGGAAATCTTCAACATTAGCGTGAACCCATGCCATCTGCCTTAACCCTACAGGCATTCTGACTAGGAAAGCGTCCTAGCTCGCATGTTCATCACCAAGTTACTCTTCATTAAATCTTGTTCTTTCATGCCTGGCCAATAAAATAACCAGTGGCAAGCCAATGAGTACTTTGAGTGTACTCGCAAGCAACCCATGTTTTGGAACAAGGTACAACAATGCATGATATAGCACTAAGTAGGTAATTTTGTAGAAAGTTAGTTTTGAGTGCAGTGACATGTCCAAACAACTTGTAAAGCATGCATCATAAGGATTCAGATATCCATGTGAACAGGTTATAGATTTCAACATAATCAGAGTTTGGATCAATTCCAGCTTAATCAACATGTCAAGTCATTAGACTTGACTCAAGTAGCTTTCTCCCACACACACACACTCATAGGTTCTTGTAAACAATGTACATAGCCCAAGAGCGGTTATCCAACTTTCCTTGACCGTGGACACGGCTATTTGAAAAGTTTTACACTCTTCATAGGTTGCACACTTTACCCACAAGATCCGGGGAACTCCCGTGTCAGCCACGACCCACGGTACTTCCAGTACCCGGGGTGAGCACCCGATCACTATCTTTCCCTAGTCGTGACTAACATAGAGTCCACTCGATTGGTAACATCCCCCGTGCCAACATTCTCACAATTTATCATTGTCTCCGGAGCCTCGCTCCCAGACATATCGCAGAACCACGCACGAAGGTACCAACGGTGTGTCCGGTGCCAGATACCTCTCCAACGTATCTATAATTTTTGATTGTTCCATGCTGTTATATTATCATTCTTGGATGTTTTACAATCATTTTATAGCAACTTTATATCATTTTTTGGGACTAACCTATTGACATAGTGCCCAGTGCCAGTTACTGTTTTTTGCTTGTTTTTTATTTCGCAGGAAATCAATACCAAACGGAGTCCAAACGCAGCGAAACTTTTTGGTGATTTTTTCTGGACCAGAAGACACAAGTTGGGCCAAGAAAGTACCTGAGGGGGGCTCCAAGGGGAGCACAACCCACCAGGGCACGCCTGGGGGCCCAGGCGCGCCCAGGTGGGTTGTGCCCATCTCAGCCGCCTCCTGCACCGCCTCTTTGCTCTATACATACCCCAATATTCCAGAAACCCTAGGGGAGTTGACGGAAATCAATTCCAGCCGCCGCAAGTTCCAGAAACCACAGATCCAATCTAGACACCATCACGGAGGGGTTCATCATCCTCATTGGTGCCTCTCCGATGATGCGTGAGTAGTTCATTGTAGACCTACGGGTCCGTAGTTAGTAGCTAGATGGATTCCTCTCTCTCTTTTGATTCTCAATACAATGGTCTCTTGGAGATCTATTTGATGCAATTCTTTTTGCGGCATGTTTGTTGGGATCCGATGAACTTTGAGTTTATGATCAGATCTATGTTTTTATCCATGAAAGTTATTTGAGTGTTTTGATCTCTTATATGCATGATTACTTATAGCCTCGTATTTCTTCTTCTAATCTTTGGTTTAGTTAGGCCAACTAGATCAATTTTTCTTGCCATGGGAAGAGGTGCTTTGTGATGGGTTCGATCTTACGGTGCTTGATCCTAGTGACAGAAGGGGAACCGACACGTATGTATCATTGCTATTAAGGATAACAAGATGGGGTCTATTTCTACATAAATAGATCTTGTCTACATTATGTCATCGTTCTTATTGCATTACTCCGTTTCTCCATGAACTTAATACACTAGATGCATGCTAGATAGCGGTCGATGTGTGGAGTAATAGTAGTAGATGCAGGCAGGAGTCGGTCTACTAATCTTGGATGTGATGCCTATATAATGATCATTGCCTAGATATCGTCATAATTATTTGAAGTTCTATCAATTGCCCAACAGTAATTTGTTTACCCACCGTATGCTATTTTTCTCAAGAGAAGCCACTAGTGAAATCTTCGGCCCCCGAGTCTATTTTCTCATCATATATTTTCAGATCTATTTTGCTATTTGCCTTTTTATTTATTTGCCACTTTTATTTTCATATCTACATTTCTAAAAACCCAAAAATATTTTGATGCACTTTATTTTATTCGTGATCTATTTATCCAATCTACTACAATTTATCTCCCGTCAACTTGCCAATTTCTGGCGCCGTTACCCGGAAGGGATTGACAACCCCTTTAACACGTCGGGTTGCAAGTATTTGTTCTTTGTGTGCAGGTGATGTTTACGTAGTGTTGCTTGATTCTCCTACTGGTTCGATAACCATGGTCTCATCACTGAGGGAAATACCTACCGTTGCTGTGCTGCATCATCCCTTCCTCTTTGGGGAAATACCGACGTAGTTCAAGCCAACATCAAAAGGAATTTCTGGCGCCGTTGCCGGGGAGACATCATCAACATCTACCAGGTTCCTAAACACAAATCTCATCTCCTTGCAATTTACATTATTTGCCATTTGCCTCTAGTTTTCCTCTCCCCCACTTCATAAAAAATTGCTGTTTTATTCGCCCTCTTTTTCGTTCGCCGTTTTCTCATCAGATCTGTTTTTGAGTGCAATCTTGTTGCGTAGTCACGATGACTCAAGAGAACACCAAGTTGTGTGATTTCTCCAATACCAACAACAATGATTTTATTAGCAATCCGATTGCTCCTCCCGCCACTAGTGCGGAGTCTTGTGATATTAATGCCGCTTTGTTGAATCTTGTTATGAAAGATCAATTTTCCGGTACTCCTAGTGAGGATGCTGCGTCTCATCTTAACACATTCGTGGAATTATGCGATATGCAAAAGAAAAAAGATGTGTACAATGATATTGTGAAGTTGAAATTATTCCCGTTTTCTTTGCGAGATCGTGCAAAAAATTGGTTTTCTTCTTTGCCTCGCAATAGTATCGATTCTTGGGATAAGTGCAAAGATGCTTTTATTACTAAGTATTTTCCGCCCGTGAAAATTATTTCCCTTAGGACGCAAATCATGAATTTTAAGCAACTTGAGCATGAACATGTTGCGCAATCTTGGGAAAGAATGAAATTGATGCTAAGAAATTGTCCTACTCATGGTTTAAATCTTTGGATGATCATACAAAAATTTTATGCGGGATTGAATTTTGTTTCTAGAAATCTTTTAGATTCTGCCGCGGGTGGTACTTTTATGGAAATTACTTTGGGTGAAGCTACTAAATTGCTAGACAATATTATGGCAAATTATTCACAATGGCATACCGAAAGAGCTCCTACTAGTAAAAAAGTTAATTCGGTTGAAGAAATTTCTTCTTTGAGTGAAAAGGTTGATGCTCTTATGAAATTGGTTGCTAATAAAAGTGCTCCTATTTATTTTAATGATGTGCCTTTGTCTACCTTAATTGAGCAAAATAGTGATGCCGTAGATGTGAATTTTATCTCTCGAAACAATTTCAATAACAATGCTTGGTAATTTTAATCCTAGGCCGTTTCCTAATAATTCCTCTAATAATTATGGTAATCCTTCTTATAATAATAATAGGAACACCTCTGATCTTGAGAATAATATTAAATAATTTATCAATACTCAAAAGGTTTTTAATGCTACGATAGAAGAAAGTGAATAAGATTGATGATATGTCTAGGAGTATTGATAGAATTTCTCATGATGTAGAAATCTCAAGATGAAAAATTTTTTGTGCCTAAGGTTGAGGAATCAATTAAAGCTTTATATGTTTCTATGGATGAAAGTAAGAAAAGAACCGCTATGCTTAGAGCTAAAAGAGAATTTCTAGAAAAAGCGTTTTCTAGTGATTGCTTTCATAAAAGTGATGAAGATCTTAAAATGGTTGGTGTTTCTTCTATTGATTCCTTGTTTAGTAAAATTAAGATTGATAATAAAGGGACTGGAGAAGAGTCAACTTTAGCTAGAAGGCGTACCGATAATTTGGAGGGTGAAAATCTTGTTGAGAAAATTGATAAAAGTGGGTTTGGAGAGGTCAAAACTTTAACTAGTGATGTGCCCACTCTTTTGGATTACAAGGACTTTAATTATGATAATTGCTCTTTGATTGATTGTATTTATTTGTTGCAATCCATGATAAATTCACCCCATGCCTATGAACAAAATAAAGCTTTTACTAAACATATTGTTGATGCTATGATGAAAGCTTTGGAAGAAAAGTTGGAATTAGATATTTCAATTCCTAGAAAATTACATGATGAATGGTAACCTACTATCAAAGTCAAGATTAAAAAGCCTATGGGAAGAATTAATGATATTCTTATTCTTGCAAATAGGAATTATGTGCCCATAGATTTTATTGTTCTTGATATTGATTGCAATCCGTCTTGTCCAATTATTCTTGGTAGACCGTTTTTGCGCACTATAGGTGCCATGATTGATATGAAAGAAGGGAACATCAAATTCCAATTTCCTTTGAGAAAGGGTATGGAACACTTCCCTAGAACAAGAATTAATGCACCCTATGAATCAATCATGAGGGCATCTTATGGATCTAGAAACAAAGATGACAATACTTAGATCTTTGCATTATGCCTAGCTAGGGGCATAAAACGATAGCGCTTGTTGGGAGGCAACCCAATGAATAAAATTTATTTTCATCTTTTTCTTTCTGTTCTTGAGTCTTTGCACAATTATGCTACTGTTATGATTGTGTTTTTTGTGTTTTAATTAGTGTTTGTGCCAAGTAAAGCCTTTAGGATAGCTTTGGTGATAGTTGATTTGATCTTGTTGGAAAACAGAAACTTCTACGTCCAGTAAAACAATTTTGAAAATTCACAAAAGCCACTAAAAATTCTGAATTTTTTAAAAAAGATTTATATACAAATTTCATATGTTTTCCTAATTTTTCAGAATTTTTGGAGTTACAGAAGTATGAGAACAATTCACATCTTTACAGACTATTCTGTTTTTTACAGATTATGTTTTCTTTGCATTGTGTGCTTATTTTGATGAATCTATGGTTTGTATCGGGGGGTATGAGCCATGGTAAAGTTAGAATACAGTAGATATAATGCAAGAACAAAATTTGAATGGGTTTTTTATAGTACTTAAAGAAAAGATTGGTTTTCTTGTACTAACGGATCTCACGAAGGTTTTGTTGAGTTTTGTGTGATTGAAGTTTTCAAATTTTGGGTGAGATTACGATGGATGGAGGAATAAGGAGTAAGAAGAGCCTAAGCTTGGGGATGCCCCATGGCACCCCAAGCCATTATCCAAAGAGAAGCAAGCAACTAAGCTTAGGGATGCCCGAGTGGCATCCCCTCTTTCTCCAACGTATCTATAATTTTTTATTGTTCCATGCTGTTATATTATCATTCTTGGATGTTTTACAATCATTTTATAGCAACTTTATATCATTTTTTGGGACTAACCTATTGACATAGTGCCCAGTGCCTGTTGCTATTTTTTGCTTGTTTTTTACTTCGTAGGAAATCAATACCAAACGGAGTCCAAACACATCGAAACTTTTGGGTGATTTTTTCTCAACCAGAAGACACAAGTTGGGCCAAGAAAGTGCCTGAGGGGGGCTCCGAGGGGAGCACAACCCACCAGGGTGCGCCTGGGGGCCCAGGCACACCCAGGTGGGTTGTGCCCACCTCGGCCGCCTCCCGCACCGCCTCTTTGCTCTATAAATACCACAATATTCCAGATAACCTAGGGGAGTCGACATAAATCAATTCCAGCCGCCGCAAGTTCGAGAAACCACAGATCCAATCTAGACACCATCACAGAGGGGTTCATCATCCTCATTGGTGCCTCTCCGATGATGTGTGAGTAGTTCATTGTAGACCTACGGGTCCGTAGTTAGTAGCTAGATGGCTTCCTCTCTCTCTTTTGATTCTCAATACAATGGTCTCTTGGAGATCTATTTGATGTAATTATTTTTGCGGTGTGTTTGTTGGGATCCGATGAACTTTGAGTTTATGATCAGATCTATGTTTTTATCCATGAAAGTTATTTGAATCTTTTGATCTCTTATATGCATGATTACTTATAGCCTCGTATTTCTTCTTCGAATCTTTGGTTTAGTTGGGCCAACTAGATCAATTTTTCTTGCCATGGGAAGAGGTGCTTTGTGATGGGTTTGATCTTATGGTGCTTGATCCCAGTGACAGAAGGGGAACCGACACGTATCTATCGTTGCTATTAAGGATAACAAGATGGGGTCTATTTCTACATAAATAGATCTTGTCTACATCATGTCATCGTTCTTATTGCATTACTCCGTTTCTCCATGAACTTAATACACTAGATGCATGCTGGATAGCGGTCGATGTGTGGAGTAATAGTAGTAGATGCAGGCAGGAGTCGGTCTACTAATCTTGGACGTGATGCCTATATAATGATCATTGCCTGGATATCGTCATAATTATTTGAAGTTCTATCAATTGCCCAATAGTAATTTGTTTACCCACCGTATGCTATTTTTCTCGAGAGAAGCCACTAGTGAAATCTACGGCCCCCGGGTCTATTTTCTCATCAGATATTTTCAGATCTATTTTGCTATTTGCCTTTTTATTTATTTGCCACTTTTATTTTCAGATCTATATTTCTAAAAACCCAAAAATATTTTGCTGCACTTTATTTTATTCGCGATCTATTTATCCAATATACTACAATTTATTACCCGTCAACTTGCCAATTTCTGGCGCCGTTACCCGTAAGGGATTGATAACCTCTTTAACACGTTGGGTTGCAAGTATTTGTTCTTTGTGTGCAGGTGTTGTTTACGTAGTGTTGCTTGGTTCTCCTACTGGTTCGATAACCTTGGTCTCATCACTGAGGGAAATACCTACCGTTGCTGTGCTGCATCATCCCTTCCTCGTTGGGGAAATACCGACGTAGTTCAAGCCAACATCACTGCCCTGTAAAAATAGTCATGGCCGCCTATCCAAGCACGACCCCGTCCCGAGAGTGACCATGCCACTCCCGTCACTAGTAATGCGGGCATCCATGCTAGCATGAACTAGGTAATCAATAATGCCCTTTCCCATATAAGGGTAGTGTGTTTGCTCATGTAAGGTTGGAGTAATGGTCGCAACTTAAACCAATCCATTTTCGAAAATAACACACTCACTTGCCTCGGTACACCACTTCTTTATCAAGTGGTTACCTAAGTTAACATCTCCCTTGGGCATTAGTGGCACCCGACGGGGTTTTCGAAAAGTCTTTGGAAAAATATTTTTGTCTCCATCACCATGCATACACCCGTCCCATATGCGTAGCATCTACTTTAGCATCCAATCTACTCCCACCCGCATAACCCTCATAGGAAGTTAGGGTCATGCACAATGCAAGTATCAACCAGGAAGTAACGGAGGCAACCCACCAAAGTGGTTACCATCTCATCATGATGCCGATGCAACAATAATAAAGTGCTATCTGATATGCATAAAACGGGTTTCATAGACATGGTCAAAGGGCTGCTTGCCTGTGTCCGCAAGGTCTTCAAATGTCTCTGATCCAATTTCTTTGTCAACTTCGTAACCTAACGTCGCAAAGTAACGGGCGCACAATAAGACAATAGCACAAAACAGAAAAATAAAAGCACTCAGAAAAATGTCATCCTATTTTTGTTAAATACAAGAGTGGAAACTAAGAATGAAAAAAATTCTTAGTTTTGGATTTGGTGCTATAGAATCAGGGATATGGATTTTCAAAGGTGGATTAAAATGCCCAAATTTGAATTTGAATTTGAACAGTACAGAAAAGTGTGATGGATACTTATGAAAGTTACACCATTAAATAGGTGGGATTTTTAGAAGAATATAGGAGTTGGAATTTTTGGTTTTGGGAAAATATTTTATTCTGTGGAATTTTTGTAAGTTTCTGGACAAAGAAAAAGAAGCAGCAGCACTGTGCAACTGGGCCTATTCAGCCACAGTGCAGCAAGCCCAGAGGAGATCTAGCCTGCGCAAGGCTGCCACGTCTAAGGCGTATTTAGAAAATACGCCTCCAGCCGACACAGCGAATCGGTTCGCGCACGGTGGAAATTTGAACCTGACAGGCGGGGGCCCTGTCAGGGTGTGAGGCTGACAGACGGGCCCCACGGCCGTCGTCGTCAACCTCCGGCCAGAGAGGATGGCAAGCTCACCGGCGACGTTTTCGGGCACGGCGGGGCGAGCTGATGGCACCGTTGTGCTCAACGTGGAGTCGCCGTTCGGGTGGAGGTGGAGTTGGCCGCCGGAGTGCAGGGGTTCACAGGCGACTAGGAGGCCGGCGGCGAGCCTTCGGGAGGTGGTTGGCCTACTCGATTCCGACTGCAATCAAATGAGAAAATAGAGGGGAAGTGGTCAATGGGGCCGTGCGGTTCCAGATCGGGAGAGAACAGGGGCAGAGGGGGCCTGTACCGTGCGGACACCGGTCGGCCGAGGCGGCGGACCTCAAGCTTGATCTCGAGCTCGGGTGCTCCTAGAAAAGAACGGGCGGTGCAGGGCGGAGATAGGGAGTGGGAGAGGGTGAGTGGTGTGGAGAGAGGGGCTCGGGGAGGCCTTATATAGCGAGCCCGAGGTTCACCGTGGACGGCACTCACGGGCACCCGCGGGGTCTGCTTTGGTGGCCGAGGGAGGCGGCTTGGAGCTCACCGCGGTGTTCGTGGGGTTGGTGTAAGGTGCAGGGAAGTGAGAGGAGGAGCGGGGCGAGATCGAGGTGGGGCCCATGCTCGAGCAGAGAGTGGTGGAGCGGGGCGGGGCGGCGCTCTGTTCACGCGCGGGAGGGGCAAGAGGGAGAGAGGAAGAAGGGGGCCGACCGCGTGCCGTGTCCCGGACGCCAAGGCGCGTCGTCAGGCATGCGGGGGAGAGCTGAGGTGGTCGGGCGCATTGGAATGGGCAAGCTACAATGCCGATTTTGCACTGTAGTGTGCTCCAGAGCACGTCCATGACATGCCATGGCATTTTAATAGTGGCATGGGCATGTCTTCTAGTGTCTGGGGGTTTTGGGGGAGAGTAAACAAAGGGTTTGTGGCATTGGATCCTCTAGGAGGTCTCCGGAAGAGAGGAGGGGTTGAGAGAGAGAGAATGGGGTTGTCCAGAGAGAGAAAGTGGGGATTTCACCCACCAATAATTGAGCTATGGCAAAGAAAAACTTACTGGAGGTATAAGAGGACTAGTAGGAGCTGTGGTAGAAAGTTGAACTCAAGGAGAATAGTGGAAAGGGTCAAAACACTAACTTTGGAAATTCACCAGAAGGTGTTTGTGCTAGGTTTGGGCTATCTAGAGGAATAAAATTGATCTGAAAATTAACAGGAATGGTATTGGTATGAATCTGAGCTAGTGTGATTCTTTTAGCTCATTTGGAGAAACTTGGTCGTGTAATTATTTCTAGCCCTAGAATTGGGCAGAAACTGTTTTCACAACATTTGATCAAGTTATCTTGTTCTCCTTGACAAGATATTTAGCAGGAGTGATTAATAGGGCCAATGAGCTTTATCACAAGTTTTGAGCTAATTTAGAGAAAGTTGCCAATGTAACTTTGGCAAACCCTATAAATCAACAGAAATGGGTTTTCCTAGATTTAGCTATGCGAATCTATTCTCCTTGACGCACCACTTGGTGTAGTGTCATCATTTGGGGATTAGAGAATGTCCACAAAATTTGAGACCAAAAGAAGACACTTGGCAATGTAGAGTTGCTCAAATTTGGATCTGGACAGGAATGGTTTTTGGACACTTTTGTTAACCAAACCTATTTTTATTGGGATTAAACTTTTCAAGACCATCACATTAGACATATGTGACTTGCTAGAATTTTCATGGATTTATTTGACAATATTTCTTACAGAAATATTTCAAATGCTTAAAATATGCAGAAATGGTTTTGGAGGATTTTGTCCAATATTTTGAACATGACCATGTGTTTAAACTCACATATATGGAAAATATATGTCCACTGAGTTTCCCTAAATTTTCTCAAATATTTTTAAAACATAAAAATATTTTAAACCTATTAAAGATCATTCCTGGCCTTAAGAAAAAGCCTTTAAATAAAATGGCAAAATAACTTTTAAAATAATATTTTTGTGGTCATAGGGAGTCCTATATCTAATAGGATTCAAATATAACTTTTGAAAGATTTTTCACATCCCAAATTAAGTACTTGTAGTTCAAGCCTTAACTCAGGGTTTTTTGGAAAACCTAATTTAGAAAATACTTTTTGGCCAAATTATTTTTGCAAGAGAATACTATTTTGTCCTATACACATGGCATGATCATTGGGCAAAGTTTTGGATCAAGGAGAAGGAGTATAAGAGTTGGAGGATTTATTTGATTTTTAGGAGCACTTGCAAACAGCAAACAAAAATCCAAATCAAAGCAGAGACCAAATCAACACAAAAGTTTTTGTTGGACCCAATTTTTATGCTTAATTAATCCTAATGTTGTGTCATGAAAATCAGGGTGTGACAATATTAAAGGTATTCGTAGTTTCCTTGGTCATGCTGGTTTCTATAGGAGGTTTATTAAAGACTTCTCTAAAATTTCTAGGCCTCTTACAAATCTTTTACAAAAGGATGTTCCATTTGTTTTTTATGATGATTGTGTAGAAGCCTTTGAAACACTTAAGAAAGTCTTAACTTCTGCACCTATTGTTCAACCACCTAATTGGAACTTGCCTTTTGAAATTATGTGTGATGCTAGTGATTATGCTGTTGGTGCTGTTCTAGGACAAAGGGTTGATAAGAAATTGAATGTCATTCATTATGCTAGCAAAACTCTAGACAGTGCCCAACGAAATTATGCTACTACTGAAAAAGAATTTTTAGCAGTTGTGTTTGCTTGTGATAAATTCAGATCTTACATTGTTGATTCCAAAGTAATTGTTCACACTGATCATGTTGCTATTAAATATCTTATGGAAAAGAAAGATGCCAAACCTAGACTTATTAGGTGGGTTCTTTTGCTCCAAGAATTTGATTTACATATTACTGATAGAAAAGGAGCTAAGAACCCCGTAGCTGATAACTTGTCTAGGTTAGAGAATATTCTTGATGACCCACTACCTATTGATGATAGCTTTCCTGATGAACAACTAGCTGCAATAAATGTTTCTCACAATACTCCTTGGTATGCTTACTATGCTAATTATATTGTTGCTAAATACATACCACCTAGTTTCACATACCAACAAAAGAAAAAAATCTTCTATGATTTAAGACACTACTTTTGGGATGACCCACATCTTTATAAAGAAGGAGTAGATGGTATTATTAGACGTTGTGTACCTGAGCATGAACAGGAACAAATCCTACGGAAATGTCACTCCGAAGCTTATGGAGGGCATCATGCGGGAGATAGAACAGCTCATAAGGTATTGCAATCTGGTTTTTATTGGCCTACTCTCTTCAAGGATGCATGTAAGTTTGTTTTATCTTGTGATGAATGTCAAAGAATTGGTAATATCGATAAGCATCAAGAAATGCCTATGAATTATTCACTTGTAGTTGAACCATTTGATGTTTGGGGTTTTGATTATATGGGACCTTTTCCTTCCTCTAATGGGTATACACATATTTTGGTTGTTGTTGATTATGTTACTAAGTGCGTAGAAGCTATTCCAACTAGTAGTGATGATCATAACACTTCCATTAAAATGCTTAAAGAAGTCATTTTCCCAAGGTTTGGAGTCCCTAGATATTTAATGACTGATGGTGGTTCACACTTTATTCATAGTATAATCCGTAAAATGCTTGCTAAATATGATGTTAACCATAGAATTGCATCAGCCTATCATCCTCAATCTAGTGGTCAAGTTGAACTTAGCAATAGAGAAATAAAACTAATATTACAAAAAACTGTTAATAGGTCCCGAAAGAATTGGTCTAAGAAATTAGATGATGCACTTTGGGCCTACAGAACAACATATAAAAATCCTATGGGTATGTCTCCTTATAAAATGGTTTATGGAAAAGCTTGTCATTTGCCTCTAGAGTTAGAACATAAAGCTTATTGGCCAATTAAAGAACTCAACTATGATTTCAAACTTGCCGGTGAAAAGAGGTTATTTGATATTAGCTCATTAGATGAATGGAGAACCCAAGCTTATGAAAATGTCAAAATATTTAAAGGAAGAGTTAAAAGATGGCATGACAAAAGAATCCAAAAGCGGGAATTCAAAGTTGGAGAATATGTTCTTTTTTAAAAATCTCATTTCAGATTCTTTGCAGGAAAACTTCTCTCTAAATGGGAAGGACCATATATTTTCAAGGAGGTTTATCGCTCTGGAGCTATCAAGATTAATAATGCCAAAGGTACTAACCCGAAGGTGGTCAATGGGCAAAGAATTAAACACTATATCTCAGGTACACCTATTAATGTTGAAAGCAATATTATCCAAACCATGACACCGGAGGAACACATAAAAGAAACCTTCCGGAGCACTCCAGAATATTAAAAAAAAGAGGATATATGTGATACGGTAAGTAAATGGACTCCGAAAAATCCGTAAAAATATTTTTTCAGTTTTGGAATATTTTAAAAATTAGAAAAATAAGAAACAACCAGGAAGGCAACCGAGGAGGGCACAAGACACCAGGGCGAGCCTGGCTTGCCTGGCGCGCCCAGGTGGGTTGTGCCCACCTCAGGAACCTTCCCGACTCCATTTTCCTCTCGTTTGCTTGTTTCCCAAGATAAAATATCTTTATATACTCCCCGAATGTATTGACCACTGTATCATGGAGAAATCTTCTATTCTTTCGTGCTATTTTTCTGGCAGATCCGAAAATATGTCATCTCAAGATTCGGAGGAATAGTGCCCTGTTTCTTACCAGCCTCTGGACCCAAATACCTGTTGGGGAACGTTGCATGGGAAACAAAAAAAATTCCTACGCTCACCAAGATCCAATCTAGGAGATGACCATCTACGAGAGGAGAGACTGAATCTACATACCCTTGTAGACCGAAAGCGTTAGCGTTGTAACGCGGTTGATGTAGTTGTACTCTTCACGATCCAATCGCGATCCAATCCGATCTAGTGCCGAACGGACGGCACCTCCCAGATTAGCACACGTTCAGCTCAATGGTGTCCTCTCCTTCTTGATCCAGCAAGAGAGAGGGAGGAGGTAGATGAGATCGGAACCAGCACGACGGTGAGGTGGTGGTGGTGCAGCGGAAATCCGGCAGGGCTTCGCCAAGCACAGACGGAACGTGGAGGAGAAAGAGAGGGAGGGGGCGGCCAAGGGTGGAAGCGTACTGCCCCGTGCACCCCTCCCCACTATATATGGAGGAGGAAACTTGGAGGAGAAGCAATAGTGCCACATGAACAGTACCACATGAATAGTACATGCGTGAACAGTACCACGTGAGTAGTAATGCCTCTTATCTCCTATTTTAAAGGGATTTGATCTTATCACTTGGGACAGCCGCATGGGCCAAGTGGGGCTGCTGCGCCTGGCCCATGAAGGACTGGTGCGCCCCTCCTTAGAGTCCATGTGGACCCTCCGTGGACTTCCGGACACCTCCGGAACCCTCCAGAACCTTCTGGAAACTTCCCGGTACAATACCCAAAAAAACCAAACTTTTTTCGGAACCCAAAATATGACTTCCCATATATAAATCTTTACCTCCGGACCATTCCGGAGCTCCTCGTGATATCCTGGATCCCATCCGGGACTTCGAACAACTTTCGGACTTTCCACTGTTAATATCTCATTACTACCCTAGCGCTACCAAACGTTAAGCGTGCGACCCTACGGGTTTGGGAACATGCAGACATGACCGAGACTCCTCTCCAATCAATAATCAATAGCAGGACCTAGATGTCCATATTGATTCCCACATATTCAACAAAGATCTTTATTGGTTGAACCATGATGTCAAGGATTCAATCAATCCCATATGCAATTCCCTTTGTCCAGCGATATGTTACTTGCCCGAGATTCGATCGTCGGTATCTCCATACCTAGTTCAATCTCGTTACCGGCAAGTCTCTTTACTCGTTCCGTAATACAAGATCCCGTGACCAACTCATTGGTCACATTGCTTGCAAGCTCATTGTGATGTTGTATTACCGAGTGGGCCCTGAGATACCTCTCCGTCGTACGGAGTGACAAATCCCAGTCTCGATCCATGCCAACTCAACAGACGCCCTCGGAGATACCTGTAGAGCATCTTTATAGTCACCCAGTTATGTTGCGACGTTAGATACACACAAGGTACTCCTCCGGTGTCAGTGAGTTGCATGATCTCATGGTCATAGGAACATATACTTGACATGCAGAAAACGATAGCAATAGACTTGACACGATCATATGCTACGTTCACAGTTTGGGTCTTGTCCATCACATCATTCTCCTAATGATGTGATCCCATTATCAAATGACAACTCATGTCTATGACCTGGAAACCATGGCCATCTTTGATCAACGAGCTAGTCCGGTAGAGGCTCACTAGGGACACGTTGTTTGTCTATGTACCCACACATGTATTTGAGTTTCCAATCAATACAATTATAGCATGGATGATAAACGATTATCATGAACAAGGAAATATAATAATAACCATTTTATTATTGCCTCTAGGGCATATTTCCAACAGTCTCCCACTTGCACTAGAGTCAATAATCTAGCATTACATGGTTATGAATCTAACACCCATAGAGTTCTGGTGTTGATCATGCTTTGCCCGTGGAAGAGGCTTAGTCAACGGATCTGCGACATTCATGTCCGTGTGCACTTTGCAAATATTTATGTCCTCTTCCTTGATCGCATCGTGGATGGCATTGAAGCATCGCTTTATGTGTCTGGTCCTCTTGTGAAACCTTGGTTCCTTGGCTAGAGCAATGGCACTAGTGTTGTCACAGAATAGAGCCATTGGGTCCAGTGCACTGGGCACAACTCCAAGATCTGTCATGAACTGCTTCATCCAGACACCTTCCTTCGCCGCCTCCGAGGCAACAATGTACTCCGCTTCACATGTAGAATCAGCTCCCACGCTTTGCTTGGAACTACACCAGCTTACCGCTCCCCCATTAAGAATATATACGTATCCGGTTTGAGACTTAGAGTCATCCGGATCAGTGTCAAAGCTTGCATCGACGTAACCCTTTACGAGGAGCTCTTGATCACCTCCATAAACGAGAAACATTTCCTTAGTCCTTTTTAGGTACTTAAGGATATTCTTCACCACCGTCCAGTGTTCCACTCCTAGATCACTTTGAAACCTTCCCGCCATACTTATGGCAAGGCTGACATCTGGTCTTGTGCACAGCATTGCATACATGATAGAGCCTATGGCAGAAGCATAGGGGATAACACTCATCTTTTCTCTATCCTCTGCAGTCACTGGGCATTGAGTCTTACTCAACTTCACACCTTGCAAAACAGGCAAGAACCCCTTCTTGGACTGATCCATTTTGAACTTCTTCAAAACTCTATCAAGGTATGTGCTCTGTGAAAGTCCTATTAAGCGTCTCGATCTATGTCTATAGATCTTGATGCCTAATATGAAAGCAGCTTCTCCTAGGTCCTTCATTGAAAAACTCTTGTTCAAATATTCCTTCAGGCTATCCAAAAGTTCTATATTGTTTCCAATCAGCAATATGTCATCCACATAATATTAGAAAAGCTATAGAGCTCCCACTCACTTTCTTATAAATACAAGCTTCTCCATAAACTTGTACAAACCCAAACGCTTTGATCACCTCATCAAAGCGAAGATTCCAACTCCGAGACGCTTGCACCAGCCCATAAATGGATCGCTGGAGTTTGCAAACTTTGTCAGCATTCTCTGGATTGACAAAACCTTCTGGTTGCATCATATACAACTCTTCCTTAAGGAAACCGTTAAGGAACGCTGTTTTGACATCCATCTGCCAAATTTCATAATCGAAAAATGCAGCTATTGCTAACATGATTCTGACGGACTTAAGCATCGCTACGGGTGAGAAAGTCTCATCGTAGTCAACTCCTTGAACTTGTGAAAAACCCTTTGCCACAAGTCGAGCTTTATAGACGGTGACATTACCGTCCGCGTCCGTCTTCTTCTTGAAGATCCATTTATTCTGAATGGCCTTTCATCCTTCAGGTAATACTTCCAAAGTCCATACTTTGTTTTCATACATGGATCCCATCTCGGATTTCATGGCTTCTAACCATTTGTTGGAATCCGGGCCCACCATCGCTTCTCCATAGCTCGTAGGTTCACCGTTGTCCAACAACATGACCTCCAAGACAGGGTTACCATACCACTCAGGAGTAGTACGTACCCTTGTCGACCTACGAGGTTCAGCAGTAACTTTATCCGAAACTTCATGATCATCATCATCGGCTTCCTCTTCAACTGACGTAGGTTCCACAGAAACATCTTTCTACGCTGTGCTACTCTCTGGTTGAAGTAAAGGTTCAACAACCTCATCAAGTTCTATCTTCCTCCCACTCAATTCTTTCGAGAGAAACTCTTTCTCGAGAAATAACCCGTTCTTAGCGACAAACACTTTGCCCTCAAATCTGAGATAGAAGGTGTACCCAACCATCTCCTTTGGGTATCCTATGAAGATGCATTTGTCCGCTTTGGGTTCGAGCTTTTCTGGATGGAGCCTTTTGACATAAGCATCGCATCCCCAAACTTTAAGAAACGACAACTTCGGTTTCTTGCCAAACCACAATTCATACAGTGTCGTCTCAACGGACTTAGATGGTGCCCTATTTAAAGTGAATGCAGCTGTCTCTAACGCATAACCCCAAAATGATAGTGGCAAATCGGCAAGAGACATCATAGAACGCACCATATCCAATAAGGTTCGATTACGACGTTCGGACACACCATTACGCTGTGGTGTTCCAGGTGGCGTCAACTGTGAAACAATTCCACATTGTCTTAAGTGATTGCCAAACTCATAACTCAGATATTCTCCCCCTCGATCAGATCGTAGGAACTTGATCTTCGTGTTACGATGATTCTCAACTTCACTCTAAAATTGCTTGAACTTTTCAAACGTTTCAGACTTGTGCTTCATTAAGTAAATATACCCATATCTACTCAAATCATCGGTGAAGGTGAGAAAATAATGATATCCACTGCGTGCCTCAATGCTCATTGGACCGCACACATCAGTATGTATGATTTCCAACAAGTCACTTGCCCGTTCCATTGTTCCTGAAAACGGGGTCTTAGTCATCTTGCCCATGAGGCATGGTTCGCATGTGTCAAGTGATTCAAAATCAAGAGACTCCAAAAGTCCATCGGCATGGAGTTTCTTCATGTGTTTTACACCAATATGACCTAAGCGGCAGTGCCACAAGAATGTGGTACTATCATTATCAACTCTACATCTTTTGGCATCAATTTTATGAACATGTGTATCATCACTATCGAGATTCAATAAGAATAAACCCCTCACAACGGGTGCATGACCATAAAAGATATTACCCATATAAATAGAACAGCCATTATTCTCTGATTTAAATGAGTAACCGTCTCGCATTAAACAAGATCCAGATATAATGTTCATGCTCAACACAAGCACTAAATAACAATTATTCAGGTTCATCACTAATCCCGATGGTAATCGAAGAGCAAGCGTGCCGACGGCGATCACATCAACCATGGAACCATTTCCCACACGCATCAGTACTTCGTCCTTTGCCAGCCTTCGTCTATTCTATAGTTCCTGCTTTGAGTTGCCAATGTGAGCAACTACACCGGTATCAAATACCCAGGCACTACAACGAGAGTTGATAAGGTACACATCAATAACATGTATATCATATATACCTTGTTTGGCGTTGGCCCCCTTCTTGTCGGTCAGATACTTGGGGCAATTCTGCTTCCAGTGGCCAGTCCCCTTGCAATAGAAGCACTCAGTTTCCGGCTTGGGTCCAGCCTTGGGTTTCTTCACGGGAGGGGCAACTACTTTGCTACTCTTCTTGGAGTTACCCTTCTTGCCCTTGCCATTCTTCTTGAAACTAGTGGTTTTATTGACCATCAACACTTGATGCTCCTTCTGGATGTCTGACTCAGCGACTTTCAGCATCGCAAACAGCTCGGAGATTGACTTGTTCATCCCTTGCATGTTATAGATCAGCACGAAGCTCTTATAGCTAGGTGGTAGAGATTCAAGAACTCTGTCAGTGATTGCCTCTGGCGGGAGCACAACTCCCAACTCAGCCAGACGGTTGTAATACCCAGACATTCTGAGTATGTGCTCACTAACAGACTCGTTCTCCTCCATCTTGCAGGCAAAGAACTTATCGGAGGTCTCATACCTCTCGATCCGGGCATTCTTTTCAAAAATAAACTTCAACTCCTAGAACATCTCATATGCTCCATGACGTTCAAAACGTCTTTGAAGTCCTGGTTCTAAGCCATACAACATAGCACACTGAACTACTGAGTAGTCATCCACACGCGCCTGCCAGGCGTTCATAATGTCCACAGACGCCGGAGGGGGTTGCGCACCAAGCGGTGCATCAAGGACATAATTCTTTTGGGCAGCCGTGAGGATAATCCTCAAATTACGGGCCCAGTCTACAAACTTACTTCCATCATCTTTTAGCTTGGCTTTCTCTAGGAACGCATTGAAATTGAGGGGAGCTACTCCACGAGCCATTGATCTACAACATAAAATTTGCAAAGACACCTTAGACTATTGTTCATGATAAATGAGTTCAATTAATCATATTACTTAAAACTCCCACTCAAATTGACATCCCTCTGGTCATCCGAGTGTAACATGATCCAAATTCAGCAACCCAAGTCCGATCATCACGTGAGATGAGGTGGTTTCAATGGTGAACATCTCCATGTTGATCATATCTACTATATGACTCATGTTCGACCTTTCGGTCTCTTGTGTTCCGAGGCCATGTCTGTACATGCTAGGCTCGTCAAGTTTAACCCGAGTGTTCCGCATGTGCAAAATTGGCTTGCACCCGTTGTATGTGAACATAGAGTCTATCACACCCGATCATCACGTGGTGCTTCGAAACGACGAACTTTCACAACGGTGCACACTTGGGGAGAACACAGTCCTAAGCAAAATAAGATGCATAAAAGGATTAACATCACATGCAAAGCATAAGTGACATGATATGGCCATCAACTTGTGCTTTTGATCTCCATCTCCAAAGCACCGGCATGATCTCCATCGTCACCGGCATGACACCATGATCTCCATCATCATGATCTCCATCATCGTGTCGCCATCGGGGTTGTCACGCCAACCATGCTTCTACTACTATTGCTACAGTTTAGCGATAAAGTAAATCATTACATAGCGCTTAAAGATTGACACGCAGGTCATACAATAAATAAAGACAACCCTATGGCTCCTGCCGGTTGCCGTATGCATCGACATGCAAGTCGATATTAACTATTACAAACATGATCATCTCATACATCAAATATATTTCATCATGTCTTTGGCCATATCACATCACAACATACCCTGCAAAAACAAGTTAGACATCCTCTAATTTGTTGTTCCATGTTTTACGTGGCTGCTATGGGTATCTAGCAAGAACGATTCTTACCTACACAAAATCACAACAGTGATATGCAAGTTGCTATTTAACCTTCTACAAGGACCGCCTTTGTCGAATCCGATTCAACTAAGGTGGGAGAGACAGACACCCGCCAGCCATCTTATGCAACAAAGTCACATGTCTGTCGATGGAACCGGTCTCATGTACGTGGACATGTAAAGTTGGTCCGGGCCGCTTCATCCCACAATACCACAGAATCAAGAAAAGACCAACGAAGGAAGCAATCTGAATATCAACGCCCACAAAATCCTTTGTGTTCTACTCGAGATGTCATCTACGCAAGACCTAGCTCTGATGCCACTATTGGGGAACGTTGCATCGGAAACAAAAAAATTCCTACGCTCACCAAGATCCAATCTAGGAGATGACCATATAGGAGAGGAGAGATTGAATCTACATACCCTTGTAGACCAAAAGCGTTAGTGTTGTAATGCGGTTGATGTAGTTGTACTCTTCACGATCCAATCACGATCCAATCCGATCTAGTGCCGAACGGACGGCACCTCAGAGATTAGCACACGTTCAGCTTGATGGCGTCCTCTCCTTCTTGATCCAGCAAGAGAGGGGGAGGAGGTAGATGAGATCGGAACCAGCACGACGGTGAGGTGGTGGTGGTGGCAGCGGAAATCTGGCAGGGCTTCGCCAAGCACTGACGGAACGTGGAGGAGAAAGAGAGGGAGGCCAAGGGTGGAAGCGTACTGCCCCGTGCGCCCCTCCCCACTATATATGGAGGAGGAAACTTGGAGGAGGAGGAATAGTGCTGCGTGAATAGTACCACATGAACAGTGTCACATGAATAGTAATCCTCTTTCCCAAGTAATGCCTCTTATCTCCTATTTTAAAGGGATTTGATCTTATCACTTGGGACAGCCGCATGGGCCAAGTGGGGCTGCTGTGCCTGGCCCACGAAGGGCTGGTGCGCCCCTCCTTAGAGTCCATGTGGACCCTCCGTGGACTTCCGGACACCTCCGGAACCCTTCGGAACCTTCTGGAAGCTTCCCGGTACAATACCGAAAAAAACCAAACTTTTTCCGGAACCCAAAATATGACTTCCCATATATAAATCTTTACCTCCGGACCATTCCGGAGCTCCTCGTGATATCCTGGATCCCATCCGGGACTTCGAACAACTTTCGGACTTTCCACTGTTAATATCTCATTACTACCCTAGCGCTACCAAACGTTAAGCGTGCGACCCTACGGGTTCGGGAACATGCAGACATGACCGAGACTCCTCTCCGATCAATAGTCAATAGCGGGACCTGGATGTCCATATTGATTCCCACATATTCAACAAAGATCTTTATCGGTTGAACCACGATGTCAAGGATTCAATCAATCCCGTATGCAATTCCCTTTGTCCAGCGATATGTTACTTGCCCGAGATTCGATCGTCGGTATCTCCATACCTAGTTCAATCTTGTTACCGGCAAGTCTCTTTACTCGTTCCGTAATATAAGATCCCGTGACCAACTCATTGGTCACATTGCTTGCAAGCTCATTGTGATGTTGTATTACCGAGTGGGCCCTGAGATACCTCTCCGTCGTACGGAGTGACAAATCCTAGTCTCGATCCATGCCAACTCAACAGACACCCTCGGAGATACCTGTAGAGCATCTTTATAGTCACCCAGTTACATTGATATGTTTGATACACACAAGGTACTGCTCCAGTGTTAGTGAGTTGCATGATCTCATGGTCATAGGAACAGATACTTGACATGCAGAAAACGATAGCAATAAACTTGACACGATCATATGCTACGTTCACAGTTTGGGTCTTGTCCATCACATCATTCTCCTAATGATGTGATCTCGTTATCAAATGACAACTCATGTCTATGACCTAGAAACCATGGCCATCTTTGATCAACGAGCTAGTCCGGTAGAGGCTCACTAGGGACACGTTGTTTGTCTATGTACCCACACATGTATTTGAGTTTCCAATCAATACAATTATAGCATGGATGATAAACGATTATCATGAACAAGGAAACATAATAATAACCATTTTATCATTGCCTCTAGGGCATATTTCCAACAATATCTTCAAGGATACTTTTCCTTATGTGTGGTTCACAGATGAGGAGGATGAAACCGAACCTACCCCTCCTTGTTTCCTGCAGGAAAGCAAGGAAGTGTTATGCAAGAAGATATTAAAGCTCGAGCTGGAGAATGAGGATCTGAGGGAGAACAACTTTAGCCTCCGACGCAAGATGGACAAACTCAGCACTTCATCACCACCACCATCATCATCTTCCCCAATAAAGGAGACTTGAGTTCATGTTATAAGCACTCCCCTTGGCTTGTGCCAAGCTTGGGGGAGGTGCCCCGGTATCGTATCACCACCACTATCTTTGACTATATCTATTTTAGTTCATCTTTAGTTATCCTATGATTTACTTGAATAAAAGTTTAGTTCGATCTATTTTCGAGTGCTTGCTTAGTGATCTATCTATCTATGTAATCGTGTGTGAGATATATAATAAAGAGTAGTTTGAGTTTTGTTACTTTACTCTTATGTTCCAATAAAAAGAAAGGAAAATAAATGAAAAAGATCATATGCTAATCTTATGGTAAGTAATGACATCACATAAGGAAAAGTATAAGTGGTAAAATTTATTGGAGATTGACAAACATAGCATTGGTCAATGATGCAATTCATGAAAGAATTAATAAGGGAAGAGAATATTCACATGCAAATACACTATCTTGGACATCTTTTATGATTGTGAGCCCCCATTAAATATTATATGTCAAAATTGTTGACGTTGGACAAGGAAGACAACGTAATGATTTATGTTTGTTCATATTCACATAGAAGTTATATTGTCATAGATCCTTCAACATGTGGTGCTTGGTCAATATCTTTGCTAGCCAAAAACTCCGCACTAAGTAGAGATACTACTTGTGCATCCAAAAACCCTTAAACCAAAAATCTTGTTTTGAGAGTCCATCATACCTACCTATGGATTGAGTAAGATCCTTCAAGTAAGTTGTCATCGGTGCAATAAGGTAATAAAAATTGCTTCTAAATGTGTTGGATCATTTAGTGTAAGAGAAAATTGAGCGTTGTACGAACTTGTGATGGCAAAATAATAAAAGTGATAGACTGCATAATAAAGGTTGCTATCATAAGGGGCAATACAACATGATGTTCTTTTGCATTAAGGGATTTGGCATACAAACAAAAAGCACATGGCAACCTCTGCTTCCCTCTGTGAAGGGCCTATCTTTTACTTTTCTGTATTTACTTTTATGCAAGAGTCAAAGTATTCTCCCCTATTCCTTTTATTTTTCTCTTTTTGCAAGCATCATGTGGTGAGGAAAGATCTAGGAACATATATCCAGTTGGATATGAGTTAGCATGAGTTATTATTGTTGACATCACCCTTGAGGTGAATACGTTGGGAGGCGAAACTATAAGCCCCTATCTTTCTATGTGTCCGGTTGAAACTTTTGTTCATGGGTATGCTGTCAGTGTTAGCAATCATAGAAGGTTAAATGATGGTTGATTATCTGGACTTGCCTAAAGGCTCCGATACGTGACCCTTCCTGAAAATATGATGAATTGTAGTTGCAAAGTTGAACGAGAACATAGTTTGTTGGTTTTCAATAAGGTTTATGCTTTATACTTCAATGTTGTGATGAATTATTACTTGTTCATGAGAAGTTATATGATAAAAGTTGGGTGATAAAGTTTTATGTTAAAGTTTGTTGCTGTTATAATAATAAGCATGATGCTTCTATGTCCATATTTTGTTTTTATCGACACCTCTCTCTCTAAGCATGTGGGCATGTTTTTCAATTTCGGTTTTTCGCTTGAGGACAAGCGAGGTCTAAGCTTGGGGGAGTTGATACGTCCATTTTGCATCATGTTTTTCTACTGTTATTTATAATATTTTTATGCATAATAATGCTTTTTGGAGTAATTCTAATGCCTTTTCTCTCATAATATGCAAGGTTTACACAAAGAGGGAGATTGCCGACAGCTGGAATTCTGGACCTGAAAAAGCTACGTCAGAGTTACCTATTCTGCACATCTCCAAATGAGCTAAAAATTTACGGAGAATTATTTTGGAATATATAAAAAATACTGGAGCAAATAACTACCGGAGGGGGGCCACCTGGTGAGCACAAGACACCAGGGCGCGCCTGGGCCCCCAGGCGCGCCCTGGTGGGTTGTGTTCAACACGGCCCACCTCCGGAGCCCATCTTCTGGTATATAGGTCATTTTGACCTAGAAAAAATCAGGGGGGCTTTCGGGACTTGGGCAGGAGCACTTTTGCCCTCCGATGGAGCGATTCCGCCGGGGGAACTTCCCTCCCGGAGGGGGAAATCATCGCCATCGTCATCACCAACAACCCTCTCATCTTTGGGAGGGCAATCTCCATCAACATCTTCAACAACACCATCTCCTCTCAAACCCTAGTTCATCTCTTGTGTTCAATCTTTGTACCGGAACCTCAGATTGGTACCTGTGGGTGACTAGTAGTGTTGATTACATCTTGTAGTTGATTACTATATGGTTTATTTGGTGGAAGATTATATGTTCAGATCCATTATGCTATTTAATGCCCCTCTGATCTTGAGCATGATTATTATTTGTGAGTAGTTACTTTTGTTCTTGAGGTCACTAGAGAAGTCATGTTGCAAGTAATCATGTGAACTTGATATGTGTTTGATATTTTGATGATATGTATGTTGTGATTCCCTTAGTGGTGTCATGTGAACGTTGGCACTTCACCATATTTGGGCCTAAGGGAATGCATTGTGGAGTAGTTATTAGATGATGGGTTGCTAGAGTGACAGAAGCTTAAGCCCTAGTTTATGCGCTACTTCGTAAGGGACCGATTTGGATCCAAAAGTTTAATGCTATGGTTAGATTTTATCTTAATACCTTTCTCGTAGTTGCGAATGCTTGCGAGGGGGTTAATCATAAGTAGGAGGTTTGTTCAAGTAAGAACAACACCTAAGCACCGATCCACCCACATATCAAATTATCAAACTAGCGAACACGAATCAAACCAACATGATGAAAGTGACATGGTGAAATTCCCGTGTACCCTCAAGAACGCTTTGTTTATCATAAGAGACCGTTTTGGCCTGTCCTTTGCCTCAAAAAGATTGGCTACCTTGATGCACTTTATTTACCGTTATTGTTACTTGTTCGTTACAAATTATCTTGCTATCAAACTACTCATTACCGACTATTTCAGTGCATGCAGAAAATACCTTGCTGAAAACCACTTGTCATTTCCTTTTGCTCCTCGTTGGGTTCGACACTCTTACTTATCGAAAGGACAACGATTGATCCCCTATACTTGTGGGTCATCAGGGTGCTGTGCGCGGCCTTGCCTCTGCTAGTAGGCAGAGGTTGAAGACAAAGATGCCCCTGGTGGGCTGGGCCTCCAGGTAAGTGGGCTGCCAGGTAATTTTTCTCTCCTCTGTCTTTTATCCATTTGTTTCTGTTTTTCTATATTCTGTTTTTTGTTTTGGATTTAGTAAAAACACTAAATCATTTCTAAAAATCCTTGTGGGCATAATTTGAATTATTTCCAACAGCCCTCAACTATTTCCAGAATTATTGGAGCACTTAAATTATTTATAGCATTTAAATGCCCTAATTCAAATACTTTATGTATTAATTCAAAAATCCAGAATGTCCTAGAAATGATTGCATCATTTTTGGCAGAGGTTTTCACCTTAATCGAAAATCATGAACTTTTCTGAAGGGCATTATGGGTTCATTGAAAAATATTTTATTTGAACCTATTGATTTAATTTGGTGCTAGGGTTTGAACATCCCCGTTTCAATTTCAATTGAATTAATCATGATGCATGGATGATTATGCAATGATAGGCAGTGACTAAGCTAGGGTTGTGACATCCAAAAACTGTATATCCAAAAGAGCAAAATCCTCTTGTATATATAGGTTGGAGGGGGAGGAGTTTCCCCCTTGGTTCGCTGGCCTAGGGGGGAGGAGGATTCCTCCCCTTGTCCAATTTGGCCTCCTTCCCTCAAGGAGGCACTTTCCCACTTGGGCCTTTTTGGCCCAAGTTGCCTTCCACCTCTTGGCCTTTTTAGGCCCGTTGATATTTAAATTAAATATAAAATGTTCTAAATACTTCTAGACCATCATATATATTTTAACATCTCTATAAAGTTTTTCCACCTATATATAATTTATCGGTAATACCCGGTATTACCCAATACTCACCGAAACCCTTCCGGTGACCCCGAAATGCTTCCGGATCCTCTCGGAACTATTCCGAATATTCATGAAATAATTCCACAAATATTTTCTCATGACTCCCATCCTAGTAACACTCAACAAATCTTGATTTCCTTAAGCTTGTGACCCCGTATGTTCGGTAACTCACAGACATGGACGAAACTGTTCGTTCAATGACCGACAGCGGGACCGTGGACGTCCATATTGGTGCATGTGAGTACATGAATGATATTCGAGTGAACCATTGGTTATCATGTGATCTTCCCTTTGCTTTGTGATACTTCATAAAACCCGGGATGCATCGTTATCCTCCTGAGTCATCACCATGCTCACTATACCGAAATCCTCGTTATCGGTTTTGTTCTTCTTTCTCATTATTGTGTTCCGGCATCCCCGTGATGAAGTCACGCATGTCTGGCCAGATGATGATTGATGCTGTCACACCAAGAGGGACCTAAGTATATCTCTCCATTATCAGAGGAGAAAATCCCACTCTTGAGCTATGCGGTCACTTGTCAAACTTTTTGATGAACCTGTAAGTTGTCGTTATGATCACCGTGTTACAAGTGATGTTTGAGCAATCCCAAAGCCCATCGTACGGTAAGAAGTGAGCACGATACTCCTCATGGTCTAAGGAGCAATATCACACGTTAACACTCTGTCTTATTACAATTGAATGCAGACGATATTAACCCTATTCATAACAAAAAAGATTGGGTCGATTCAATATGATCATTCTTCTAACACCATAATCTCAGTGTTGTCTTAGGATCATCGTTACACTTCATGACATCCTAAGATCCGGAAAACATGATCACCAACAACACTTAAGCTAGTCCTAGAGCCGAGACTAAGTACCTTTTATTTACTGTTTATCATTCCACACGTGCATATGAGTTTTCCACTGAATCACATATTCTAGGATATCATAGTAGTTATAGCATAGAATATAAAATCTTAATTATGAATATGGAAAATATAATAATACAAATATTATTGCATTTAGGACATATTTCCAACAATAAGTCATAGAGAAGTTAGAATATAGTAGGTATTATGCAAGAACAATTATGAATCTATTTATTGCAGTACCCAAAGTGGATGTTTGATTTATTATACTAATGGATCTCAAGAGGTTTTGTTGAGTTTTATGTGCTGAAGTTTTCAAATTTTGGGTGAGATAATGATGGATGAATGAATAAGGAGAGGCAAGACCCTAAGCATGGGGATGCCCAAGCCACCCCAAGGTAATATTCAAGGAAGATCCAAGCATCTAATCTTGGGGATGCCATGGAAGGCATCCTCTCTTTCGTCTCCAATCTATCGGTAATATTACTCGGAGCTATATTTTTATTCATCACATGATATGTGTTTTGCTTGGAGCGTTGTGTGTTATAGTTTTTTTTTTGTTTGCTTGTTTCCACAATCATTGTTTACTAATCACACTTATTATGAGAGACACACTTTCATCACAATTTTTTAGAATATGCTCATTATGCTTCACTTATATCTTTTGAGTTAAGGCAATTTGCTCATGTGCATCACTTATATCATTAGAGCATGGCGATATTTATATTTTATAGAAATAATTTGCACTCTCATGCTTCACTTATATCTTCTTAAGAGTTGAATAGGTAGTGGTAATTTGCATGAGTTATATGATTAGTCCAAAAATGATAGGTAAAAAAGAGTGGTATAATAAAAAAATCATGTAGATCACTGAATGCGATGCGTATGATCAACGATATTGAAGTTATAATATGGAACTTTACTAGTTGATAAACATTAGTTAGTAAAAATGTTGGTGTTAAGGTTTGTGATTTCGACCTCATTAAAGTGTCGGTTGTGGCATAGCGGGGAAGTTGGAGCATGATTTATCCTTGATTGGTATCCTTTCTGTTGTCTGAATCGGGGGCTCGCGGTGGTTAACTCCTACCAACCTCCTCCCTAGGGGCATGCGAGTAATACTTTTCTGATGGAAATATGCCCTAGAGGCAATAATAAAATGGTTATTATTATATTTCCTTAATCATGATAAAGGTTTATTATTCATGCTAGAATTGTATTGACCGGAAACTTAAAAACATGTGTGGATACATAAACAAATACCGTGTCCCTAGTGAGCCTCTACTAGACTAGCTCGTTGATCAAAGATGGTTAAGGTCTCTTAACCATAGACATGAGTTGTCATTTGATAACGGGATCACATCATTAGGAGAATGATGTGATGGACAAGACCCATCCGTTAGCTTAGCATATGATCGTTCAGTTTATTGCTACTGCTTTCTTAATGTCAAATACATGTTCCTTCGACCAAGAGATCATGCAACTCCCGGATACCGGAGGAATACCTTGTGTGTTATCAAACATCACAATGTAACTGGGTGATCATAAAGATGCTCTACAGGTATCTCCGAAGGTGTCTGTTGAGTTGGCGTGAATCGAGATTGGGATTTGTCACTCCGTGTATCGGAGAGGTATCTCTGGGCCCTCTCGGTAATACACATCACAAGAAGCTTGCAAGCAAAGTAAATAAGGAGTTAGTTGCAAGATGATGTATTATGGAACGAGTAAAGAGACTTGCCGGTAATGAGATTGAACTAGGTATAGAGATACCGAGGATCGAATCTCGGGCAAGTAACATACCGACAGACAAAGGGAATTATGTATATTGTCATAAAGGTTCAACCGATAAAAGATCTTTGATGTTGCAAGTTTTACGTGGCTGCTACGGGTAACTAGCAAGAACCGTTCTTACTAGTTGCCCGTAGCAGCGACGTAAAACTTGCAACAACAAAGTAGAGGACGTCTAACTTGTTTTTGCAGGTTATGTTGTGATGTGATATGGTCAAGATGTGATGTAATATACGTTGTTGTATGAGATGATCATGTTTTGTAATATCGACAACCGGCAGGAGCCTTAGGGTTGTCTCTTAATTATTGTATGAAATGCAAGCGCCATGTAATTGCTTTACTTTATCGCTATGCATTAGCAATAGTTGTAGAAGCAATAGTTGGCAAGACAACCCCGACACAATGATGGAGATCAAGGTATCGAGCCAGTGATGATGGAGATCATGACGTTGCTTTGGAGATGGAGATCAAAAGCACAAGATGATGATGGCCATATCATGTCACATATTTTGATTGCATGTGATGTTTATCCTTTATGCATCTTATTTTGCTTAGAACGGCGGTAGCATTATAAGATGATCTCTTCACTAAATTTCAAGATAAAAGTGTTCTCTACGAGTATGCACCATTGCCAAAGCTCGTCTTTTCGAAGCACCACGTGATGATCGGGCGTGATAGACTCTACGTTCACATACAACGGGTGTAAGACAGTTTTGCACATGCAGAATACTTGGGTTAAACTTGACGAGCCTAGCATGTACAGACATGGTCTCGGAACACTGGAGACCGAAAGGTCGAATGTGAGTCATATAGTAGATATGATCAACATAGAGATGTTCACCATTGAAGACTACCCCATCTCACGTGATGATCGGACATGGGTTAGTTGATTTGGATCATGTATCACTTAGATAACTTGAGGGATGTTAATTTAAGTGGGAGTTCATTAGTAATTTGATTGATTCAACTTAAATTTATCATGAACTTAGTCTTAATAGGTTTTGCATATCTATGTTGTAGATCAATAGCTCGCAATATAGCTCCCCTATTTTTGATATGTTCCTAGAGAAAACTAAGTTGAAAGATGATAGTAGCAATGATGCGGACTAGGTCCGTGATCTGAGGATTATCCTCATTAATGCACAGAAGAATTATGTCCTTGATGCACCGCTAGGTGACAGACCTATTGCAGGAGCAGATGCAGACGTTATGAACGTTTGGCAAGCTCGATATGATGACTACTTAATAGTTTAGTGCGCCATGCTTTACGGATTATAACCTGGAATTCAAAAATGTTTTGAATGCCACGGAGCATATGAGATGTTCCAAGAGCTGAAATTGGTATTTCAGACTCATGCCCATGTCGAGAGGTATGAGACCTCTACTTTGTCTACAAGATGGAGGAGAATAGCTCAGCCAGTGAGCATGTGCTCAGAATGTCTGGGTACTACAATCACTTGAATCAAGTGGGAGTTAATCTTCCAGATAAGATAGTGATTGACAGAGTTCTCTAGTCACTATCACCAAGCTACTAGAACTTCGTGATAAACTATAATATGCAAGGGATGACGAAAATGGTTCCCGAGCTCTTCGCGATGCTGAAATCGGCGAAGGTAGAAATCAAGACAGAGCATCTAGTGTTGATGGTTAAACAAGACAACTAGTTTCAAGAAAAAGGGCAAGGGAAAGAAAGGGAACTTCAATAAGAATGGCAAGCAAGTTGCCACTCCCATGAAGAAGCCCAAAGCTGGACCCAATCCTGAAACTGAGTGCTTCTACTGCAAGGGAAATGGTCACTGGAAGCGGAACTGCCCCAAATACTTGGCGGATAAGAAGGATGGCAAAGTAAACAAAGGTATATTTGATATACGTGTTATTGATGTGTACCTTACTGGTGCTCATAGTAGCCCCTAGGTATTTGATACCAGTTCAGTTGCTAAGATTAGTAACTTGAAACAGGGGTTGCAGAATAAATAGAGACTAATTAAGGGCGAGGTGACGATGTGTGTTGGAAGTGTTTCCAAGATGATATGATCACCATCGCACACTCACTCTACCTTCGGGATTAGTGTTGAGCCTGAATAAATGTTACTTCGTGTTTGCGTTGGGCATGAACAAGATTAGATCGTGTTTATTGCAATACGGTTATTCATTTAAGTCTGAGAATAATTGTTGTTCTGTTTACATGAATAAAACATTCTATAGTCATACACCCAATGTGAATGGTTTATTGAATCTCGATCGTAGTGATACATATATTCATAATATTGATGCCAAAAGAAGCAAAGTTGATAATGATAGTGCGACATACTTGTGGCACTGCCGTTTAGGTCATATTGGTGTAAAGCGCATGAAGAAACTCCATGCGGATGGACTTTTGGAATCACTTGATTATGAATCATTTGATACTTGTGAACCATGCCTCATGGGCAAGATGACTAAAACTCTGTTCTCCGGAACAATGGAGTGAGCTAATGACTTATTGAAAATAATACATACCGATGTATGCGGTCCGATGAGTGTTGAAGCACGCGGCGGGTATCGTTATTTTCTGACCTTCACAGATGATTTGAGTAGGTATGGGTATATCTACTTGATGAAACACATGTCTGAAACATTTGAAAAGTTCAAAAAATTTAGAGTGAAGTGGAGAATCATCGTAACAAGAAAATAAAGTTTCTATGATCTGATCGCGGAGGCGAATATTTGAGTTGTGAGTTTGGCCTTGATTTAAAACAAATGTGGAATTGTTTCACAACTCACGCCACCTAGAACACCACAGCGTAATGGTGTATCCGAACATCGTAACCGTACTTTATTAGATATGGTGCATTCTATGATGTCTCTTACCAATTTGCCACTATCATTTTGGGGTTATGCATTAGAGACAGCTGCATTCACGTTAAATAGGGCACCGTCTAAATCCGTTGAGATGACACAATATGAACTGTGGTTTGGCAAGAAACCTAAGCTGTCGTTTCTTAAAGTTTGGGGATGCGATGCTTATGTCAAAAGGCTTCAGCCTGATAAGCTCTAACCCAAATCGGAGAAGTGCGTCTTCATAGGATACCCTAAAGAAACTATTAGGTACACCTTCTACCACAGATCCGAAGGCAAGATCTTTGTTGCTAAGAATGGATCCTTTCTAGAGAAGGAGTTTCTCTCGAAAGAAGTGAGTGGGAGGAAAGTAGAACTTGATGAGGTAATTGTACCTTCTCTCGAATTGGAAAGTAGCACATCACGGAAAACCGTTCCCGTGATGCCTACACCAACTAGAGAGGAAGCAAATGATAATGATCATGAAACTTCAGATCAAGTTACTACTGAACCTCATAGGTCAACCAGAGCATGATCCGCACCAGAGTGGTATGGTAATCATGTCCTGGAAGTTATGTTATTAGACCATGGCAAACCTACGAACTATGAAGAAGCTATGATGAGCCCAGATTCTGATAAATGGCTTGAGGCCATGAAATCTGAGATAGGATCCATGTATGAGAACAAAGTATGGACTTTGGTGGACTTGCCCGATGATCAGCAAGCCATAGAAAATAAATGGATCTTCAAGAAGAGGACTAACGCTGATGGTAATGTTAATGTCTACAAAGCTCGACTTGTCACGAAAGGTTTTCGACAAGTTCAAGGAGTTGACTACAATGAGACTTTCTCACCCGTAGCGATGCTTAAGTCTGTCCGAATCATGTTAGCAATTGCCGTATTTTATGATTATGAAATCTGGCAAATGGACGTCAAAACTACATTTCTTAATGGATTTCTTTAAGAAGAGTTATATATGATGCAACCAGAAGGTTTTGTCGACCCTATAGGTGCTAACAAAATGTGCAAGCTCCAGCGATCCATCTATGGACTAGTGCAAGCATCTCGGAGTTGGAATATACGCTTTGATGAGATGATCAAAGCATATGGTTTTATACAGACTTACGGTGAAGCCTGTATTTTCAAGAAAGTGAGTGGGAGCTTTGTAGCATTTCTGATATTATATGTGGATGACATATTGTTGATTGGAAATGATATAGAATTTTTGGATAGCATAAAAGGATACTTGAATAAGAATTTTTCAATGAAAGACCTCGGTGAAGCTACTTACATATTGAGCATCAAGATCTATAGGGATAGATCGAGACACTTAATAGGACTTTCACAAAGCACATACCTTGGCAAAGTTTTGAAGAAGTTCAAAATGGACCAGTCAAAGAAAGGGTTATTGCCTGTGTTGCAAGGTGTGAAGTTGAGTAAGACTCAAAACCCGACCACGGCAGAAGATAGAGAGAGAATGAAAGTCATTCCCTATACCTTAGCCATAGGTTCTATAAAGTATGCCATGTTGTGTACCAGACCTGTTGTGTGCCGTGCCATGAGTTTGGCAAGGGGGTACAATAGTGATCCAGGAGTGGATCACTGGACAGCGGTCAAAATTATCCTTAGGTACCTAAAGAGGACTAAGGAAATGTTTCTTGGTTATGGAGGTGATAAAGGGTTCATCATAAAGGGTTACGTCGATGCAAGCTTTAACACTGATCCAGATGACTCTGAGTCTCAATCTGGATACGTATTGAATGTGGGAACAGTTAGCTAGAGTAGCTCTATGCAGAGCATTGTAGACATAGACATTTGCAAAGTACACACGAATCTGAATGTTGCAGACCCATTGACTAAAACCTCTCTCACACGCAAAACATGATCACACTCTAGTAAAATCTTTGGGTGTTAATCACATGGCGATGTGAACTAGATTATTGACACTAGTAAACTCTTTGGGTGTTAGTCACATGGCAATGTGAACTATGGGTGTTAATCGCATGACGATGTGAACTAGATTATTGACTCTAGTGCAAGTGGGAGACTGATGGAAATATGCCCTAGAGGCAATAATAAAATGGTTATTATTATATTTCCTTAATCATGATAAAGGTTTATTATTCATGCTAGAATTGTATTGACCGTAAACATAAATACATGTGTGGATACATAAACAAATATTGTGTCCCTAGTGAGCCTCTACTAGACTAGCTCGTTGATCAAAGATGGATAAGGTTTCCTAATTATAGACATGAGTTGTCATTTGATAACGGGATCACACCATTAGGAGAATGATGTGATGGACAAGACCCATCTGTTAGCTTAGCATATCATCGTTCAGTTTATTGCTACTGCTTTCTTAATGTAAAATACATGTTCCTTCGACCATGAGATCATGCAACTCCCGGATACCGAAGGAATACCTTGTGTGCTATCAAAAGTCACAACATAACTGGGTGATCATAAATATGATCTACAGGTATCTCCGAAGGTGTCTGTTGAGTTGGCGTGAATCGAGATTGGGATTTGTCACTCCGTGTATTGGAGAGGTATCTCTGGGCCCTCTCGGTAATACACATCACAAGAAGCTTGCAAGCAAAGTGACTAAGGAGTTAGTTGCACGATGATGTATTACGGAACGAGTAAAGAGACTTGCCGGTAACGAGATTGAACTAGGTATAGAGATACTGACGATCGAATCTCAGGCAAGTAACATACCGACAGACAAAGGGAATTACGTATGTTGTCATAAAGGTTCAACTGATAAAAGATCTTCGTGGAATATGTAGGAATCAATATGGGCATCCAAGTCCCGCTATTGGTTATTGACCGGAGAGGTGTCTCGGTCATGACTACATAATTCCCGAACCCGCAGGGTCGCACGCCTAACATTTGTTGACGCTAGAGTAGTATTTGGATATTTGATGAATGGTAACCAAATGTTGTTCGGTGTCCCAGATGAGATCCCAGACATAACGAGGAGTCTCGGAATGGTCGAGAGGTAAATATTTATATATGGGTAGTCATATTTTGGGTTCCGGAAAAAGGTGCAGTTTTTTCGGTATTGTACCGGGAAGCTTACAGAAGGTTCCAGAGGATTCTGGAGGGGTCAAGAAGTCCACAAGTGGATCCACCATGACCCAAGGGCTAGCATGGGCTGTGGGAGGTGCCCTGGCTTTATTGGGCTAGGCGCACCAAGTCCTCAAAAGCCCATGTGGCTAGGGAAGGCAAAAAAGGAAGGAGTCCTTGTAGGAATAGGATTGGACTTGGAGTCCAAGTCCTCTCCCCCTTAGCTGCGCCCTAGGGCTTGGAGGGGTTGTTTCCCATGCCCCTCCACCTATATATAGAGGGGAGGGGGAGCCCCAAGAGGACACACCAAGCCCTTGGTGCCCCTCTCTCTCTCCCGTTTCTCCGTAGTTCCACCGCCTCATCCCGGCGACGCTTAGTGAAGCGCTGTTGGTGCTCCATCACCACCATCACCACCACGCCGTCGTGTTGGTTGTAATCCCGTCTACTTCTCCTCTCCTGCTTGCTGGATCAAGAAGGAGGAGATGTCATCGAGCCGCACGTGTGCTAAACTCGGAGGTGCCGTCCGTTCGGCACTAGATTGGTTGGATCGTGATCGGATCGCGAAGAGTACTACTACATCAACCGCGTGATAAACACTTCCGCTTAGCGATCTACAAGGGTATGTAGATGCTCTCCCCCTCTCATAGCTATGCATATCCATGGATAGATCTTGCGTGTGCATAGATTTTTTTTTGTTTTCCATGCAACGTTCCCCAACATTTTCTTCAAGGGCTAATAAACTTTCACAATAAGTATTTGAGTTCTTTATGACTAATGTGAGTATGCGGACTATAAGCAATTCTACCTATCCATATTTTGCTGGCCTCTTTGATACCATGCATTGATCGATGACTCCATATTTTGGGCATCTTTAGAGCTCATTTGTTGCACATTATCTGCGAATATCAAGTTATATCATATTCCACTGAGCCAATTACATGTCCATATGCATGATTTCCAGTTTTTATCCTTTTCACCGCAAGTATTGCATAATCTTTATTCTTTGTTAGTTTTTATTAGTTTTCTTTGTCTTTGTGTGTCCTGTAGATGATGCGGACTTTCCAATCACTTAGCATAATGAAAGGAGTTCAAACGGTGGACACCCAGGACCCCAGACTTAGCTATTTCGAAGGTGGAAAAAGTCATTATTCCAAAGTGCTCCAAATCAAGACCTAAAACCAGAAATGGATCAACGTCGTTCATACGAATCCAACGAGCCCAACAACCTCAAATTCTGAGTTTGTATGAAGAAACGACAACCATGCTACTAGAAGAGGTCAGAATAAAAAACGACATTTCATAAGACCGCCACCGGTCGTTTGGGGGCCCGTTGGAGTCCAGACATCACAGAAAGTTGCCTCTCATGACAGGATTCTTCATGGATTTCATCCACGTTTGTTCCCATGACTCCCTTGGCCTTCAAGGGATGATTTGGGAGAGGATAAGGCTCATCTAGAGCCCTTGGATCAAAGGAGAGAGGCCACATTAAGGGAGGAGGCATAGGGAGAGCTCTAATATAAACACCATCAACCCTAGCCACCGCCCTCATCTCATCTACATCAAGCCACCATCGTCATCTCATCTCCAAATCCAGTCGTCGTCCACATCAAGACACCATTGAGGTAACCAAGAGGGAGACCGGAAGGGAGTCGCCGCGGCCATCACCACAACCATCTGCCGCCGTGCCGCCTCCATCACCATCACCATCATCACCCCTTCTTCCTCCCCCATCACAGTCTCTGTGATGGGTTGTAATAACTCTTGAACCCCCTTATGTGATGTTATTTGAGTAATTGTTGGCTATGGGTCGGTCGATTAGTAAGTGGTTATTTGATATGTGTTGTTTAATTATGAGTTGATTTATGTTGCTTATTTACCTTCGGTAACTTAGTGGTGGGAGATGTCCTATCCATTGGCTTAGTTGGAGACATCCAACTCCCCAGACCACACATGAAGTATATAGATGTTTGTGGAAACCGATAGACCTGTGACATGACAGGTGCAGATATCTTGAGGGGAACACAATTATTCTAGGAGCACGGTTGTCCATAGAACTTAATGCCTTCGTCCGGTCCTCATGACCACGAGAACCTTAATATCTTTGTGTTAGCTGCCTCAGGTATGGGACAAGAAGTATGATGAATGAATTATCTCAATATAGCACGTCTTGAGAGATAAAGTTATGTGAGGGACCGCCCAAAGTAGACCGCCGTATCATATAATGCATGTACTGACTTAGTCACTGTAACACCCCAGTATCACTCTATAGTAATCCCCCTCTAATGGTGGCCTTGACATCATGCTTTACTAAGCTAAAATGCCACTTGTCTAAAATCTGCTTCAAATTCAAAATTCAAATGCATGTCAAATATTTATTTCATCTGTCATGCAAACAAAATAGTTCATCCCATGGCAAATAATCTCTAAATATTTGTCATGTTGAAATCAACATTTTTGCAATTCCCAATTTGCCCCTAGGAATTTATTCTCTGGTCCAGCAGCATTTTAAATGGCCTTTTCATTTTCTAAAAATGCTTGGACAACTCCTGTTGGCCTCAAACTTTTTGTACAACACCAAAATAATATGCTTGGTTTATTTGCCAAGTTTCCCTTTTAGCAAACATTATTTGCTCACTCAAATAAATGAAAACAGTGGCTATTTCTTTTTATCTGGGAGAAAAAGGGGAAAGAGCCCCTGTGCACCGCGGCCCAAGTGCACAGGAGAGGACGGCCCAGCCCACCTCTCCTTTCTCTCACCTCCCGTCGCCGTGTCGGCCGCGTCGTGGCTGAGCGCGCGTGTGCCGACTAGCCGTTGACACGACGATGCCACCGACGCGAGGAGGGGATAAGGATCGCCCCAGCCTTTCCCCCTGGTCACCCTCCTCACTCTTTCCCCTCTCCTTCCCCTCGCGCTCGAGCTCTCTCCCTCTCCACCGAGTGCCTCTATCGCCGCTCGCCATCGCAGTCGTGGCCACCGGCGTCGTTCTGCCCTTCCAAGCTGCCCGAGGGCTCCGCCGGTCTCCGCCTCATCGTCCGGCGCCGCTCGCTGGAGCTGGCAAGCCCAGGAATGCCGGATCCCCTTCTTCCTCCCCAGGTCGCCGGACACCGCCGCCGTCGATTCAGCCTCCCCTACGCTCCCGTCCGCCCAAGGGGCCTTCTTGAGCCCGCATGGTGAGCACCCGCATTGATCCCCTCTTTTCCCTGCCCTTTTCCTTACTCGTAGTTGTCGTTTCTGTCAAGGCCGTACCCGCCGCCGTAGCCACTGCTGCCGCAGCTCGCGTTCGAGCTCACTACCGAGCTCCTGGTGCTCCCAGGAGCCCAGCGAGCCCACGCACGCCTCTCCCCGTGCTCTGTAGCCGCATTTCTGGAGAAGCCCGATTCCGGCCGCTGCCCGCGCTCGTCGTAGTCGACATTATAGGCCACCGGAGCTCCCGCCAGTTGTCCAGATCGACATGGCGCTTGTCCCTCATCCGAATGGTGGTCGCGGCGCGTGATTTGGTGTCGTGTAGCGGAAACCCGCATCTCGCTGGAGTCGTGCCGTCACAAACGAGCTCGCCGGAGTGCTTGCCGGCGCCGTCGTTGACCTGGCGTAGCCTGGGTCCAACCCAGTGTCGCTGCCAGCGGACCTCGCCACGCGTTTGACCACATTGACTCTGGTCAACGCGGGGCACTGTTAACCCTAAGACGCTGACATGTGGGCCCAACCGGTTAATTAAATTAACTAAACAGGTTTTAATTAAAATTTAATTAGATTAGTTAAAATACCCACTGACAGACTGGGCCCACCAACTAATTAACTTAGATTAGTTTAAATTTATCCCTGTTAAACCCACAGTCTATGACAGGTGGGTCCTGCAGGTTAGGTTTGACCTAGACCTGGCAGTTTGACTGGCTGACGTCACAGTGACGTCAGGCTAACGTAATTAGTATTTTCTGTTATTTTCTTTATTGATTTAAATTTCAAAAAAATGCTAAAAAACTTTGAAAATTCATAGAAAATAATCCGTAGCTCGGACCGAAAAACTTTCTACATGAAAGTTGAACAGAAAAACGAGGCGAATCCGACCATGCCATCTGTTTCCATGTCAGGACCCTCTATGGAGGTGAACCCGCAACTTTTAGCCTGTTTCCGGTAGGTGAATAGTGCATACATACCGGTTATTAATTCCAACTCTAATCCTAAAATAACTAATATGACTTAGACATGCTTTTAGGCAACCCTGCACTTCACGTTAGCATCGCATGCTCTGTGTTACATATGTTTGCGGTGTATTTATCTGTTTCTTCCCCCTCTTCTCTCTTGGTAGATCCTGGTACCGACGTAGTCCTCGAGACCAACGCAGCTCTGGAGTTCGACTACGCCCCTGAAGACCAGTCCTTTGCCACAGAGATTCCAGGCAAGCACCCCCCCCCTTGAGCATGCCTATATCGCCTATTCTTTCTCTCTTATGCTTGCATTAGAAATTGTTGTTGCTACTGTTTATCCTATTTCTGATGCATAGCCTATTTTTGTAACTGCTGTTGATACCTACCTGCTTATCCTAAACTACTTAGTATAGGCTGGATAGATACCCACCAGAGACCCCACTTTGACCTAGTTTCCCCGGCTGGATTATTAGATGACTCGATCAACGTGATCGACAACCAGGCCCCGGCACCGCACATCACCCCCTTAGTTGTATGACACTGCAGCGTTACTATCGAGTGCCGAGGGTGATACCTCGTTTAGCACTTCTGATGTTAACTCTGTAGAGTAGCTATTCGGTCATGGTCATCGAGGGTGATTCCTCCTTCACCACTTCCGATAATGACGCTGTCGTGCAACATCTCAAGTGTGAACCCATCGAGGGTGATTCCTCCGAGTTCACCTTGACAAATACATCGAGTAGCAATCCAACGAGGGTGATACCTTGGATTCCCCTGATGTTATGGACACACGGATACTTGGACTTTACAACTATTACTTGGAAAGGCGGGTCGACCCTGATGGGTACCCGCGAGTGATGGGAAGTCGGGTTGACCTGGAGGGTACCCGAGAGATAATTACGAGGCATGGCCGGGCATTCTTAGCCCTTGCCGCAAGTCCTCGAGACGGGGCGACGGGGTCACATCGATCATGAGTCTCTGCTCGTTACCACACGCTACCAATACACTATGATTTGGATATTTGATCTGAGTGGGCCTTTGGCCCGATAGCACTAACCATCAAGCAGGAATAAATATGGGTACTCTGTGTCGTATACATCAACCCAGTTCAGCATTGCGGCACGGCCTGGTCGGCGCCCCAGTGGAGGTGGCCAGGATCGCCCTGCACGCAATGACCCTGAGTGCACAGGGCGATGGCCCAAGAGCCCTGAGTGCTTAGGATGTAGATCGGTGGGGACCTCTCTGCTGAGCTCTAGGTAGGGTTGCGGTGTGTCGTTTGGCCGAGGCCGGGCATGACCCAGAAAAGTGTGTCCGGCCAGAGTTAAGCGAGTGTGGTGGGTAAGTTGGTGCACCCCTACAGGGAAGAACTAATCTATGCATAGGCGGATCCTCGATAACGGACGCTCGGAGTTGTATCCCGATCGATACAACTAGAACTGGATACTTGAGATAAGAAATGGATAGTATGGCTCTGGGATTGCTTTCTCGCAGGGAGTCAAGAAAGGATCTCTGGGTGAGGTTGAGACTTATCACTACTACTACTTTATACTGTGCTGATCTACACTCTTCTAATGTTGCAAGACCGCTGAAGATGCTAGTCTTCGATAGGACTAGGCCTTCTCTCTATTCTGGCATTTCTGCAGCCCAGTCCACATATACAGCCTTCCTTTAATAATGATGCATATGTAGTGTAGATCCTTGCTTGCTGAGTACTTCGGATGAGTACTCACGGTTGCTTTGCTACCTCTTTTTCCCCCATACCCCTTTTGATGTTACATCAGACGATGGAGCTCAGGAGCCAGATGACACAGCAGGAGCTTACTACCAGGAGGGCCCAGACGGCACATACTACTGGATTGAGCCAGCCAACCAGGAGTAGGTTCGGAGGGTCCCAGGCAGGAGGCCTGCGCCTTTTCGATCGTAGTCTTTGTTTTGCCCCGCCTTCTTAAGGCCTATCTGTCTTTCTTTTATATCTGTACTCAGATATCTGATGCTTCCGCTAACGCTTGTACGCGAGCTTATGTATTCGAGCCCTCGAGGCCCCTGGCTTGTAATATAAAGCTTGTATCATTTTAAATTTGTGTCTAGAGTTGTGTTATGATATCTTCAAGTGAGTCCTTAGGCTTGATCGTGTGCATTTGCATGTATGATTAGTGCATGATTAAGCCAGGGGTGTCAGCGTCATAGGTTGTTATCATAGCCGACTGCCTGTAGGATCCCCCTTTCCAACTCCTTGGCCGAAGTTGAGTCTAGTCGTCCAAAACTATTTTACTAACTTGGCTGTGTGGCTTACGGGCTCACGTCGCCAATTGGGTGGTATTAGGATCTTTTATTCCTCTTCCTTACTCTGGGATTCTGATCTCTCTTCTACTCGGGTTAAAGATTTTACTAACTCTGACATTAGGTTCTCGTAACCACTTCATCCCGGAGAGTTCCTTCACCACAGATGATCGCTTGCTTCGCCAGAAGATTCTGCAGATACTCCTCGATGTTTCTCGAGACCCTTGTGCCCACTATCTTTGCAATTCCTTACCACTGATAAATCCCCATGGATAACATCCTTTTCATTGTACCCTCATCCCCAGTTGCTCCTGTTGTTACAAGATACCCCTAATACTCTCCGTTGTTTCGAGAATCCTTGTGTCTTCTACTTTGCAGCCTCTTTTCGCACTGCAGAAAATTCACTTAACCGGGATTCGTTCATCCCCAGTTGTTCATATGTCTCACAAAATTCTTCGAATGCAATTCGATCTCCCGAAGATCCTCTGCAGACTAGTGCTCCCGAAAGCCTTGTCTGCCTGCATTATGGTTAAATCCATATGTCCAGCAATATTCATTAACATCCTTTGTCATTGTCATCCTGAGCCTATTGATTCATTATCTTGCGAATGCTCGCAATCATCAGTCGAACCCTGAAATTTGACCTTCCTGCTCAGACGTCATTCTGGACATGAGTTGGATCTTGGCCAATCATGTTGCAATTGATTGTCCACCTAGTTCCCTTCAACTTGAACATCGAATTATTCAGATGTTTCTATAAGCCGATGCCTTTGCATCCCTTCTCCCTCTGATTGATTACCAATACTCACATCATTTTCGTCGTGAATCGCCATATCCATTGTTGGGTTGTTATCTGACAGTGTCCTTAACATCTGAAATCTTGTGAGTTCTTTCCCTGATACATAATACCTTTGGTAAATTGTATCCTTTTCTTTTTGTCAACCATGCTCTGTTGTCGTGCTTGCGTTAATTACTCCTATATTTTGTGGTATATGTTCCTAAGATGCCCCGATGGGTTGAACATATGCCTTCCCTAATCTGTGTGAACTGAAAGTTATGCGGGTTATACCTACTCGCGTTCCGTCGGATAAATTTTCAACTCTACAACTTCTTCAAAAGCGAGAAGTGAATGGAAGATTATGCATTGGAGAAGTGGGAGTCGACCTTGAACTTTGTGTTCATGCCCATAGACATGATGTAGATCTCATCATGGAAGCTTCTCTTAAAATCAATTGTTCCCTTTGTATAAGTTCATCCTGTATCTGCGAATTGATCCTTTGCAATCATGGTTCCGGCCATATTAATATTCTTTGATTCCTTTCTCAGACAAGTTGTAGTACTTGTCTTCTACCGATCAATGCACCTGCCCAACCGTTATTTTGTTCTACCTTCGAGTATTACCCTTTGGTATCTCAAGAATATCACGGAAGTACATAACTTCTTATGAGTTCTTCATCAACTATTATTTCTCGCCGATTCCAATTTTCCACGAGTTCTGAGTTGTTAGACACTCGAGGACACCGTTAACTGATTCGAGTCTACACTTTTCTTTCCATTGTTTTGTTTAACCTTTCTTGTAATATAACATATCTGAGCAGTGATAATTCCCTGCTTATGTAAACGCCTCGGTGTACAACTCTGACAGTAAGACCCTATTACTATTGTGGATGACCTTTCGGTAGCCACAGATGGATGAGAACTTTGCCTATTGGTCCGCCTCGTTCTTACGAGCAGGAAAATGGTTCTCTACGTCCCTCGCCCTTGGTACCGATGTTGCCACCTACATAACTGATAGCCTATCCTCTGACATACCTTGTTGTCGTGACCGGTAAGATGTCACCATTCTCCCTACTTCTGATCGACACCCCCCCCACACACACAGTTCCACAGGATCGGAACCTGACTCCCCTGTATATCCTTGATTCCGAAGTATCATATGCTCTTGGCTTTGTGTGTTATCACGAGCTACCCTCCGAGAGATGATCTATTCCCGATGCTCTAAACCCCCTTCTCACACTCTGTTCAGGTATCGATCGGATGTCCATTCGCTTGAAACTTCTTATCGTGCATTCATACCTTGCTCTCGATGTTTTCTTAAGTTTCAACTCGAGAGATACTTCTACCAGATTCCCAGAATTGTTCACCAGATAATTAACCCTATAAGGGTCATTTCTCCCGAATTTACTTTTTATTTCCCCACTTAAATCTCGGGACGAGATTTCTTGTAGTGGAGGGGATTTGTAACACCCCAGTATCACTCTACAGTAATCCCCCTCTTATGGTGGCCTTGACATCATGCTTTACTAAGCTAAAATGCCACTTGTCTAAAATCAGCTTCAAATTCAAAATTCAAATGCATGTCAAATATGTATTTCATCTGTCATGCAAACAAAATAGTTCATCCCATGGCAAATAATCTCTAAATATTTGTCATGTTGAAATCAACATTTTTGCAATTCCCAATTTGCCCCTAGGAATTTATTCTCTGGTCCAGCAGCATTTTAAATGGCCTTTTCATTTTCTAAAAATGCTTGGACAACTCCTATTGGCCTCAAACTTTTTGTACAACACCAAAATAATATGCTTGGTTTATTTGCCAAGTTTCCCTCTTAGCAAAAATTATTTGCTCACTCAAATAAATGAAAACAGTGGCTATTTCTTTTTATCTGGGAGAAAAAGGGGAAAGAGCCCCTGTGCACCACGGCCCAAGTGCATAGGAGAGGACGGCCCAGCCCACCTCTCCTTTCTCTCACCTCCCGTCGCCGTGTCGGCCGCGCCGTGGATGAGCGCGCTCGCGCCAACCAGCCGACGACACGACGACGCCACCGACGCGAGGAGGGGATAAGGATCGCCCCAGCCTTTCCCCTTGGTCACCCTCCTCACTCTTTCCCCTCCCCTTCCCCTCACGCTCGAGCTCTCTCCCTCTCCACCGAGTGCCTCTGTCGCCGCTCGCTGTCGCAGCCGCGGCCACCGGCGTCATTCTGCTCTTCCAAGCTGCTCGAGGGCTTCGCCGGTCTCCGCCTCATCGTCCGGCGCCGTTCGCTGGAGCTGGCAAGCCCCGCAATGCCGGATCCCCTTCTTCTTCCTTCTCGGGTCGCCGGACGCCGCCGCCGTCGATTCGGCTTCCCCTGCGCTCCCGTCCGCCCAAGGGGCCTTCTTGAGCCCGCACGGTGAGCACCCGCGTCGATCCCCTCTTTTCCCTGCCCTTTTCCTTTCTCGTAGTCGTCGTTTTCGTCAAGGCCGTACCCGCCGCCGTAGCTGTGCTCGCCGTCGTAGCCACTGCTGCCGCAGCTCGTGTCCGAGCTCACTACCGAGCTCCTGGTCTCCCAGGAGCCCAGTGAGCCCACGCACGCCTCTCCTCGTGCTCCATAGCTGCGTTTCCGGACAAGCCCGATTCCGGCGGCCGCCCGTGCTCGTCTTAGTCGACGTTATAGGCCACCGGAGCTCACGCCAGTTGTCCAGATCGACACGGCGCTCGTCCCTCATCCGAATGGTGGTCGCGGCGCGCGATTTGGTGCCATGTAGCGGAAACCCGCATCTCGCCGGAGTCGCACCGTCGCAAACGAGCTCGCCGAAGTGCGTGCCGGCGCCGTCACTGACCTGGCATGGCCTGGGTCCCACCCAGTGTCGCTGCAAGCAGGCCTCGCCGCGCGTTTGACCACGTTGACTCCGGTCAACACGGGGCACTGTTCACCCTAAGACGCTGACATGTGGGCCCAGCCGGTTATTTAAATTAACTAAATGGTTTTTAATTAAAACTTAATTAGATTAGTTAAAATACCCACTGACAGACTGGGCCCACCAACTAATTAACTTAGATTAGTTTAAATTTATCTCTGTTAAACCCACAGTCTATGACAGGTGGGTCCCGCAAGTCAGGTTTGACCTAGACCTGGCAGTTTGACTGGCTGACGTCACAGTGACGTCAGGCTGACGTAATTAGTATTTTCTGTTATTAATTTAAATTTTAGAAAAATGCTAAAAAACTTTGAAAATTCATAGAAAATAATCTGTAGCTCGGATCGAAAAACTTTCTACATGAAAGTTGATCAGAAAAACGAGACGAATCCGACTGTGCCATCTGTTTCCGTGTCAGGACCCTCTATGGAGGTGAACCCGCAACTTTTAGCCTATTTCTGGTAGGTGAATAGTGCATACATACTGGTTATTAATTCCAACTCTAATCCTAAAATAACGAATATGACTTAGACATGCTTTTAGGCAACCCTGCACTGCATGTTAGCATAGCATGCTCTGTGTTACATATGTTTGCGGTGTATTTATCTGTTTCTTCCCCCTCTTCTCTCTCGGTAGATCCCGGTACCGACGTAGTCCTCGAGACCAATGCAGCTCCGGAGTTCGACTATGCCCCTAACGACCAGTCCTTTGCCGCAGAGCTTCCAGGCAAGCACCCCCCCCTTGAGCATGCCTATATCGCCTATTCTTTCTCTCTTATGCTTGCATTAGAAATTGCCACTGGTACAGCGAGGTGCTATACAAACGGTTTTAACCCCTTTCCGCGACGGCATTTGGAACCGTCGCCAAGTGAGTGTGGGCGATAGGGGGGTCCTTCCCACACGACCCAGAAACCGTCGGGGATATGCCCTCCTGGCACACACGCTTGGCAAAATGAGGTCGTGTGTGACCGGCGAGCGATCAAATATGGTTATACGTATAGTAGTGCTAAAAAAATACAATTATACAGGCGAAATCATTTCCGGTCGTAAGTACATCCCACACAGTCAGTCCCCGCTAAACGTTTCTGTTCGTATGTACATCCCACACAGTGGCTCCAAGGAAAACGTTTCCATTCGCAGGTACATCACACACAATATTAACAATTTTATCATTTGCATTATTGAATGCATCACACACGGTGCGTAGAAGAAACTGTGTGGCAAAGGCTGTCCATCACACACAGTTTTTATGTGGTAAACGTTTGCGCAAGGTGGCCTAACGCAAACAGTTTTCAAGAGAAGGTCATGTGTGATTGTTCATTGATCCAACACGGTTTATTCCTAGAAATTGTGTGCGTTGCCTGAGGTCATCGCCCACGGTATTTTCTCAATAACCGTTTGCAATAGCAAAACCCAATTAGCAGGCTAATTCGCCATTAGCAGGCTAATTGCCCTATTATTAATAATCCATTTATTAATCTAATTGACATTCATATTAAGCACATAATATATTTCATTTCCATATTAAGGAAGCAGTATTTCATAATTGAAATACATCAGAGTACAACATGATATAGCTTCAGCACTCAGCTACCCCATTACACAACTGCACCAGCACCAAGTTTCACAAGCAACATGTAGAACCTTTCGAAATTAGCATCATAGACGGTACATAGACAGATGCATCTCATCTGGAAAACTGCTAAAGCGGAAGGCGAATACTGAGCCTTCATTCATGTTGAAGGTCTTTGCAACTTTAGGCCAGTGCCTGTGGATGATTGACCGTCCGTCCTTCATCCTCTTCAGGAACACTTCAATATTGAACCGTGGGTGTTGTATGAAAACCTTCCTCGCCTCCTGACCATAGAGGTGGTTTGAGAGGTAATCATCAGTGAACTGCTTTGGAAAGGCCTGAAAACAAGGATGTGCATAAATATCTTCTCTATATTGGAAATGGGGCAAAGGAATAAAAAAAGGCAAGGTATAATAGTTAGTACCATCTTGTAGTGAACTGATGTCTTCTTCATTGTGCAGACAAAGATCTTGTTGTTTTTTGTCGCTAATTTCTTTATCCTAACAATCTTTCTGAGTTTCTTGACTTGATTGATATTCATGGACAACTCATTTCCCCATATGCAAAAAGGGTCGAACAGTGGGTCAAAACCTCTGACAGCAGGACCTACATGTGCAAGACCAAATTGTTAAAAACCTAAATATTAGAATGGTTCCTGCAATTGCACAATAATGTGCTATTAGACAACGGACCATGCACGTGCTAACCTCGATTGTAAATCTCAGTGCTTCCCATTGTTTCCCTGCAACACATATAAGGTAGTTAGTCATCAGGTTAAGTAAGGGTTCGCATGCTATCAGTAAAATATATTGATGAAAAATAAGCACATTGCAGATTCATCAGATTAATTCAAGCCACATGGAAAACCCATTTATCCAAACCAAGCATGATTAAGAACTAGGAAATATAGCACTTGTATATGTTTCTCATGTATTAAGTGCAGCCAAATTTGATTTATTCCTCACATGCACAACAATACAAAATTCTACCCACGACAATTGGACATCGCATTACAGAATTGAACCAAGCAGTTAACTAAACACCACAACAAATGAACCAAACATTAACTGAGCACCACATTGCACAAATATAACATACTCCTAATAGAAGATCAGACAGTTAACCAAACCAAGCATTCTTAACAACTTGGAAATATAGCAATTGTATTTGTTTCTCATGTATTTACTACAGCCAAATTCAATTTATTCCTCACATGGTATACAATAACAGAATGCACCCACAACAATTGAACATCGCATTGCAGAATTGAACCAAACAGTTAACTAAACACCACAACAAATGAACCAAACGTTAACTGAGCACCACATTGCACAATATAACATACTTCTAATAGAAGATCAGACAGTTAACCAAACCAAGCATGCTGAACAACTTGGAAATATAGCAATTGTATTTGTTTCTCATGTATTTAGTACAGCCAAATTCGATTTACTTCTCACATGGTATACAATAACAGAATGCACCCACAACTATTGAACATCGCATTGTAGAATTGAACCAAACAGTTAACTAAACACCACAACACAAATGAACCAAAAGTTAACTGAGCACCACATTGCATAATGTATAACCAAACCAAGCATGCTTGACAACTTGGAAATATAGCAATTGTATTCGTTTCTCATGTATTTTGTAAAGATAAATTTGATTTATTTCTCACATGGAAGACAATACAAAATTGCAGCCTGAAGAATTGAACATCACATTTGCAGAATTGAACCAAACAGTTAACTTAAGACGACAACTAATTAACCAAACAGTTAATAAGTGAGCACCACACTGCACGACATATAGAACATATACACTAGAGCAACAGATTGCATGGTAAAATTAGATAGTATAATTCACTAGAATTTGTTAAGGAAAGGCAGGAGCAGCACATGCAACGGGTAAACCGAGCATGCTTAACTGGCATAGCTAGCAAATGGCAAGGTGCTCCTCCAAGATCTGGGGGTCGGCACGAATGGCAGCCATCGAGACCTCATCCGCGCGTGCGGCCGCGATTTGCTTCTCCGCTGCCAAATGCTCCTTGAGCTCCTGGCTATACTGCGTGCACCATGGCTTAGGGCGGCGCTTATTTGGTGGAGGGGTCGGTGATTTGGGTGGAAGGTGTCGTGCCGGCGGTCGGGGCATGTGGCATGTGGAAGGAGGAGGAGGATGGGGGTCGGTTGTGGATTACCTGCCTGGATAGACGAGGCCGAGCAGCATGAAGGAGGGTCGCCGGCGAGGAGGCGGCGCTGCAAGCAAGGAGTGAAGGTTTCAACTTGGAAAGGAAGGCGGAAACAGGGGAAATGTGGCTTTTGGTAAGGGGGAGGGGGCGGGGAGGTAGATATTTCCGTGGAAGCCGAAAGTTTTGAATCGGTTCAGCGAAAAAACTGGCGCGCAAAGTGTCATCAGACACGGTCCCTTATTCAGAACTGTGTACGATATGTGAACATCATAAACGATTCAGATAGCTTAACCCGTGTGTGATGAGTTTGAACGTCAAAATTTTTGGTTCCAATTTCCCTGGTTACAGTGGTCATCCACATCATTGCATAATTTGGGTACACAGCACACCCACACTTCTTAATCGAGCAAGTTCAGCAATTAAACAGAGCTAGCTGGCCTAAACATTACTCTACAAAATTTAAGACCGGCGCTCTTAATTAAACAAAACAAAGAGTACTACTACGGTTGGTGCTTCTATGCATTCATGTGCAAACCAGAGCTTCTCTCACAACAAGCCTGATGTTTTCGGTAGGGTACGTGCCACCTTGGGGGACGAAACGATATCGGTTGCCTCTTCTTACTTTCAAAATGTTTCTCGTGTCAACATAGAACAACACGAGTGTTGTGTCAATTTTTGGGATTTTTTGGGGTTCGCTTGGACATTTTTATACATTAACTGAGTTTTCTATTCATTCATGTGCATAATTCAAATTTGAACTACAGGCACATGCTCTAATGCATATAAATTGGTTGAAAATTCAAATATGTGTCCTTGGTTGCATGCTTAGGTCCCATGCAAGAAATGGAAATGAATGTCAAACACCCTGCCACCGTCACTCGGCCGCAAACATTGAGATACCTGGTTTTTAAAATCTAGTAAATCCAAAACTCGTCTGAAATTCATGAAACTTGGCATGCTATCATGGAGTGGCATCAACATGCCGTGGTAATTTTTTTGTCCCATTTGGGGCAGGTTTGGGGATATGCTTCTCACAAACCAGAGCTTCTCACAACAAGCCTGATGGTTTCGGTAGGGAACATCCCACCTTTGGGGACGAAACGATATCCATTGCCTCTTATTGCTTTCAAAAATTTTCTCGTGTCAACATAGAACAACAGGAGTGTTGTGTCAATTTTTGGGATTTTTCGGGGTTCGTTTGGATATTTTTATGCATTAATTGAGTTTTCAATGCATTTATGTGCATAATTCAAATTTAAACTACATGCACATGCTCTAATGCATATAAATTGGTTGAAAATTCAAATCTGTGTCCTTGGTTGCATGCTTAGGTCCCATGCAAGAAATGGGAATGAATGCCAAACACCCTGCCACCGTCACTCGGCCGCAAACATTAAGATACCTGGTTTTTAAATTCTAGTAAATCCAAAACTCGTCTGAAATTCATGAAACTTGGCATGCTATCATGGAGCGGCATCAACATGCCGTGGTAAATTTTTTATCCTATTTGGGGCAAGTTTGGGTATATGCTTCTCACAACAAGCATGATGGTTTCGGTAGGGAACGTCCCACCTTTGGGGACAAAACGATATCCATTGCCTCTTATTGCTTTCAAATTTTTTCTCATGTCAACATAGAACAACAGGAGTGTTGTGTCAATTTTTGGGATTTTTCGGGGTTCGTTTGGATATTTTTATGCATTAATTGAGTTTTCAATGCATTTATGTGCATAATTCAAATTTGAACTACATGCACATGCTCTAATGCATATAAATTGGTTGAAAATTCAAATATGTGTCCTTGGTTGCATGCTTAGGTCCCATGCAAGAAATGGAAATGAATGTCAAACACCCTGCCACCGTCACTCGGCCGCAAACATTGAGATACCTGGTTTTGAAATTCTAGTAAATCCAAAACTCGTCTGAAATTCATGAAACTTGGCATGCTATCATGGAGCGGCATCAACATGCCGTGGTAAAAATTTTGTCCCATTTGGGGCAGGTTTGGGTATATGCTTCTCACAAACCAGAGCTTCTCACAACAAGCATGATGGTTTCGGTAGGGAATGTCCCACCTTTGGGGACGAAACGATATCCATTGCCTCTTATTGCTTTCAAAAATTTTCTCGTGTCAACATAGAACAACAGGAGTGTTGTGTCAATTTTTGGGATTTTTCGGGGTTCGTTTGGACATTTTAATGCATTAATTGAGTTTTCAATGCATTTATATGCATAATTCAAATTTGAACTACATGCACATGCTCTATTGCATATAAATTGGTTGAAAATTCAAATATGTGTCCTTGGTTGCATGCTTAGGTCCCATGCAAGAAATGGGAATGAATGTCAAACATGCTGCCACCGTCACTCGGCCGCAAACATTGAGATACCTGGTTTTTAAATTCTAGTAAATCCAAAACTCGTCTGAAATTCATGAAACTTGGTATGCTATCATGGAGCGGCATCAACATGTCGTGGTAATTTTTTTGTCCCATTTGGGGTAGGTTTGGGTATAAGTTTCTCACAAACCAGAACTTCTCACAACAAGCCTGATGGTTTCGGTAGGGAACGTGCCACCTTTGGGGACGAAACGATATCCGCTGCCTCTTATTGCTTTCAAAAATTTTCTAGTGTCAACATAGAACAACAGAGTGTTGTGTTAAATTTTGGAATTTTTTGGGGTTCGTTTAGACATTTTTATACATTAACTGGGTTTTCTAGGCATTTTACGTGCATAATTCAAATTTGAACTACATGCACATGCTCCAGTGCATATAAATTGGCTGAATCTTTCTCCTTGGGTGCATGCTTAGGTCCCATGCAAGAAATAGGAATGAATTTCAAACACCAGGGCACCGTTGATTGCCAGCAAAACTTTGAGATACTTTGTTTTTAAATTCTAGCAAATCCAAAACTCGTCTGAAATTCATGAAACTTGGCATGCTATCATGGAATGGCACCCGACATGTTGTGGTATTTTTCGTGTCCATTTTGAGAGAAGGCGCACTCGAATAACAGCCAACAAAGGCATTTTGAAACAAATAGCTGCCACTCTAACATCGCAAACGTTTGTATAATTCAAATCGTGTGCGTTATGTTAACCATTCACGTGACGCCATGTGTGTTTGTTTTAATGGCTATAGGAGATGTCGTGCGGACAGCTGCTTGACTGAACAGGAGGCGTGCGAGCGCAGTTCGGTGCGCAGGCTGACCGAGAGGGGTGCAAGCTGTCCTCCAATGTGCAGGCTCATCGGGAAGCGTGCAAGCTGTACGCTGTGCAGGCTCATTGGGAAGCGAGCCCTTTGACTTCCATGGCCGCCCGCCTTCCTCTCCATTAATAGCGCCCGAGCCGCTGCTTAATACGGGCGGCCTTACTGTTCGCCTCCCATTCCCCTCCCTCCCGCAGACCTCCACCAACGCCATGGCGCAGAAGGATCATCTGCCACTAGTTTTCAAGTTTGGTGAAGTCGACTCCGAGCCAGAGGAGATAGAAAATAAGGAGGAATGGGGCCTCATGGACATGGCCCAGAACGAGCTGGCCGCGGCGGTTGCTGCCCCCGCTCCCGTCCCAGCTCCCATCCCCGCGCCCGCGCCAGCGACCATCCCCGTAGCATTGACGGGCTGGTCGCCGAGCACTATCGCAGAGCTGGAAGCCGCGGACGTCAGCGAGGTCTCCGCAGACCCGCGCGAGCTCGTGTACATGCCAGCGCTAGTGCCCGTGCCTGTGCCCGTGCGTGCCCCTACACCCACCGCGGTGCTGGTCCCCGTGCGTTTGGCTGCACCCATCGCGCCCGTGCCCATGCGCACGCCCCCCTCAGCGGCATGGGACGCCGCCGTCGACCGCTACCTCTCAGCGTCGCCAGCTGCCGTCCTCCCGTGCCCCGCCCGTCGATCACGCGACGACATGATGTTTGATTTACAAGTGAAGAACATTATGTGCTGCATTGAAGACTTCAACAACGGTGTCCCGGAGGACGACAACGACAACGACGGTGCGGCACGCCGCCTCCGCCGCCGCCGAAAATAGTTTTTTTTTCTTGGGTTTAATACTATATCTCGATCATATGAATATAAATTCGCAGTATGACTGAATGAAAGATATGGTTTGAGCGAACTTGCATTTTTCTCTCTTAATGTACAGACTTATCAAACGATTTTTTTTTGAAAAAAATGTCAATGGTTTTTAAATATAAAACACTCATGGCAAACGTTTTAGTTAGAACACCCGTATGCAAATCGACAGCTTCCCCAGGAAGCCAAGGGAAAATGTGCCGAGCAGCATTTGTGCAGCTCTTGATCGCAAACGTTTTAGATAGAACACCCGTATGCAAAGTGAGAGCAGGATTTGTGCATCTCTTCAACGCAAACGGTTCTTTTGGATGACCGGTGTGCAACCACTTACAAACAATTTGGTAAGATTTGCATCTATCATATTGGGTATGTTGCTATTTGTCAAACTGGAAAGATTGACATTTGTTGATCTAGTAACATTGCCATTTGTCAACCTTGTAACACTGCGATTTGTCAAAATATGAAGCTAAAAATCACTAGCAGTATCTAATTTTTGCAACTAAAATTCAGTAATTAAGCATAGATTTCATTCATAGATTAAGCACTCATTCTTTATACAAACAGTTCAACTCGACAGCTAAACCGACCAAACTTTTCACCAATTGTTGCCAACCACATACTGAAATAGCTAGTTCTACTTTATATACTAGCTAATTTTAAGTATGTTGTACAGTTCCACCACATCTATAGTCAGATGAACTGAACAAAATAGCCCCTAAATACTACTACTACTACGGAGGGGCTGTGTACTACTTCCGGCAGCCTCTCCTCTGCCGAGCGCGCTCAGTAAGAGGCAGAGGAGGAGGAGCCTACCAACGAGCTGGACAACTGCAATACGGTGCCTGCCGCTGCTGCACCTTCAGTGACGCTCACCTCGAACGCCCTCTACCGCTCCAGACAACCCCTCTCGAAGTGGTGGTTCTCCTCGTAGATCTCCTAATTCCTCGCCTCTGAGGCGGCGTGTGCCGCGGCCACGGCGGCGGCAAGGCTCTTTGTGTGCTCGACGAGGTGCTCCTCCTCCTCCCGCAGGAACTCGGTGTAGCGCGCAAGGTCGCTGACGCACGTGCGGGCATCCACCTCCGCCTCCCGCCTTTGGGCGGCGGTGGCGGAGCGGGTGATGACCCCAGCGGCCGACGATGGGATGGCGGCCATGGCCACCACCTCCCGCCTTCGGGCCGCGATGGCGGAGCGGGTGATGGCCACGGTGGCCGGCAGTGGGGTGGCGGCCACAACGGCCACCTCCCGCCTTCGGGCCGCGGCGGCGGAGCGGGCGATGGCCCTGGCTTTCGACGGTGGTGTGGCGGCAACGGCGGCCGGCATAAGCTGCCGACAGGCAGCGGCGACGGAGCGTGTGGTGGGTGTTCCTCGCACACCCAACAGGGACGCCACGCGCACTACACTACGCCGGGGACTGCGCCGCCGCCGCGGTGTAGCCTCCCAGCTAGAGGTGTCCTCTGATGACGGCGGAATGGCTGAGCGACGACGATGGACCAGTGCCATTGGCGATTGTGGGAGAAGCAGACGAGATAAGCTACAGGGAGGGAGGGGAAAATGCGATGCAGGACTCGCCGGCCGTGAGGGTTTATATAGCATGCCGGTAAGCATTGGGATTTTGGGGGATTTCACCGAGTCCGGCGGGAAGCTTGCGCGGGAACCTGCGAGGTTGCGCGGGAACGGGCTCACCGACGATTCATTGGCGCCACCGTTTGGCCAAAAGAACGCCCCCGCGCGCTGAGCAAGCTTGCGCTGTAAGCCGTCTGCGGCAGCGGGGTGACAAGACGTGCGAGAGGAGGACGAAAGGCCACGTACACATACGGTTAATAAAAAAAACATTTGTGATTTAATTACCTACTATACCCCCGTCCTGGTTTATAAGTAGGATTTAACTAATAAAATATGAATGCATGTCGCCAAAGATTATATAGTTGGATTCGTTGACATGAGGGAGTGTCTTCTTCCTGCCCCAGACGAGGGATCGAGCCACAGAGCAGTGGCGGGAGCATCACAAGAAGTAGATGACTAGACGATCGTTTCTCCTAGTTTAGAATGCATACAATTGTTTATTGAGGTGTGTGTGAATTATCTATATAGTCACTTATGTAATTCTTCTGTAGACAGAGCAAATCACACGGCTTATTAGCAGCAATCGTCTGTGTTATTATTTGTCTTCGCACACATTTCTTATTACGGACCTGTCTGCCGCGTATCACACACATCTTGTTCAGTTGAACCATTTCTATTGTGTTGCCTAATCACACACAATTCATCCTAGTGAACTGTATGCCGTATATCGCACATGCTCTCATCTGGCTGCCCGTTTCTGTTGTTCTGCATCATCGCAAATAGTTCTTCTGAATTAACCATTTGCCACTCATCGCACACGTAACTCCAATATGAACCGTGTTTGATGTCACTGCCATCGCAAACGTTTTGCATCTTTTTTGATGGTTTTATTACATCACTGTTTGCGATTGATGCATCGCACACAGTTTCGTCGAAGGATCTCTGATTCGACTGTCGCGTTTGGACCATCCTGTAGTAGTGTGCTGCTACTACTGTTTATCCTTTTTCTGATGCATAGCCTGTTTTTGTTACCGCTGTTGATACCTACCTGCTTATCCTAAACTGCTTAGTATAGGCTGGATAGAGACCCACCAGAGACCCCACTTTAACCTAGTTGCCCCCGCTGGATTATCAGATGACTCGATCAACGTGATCGACAACCAGGCCCCGGCACCGCACATCACCCCCTTAGTTGTATGACACTGCAGCGTAACTATCAAGTGCCGAGGGTGATACCTCATTTAGCACTTCTGATGTTAACTCTGTAGAGTAGCTATTTCGGTCATGGTCATCGAGGGTGATTCCTCCTTCACCACTTCCGATAATGACGTTGTCGTGCAACATCTCAAGTGTGAACCCATCGAGGGTGATTCCTCCGAGTTCACCTTGACAAATACATCGAGTAGGAATCCAATGAGGGTGATACCTCGGATTCCCCTGATGTTATGGACACATGGATACTTGGACTTTACAAATGTTACATGGAAAGGCGAGTCGACCCTGAGGGGTACCCGCGAGTGATGGGAAGTCGGGTTGACCTGGAGGGTACCCGAGAGATAATTACGAGGCATGGCCGGGCATTCTTAGCCCTTGCCGCAAGTCCTCGAGACGGGGCGACGGGGTCACATCGATCGTGAGTCTCTGCTCGTTACCGCACGCTACCAATACACTACAATTTGGATATTTGATCTGAGTGGGCCTTTGGCCCGATAGCACTAACCATCACGCGGGAATAAATATGGGTACTCTGCGTCGTATGCATCAGCCGAAAGCTCTGTCAGACGTCCAGTTCAGCATTGCGGCATGGCCTGGTCGGCGCCCCAGTGGAGGTGGCCTGGATCGCCTTGCACGCAACGACCCGGAGTGCACAGGGCGATGGCCCAAGAGCCCTGAGTGCTTAGGATGTAGACCGGCGGGGACCTCTCTGCTGAGCTCTAGGTAGGGTTGCGGTGTGTCATTTGGCTGAGGCCGGGCATGACCCAGAAAAGTGTGTCCAGCCGGAGTTCAGCGAGTGTGGTGGGTAAGTTCGTGCACCCCTGCAGGAAAGAACTAATCTATGCATAGCCGGATCCTCGGTAACGAACGCTCGGAGTTGTATCCTGATCGATACAACTAGAACTGGATACTTGAGATGAGAAATGGATAGTATGGCTCAGGGATTGCTTTCTCGCAGGGAGTCGAGAAAGGATCTCTGGGTGAGGTTGAGACTTATCACTACTACTACTTTATACTGTGCTGATATACACTCTTGTAATGCTGCAAGACCGCTGAAGATGCTAGTCTTCGATAGGACTAGGCCTTCTCTCTATTCTGGCATTTCTGCAGCCCACTCCACATATACAGCCTTCCTTTGATAATGATGCATATGTAGTGTAGATCCTTGCTTGCTGAGTACTTCGGATGAGTACTCACGGTTGCTTTGCTACCTCTTTTTCCCCCATACCCATTTTGATGTTACATTAGACAATGGAGCTCAGGAGCCAGATGACACCGCAGGAGCTTACTACCAGGAGGGCCCAGACGGCACGTACTACTGGATTGAGCCAGCCGACCAGGAGTAGGTTCGGAGGGTCCCAGGCAAGAGGCCTGCGCCTTTTCGATCGTAGTCTTTGTCTTACCCCGCCTTCTTAAGGCCTATCTGTCTTTCTTTTATATCTGTACTTAGATATCTGATGCTTCCGCTAACGCTTGTAAGCAAGCTTATGTATTCGAGCCCTCTGGCTTGTAATATAAAGCTTGTATCATTTTAAATTTGTGTCTAGAGTTGTGTTATGATATCTTCAAGTGAGTCCTTAGGCTTGATCGTGTGCATTTGCGTGTATGATTAGTGCATGATTAAGTCGGGGGCGTCGGCGTCACAGGTTGTTATCAGAGCCGACTGCCTATAGGATCCCCCTTTCCAACTCCTTGGCCGAAGTTGAGTCTAGTTGTCCAAAACTGTTTTACTAACTTGGCTGTGTGGCTTACGGGCCCACGTCGCCAATTGGGTGGTATTAGGATCTTTTATTCCTCTTCCTTACTCTGGGATTCTGATCTCTCTTCTACTCGGGTTAAAGATTTTACTAACTCTGGCATTAGGTTCTCGTAACCACTTCATCCCGGAGAGTTCCTTCACCACAGATGATCGCTTGCTTCGCCAGAAGATTCTGCAGATACTCCTCGATGTTTCCCGAGACCCTTGTGCCCACTATCTTTGCAATTCCTTACCACCGATAAATCCTCGTGGATAACATCCTTTTCGTTGAACCCTCATCCCCAGTTGCTCCTATTATTACAAGATACCCCTAATACTCTCCATTGTTCCGAGAATCCTTGTGTCTTCTACTTTGCAGCCTCTTTTCGCACTGCAAAAAATTCACTTAACCGGGATTCATTCATCCCCAGTTGTTCATATGTCTCACAAAATTCTTCGAATGCAATTCGATCACCCGAAGATCCTCTGCAGCCTAGTGCTCCCGAAAGCCTTGTCTGCCTGCATTATGGTTAAATCCATATGTCCGACAATATTCATTAACATCCTTTGTCATTGTCATCCTGAGCCTATTGATTCATTATGTTGCGAATGCTCGCAATCATCAGTCGAACCCTGAAATTTGACCTTCCTGCTCAGACGTCATTCTGGACATGAGTTGGATCTCGGCCAATCATGTTGCAATTGATTGTCCACCTAGTTCCCTTCAACTTGAACATCGAATTATTCAGATGTTTCTATAAGCCGATGCCTTTGCATCCCTTCTCCCTCTGATTGATTATCCACACTCGCATAAATTTCGTCGTGAATCGCCATATCCATTGTTGGGTTGTTATCCGACAGTGTCCTTAACATCTGAAATCTTGTGAGTTCTTTCCCTGATACATAATACCTTTGGTAAATTGTATCCTTTTCTTTTTGTCAACCATGCTCTGTTGTCGTGCTTGCGTTAATTACTCCTATATTTTGTGGTATATGTTCCTAAGATGCCCCGATGGGTTGAACATATGCCTTCCCTAATCTGTGTGAACTGAAAGTTATGCGGGTTATACCTACTCGCGTTCCGTCGGATAAATTTTCAACTCTACAACTTCTTCAAAAGCGAGAAGTGAATGGAAGATTATGCATTGGAGAAGTGGGAGTCGACCTTGAACTTTGTGTTCATGCCCATAGACACGATGTAGATCTCATCATGGAAGCTTCTCTTAAAATCAATTGTTCCCTTTGTATAAGTTCATCCTGTATCTGCGAATTGATCCTTTGCAATCATGGTTCCGGCCATATTAATATTCTTTGATTCCTTTCTCAGACAAGTTGTAGTACTTGTCTTCTACCGATCAATGCACCTGCCCAACCGTTATTTTGTTCTACCTTCGAGTATTACCCTCTGGTATCTCGAGAATATCACGGAACTACATAACTTCTTATGAGTTCTTCATCAAATATTATTTCTCGCCGATTCCAATTTTCCACGGGTTCTGAGTTGTTAGACACTCGAGGACACCGTTAACTGATTCGAGTCTACACTTTTCTTTCCATTGTTTTGTTTAACCTTTCCTGTAATATAACATATCTGAGCAGTGATAATTCCCTGCTTATGTAAATGCCTCGGTGTACAACTCTGACAGTAAGACCCTGTTACTATTGTGGATGACCTTCCGGTAGCCACAGATGGATGAGAACTTTGCCTATTGGTCCGCCTCGTTCTTACGAGCAGGAAAATGGTTCTCTACGTCCCTCGCCCTTGGTACCAATGTTGCCACCAACATAACTGACAGCCTATCCTCTGACATACCTTGTTGTCGTGACCGGTAAGATGTCACCATTCTCCCTACTTCTGATCGACACCCCCCCCCCCACAGTTCCACAGGATCGGAACCTGACTCCCCTGTATATCCTTGATTCTGAAGTATCATATGCTCTTGGCTTTGTGTGTTATCACGAGCTACCCTCCGAGAGATGATCTATTCCCGATGCTCTAAACCCCCTTCTCACACTCTGTTCAGGTATCGATCGGATGTCCATTCACTTGAAACTTCTTATCGTGCATTCATACCTTGCTCTCGATGTTTTCTTAAGTTTCAACTCGAGAGATACTTCTACCAAATTCCCAGAATTGTTCACCAGATAATTAACCCTATAAGGGTCAGTTCTCCTGAAGTTACTTTTTATTTCCCCACTTAAATCTCGGGACGAGATTTCTTGTAGTGGAGGAGATTTGTAACACCCCAGTATCACTCTACAGTAATCCCCCTCTTATGGTGGCCTTGACATCATGCTTTACTAAGCTAAAATGCCACTTGTCTAAAATCTGCTTCAAATTCAAAATTCAAATGCATGTCAGATATTTATTTCATCTGTCATGCAAACAAAATAGTTCATCCCATGGCAAAAAATCTCTAAATATTTGTCATGTTGAAATCAACATTTAAGCAATTCCCAATTTGCCCCAGGGAATTTATTCTCTGGTCCAGCAGCATTTTAAATGGCCTTTTCATTTGCTAAAAATGCTTGGACAACTCCTGTTGGCCTCAAACTTTTTGTACAACACCAAAATAATATGCTTGGTTTTTTTGCCAAGTTTCCCTCTTAGCAAAAATTATTTGCTCACTCAAATAAATGAAAACAGTGGCTATTTCATTTTATCTGGGAGAAAAAGGGGAAAGAGCCCCTGTGCACCGCGGCCCAAGTGCACAGGAGAGGACGGCCCAGCCCACCTCTCCTTTCCCTCACCTCCCGTCGCCGTGTCGGCCACGCCGTGGCTGAGCGCGCGCGCGCCGACCAGCCGACGACACGATGACGCCACCGACGCGAGGAGGGGATAAGGATCGCCCTAGCCTTTCCCCCTGGTCACCCTCCTCACTCTTTCCCCTCTCCTTCCCCTCGCACTCGAGCTCTCTCCCTCTCCACCGAGCGCCTCTGTCGCCGCTCGCCGTCGCAGCCGCGGCCACCGGCATCGTTCTGCCCTTCCAAGCTGCCCGAGGGCTCCGCCGGTCTCCGCATCATCGTCCGGCGCCGCTCCCTGGAGCTGGCAAGCCCCGCAACGTCGGATCCCCTTCTTCTTCCTCCTCGGGTCACTGGACGCCGCCACCGTCGATTCGGCCTCCCCTGCGCTCCCGTCCGCCCAAGGGGCCTTCTTGAGCCCGCACGGTGAGCACCCGCGTCGATCCCCTCTTTTCCCTGCCCTTTTCCTTGCTCGTAGTTGTCGTTTCCGTCAAGGCCGTACCCGCCGTCATAGCTGTGCTCGCCGCCATAGCCACTGCTGCCGCAGCACGCGTCCGAGCTCACTACCGAGCTCCTGGTGCTTCCAGGAGCCCAGCGAGCCCACGCACGCCTCTCCCCGTGCTCCGTAGCCGCGTTTCCGGAGAAGCCCGATTCTGGCCGCCGCCCGCGCTCGTCGTAGTCGGCGTTATAGGCCACCGGAGCTCGCGCGAGTTGTCCAGATCGACACGGCGCTCGTCCCTCGTCCGAATGGTGGTCGCGGCGCGCGATTTGGTGCCGTGTAGCAGAAACCCGCATCTCGCCGGAGTCGCGCCGTCGCAAACAAGTTCGCTGGAGTGCTTGCCGGCGCCGTCGCTGACCTGGCATGGCCTGGGTCCCACCCAGTGTCGCTACTAGCGGGCCCCGCCGCGCGTTTGACCACGTTGACTCCAGTCAACGCGATGCACTGTTCACCCTAAGACGCTGACATGTGGGCCCACCCGGTTAATTAAATTAACTAAATGGTTTTTAATTAAAACTTAATTAGATTAGTTAAAATACCCACTGACAGACTGGGCCCAGCAACTAATTAACTTAGATTAGTTTAAATTTATCCCTGTTAAACCCATAGTCTATGACAGGTGGGTCCCGCAGGTCAGGTTTGACCTAGACCTGGCAGTTTGACTGGCTGACATCACAGTGACGTCAGGCTGACGTAATTAGTATTTTTTGTTATTTTCTTTATTGATTTAAATTTCAGAAAAATGCTAAAAAAACTTTGAAAATTCATAGAAAATAATCCGTAGCTCGGATCGAAAAACTTTCTACATGAAAGTTGATTAGAAAAATGAGATAAATCCGACCGTGCCATCTATTTCCGTGTCGGGACCTTCTACGGAGGTGAACCCGCAACTTTTAGCCTGTTTTGGTAGGTGAATAGTGCATACATACCGGTTATTAATTCCAACTCTAATCCTAAAATAACTAATATGACTTAGACATGCTTTTAGGCAACCCTGCACTGCATGTTAGCATAGCATGCTCTGTGTTACATATGTTTGCAGTGTATTTATCTAATTATTTCCCCTCTTCTCTCTCGGTAGATCCCGGTACCGACGTAGTCCTCGAGACCAACGCAGCTCCGGAGTTTGATTACGCCCCTGATGACTAGTCCTTTGTCGCAGAGCTTTCAGGCAAGCACCCCCCCTTGAGCATGCCTATATCGCCTATTCTTTCTCTCTTATGCTTGCATTAGAAATTGCTGCTGCTACTATTTATCCTATTTATGATGCATAGCCTGTTTTTGTTACTGCTGTTGATACCTACCTGCTTATCCTAAACTGCTTAGTATAGGCTGGATAGAGATCCACCAGAGACCCCAATTTGACCTAGTTGCCCCCGCTGGATTATCAGATGACTCGATCAACGTGATCGACAACCAGGCCCCGGCACCGCACATCACCCCCTTAGTTGTATGACACTGCAGCGTTACTATCGAGTGCCGAGGGTGATACCTCGTTTAGCACTTCTGATGTTAACTCTGTAGAGTAGCTATTCGGTCATGGTCATCGAGGGTGATTCCTCCTTCACCACTTCCGATAACGACGCTGTCGTGCAACATCTCAAGTGTGAACCCATCGAGGGTGATTCCTCCGAGTTCACCTTGACAAATACATCGAGTAGGAATCCAATGAGGGTGATACCTCGGATTCCCCTGATGTTATGGACACACGGATACTTGGACTTTACAATTGTTACTTGGAAAGGCGGGTCAACACTGAGGGGTACCCACGAGTGATGGGAAGTCGGGTTGACCTGGAGGGTACCCGAGAGATAATTACAAGGCGTGGCCGGGCATTCTTAGCCCTTGCCGCAAGTCCTCGAGACGGGGCGACGGGGTCACATCGATCGTGAGTCTCTGCTCGTTACCGCACGCTACCAATACACTATGATTTGGATATTTGATCTGAGTGGGCCTTTGGCCCGATAGCACTAACCATCATGCGGGAATAAATATGGGTACTCTGCGTCGTATGCAACAGCCAAAAGCTCTGTCAGACGTCCAGTTCAGCATTGCGGCACGGCCTAGTCGGCGCCCCAGTGGAGGTGGCCTGGATCGCCCTGCACGCAACGACCCGGAGTGCACAGGGCGATGGCCCAAGTGCCCTGAGTGCTTAGGATGTAGACCGACGGGGACCTCTCTGCTGAGCTCTAGGTAGGGTTGCGGTGTGTCATTTGGCCGAGGCCGGGCATGACCCAGAAAAGTGTGTCCGGCCGGAGTTAAGCGAGTGTGGTGGGTAAGTTCGTGCACCCCTGCAGGAAAGAACTAATCTATGCATAGCCGGATCCTCGGTAACGGACGCTCGGAGTTGTATCCCGATCGATACAACTAGAACTGGATACTTGAGATGAGAAATGGATAGTATGGCTCAGGGATTGCTTTCTCACAGGGAGTCGAGAAAGGATCTCTGGGTGAGGTTGAGACTTATCACTACTACTACTTTATACTGTGCTGATCTACACTCTTGTAATGCTGCAAGACCGCTGAAGATGCTAGTCTTCGATAGGACTAGGCCTTCTCTCTATTCTGACATTTCTGCAGCCCAGTCCACAAATATAGCCTTCCTTTGATAATGATGCATATGTAGTGTAGATCCTTGCTTGCTGAGTACTTCGGATGAGTACTCACGGTTGCTTTGCTACCTCTTTTTCCCCCATACCCCTTTTGATGTTACATCAGACGATGGAGCTCAGGAGCCAGATGACACCGCAGGAGCTTACTACCAGGAGGGCCCAGATGGCACGTACTACTGGATTGAGCCAGCCGACCAGGAGTAGGTTCAGAGGGTCCCAGGCAGGAGGCCTGCGCCTTTTCGATCGTAGTCTTTGTTTTGCCCCGCCTTCTTAAGGCCTATCTGTCTTTCTTTTATATCTGTATTCAGATATCTGATGCTTCCGCTAACGCTTGTAAGCGAGCTTATGTATTCGAGCCCTTGAGGCCCCTGGCTTGTAATATAAAGCTTGTATCATTTTAAATTTGTGTCTAGAGTTGTGTTGTGATATCTTCACGTGAGTCCTTAGGTTTGATCGTGTGCATTTGTGTGTATGATTAGTGCACGATTAAGCCGAGGGCGTCACAGTCACAACGTGGCATAGTCGTAAAACCCGAACTCCATTTCGTGACCGTACCGAACAAGGCCGTACCTAGATGGCAGCAATCTCATCTAAAACATCACATACTTCTCTTAGTTTATTTCTTCCGCTTAGTTTAGTATTTTTTCCCATTCTCTCTAGTTTAGTTTAATTCCTTGTTTTTACCTTTCCCTTGCAACTTACTTAAGTGAGCTATTTCCAAACTCCGCTTTGGGTGTGAGCGTGGTTGCGTTAGTGGCAACACAACTACGGGGATTGTGGTGCCATCCTATTCGCTCCCTATGGGATCGACAAACCTTACTTATCACGAAATTGCTACATAGCCATGTGCACTTGCAGGTCATCAAGCTTTTTCTGGCGCCGTTGCCAGGGAGCATAGCGCTTGGCTATTACTGTACCGTTCACATTTAGTTTACTATTGTTTGTTGCAAAAATCTGCTAATCATGTCTTCTGAGATGTCTACTCAGGAAAATCTGAAATGTGCAATGGAGGAGAAGAGCGACAAGATTCCATCTATGGCTATCAACAATGAGAAGATAAATGGATAGCACTACTGGACAATTGGGCACTAATTACATGCGACGAGTATTCTGTAACATGCAAAGATTGTAAAATGGAAGGGCACTACGCTTATCAATGTAAGTACAATGTTGATCCTCTACTAGCAAATTATAATAGGAGTGATAAATGCTAGTATTGAAGTTCTTCAGTTAGTACTTTATTATGGTGTCAATGAAGTTTTACATCACATAGGAGACACATGGGTAAATGATATGGTGCTTGGTAATGCTTATAGGAAATTGAATCCTATTCACCATGCTTGCAGAGATAATTTCGATGAAAATGCTTTGGTTATGACTATTCCGGAGAGGTTAGCCACCTCGAAAGAAATGAGCCTTTTGCAGGATATGTGGAAGAATGAAAAAAGGGATGTAAAAGAAAAGCCAACAACACCCCTAGATACATGGTTGCGAGAAATGGTAAGAGAACATTTATTTTATATATATATATATATATATATATATATATATATATATATATATATATATATATATATATATATATATCAAACTAACTTGTAGCAAACAAAAGGGGATCATGAAGAACAAATTATCATGGATGAACAAGTGTGCCTGGAAGAAGAGAACCTCATGGAAGAAGTGGATGAAAGCCCACCTCCCACTCTCAAGAGTAAACTTTTGCACACACTAAGTGAGTTCTTCGATGATGCAACTCCCAAGAAGAGCATAAACTCCATGAATACATTAGAACTGCTAGAATTTTTAAATACATGTGCGTATATGCTATGTTCTATGTATGAAGTTTCTTGTACATGTTGCCGGTCTCTGAAACATCTTGACCTCCAGTGCACAAAAACCTATGATTAGGTGGTAGCACACTACAACAGTAGCAAGAATGCCACCGTGGAAATCATGCGGTATGTGTTAAGCACGAGTGCATGGAAATTAATTGCTGAGATCGAAGCTGTTCAAGCTCGTAGGGAAGATGAAATTCTTGATTAGATACATTACGTGGTGGATTCCATCAATTATTATTGTCGAGAACATCTTTCTGACAAAAAAGATACTAACATGCAGGAGCAAGAGTATGATGATGACTCTAGTTTGGATGAACTTGAAGCTAATTAATGAACTTGACTTGTAGGATTGTCGCCCTCTGGTCGAGATGTCTAGTGTTAGCAATGGTGATGAACTAGAGGAAGAAAATACTTTTGATTTACATGTGCTAATGTCCAACTATGCTTCATTGGACGATCTTCTTATGCAAGGGAAACCATTAGGGAGTGTTGACCTACCCACTCCAAACAAAGAATTTTATGAAGTGTCCCCCATGAAGGTAGCCAAGGTAATATCTTAAAGTTTATGTATAAGTCTCTAACCCTCTCGTTGCAGAACCATAAGAAGAAATGTCTATCTAGCTCGGTGCATGAGTTCTCGCTTGAGAGCGAGAATCTCTTTTCCTACATGTTTCGGTGCACCGTAAGATGTACGACTCCGACCGCATTCTGTTATGAGGTGCTCCAAACCCCGATCAGAGTCAGGTCTCACGCTCGGGGTTGATATCCCTTGGGATCCGGGTGGCTAACTTATCAGAGCACCGAAGCCCAGCTACATGGCTATAAAGAAAGCGCTGCTTGGGAGGCAACCTGGAAGTAAGGTGTCTTTCTTAGATCAGTGTCTTTGAGTCCAATTGCATTCATGTTTGCATTGACACCTTTTTTTTGTTTTGCATAGTTGCTATTAGAATTGGTCTTGAAATAATCTTTGTCGGTAAAAGTTTAGCATATCATTGATTTAATGGATTTTTAGACATTTATTGGAAGTAATTCAAATTTGAACTGCAAGTGTGTGTTGTTTGGCAAAAAGACTAGGGAAAAGTATATCATTTTAAGCAATGACATTAGGAATGTGGGACTAGCTGATGATTCCCTTTAGTAATCCGGTAAAAGAGCAGAAAGGGTTCTTGTCTTTTTCCCTGAGGTGACACTGAGTTATCGAACACACGAGAGGAAGTGCGCTTTTAAGACAAAGGTTTCTAGCAAGCTTTGCAAAAGAATTTAATTCCAGTTTGGACCAGATGGAATCAAGTTGCACAGTTCAACTCTTATAAATAAAAATAGGCATGGGTATGAAGTCTTATTCTTATAACCATATATTTACGAATGGGATCATCATGATAGTCGTTTGTGCTATGGAAATCAGCATCAAGATGTGCTTGCAACGTCTCTCGAAGTGGGGGATGTGTTCTTGACTGGTACGCGTCATGCATCAAGAGTCGGTTGTACAACCAAAGGCCCTATTCGTCGCATGGTGTTGCCTCAGTAATTAAGATAAGTCAGACAAAAATATTGAGAGTTTAATGACTACACCTCTTGTATCCGCAAGGATAGGATCCATGCTACTAACGTACTAGTGTTCAGAATATCATATCATGCTCTCTTTGCCCTTAACCTCTCCATGGCTCGATCGCTGTGATCCTGGGTACCTACAGAGACGAAGATCGCGAATAAGATAAGAGACAACTAATTTTTTTTTATTACATACATATAAGACATCAAAATACTTCTATCGATCCCTCGAACAAATACATCAGGTTATAGGGCTATGTCTCAACCCGTGACCTTACCGAACTACTCGCACATGACAATGAGATTGCAAAAAAAAAAACCCATTGAAAAACACATCACGAAGATTGATAATATGTCTTACAATAGCTGCCGAGTACAAAGTATGGCTAGTTAGAAATGTACTTGTTTTTTTTTTTCAAAATGTACTTGTCCCTTGTTGAAAACAAGGTGTGTGCACGTGTCTTACGAATTCAAATCAAAGGCGAAAGGTGAATCTGTGCAGGTTTTGGGGACCGGTTTCCGGCACGACCTCGTATCCGGTGCAGCGACGCTCACCCCAATTTGCCTCCCCTTAATTTCGAACCCAGTGTAGCTTTCCTATTTCAAACAGCTCGCTCCCTGTTGCTGCAGACCTCAGCCTCGGCGGCCCATCGCATCGTCCCAGGCAGCCCACGGCGACGGCAACGCCCGCGGCGATGGAGTTTCGGCACGGTGGCTCGCCGGGAGGCGGCGGGGGCGACGGCAAACCGCGAGAGAAGTTCTCGGTATACCAGAACCCGTCCCTCACCCGCGCGCTCGCCTCCCGCAGCGTCCGCCCCTCCCTCCCGGTCCTCCTCCTCCTTGCGCTCTCCCCCATCGCATCTGCCTCATCCCTCATGGCCCTGTCGTCCCGGTAAGCCTGAATCTAACCCCTCCCCCCCAATCTAAACCCTGAACCCCAGATCATTAGTTCATGACAAAGCGTGGGTTCTCACGTGTCGCTGTTATCACAGGGAGGGGCAGCTCTTCAAGGTCGCTGGTGGCGCGGGTCTATCCATGGCTGCTGTCGGTAAGTCCGCTTATCTCTATCCTAGATTGGGCGTTTTGGAAATTCTCGGCATGGGTGGGGCAGCACTGTGCTTGGTTGCTCATGAGGTGTTTGTAGAAATGCCAAGCTTGGCTAGTCTGGTTGCTTGGCACATAAGTTGCTGGCATTGATACCACACTTTCGTGCACATCTAATAATGATAGTAAAACTTGACACTCTTAGGGCTTATAAAGATGCTTTGTTGTGCCAGATATGCCTGCAAAATTTAACTCGTCGTGCTCTTTCAGTGTTTGCCGTCAGGTTGGTGGAGGCAGCCCTGGGTCTTGTCGCACTTTTGACACTGCCAGCGTTCTTCAGGGCACTGATGCTGTACAATGGGAGGAAGGCATTGGCCAAGGAGGACAAGGTTGTGTTGTCCGAACGCCAACTGGGGCTTCTTGGGTTAAAGACCACAGGTTCAGAAGGATCTCCCATGGGTGAGCAAACCAAGAAGCCTCCCAAGGCAAAGCCATCAACACCCTCAGAGCCAATTGTTCCTATCAGGAGATCTTCATTCAGCTACACACCGTCACGGGTGCAACCAAGGATTGGCTCCAGCCATTTGAGCCCTGGTAGTGAGAGATTGACCAAATTACAAATGTCGCCTTCCACTCCACTACAGAAGCCTGTTTCTTCCCCTTCAACTCCATGGTCGAGGAAAAGCTCAGGCAGTGCCAAGGGCATACAAACTGAGGCGATGTTGGACCAGTTCTTGGCTACCTTGGATGAAAATATTGATAATGTCACGGATTCAGCCAATAAAACTGCAACGCCTCCAGCAACCATCACGAGCTTTGGCATTGCCAGCCCTGTCTCAGTCACCACATCAACCACACCTTCTGGTGCTACACGGAGCACACCTTTGAGGCCTGTGAGGATGTCTCCTGGCTCCCATCAGAAGTACAGCACGCCTCTGAAAAAGGGCGAGGGTGAGCTTCCACCGCCAATGTCGCTGGAGCAGGCAGTGGATGCCTTTGAAAATCTGGGTGTGTATCCTGAGATCGAGCAGTGGCGAAACAATCTCAGGCAGTGGTTCTCTTCAGTCCTGATGAGCCCGCTTGTTGAAAAGATTAAATCAAGCCACATTCAGGTGCTAATTAATTGGCATTGTTTTGCTGGAACCTATACTTCTAGTACAGTTCAGTAGTCACCATTTTATATTGTTATTATGCTCTGTTTCAGGTTAAGCAAACAACAGCTAGTATTGGTGCTTCAGTTAATGTTAGCCAAGTTGGAAGCGATCTGCCAAGCACGACACCACCAGTTAGCTTATCTCCACTTGGTGGGACTAAAGATTGGCAGCCAACTGTCACCGTTGATGAGGATGGTATTCTTAATCAAATGCGGGGTGCACTTCTGCAATCTCGTAATGCTCCTGTTGGTGAGTTGATGGTGTAGTTGAACTTTCCTGCTTAGTCTTGTCTGTTTGTATGTTTCCATCAACTTGCGCAGCACAGGCTTTTTGATGTGGTTAAAGTTAATTTTCTCATTAAGTTTGGCATGGACTTCCTGACTTACTGGTAATTCTTTTCTCTATACAGCCCAAACCTTCGGTAGTCCACAACAGCCACAATCAAACCCCCTCCTTCCAGCTATTCAAGCATGTATCGATGCAATTACAGAGCACCAGAGGCTTAACGCTCTGATGAAGGGAGAGCTTATAAAAGGCTTGCTGCCACAGAGTAGCGTCCGTGCTGATTATACTGTTCACAGAGTTCAAGGTGAGTCATTCACTGTTTTACATTCGGAAAAGTAAACTATACATACTTCAGTCGCTTGATGCTATTTAGACCCACGGTCATAAAATAGAGTGATTATAAATATTGATATAGGTGCAACTTGTTTACTCATATCTTGACTGCAGAACTTGCTGAAGGAACGTGCTTGAAGAATTATGATTACATGGGCTATAGAGATGGCTATGGTAAATCAGAGAAAAAATGGACCAGCGAGCTGCCAACTGACTCACACCTTCTTCTCTACTTGTTTGCTGCTTTCCTTGAACATCCAAAGTGGATGCTTCATGTTGATCCAACCTCCTACTCTGGTGCCCAGTCTAGCAAAAATCCTTTATTTCTAGGAATCCTTCCACCGAAAGAGAGGTTTCCGGAAAAGTATGTTGCTTTGATATCCGGCGTTCCAGCAATTATTCACCCAGGGGCTCTTGTACTGGCTGTGGGCAAGCAGAGTCCTCCAGTTTTTGCTCTATACTGGGACAAGAAACTGCAATTTTCTCTTCAGGTGATTCAAGCATTTCTGTTAACCAATTAATCATGCATAATCATTATTCTGTTTTGCCTTAACTGTCAAATGTAATCATTGAACATGAATTGTGAAACTGCTGAAACAGAGAGTTTAATAAGACATGCAACATTGAGAGTTTAATCTTTCTACCCATTGCCTGGTTGTATTTTGGTGTGAACATGGTGAATTATGATAAAAATTAATGGTATATAGCATGATTTTGACATCGAGTAGTTTGTTGTGACACACATTTAATTTAAGTTGAGCTTCATACCTGCCAAAATATTATTGTTTTGTTCTAGCTTAGCATGACAATAGTTGCATAGAGGTATACATCAAGTAGATGCACTCTTCTTGTTTATGTTTGTATGCACGGCAAGGCTTTTTATTGTTGCTGACAAAACATGTTCACCATTTATGAATTGTCTCATACCTGGGTTAGTGAGCAACTTGGCATCATTAAATCGCTTGCAAAATGTTGTTACTGAACTCAACGAAATTTAATTATGTAGTGTATTAAGTGGTATTAATGTTGTACTTATGTGTTTTCACTTTCCAGGGAAGAACAGCACTGTGGGACGCCATTTTGCTTCTATGCCACCAAATCAAAGTTGGTTACGGCGGTATTGTCAGGGGCACCCACATCGGGTCTTCTGCCTTGAACATCCTTTCCGTTCTTGATTCAGACATGGAGAGCTGAAGAAGGGCTGCTTGCCCGTCGGGAGGAAACTGTTGTAGTTTGTAGTACTATGAACTGAAGGAGATAAATTAGGACTATCCCAGTTGCTGGTGCTACCTTGTTATCAACACCAGCAATGTCTCGAACTAACTTAGTGTTAGAATGCGGTATGACCTAGTCGAGCGACACCTGATATTTATTCTGAGTTGTATCTTAAATCGCCGACTGTTCAAACTCCTTAATGTAATGCTTGTGTGCTTGAATTTCCTACTACATCATCTTTCTATCGAGAGGAAAAAGAATGCCTTTTATCCTTTATCAAATTTATTTAGTAAATCAATTATCATCATTAGTGAACACACGTCCTTTCTTTTTGTTTCTTCCCTATAAAGAAAGAAAAGCTCCCAACAGTCTAAACTGCCTCGTCTTCAGTGCCCTTATGGCCATGGAGGTGCGGTGGATCCCGGCCCTTGCCGGCGGGGCTAATGCTTCGTTCTTAGGTGTTTTTTTAGTCTCTTTAGGTTTTGCGTCCTGCTCAGAAAGGTGAGACGACGGCAGCTTCTTGAAGATGGAATGAGGTTCTCCCCTTCTAGCCCTTGTCCTAGCAGTGTGTCTCACATTGTCGGAGGGCGTGTGGAGGTGTCTTTGGTGGATCTTGCGGGATTCGATTGATGCTTGTCTTTGTTGGATCTGCGTGGATCTAGTCTTTGTTCGTCTGCGTTCGTGTGTCTATAGGTTAGATCCTTCCGATTAACGTTTTTCTTCATCGGCGACGGTTGTTGTTCTGATGCGCTGGTCTTTTGGGGCCTTAGTACGACGACTTTCCGAATGTCTACTACAGCAAGGTTTGCCCCGCTTCAGTGAGGGAGGGGCAATAACGGCGGTGCGTTTTCGGCTCGCTAAAGTGATTGTAGTCATTGCTTGGTGGTCTACGAATATGAATGCATTTTTTGTTACTTTTAATGTTCTTCGTACGGTCATGATGTTTGATGAATAGATAAGACGTTTTTTCTAAATAAAAAATATCATCATCAGTGATCAGTCATCACCTTTTTTTCATTTTTTTGAAACTACCTTTTTTTCATGTGGGGCCTGAATGCCTTTACGCAGCCAAACCGGGCCTGCCAGCCTACTAAAAGGCCATGTAATCAACGGCCTCACCCAAAAGGTAAATATCGGGCCCAGCGAAACGCCCCGCTCCTCTCGCTCGTCGGAGCGCCGGCCAGTTCAAAATATTTCAAACTCAACGTCCCCCCACCGGCCAACGGGCGGCTCCCCCATTCCCCACCACCTCCCCCACTCTCTCCACACTCCCATCTCACATCAGCAGTTTCCTTCACTCCAACACCCCCGCTCCTCCGCATCTTCTGCCACTTCCTTCACCCAATTACCGTCCGCTCCTCCATCTCTCGCGCTCCCCTCCCCGCCGTCGCCATGGATCCCCACCCCACCCCCTTCCGAGGTAAGATAAGATACCAGCGCCATTCCGCTCTCAACATCCGAGCCCTGCCTCCCGATTTCAGGGATTACTCTCTGCGTGGTTTGCAGCGAAGCGGAAGTCGGTCGCTGCGCCGGCAAAGACGCCAGCGCCGAAGCCCAAGTCTGTCACCACCGCGCGCGGGAAAATGACCACCTCCGCCACCACTAGCGCCGTCTCCGCGGGGGCCGCTCCCCAGCCACGGCAAGGATCGCTGCGGCTCTAGAGTTTAGATTCGATTGTGTGTATGCAATCCTGTTCGCCTGGCTTACCGAGGCTAGGTCTGCTGTTTTCAGGCCACGGCGCGCGTTCGGCACCGTCCGGAGCAGCAACTCCCTGGCCGAGAAGCCGGCCCCGCCTCCGCCGCAGAAGCATTCAAAGCTGTCGCCCCCGCCCCCGCAAAAGCCTTTGAAGGTGTCGCCGCTGAAGCTGCAGAAACCTGCTGCAAAGGTGTCACCGCCGCCTCCGCAGAAGCCTGCAAAGGTTTCGCCGCCACCTCTTCAGAAGCCTTCGAGGCTGTCTCCGCCGATTCCGGCCAAGGCGGCCAGGCCTTCTCGTCCCGCAGAAAAGCCACTGAAGAAAGCTTGCCCAGCCCCCCCGGATCTGGCGGCCAAGGCCAAGAAGAAGAGCCAGAGGGTGAGCTTCCAGGATGACGTGGCAGCGCTGGCTGTCCCCGGAAGCGGGGAGAAGGTCAAAGCTTCCACCGAAGACTATGCTGGGCGCACGCCTATGGTGCCTGTCAAAGCCCTGGAGAAGAAGCCGGCGAAGGTTGTGGCCGCAGAGACCCCGTTCTTTAGCGCTCAGAATTGCAGCAGCTGCACGCTTGATCAGCTCGAGTCCGCCTCCTACTGGCTAGCACAGATCCATCTGGCCGAGTCTGTTGGCAAGCACAATGTCTCTGCCGCATTCTTCCGCCTTGCATTTGAATGCCAAGCTCAGGTAATAGTTGAAAGCACACTTACGAGTGAACGATTTGATATATTTTCTGTGTATCTGCTCTAGTAGCCTACTGTTAGGAGCATATGAGCATGACATGAATGGTTAGTTTGATTTTCAGTTCACAGTGGCTGCATGATTAGTACTGTACTTAGTACCAATCCAAGTAGGCTAAGACCGTTCCTTATTTCGGGAATAAGAACATGTTTTTTTTTTGTGGGCAGCCATTTCACAGGATCCGAAGTGAGCTCAGGAACTATGTGGTGCGCCATGAGAGTGCTAGCGCTTTGACCCCTTTATTCCATGAGCTCCTGGTTGCCCATGCCACGGCAGTGAACCAACTAAAGTTTGACACTGATGGTTCTGAAAAGGTGGATACACCTGCAACCACAAATACAGTTGACCAAAAGCTCGATGGTACCACACTTGTGCATGAATGCTCTGAACGTGATTGTGGTGGTGATCTTGTTGATGTGGGAGAAGTCAGTGTTATCAAACAAGGAGAGGAAGAGATGGACCAACCGAGCTTTGAGCAGAAACTGGATGAAAGTTTTGCATTTGATGATTGTGAGGCTGTCATCGTGGACCGGCTAGCGGAAGAACATTCTGAATTCAAAAAGATTATCGGTGTCAAAGGTCCTTGTGACAGTGAAATAGTCCAGTCAGCATGTCGCTCTTCCATCGACAGGCTGAGCTTGAGAGGATCCCCTCTAGCAAGGGGAGCATCTGAAAGACGCCTCTCGTCAGAGAGCCATTTAGATAAATTGTCTCCGTCTGCAGGGAGCTTGTCTGCAAAGCGCTTATCATCATCTGGTAGCCCTTTCAACAACTCTCCATTCTGCAGGGGCTCATTACAGAGGCTCACATCCAGTTGCCCTTCTTCTAAGAAGTCCTCCGCTAAAGGCGGCCTGTCTTCAAAGCGGATGTCCTCTGGTGGCTGCTCTGATGGGGAGCATAATGCTACTGCTGGAGCTGGCGACTCTAGCAGAGTGATTCAGGAAGGGGAAGCTGGTTGGCATACTATAGGTCAGTTAACATGTGCAGAGCTTTTCCTTTGACTTAGTCATTAAAAGATTATAGTTATTTTCTGACTGGAGCTCCATGCAGTTGAACCGATGAAATTTAAAGAGCATGGGGAGTATGATGATGCTGCCATTGATGAGGTGCGTTTATGAACTGATAATTCTGTTTCCACTATCTTATGTTGTACCAAATCTATACTCCCTCTGTTCATAAATATAAGATTTTCTAACTTTTTTCTGAAACGGATGTATATGGACACCTTTTAGTGTATTTGTTCACTCATTCTACTCCTAGTTGGTATATAATCTATATTAAAATATACTCCCTCCATAAAGTAATATAAGAGCGTTTAGAATACTAAAATACGCTCTTATATTAGTTTACAGAGGGAGTACAAAACATCTTATATTTGTGATCGGAGGGATAGTATCAGATTTAATGTGCTCATCCAAGCACCAAGAAGTGTGGAGATGTCAGTTTCGATAGTTTAATTGTTTTGTGCAATCGTGAGCCTTGGTAGTACTACTGTTCAGGCAAATAATTAATGACAGTCTATGTTTCAGTTTCACCCACGTAATTACTGCTTCAACAGTAAGTGACGTGGAGCTAACTTACCCTTGTATTCTTTACAGACCCAGTAGCTGCTGGAGATGGAGCCACGACGACCTCAATGAACTGCTAATATAAAGTTACCGTAGATGCTATCTAGTCTAGTTTGACTATGCGTGTGTTGTGTATGCTGTGAGTTAGTTTGCAACTCTCAATTGCTTAGTTTGCTCTGTTTTTGTGAGCAACGATCATCACGCTCTGATGATCTTTGAGGGGTTTGACATGTTTAGCGTGTGTGCTGCGTGAAGTGATGTGGTGCTTGCTCTTGGTTGATACGGAAATCAATCAAACCTTTTGGATTTCAGATTGTAAGCAGAGCCGAGTTCCGCCTATGTACGACCTTGTGAATGCTACGTCTTTTTTTTTTTGCGATGGTTACGAATACTACTACTACTACGCTGTGCCTTCTTCTCATTTATCTATACCTACTAATAAAAAGATTATCGCTTCTTCCCACCTAATTTTCGTTCGTAGTTTTGTCCGTCCGTCAAAATTTTCGTAGGTGCTTTTATCGTGAGTCAGCCCATCAAAACAAGCCCAGGCAAAACCGTGTAGTCCGCAGCCCACCAAAACAAGCCCAGGCAAAACCGTGTAGTCCGGCGAAGGTGGGAAAAAAAAAGATGCAGGTACTAGGAGTCGAACTCCCGACCTCCAGTTCGATGAATAAGGAGCAGTCCAACTGACCAACCTTATGTTGTTGAATTAAAGAAAAGTTGGTCGGTATTAGATAGTCCCACCTCGCTTTCTTAAGCAAAATCTCACCAATTTAAATACATCTACGAGTTGACACCAATAAGCCGCCCAGAGAATTAATAAGGAGTTTGTCTGCTTCTTCATGGGAAGAAAATTATGAAATTAACTCGAGAGAGACCCGATTAAACTGGCTCATACTAAGGAATCAGAGAAGAAGAAGGACTGGAAGCAGCTGGAGACCGCTGGGTGGAACCCCTGCATGCGCGCGTGCAGGAGGCGACCATGGCCTCGCTTCGCTGCAGGAAGCCTAAGGGAGGACAGAAAACGGGGAGGCAGCTGGGCCCGATGATGCAGCAGGAGGTCGAATACAGGGTGAGCTCTATGCTCGGCTACGCCATGGCTGCGGCTCGGTCGAGCTCGGGAGAAGGAAGGCAGGGGACGAGGTCGGTGTCCATGGCCAGAGAAGTTGCGGCAGCTGGCAGGGTCAGGTCGCCGAGGCATCGGACGGGGGCATTGCCTTGAGGGAGGGGTGGCTCCATGGTGCGGCCGTTGTCCTCCTGTGACGAGATAGATGCTCAGAGATGGGCTCGAAGATGTGGTGGACTGGTGCTTGAAGAGCATCGACTGCTCTACCTGTTCGATCTCATGCAGGAGCTATCGAGCGCGAGAAGAAAGGAAGGGAGAGGTAACACCGTAACAGCGATCCGCTAGGTCCGTCACCTCAAGCGGGGTGGGCTTTGTCGTCCAAACGGGCCTACTCTAGCATATAGGAGAATAAACTCAGATATCCCTAAAAAAAGAATAAACTCAGATTTTGTCTGGCTTGTTGTATTGCTAATTTAAGCTGATTTAATTTCTAACCTTCGCAACAATGCTCAGTTATTTACTTTAAATGGTTCTGAACCTAAGAAACACACATGAGGGGTGGCTCCAAGGTGCGGCCGTTGTCCTCCTGTGACGAGATAGATGCTCAGAGATGGGCTCGAAGATGTGGTGGACAGGTGCTCGAAGAGCATCGACTGCTCTATCTGTTCGATCTCATGCAGGAGCTATCGAGCGCGAGAAGAAAGGAAGGGAGAGGTAACACCGTAACAGCGATCCGCTAGGTCCGTCACCTCAAGCGGGGTGGGCTTTGTCGTCCAAACGGGCCTACTGTAGCATATAGGAGTATAAACTCAGATATCCCTAAAAAAAGAATAAACTCAGATTTTGTCCGGCTTGTTGTACTGCTAATTTAAGCTGATTTAATTTCTAACCTTGGCAACAATGCTCAGTTATTTACTTTAAATGGTTCTGAACCTAAGAAACACACGCGAGGGGTGGCTCCATGGTGCGGCCGTTGTCCTCCTGTGATGAGATAGATGCTCAGAGATGGGCTCGAAGATGTGGTGGACTGGTGCTCGAAGAGCATCGACTGCTCTACCTGTTCGATCTCATGCAGGAGCTATCGAGCGCGAGAAGAAAGGAAGGGAGAGGTAACACCGTAACAGCGATCCGCTAGGTCCGTTACCTCAAGCGGGGTGGGCTTTGTCGTCCAAACGGGCCTACTCTAGCATATAGGAGTATAAACTCAGATATCCCTAAAAAAAGAATAAACTCAGATTTTGTCTGGCTTGTTGTATTGCTAATTTAAGCTGATTTAATTTCTAACCTTGGCAACAATGCTCAGTTATTTACTTTAAATGGTTCTGAACCTAAGAAACACACGTGTGTTCTGAACTTTTGCACTGAGATTCAGACAATGCCACGGTTGAGATTGCTAAGCGTGATTTTGATGTATGATGTTTCCGGAAATACCTAAGGGGCTGTGGAAAAATTTAGGTTGTCAAGAATGAAATACATACTCTTTGCCAAAAAACCGTCCGAAAGTACGTTTGATCCATAGTTTTTTTTTCATTAGAGACTTTTGTCCTGCGTTGGCCGTGACTAAAATAGATTTATGTTGTTTTGGTGACAAGAGAGTTCAGGGTGGTCAAGGTGCCTAGGTTTAATTGAGAAATGAGAAAGTTGCAATCTTTATGTAGGCAAATGCATGTATTGTGCATGTACGATACTTTAACAAATGGATAATTTAGGTTTTCGTTAAGACGAATCTTGATAGCATCACATATGTGAGTGTGCTCCCATGACAACGCACGGACACACGAGATAACATGGAAGAATTTTTTTTCTTCCGTTGCAACGTACGGGTATTTTTGCTAGTGTCATTATAAAGAAGTTTGGAACAACTGCAAACTTGACTAAAATTGGTAGCTTTACATTGAACTCTTTAATCAGGGTCCAGTTTTAGTGCTGGTATAAATAAGATCATAATTTATGCTAGTTAACAGCTATGTTCAGATTCGACTGCTGCTGATCTCTATTTTGAGCAGAAAGACTTCCGTTCGTTTGCGACGTGGAAGGTCTGCAAAAAAAAAAATACAGCAAGAAGCAAAGAAAACAACATATGAGTGAAAAAATATTTGGACGGAAGAGCAGCCGTGGACCGCACGAGGCGACGCTCATGTACCGCGGCCAACGGGCTACATGGTCGTCGCCATCGACTGACACGGCACAAGCTGGCGACTCCTCCTCTGGGTCGTGGCAACCGCACCAGCGTGTCGGTCCGCCTGGCTCCGAGCTTGCGCAGCCGTGGCCCAGCTGATCCAAGTCCACCACCGAGAGCTGCGTCGGTCAGACCCGAGAAGAATCGGCGGACGCCGTAGGATAGGAGGGTCGGGGCACGGTGACGATCGAGAAAGACGTACTACGTAGCATGCATTGAGTTGAGAGCGACGACGCCGCATCTATCACGCAGCTCGTGCGTGGGCTAGAACCGTGGCTGGCATGCAGCGCGGCACGCCTAGGTACATCGTGGATGACCACGACTGATCGAGACGGATCGACAGGCTGTGCAAGTGAAGAAACCGACCCGCCGGAGCGTTGTTTTTGTTGCCATGCAAATCACCTTTGACTCACGCAACTTTGCCACGTTAGCTACAAGACCAGGGGTATAGAGGTGGCGAAAAGACTCCTTGGCGATCGACCGCGGGAGCGATCGATTCCGACCGCGCGCGGCGCGGTCCTGTTCCCTTTCTAGTTCGTGGAAAGCCGACCCGTGCGTCTCCGGATCCCTTTCCCCTTTCACATCCACTCCTGCTCCTATTCTAGTCAATGTTTTAAATAGCCGGCTATAGCTCCGCTATAGGCTCATTATAGCCTTTGAGAGCTCTCCCGCTAAAGCTATGCACTTTTAGTGCTAAATTGAAAATGACGCTAATAGCCCGTTATTTCCCGCTATAGCGCTAAATTTGGAGTCATTTAGCCCGCTAAGCCGCTATACAAAACCATACTTCTGCATTATTTTTGTTCTTATTTATAATATATAGGATGCATTGACTTGAAGCTTTGTTATTGAATTAGGACGTCTGATTGGTACTCGCGTTTTGATGTGCGAACATGTGTATATGTCAAGTATATGCAATATATCAGATATGGTGCCTGGTTATGTACTTATTGTTTCAATTTTTCATGATTTAAGAAAAACGCTAAATGGGGCTTAGCTCCGCTATAGCTCGGCTATAGCTTTTCATAGCTTCTGACCGAGCCGCCGCTAAATGGCATAGCCCGCTATTTAAAACATTGATTCTAGTTCCGGCGAGGAAGGGCGCCCCATTCCCTTTCCCCATTCGCCGTCTCCGGATCCACTCCTGCTCCTCCACGGCAGCTGCCATGCCGCTTCTCCTCCCCCTCCTCGCTGGCGGCTCCTCCCTCGCGGTAGCGGCCAATACGGCGAGGCTACGCGGCCGCACGGGCGCCGCAAGGTCCAGGGACAACAGCAGCCAATACGACGAGGCGCCGCGCCCGCACGAGTGCCGCGAGGTGGACGGGCGGCAGCAGCCAATACAGCGAGGCGGTGGCTCTCCGGCGGCCGTACGGCCTCCTCCGCGCACTCGGCCTTGCTCCTGGGCCTCCTGCCTGCCTGGGCTCGACTTCCCGTCATGCGTCCCCACCCGCATTAGCAAGCTTCCCAACGGCGTCCGCATCGCCTCCGAGGATGTCCAGGTGCCACCCAACTCCCCCTTCCCCTATTCCTTCAGATGAGTCCATAGCCGACGGCGGCCGTCGTCTCCGAGCTCACGAACACCCAGATTTGACAGGGAGCAGGACAGGGGATTTTGGAAGCTCTACTCTGATGAAGCCAGCATGGCTAGGTAATTCCCGTCACGCACAGCTTCAGCATAAGCAGGAAGAAGATGATTTAAATTTTTTGGTAGGACCAATCTAGTGAGGATGGTGGACAAGAAAATAGAAGGAATGTGGATCTCAAAACTGAAGAAAAGCAGACAACCTTGGTGGCTCTGTGCTCAGAAAAGAAGATTGTTTACTTTTTCACAAAAAACAGTTTTTTCGACAGCAAACTCATCCAACTCAGTGTCGTCTTTCGTCGACGGCGGAGTACCACATAGCATTGTGCATCCCATCCGTAAAAGTATCGGAACTGTGGAGATGGGAAAAAGAAATCCCTAAATGCATCTCAGAAACAATGGCATTTTTTCAGTCAATGAACTAAGACTAGTGGTTCATTTTTATTCTGTAGGGGAATCATTTTTGGATAAAATTCTGAACACTATTCAAACAAATCAGCAGCTGCCATTGTTCAAGAATGTACTAATTATCTGAAAATTGTTTTTGTTTTTCTGTAGCAAGTTTATCGTATGAATCCTGAAGACTGTTTCAAATAAATCAGCATCTGCCATTTGTACAAGAATGAACTAATTCTCTGAAAGTTGTTTTGTATTTCTGTAGCAAGTTATTGTATGAATTCTGAACACTATATGCACTTCATAGTCACGGGCGATATAATCCTGTTATGAGCATCTATGCAAGCAAAACACTGAAGTTTTCACAATCACACATCGTGCTTTCGCGGGGAGTTTGTGAGAGGAGTGACACGACGAAAGGCTTATGCATTTTGCATTGCATATCAATTTGGACCCCCTATTGGTCCTAGTAGTTTATTTGGTTGGAGTTGTCATTACGGCTCTCTCCCAAAGTACAAATGTACCGAGTTTGGTTACCATGTTAAGATTACCTTTTTCTCCCCGTGTAGATCTCAGAGATTAAGAGAGCAAATAGTCTTGTGACTGACAGCCAGATGTATGCACACAAGGCATTGCTCATATCTGTACCAGGAAGGCCCATGCCATCCTGTGTGAAGTTGAATGGCTCCAGCCTACGATCGAAAAGGTAAAGATTTCCTCTTTGTTCCTTGTGTTTTTGGTTATTTCTCTTCCATGTTGTAGCACACGGTCCATTAGTTTCATCGTTGTTGATTTTTGGTCAGTTACATTAACTGCAACCTGTTTTCTTGTTCAAGCTAATTTTCTAAGATCAAACTACTGTCAGATACAGACAACTCATTTTTAGCAGTTCATAATATTGTCGCTGTTTGTCGTCTAGCGTTTCTCACTTGCTGTTGCATCATGACACTTCACCCATGTTTTGATTATTTAAGTTGGTTTACAACTGTACATGGTAATAGTCTGTTCTTTCATACCAGATATTTTTTAATACTGCAGTTGAACTTAAGAACACTCTCTAAGCTATTCTCTGCTTTTTTTGAGATTGTGGGCTCCGAACAATCAGCAATACAGGGACATTGTGAATTCACTAAATTCCGACAAGTCTAGACAGCAGCAGTGATAGCTTGCAATGAGCAGCTGCAGAGCAACTAGGGCCTGCGTTCTCAAAGAGGAGATGACATGGATTTGAGTACAGAAATGTCCTTGTACAGCAAGGAAAGCTCCCAAGGTATTTGGAAGTGAAATTCCTAAATGCACCTCTGAAACAATGGCATTTTTTCAGCCAATGAACTAAGACTAGCATTTCATTTTTATTTCTGTAGGGGAAATCTTTTTTGGATGAAACTCTGAACACTATTCAAACAAATCAGCAGCTGCCATTGTTCAAGAATGTACTAATTCTCTGAACATTGTTTTGTTTTTCTGTAGCAAGTTATTCTATGAATTCTGAACACTATGCAAGGAAATCAGCAGCTTCCATTGTTCAGAGAATGACCTAATTCTCTGAAAATCGTGTTGTTTTTCTGCAGCAAATTATTATATGAATTCTGAACATTGTTCAAAGAATTCAGCAGCTGCCATTATTTTACATCAGTCGAGGCGTCCGTCGTCGCTACCGCGACGACGGACGCCGAGACGAGCACGTGACACCACGGCCACCTGTCTTAGGGTCACGCGAGTCGAGGCGGACGTCGTCGCGGTAGCGACGACGGACGCCGAGACGAGCACGTGGCACCACGGCCACCCTGTCTTAGCGTCACGCGAGTCGAGGAGGACGTCGTCGCGGTAGCAACGACGGACGCCGAGACGAGCATGTGGCACCACTGCCACCCTGTCTTAGCGTCACACGAGTCGAGGCGGACGTCGTCGCGGTAGCGACGACGGACGCCGAGATGAGCATGTGGCACCACGGCCACCCTGTCTTAGCATCACGCGAGTCGAGGCGGACGTCGTCGCGGTAGCGACGACGGAGGCCGAGACAAGCACGTCGCACCACGGCCACCCTGTCTTAGCGTCACGCGAGTCGAGGCGGACGTCGTCGCGGTAGCGACGACGGGCGGTAAGACGAGCACGTAGCACCACGGCCACCCTGTCTTAGCGTCACGCGAGTCGAGGCGGACGTCGTCGCGGTAGCGACGACGAACGCCGAGACGAGCACGTGACACCACGGCCACGCTGTCTTAGGGTCACGCGAGTCGAGGGGGACGTCGTCGCGGTAGCGACGACGAACGCCGAGACGATCACGCGACACCACGCCCACCCTGTCCACGTGCTCACCACGGCCACCCTGTCACGCGACACCACGGCCACCCTGTCTTAGCGTCACGCGAGTCAAGACGGACGTCGTCACGGTAGCGACGACGGACGCCGAGACGAGCACGGGACACGACGGACGCCGAGACTAGCACGGGACACGACGGACGCCGAGACGAGCATGGGACACCACGGCCACCCTGTCTTAGCGTCAAGCGAGTCGAGGCGGACGTCGTCGCAGTAGCGACGACGGACGCCGAGACGAGCACGCGACACCACGGCCACCCTGTCTTAGGGTTACGCGAGTCGAGGCGGACATCGTCGCGGTAGCGACGTCAGACGCCGAGACGAGCACGTGACACCAGTGCCACCCTGTCTATCTTTGGGTAACGCGAGTCGAGGCGGACGTCGTCGCGGTAGCGACGATGGACGCCGAGACGAGCACGTGACGTCACTGCCACCCTGTCTATCTTAGGGTAACGCGAGTCGAGGCGGACGTCGTCGCGGTAGCGACGACGGACGCCGAGACGAGCACATGACACCAGTGCCACCCTGTCTTTGTTAGGGTAGCGCGAGTTGAGGCGGACGTCGTCGCGGTAGCGACGACGGATGCCGAGACGAGCATGTGACACCAGTGCCACCCTGTCTATCTTAGGGTCACGCGAGTCGAGGCGAACGTCGTTGCGGTAGCGACGTCGGACGCCGAGACGAGCACGTGACACCACACCCACCCTGTCTATCTTAGGGTAACGCGAGTCGAGGCGGACGTCATCGCGGTAGCGACGTCAGACGCCGAGACGAGCACATGACACCACTCCCACGAACAGCTGGTAGCAACTGTGTCATTGCCTCGTAGTAGCGTGCTCGAGTAGCGAACAACTCGACGGCCAGAGCCCGAACAGTGCGATCCAGAGCCTGAGTGCACTGAATCAGAACCTGCGGGTCGTAGCGTCGAGACTCGTACGGGGCACAGATAGCTGTGTAAAATCCAGTAGCATCTCCAACAGGTGCATACGGAATGTACCGAAACACAGTATCATCCAAGTTAGCATTGTGCTCTCCTCGGAGACGTGCGACAGCAGAGTAGGCGGCATCATGTACTGCCATCTCAATCGTCACGCCTAATCCATGAAAAAGGTGTAGCTCAGTGTCTGAGTTGTTCTGCTGATCAAAAATCCGAACTTCAGCATAGTACTGTTCCTGGTTGAACTCGCGGTAAACCTCATAGACCATGTACTCGGGATACCAGCGGTAACCCAGTCTACTCAGGAGGGCGATCAGAACAGCTGGAAATCCAGGGGCATCACGAGCCCAAGTGCGAAGCACAAGCTGGGTCGTAGGCCGCGGTGGAAATAGTCGATCCATCTGAAACAGAAAGGTTCAGGGTTGTCATAAGACAATGAGAAATATAACCGATCTCGGAAGGAAAGGTTAAACAAAACAATGGAAAGGAAAATGATTATCAGACTAATCAGATCAACGTCAGGGAATTCGCACTGAATCCAGCTCTCCGGGTGGATAGAATTAACGAGAACCTAAATGTCGGTGTTAGTAAATTTTATTAAACCCGAATAGATGAGAGATTAGAATCCCAGATTAAAGACGAGGAATAAAAGATCCTAATACCACCCAGTTGGCGACGTGGGCCCGTAAGCCACACAGCCAAGTTAGTAAAACAGTTTTTGACCACTAGACTCAACTTCGGCCAAAGAGTTGGAAAGGGGGACTCCTAGAGGCAGTCGGCTCTGATACCAACCTGTGACGACCCCGGCTTAATCGTGCACTAATCATACACGCAAATGCGCACGATCAAGCCTAAGGACTCACTTGAAGATATCACAACACAACTCTAAAACATAAAATAAAGTCATACAAGCTTAATATTACAAGCCAGGGCCTCGAGGGCTCGAATACATAGCTCGATGGCATACAAGCGTCAGCGGAAGCATTAGATATCTGGGTATAGATATATTACATAGAGAGAATTAGGCCTTCACAGAGGCGGGGTAAAATAAAATACTACGATCGAAAGGCGTAGGCCTCCTGCCCTGGACCCTCCGATCCTACTCCTGGTCGTCGAACGGCTCCTCGTAGTAGTAGTAGTACTCGCCAGGCGGGTAGTAGTACTGGTCGTCGGCTGGGGCTTCTGGCTCAGGGGCTCCGTCGTCTGGTGGCATCAAATGGAATATGGGGGAAAAAAGAAAATAAAGCAAACGTGAGTACTCATCCGAAGTACTCAGCAAGCAAGGATCTACACTACGTATGCATCATTGTCAAAGGAATGGCTGAATATGTGGACTGGGCTGCAGAAATGCCAGAATAGAGGGGGAAAGCCTAGTCCTATCGAAGACTAGCATCTTCAACAATCTTCAGCAGTCTTTCAGCATTAGGAGAGAGCAGATTACATAAGTAAAGTAGTAGTAGTAGTATCATCAACCTCGACCTGAGATCCTTTCTCGACTCCCTGCGAGAAAGCAATCCCAGAGCCGTACTATCCAATTCTCACCACATGTTCTAGTTGTACCGATCGGGATACAACTCCGAGTGTCCGTTACCGTAGGACAGGCTATCGATAGAAGTTTCTTCCCTGCAGGGGTGCACCAACTTACCCACCACGCTCGCTTAACTCCGGCCGGACACACTTTTCTAGGTCATGCCCGGCCTCGGCTAAGCAACACGCCACAACCCGACCAAATACCTAACAGAGAGGTCAGAACGCCGGACTAACCTATGCCCCCAGGGGTCTTGGGCCATCGCCCCGGGAACTCCTGCACGTTACGTGCACCGCCGGTGAGCAGACCTAGCAACCCCTTATACAAGCGCGGTTGCGTTCCCAGTCCAACCCAGCGTGTGCCGCATCAGTCGCTGACGTCCATTAAGCTCCGGCTGAAGTATACGACGCAGAACGCCCATACTATGCCCACGTGATGGTTAGTGCTATCGGGCCAGAGGCCCCTCGGATCAAATATCCAAACCGTAGTGGATTAGGAGCGCGCGGAAACGAGCAGAGACTCAGGATCGATGTGACCCCGTCGCCCCGTCTCGAGGACTTGCGGCAAGGGCTAAGAATGCCCGGCCACGCCTCGTAGTTATCTCGCGGGCACCATCCAGGTCAACCCGACTCCACATCACTTCGCAATAAGCTCGCGCGGGTACCCCTCAGGGCCGACCCGTCTTTAGTATCGTGGTTCATAGTCAAGTCATAATATCCAAGGTAACTGTGTGTCTGACACCGAAGGGAACCATGAGGAATCACCCTCGATGGAGTTCCCGCTCGATGTTATCATCAAGGTGAACGAAGGAGGAATCACCCTCGAGGTCCACACTTGAGAGGTTGCGCGACGATGTCGTTATCGGGGGTGGTGTAGGAGGAATCACCCTCGCTTACCACGATCGAGTAACTAACCTACAAGGTTAACATCAGAAGTGCTAACGAGGTATCACCCTCGGCACTCGACGGTAACCCAGCAGTGTCGGCAACTAAGGGGTAGTGATGTGCGGTGCCAGGGTCTGGTCTTCAATCCCGATGATCGGGTCTTCTGATATCCAGCAGGGCAGTCGGGATCAAGTGGAGGTCTCTGTCGTGTCTCTACCCACCCTATACTAAGCAGTCTAGGATAACCAGTAAGGTAACAAAGCAGGGTACAATAATCAGGCTATGCAGCAGATATAGGAAAACAGTAGCAGTAGCAGTTCTAATGCAAGCATAAGAGAGAAGAGAATAGGCGATATAGGCATGCTCAAAATGGGGGTGCTTGCCTGTTTGCTCGGGGGCAAGGGCAAGGTCTTCAGTAGTATCGTCGGGGACGTAGTCGTACTCCGGAGCGGCGTCTGCCTCGGAAGCTACGTCAACGTCGGGGTCTACCGAGAGAGAAGAGGGGGAAGAAACAGGTAAACATAATGCAAACAAATGCAATACGGTGCGTGTGATGCTATGATGCAGTGCAGGGTTGCCTAATTATGCATCTAAGTCATTTTTGTTATTTTTAGAATTATTCTGGGATTTAATTACGGATGTGTGTGCACTATTCATCTGCCGGATTCGGGCCCGGAGTTACGAGTTCTTCTACGTAGGAGGTTCTGATGAAGAAACAGACGGCACGATCAGACTCGGCTCGTCGTTCTGAGCAACTTTCATGTTTTAAGTTTTTCGATCTGATCTATGGTTTAAAAGATATGATTTTCCGAAGTTTTAAATATTTTCTGGAATTATTTTAAATTAGCAGAAACGTATTATGATGTCAGCATGACGTGCTGCTGACGTCAGCAAGTCAACAGTCGGCTGACTAAGTCAAATATGACATGTGGGTCCAGTGGGACCCACATGTCAGCCTCTGTTTACCTAAACAGTGAGTTAAACTAATCTAATTAGCTAATTAGGCTTCTGGTCCCACATGTCATAGACTCATTAGGGTAATTAGTTTATATTTATTTCTAAAACGTTTTAATTAGATTAACAGGGAGGTGGGGCCCACGTGTCAGCGACTGGGCCGGTCCAGTCAGCAGGGCTGACCGGTCAGCTGGCCGGTCGGGCCCCTGGGGCCCACGGGTCAGTGACCCAGGGAGTGGCCCCGGGCTGACCACGCCGGCGGGCACCGGAGTAGCTCCGGCGAGCCATTCCCGCGGCGGTTGGTCGCCGGAGTTGACCGGAATCGAGCTACAGAGCTCTGTTCGAGCTGCGCTTAGGCGCGTTCGCTAGCTGGTGATCTCGCGCATCGAGCTGGGGCACTTGCGATCGGAGGGATAGATCAGATTTAATGTGCTCATCCAAGCACCAAGAAGTGTGGAGATGTCAGTCGATAGTTTAATGTTTTGTGCAATCGGAGCCTTGGTAGTACTACTGTTCAGGCAAATAATTAATGACAGTCTATGTTTCAGTTTCACCCACGTAATTACTGCTTCAACAGTAAGTGACGTGGAGCTAACTTACCCTTGTATTCTTAAGACCCTAGCTGCTGGGATGGAGCCACGACGACCTCAATGAACTGCTAATAAAGTTACCGTAGATGCTATCTAGTCAGTTTGACTATGCGTGTGTTGTGTATGCTGTGAGTTAGTTGCAACTCTCAATTGCTTAGTTTGCTCTGTTTTTGTGAGCAACGATCATCACGCTCTGATGATCTTTGAGGGTTTGACATGTTTTAGCGTGTTTGCTGCGTGAAGTGATGTGGTGCTTGCTCTTGGTTGATACGGAAATCAATCAACCTTTGGATTTCAGATTGTAAGCAGAGCCGAGTTCCGCCTATGTACAACCTTGGTGATGCTACGTCTTTTTTTTTTGCGTGGTTACGAATCCTACTACTACTACGCTGTGCCTTCTCTCATTTATCTATACCTACTAATAAAAGATTATCGCTTCTTCCCACCTAATTTTCGTTCGTAGTTTTGTCCGTCCGTAAAATTTTCGTAGTGCTTTATTCGTGAGTCAGCCATCAAAACAAGCCCAGGCAAACCTGTTAGTCCGAAGCCCACCAAAACAACCCAGGCAAAACCTGTAGTCCGGCGAAGGTGGGAAAAAAAAGATGCAGGTACTAGGAGTCGAACTCCCGACCTCGCAGTTCGATGAATAAGGAGCAGTCCAACTGCCAACCTTATGTTGTTGAATTAAAGAAAAGTTGGGTCGGTATTAGATAGTCCCACCTCGCTTTCTTAAGAACAAATCTCACCAATTTAATACATCTACGAGTTGACCACCAATAAGCCGCCCCAGAATTAATAAGGAGTTTGTCTGCTTCTTCATGGGAGAAGAATTATGAAATTAAACTCGAGAGAGACCCGATTAAACTGGCTCATACAAGGAATCAGAGAAGAAGAAGGACTGGAAGCAGCTGGAGACCGCTGGTGGAACCCCTGCATGGCGCGTGTGCAGGAGGCGACCATGGCCTCGCTTCGCTGCAGGAAGCCAAGGAGGACAGAAAACGGGGAGGCAAGCTGGGCCCGATGATGCAGCGAGGTCGAATACAGGGTGAGCTCTATGCTCGGCTACGCCATGGCTGCGGCTCGGTCGAGCTCGGGAGAAGAAGGCAGGGACGAGGTCGGTGTCCATGGCCGAGAAGTTGCGGCAGCTGGCAGGTCAGGATGTCGCCGAGGCATCGGACGGGGGCATTGCCTTGAGGGAGGGGTGGCTCCATGGTGCGGCCGTTGTCCTCCTGTGCGAGATAGATGCTCAGAGATGGGCTCGAATGTGGTGGACTGGTGCTTGAGAGCATCGACTGCTCTAACCTGTTCGATCTCATGCAACTATCGAGCGCGAGAAAGAAAGGAAGGGAAGGTAACACCGTACCAGCGATCCGCTAGGTCCTCCACCTCAAGCGGGTGGGCTTTGTCGTCCAAACGGGCCTACTCTAGCATATGGAGAATAAACTCAGATATCCCTAAAAAAAGAATAAACTCAGATTTTGTCTGGCTTGTTGTATTGCTAATTTAAGCTGATTTAATTTCTAACCTTCCAACAATGCTCAGTTATTTACTTTAAATGGTTCTGAACCTAAGAAACACACATGAGGGTGGCTCCAAGGTGCGGCCGTTGTCCTCCTGTGACGAGATAGATGCTCAGAGATGGGCTCGAAGATGTGGTGGACAGGTGCTCGAAGAGCATCGACTGCTCTATCTGTTCGATCTCATGCAGGAGCTATCGAGCGCGAGAAAAAGGAAGGGGAGGTCACTACAGTACAGCGATCCGCTAGGTCCGTCACCTCAAGCGGGGTGGGCTTTCTGTCCAAACGGGCCTACTGTACATATAGGAGTATAAACTCATATATCCCTAAAAAAAAATAAACTCAGATTTTGTCCGGCTGTTTGTACTGCTAATTTAAGCTGATTTAATTTCTAACCTGGCAACAATGCTCAGTATTTACTTTAAATGGTTCTGAACTAAGAAACACACGCGAGGGGTGGCTCCATGGTGCGGCCGTTGTCCTCCTGTGATGAGATAGATGCTCAGAGATGGGCTCGAAGATGGGGTGGACTGGTGCTCGAAGAGCATCGACTGCTCACCTCGTTCGATCTCATGCAGGAGCTATCGAGCGCGAGAAGAAAGGAAGGAAGAGTAACACCGTAACAGCGATCCGCTAGGTCCGTTACCTCAAGCGGGGTGGGCTTTGTCGTCCAAACGGGCCTACTCTAGCATATAGGAGTATAAACTCAGATATCCCTAAAAAAGAATAAACTCAGATTTTGTCGGCTTGTTGTATTGCTAATTTAAGCTGATTTAATTTCTAACCTTGGCAACATGCTCAGTTATTTACTTTAAATGGTTCGTAACCTAAGACAACGTTGTCTGAACTTTTGCACTGAGATTCAGACAATGCCACGGTTGAGATTGCTAAGCGTGATTTTGATGTATGATGTTTCCGGAATACCAGGGGCTGTGAAAAATTTAGGTTGTCAAGAATGAAATACATACTCTTTGCCAAAAAACCGTCCGAAAGTACGTTTGATCCATAGTTTTTTTTTTCATTAGAGACTTTTGTCCTGCGTTGGCCGTGACTAAAATAGATTTATGTTGTTTTGGTGACAAGAGAGTTCAGGGTGGTCAAGGTGCCTGGTTATTGAGAAATGGAAAGTTGCAATCTTTATGTAGGCAAATGCATGTATTGTGCATGTACGATCTTTAACAAATGGATATTAGGTTTTCGTTAAGCGAATCTTGAATCCATCACATATGTGATGTGCTCCCATGACAACGCACGGACACACGAGATAACATGGAAGAATTTTTTTTCTTCCGTTGCAACGTACGGGTATTTTTGCTAGTGTCTTATAAGAAGTTTGGAACAACTGCAAACTTGACTAAATTGGTAGCTTTACATTGAACTCTTTAATCAGGGTCCAGTTTTAGTGCTGGTATAAATAGATCTATTTATGCTAGTTACAGCTATGTTCAGATTCGACTGCTGCTGATCTCTATTTTGAGCAGAAAGACTTCCGTTCGTTTGCGACGTGGAGGTCTGCAAAAAAAAAAAAACAGCAAAAGCAAAGAAACAACATATGAGTGAAAAAATATTTGGACGGAAGGCAGCCGTGGACCGCACGAGGCGACGCTCATGTACCGCGGCCAACGGCTACAGGTCGGTCGCCTCGACTGACACGCACAAGCTGGCGACTCCTCCTCTGGGGTCGTGGCAACCGCACCAGCGTGTCGGTCCGCCTGGCTCCGAGCTTGCGCAGCCTTGCCCAGCTGATCCAAGTCCACCACCGAGAGCTGCGTCGTCAGACCCGAGAAGAATCGGCGGACCCGTAGGATAGAGGGTCGGGGCACGGTGACGATCGAGAAAGACGTACTACGTAGCATGCATTGAGTTGAGAGACGACGACGCCGCATCTATCACGCAGCTCGTGCGTGGGGCTAGAACCGTGGCTGGCATGCAGCGCGGCACCCTAGGTACATCGTGGATGACCACGACTGATCGAGACATCGACAGGCTGTGCAAGTGAAGAAGAACCGACCCGCCGGACGTTGTTTTGTTGCCATGCAAACACCTTTGACTCACGCAACTTTGCCACGTTAGCTACAAGACCAGGGGTATAGAGGTGCGAAAGACTCCTTGGCGATCGACCGCGGGAGCGATCGATTCCGACCCGCGCGCGGCGCGGTCCTGTTCCCTTTCTAGTTCGTGGAAAGCCGACCCGTGCGTCTCCGGATCCCTTTCCCCTTTCACATCCACTCCCTGCTCCTATTCTAGTCAATGTTTTAAATAGCCGGCTATACTCCGCTATAGGCTCATTATAGCCTTTGAGAGCTCTCCCGCTAAAGCTATGCACTTTTAGTGCTAAATTGAAAATGACGCTAATGCCCGTTATTTCCCGCTATAGCGCTAATTTGGAGTCATTTAGCCCGCTAAGCCGCTATACACAAACCATACTTCTGCATTATTTTTGTTCTTATTTTAATTATAGGATGCATTGACTTGAAGCTTTGTTATTGAATTAGGACGTCTGATTGGTACCTTCGACGTTTTGATGTGCGAACATGTGTATATGTCAAGTATATGCAATATATCAGATATGGTGCCTGGTTAGGTACTTATTGTTTCAATTTTTCATGATTTAAGAAAACGCTAAATGGGGCTTAGCTCCGCTATAGCTCGGCTATAGCTTTTCATAGCTTCTGACCGAGCCGCCGCTAATGGCATAGCCCGCTATTTAAACATTGATTCTAGTTCCGGCGAGGAAGGGCGCCCCATTCCCTTTCCCCATTCGCCGTCTCCGGATCCACTCCTGCTCCTCCACGCACCTGCCATGCCGCTTCTCCTCCCCCTCCTCGCTGGCGGCTCCTCCCTCGCGTACGGCCAATACGGCGAGGCTACGCGGCCGCCGGGCGCCGCAAGGTCCAGGGACAAACAGCAGCCATAGACAGGCGCCGCCCCGCACGAGTGCCGCGAGGTGGACGGCGGCAGCAGCCAATACAGCAGGCGGTGGCTCTCCGGCGGCCGTACGCCTCCTCCGCGCACTCGCCTTGCTCCTGGGCCTCCTGCCCTGCCTGGGCTCGACTTCCGTCATGCTTCCCCACCCGCATTAGCAAGCTTCCCAACGGCGTCCCATCGCCTCCGAGGATGTCCAGGTGCCACCCACTCCCCCTTCCCCATTCCTTCAGATGAGTCCTAGCCGACGGCGGCCGTCGTCTCCGCCTCACGAACACCCGATTTGACAGGGAGCAGGACAGGGGATTTTGGAAGCTCTACTCTGATGAAGCCAGCATGGCTAGGTAATTCCCTCACGCACAGCTTCAGCATAAGCAGGAAGAGATGATTTAAATTTTTTGTAGGACCAATCTAGTGAGGATGGTGGACAGAAAATAGAAGGAATGTGGATCTCAAACTGAAGAAAGCGACAACCTTGGTGTCTCTGTGCTCAGAAAAAAGATTGTTTACTTTTTTTCACAAAAAACAGTTTTTTCGACAGCAAACTCATCCAACATCAGTGTCGTCTTTCGTCGACGGCGGAGTACCAACATAGCATTGTGCATCCCATCCGTAAAAGTATCGGAACTGTGGAGATGGAAAAAGAAATCCCTAAATGCATCTCAAAACAATGGCATTTTTTCAGTCAATGAACTAAGACTAGTGGTTCATTTTTATTCTGTAGGGATCATTTTTGGATAAAATTCTGAACACTATTCAAACAAATCGCAGCTGCCATTGTTCAAGAATGTACTAATTATCTGAAAATTGTTTTTGTTTTTCTGTACAAGTTTATCGTATTGAATCCTGAAACTGTTCAAATAAATCAGCATCTGCCATTTGTACAAGAATGAACTAATTCTCTGAAAGTTGTTTTGTATTTCTGTAGCAAGTTATTGTATGAATTCGGAACACTATATGCACTTCATAGTCACGGGCGATATAATCCTGTTATGAGCATCTATGCAAGCAAACACTGAAGTTTTCACAATCACACCATCGTGCTTTCGCGGGAGTTTGTGAGAGGAGTGACACGACGAAAGCTTATGCATTTTGCATTGCATATCAATTTGGACCCCCTATTGGTCCTAGTAGTTTATTTGGTTGGAGTTGTCATTACGGCTCTCTCCCAAAGTACAAATGTACCGAGTTTGGTTACCATGTTAAGATTACCTTTTTCTCCCCGTGTAGATCTCAGAGATTAAGAGAGCAAATAGTCTTGTGACTGACAGCCATGTATGCACACAAGGCATTGCTCATATCTGTACCAGGAGGCCCATGCCATCCTGTGTGAAGTTGAAGCTCCGCCGCTACGATCGAAAAGGTAAAGATTTCCTCTTTGTTCCTTGTGTTTTTGGTTATTTCTCTTCCATGTTGTAGCACACGGTCCAGTTTCATCTTGTTGATTTTTTGTCTTTACATTAACTGCACACTGTTTTCTTGTTCAAGCTAATTTTCTAAGATCAAACTACTGTCAGATACAGACAACTCATTTTTAGCAGTTCATAATATTGTCGCTGTTTGTCGTCTAGCGTTTCTCACTTGCTGTTGCATCATGACACTTCACCCATGTTTGATTATTTAAGTTGGTTTACAACTGTACATGTAATAGTCTGTTCTTTCATACCAGATATTTTTTTATACTGCAGTTGAACTTAAGAACACCTCTAAGCTATTCTCTGCTTTTTTTGAATTGTGGGCTCCGAACAATCAGCAATACAGGGACATTGTGAATTCACTAAATCCGACAAGTCTAGACAGCAGCAGTGATAGCTTGCAATGAGCAGCTGCAGAGCAACTAGGCCGTGCGTTCTCAAGAGGAGATGACATGGATTTGAGTACAGAAATGTCCTGTACAGCAAGGAAAGCTCCCAAGTGTATTTGGAAGTGAATTCCTAAATGCACCTCTGAACAATGGCATTTTTTTCAGCCATAAACTAAGACTAGCATTTCATTTTTATTTCTGTAGGGGAAATCTTTTTTGGATGAAACTCTGAACACTATTCAAACAAATCAGCAGCTGCCATTGTTCAAGAATGTACTAATTCTCTGAACATTGTTTTGTTTTTCTGTAGCAAGTTATTTCATGAATTCTGAACACTATGCAAGGAAATCAGCAGCTTCCATTGTTCAGAGAATGACCTATTCTCTGAAAATCGTGTTGTTTTTCTGCAGCAAATTATTATATGAATTCTGAACATTGTTCAAAGAATTCAGCAGCTGCCATTATTTTACATCAGTCGAGGCGTCCGTCGTCGCTAACCGCGACGACGGACGCCGAGACGAGCACGTGACACCACGGCCACCTGTCTTAGGGTCACGCGAGTCGAGGCGGACGTCGTCGCGTAGCGACGACGACGCCGAGACAGCACGTGCAAGCACCACCCACCCTGTCTTAGCGTCACGCGAGTCGAGGAGGACGTCGTCGCGGTAGCAACGACGACGCCGAGACGAGCATGTGGCACCACTGCCACCCTGTCTTAGCGTCACACGAGTCGAGGCGGACGTCGTCGCGGTAGCGACGACGGACGCCGAATGAGCATGTGGCACCCCGGCCACCCTGTCTTAAGCATCACGAGTCGAGGCGGACGTCGTCGGGTAGCGACGACGGAGGCCAGACAAGCACGTCGCACCACGCCACCCTGTCTTAGCGTCACGCGAGTCGAGGCGGACGTCGTCGCTGTAGCGACGACGGGCGGTAAGACGAGCAGTAGCACCACGGCCACCCTGTCTTAGCGTCACGCGAGTCGAGGCGGACGTCGGTCGCGGTAGCGACGACGAACGCCGAGACGAGCACGTGACACCACGGCCACGCTGTCTTAGGGTCACGCGAGTCGGGGACGTCGTCGCGGTGCGACGACGAACGCCGAAACGATCACGCGACACCACGCCCACCCTGCCCGTGCTCACCCACGGCCCCTGTCACGCGACTCCACGGCCACCCTGTCTTAGCGTCACGCAGTCAAGACGACGTCGTCACGGTAGCGACGACGGACGCCGAGACGAGCACGGGACACGACGGACGCCGAGTACTAGCACGGACACGACGGACGCCGAGACGAGCATGGGACACCACGGCCACCCTGTCTTAGCGTCAAGCGAGTTCGAGGCGACGTCGTCGCAGTAGCGACGACGGACGCCGAAGACGACACGCGACCCACACGCCCACCCTGTCTTAGGGTTACGCGAGTCGAGGCGGACATCGTCGGCGGTACACGTCAGATCGACCCGAGACGGCACGTGACACCAGTGCCACCCTGTCTATCTTTGGGTAACGCGAGTCGAGGCGGACGTCGTCGCGGTAGCGACGATGGACGCCGAGACAGCAGTGACGTCCACTCTGCCACCCCTGTCTATCTTAGGGTAACGCGAGTCGAGGCGGACGTCGTCGCGGTAGCGACGACGGACGCCGAGACGAGCACATGACACCAGTGCCACCCTGTCTTTGTTAGGGTAGCGCGAGTTGAGGCGGACGTCGCGCGGTAGCGACGACGGATGCCGGAGACGAGCATGTGACACCAGTGCCACCCATGTCTATCTTAGGGTCACGCGAGTCAGAGGCGAACGTCGTTGCGGTAGCGACGTCGGCCGCGAGACGAGCACGTGACACCACACCCACCCTGTCTACTTAGGGTAACGCAGTCGAGGCGGACGTCATCGCGGTAGCGACGTCAGACGCCGAGACGAGCACATGACACCCTCCCACTCCCACGAACAGCTGGTCAACTGTTCATTGCTCTGTAGTAGCGTGCTCGAGTAGCGAACAACTCGACGGCCAGAGCCGAACAGTGCGATCCAGAGCCTGATGCACTGATCAAACCTGCGGGTCGTAGCGTCGAGACTCGTACGGGGCACAGTATAGCTGTGTAAATCCAGTACATCTCCAACAGGTGCATACGAATGTACCGAAACACTATCATCCAAGTTGTCATTGTGCTCTCCTCGGAGACGTGCGACAGCAAGTAGGCGGCATCATGTACTGCCATCTCAATCGTCACGCCTAATCCATGAAAAGGTGTAGCTCAGTGTCTGAGTGTTTTCTGCTGATCAAAATCCGAACTTCAGCATAGTACTGTTCCTGGTTGAACTCGCGGTAAACCTCATAGACCATGTACTCGGTACCAGCGGTACCCCAGTCTACTCAGGAGCGATCAGAACAGCTGGAAATCCAGGGGCATCACGAGCCCAAGTGCGAAGCACAAGCTGGGTCGTAGGCCGCGGTGGAAATAGTCATCCATCTGAAACAGAAAGGTTCAGGGTTGTCATAAGACAATGAGAAATATAACCGATCTCGGAAGGAAAGGTTAAAACAAAATGGAAAGGAAATGATTATCAGCTAATCAGATCAACGTCAGGGAATCCACTGAATCCACCAGCTCTCCGTGTGATAGAATTAACGAGAACCTAAATGTCGGTGTTAGTAAATTTTATTAACCCGATAGATGAAGATTAGATCCCAGATTAAAGACGAGAATAAAGATCCTAATACCACCCAGTTTGGCGACGTGGGCCCGTAAGCCACACAGCCAGTTAGTAAAACAGTTTTTGACCACTAGACTCAACTTCGGCCAAAGAGTTGGAAAGGGACTCCTAGAGGCAGTCGGCTCTGATACCAACCTGTGACGACCCCGCTTAATCGTGCACTAATCATACACCAAATGCGCACGATCAAGCCTAAGGACTCACTTGAAGATATCACAACACAACTCTAAACCATAAAAAAGTCATACAAGCTTAATATTACAAGCCAGGGCCTCGAGGGCTCGAATACATAGCTCGATGGCATACAGCTCAGCGAAGCATTGATATCTGGGTATAGATATATTACATAGAGAGAATTAGGCCTTCACAGAGGCGGGGTAAAATAAAATACTACGATCGAAAGGCGTAGGCCTCCTGCCCTGGACCCTCCGATCCTACTCCTGGTCGTCGAACGGCTCCTCGTAGTAGTAGTAAGTACTCGCCAGGCGGGTAGTAGTACTGGTCGTCGGCTGGGGCTTCTGGCTCAGGGGCTCCGTCGTCTGGTGGCATCAAATGGAATATGGGGGAAAAAGAAAATAAGCAAACGTGAGTACTCATCCGAAGTACTCAGCAAGCAAGGATCTACACTACGTATGCATCATTGTCAAGGAATGGCTGAATATGTGGACTGGGCTGCAGAAATGCCAGAATAGAGGGGGAAAGCCTTAGTCCTATCGAAGACTAGCATCTTCAACAATCTTCAGCTCTTTCAGCATTAGGAGAGAGCAGATACTAAGTAAGTAGTAGTATTAGTATCATCAACCTCGACCTGAGATCCTTTCTCGACTCCCTGCGAGAAAGCAATCCCAGAGCCTACTATCCAATTCTCACCACATGTTCTAGTTGTACCGATCGGATACAACTCCGAGTGTCCGTTACCGTAGGACAGGCTATCGATAGAAGTTTCTTCCCTGCAGGGGTGCACCAACTTACCCACCACGCTCGCTTAACTCCGGCCGGACACACTTTTCTAGGTCATGCCCGCCCTCGGCTAAGCAAACAACGCCACAACCCGACCAAATACCTAACAAGAGGTCAGAACGCCGGACTAACCTATGCCCCAGGGGTCTTGGCCATCGCCCCGGGAACTCCTGCACGTTACGTGCACCGCCGGTGAGCAGACCTAGCAACCCCTTATACAAGCGCGGTTGCGTTCCCAGTCCAACCCAGCGTGTGCCGCATCAGTCGCTGCAGTCCATTAAGCTCCGGCTGAAGTATACGACGCAGAACGCCCATACTATGCCCACTGATGGTTGTGCTATCGGGCCAGAGGCCCTCGGATCAAATATCCAAACCGTAGTGGATTAGGAGCGCGCGAAACGAGCAGAGACTCAGGATCGATGTGACCCCGTCGCCCCCGTCTCGGGACTTGCGGCAAGGGCTAAAATGCCCGCCACGCCTCGTAGTTATCTCGCGGGCACCATCCAGGTCAACCCGACTCCACATCACTTCGCAATAAGCTCGCGCGGGTACCCCTCAGGGCCACCCGTCTTTAGTATCGTGGTTCTTAGTCAAGTCATAATATCCAAGGTAACTGTGTGTCTGACACCGAAGGGAACCAGAGGAATCCCCTCGATGGAGTTCCGCCTCGATGTTATCATCAAGTTGAACGAAGGAGGAATCACCCTCGAGGTCCACACTTGAGAGGTTGCGCGACGATGTCGTTATCGGGGGTGGTGTAGGAGGATCACCCTCGCTTACCACGATCGAGTAACTAACCTACAAGGTTAACATCAAGTGCTAACGAGGTATCACCCTCGGCACTCGACGGTAACCCAGCAGTGTCGGCAACTAAGGGGTAGTGATGTGCGGTTGCCAGGTCTGGTCTTCAATCCCGATGATCGGGTCTTCTGATATCCAGCAGGGCAGTCGGGATCAAGTGGAGGTCTCTGTCGTGCTTCTACCCACCCTATAGCATTCTAGGATAACCAGTAAGGTAAACAGGGTACATAATCAGGCTTGCAGCAGTATGGAAAACAGTAGCAGTAGCAGTTCTAATGCAAGCATAAGAGAGAGAGATAGGCGATATAGGCATGCTCAAATGGGGGTGCTTGCCTGTTTGCTCGGGGGCAAGGGCAAGGTCTTCAGTAGTATCGTCGGGGACGTAGTCGTACTCCGGAGCGGCGTCTGCCTCGAAGCTACGTCAACTTCGGGGTCTACCGAGAGAGAAGAGGGGAAAAACAGTAAACATAATGCAAACAAATGCAATACGGTGCGTTGTGATGCTATGATGCAGTGCAGGGTTGCCTAATTATGCATCTAAGTCATTTTTGTTATTTTTAAATTATTCTGGGATTTAATTACGGATGTGTGTGCACTATTCATCTGCCGGATCGGGCCCGGAGTTACGAGTTCTTCTACGTAGGAGGTTCTGATGAGAAAACAGACGGCACGATCAGACTCGGCTCGTCGTTCTAGCAACTTCATGTTTTAAGTTTTTTCGATCTGATCTATGGTTTAAAAGATATGATTTTCCGAAGTTTTAAATATTTTCTGGAATTATTTTAAATTAGCAGAAACGTATTATGATGTCAGCATGACGTGCTGCTGACGTCAGCAAGTCAACAGTCGGCTGACTAAGTCAAATATGACATGTGGGTCCAGTGGGACCCACATGTCAGCCTCTGTTTACCTAAACAGTGAGTTAAACTAATCTAATTAGCTAATTAGGCTTCTGGTCCCACAGTCTAGCTCATTAGGGTAATTAGTTTATATTTTTCTAAAACGTTTAAATTAGATTAACAGGGAGGTGGGGCCCACTGTCAGCGACTGGGCCGGTCCAGTCAGCAGGCTGACCGGTCAGCTGGCCGGTCGGGCCCCTGGGGCCCACGGTCAGTGACCCAGGGAGTGGCCCCGGCTGACCACGCCGGCGGGCACCGGAGTAGCTCCGGCAGCATTCCCGCGCGGTTGGTCGCCGGAGTTGACCGGAATCGAGCTACAGAGCTCTGTTCGAGCTGCGCTTAGGCGCGTTCGCTAGCTGGTGGATCTCGCGCATCGAGCTGGGCACTTGCCGGACCAGGGGATGGCCGGAGCTGGGCCGGCGACGAGGTTTGGCGGCGGTGGATTTCGGGAGATCGGGGAGACGGCGTTAGGAGGCACGTGAGGCTCGGGCTCGAGCTCGCCGTCTCCTGGAGCACCAGGCTCAACGTTACCTCGTTGGCGTTGACGAGGGCCACATCGACGGCACCAGCCCCGGCGCAACCAGACGCACGGCTCGGAACAGCTAGCTACGCGGCGCGTAGAGATGAACGCAGGGAGCGGAGGACGGGTAGCTCACCGTGCGGCACGCCGAAGGCCCTCGGAGGTTTATTACTGCAGCCTACTCGCCGGAGATGAGGAATTGGCGACGACCCGAGGTGGAAGACGACTCGCGCGCGGCGATGCGGTGCTCCTCCGCTCCGTCTGGTTGCTCCAGAGGTTGCAAGAGTCCACGGCGCTCCTTCCTGGCACCTCCAGACGACGTTGGGGAGGCCCGGCGGCCACGGTGGTGCCAAGCCGCGACGGCGGCGTTCCTGTCACCGGATCTGAGAAGGAAGGGAGAGGCGGAGCGAGCAGAGGAAAGGGGAAACTGACGGGGAGGCCAGGGAGAGTGGACGGGTCTCAGCCTTATCCTCCTCGCGCCCCTGTTCCGTCGGTGGGTCGGCGTGTCGCCGCCTCCGCCGCGCGCGCGCGCTCCGGCCAGAGGCGTGCCGACACGGAGGATGAGGGAGAAGGAACGGGCCTTCTGGGCTGGGCTTCAAGGCACTGTGCACTTGGCCTGTGACAGTGGCCTTTTTCTTATTCTAAATTTTTTTTCTGTTCTGCCTTTCTTTATTTTATGTTATTCTGAAATGTTTAGGGCACTTGTGCTATTTTGAAAGTGGGGGAGTTGGCCCAATATGCAATGCAATATTATTCTCCCCCAAAAAGTGATTAGGACAGAATTGAATTCCATTGAATTTGATATCATTTTAATAGATTAAATGTTCTGTTTTAGGTGCTTGTTCATGTTGTTTCACTCACTTAGCTAACTCCAAAAATATGATTATGATTTTGTCATGACCCTAGGATTATTTGCTAATTATAACTTTTTCCAGCAAGAGTTTGATCAACTTCAACTTGCACTTTGGAATTTAAATTGATTTTCAGATGTGAATTTGAATTGGATCATTAACCATATGACTTGGCACTCAAATGATCATGACTTGGCAGTTTTAAACAAGTGTCACAGAGTTTATTACAAGGGGGTGTTACAAGTTCTCCTCCTCTAAAGAAATTCTCGTCCCGAGAATTTAGGAGGTAGAAAGAAAAGTCCGGGATATTCTTCCTGAAGATGATCCTCGCGTTCCAAGTGGCTTCGTCTTCAGTGTGATTCGACCATTGCACTTTTAGGAACTTGGTCTCTTCTGACGAGTACGACGTTCGTTTCGTCGAGGATGCGAATCGGATGCTCCTTATAGGAAAGATCATCTTGTAGCTCGAGCATCTCATGATCCACGCACGGTGCGGGGATTCCTTGAAGCACTTACGGAGTTGCGACACGTGGAAGACATCATAATATGAGAATCGCGCGGATTCTCCAATATTCATGATGTCCTTCACCGGTCCGCAACTCGTAAGTGCTAAAGGAATCCCCACCAGTGCACCATGGATCATGAAATGCTCGAGCTACAAGATGTCTTTCCTATAAGGGAGCATCGATGCGCATCCTCGACGAAACTGAACGGCGTACTGCGTCAGAAGTACGACCAAGTTCCTGAAAAGTGCAAGGTCGAATCACCTGAAGACAAGTCCACTGGGAACCGAGAGCTCATCTCGGAAGAATTCCGGACTTTTCTTCTACCTCCTAAATTCTCGGACGAGAATTCTTTTAGAGTGGGAGAACTTGTAACACCCCCTTGTAATAAGCTCTGTGACACTTCTGTTAAAACTGCCAAGTATGATCATTTGCAGTGCCCAATATACTGGGTTTAATGATCCAATCAAATTCACAATTAAATCATATTTAAATTTCCAAAGTGCACGTTGAAGTTGATCAAACTCTGCTGGAAAAAAATTTATTTAATTAGCAATAATCCCCGTGGTCATGACAACATCATAATCATTATTTTTGGAGTTAGTGAGTGAGTGAAACAACTGAAACAGCACCTAAAACAGGCAACATTTATCTATTAAAATGATATCAATTCAAAGGGAAGTATCAATTCTGCTTAATCACTTTTGGTGGAGAATAATATTGCATTGCAATATGTGGGCCCAACTACCCCCACTTTCAAAATAGCACACTGCCCTCAAAATTTCATGATATAACATAAATAGAAAAGAAAAGGCCAGAAACAGAAAAGAAAATTTAGAAAATAGAAAAGGTCCACTGTGCAAGGCCCAGTGCACAGTGCCTTGAAGCCCAGTCCCAGAGGCCCGTTCCTTCTCCTCCGTCCTCCCGTGTCCGCACGCCGTCTGGGACCGAGCGCGACGGCGCGCCGGCGACTGGCGCGACACGCCGACGCACACGGGAAGGGGAGCGAGGAGGACTAAGGCTGAGACCCGTCCACTCCTCCCTGGCCTCCCCGTCATCTTCCCCTCTTCTCTTGCTCGCTCGCTCTCCCTTCCTCTCAGCAATCCGGTGGAAGAACGCCGCCCGTCGCCCGCGTTTGGCACCACCGTGGCGCCGGCTCCCACGTCGTTGGATGGTGCAGAAGGAGCGCCAGTGACCTGCAACCTCTGGAGCAACCAGACGGAGCGGAGGAAGCACCGCATCGCCGCGCGCGAGTTCGTCTCCACCTCGGGTCGTCGCCAATTCCTCTCTCCGGCGAGCTAGGGCGCTAGCTACTAAACCTCCTAGGGCTTCGGCGTGCCGCACGGTGAGCTACACCGTCATCGCTCCCCTGCGTTCATCTCTATACGCGCGCCGTAGCTAGCTGTTCCCGACGCGGTGCTCGGTTTGCCGCGGTGGGTCTCTGTGCCGTCGATTGTGGCCCTCGTCAACGCCAACCGAGGCGTCAACGTTGAGCTCCTGGTGACTCCCAGGATCCCGGGCGAGCTCGAGCCCGAGCCTCAGTCTCCTAAGCGCGTCTCCCCGACTCTCCCGAACTCCACCGCCGCCAACCTCGTCGCCGGCCCAGCTCCGGCCATCCCTGGGTCCGGC